>JARQAC010000034.1:578079-2034863 GCA_036172945.1 Meloidogyne incognita
TATCGAATAAATTTTACAAAAATAATACTAAAAAAAGTTTTTGAGCTAAATTTGGATAATTTTATTTTTATCAGAATATCGAATAAATTTTACAAAAATAATACTAAAAAAAGTTTTTTGAGCTAAATTTGGATAATTTTATTTTTATCAGAATATCGAATAAATTTTACAAAAATAATACTAAAAAAAGTTTTTTGAGCTAAATTTGGATAATTTTATTTTTATCAGAATATCGAATAAATTTTACAAAAATAATACTAAAAAAAGTTTTTGAGCTAAATTTGGATAATTTTATTTTTATCAGAATATCGAATAAATTTTACAAAAATAATACTAAAAAAAGTTTTTGAGCTAAATTTGGATAATTTTATTTTTATCAGAATATCGAATAAATTTTACAAAAATAATACTAAAAATAGTTTTTGAGCTAAATTTGGATAATTTTATTTTTATCAGAATATCGAATAAATTTTACAAAAATAATACTAAAAATAGTTTTTGAGCTAAATTTGGATAATTTTATTTTTATCAGAATATCGAATAAATTTTACAAAAATAATACTAAAAAAAGTTTTTGAGCTAAATTTGGATAATTTTATTTTTATCAGAATATCGAATAAATTTTACAAAAATAATACTAAAAAAAGTTTTTGAGCTAAATTTGGATAATTTTATTTTTATCAGAATATCGAATAAATTTTACAAAAATAATACTAAAAAAGTTTTTGAGCTAAATTTGGATAATTTTATTTTTATCAGAATATCGAATAAATTTTACAAAAATAATACTAAAAAAAGTTTTTGAGCTAAATTTGGATAATTTTATTTTTATCAGAATATCGAATAAATTTTACAAAAATAATACTAAAAAAGTTTTTGAGCTAAATTTGGATAATTTTATTTTTATCAGAATATCGAATAAATTTTACAAAAATAATACTAAAAAAAGTTTTTGAGCTAAATTTGGATAATTTTATTTTTATCAGAATATCGAATAAATTTTACAAAAATAATACTAAAAAAAGTTTTTGAGCTAAATTTGGATAATTTTATTTTTATCAGAATATCGAATAAATTTTACAAAAATAATACTAAAAAAAGTTTTTGAGCTAAATTTGGATAATTTTATTTTTATCAGAATATCGAATAAATTTTACAAAAATAATACTAAAAAAAGTTTTTGAGCTAAATTTGGATAATTTTATTTTTATCAGAATATCGAATAAATTTTACAAAAATAATACTAAAAAAAGTTTTTTGAGCTAAATTTGGATAATTTTATTTTTATCAGAATATCGAATAAATTTTACAAAAATAATACTAAAAAAAAGTTTTTGAGCTAAATTTGGATAATTTTATTTTTATCAGAATATCGAATAAATTTTACAAAAATAATACTAAAAAAAGTTTTTGAGCTAAATTTGGATAATTTTATTTTTATCAGAATATCGAATAAATTTTACAAAAATAATACTAAAAAAAGTTTTTGAGCTAAATTTGGATAATTTTATTTTTATCAGAATATCGAATAAATTTTACAAAAATAATACTAAAAAAAGTTTTTGAGCTAAATTTGGATAATTTTATTTTTATCAGAATATCGAATAAATTTTACAAAAATAATACTAAAAAAAGTTTTTGAGCTAAATTTGGATAATTTTATTTTTATCAGAATATCGAATAAATTTTACAAAAATAATACTAAAAAAAGTTTTTGAGCTAAATTTGGATAATTTTATTTTTATCAGAATATCGAATAAATTTTACAAAAATAATACTAAAAAAAGTTTTTGAGCTAAATTTGGATAATTTTATTTTTATCAGAATATCGAATAAATTTTACAAAAATAATACTAAAAAAGTTTTTTGAGCTAAATTTGGATAATTTTATTTTTATCAGAATATCGAATAAATTTTACAAAAATAATACTAAAAAAAGTTTTTGAGCTAAATTTGGATAATTTTATTTTTATCAGAATATCGAATAAATTTTACAAAAATAATACTAAAAAAAGTTTTTGAGCTAAATTTGGATAATTTTATTTTTATCAGAATATCGAATAAATTTTACAAAAATAATACTAAAAAAAGTTTTTGAGCTAAATTTGGATAATTTTATTTTTATCAGAATATCGAATAAATTTTACAAAAATAATACTAAAAAAAGTTTTTGAGCTAAATTTGGATAATTTTATTTTTATCAGAATATCGAATAAATTTTACAAAAATAATACTAAAAAAAGTTTTTGAGCTAAATTTGGATAATTTTATTTTTATCAGAATATCGAATAAATTTTACAAAAATAATACTAAAAAAAGTTTTTGAGCTAAATTTGGATAATTTTATTTTTATCAGAATATCGAATAAATTTTACAAAAATAATACTAAAAAAAGTTTTTGAGCTAAATTTGGATAATTTTATTTTTATCAGAATATCGAATAAATTTTACAAAAATAATACTAAAAAAGTTTTTGAGCTAAATTTGGATAATTTTATTTTTATCAGAATATCGAATAAATTTTACAAAAATAATACTAAAAAAAGTTTTTGAGCTAAATTTGGATAATTTTATTTTTATCAGAATATCGAATAAATTTTACAAAAATAATACTAAAAAAAGTTTTTGAGCTAAATTTGGATAATTTTATTTTTATCAGAATATCGAATAAATTTTACAAAAATAATACTAAAAAAAGTTTTTGAGCTAAATTTGGATAATTTTATTTTTATCAGAATATCGAATAAATTTTACAAAAATAATACTAAAAAAAGTTTTTGAGCTAAATTTGGATAATTTTATTTTTATCAGAATATCGAATAAATTTTACAAAAATAATACTAAAAAAAGTTTTTGAGCTAAATTTGGATAATTTTATTTTTATCAGAATATCGAATAAATTTTACAAAAATAATACTAAAAAAAGTTTTTGAGCTAAATTTGGATAATTTTATTTTTATCAGAATATCGAATAAATTTTACAAAAATAATACTAAAAAAAGTTTTTGAGCTAAATTTGGATAATTTTATTTTTATCAGAATATCGAATAAATTTTACAAAAATAATACTAAAAAAAGTTTTTGAGCTAAATTTGGATAATTTTATTTTTATCAGAATATCGAATAAATTTTACAAAAATAATACTAAAAAAAGTTTTTGAGCTAAATTTGGATAATTTTATTTTTATCAGAATATCGAATAAATTTTACAAAAATAATACTAAAAAAGTTTTTGAGCTAAATTTGGATAATTTTATTTTTATCAGAATATCGAATAAATTTTACAAAAATAATACTAAAAAAAGTTTTTGAGCTAAATTTGGATAATTTTATTTTTATCAGAATATCGAATAAATTTTACAAAAATAATACTAAAAAAAGTTTTTGAGCTAAATTTGGATAATTTTATTTTTATCAGAATATCGAATAAATTTTACAAAAATAATACTAAAAAAAGTTTTTGAGCTAAATTTGGATAATTTTATTTTTATCAGAATATCGAATAAATTTTACAAAAATAATACTAAAAAAAGTTTTTGAGCTAAATTTGGATAATTTTATTTTTATCAGAATATCGAATAAATTTTACAAAAATAATACTAAAAAAAGTTTTTGAGCTAAATTTGGATAATTTTATTTTTATCAGAATATCGAATAAATTTTACAAAAATAATACTAAAAAAAGTTTTTGAGCTAAATTTGGATAATTTTATTTTTATCAGAATATCGAATAAATTTTACAAAAATAATACTAAAAAAAGTTTTTGAGCTAAATTTGGATAATTTTATTTTTATCAGAATATCGAATAAATTTTACAAAAATAATACTAAAAAAAGTTTTTGAGCTAAATTTGGATAATTTTATTTTTATCAGAATATCGAATAAATTTTACAAAAATAATACTAAAAAAAGTTTTTGAGCTAAATTTGGATAATTTTATTTTTATCAGAATATCGAATAAATTTTACAAAAATAATACTAAAAAAAGTTTTTGAGCTAAATTTGGATAATTTTATTTTTATCAGAATATCGAATAAATTTTACAAAAATAATACTAAAAAAAGTTTTTGAGCTAAATTTGGATAATTTTATTTTTATCAGAATATCGAATAAATTTTACAAAAATAATACTAAAAAAGTTTTTGAGCTAAATTTGGATAATTTTATTTTTATCAGAATATCGAATAAATTTTACAAAAATAATACTAAAAAAGTTTTTGAGCTAAATTTGGATAATTTTATTTTTATCAGAATATCGAATAAATTTTACAAAAATAATACTAAAAAAAGTTTTTGAGCTAAATTTGGATAATTTTATTTTTATCAGAATATCGAATAAATTTTACAAAAATAATACTAAAAAAAGTTTTTGAGCTAAATTTGGATAATTTTATTTTTATCAGAATATCGAATAAATTTTACAAAAATAATACTAAAAAAAGTTTTTGAGCTAAATTTGGATAATTTTATTTTTATCAGAATATCGAATAAATTTTACAAAAATAATACTAAAAAAAGTTTTTGAGCTAAATTTGGATAATTTTATTTTTATCAGAATATCGAATAAATTTTACAAAAATAATACTAAAAAAAGTTTTTGAGCTAAATTTGGATAATTTTATTTTTATCAGAATATCGAATAAATTTTACAAAAATAATACTAAAAAAAGTTTTTGAGCTAAATTTGGATAATTTTATTTTTATCAGAATATCGAATAAATTTTACAAAAATAATACTAAAAAAAGTTTTTGAGCTAAATTTGGATAATTTTATTTTTATCAGAATATCGAATAAATTTTACAAAAATAATACTAAAAAAAGTTTTTGAGCTAAATTTGGATAATTTTATTTTTATCAGAATATCGAATAAATTTTACAAAAATAATACTAAAAAAAGTTTTTGAGCTAAATTTGGATAATTTTATTTTTATCAGAATATCGAATAAATTTTACAAAAATAATACTAAAAAAGTTTTTGAGCTAAATTTGGATAATTTTATTTTTATCAGAATATCGAATAAATTTTACAAAAATAATACTAAAAAAAGTTTTTGAGCTAAATTTGGATAATTTTATTTTTATCAGAATATCGAATAAATTTTACAAAAATAATACTAAAAAAAGTTTTTGAGCTAAATTTGGATAATTTTATTTTTATCAGAATATCGAATAAATTTTACAAAAATAATACTAAAAAAAGTTTTTGAGCTAAATTTGGATAATTTTATTTTTATCAGAATATCGAATAAATTTTACAAAAATAATACTAAAAAAAGTTTTTGAGCTAAATTTGGATAATTTTATTTTTATCAGAATATCGAATAAATTTTACAAAAATAATACTAAAAAAAGTTTTTGAGCTAAATTTGGATAATTTTATTTTTATCAGAATATCGAATAAATTTTACAAAAATAATACTAAAAAAAGTTTTTGAGCTAAATTTGGATAATTTTATTTTTATCAGAATATCGAATAAATTTTACAAAAATAATACTAAAAAAGTTTTTGAGCTAAATTTGGATAATTTTATTTTTATCAGAATATCGAATAAATTTTACAAAAATAATACTAAAAAAAGTTTTTGAGCTAAATTTGGATAATTTTATTTTTATCAGAATATCGAATAAATTTTACAAAAATAATACTAAAAAAAGTTTTTGAGCTAAATTTGGATAATTTTATTTTTATCAGAATATCGAATAAATTTTACAAAAATAATACTAAAAAAAGTTTTTGAGCTAAATTTGGATAATTTTATTTTTATCAGAATATCGAATAAATTTTACAAAAATAATACTAAAAAAAGTTTTTGAGCTAAATTTGGATAATTTTATTTTTATCAGAATATCGAATAAATTTTACAAAAATAATACTAAAAAAAGTTTTTGAGCTAAATTTGGATAATTTTATTTTTATCAGAATATCGAATAAATTTTACAAAAATAATACTAAAAAAAGTTTTTGAGCTAAATTTGGATAATTTTATTTTTATCAGAATATCGAATAAATTTTACAAAAATAATACTAAAAAAGTTTTTGAGCTAAATTTGGATAATTTTATTTTTATCAGAATATCGAATAAATTTTACAAAAATAATACTAAAAAAAGTTTTTGAGCTAAATTTGGATAATTTTATTTTTATCAGAATATCGAATAAATTTTACAAAAATAATACTAAAAAAAGTTTTTGAGCTAAATTTGGATAATTTTATTTTTATCAGAATATCGAATAAATTTTACAAAAATAATACTAAAAAAAGTTTTTGAGCTAAATTTGGATAATTTTATTTTTATCAGAATATCGAATAAATTTTACAAAAATAATACTAAAAAAAGTTTTTTGAGCTAAATTTGGATAATTTTATTTTTATCAGAATATCGAATAAATTTTACAAAAATAATACTAAAAAAAGTTTTTGAGCTAAATTTGGATAATTTTATTTTTATCAGAATATCGAATAAATTTTACAAAAATAATACTAAAAAAAGTTTTTGAGCTAAATTTGGATAATTTTATTTTTATCAGAATATCGAATAAATTTTACAAAAATAATACTAAAAAAAGTTTTTGAGCTAAATTTGGATAATTTTATTTTTATCAGAATATCGAATAAATTTTACAAAAATAATACTAAAAAAAGTTTTTGAGCTAAATTTGGATAATTTTATTTTTATCAGAATATCGAATAAATTTTACAAAAATAATACTAAAAAAAGTTTTTGAGCTAAATTTGGATAATTTTATTTTTATCAGAATATCGAATAAATTTTACAAAAATAATACTAAAAAAAGTTTTTGAGCTAAATTTGGATAATTTTATTTTTATCAGAATATCGAATAAATTTTACAAAAATAATACTAAAAAAGTTTTTTGAGCTAAATTTGGATAATTTTATTTTTATCAGAATATCGAATAAATTTTACAAAAATAATACTAAAAAAAGTTTTTGAGCTAAATTTGGATAATTTTATTTTTATCAGAATATCGAATAAATTTTACAAAAATAATACTAAAAAAAGTTTTTGAGCTAAATTTGGATAATTTTATTTTTATCAGAATATCGAATAAATTTTACAAAAATAATACTAAAAAAAGTTTTTGAGCTAAATTTGGATAATTTTATTTTTATCAGAATATCGAATAAATTTTACAAAAATAATACTAAAAAAGTTTTTGAGCTAAATTTGGATAATTTTATTTTTATCAGAATATCGAATAAATTTTACAAAAATAATACTAAAAAAAGTTTTTGAGCTAAATTTGGATAATTTTATTTTTATCAGAATATCGAATAAATTTTACAAAAATAATACTAAAAAAAGTTTTTGAGCTAAATTTGGATAATTTTATTTTTATCAGAATATCGAATAAATTTTACAAAAATAATACTAAAAAAAGTTTTTGAGCTAAATTTGGATAATTTTATTTTTATCAGAATATCGAATAAATTTTACAAAAATAATACTAAAAAAAGTTTTTGAGCTAAATTTGGATAATTTTATTTTTATCAGAATATCGAATAAATTTTACAAAAATAATACTAAAAAAAGTTTTTGAGCTAAATTTGGATAATTTTATTTTTATCAGAATATCGAATAAATTTTACAAAAATAATACTAAAAAAAGTTTTTGAGCTAAATTTGGATAATTTTATTTTTATCAGAATATCGAATAAATTTTACAAAAATAATACTAAAAAAAGTTTTTGAGCTAAATTTGGATAATTTTATTTTTATCAGAATATCGAATAAATTTTACAAAAATAATACTAAAAAAAGTTTTTGAGCTAAATTTGGATAATTTTATTTTTATCAGAATATCGAATAAATTTTACAAAAATAATACTAAAAAAAGTTTTTGAGCTAAATTTGGATAATTTTATTTTTATCAGAATATCGAATAAATTTTACAAAAATAATACTAAAAAAAGTTTTTGAGCTAAATTTGGATAATTTTATTTTTATCAGAATATCGAATAAATTTTACAAAAATAATACTAAAAAAAGTTTTTGAGCTAAATTTGGATAATTTTATTTTTATCAGAATATCGAATAAATTTTACAAAAATAATACTAAAAAAAGTTTTTGAGCTAAATTTGGATAATTTTATTTTTATCAGAATATCGAATAAATTTTACAAAAATAATACTAAAAAAGTTTTTGAGCTAAATTTGGATAATTTTATTTTTATCAGAATATCGAATAAATTTTACAAAAATAATACTAAAAAAAGTTTTTGAGCTAAATTTGGATAATTTTATTTTTATCAGAATATCGAATAAATTTTACAAAAATAATACTAAAAAAAGTTTTTGAGCTAAATTTGGATAATTTTATTTTTATCAGAATATCGAATAAATTTTACAAAAATAATACTAAAAAAAGTTTTTGAGCTAAATTTGGATAATTTTATTTTTATCAGAATATCGAATAAATTTTACAAAAATAATACTAAAAAAAGTTTTTGAGCTAAATTTGGATAATTTTATTTTTATCAGAATATCGAATAAATTTTACAAAAATAATACTAAAAAAAGTTTTTGAGCTAAATTTGGATAATTTTATTTTTATCAGAATATCGAATAAATTTTACAAAAATAATACTAAAAAAAGTTTTTGAGCTAAATTTGGATAATTTTATTTTTATCAGAATATCGAATAAATTTTACAAAAATAATACTAAAAATAGTTTTTGAGCTAAATTTGGATAATTTTATTTTTATCAGAATATCGAATAAATTTTACAAAAATAATACTAAAAAAAGTTTTTGAGCTAAATTTGGATAATTTTATTTTTATCAGAATATCGAATAAATTTTACAAAAATAATACTAAAAAAAGTTTTTGAGCTAAATTTGGATAATTTTATTTTTATCAGAATATCGAATAAATTTTACAAAAATAATACTAAAAAAAGTTTTTGAGCTAAATTTGGATAATTTTATTTTTATCAGAATATCGAATAAATTTTACAAAAATAATACTAAAAAAAGTTTTTGAGCTAAATTTGGATAATTTTATTTTTATCAGAATATCGAATAAATTTTACAAAAATAATACTAAAAAAAGTTTTTGAGCTAAATTTGGATAATTTTATTTTTATCAGAATATCGAATAAATTTTACAAAAATAATACTAAAAAAAGTTTTTGAGCTAAATTTGGATAATTTTATTTTTTATCAGAATATCGAATAAATTTTACAAAAATAATACTAAAAAAAGTTTTTGAGCTAAATTTGGATAATTTTATTTTTATCAGAATATCGAATAAATTTTACAAAAATAATACTAAAAAAAGTTTTTGAGCTAAATTTGGATAATTTTATTTTTTATCAGAATATCGAATAAATTTTACAAAAATAATACTAAAAAAAGTTTTTGAGCTAAATTTGGATAATTTTATTTTTATCAGAATATCGAATAAATTTTACAAAAATAATACTAAAAAAAGTTTTTGAGCTAAATTTGGATAATTTTATTTTTATCAGAATATCCAATAAATTTTCCAAAAATAATACTAAAAAAAAGTTTTTGAGCTAAATTTGGATAATTTTATTTTTATCAGAATATCGAATAAATTTTACAAAAATAATACTAAAAAAAGTTTTTGAGCTAAATTTGGATAATTTTATTTTTATCAGAATATCGAATAAATTTTACAAAAATAATACTAAAAAAAGTTTTTGAGCTAAATTTGGATAATTTTATTTTTATCAGAATATCGAATAAATTTTACAAAAATAATACTAAAAAAAGTTTTTGAGCTAAATTTGGATAATTTTATTTTTATCAGAATATCGAATAAATTTTACAAAAATAATACTAAAAAAAGTTTTTGAGCTAAATTTGGATAATTTTATTTTTATCAGAATATCGAATAAATTTTACAAAAATAATACTAAAAAAAGTTTTTGAGCTAAATTTGGATAATTTTATTTTTATCAGAATATCGAATAAATTTTACAAAAATAATACTAAAAAAAGTTTTTGAGCTAAATTTGGATAATTTTATTTTTATCAGAATATCGAATAAATTTTACAAAAATAATACTAAAAAAAGTTTTTGAGCTAAATTTGGATAATTTTATTTTTATCAGAATATCGAATAAATTTTACAAAAATAATACTAAAAAAAGTTTTTGAGCTAAATTTGGATAATTTTATTTTTATCAGAATATCGAATAAATTTTACAAAAATAATACTAAAAAAAGTTTTTGAGCTAAATTTGGATAATTTTATTTTTATCAGAATATCGAATAAATTTTACAAAAATAATACTAAAAAAAGTTTTTGAGCTAAATTTGGATAATTTTATTTTTATCAGAATATCGAATAAATTTTACAAAAATAATACTAAAAAAAGTTTTTGAGCTAAATTTGGATAATTTTATTTTTATCAGAATATCGAATAAATTTTACAAAAATAATACTAAAAAAAGTTTTTGAGCTAAATTTGGATAATTTTATTTTTATCAGAATATCGAATAAATTTTACAAAAATAATACTAAAAAAAGTTTTTGAGCTAAATTTGGATAATTTTATTTTTATCAGAATATCGAATAAATTTTACAAAAATAATACTAAAAAAAGTTTTTGAGCTAAATTTGGATAATTTTATTTTTATCAGAATATCGAATAAATTTTACAAAAATAATACTAAAAAAAGTTTTTGAGCTAAATTTGGATAATTTTATTTTTATCAGAATATCGAATAAATTTTACAAAAATAATACTAAAAAAAGTTTTTGAGCTAAATTTGGATAATTTTATTTTTATCAGAATATCGAATAAATTTTACAAAAATAATACTAAAAAAAAGTTTTTGAGCTAAATTTGGATAATTTTATTTTTTATCAGAATATCGAATAAATTTTACAAAAATAATACTAAAAAAAGTTTTTGAGCTAAATTTGGATAATTTTATTTTTATCAGAATATCGAATAAATTTTACAAAAATAATACTAAAAAAAGTTTTTGAGCTAAATTTGGATAATTTTATTTTTATCAGAATATCGAATAAATTTTACAAAAATAATACTAAAAAAAGTTTTTGAGCTAAATTTGGATAATTTTATTTTTATCAGAATATCGAATAAATTTTACAAAAAATAATACTAAAAAAAGTTTTTGAGCTAAATTTGGATAATTTTATTTTTATCAGAATATCGAATAAATTTTACAAAAATAATACTAAAAAAAGTTTTTGAGCTAAATTTGGATAATTTTATTTTTATCAGAATATCGAATAAATTTTACAAAAATAATACTAAAAAAAGTTTTTGAGCTAAATTTGGATAATTTTATTTTTATCAGAATATCGAATAAATTTTACAAAAATAATACTAAAAAAAGTTTTTGAGCTAAATTTGGATAATTTTATTTTTATCAGAATATCGAATAAATTTTACAAAAATAATACTAAAAAAAGTTTTTGAGCTAAATTTGGATAATTTTATTTTTATCAGAATATCGAATAAATTTTACAAAAATAATACTAAAAAAAGTTTTTGAGCTAAATTTGGATAATTTTATTTTTATCAGAATATCGAATAAATTTTACAAAAATAATACTAAAAAAAGTTTTTGAGCTAAATTTGGATAATTTTATTTTTATCAGAATATCGAATAAATTTTACAAAAATAATACTAAAAAAAGTTTTTGAGCTAAATTTGGATAATTTTATTTTTATCAGAATATCGAATAAATTTTACAAAAATAATACTAAAAAAAGTTTTTGAGCTAAATTTGGATAATTTTATTTTTATCAGAATATCGAATAAATTTTACAAAAATAATACTAAAAAAAGTTTTTGAGCTAAATTTGGATAATTTTATTTTTATCAGAATATCGAATAAATTTTACAAAAATAATACTAAAAAAAGTTTTTGAGCTAAATTTGGATAATTTTATTTTTTATCAGAATATCGAATAAATTTTACAAAAATAATACTAAAAAAAGTTTTTGAGCTAAATTTGGATAATTTTATTTTTATCAGAATATCGAATAAATTTTACAAAAATAATACTAAAAAAAGTTTTTGAGCTAAATTTGGATAATTTTATTTTTATCAGAATATCGAATAAATTTTACAAAAATAATACTAAAAAAAGTTTTTGAGCTAAATTTGGATAATTTTATTTTTATCAGAATATCGAATAAATTTTACAAAAATAATACTAAAAAAAGTTTTTGAGCTAAATTTGGATAATTTTATTTTTATCAGAATATCGAATAAATTTTACAAAAATAATACTAAAAAAGTTTTTGAGCTAAATTTGGATAATTTTATTTTTATCAGAATATCGAATAAATTTTACAAAAATAATACTAAAAAAAGTTTTTGAGCTAAATTTGGATAATTTTATTTTTATCAGAATATCGAATAAATTTTACAAAAATAATACTAAAAAAAGTTTTTGAGCTAAATTTGGATAATTTTATTTTTATCAGAATATCGAATAAATTTTACAAAAATAATACTAAAAAAAGTTTTTGAGCTAAATTTGGATAATTTTATTTTTATCAGAATATCGAATAAATTTTACAAAAATAATACTAAAAAAAGTTTTTGAGCTAAATTTGGATAATTTTATTTTTATCAGAATATCGAATAAATTTTACAAAAATAATACTAAAAAAAGTTTTTGAGCTAAATTTGGATAATTTTATTTTTATCAGAATATCGAATAAATTTTACAAAAATAATACTAAAAAAAGTTTTTGAGCTAAATTTGGATAATTTTATTTTTATCAGAATATCGAATAAATTTTACAAAAATAATACTAAAAAAAGTTTTTGAGCTAAATTTGGATAATTTTATTTTTATCAGAATATCGAATAAATTTTACAAAAATAATACTAAAAAAAGTTTTTGAGCTAAATTTGGATAATTTTATTTTTTATCAGAATATCGAATAAATTTTACAAAAATAATACTAAAAAAAGTTTTTGAGCTAAATTTGGATAATTTTATTTTTATCAGAATATCGAATAAATTTTACAAAAATAATACTAAAAAAAGTTTTTGAGCTAAATTTGGATAATTTTATTTTTATCAGAATATCGAATAAATTTTACAAAAATAATACTAAAAAAAGTTTTTTGAGCTAAATTTGGATAATTTTATTTTTATCAGAATATCGAATAAATTTTACAAAAATAATACTAAAAAAGTTTTTGAGCTAAATTTGGATAATTTTATTTTTATCAGAATATCGAATAAATTTTACAAAAATAATACTAAAAAAAGTTTTTTGAGCTAAATTTGGATAATTTTATTTTTTATCAGAATATCGAATAAATTTTACAAAAATAATACTAAAAAAAGTTTTTGAGCTAAATTTGGATAATTTTATTTTTATCAGAATATCGAATAAATTTTACAAAAATAATACTAAAAAAAGTTTTTGAGCTAAATTTGGATAATTTTATTTTTATCAGAATATCGAATAAATTTTACAAAAATAATACTAAAAAAAGTTTTTGAGCTAAATTTGGATAATTTTATTTTTATCAGAATATCGAATAAATTTTACAAAAATAATACTAAAAAAAGTTTTTGAGCTAAATTTGGATAATTTTATTTTTATCAGAATATCGAATAAATTTTACAAAAATAATACTAAAAAAAGTTTTTGAGCTAAATTTGGATAATTTTATTTTTATCAGAATATCGAATAAATTTTACAAAAATAATACTAAAAAAAGTTTTTGAGCTAAATTTGGATAATTTTATTTTTATCAGAATATCGAATAAATTTTACAAAAATAATACTAAAAAAAGTTTTTGAGCTAAATTTGGATAATTTTATTTTATCAGAATATCGAATAAATTTTACAAAAATAATACTAAAAAAAGTTTTTGAGCTAAATTTGGATAATTTTATTTTTATCAGAATATCGAATAAATTTTACAAAAATAATACTAAAAAAAGTTTTTTGAGCTAAATTTGGATAATTTTATTTTTATCAGAATATCGAATAAATTTTACAAAAATAATACTAAAAAAAGTTTTTGAGCTAAATTTGGATAATTTTATTTTTATCAGAATATCGAATAAATTTTACAAAAATAATACTAAAAAAAGTTTTTGAGCTAAATTTGGATAATTTTATTTTTATCAGAATATCGAATAAATTTTACAAAAATAATACTAAAAAAAGTTTTTGAGCTAAATTTGGATAATTTTATTTTTATCAGAATATCGAATAAATTTTACAAAAATAATACTAAAAAAGTTTTTGAGCTAAATTTGGATAATTTTATTTTTATCAGAATATCGAATAAATTTTACAAAAATAATACTAAAAAAAGTTTTTGAGCTAAATTTGGATAATTTTATTTTTATCAGAATATCGAATAAATTTTACAAAAATAATACTAAAAAAAGTTTTTGAGCTAAATTTGGATAATTTTATTTTTATCAGAATATCGAATAAATTTTACAAAAATAATACTAAAAAAAGTTTTTGAGCTAAATTTGGATAATTTTATTTTTATCAGAATATCGAATAAATTTTACAAAAAATAATACTAAAAAAGTTTTTGAGCTAAATTTGGATAATTTTATTTTTATCAGAATATCGAATAAATTTTACAAAAATAATACTAAAAAAAGTTTTTGAGCTAAATTTGGATAATTTTATTTTTATCAGAATATCGAATAAATTTTACAAAAATAATACTAAAAAAAGTTTTTGAGCTAAATTTGGATAATTTTATTTTTATCAGAATATCGAATAAATTTTACAAAAAATAATACTAAAAAAAAAGTTTTTGAGCTAAATTTGGATAATTTTATTTTTATCAGAATATCGAATAAATTTTACAAAAATAATACTAAAAAAAGTTTTTGAGCTAAATTTGGATAATTTTATTTTTATCAGAATATCGAATAAATTTTACAAAAATAATACTAAAAAAAGTTTTTGAGCTAAATTTGGATAATTTTATTTTTATCAGAATATCGAATAAATTTTACAAAAATAATACTAAAAAAAGTTTTTGAGCTAAATTTGGATAATTTTATTTTTATCAGAATATCGAATAAATTTTACAAAAAAATAATACTAAAAAAAGTTTTTGAGCTAAATTTGGATAATTTTATTTTTATCAGAATATCGAATAAATTTTACAAAAAATAATACTAAAAAAAGTTTTTGAGCTAAATTTGGATAATTTTATTTTTATCAGAATATCGAATAAATTTTACAAAAATAATACTAAAAAAAGTTTTTGAGCTAAATTTGGATAATTTTATTTTTATCAGAATATCGAATAAATTTTACAAAAATAATACTAAAAAAAGTTTTTGAGCTAAATTTGGATAATTTTATTTTTATCAGAATATCGAATAAATTTTACAAAAAATAATACTAAAAAAAGTTTTTGAGCTAAATTTGGATAATTTTATTTTTATCAGAATATCGAATAAATTTTACAAAAATAATACTAAAAAAAGTTTTTGAGCTAAATTTGGATAATTTTATTTTTATCAGAATATCGAATAAATTTTACAAAAATAATACTAAAAAAAGTTTTTGAGCTAAATTTGGATAATTTTATTTTTATCAGAATATCGAATAAATTTTACAAAAATAATACTAAAAAAAGTTTTTGAGCTAAATTTGGATAATTTTATTTTTATCAGAATATCGAATAAATTTTACAAAAATAATACTAAAAAAAGTTTTTGAGCTAAATTTGGATAATTTTATTTTTATCAGAATATCGAATAAATTTTACAAAAATAATACTAAAAAAAGTTTTTGAGCTAAATTTGGATAATTTTATTTTTATCAGAATATCGAATAAATTTTACAAAAATAATACTAAAAAAAGTTTTTGAGCTAAATTTGGATAATTTTATTTTTATCAGAATATCGAATAAATTTTACAAAAATAATACTAAAAAAAGTTTTTGAGCTAAATTTGGATAATTTTATTTTTATCAGAATATCGAATAAATTTTACAAAAATAATACTAAAAAAAGTTTTTGAGCTAAATTTGGATAATTTTATTTTTATCAGAATATCGAATAAATTTTTACAAAAATAATACTAAAAAAAAGTTTTTGAGCTAAATTTGGATAATTTTATTTTTATCAGAATATCGAATAAATTTTACAAAAATAATACTAAAAAAAGTTTTTGAGCTAAATTTGGATAATTTTATTTTTATCAGAATATCGAATAAATTTTACAAAAATAATACTAAAAAAAGTTTTTGAGCTAAATTTGGATAATTTTATTTTTATCAGAATATCGAATAAATTTTACAAAAATAATACTAAAAAAGTTTTTGAGCTAAATTTGGATAATTTTATTTTTATCAGAATATCGAATAAATTTTACAAAAATAATACTAAAAAAAGTTTTTTTGAGCTAAATTTGGATAATTTTATTTTTATCAGAATATCGAATAAATTTTACAAAAATAATACTAAAAAAAGTTTTTGAGCTAAATTTGGATAATTTTATTTTTATCAGAATATCGAATAAATTTTACAAAAATAATACTAAAAAAAGTTTTTGAGCTAAATTTGGATAATTTTATTTTTATCAGAATATCGAATAAATTTTACAAAAATAATACTAAAAAAAGTTTTTGAGCTAAATTTGGATAATTTTATTTTTATCAGAATATCGAATAAATTTTACAAAAATAATACTAAAAAAAAGTTTTTTGAGCTAAATTTGGATAATTTTATTTTTATCAGAATATCGAATAAATTTTACAAAAATAATACTAAAAAAAGTTTTTGAGCTAAATTTGGATAATTTTATTTTTATCAGAATATCGAATAAATTTTACAAAAATAATACTAAAAAAAGTTTTTGTGCTAAATTTGGATAATTTTATTTTTATCAGAATATCGAATAAATTTTACAAAAATAATACTAAAAAAAGTTTTTGAGCTAAATTTGGATAATTTTATTTTTATCAGAATATCGAATAAATTTTACAAAAATAATACTAAAAAAAAGTTTTTGAGCTAAATTTGGATAATTTTATTTTTATCAGAATATCGAATAAATTTTACAAAAATAATACTAAAAAAAGTTTTTGAGCTAAATTTGGATAATTTTATTTTTATCAGAATATCGAATAAATTTTACAAAAATAATACTAAAAAAAGTTTTTGAGCTAAATTTGGATAATTTTATTTTTATCAGAATATCGAATAAATTTTACAAAAATAATACTAAAAAAAGTTTTTGAGCTAAATTTGGATAATTTTATTTTTATCAGAATTATCTAATTAAATTTTACAAAAATAATACTAAAAAAAGTTTTTGTGCTAAATTTGGATAATTTTATTTTTATCAGAATATCGAATAAATTTTACAAAAATAATACTAAAAAAAGTTTTTGTGCTAAATTTGGATAATTTTATTTTTATCAGAATATCGAATAAATTTTACAAAAATAATACTAAAAAAAGTTTTTGTGCTAAATTTGGATAATTTTATTTTTATCAGAATATCGAATAAATTTTACAAAAATAATACTAAAAAAAGTTTTTGTGCTAAATTTGGATAATTTTATTTTTATCAGAATATCGAATAAATTTTACAAAAATAATACTAAAAAAAGTTTTTGAGCTAAATTTGGATAATTTTATTTTTATCAGAATATCGAATAAATTTTACAAAAATAATACTAAAAAAAGTTTTTGTGCTAAATTTGGATAATTTTATTTTTATCAGAATATCGAATAAATTTTACAAAAATAATACTAAAAAAAGTTTTTGTGCTAAATTTGGATAATTTTATTTTTATCAGAATATCGAATAAATTTTACAAAAATAATACTAAAAAAAGTTTTTGTGCTAAATTTGGATAATTTTATTTTTATCAGAATATCGAATAAATTTTACAAAAATAATACTAAAAAAAGTTTTTGTGCTAAATTTGGATAATTTTATTTTTATCAGAATATCGAATAAATTTTACAAAAATAATACTAAAAAAAGTTTTTGTGCTAAATTTGGATAATTTTATTTTTATCAGAATATCGAATAAATTTTACAAAAATAATACTAAAAAAAGTTTTTGTGCTAAATTTGGATAATTTTATTTTTATCAGAATATCGAATAAATTTTACAAAAATAATACTAAAAAAAGTTTTTGTGCTAAATTTGGATAATTTTATTTTTATCAGAATATCGAATAAATTTTACAAAAATAATACTAAAAAAAGTTTTTGTGCTAAATTTGGATAATTTTATTTTTATCAGAATATCGAATAAATTTTACAAAAATAATACTAAAAAAAGTTTTTGTGCTAAATTTGGATAATTTTATTTTTATCAGAATATCGAATAAATTTTACAAAAATAATACTAAAAAAAGTTTTTGTGCTAAATTTGGATAATTTTATTTTTATCAGAATATCGAATAAATTTTACAAAAATAATACTAAAAAAAGTTTTTGTGCTAAATTTGGATAATTTTATTTTTATCAGAATATCGAATAAATTTTACAAAAATAATACTAAAAAAAGTTTTTGTGCTAAATTTGGATAATTTTAGCTTTATCAGTATATCAAATAAATTGTACAAAAATAATACTAAAAAAAGTTTTTGGGCTAAATTTGGAGGATAATCTTTTTAAAAGGGAATCGAATAAATTTTACAAAGATTATACTAAAAAAAGTTTTGGTGCTAAATTTGGATAATTTTATTTTTATCAGAATATCGAATAAATTTTACAAAAATAATACTAAAAAAAGTTTTTGTGCTAAATTTGGATAATTTTATTTTTATCAGAATATCGAATAAATTTTACAAAAATAATACTAAAAAAAGTTTTTGTGCTAAATTTGGATAATTTTATTTTTATCAGAATATCGAATAAATTTTACAAAAATAATACTAAAAAAAGTTTTTGTGCTAAATTTGGATAATTTTATTTTTATCAGAATATCGAATAAATTTTACAAAAATAATACTAAAAAAAGTTTTTGAGCTAAATTTGGATAATTTTATTTTTATCAGAATATCGAATAAATTTTACAAAAATAATACTAAAAAAAGTTTTTGTGCTAAATTTGGATAATTTTATTTTTATCAGAATATCGAATAAATTTTACAAAAATAATACTAAAAAAAGTTTTTGAGCTAAATTTGGATAATTTTATTTTTATCAGAATATCGAATAAATTTTACAAAAATAATACTAAAAAAAGTTTTTGTGCTAAATTTGGATAATTTTATTTTTATCAGAATATCGAATAAATTTTACAAAAATAATACTAAAAAAAGTTTTTGTGCTAAATTTGGATAATTTTATTTTTATCAGAATATCGAATAAATTTTACAAAAATAATACTAAAAAAAGTTTTTGTGCTAAATTTGGATAATTTTATTTTTATCAGAATATCGAATAAATTTTACAAAAATAATACTAAAAAAAGTTTTTGTGCTAAATTTGGATAATTTTATTTTTATCAGAATATCGAATAAATTTTACAAAAATAATACTAAAAAAAGTTTTTGTGCTAAATTTGGATAATTTTATTTTTATCAGAATATCGAATAAATTTTACAAAAATAATACTAAAAAAAGTTTTTGTGCTAAATTTGGATAATTTTATTTTTATCAGAATATCGAATAAATTTTACAAAAATAATACTAAAAAAAGTTTTTGTGCTAAATTTGGATAATTTTATTTTTATCAGAATATCGAATAAATTTTACAAAAATAATACTAAAAAAAGTTTTTGTGCTAAATTTGGATAATTTTATTTTTATCAGAATATCGAATAAATTTTACAAAAATAATACTAAAAAAAGTTTTTGTGCTAAATTTGGATAATTTTATTTTTATCAGAATATCGAATAAATTTTACAAAAATAATACTAAAAAAAGTTTTTGTGCTAAATTTGGATAATTTTATTTTTATCAGAATATCGAATAAATTTTACAAAAATAATACTAAAAAAAGTTTTTGTGCTAAATTTGGATAATTTTATTTTTATCAGAATATCGAATAAATTTTACAAAAATAATACTAAAAAAAGTTTTTGTGCTAAATTTGGATAATTTTATTTTTATCAGAATATCGAATAAATTTTACAAAAATAATACTAAAAAAAGTTTTTGTGCTAAATTTGGATAATTTTATTTTTATCAGAATATCGAATTAATTTTACAAAAATAATACTAAAAAAAGTTTTTGTGCTAAATTTGGATAATTTTATTTTTATCAGAATATCGAATAAATTTTACAAAAATAATACTAAAAAAAGTTTTTGAGCTAAATTTGGATAATTTTATTTTTATCAGAATATCGAATAAATTTTACAAAAATAATACTAAAAAAAGTTTTTGTGCTAAATTTGGATAATTTTATTTTTATCAGAATATCGAATAAATTTTACAAAAATAATACTAAAAAAAGTTTTTGTGCTAAATTTGGATAATTTTATTTTTATCAGAATATCGAATAAATTTTACAAAAATAATACTAAAAAAAGTTTTTGTGCTAAATTTGGATAATTTTATTTTTATCAGAATATCGAATAAATTTTACAAAAATAATACTAAAAAAAGTTTTTGTGCTAAATTTGGATAATTTTATTTTTATCAGAATATCGAATAAATTTTACAAAAATAATACTAAAAAAAGTTTTTGTGCTAAATTTGGATAATTTTATTTTTATCAGAATATCGAATAAATTTTACAAAAATAATACTAAAAAAAGTGTTTGGGCTAAATTTGGATAATTTTATTTTTATCAGAATATCGAATAAATTTTACAAAAATAATACTAAAAAAAGTTTTTGTGCTAAATTTGGATAATTTTATTTTTATCAGAATATCGAATAAATTTTACAAAAATAATACTAAAAAAAGTTTTTGTGCTAAATTTGGATAATTTTATTTTTATCAGAATATCGAATAAATTTTACAAAAATAATACTAAAAAAAGTTTTTGTGCTAAATTTGGATAATTTTATTTTTATCAGAATATCGAATAAATTTTACAAAAATAATACTAAAAAAAGTTTTTGTGCTAAATTTGGATAATTTTATTTTTATCAGAATATCGAATAAATTTTACAAAAATAATACTAAAAAAAGTTTTTGTGCTAAATTTGGATAATTTTATTTTTATCAGAATATCGAATAAATTTTACAAAAATAATACTAAAAAAAGTTTTTGTGCTAAATTTGGATAATTTTATTTTTATCAGAATATCGAATAAATTTTACAAAAATAATACTAAAAAAAGTTTTTGTGCTAAATTTGGATAATTTTATTTTTATCAGAATATCGAATAAATTTTACAAAAATAATACTAAAAAAAGTTTTTGTGCTAAATTTGGATAATTTTATTTTTATCAGAATATCGAATAAATTTTACAAAAATAATACTAAAAAAAGTTTTTGTGCTAAATTTGGATAATTTTATTTTTATCAGAATATCGAATAAATTTTACAAAAATAATACTAAAAAAAGTTTTTGTGCTAAATTTGGATAATTTTATTTTTATCAGAATATCGAATAAATTTTACAAAAATAATACTAAAAAAAGTTTTTGTGCTAAATTTGGATAATTTTATTTTTATCAGAATATCGAATAAATTTTACAAAAATAATACTAAAAAAAGTTTTTGTGCTAAATTTGGATAATTTTATTTTTATCAGAATATCGAATAAATTTTACAAAAATAATACTAAAAAAAGTTTTTGTGCTAAATTTGGATAATTTTATTTTTATCAGAATATCGAATAAATTTTACAAAAATAATACTAAAAAAAGTTTTTGTGCTAAATTTGGATAATTTTATTTTTATCAGAATATCGAATAAATTTTACAAAAATAATACTAAAAAAAGTTTTTGTGCTAAATTTGGATAATTTTATTTTTATCAGAATATCGAATAAATTTTACAAAAATAATACTAAAAAAAGTTTTTGTGCTAAATTTGGATAATTTTATTTTTATCAGAATATCGAATAAATTTTACAAAAATAATACTAAAAAAAGTTTTTGTGCTAAATTTGGATAATTTTATTTTTATCAGAATATCGAATAAATTTTACAAAAATAATACTAAAAAAAGTTTTTGTGCTAAATTTGGATAATTTTATTTTTATCAGAATATCGAATAAATTTTACAAAAATAATACTAAAAAAAGTTTTTGTGCTAAATTTGGATAATTTTATTTTTATCAGAATATCGAATAAATTTTACAAAAATAATACTAAAAAAAGTTTTTGTGCTAAATTTGGATAATTTTATTTTTATCAGAATATCGAATAAATTTTACAAAAATAATACTAAAAAAAGTTTTTGTGCTAAATTTGGATAATTTTATTTTTATCAGAATATCGAATAAATTTTACAAAAATAATACTAAAAAAAGTTTTTGTGCTAAATTTGGATAATTTTATTTTTATCAGAATATCGAATAAATTTTACAAAAATAATACTAAAAAAAGTTTTTGTGCTAAATTTGGATAATTTTATTTTTATCAGAATATCGAATAAATTTTACAAAAATAATACTAAAAAAAGTTTTTGTGCTAAATTTGGATAATTTTATTTTTATCAGAATATCGAATAAATTTTACAAAAATAATACTAAAAAAAGTTTTTGTGCTAAATTTGGATAATTTTATTTTTATCAGAATATCGAATAAATTTTACAAAAATAATACTAAAAAAAGTTTTTGTGCTAAATTTGGATAATTTTATTTTTATCAGAATATCGAATAAATTTTACAAAAATAATACTAAAAAAAGTTTTTGTGCTAAATTTGGATAATTTTATTTTTATCAGAATATCGAATAAATTTTACAAAAATAATACTAAAAAAAGTTTTTGTGCTAAATTTGGATAATTTTATTTTTATCAGAATATCGAATAAATTTTACAAAAATAATACTAAAAAAAGTTTTTGTGCTAAATTTGGATAATTTTATTTTTATCAGAATATCGAATAAATTTTACAAAAATAATACTAAAAAAAGTTTTTGTGCTAAATTTGGATAATTTTATTTTTATCAGAATATCGAATAAATTTTACAAAAATAATACTAAAAAAAGTTTTTGTGCTAAATTTGGATAATTTTATTTTTATCAGAATATCGAATAAATTTTACAAAAATAATACTAAAAAAAGTTTTTGTGCTAAATTTGGATAATTTTATTTTTATCAGAATATCGAATAAATTTTACAAAAATAATACTAAAAAAAGTTTTTGTGCTAAATTTGGATAATTTTATTTTTATCAGAATATCGAATAAATTTTACAAAAATAATACTAAAAAAAGTTTTTGTGCTAAATTTGGATAATTTTATTTTTATCAGAATATCGAATAAATTTTACAAAAATAATACTAAAAAAAGTTTTTGTGCTAAATTTGGATAATTTTATTTTTATCAGAATATCGAATAAATTTTACAAAAATAATACTAAAAAAAGTTTTTGTGCTAAATTTGGATAATTTTATTTTTATCAGAATATCGAATAAATTTTACAAAAATAATACTAAAAAAAGTTTTTGTGCTAAATTTGGATAATTTTATTTTTATCAGAATATCGAATAAATTTTACAAAAATAATACTAAAAAAAGTTTTTGTGCTAAATTTGGATAATTTTATTTTTATCAGAATATCGAATAAATTTTACAAAAATAATACTAAAAAAAGTTTTTGTGCTAAATTTGGATAATTTTATTTTTATCAGAATATCGAATAAATTTTACAAAAATAATACTAAAAAAAGTTTTTGTGCTAAATTTGGATAATTTTATTTTTATCAGAATATCGAATAAATTTTACAAAAATAATACTAAAAAAAGTTTTTGTGCTAAATTTGGATAATTTTATTTTTATCAGAATATCGAATAAATTTTACAAGAATAATACTAAGAAAAGTTTTAGTGCTAAATTTGGATAATTTTATTTTTATCAGAATATCGAATAAATTTTACAAAAATAATACTAAAAAAAGTTTTTGTGCTAAATTTGGATAATTTTATTTTTATCAGAATATCGAATAAATTTTACAAAAATAATACTAAAAAAAGTTTTTGTGCTAAATTTGGATAATTTTATTTTTATCAGAATATCGAATAAATTTTACAAAAATAATACTAAAAAAAGTTTTTGTGCTAAATTTGGATAATTTTATTTTTATCAGAATATCGAATAAATTTTACAAAAATAATACTAAAAAAAGTTTTTGTGCTAAATTTGGATAATTTTATTTTTATCAGAATATCGAATAAATTTTACAAAAATAATACTAAAAAAAGTTTTTGTGCTAAATTTGGATAATTTTATTTTTATCAGAATATCGAATAAATTTTACAAAAATAATACTAAAAAAAGTTTTTGTGCTAAATTTGGATAATTTTATTTTTATCAGAATATCGAATAAATTTTACAAAAATAATACTAAAAAAAGTTTTTGTGCTAAATTTGGATAATTTTATTTTTATCAGAATATCGAATAAATTTTACAAAAATAATACTAAAAAAAGTTTTTGTGCTAAATTTGGATAATTTTATTTGTATCAGAATATCGAATAAATTTTACAAAAATAATACTAAAAAAAGTTTTTGTGCTAAATTTGGATAATTTTATTTTTATCAGAATATCGAATAAATTTTACAAAAATAATACTAAAAAAAGTTTTTGTGCTAAATTTGGATAATTTTATTTTTATCAGAATATCGAATAAATTTTACAAAAATAATACTAAAAAAAGTTTTTGAGCTAAATTTGGATAATTTTATTTTTATCAGAATATCGAATAAATTTTACAAAAATAATACTAAAAAAAGTTTTTGTGCTAAATTTGGATAATTTTATTTTTATCAGAATATCGAATAAATTTTACAAAAATAATACTAAAAAAAGTTTTTGTGCTAAATTTGGATAATTTTATTTTTATCAGAATATCGAATAAATTTTACAAAAATAATACTAAAAAAAGTTTTTGTGCTAAATTTGGATAATTTTATTTTTATCAGAATATCGAATAAATTTTACAAAAATAATACTAAAAAAAGTTTTTGTGCTAAATTTGGATAATTTTATTTTTATCAGAATATCGAATAAATTTTACAAAAATAATACTAAAAAAAGTTTTTGTGCTAAATTTGGATAATTTTATTTTTATCAGAATATCGAATAAATTTTACAAAAATAATACTAAAAAAAGTTTTTGTGCTAAATTTGGATAATTTTATTTTTATCAGAATATCGAATAAATTTTACAAAAATAATACTAAAAAAAGTTTTTGTGCTAAATTTGGATAATTTTATTTTTATCAGAATATCGAATAAATTTTACAAAAATAATACTAAAAAAAGTTTTTGTGCTAAATTTGGATAATTTTATTTTTATCAGAATATCGAATAAATTTTACAAAAATAATACTAAAAAAAGTTTTTGTGCTAAATTTGGATAATTTTATTTTTATCAGAATATCGAATAAATTTTACAAAAATAATACTAAAAAAAGTTTTTGTGCTAAATTTGGATAATTTTATTTTTATCAGAATATCGAATAAATTTTACAAAAATAATACTAAAAAAAGTTTTTGTGCTAAATTTGGATAATTTTATTTTTATCAGAATATCGAATAAATTTTACAAAAATAATACTAAAAAAAGTTTTTGTGCTAAATTTGGATAATTTTATTTTTATCAGAATATCGAATAAATTTTACAAAAATAATACTAAAAAAAGTTTTTGTGCTAAATTTGGATAATTTTATTTTTATCAGAATATCGAATAAATTTTACAAAAATAATACTAAAAAAAGTTTTTGTGCTAAATTTGGATAATTTTATTTTTATCAGAATATCGAATAAATTTTACAAAAATAATACTAAAAAAAGTTTTTGTGCTAAATTTGGATAATTTTATTTTTATCAGAATATCGAATAAATTTTACAAAAATAATACTAAAAAAAGTTTTTGTGCTAAATTTGGATAATTTTATTTTTATCAGAATATCGAATAAATTTTACAAAAATAATACTAAAAAAAGTTTTTGTGCTAAATTTGGATAATTTTATTTTTATCAGAATATCGAATAAATTTTACAAAAATAATACTAAAAAAAGTTTTTGTGCTAAATTTGGATAATTTTATTTTTATCAGAATATCGAATAAATTTTACAAAAATAATACTAAAAAAAGTTTTTGTGCTAAATTTGGATAATTTTATTTTTATCAGAATATCGAATAAATTTTACAAAAATAATACTAAAAAAAGTTTTTGTGCTAAATTTGGATAATTTTATTTTTATCAGAATATCGAATAAATTTTACAAAAATAATACTAAAAAAAGTTTTTGTGCTAAATTTGGATAATTTTATTTTTATCAGAATATCGAATAAATTTTACAAAAATAATACTAAAAAAAGTTTTTGTGCTAAATTTGGATAATTTTATTTTTATCAGAATATCGAATAAATTTTACAAAAATAATACTAAAAAAAGTTTTTGTGCTAAATTTGGATAATTTTATTTTTATCAGAATATCGAATAAATTTTACAAAAATAATACTAAAAAAAGTTTTTGTGCTAAATTTGGATAATTTTATTTTTATCAGAATATCGAATAAATTTTACAAAAATAATACTAAAAGAAGTTTTTGTGCTAAATTTGGATAATTTTATTTTTATCAGAATATCGAATAAATTTTACAAAAATAATACTAAAAAAAGTTTTTGTGCTAAATTTGGATAATTTTATTTTTATCAGAATATCGAATAAATTTTACAAAAATAATACTAAAAAAAGTTTTTGTGCTAAATTTGGATAATTTTATTTTTATCAGAATATCGAATAAATTTTACAAAAATAATACTAAAAAAAGTTTTTGTGCTAAATTTGGATAATTTTATTTTTATCAGAATATCGAATAAATTTTACAAAAATAATACTAAAAAAAGTTTTTGTGCTAAATTTGGATAATTTTATTTTTATCAGAATATCGAATAAATTTTACAAAAATAATACTAAAAAAAGTTTTTGTGCTAAATTTGGATAATTTTATTTTTATCAGAATATCGAATAAATTTTACAAAAATAATACTAAAAAAAGTTTTTGTGCTAAATTTGGATAATTTTATTTTTATCAGAATATCGAATAAATTTTACAAAAATAATACTAAAAAAAGTTTTTGTGCTAAATTTGGATAGTTTTATTTTTATCAGAATATCGAATAAATTTTACAAAAATAATACTAAAAAAAGTTTTTGTGCTAAATTTGGATAATTTTATTTTTATCAGAATATCGAATAAATTTTACAAAAATAATACTAAAAAAAGTTTTTGTGCTAAATTTGGATAATTTTATTTTTATCAGAATATCGAATAAATTTTACAAAAATAATACTAAAAAAAGTTTTTGTGCTAAATTTGGATAATTTTATTTTTATCAGAATATCGAATAAATTTTACAAAAATAATACTAAAAAAAGTTTTTGTGCTAAATTTGGATAATTTTATTTTTATCAGAATATCGAATAAATTTTACAAAAATAATACTAAAAAAAGTTTTTGTGCTAAATTTGGATAATTTTATTTTTATCAGAATATCGAATAAATTTTACAAAAATAATACTAAAAAAAGTTTTTGTGCTAAATTTGGATAATTTTATTTTTATCAGAATATCGAATAAATTTTACAAAAATAATACTAAAAAAAGTTTTTGTGCTAAATTTGGATAATTTTATTTTTATCAGAATATCGAATAAATTTTACAAAAATAATACTAAAAAAAGTTTTTGTGCTAAATTTGGATAATTTTATTTTTATCAGAATATCGAATAAATTTTACAAAAATAATACTAAAAAAAGTTTTTGTGCTAAATTTGGATAATTTTATTTTTATCAGAATATCGAATAAATTTTACAAAAATAATACTAAAAAAAGTTTTTGTGCTAAATTTGGATAATTTTATTTTTATCAGAATATCGAATAAATTTTACAAAAATAATACTAAAAAAAGTTTTTGTGCTAAATTTGGATAATTTTATTTTTATCAGAATATCGAATAAATTTTACAAAAATAATACTAAAAAAAGTTTTTGTGCTAAATTTGGATAATTTTATTTTTATCAGAATATCGAATAAATTTTACAAAAATAATACTAAAAAAAGTTTTTGTGCTAAATTTGGATAATTTTATTTTTATCAGAATATCGAATAAATTTTACAAAAATAATACTAAAAAAAGTTTTTGTGCTAAATTTGGATAATTTTATTTTTATCAGAATATCGAATAAATTTTACAAAAATAATACTAAAAAAAGTTTTTGAGCTAAATTTGGATAATTTTATTTTTATCACAATATCGAATAAATTTTACAAAAATAATACTAAAAAAAGTTTTTGTGCTAAATTTGGATAATTTTATTTTTATCAGAATATCGAATAAATTTTACAAAAATAATACTAAAAAAAGTTTTTGTGCTAAATTTGGATAATTTTATTTTTATCAGAATATCGAATAAATTTTACAAAAATAATACTAAAAAAAGTTTTTGTGCTAAATTTGGATAATTTTATTTTTATCAGAATATCGAATAAATTTTACAAAAATAATACTAAAAAAAGTTTTTGTGCTAAATTTGGATAATTTTATTTTTATCAGAATATCGAATAAATTTTACAAAAATAATACTAAAAAAAGTTTTTGTGCTAAATTTGGATAATTTTATTTTTATCAGAATATCGAATAAATTTTACAAAAATAATACTAAAAAAAGTTTTTGTGCTAAATTTGGATAATTTTATTTTTATCAGAATATCGAATAAATTTTACAAAAATAATACTAAAAAAAGTTTTTGTGCTAAATTTGGATAATTTTATTTTTATCAGAATATCGAATAAATTTTACAAAAATAATACTAAAAAAAGTTTTTGTGCTAAATTTGGATAATTTTATTTTTATCAGAATATCGAATAAATTTTACAAAAATAATACTAAAAAAAGTTTTTGTGCTAAATTTGGATAATTTTATTTTTATCAGAATATCGAATAAATTTTACAAAAATAATACTAAAAAAAGTTTTTGTGCTAAATTTGGATAATTTTATTTTTATCAGAATATCGAATAAATTTTACAAAAATAATACTAAAAAAAGTTTTTGTGCTAAATTTGGATAATTTTATTTTTATCAGAATATCGAATAAATTTTACAAAAATAATACTAAAAAAAGTTTTTGTGCTAAATTTGGATAATTTTATTTTTATCAGAATATCGAATAAATTTTACAAAAATAATACTAAAAAAAGTTTTTGTGCTAAATTTGGATAATTTTATTTTTATCAGAATATCGAATAAATTTTACAAAAATAATACTAAAAAAAGTTTTTGTGCTAAATTTGGATAATTTTATTTTTATCAGAATATCGAATAAATTTTACAAAAATAATACTAAAAAAAGTTTTTGTGCTAAATTTGGATAATTTTATTTTTATCAGAATATCGAATAAATTTTACAAAAATAATACTAAAAAAAGTTTTTGTGCTAAATTTGGATAATTTTATTTTTATCAGAATATCGAATAAATTTTACAAAAATAATACTAAAAAAAGTTTTTGTGCTAAATTTGGATAATTTTATTTTTATCAGAATATCGAATAAATTTTACAAAAATAATACTAAAAAAAGTTTTTGTGCTAAATTTGGATAATTTTATTTTTATCAGAATATCGAATAAATTTTACAAAAATAATACTAAAAAAAGTTTTTGTGCTAAATTTGGATAATTTTACTTTTATCAGAACATCGAATAAATTTTACAAAAATAATACTAAAAAAAGTTTTTGTGCTAAATTTGGATAATTTTATTTTTATCAGAATATCGAATAAATTTTACAAAAATAATACTAAAAAAAGTTTTTGTGCTAAATTTGGATAATTTTATTTTTATCAGAATATCGAATAAATTTTACAAAAATAATACTAAAAAAAGTTTTTGTGCTAAATTTGGATAATTTTATTTTTATCAGAATATCGAATAAATTTTACAAAAATAATACTAAAAAAAGTTTTTGTGCTAAATTTGGGTAATTTTATTTTTATCAGAATATCGAATAAATTTTACAAAAATAATAATAAAAAAAGTTTTTGTGCTAAATTTGGATAATTTTATTTTTATCAGAATATCGAATAAATTTTACAAAAATAATACTAAAAAAAGTTTTTGTGCTAAATTTGGATAATTTTATTTTTATCAGAATATCGAATAAATTTTACAAAAATAATACTAAAAAAAGTTTTTGTGCTAAATTTGGATAATTTTATTTTTATCAGAATATCGAATAAATTTTACAAAAATAATACTAAAAAAAGTTTTTGTGCTAAATTTGGATAATTTTATTTTTATCAGAATATCGAATAAATTTTACAAAAATAATAGTAAAAAAAGTTTTTGTGCTAAATTTGGTTAGTTTTATTTTTATCAGAATATCGAATAAATTTTACAAAAATAATACTAAAAAAAGTTTTTGTGCTAAATTTGGATAATTTTATTTTTATCAGAATATCGAATAAATTTTACAAAAATAATACTAAAAAAAGTTTTTGTGCTAAATTTGGATAATTTTATTTTTATCAGAATATCGAATAAATTTTACAAAAATAATACTAAAAAAAGTTTTTGTGCTAAATTTGGATAATTTTATTTTTATCAGAATATCGAATAAATTTTACAAAAATAATACTAAAAAAAGTTTTTGAGCTAAATTTGGATAATTTTATTTTTATCAGAATATCGAATAAATTTTACAAAAATAATACTAAAAAAAGTTTTTGTGCTAAATTTGGATAATTTTATTTTTATCAGAATATCGAATAAATTTTACAAAAATAATACTAAAAAAAGTTTTTGAGCTAAATTTGGATAATTTTATTTTTATCAGAATATCGAATAAATTTTACAAAAATAATACTAAAAAAAGTTTTTGAGCTAAATTTGGATAATTTTATTTTTATCAGAATATCGAATAAATTTTACAAAAATAATACTAAAAAAAGTTTTTGAGCTAAATTTGGATAATTTTATTTTTATCAGAATATCGAATAAATTTTACAAAAATAATACTAAAAAAAGTTTTTGTGCTAAATTTGGATAATTTTATTTTTATCAGAATATCGAATAAATTTTACAAAAATAATACTAAAAAAAGTTTTTGTGCTAAATTTGGATAATTTTATTTTTATCAGAATATCGAATAAATTTTACAAAAATAATACTAAAAAAAGTTTTTGTGCTAAATTTGGATAATTTTATTTTTATCAGAATATCGAATAAATTTTACAAAAATAATACTAAAAAAAGTTTTTGTGCTAAATTTGGATAATTTTATTTTTATCAGAATATCGAATAAATTTTACAAAAATAATACTAAAAAAAGTTTTTGTGCTAAATTTGGATAATTTTATTTTTATCAGAATATCGAATAAATTTTACAAAAATAATACTAAAAAAAGTTTTTGAGCTAAATTTGGATAATTTTATTTTTATCAGAATATCGAATAAATTTTACAAAAATAATACTAAAAAAAGTTTTTGTGCTAAATTTGGATAATTTTATTTTTATCAGAATATCGAATAAATTTTACAAAAATAATACTAAAAAAAGTTTTTGTGCTAAATTTGGATAATTTTATTTTTATCAGAATATCGAATAAATTTTACAAAAATAATACTAAAAAAAGTTTTTGTGCTAAATTTGGATAATTTTATTTTTATCAGAATATCGAATAAATTTTACAAAAATAATACTAAAAAAAGTTTTTGTGCTAAATTTGGATAATTTTATTTTTATCAGAATATCGAATAAATTTTACAAAAATAATACTAAAAAAAGTTTTTGTGCTAAATTTGGATAATTTTATTTTTATCAGAATATCGAATAAATTTTACAAAAATAATACTAAAAAAAGTTTTTGTGCTAAATTTGGATAATTTTATTTTTATCAGAATATCGAATAAATTTTACAAAAATAATACTAAAAAAAGTTTTTGTGCTAAATTTGGATAATTTTATTTTTATCAGAATATCGAATAAATTTTACAAAAATAATACTAAAAAAAGTTTTTGTGCTAAATTTGGATAATTTTATTTTTAACAGAATATCGAATAAATTTTACAAAAATAACACTAAAAAAAGTTTTTGAGCTAAATTTGGATAATTTTATTTTGATCAGAATATCGAATAAATTTTACAAAAATAATACTAAAAAAAGTTTTTGAGCTAAATTTGGATAATTTTATTTTTATCAGAATATCGAATAAATTTTACAAAAATAATACTAAAAAAAAGTTTTTTGTACTAAATTTGGATAATTTTATTTTTATCAGAATATCGAATAAATTTTACAAAAATAATACTAAAAAAAGTTTTTGTGCTAAATTTGGATAATTTTATTTTTATCAGAATATCGAATAAATTTTACAAAAATAATACTAAAAATAGTTTTTGAGCTAAATTTGGATAATTTTATTTTTTATCAGAATATCGAATAAATTTTTTTACAAAAATAATACTAAAAAAAGTTTTTGTGCTAAATTTGGATAATTTTTATTTTTATCAGAATATCGAATAAATTTTACAAAAATAATACTAAAAATAGTTTTTGAGCTAAATTTGGATAATTTTTATTTTTATCAAGAATATCGAATAAATTTTACAAAAATAATACTAAAAATAGTTTTTGAGCTAAATTTGGATAATTTTTATTTTTATCAGAATATCGAATAAATTTTACAAAAATAATACTAAAAATAGTTTTTGAGCTAAATTTGGATAATTTTATTTTTATCAGAATATCGAATAAATTTTACAAAAATAATACTAAAAAATAGTTTTTGAGCTAAATTTGGATAATTTTATTTTTTATCAGAATATCGAATAAATTTTACGAAAATAATACTAAAAAAAAGTTTTTGTACTTTAAATTTGGATAATTTTATTTTTATCAGAATATCGAATAAATTTTACAAAAATAATGCTAAAAATAGTTTTTGAGCTAAATTTGGATAATTTTTATTTTTATCAGAATATCGAATAAATTTTACAAAAATAATACTAAAAAAAGTTTTTGTGCTAAATTTGGATAATTTTATTTTTATCAGAATATCGAATAAATTTTACAAAAATAATACTAAAAATAGTTTTTGAGCTAAATTTGGATAATTTTATTTTTATCAGAATATCGAATAAATTTTACAAAAATAATACTAAAAATAGTTTTTGAGCTAAATTTGGATAATTTTATTTTTATCAGAATATCGAATAAATTTTACAAAAATAATACTAAAAATAGTTTTTGAGCTAAATTTGGATAATTTTATTTTTATCAGAATATCGAATAAATTTTACAAAAATAATACTAAAAAAAGTTTTTTGTGCTAAATTTGGATAATTTTATTTTTATCAGAATATCGAATAAATTTTACAAAAATAATACTAAAAATAGTTTTTTGAGCTAAATTTGGATAATTTTATTTTTATCAGAATATCGAATAAATTTTACAAAAAATAATACTAAAAATAGTTTTTGAGCTAAATTTGGATAATTTTATTTTTATCAGAATATCGAATAAATTTTACAAAAATAATACTAAAAAAAGTTTTTGTGCTAAATTTGGATAATTTTATTTTTATCAGAATATCGAATAAATTTTACAAAAATAATACTAAAAAAAGTTTTTGAGCTAAATTTGGATAATTTTATTTTTATCAGAATATCGAATAAATTTTACAAAAATAATACTAAAAAAAAAGTTTTTGTGCTAAATTTGGATAATTTTATTTTTTATCAGAATATCGAATAAATTTTACAAAAATAATACTAAAAATAGTTTTTGAGCTAAATTTGGATAATTTTATTTTTATCAGAATATCGAATAAATTTTACAAAAATAATACTAAAAAAAGTTTTTGAGCTAAATTTGGATAATTTTATTTTTATCAGAATATCGAATAAATTTTACAAAAATAATACTAAAAATAGTTTTTGAGCTAAATTTGGATAATTTTATTTTTATCAGAATATCGAATAAATTTTACAAAAATAATACTAAAAAAAAAGTTTTTTGAGAGCTAAATTTGGATAATTTTATTTTTATCAGAATATCAAATAAATTTTACAAAAATAATACTAAAAAAAGTTTTTAAAACTAAATTTGGATAAAATTTTATTTTTATCAGAATATCGAATAAATTTTACAAAAATAATACTAAAAAAAAGTTTTGTGCTAAATTTGGATAATTTTATTTTTATCAGAATATCGAATAAATTTTACAAAAATAATACTAAAAATAGTTTTTGAGCTAAATTTGGATAATTTTATTTTTTATCAGAATATCGAATAAATTTTACAAAAATAATACTAAAAAAAGTTTTTGTGCTAAATTTGGATAATTTTATTTTTATCAGAATATCGAATAAATTTTACAAAAATAATACTAAAAATAGTTTTTGAGCTAAATTTGGATAATTTTATTTTTTATCAGAATATCGAATAAATTTTACAAAAAATAATACTAAAAATAGTTTTTTTTGAGCTAAATTTGGATAATTTTATTTTTATCAGAATATCGAATAAATTTTACAAAAATAATACTAAAAAAGTTTTTTGTGCTAAATTTGGATAATTTTATTTTTATCAGAATATCGAATAAATTTTACAAAAATAATACTAAAAATAGTTTTTGAGCTAAATTTGGATAATTTTATTTTTATCAGAATATCGAATAAATTTTACAAAAATAATACTAAAAAAAGTTTTTGAGCTAAATTTGGATAATTTTATTTTTATCAGAATATCGAATAAATTTTACAAAAATAATACTAAAAAAAGTTTTTTGAGAGCTAAATTTGGATAATTTTATTTTTATCCAGAATATCGAATAAATTTTACAAAAATAATACTAAAAATAGTTTTTTGAGCTAAATTTGGATAATTTTATTTTTATCAGAATATCGAATAAATTTTACAAAAATAATACTAAAAAAAGTTTTGGTGCTAAATTTGGATAATTTTATTTTTATCAGAATATCGAATAAATTTTACAAAAATAATACTAAAAAAAGTTTTTGAGCTAAATTTGGATAATTTTATTTTTTATCAGAATATCGAATAAATTTTACAAAAATAATACTAAAAATAGTTTTTGAGCTAAATTTGGATAATTTTATTTTTTATCAGAATATCGAATAAATTTTACAAAAATAATACTAAAAAAAGTTTTTGTGCTAAATTTGGATAATTTTATTTTTATCAGAATATCGAATAAATTTTACAAAAATAATACTAAAAATAGTTTTTGAGCTAAATTTGGATAATTTTATTTTTATCAGAATATCGAATAAATTTTACAAAAATAATACTAAAAATAGTTTTTGAGCTAAATTTGGATAATTTTATTTTTTTATCAGAATATCGAATAAATTTTACAAAAATAATACTAAAAAAAAGTTTTTGTGCTAAATTTGGATAATTTTATTTTTATCAGAATATCGAATAAATTTTACAAAAATAATACTAAAAATAGTTTTTGAGCTAAATTTGGATAATTTTATTTTTTATCAGAATATCGAATAAATTTTACAAAAATAATACTAAAAAAAGTTTTTGAGCTAAATTTGGATAATTTTATTTTTATCAGAAGATCGAATAAATTTTACAAAAATAATGCTAAAAATAGTTTTTGAGCTAAATTTGGATAATTTTATTTTTATCAGAATATCGAATAAATTTTACAAAAATAATACTAAAAATAGTTTTTGAGCTAAATTTGGATAATTTTATTTTTATCAGAATATCGAATAAATTTTACAAAAATAATACTAAAAATAGTTTTTGAGCTAAATTTGGATAATTTTATTTTTATCAGAATATCCGAATAAATTTTACAAAAATAATACTAAAAATAGTTTTTTGAGCTAAATTTGGATAATTTTATTTTTTATCAGAATATCGAATAAATTTTACAAAAATAATACTAAAAAAAGTTTTTGAGCTAAATTTGGATAATTTTATTTTTATCAGAATATCGAATAAATTTTACAAAAATAATACTAAAAATAGTTTTTGAGCTAAATTTGGATAATTTTATTTTTTATCAGAATATCGAATAAATTTTACAAAAATAATACTAAAAAAAGTTTTTGTGCTAAATTTGGATAATTTTATTTTTTATCAGAATATCGAATAAATTTTACAAAAATAATACTAAAAAAAGTTTTTGAGCTAAATTTGGATAATTTTATTTTTTATCAGAATATCGAATAAATTTTACAAAAATAATACTAAAAAAGTTTTTTGAGCTAAATTTGGATAATTTTATTTTTTATCAGAATATCGAATAAATATTACCAAAATAATACAGAAAATAGTTTTTGAGCTAAATTTGGATAATTTTATTTTTATCAGAATATCGAATAAATTTTACAAAAATAATACTAAAAAATAGTTTTTGAGCTAAATTTGGATAATTTTATTTTTATCAGAATATCGAATAAATTTTACAAAAATAATACTAAAAAAAGTTTTTGAGCTAAATTTGGATAATTTTATTTTTATCAGAATATCGAATAAATTTTACAAAAATAATACTAAAAAAAAGTTTTTTTGAGCTAAATTTGGATAATTTTATTTTTATCAAGAATATCGAATAAATTTTACAAAAATAATACTAAAAAAAGTTTTTGAGCTAAATTTGGATAATTTTATTTTTATCAGAATCGCGAATAAATTTTACAAAAATAATACTAAAAATAGTTTTTGAGCTAAATTTGGATAATTTTATTTTTATCAGAATATCGAATAAATTTTACAAAAATAATACTAAAAAAAGTTTTTTGTGCTAAATTTGGATAATTTTATTTTTATCAGAATATCAGATAAATTTTGCAAAAATAATACTAAAAAAAGTTTTTGAGCTAAATTTGGATAATTTTATTTTTATCAGAATATCGAATAAATTTTACAAAAATAATACTAAAAAAAGTTTGCCGAGCTAAATTTGGATAATTTTATTTTTATCAGAATATCGAATAAATTTTACAAAAATAATACTAAAAAAAGTTTTTGAGCTAAATTTGGATAATTTTATTTTTATCAGAATATCGAATAAATTTTACAAAAATAATACTAAAAAAAGTTTTTGAGCTAAATTTGGATAATTTTATTTTTATCAGAATATCGAATAAATTTTACAAAAATAATACTAAAAAAAGTTTTTGAGCTAAATTTGGATAATTTTATTTTTATCAGAATATCGAATAAATTTTACAAAAAATAATACTAAAAAAAGTTTTTGAGCTAAATTTGGATAATGTTATTTTTATCAGAATATCGAATAAATTTTACAAAAATAATACTAAAAAAAAAGTTTTTGAGCTAAATTTGGATCAATTTTATTTTTATCAGAATATCGAATAAATTTTACAAAAATAATACTAAAAAAAAAGTTTTTGAGCTAAATTTGGATAATTTTATTTTTATCAGAATATCGAATAAATTTTACAAAAATAATACTAAAAAAAGTTTTGAAGCTAAATTTTGAAGTAATTTTATTTTTATCAGAATATCGAATAAATTTTACAAAAAATAATACTAAAAATAGTTTTGGAGCTAAATTTGGATAATTTTATTTTTTATCAGAATATCGAATAAATTTTACAAAATAATACTAAAAAAAGTTTTTGGCTAAATTTGGATAATTTTATTTTTATCAGAATATCGAATAAATTTTACAAAAATAATACTAAAAAAAGTTTTTGAGCTAAATTTGGATAATTTTATTTTTATCAGAATATCGAATAAATTTTACAAAAATAATACTAAAAAAAGTTTTTGAGCTAAATTTGGATAATTTTATTTTTATCAGAATATCGAATAAATTTTACAAAAATAATACTAAAAATAGTTTTTGAGCTAAATTTGGATAATTTTATTTTTATCAGAATATCGAATAAATTTTACAAAAATAATACTAAAAAAAGTTTTTGTGCTAAATTTGGATAATTTTATTTTTATCAGAATATCGAATAAATTTTACAAAAATAATACTAAAAAAAGTTTTTGAGCTAAATTTGGATAATTTTATTTTTATCAGAATATCGAATAAATTTTACAAAAATAATACTAAAAAAAGTTTTTGAGCTAAATTTGGATAATTTTATTTTTATCAGAATATCGAATAAATTTTACAAAAATAATACTAAAAATAGTTTTTGAGCTAAATTTGGATAATTTTATTTTTTATCAGAATATCGAATAAATTTTACAAAAAATAATACTAAAAATAGTTTTTTGAGCTAAATTTGGATAATTTTATTTTTATCAGAATATCGAATAAATTTTACAAAAATAATACTAAAAAAAAGTTTTGAGCTAAATTTGGATAATTTTATTTTTATCAGAATATCGAATAAATTTTACAAAAATAATACTAAAAAAAGTTTTTGAGCTAAATTTGGATAATTTTATTTTTATCAGAATATCGAATAAATTTTACAAAAATAATACTAAAAAAAGTTTTTGAGCTAAATTTGGATAATTTTTATTTTATCAGAATATCGAATAAATTTTACAAAAATAATACTAAAAATAGTTTTTGAGCTAAATTTGGATAATTTTATTTTTATCAGAATATCGAATAAATTTTACAAAAATAATACTAAAAAAAGTTTTTGAGCTAAATTTGGATAATTTTATTTTTATCAGAATATCGAATAAATTTTACAAAAATAATACTAAAAAAAGTTTTTGAGCTAAATTTGGATAATTTTTATTTTTATCAGAATATCGAATAAATTTTACAAAAATAATACTAAAAAATAGTTTTTGAGCTAAATTTGGATAATTTTATTTTTATCAGAATATCGAATAAATTTTACAAAAATAATACTAAAAATAGTTTTTGAGCTAAATTTGGATAATTTTATTTTTATCAAGAATATCGAATAAATTTTACAAAAATAATACTAAAAAAAAAGTTTTTGAGCTAAATTTGGATAATTTTTATTTTTATCAGAATATCGAATAAATTTTACAAGAATAATACTAAAAAAAGTTTTTTGAGCTAAATTTGGATAATTTTATTTTTATCAGAATATCGAATAAATTTTACAAAAATAATACTAAAAAAAGTTTTTGAGCTAAATTTGGATAATTTTATTTTTTTATCAGAATATCGAATAAATTTTACAAAAATAATACTAAAAATAGGTTTTTGAGCTAAATTTGGATAATTTTATTTTTATCAGAATATCGAATAAATTTTACAAAAATAATACTAAAAAAAGTTTTTGTGCTAAATTTGGATAATTTTATTTTTATCAGAATATCGAATAAATTTTACAAAAATAATACTAAAAAAAAAGTTTTTGAGCTAAATTTGGATAATTTTATTTTTATCAGAATATCGAATAAATTTTACAAAAATAATACTAAAAAAAGTTTTTGAGCTAAATTTGGATAATTTTATTTTTATCAGAATATCGAATAAATTTTACAAAAATAATACTAAAAAAAGTTTTTGAGCTAAATTTGGATAATTTTATTTTTTATCAGAATATCGAATAAATTTTACAAAAATAATACTAAAAAAAGTTTTTGAGCTAAGTTTGGATAATTTTTATTTTTATCAGAATATCGAATAAATTTTACAAAAATAATACTAAAAAAAGTTTTTGAGCTAAATTTGGATAATTTTATTTTTTATCAGAATATCGAATAAATTTTACAAAAATAATACTAAAAAAAGTTTTTGGGCTAAATTTGGATAATTTTTATTTTATCAGAATATCGAATAAATTTTACAAAAAATAATACTAAAAAAAGTTTTTGAGCTAAATTTGGATAATTTTATTTTTATCAGAATATCGAATAAATTTTACAAAAATAATACTAAAAAAAGTTTTTGAGCTAAATTTGGATAATTTTATTTTTATCAGAATATCGAATAAATTTTACAAAAATAATACTAAAAAAAGTTTTTGAGCTAAATTTGGATAATTTTATTTTTATCAGAATATCGAATAAATTTTACAAAAATAATACTAAAAATAGTTTTTGAGCTAAATTTGGATAATTTTATTTTTGACAGAATATCAAAAAAAGTTTACCAAAATAAGACTAAAAAAAAAGTTTTTGAGCTAAATTTGGATAATTTTATTTTTATCAGAATATCGAATAAATTTTACAAAAATAATACTAAAAAAAGTTTTTGAGCTAAATTTGGATAATTTTATTTTTATCAGAATATCGAATAAATTTTACAAAAATAATACTAAAAAAAGTTTTTGAGCTAAATTTGGATAATTTTATTTTTATCAGAATATCGAATAAATTTTACAAAAATAATACTAAAAATAGTTTTTGAGCTAAATTTGGATAATTTTATTTTTATCAGAATATCGAATAAATTTTACAAAAATAATACTAAAAAAAGTTTTTGAGCTAAATTTGGATAATTTTATTTTTATCAGAATATCGAATAAATTTTACAAAAATAATACTAAAAAAAAGTTTTTGAGCTAAATTTGGATAATTTTATTTTTATCAGAATATCGAATAAATTTTACAAAAATAATACTAAAAATAGTTTTTGAGCTAAATTTGGATAATTTTATTTTTATCAGAATATCGAATAAATTTTACAAAAATAATACTAAAAAAAGTTTTTGAGCTAAATTTGGATAATTTTATTTTTATCAGAATATCGAATAAATTTTACAAAAATAATACTAAAAAAAAGAGTTTTTGAGCTAAATTTGGATAATTTTATTTTTATCAGAATATCGAATAAATTTTACAAAAATAATACTAAAAAAAGTTTTTGAGGCATTAAATTTGGATAATTTTATTTTTATCAGAATATCGAATAAATTTTACAAAAATAATACTAAATAGTTTTGAGGCTAAATTTGGATAATTTTATTTTTATCAGAATATCGAATAAATTTTACAAAAATAATACTAAAAAAAGTTTTTGTGCTAAATTTGGATAATTTTATTTTTATCAGAATATCGAATAAATTTTACAAAAATAATACTAAAAAAAGTTTTTGAGCTAAATTTGGATAATTTTATTTTTATCAGAATATCGAATAAATTTTACAAAAATAATACTAAAAAAAAGTTTTGAGCTAAATTTGGATAATTTTATTTTTATCAGAATATCGAATAAATTTTACAAAAATAATACTAAAAAAAGTTTTTGAGCTAAATTTGGATAATTTTATTTTTATCAGAATATCGAATAAATTTTACAAAAATAATACTAAAAAAAGTTTTTGAGCTAAATTTGGATAATTTTATTTTTAATAAGAATATCGAATAAATTTTACAAAAATAATACTAAAAAAAGTTTTTGAGCTAAATTTGGATAATTTTATTTTTATCAGAATATCGAATAAATTTTACAAAAATAATACTAAAAAAAGTTTTTGATCTAAATTTGGATAATTTTATTTTTATCAGAATATCGAATAAATTTTACAAAAATAATACTAAAAAAAAGTTTTGAGCTAAATTTGGATAATTTTATTTTTATCAGAATATCGAATAAATTTTACAAAAATAATACTAAAAAAAGTTTACGAGCTAAATTTGAATAATTTTATTTTTATCAGAATATCGAATAAATTTTACAAAAATAATACTAAAAAAAGTTTTTGAGCTAAATTTGGATAATTTTATTTTTATCAGAATATCGAATAAATTTTACAAAAATAATACTAAAAAAAAAGTTTTTGAGCTAAATTTGGATAATTTTATTTTTTATCAGAATATCGAATAAATTTTACAAAAATAATACTAAAAAAAGTTTTTTGAGCTAAATTTGGATAATTTTATTTTTATCAGAATATCGAATAAATTTTACAAAAATAATACTAAAAAAAGTTTTTGAGCTAAATTTGGATAATTTTATTTTTATCAGAATATCGAATAAATTTTACAAAAAAATAATACTAAAAAAAGTTTTTGTGCTAAATTTGGATAATTTTATTTTTATCAGAATATCGAATAAATTTTACAAAAATAATACTAAAAAAAAAGTTTTTGAGCTAAATTTGGATAATTTTATTTTTATCAGAATATCGAATAAATTTTACAAAAATAATACTAAAAAAAGTTTTTGAGCTTTAAATTTGGATAATTTTATTTTTATCAGAATATCGAATAAATTTTACAAAAATAATACTAAAAAAAGTTTTTGAGCTAAATTTGGATAATTTTATTTTTATCAGAATATCGAATAAATTTTACAAAAATAATACTAAAAAAAGTTTTTGAGCTAAATTTGGATAATTTTATTTTTATCAGAATATCGAATAAATTTTACAAAAATAATACTAAAAAAAGTTTTTGAGCTAAATTTGGATAATTTTATTTTTATCAGAATATCGAATAAATTTTACAAAAATAATACTAAAAATAGTATTTGAGCTAACTTTGGATAATTTTTTTTTTATCAGAATATCGAACAAATTTTACAAAAATAATACTAAAAAAAGTTTTTGTGCTAAATTTGGATAATTTTATTTTTAACAGAATATCGAATAAATTTTACAAAAATAATACTAAAAAAAGTTTTTGAGCTAAATTTGGATAATTTTATTTTTTATCAGAATATCGAATAAATTTTACAAAAATAATACTAAAAAAAGTTTTTGAGCTAAATTTGGATAATTTTATTTTTATCAGAATATCGAATAAATTTTACAAAAATAATACTAAAAAAAGTTTTTGAGCTAAATTTGGATAATTTTTATTTTTTATCAGAATATCGAATAAATTTTACAAAAATAATACTAAAAAAAGTTTTTGAGCTAAATTTGGATAATTTTATTTTTATCAGAATATCGAATAAATTTTACAAAAATAATACTAAAAAAAGTTTTTGAGCTAAATTTGGATAATTTTATTTTTTTATCAGAATATCAAATAAATTTTACAAAAATAATACTAAAAAAAGTTTTTGAGCTAGAGATTTATGGATAATTTTATTTTTATCAGAATATCGAATAAATTTTACAAAAATAATACTAAAAAAAGTTTTTGAGCTAAATTTGGATAATTTTATTTTTATCAGAATATCGAATAAATTTTACAAAAATAATACTAAAAATAGTTTTTGAGCTAAATTTGGATAATTTTATTTTTATCAGAATATCGAATAAATTTTACAAAAATAATACTAAAAAAAGTTTTTTGAGCTAAATTTGGATAATTTTATTTTTATCAGAATATCAAGAATAAAATTTTACAAAAATAATACTAAAAAAAGTTTTTTTGAGCTAAATTTGGATAATTTTATTTTTTATCAGAATATCGAATAAATTTTACAAAAATAATACTAAAAATAGTTTTTGAGCTAAATTTGGATAATTTTATTTTTATCAGAATATCGAATAAATTTTACAAAAATAATACTAAAAATAGTTTTTGAGAAGCTAAATTTGGATAATTTTTATTTTTATCAGAATATCGAATAAATTTTACAAAAATAATACTAAAAAAAGTTTTTGAGCTAAATTTGGATAATTTTATTTTTATCAGAATATCGAATAAATTTTACAAAAATAATACTAAAAATAGTTTTTGAGCTAAATTTGGATAATTTTATTTTTATCAGAATATCAGATAAATTTTACAAAAATAATACTAAAAATAGTTTTTGAGCTAAATTTGGATAATTTTTATTTTTATCAGAATATCGAATAAATTTTACAAAAATAATAATACTAAAAAAAGTTTTTGAGCTAAATTTGGATAATTTTATTTTTATCAGAATATCAGATAAATTTTACAAAAATAATACACAAAAAAAGTTTTTGAGCTAAATTTGGATAATTTATTTTTTTTATCAGAATATCGAATAAATTTTACAAAAATAATACTAAAAAAAGTTTTTGAGCTAAATTTGGATAATTTTATTTTTTATCAGAATATCGAATAAATTTTACAAAAATAATACTAAAAAAAGTTTTTGAGCTAAATTTGGATAATTTTATTTTTATCAGAATATCGAATAAATTTTACAAAAATAATACTAAAAATAGTTTTTGAGCTAAATTTGGATAATTTTATTTTTATCAGAATATCGAATAAATTTTACAAAAATAATACTAAAAAAAGTTTTTGAGCTAAATTTGGATAATTTTATTTTTATCAGAATATCGAATAAATTTTACAAAAATAATACTAAAAAAAGTTTTTTGAGCTAAATTTGGATAATTTTATTTTTATCAGAATATCGAATAAATTTTACAAAAAATAATACTAAAAAAGTTTTTTGAGCTAAATTTGGATAATTTTATTTTTATCAGAATATCGAATAAATTTTACAAAAATAATACTAAAAATAGTTTTTGAGCTAAATTTGGATAATTTTATTTTTATCAGAATATCGAATAAATTTTACAAAAATAATACTAAAAAAAGTTTTTTGAGCTAAATTTGGATAATTTTATTTTTATCAGAATATCGAATAAATTTTACAAAAATAATACTAAAAAAAGTTTTTGTGCTAAATTTGGATAATTTTATTTTTTATCAGAATATCGAATAAATTTTACAAAAATAATACTAAAAAAAGTTTTTGAGCTAAATTTGGATAATTTTTATTTTTATCAGAATATCGAATAAATTTTACAAAAATAATACTAAAAAAAGTTTTTGAGCTAAATTTGGATAATTTTATTTTTTATCAGAATATCGAATAAATTTTACAAAAATAATACTAAAAAAAAAGTTTTTGAGCTAAATTTGGATAATTTTATTTTTATCAGAATATCGAATAAATTTTACAAAAATAATACTAAAAAAAGTTTTTGAGCTAAATTTGGATAATTTTATTTTTATCAGAATATCGAATAAATTTTACAAAAATAATACTAAAAAAAGTTTTTGAGCTAAATTTGGATAATTTTATTTTTATCTTAAGAATATCGAATAAATTTTACAAAAATAATACTAAAAAAAGTTTTTGAGCTAAATTTGGATATAATTTATTTTTTATCAGAATATCGAATAAATTTTACAAAAAATAATACTAAAAATAGTTTTTGAGCTAAATTTGGATAATTTTATTTTTATCAGAATATCGAATAAATTTTACAAAAAATAATACTAAAAAAAGTTTTTGTGCTAAATTTGGATAATTTTATTTTTTATCAGAATATCGAATAAATTTTACAAAAATAATACTAAAAATAGTTTTTGAGCTAAATTTGGATAATTTTATTTTTTTTATCAGAATATCGAATAAATTTTACAAAAATAATACTAAAAAAAGTTTTTGAGCTAAATTTGGATAATTTTATTTTTTATCAGAATATCGAATAAATTTTACAAAAATAATACTAAAAAAAGTTTTTGAGCTAAATTTGGATAATTTTATTTTTATCAGAATATCGAATAAATTTTACAAAAATAATACTAAAAATAGTTTTTGAGCTAAATTTGGATAATTTTATTTTTTATCAGAATATCGAATAAATTTTACAAAAATAATACTAAAAAAAGTTTTTGAGCTAAATTTGGATAATTTTATTTTTATCAGAATATCGAATAAATTTTACAAAAATAATACTAAAAAAAGTTTTTGAGCTAAATTTAGATGAATTGTTGCCCATTTTTATCAGAATATCGAATAAATTTTACAAAAATAATACTAAAAAAAGTTTTTGAGCTAAATTTGGATAATTTTATTTTTATCAGAATATCAAATAAATTTTACAAAAATAATACTAAAAAAAGTTTTTGAGCTAAATTTGGATAATTTTATTTTTATCAGAATATCGAATAAATTTTACAAAAATAATACTAAAAAAAGTTTTTGAGCTAAATTTGGATAATTTTATTTTTATCAGAATATCGAATAAATTTTACAAAAATAATACTAAAAATAGTTTTTGAGCTAAATTTGGATAATTTTTATTTTTTATCAGAATATCGAATAAATTTTACAAAAATAATGCTAAAAAAAAAGTTTTTGAGCTAAATTTGGATAATTTTTATTTTTATCAGAATATCGAATAAATTTTACAAAAATAATACTAAAAATAGTTTTTTGAGCTAAATTTGGATAATTTTATTTTTATCAGAATATCGAATAAATTTTACAAAAATAATACTAAAAAAAGTTTTTGAGCTAAATTTGGATAATTTTATTTTTTATCAGAATATCGAATAAATTTTACAAAAATAATACTAAAAAAAGTTTTTGAGCTAAATTTGGATAATTTTATTTTTATCAGAATATCGAATAAATTTTACAAAAATAATACTAAAAAAAGTTTTTGAGCTAAATTTGGATAATTTTATTTTTATCAGAATATCGAATAAATTTTACAAAAATATTACTAAAAAAAGTTTTTGAGCTAAATTTGGATAATTTTATTTTTATCAGAATATCGAATAAATTTTACAAAAATAATACTAAAAAAAGTTTTTGAGCTAAATTTGGATAATTTTATTTTTATCAGAATATCGAATAAATTTTACAAAAATAATACTAAAAATAGTTTTTGAGCTAAATTTGGATAATTTTATTTTTTATCAGGAATATCGAATAAATTTTACAAAAATAATACTAAAAAAAGTTTTTGTGCTAAATTTGGATAATTTTATTTTTATCAGAATATCGAATAAATTTTACAAAAATAATACTAAAAATAGTTTTTGAGCTAAATTTGGATAATTTTATTTTTATCAGAATATCGAATAAATTTTTACAAAAATAATACTAAAAAAAAAGTTTTTGAGCTAAATTTGGATAATTTTTATTTTTATCAGAATATCGAATAAATTTTACAAAAATAATACTAAAAAAAGTTTTTGAGCTAAATTTGGATAATTTTATTTTTATCAGAATATCGAATAAATTTTACAAAAATAATACTAAAAATAGTTTTTGAGCTAAATTTGGATAATTTTATTTTTATCAGAATATCGAATAAATTTTTTACAAAAATAATACTAAAAAAAAAGTTTTTGAGCTAAATTTGGATAATTTTATTTTTATCAGAATATCGAATAAATTTTACAAAAATAATACTAAAAAAAGTTTTTGAGCTAAATTTGGATAATTTTATTTTTATCAGAATATCGAATAAATTTTACAAAAATAATACTAAAAAAAAAGTTTTTTGAGCTAAATTTGGATAATTTTATTTTTTATCAGAATATCGAATAAATTTTACAAAAAAATAATACTAAAAAAAGTTTGCTGAGCTAAATTTGGATAATTTTATTTTTATCAGAATATCGAATAAATTTTACAAAAATAATACTAAAAAAAGTTTTTGAGCTAAATTTGGATAATTTTATTTTTATCAAGAATATCGAATAAATTTTACAAAAATAATACTAAAAAAAGTTTTTGAGCTAAATTTGGATAATTTTATTTTTTATCAGAATATCGAATAAATTTTACAAAAATAATACTAAAAATAGTTTTTGAGCTAAATTTGGTTGATTTTATTTTTATCAGAATATCGAATAAATTTTACAAAAATAATACTAAAAAAAGTTTTTGAGCTAAATTTGGATAATTTTATTTTTATCAGAATATCGAATAAATTTTACAAAAAATAATACTAAAAAAAGTTTTTGAGCTAAATTTGGATAATTTTATTTTTATCAGAATATCGAATAACTTTTACAAAAATAATACTAAACATAGTTTTTTAGCTAAATTTGGATAATTTTATTTTTATCAGAATATCCGAATAAATTTTACAAAAAATAATACTAAAAAAAGTTTTTGAGCTAAATTTGGATAATTTTATTTTTATCAAGAATATCGAATAAATTTTACAAAAATAATACTAAAAAAAGTTTTTGAGCTAAATTTGGATAATTTTATTTTTATCAGAATATCGAATAAATTTTACAAAAATAATACTAAAAAAAGTTTTTGAGCTAAATTTGGATAATTTTATTTTTATCAGAATATCGAATAAATTTTACAAAAATAATACTAAAAATAGTTTTTGAGCTAAATTTGGATAATTTTTATTTTTATCAGAATATCGAATAAATTTTACAAAAATAATACTAAAAAAAGTTTTTGTGCTAAATTTGGATAATTTTATTTTTATAAGAATATTAACTAAATTTTTCAAAAAAAATATTATAAAAAGTTTTTGAGCTAAATTTGGATAATTTTATTTTTATCAGAATATCGAATAAGTTTTACAAAAATAATACTGAAAAAAGGTTGTGAGCTAAATTGGGAGGGTTTTGTTTTTATCAGAATATCGAATAAATTTTACAAAAATAATACTAAAAAAAGTTTTTGAAGCTAAATTTGGATAATTTTTATTTTTATCAGAATATCGAATAAATTTTACAAAAATAATACTAAAAAAAATTTTTGAAATAAATTTGGATAATTTTATTTTTATCAGAATATCAGATAAATTTTACAAAAATAATACTAAAAAAAAGTTTTTGAGCTAAATTTGGATAATTTTATTTTTATCAGAATATCGAATAAATTTTACAAAAATAATACTAAAAAAAAGTTTTTGAGCTAAATTTGGATAATTTTATTTTTATCAAGAATATCGAATAAATTTTACAAAAATAATACTAAAAATAGTTTTTTGAGCTAAATTTGGATAATTTTATTTTTATCAGAATATCGAATAAATTTTACAAAAATAATACTAAAAAAAGTTTTTTTGTGCTAAATTTGGATAATTTTATTTTTATCAGAATATCGAATAAATTTTACAAAAATAATACTAAAAAAAGTTTTTGAGCTAAATTTGGATAATTTTATTTTTATCAGAATATCGAATAAATTTTACAAAAATAATACTAAAAAAAGTTTTTGAGCTAAATTTGGATAATTTTATTTTTATCAGAATATCGAATAAATTTTACAAAAATAATACTAAAAAAAGTTTTTGAGCTAAATTTGGATAATTTTATTTTTATCAGAATATCGAATAAATTTTACAAAAATAATACTAAAAAAAGTTTTTGAGCTAAATTTGGATAATTTTATTTTTATCAGAATATCGAATAAATTTTACAAAAATAATACTAAAAAAAGTTTTTGAGCTAAATTTGGATAATTTTATTTTTATCAGAATATCGAATAAATTTTACAAAAATAATACTAAAAAAAGTTTTTGAGCTAAATTTGGATAATTTTATTTTTATCAGAATATCGAATAAATTTTACAAAAATAATACTAAAAAAAGTTTTTGAGCTAAATTTGGATAATTTTATTTTTATCAGAATATCGAATAAATTTTACAAAAATAATACTAAAAAAAGTTTTTGAGCTAAATTTGGATAATTTTATTTTTATCAGAATATCGAATAAATTTTACAAAAATAATACTAAAAAAAGTTTTTGAGCTAAATTTGGATAATTTTATTTTTATCAGAATATCGAATAAATTTTACAAAAATAATACTAAAAAAAGTTTTTGAGCTAAATTTGGATAATTTTATTTTTATCAGAATATCGAATAAATTTTACAAAAATAATACTAAAAAAAGTTTTTGAGCTAAATTTGGATAATTTTATTTTTATCAGAATATCGAATAAATTTTACAAAAATAATACTAAAAAAAGTTTTTGAGCTAAATTTGGATAATTTTATTTTTATCAGAATATCGAATAAATTTTACAAAAATAATACTAAAAAAAGTTTTTGAGCTAAATTTGGATAATTTTATTTTTATCAGAATATCGAATAAATTTTACAAAAATAATACTAAAAATAGTTTTTGAGCTAAATTTGGATAATTTTATTTTTATCAGAATATCGAATAAATTTTACAAAAATAATACTAAAAAAAGTTTTTGAGCTAAATTTGGATAATTTTATTTTTATCAGAATATCGAATAAATTTTACAAAAATAATACTAAAAAAAGTTTTTGAGCTAAATTTGGATAATTTTATTTTTATCAGAATATCGAATAAATTTTACAAAAATAATACTAAAAAAAGTTTTTGAGCTAAATTTGGATAATTTTATTTTTATCAGAATATCGAATAAATTTTACAAAAATAATACTAAAAAAAGTTTTTGAGCTAAATTTGGATAATTTTATTTTTATCAGAATATCGAATAAATTTTACAAAAATAATACTAAAAAAAGTTTTTGAGCTAAATTTGGATAATTTTATTTTTATCAGAATATCGAATAAATTTTACAAAAATAATACTAAAAAAAGTTTTTGAGCTAAATTTGGATAATTTTATTTTTATCAGAATATCGAATAAATTTTACAAAAATAATACTAAAAAAAGTTTTTGAGCTAAATTTGGATAATTTTATTTTTATCAGAATATCGAATAAATTTTACAAAAATAATACTAAAAAAAGTTTTTGAGCTAAATTTGGATAATTTTATTTTTATCAGAATATCGAATAAATTTTACAAAAATAATACTAAAAAAAGTTTTTGAGCTAAATTTGGATAATTTTATTTTTATCAGAATATCGAATAAATTTTACAAAAATAATACTAAAAAAAGTTTTTGAGCTAAATTTGGATAATTTTATTTTTATCAGAATATCGAATAAATTTTACAAAAATAATACTAAAAAAAGTTTTTGAGCTAAATTTGGATAATTTTATTTTTATCAGAATATCGAATAAATTTTACAAAAATAATACTAAAAATAGTTTTTGAGCTAAATTTGGATAATTTTATTTTTATCAGAATATCGAATAAATTTTACAAAAATAATACTAAAAAAAGTTTTTGAGCTAAATTTGGATAATTTTATTTTTATCAGAATATCGAATAAATTTTACAAAAATAATACTAAAAAAAGTTTTTGAGCTAAATTTGGATAATTTTATTTTTATCAGAGTATCGAATAAATTTTACAAAAATAATACTAAAAAAAGTTTTTGAGCTAAATTTGGATAATTTTATTTTTATCAGAATATCGAATAAATTTTACAAAAATAATACTAAAAAAAGTTTTTGAGCTAAATTTGGATAATTTTATTTTTATCAGAATATCGAATAAATTTTACAAAAATAATACTAAAAAAAGTTTTTGAGCTAAATTTGGATAATTTTATTTTTATCAGAATATCGAATAAATTTTACAAAAATAATACTAAAAAAAGTTTTTGAGCTAAATTTGGATAATTTTATTTTTATCAGAATATCGAATAAATTTTACAAAAATAATACTAAAAAAAGTTTTTGAGCTAAATTTGGATAATTTTATTTTTATCAGAATATCGAATAAATTTTACAAAAATAATACTAAAAAAAGTTTTTGAGCTAAATTTGGATAATTTTATTTTTATCAGAATATCGAATAAATTTTACAAAAATAATACTAAAAAAAGTTTTTGAGCTAAATTTGGATAATTTTATTTTTATCAGAATATCGAATAAATTTTACAAAAATAATACTAAAAAAAGTTTTTGAGCTAAATTTGGATAATTTTATTTTTATCAGAATATCGAATAAATTTTACAAAAATAATACTAAAAAAAGTTTTTGAGCTAAATTTGGATAATTTTATTTTTATCAGAATATCGAATAAATTTTACAAAAATAATACTAAAAAAAGTTTTTGAGCTAAATTTGGATAATTTTATTTTTATCAGAATATCGAATAAATTTTACAAAAATAATACTAAAAAAAGTTTTTGAGCTAAATTTGGATAATTTTATTTTTATCAGAATATCGAATAAATTTTACAAAAATAATACTAAAAAAAGTTTTTGAGCTAAATTTGGATAATTTTATTTTTATCAGAATATCGAATAAATTTTACAAAAATAATACTAAAAAAAGTTTTTGAGCTAAATTTGGATAATTTTATTTTTATCAGAATATCGAATAAATTTTACAAAAATAATACTAAAAAAAGTTTTTGAGCTAAATTTGGATAATTTTATTTTTATCAGAATATCGAATAAATTTTACAAAAATAATACTAAAAAAAGTTTTTGAGCTAAATTTGGATAATTTTATTTTTATCAGAATATCGAATAAATTTTACAAAAATAATACTAAAAAAAGTTTTTGAGCTAAATTTGGATAATTTTATTTTTATCAGAATATCGAATAAATTTTACAAAAATAATACTAAAAAAAGTTTTTGAGCTAAATTTGGATAATTTTATTTTTATCAGAATATCGAATAAATTTTACAAAAATAATACTAAAAAAAGTTTTTGAGCTAAATTTGGATAATTTTATTTTTATCAGAATATCGAATAAATTTTACAAAAATAATACTAAAAAAAGTTTTTGAGCTAAATTTGGATAATTTTATTTTTATCAGAATATCGAATAAATTTTACAAAAATAATACTAAAAAAAGTTTTTGAGCTAAATTTGGATAATTTTATTTTTATCAGAATATCGAATAAATTTTACAAAAATAATACTAAAAAAAGTTTTTGAGCTAAATTTGGATAATTTTATTTTTATCAGAATATCGAATAAATTTTACAAAAATAATACTAAAAAAAGTTTTTGAGCTAAATTTGGATAATTTTATTTTTATCAGAATATCGAATAAATTTTACAAAAATAATACTAAAAAAAGTTTTTGAGCTAAATTTGGATAATTTTATTTTTATCAGAATATCGAATAAATTTTACAAAAATAATACTAAAAAAAGTTTTTGAGCTAAATTTGGATAATTTTATTTTTATCAGAATATCGAATAAATTTTACAAAAATAATACTAAAAAAAGTTTTTGAGCTAAATTTGGATAATTTTATTTTTATCAGAATATCGAATAAATTTTACAAAAATAATACTAAAAAAAGTTTTTGAGCTAAATTTGGATAATTTTATTTTTATCAGAATATCGAATAAATTTTACAAAAATAATACTAAAAAAAGTTTTTGAGCTAAATTTGGATAATTTTATTTTTATCAGAATATCGAATAAATTTTACTAAAATAATACTAAAAAAAGTTTTTTAGCTAAATTTGGATAATTTTATTTTTATCAGAATATCGAATAAATTTTACAAAAATAATACTAAAAAAAGTTTTTGAGCTAAATTTGGATAAGTTTATTTTTATCAGAATATCGAATAAATTTTACAAAAATAATACTAAAAAAAGTTTTTGAGCTAAATTTGGATAATTTTATTTTTATCAGAATATCGAATAAATTTTACAAAAATAATACTAAAAATAGTTTTTGAGCTAAATTTGGATAATTTTATTTTTATCAGAATATCGAATAAATTTTACAAAAATAATACTAAAAAAAGTTTTTGAGCTAAATTTGGATAATTTTATTTTTATCAGAATATCGAATAAATTTTACAAAAATAATACTAAAAAAAGTTTTTGAGCTAAATTTGGATAATTTTATTTTTATCAGAATATCGAATAAATTTTACAAAAATAATACTAAAAAAAGTTTTTGAGCTAAATTTGGATAATTTTATTTTTATCAGAATATCGAATAAATTTTACAAAAATAATACTAAAAAAAGTTTTTGAGCTAAATTTGGATAATTTTATTTTTATCAGAATATCGAATAAATTTTACAAAAATAATACTAAAAAAAGTTTTTGAGCTAAATTTGGATAATTTTATTTTTATCAGAATATCGAATAAATTTTACAAAAATAATACTAAAAAAAGTTTTTGAGCTAAATTTGGATAATTTTATTTTTATCAGAATATCGAATAAATTTTACAAAAATAATACTAAAAAAAGTTTTTGAGCTAAATTTGGATAATTTTATTTTTATCAGAATATCGAATAAATTTTACAAAAATAATACTAAAAAAAGTTTTTGAGCTAAATTTGGATAATTTTATTTTTATCAGAATATCGAATAAATTTTACAAAAATAATACTAAAAAAAGTTTTTGAGCTAAATTTGGATAATTTTATTTTTATCAGAATATCGAATAAATTTTACAAAAATAATACTAAAAAAAGTTTTTGAGCTAAATTTGGATAATTTTATTTTTATCAGAATATCGAATAAATTTTACAAAAATAATACTAAAAATAGTTTTTGAGCTAAATTTGGATAATTTTATTTTTATCAGAATATCGAATAAATTTTACAAAAATAATACTAAAAAAAGTTTTTGAGCTAAATTTGGATAATTTTATTTTTATCAGAATATCGAATAAATTTTACAAAAATAATACTAAAAAAAGTTTTTGAGCTAAATTTGGATAATTTTATTTTTATCAGAATATCGAATAAATTTTACAAAAATAATACTAAAAAAAGTTTTTGAGCTAAATTTGGATAATTTTATTTTTATCAGAATATCGAATAAATTTTACAAAAATAATACTAAAAAAAGTTTTTGAGCTAAATTTGGATAATTTTATTTTTATCAGAATATCGAATAAATTTTACAAAAATAATACTAAAAAAAGTTTTTGAGCTAAATTTGGATAATTTTATTTTTATCAGAATATCGAATAAATTTTACAAAAATAATACTAAAAAAAGTTTTTGAGCTAAATTTGGATAATTTTATTTTTATCAGAATATCGAATAAATTTTACAAAAATAATACTAAAAAAAGTTTTTGAGCTAAATTTGGATAATTTTATTTTTATCAGAATATCGAATAAATTTTACAAAAATAATACTAAAAAAAGTTTTTGAGCTAAATTTGGATAATTTTATTTTTATCAGAATATCGAATAAATTTTACAAAAATAATACTAAAAAAAGTTTTTGAGCTAAATTTGGATAATTTTATTTTTATCAGAATATCGAATAAATTTTACAAAAATAATACTAAAAAAAGTTTTTGAGCTAAATTTGGATAATTTTATTTTTATCAGAATATCGAATAAATTTTACAAAAATAATACTAAAAAAAGTTTTTGAGCTAAATTTGGATAATTTTATTTTTATCAGAATATCGAATAAATTTTACAAAAATAATACTAAAAAAAGTTTTTGAGCTAAATTTGGATAATTTTATTTTTATCAGAATATCGAATAAATTTTACAAAAATAATACTAAAAAAAGTTTTTGAGCTAAATTTGGATAATTTTATTTTTATCAGAATATCGAATAAATTTTACAAAAATAATACTAAAAAAAGTTTTTGAGCTAAATTTGGATAATTTTATTTTTATCAGAATATCGAATAAATTTTACAAAAATAATACTAAAAAAAGTTTTTGAGCTAAATTTGGATAATTTTATTTTTATCAGAATATCGAATAAATTTTACAAAAATAATACTAAAAAAAGTTTTTGAGCTAAATTTGGATAATTTTATTTTTATCAGAATATCGAATAAATTTTACAAAAATAATACTAAAAAAAGTTTTTGAGCTAAATTTGGATAATTTTATTTTTATCAGAATATCGAATAAATTTTACAAAAATAATACTAAAAAAAGTTTTTGAGCTAAATTTGGATAATTTTATTTTTATCAGAATATCGAATAAATTTTACAAAAATAATACTAAAAAAAGTTTTTGAGCTAAATTTGGATAATTTTATTTTTATCAGAATATCGAATAAATTTTACAAAAATAATACTAAAAAAAGTTTTTGAGCTAAATTTGGATAATTTTATTTTTATCAGAATATCGAATAAATTTTACAAAAATAATACTAAAAAAAGTTTTTGAGCTAAATTTGTTTAATATTATTTTTATCAGAATATCGAATAAATTTTACAAAAATAATACTAAAAAAAGTTTTTGAGCTAAATTTGGATAATTTTATTTTTATCAGAATATCGAATAAATTTTACAAAAATAATACTAAAAAAAGTTTTTGAGCTAAATTTGGTTAATTTTATTTTTATCAACATAACGAAAAAAATTTAAAAAAAGAATATTAAAAAAAGTTTTTGAGCTAAATTTGGATAATTTTATTTTTATCAGAATATCGAATAAATTTTACAAAAATAATACTAAAAAAAGTTTTTGAGCTAAATTTGGATAATTTTATTTTTATCAGAATATCGAATAAATTTTACAAAAATAATACTAAAAAAAGTTTTTGAGCTAAATTTGGATAATTTTATTTTTATCAGAATATCGAATAAATTTTACAAAAATAATACTAAAAAAAGTTTTTGAGCTAAATTTGGATAATTTTATTTTTATCAGAATATCGAATAAATTTTACAAAAATAATACTAAAAAAAGTTTTTGAGCTAAATTTGGATAATTTTATTTTTATCAGAATATCGAATAAATTTTACAAAAATAATACTAAAAAAAGTTTTTGAGCTAAATTTGGATAATTTTATTTTTATCAGAATATCGAATAAATTTTACAAAAATAATACTAAAAAAAGTTTTTGAGCTAAATTTGGATAATTTTATTTTTATCAGAATATCGAATAAATTTTACAAAAATAATACTAAAAAAAGTTTTTGAGCTAAATTTGGATAATTTTATTTTTATCAGAATATCGAATAAATTTTACAAAAATAATACTAAAAAAAGTTTTTGAGCTAAATTTGGATAATTTTATTTTTATCAGAATATCGAATAAATTTTACAAAAATAATACTAAAAAAAGTTTTTGAGCTAAATTTGGATAATTTTATTTTTATCAGAATATCGAATAAATTTTACAAAAATAATACTAAAAAAAGTTTTTGAGCTAAATTTGGATAATTTTATTTTTATCAGAATATCGAATAAATTTTACAAAAATAATACTAAAAAAAGTTTTTGAGCTAAATTTGGATAATTTTATTTTTATCAGAATATCGAATAAATTTTACAAAAATAATACTAAAAAAAGTTTTTGAGCTAAATTTGGATAATTTTATTTTTATCAGAATATCGAATAAATTTTACAAAAATAATACTAAAAAAAGTTTTTGAGCTAAATTTGGATAATTTTATTTTTATCAGAATATCGAATAAATTTTACAAAAATAATACTAAAAAAAGTTTTTGAGCTAAATTTGGATAATTTTATTTTTATCAGAATATCGAATAAATTTTACAAAAATAATACTAAAAAAAGTTTTTGAGCTAAATTTGGATAATTTTATTTTTATCAGAATATCGAATAAATTTTACAAAAATAATACTAAAAAAAGTTTTTGAGCTAAATTTGGATAATTTTATTTTTATCAGAATATCGAATAAATTTTACAAAAATAATACTAAAAAAAGTTTTTGAGCTAAATTTGGATAATTTTATTTTTATCAGAATATCGAATAAATTTTACAAAAATAATACTAAAAAAAGTTTTTGAGCTAAATTTGGATAATTTTATTTTTATCAGAATATCGAATAAATTTTACAAAAATAATACTAAAAAAAGTTTTTGAGCTAAATTTGGATAATTTTATTTTTATCAGAATATCGAATAAATTTTACAAAAATAATACTAAAAAAAGTTTTTGAGCTAAATTTGGATAATTTTATTTTTATCAGAATATCGAATAAATTTTACAAAAATAATACTAAAAAAAGTTTTTGAGCTAAATTTGGATAATTTTATTTTTATCAGAATATCGAATAAATTTTACAAAAATAATACTAAAAAAAGTTTTTGAGCTAAATTTGGATAATTTTATTTTTATCAGAATATCGAATAAATTTTACAAAAATAATACTAAAAAAAGTTTTTGAGCTAAATTTGGATAATTTTATTTTTATCAGAATATCGAATAAATTTTACAAAAATAATACTAAAAAAAGTTTTTGAGCTAAATTTGGATAATTTTATTTTTATCAGAATATCGAATAAATTTTACAAAAATAATACTAAAAAAAGTTTTTGAGCTAAATTTGGATAATTTTATTTTTATCAGAATATCGAATAAATTTTACAAAAATAATACTAAAAAAAGTTTTTGAGCTAAATTTGGATAATTTTATTTTTATCAGAATATCGAATAAATTTTACAAAAATAATACTAAAAAAAGTTTTTGAGCTAAATTTGGATAATTTTATTTTTATCAGAATATCGAATAAATTTTACAAAAATAATACTAAAAAAAGTTTTTGAGCTAAATTTGGATAATTTTATTTTTATCAGAATATCGAATAAATTTTACAAAAATAATACTAAAAAAAGTTTTTGAGCTAAATTTGGATAATTTTATTTTTATCAGAATATCGAATAAATTTTACAAAAATAATACTAAAAAAAGTTTTTGAGCTAAATTTGGATAATTTTATTTTTATCAGAATATCGAATAAATTTTACAAAAATAATACTAAAAAAAGTTTTTGAGCTAAATTTGGATAATTTTATTTTTATCAGAATATCGAATAAATTTTACAAAAATAATACTAAAAAAAGTTTTTGAGCTAAATTTGGATAATTTTATTTTTATCAGAATATCGAATAAATTTTACAAAAATAATACTAAAAAAAGTTTTTGAGCTAAATTTGGATAATTTTATTTTTATCAGAATATCGAATAAATTTTACAAAAATAATACTAAAAAAAGTTTTTGAGCTAAATTTGGATAATTTTATTTTTATCAGAATATCGAATAAATTTTACAAAAATAATACTAAAAATAGTTTTTGAGCTAAATTTGGATAATTTTATTTTTATCAGAATATCGAATAAATTTTACAAAAATAATACTAAAAAAAGTTTTTGAGCTAAATTTGGATAATTTTATTTTTATCAGAATATCGAATAAATTTTACAAAAATAATACTAAAAAAAGTTTTTGAGCTAAATTTGGATAATTTTATTTTTATCAGAATATCGAATAAATTTTACAAAAATAATACTAAAAAAAGTTTTTGAGCTAAATTTGGATAATTTTATTTTTATCAGAATATCGAATAAATTTTACAAAAATAATACTAAAAAAAGTTTTTGAGCTAAATTTGGATAATTTTATTTTTATCAGAATATCGAATAAATTTTACAAAAATAATACTAAAAAAAGTTTTTGAGCTAAATTTGGATAATTTTATTTTTATCAGAATATCGAATAAATTTTACAAAAATAATACTAAAAAAAGTTTTTGAGCTAAATTTGGATAATTTTATTTTTATCAGAATATCGAATAAATTTTACAAAAATAATACTAAAAAAAGTTTTTGAGCTAAATTTGGATAATTTTATTTTTATCAGAATATCGAATAAATTTTACAAAAATAATACTAAAAAAAGTTTTTGAGCTAAATTTGGATAATTTTATTTTTATCAGAATATCGAATAAATTTTACAAAAATAATACTAAAAAAAGTTTTTGAGCTAAATTTGGATAATTTTATTTTTATCAGAATATCGAATAAATTTTACAAAAATAATACTAAAAAAAGTTTTTGAGCTAAATTTGGATAATTTTATTTTTATCAGAATATCGAATAAATTTTACAAAAATAATACTAAAAAAAGTTTTTGAGCTAAATTTGGATAATTTTATTTTTATCAGAATATCGAATAAATTTTACAAAAATAATACTAAAAAAAGTTTTTGAGCTAAATTTGGATAATTTTATTTTTATCAGAATATCGAATAAATTTTACAAAAATAATACTAAAAAAAGTTTTTGAGCTAAATTTGGATAATTTTATTTTTATCAGAATATCGAATAAATTTTACAAAAATAATACTAAAAAAAGTTTTTGAGCTAAATTTGGATAATTTTATTTTTATCAGAATATCGAATAAATTTTACAAAAATAATACTAAAAAAAGTTTTTGAGCTAAATTTGGATAATTTTATTTTTATCAGAATATCGAATAAATTTTACAAAAATAATACTAAAAAAAGTTTTTGAGCTAAATTTGGATAATTTTATTTTTATCAGAATATCGAATACATTTTACAAAAATAATACTAAAAAAAGTTTTTGAGCTAAATTTGGATAATTTTATTTTTATCAGAATATCGAATAAATTTTACAAAAATAATACTAAAAAAAGTTTTTGAGCTAAATTTGGATAATTTTATTTTTATCAGAATATCGAATAAATTTTACAAAAATAATACTAAAAAAAGTTTTTGAGCTAAATTTGGATAATTTTATTTTTATCAGAATATCGAATAAATTTTACAAAAATAATACTAAAAAAAGTTTTTGAGCTAAATTTGGATAATTTTATTTTTATCAGAATATCGAATAAATTTTACAAAAATAATACTAAAAAAAGTTTTTGAGCTAAATTTGGATAATTTTATTTTTATCAGAATATCGAATAAATTTTACAAAAATAATACTAAAAAAAGTTTTTGAGCTAAATTTGGATAATTTTATTTTTATCAGAATATCGAATAAATTTTACAAAAATAATACTAAAAAAAGTTTTTGAGCTAAATTTGGATAATTTTATTTTTATCAGAATATCGAATAAATTTTACAAAAATAATACTAAAAAAAGTTTTTGAGCGAAATTTGGAGAATTTTATTTTTATCAGGATATCAAATAAATTTTACAAAAATAATATTAAAAAAAGGTTTTGAGCTATATTTGGATAATTTTATTTTTATCAGAATATCGAATAAATTTTACAAAAATAATACTAAAAAAAGTTTTTGAGCTAAATTTGGATAATTTTATTTTTATCAGAATATCGAATAAATTTTACAAAAATAATACTAAAAAAAGTTTTTGAGCTAAATTTGGATAATTTTATTTTTATCAGAATATCGAATAAATTTTACAAAAATAATACTAAAAAAAGTTTTTGAGCTAAATTTGGATAATTTTATTTTTATCAGAATATCGAATAAATTTTACAAAAATAATACTAAAAAAAGTTTTTGAGCTAAATTTGGATAATTTTATTTTTATCAGAATATCGAATAAATTTTACAAAAATAATACTAAAAAAAGTTTTTGAGCTAAATTTGGATAATTTTATTTTTATCAGAATATCGAATAAATTTTACAAAAATAATACTAAAAAAAGTTTTTGAGCTAAATTTGGATAATTTTATTTTTATCAGAATATCGAATAAATTTTACAAAAATAATACTAAAAAAAGTTTTTGAGCTAAATTTGGATAATTTTATTTTTATCAGAATATCGAATAAATTTTACAAAAATAATACTAAAAAAAGTTTTTGAGCTAAATTTGGATAATTTTATTTTTATCAGAATATCGAATAAATTTTACAAAAATAATACTAAAAAAAGTTTTTGAGCTAAATTTGGATAATTTTATTTTTATCAGAATATCGAATAAATTTTACAAAAATAATACTAAAAATAGTTTTTGAGCTAAATTTGGATAGTTTTATTTTTATCAGAATATCGAATAAATTTTACAAAAATAATACTAAAAAAAGTTTTTGAGCTAAATTTGGATAATTTTATTTTTATCAGAATATCGAATAAATTTTACAAAAATAATACTAAAAAAAGTTTTTGAGCTAAATTTGGATAATTTTATTTTTATCAGAATATCGAATAAATTTTACAAAAATAATACTAAAAAAAGTTTTTGAGCTAAATTTGGATAATTTTATTTTTATCAGAATATCGAATAAATTTTACAAAAATAATACTAAAAAAAGTTTTTGAGCTAAATTTGGATAATTTTATTTTTATCAGAATATCGAATAAATTTTACAAAAATAATACTAAAAAAAGTTTTTGAGCTAAATTTGGATAATTTTATTTTTATCAGAATATCGAATAAATTTTACAAAAATAATACTAAAAAAAGTTTTTGAGCTAAATTTGGATAATTTTATTTTTATCAGAATATCGAATAAATTTTACAAAAATAATACTAAAAAAAGTTTTTGAGCTAAATTTGGATAATTTTATTTTTATCAGAATATCGAATAAATTTTACAAAAATAATACTAAAAAAAGTTTTTGAGCTAAATTTGGATAATTTTATTTTTATCAGAATATCGAATAAATTTTACAAAAATAATACTAAAAAAAGTTTTTGAGCTAAATTTGGATAATTTTATTTTTATCAGAATATCGAATAAATTTTACAAAAATAATACTAAAAAAAGTTTTTGAGCTAAATTTGGATAATTTTATTTTTATCAGAATATCGAATAAATTTTACAAAAATAATACTAAAAAAAGTTTTTGAGCTAAATTTGGATAATTTTATTTTTATCAGAATATCGAATAAATTTTACAAAAATAATACTAAAAAAAGTTTTTGAGCTAAATTTGGATAATTTTATTTTTATCAGAATATCGAATAAATTTTACAAAAATAATACTAAAAAAAGTTTTTGAGCTAAATTTGGATAATTTTATTTTTATCAGAATATCGAATAAATTTTACAAAAATAATACTAAAAAAAGTTTTTGAGCTAAATTTGGATAATTTTATTTTTATCAGAATATCGAATAAATTTTACAAAAATAATACTAAAAAAAGTTTTTGAGCTAAATTTGGATAATTTTATTTTTATCAGAATATCGAATAAATTTTACAAAAATAATACTAAAAAAAGTTTTTGAGCTAAATTTGGATAATTTTATTTTTATCAGAATATCGAATAAATTTTACAAAAATAATACTAAAAAAAGTTTTTGAGCTAAATTTGGATAATTTTATTTTTATCAGAATATCGAATAAATTTTACAAAAATAATACTAAAAAAAGTTTTTGAGCTAAATTTGGATAATTTTATTTTTATCAGAATATCGAATAAATTTTACAAAAATAATACTAAAAAAAGTTTTTGAGCTAAATTTGGATAATTTTATTTTTATCAGAATATCGAATAAATTTTACAAAAATAATACTAAAAAAAGTTCTTGAGCTAAATTTTGATAATTTTATTTTTATCAGAATATCGAATAAATTTTACAAAAATAATACTAAAAAAAGTTTTTGAGCTAAATTTGGATAATTTTATTTTTATCAGAATATCGAATAAATTTTACAAAAATAATACTAAAAAAAGTTTTTGAGCTAAATTTGGATAATTTTATTTTTATCAGAATATCGAATAAGTTTTACAAAAATAATACTAAAAAAAGTTTTTGAGCTAAATTTGGATAATTTTATTTTTATCAGAATATCGAATAAATTTTACAAAAATAATACTAAAAAAAGTTTTTGAGCTAAATTTGGATAATTTTATTTTTATCAGAATATCGAATAAATTTTACAAAAATAATACTAAAAAAAGTTTTTGAGCTAAATTTGGATAATTTTATTTTTATCAGAATATCGAATAAATTTTACAAAAATAATACTAAAAAAAGTTTTTGAGCTAAATTTGGATAATTTTATTTTTATCAGAATATCGAATAAATTTTACAAAAATAATACTAAAAAAAGTTTTTGAGCTAAATTTGGATAATTTTATTTTTATCAGAATATCGAATAAATTTTACAAAAATAATACTAAAAAAAGTTTTTGAGCTAAATTTGGATAATTTTATTTTTATCAGAATATCGAATAAATTTTACAAAAATAATACTAAAAAAAGTTTTTGAGCTAAATTTGGATAATTTTATTTTTATCAGAATATCGAATAAATTTTACAAAAATAATACTAAAAAAAGTTTTTGAGCTAAATTTGGATAATTTTATTTTTATCAGAATATCGAATAAATTTTACAAAAATAATACTAAAAAAAGTTTTTGAGCTAAATTTGGATAATTTTATTTTTATCAGAATATCGAATAAATTTTACAAAAATAATACTAAAAAAAGTTTTTGAGCTAAATTTGGATAATTTTATTTTTATCAGAATATCGAATAAATTTTACAAAAATAATACTAAAAAAAGTTTTTGAGCTAAATTTGGATAATTTTATTTTTATCAGAATATCGAATAAATTTTACAAAAATAATACTAAAAAAAGTTTTTGAGCTAAATTTGGATAATTTTATTTTTATCAGAATATCGAATAAATTTTACAAAAATAATACTAAAAAAAGTTTTTGAGCTAAATTTGGATAATTTTATTTTTATCAGAATATCGAATAAATTTTACAAAAATAATACTAAAAAAAGTTTTTGAGCTAAATTTGGATAATTTTATTTTTATCAGAATATCGAATAAATTTTACAAAAATAATACTAAAAAAAGTTTTTGAGCTAAATTTGGATAATTTTATTTTTATCAGAATATCGAATAAATTTTACAAAAATAATACTAAAAAAAGTTTTTGAGCTAAATTTGGATAATTTTATTTTTATCAGAATATCGAATAAATTTTACAAAAATAATACTAAAAAAAGTTTTTGAGCTAAATTTGGATAATTTTATTTTTATCAGAATATCGAATAAATTTTACAAAAATAATACTAAAAAAAGTTTTTGAGCTAAATTTGGATAATTTTATTTTTATCAGAATATCGAATAAATTTTACAAAAATAATACTAAAAAAAGTTTTTGAGCTAAATTTGGATAATTTTATTTTTATCAGAATATCGAATAAATTTTACAAAAATAATACTAAAAATAGTTTTTGAGCTAAATTTGGATAATTTTATTTTTATCAGAAAATTGAATAAATTTTAAAAAAATAATACTAAAAAAAGATTTTGAGCGAAATTTGGATAATTTTATTTTTATCAGAATATCGAATAAATTTTACAAAAATAATACTAAAAAAAGTTTTTGAGCTAAATTTGGATAATTTTATTTTTATCAGAATATCGAATAAATTTTACAAAAATAATACTAAAAAAAGTTTTTGAGCTAAATTTGGATAATTTTATTTTTATCAGAATATCGAATAAATTTTACAAAAATAATACTAAAAAAAGTTTTTGAGCTAAATTTGGATAATTTTATTTTTATCAGAATATCGAATAAATTTTACAAAAATAATACTAAAAAAAGTTTTTGAGCTAAATTTGGATAATTTTATTTTTATCAGAATATCGAATAAATTTTACAAAAATAATACTAAAAAAAGTTTTTGAGCTAAATTTGGATAATTTTATTTTTATCAGAATATCGAATAAATTTTACAAAAATAATACTAAAAAAAGTTTTTGAGCTAAATTTGGATAATTTTATTTTTATCAGAATATCGAATAAATTTTACAAAAATAATACTAAAAAAAGTTTTTGAGCTAAATTTGGATAATTTTATTTTTATCAGAATATCGAATAAATTTTACAAAAATAATACTAAAAAAAGTTTTTGAGCTAAATTTGGATAATTTTATTTTTATCAGAATATCGAATAAATTTTACAAAAATAATACTAAAAAAAGTTTTTGAGCTAAATTTGGATAATTTTATTTTTATCAGAATATCGAATAAATTTTACAAAAATAATACTAAAAAAAGTTTTTGAGCTAAATTTGGATAATTTTATTTTTATCAGAATATCGAATAAATTTTACAAAAATAATACTAAAAAAAGTTTTTGAGCTAAATTTGGATAATTTTATTTTTATCAGAATATCGAATAAATTTTACAAAAATAATACTAAAAAAAGTTTTTGAGCTAAATTTGGATAATTTTATTTTTATCAGAATATCGAATAAATTTTACAAAAATAATACTAAAAAAAGTTTTTGAGCTAAATTTGGATAATTTTATTTTTATCAGAATATCGAATAAATTTTACAAAAATAATACTAAAAAAAGTTTTTGAGCTAAATTTGGATAATTTTATTTTTATCAGAATATCGAATAAATTTTACAAAAATAATACTAAAAAAAGTTTTTGAGCTAAATTTGGATAATTTTATTTTTATCAGAATATCGAATAAATTTTACAAAAATAATACTAAAAATAGTTTTTGAGCTAAATTTGGATAATTTTATTTTTATCAGAATATCGAATAAATTTTACAAAAATAATACTAAAAAAAGTTTTTGAGCTAAATTTGGATAATTTTATTTTTATCAGAATATCGAATAAATTTTACAAAAATAATACTAAAAAAAGTTTTTGAGCTAAATTTGGATAATTTTATTTTTATCAGAATATCGAATAAATTTTACAAAAATAATACTAAAAAAAGTTTTTGAGCTAAATTTGGATAATTTTATTTTTATCAGAATATCGAATAAATTTTACAAAAATAATACTAAAAAAAGTTTTTGAGCTAAATTTGGATAATTTTATTTTTATCAGAATATCGAATAAATTTTACAAAAATAATACTAAAAAAAGTTTTTGAGCTAAATTTGGATAATTTTATTTTTATCAGAATATCGAATAAATTTTACAAAAATAATACTAAAAAAAGTTTTTGAGCTAAATTTGGATAATTTTATTTTTATCAGAATATCGAATAAATTTTACAAAAATAATACTAAAAAAAGTTTTTGAGCTAAATTTGGATAATTTTATTTTTATCAGAATATCGAATAAATTTTACAAAAATAATACTAAAAAAAGTTTTTGAGCTAAATTTGGATAATTTTATTTTTATCAGAATATCGAATAAATTTTACAAAAATAATACTAAAAAAAGTTTTTGAGCTAAATTTGGATAATTTTATTTTTATCAGAATATCGAATAAATTTTACAAAAATAATACTAAAAAAAGTTTTTGAGCTAAATTTGGATAATTTTATTTTTATCAGAATATCGAATAAATTTTACAAAAATAATACTAAAAAAAGTTTTTGAGCTAAATTTGGATAATTTTATTTTTATCAGAATATCGAATAAATTTTACAAAAATAATACTAAAAAAAGTTTTTGAGCTAAATTTGGATAATTTTATTTTTATCAGAATATCGAATAAATTTTACAAAAATAATACTAAAAAAAGTTTTTGAGCTAAATTTGGATAATTTTATTTTTATCAGAATATCGAATAAATTTTACAAAAATAATACTAAAAAAAGTTTTTGAGCTAAATTTGGATAATTTTATTTTTATCAGAATATCGAATAAATTTTACAAAAATAATACTAAAAAAAGTTTTTGAGCTAAATTTGGATAATTTTATTTTTATCAGAATATCGAATAAATTTTACAAAAATAATACTAAAAAAAGTTTTTGAGCTAAATTTGGATAATTTTATTTTTATCAGAATATCGAATAAATTTTACAAAAATAATACTAAAAAAAGTTTTTGAGCTAAATTTGGATAATTTTATTTTTATCAGAATATCGAATAAATTTTACAAAAATAATACTAAAAAAAGTTTTTGAGCTAAATTTGGATAATTTTATTTTTATCAGAATATCGAATAAATTTTACAAAAATAATACTAAAAAAAGTTTTTGAGCTAAATTTGGATAATTTTATTTTTATCAGAATATCGAATAAATTTTACAAAAATAATACTAAAAAAAGTTTTTGAGCTAAATTTGGATAATTTTATTTTTATCAGAATATCGAATAAATTTTACAAAAATAATACTAAAAAAAGTTTTTGAGCTAAATTTGGATAATTTTATTTTTATCAGAATATCGAATAAATTTTACAAAAATAATACTAAAAAAAGTTTTTGAGCTAAATTTGGATAATTTTATTTTTATCAGAATATCGAATAAATTTTACAAAAATAATACTAAAAAAAGTTTTTGAGCTAAATTTGGATAATTTTATTTTTATCAGAATATCGAATAAATTTTACAAAAATAATACTAAAAAAAGTTTTTGAGCTAAATTTGGATAATTTTATTTTTATCAGAATATCGAATAAATTTTACAAAAATAATACTAAAAAAAGTTTTTGAGCTAAATTTGGATAATTTTATTTTTATCAGAATATCGAATAAATTTTACAAAAATAATACTAAAAAAAGTTTTTGAGCTAAATTTGGATAATTTTATTTTTATCAGAATATCGAATAAATTTTACAAAAATAATACTAAAAAAAGTTTTTGAGCTAAATTTGGATAATTTTATTTTTATCAGAATATCGAATAAATTTTACAAAAATAATACTAAAAAAAGTTTTTGAGCTAAATTTGGATAATTTTATTTTTATCAGAATATCGAATAAATTTTACAAAAATAATACTAAAAAAAGTTTTTGAGCTAAATTTGGATAATTTTATTTTTATCAGAATATCGAATAAATTTTACAAAAATAATACTAAAAAAAGTTTTTGAGCTAAATTTGGATAATTTTATTTTTATCAGAATATCGAATAAATTTTACAAAAATAATACTAAAAAAAGTTTTTGAGCTAAATTTGGATAATTTTATTTTTATCAGAATATCGAATAAATTTTACAAAAATAATACTAAAAAAAGTTTTTGAGCTAAATTTGGATAATTTTATTTTTATCAGAATATCGAATAAATTTTACAAAAATAATACTAAAAAAAGTTTTTGAGCTAAATTTGGATAATTTTATTTTTATCAGAATATCGAATAAATTTTACAAAAATAATACTAAAAAAAGTTTTTGAGCTAAATTTGGATAATTTTATTTTTATCAGAATATCGAATAAATTTTACAAAAATAATACTAAAAAAAGTTTTTGAGCTAAATTTGGATAATTTTATTTTTATCAGAATATCGAATAAATTTTACAAAAATAATACTAAAAAAAGTTTTTGAGCTAAATTTGGATAATTTTATTTTTATCAGAATATCGAATAAATTTTACAAAAATAATACTAAAAAAAGTTTTTGAGCTAAATTTGGATAATTTTATTTTTATCAGAATATCGAATAAATTTTACAAAAATAATACTAAAAAAAGTTTTTGAGCTAAATTTGGATAATTTTATTTTTATCAGAATATCGAATAAATTTTACAAAAATAATACTAAAAAAAGTTTTTGAGCTAAATTTGGATAATTTTATTTTTATCAGAATATCGAATAAATTTTACAAAAATAATACTAAAAAAAGTTTTTGAGCTAAATTTGGATAATTTTATTTTTATCAGAATATCGAATAAATTTTACAAAAATAATACTAAAAAAAGTTTTTGAGCTAAATTTGGATAATTTTATTTTTATCAGAATATCGAATAAATTTTACAAAAATAATACTAAAAAAAGTTTTTGAGCTAAATTTGGATAATTTTATTTTTATCAGAATATCGAATAAATTTTACAAAAATAATACTAAAAAAAGTTTTTGAGCTAAATTTGGATAATTTTATTTTTATCAGAATATCGAATAAATTTTACAAAAATAATACTAAAAAAAGTTTTTGAGCTAAATTTGGATAATTTTATTTTTATCAGAATATCGAATAAATTTTACAAAAATAATACTAAAAAAAGTTTTTGAGCTAAATTTGGATAATTTTATTTTTATCAGAATATCGAATAAATTTTACAAAAATAATACTAAAAAAAGTTTTTGAGCTAAATTTGGATAATTTTATTTTTATCAGAATATCGAATAAATTTTACAAAAATAATACTAAAAAAAGTTTTTGAGCTAAATTTGGATAATTTTATTTTTATCAGAATATCGAATAAATTTTACAAAAATAATACTAAAAAAAGTTTTTGAGCTAAATTTGGATAATTTTATTTTTATCAGAATATCGAATAAATTTTACAAAAATAATACTAAAAAAAGTTTTTGAGCTAAATTTGGATAATTTTATTTTTATCAGAATATCGAATAAATTTTACAAAAATAATACTAAAAAAAGTTTTTGAGCTAAATTTGGATAATTTTATTTTTATCAGAATATCGAATAAATTTTACAAAAATAATACTAAAAAAAGTTTTTGAGCTAAATTTGGATAATTTTATTTTTATCAGAATATCGAATAAATTTTACAAAAATAATACTAAAAAAAGTTTTTGAGCTAAATTTGGATAATTTTATTTTTATCAGAATATCGAATAAATTTTACAAAAATAATACTAAAAAAAGTTTTTGAGCTAAATTTGGATAATTTTATTTTTATCAGAATATCGAATAAATTTTACAAAAATAATACTAAAAAAAGTTTTTGAGCTAAATTTGGATAATTTTATTTTTATCAGAATATCGAATAAATTTTACAAAAATAATACTAAAAAAAGTTTTTGAGCTAAATTTGGATAATTTTATTTTTATCAGAATATCGAATAAATTTTACAAAAATAATACTAAAAAAAGTTTTTGAGCTAAATTTGGATAATTTTATTTTTATCAGAATATCGAATAAATTTTACAAAAATAATACTAAAAAAAGTTTTTGAGCTAAATTTGGATAATTTTATTTTTATCAGAATATCGAATAAATTTTACAAAAATAATACTAAAAAAAGTTTTTGAGCTAAATTTGGATAATTTTATTTTTATCAGAATATCGAATAAATTTTACAAAAATAATACTAAAAAAAGTTTTTGAGCTAAATTTGGATAATTTTATTTTTATCAGAATATCGAATAAATTTTACAAAAATAATACTAAAAAAAGTTTTTGAGCTAAATTTGGATAATTTTATTTTTATCAGAATATCGAATAAATTTTACAAAAATAATACTAAAAAAAGTTTTTGAGCTAAATTTGGATAATTTTATTTTTATCAGAATATCGAATAAATTTTACAAAAATAATACTAAAAAAAGTTTTTGAGCTAAATTTGGATAATTTTATTTTTATCAGAATATCGAATAAATTTTACAAAAATAATACTAAAAAAAGTTTTTGAGCTAAATTTGGATAATTTTATTTTTATCAGAATATCGAATAAATTTTACAAAAATAATACTAAAAAAAGTTTTTGAGCTAAATTTGGATAATTTTATTTTTATCAGAATATCGAATAAATTTTACAAAAATAATACTAAAAATAGTTTTTGAGCTAAATTTGGATAATTTTATTTTTATCAGAATATCGAATAAATTTTACAAAAATAATAGTAAAAAAAGTTTTTGAGCTAAATTTGGATAATTTTATTTTTATCAGAATATCGAATAAATTTTACAAAAATAATACTAAAAAAAGTTTTTGAGCTAAATTTGGATAATTTTATTTTTATCAGAATATCGAATAAATTTTACAAAAATAATACTAAAAAAAGTTTTTGAGCTAAATTTGGATAATTTTATTTTTATCAGAATATCGAATAAATTTTACAAAAATAATACTAAAAAAAGTTTTTGAGCTAAATTTGGATAATTTTATTTTTATCAGAATATCGAATAAATTTTACAAAAATAATACTAAAAAAAGTTTTTGAGCTAAATTTGGATAATTTTATTTTTATCAGAATATCGAATAAATTTTACAAAAATAATACTAAAAAAAGTTTTTGAGCTAAATTTGGATAATTTTATTTTTATCAGAATATCGAATAAATTTTACAAAAATAATACTAAAAAAAGTTTTTGAGCTAAATTTGGATAATTTTATTTTTATCAGAATATCGAATAAATTTTACAAAAATAATACTAAAAAAAGTTTTTGAGCTAAATTTGGATAATTTTATTTTTATCAGAATATCGAATAAATTTTACAAAAATAATACTAAAAAAAGTTTTTGAGCTAAATTTGGATAATTTTATTTTTATCAGAATATCGAATAAATTTTACAAAAATAATACTAAAAAAAGTTTTTGAGCTAAATTTGGATAATTTTATTTTTATCAGAATATCGAATAAATTTTACAAAAATAATACTAAAAAAAGTTTTTGAGCTAAATTTGGATAATTTTATTTTTATCAGAATATCGAATAAATTTTACAAAAATAATACTAAAAAAAGTTTTTGAGCTAAATTTGGATAATTTTATTTTTATCAGAATATCGAATAAATTTTACAAAAATAATACTAAAAAAAGTTTTTGAGCTAAATTTGGATAATTTTATTTTTATCAGAATATCGAATAAATTTTACAAAAATAATACTAAAAAAAGTTTTTGAGCTAAATTTGGATAATTTTATTTTTATCAGAATATCGAATAAATTTTACAAAAATAATACTAAAAAAAGTTTTTGAGCTAAATTTGGATAATTTTATTTTTATCAGAATATCGAATAAATTTTACAAAAATAATACTAAAAAAAGTTTTTGAGCTAAATTTGGATAATTTTATTTTTATCAGAATATCGAATAAATTTTACAAAAATAATACTAAAAAAAGTTTTTGAGCTAAATTTGGATAATTTTATTTTTATCAGAATATCGAATAAATTTTACAAAAATAATACTAAAAAAAGTTTTTGAGCTAAATTTGGATAATTTTATTTTTATCAGAATATCGAATAAATTTTACAAAAATAATACTAAAAAAAGTTTTTGAGCTAAATTTGGATAATTTTATTTTTATCAGAATATCGAATAAATTTTACAAAAATAATACTAAAAATAGTTTTTGAGCTAAATTTGGATAATTTTATTTTTATCAGAATATCGAATAAATTTTACAAAAATAATACTAAAAAAAGTTTTTGAGCTAAATTTGGATAATTTTATTTTTATCAGAATATCGAATAAATTTTACAAAAATAATACTAAAAAAAGTTTTTGAGCTAAATTTGGATAATTTTATTTTTATCAGAATATCGAATAAATTTTACAAAAATAATACTAAAAAAAGTTTTTGAGCTAAATTTGGATAATTTTATTTTTATCAGAATATCGAATAAATTTTACAAAAATAATACTAAAAAAAGTTTTTGAGCTAAATTTGGATAATTTTATTTTTATCAGAATATCGAATAAATTTTACAAAAATAATACTAAAAAAAGTTTTTGAGCTAAATTTGGATAATTTTATTTTTATCAGAATATCGAATAAATTTTACAAAAATAATACTAAAAAAAGTTTTTGAGCTAAATTTGGATAATTTTATTTTTATCAGAATATCGAATAAATTTTACAAAAATAATACTAAAAAAAGTTTTTGAGCTAAATTTGGATAATTTTATTTTTATCAGAATATCGAATAAATTTTACAAAAATAATACTAAAAAAAGTTTTTGAGCTAAATTTGGATAATTTTATTTTTATCAGAATATCGAATAAATTTTACAAAAATAATACTAAAAAAAGTTTTTGAGCTAAATTTGGATAATTTTATTTTTATCAGAATATCGAATAAATTTTACAAAAATAATACTAAAAAAAGTTTTTGAGCTAAATTTGGATAATTTTATTTTTATCAGAATATCGAATAAATTTTACAAAAATAATACTAAAAAAAGTTTTTGAGCTAAATTTGGATAATTTTATTTTTATCAGAATATCGAATAAATTTTACAAAAATAATACTAAAAAAAGTTTTTGAGCTAAATTTGGATAATTTTATTTTTATCAGAATATCGAATAAATTTTACAAAAATAATACTAAAAAAAGTTTTTGAGCTAAATTTGGATAATTTTATTTTTATCAGAATATCGAATAAATTTTACAAAAATAATACTAAAAAAAGTTTTTGAGCTAAATTTGGATAATTTTATTTTTATCAGAATATCGAATAAATTTTACAAAAATAATACTAAAAAAAGTTTTTGAGCTAAATTTGGATAATTTTATTTTTATCAGAATATCGAATAAATTTTACAAAAATAATACTAAAAAAAGTTTTTGAGCTAAATTTGGATAATTTTATTTTTATCAGAATATCGAATAAATTTTACAAAAATAATACTAAAAAAAGTTTTTGAGCTAAATTTGGATAATTTTATTTTTATCAGAATATCGAATAAATTTTACAAAAATAATACTAAAAAAAGTTTTTGAGCTAAATTTGGATAATTTTATTTTTATCAGAATATCGAATAAATTTTACAAAAATAATACTAAAAAAAGTTTTTGAGCTAAATTTGGATAATTTTATTTTTATCAGAATATCGAATAAATTTTACAAAAATAATACTAAAAAAAGTTTTTGAGCTAAATTTGGATAATTTTATTTTTATCAGAATATCGAATAAATTTTACAAAAATAATACTAAAAAAAGTTTTTGAGCTAAATTTGGATAATTTTATTTTTATCAGAATATCGAATAAATTTTACAAAAATAATACTAAAAAAAGTTTTTGAGCTAAATTTGGATAATTTTATTTTTATCAGAATATCGAATAAATTTTACAAAAATAATACTAAAAAAAGTTTTTGAGCTAAATTTGGATAATTTTATTTTTATCAGAATATCGAATAAATTTTACAAAAATAATACTAAAAAAAGTTTTTGAGCTAAATTTGGATAATTTTATTTTTATCAGAATATCGAATAAATTTTACAAAAATAATACTAAAAAAAGTTTTTGAGCTAAATTTGGATAATTTTATTTTTATCAGAATATCGAATAAATTTTACAAAAATAATACTAAAAAAAGTTTTTGAGCTAAATTTGGATAATTTTATTTTTATCAGAATATCGAATAAATTTTACAAAAATAATACTAAAAAAAGTTTTTGAGCTAAATTTGGATAATTTTATTTTTATCAGAATATCGAATAAATTTTACAAAAATAATACTAAAAAAAGTTTTTGAGCTAAATTTGGATAATTTTATTTTTATCAGAATATCGAATAAATTTTACAAAAATAATACTAAAAAAAGTTTTTGAGCTAAATTTGGATAATTTTATTTTTATCAGAATATCGAATAAATTTTACAAAAATAATACTAAAAAAAGTTTTTGAGCTAAATTTGGATAATTTTATTTTTATCAGAATATCGAATAAATTTTACAAAAATAATACTAAAAAAAGTTTTTGAGCTAAATTTGGATAATTTTATTTTTATCAGAATATCGAATAAATTTTACAAAAATAATACTAAAAAAAGTTTTTGAGCTAAATTTGGATAATTTTATTTTTATCAGAATATCGAATAAATTTTACAAAAATAATACTAAAAAAAGTTTTTGAGCTAAATTTGGATAATTTTATTTTTATCAGAATATCGAATAAATTTTACAAAAATAATACTAAAAAAAGTTTTTGAGCTAAATTTGGATAATTTTATTTTTATCAGAATATCGAATAAATTTTACAAAAATAATACTAAAAAAAGTTTTTGAGCTAAATTTGGATAATTTTATTTTTATCAGAATATCGAATAAATTTTACAAAAATAATACTAAAAAAAGTTTTTGAGCTAAATTTGGATAATTTTATTTTTATCAGAATATCGAATAAATTTTACAAAAATAATACTAAAAAAAGTTTTTGAGCTAAATTTGGATAATTTTATTTTTATCAGAATATCGAATAAATTTTACAAAAATAATACTAAAAAAAGTTTTTGAGCTAAATTTGGATAATTTTATTTTTATCAGAATATCGAATAAATTTTACAAAAATAATACTAAAAAAAGTTTTTGAGCTAAATTTGGATAATTTTATTTTTATCAGAATATCGAATAAATTTTACAAAAATAATACTAAAAAAAGTTTTTGAGCTAAATTTGGATAATTTTATTTTTATCAGAATATCGAATAAATTTTACAAAAATAATACTAAAAAAAGTTTTTGAGCTAAATTTGGATAATTTTATTTTTATCAGAATATCGAATAAATTTTACAAAAATAATACTAAAAATAGTTTTTGAGCTAAATTTGGATAATTTTATTTTTATCAGAATATCGAATAAATTTTACAAAAATAATACTAAAAAAAGTTTTTGAGCTAAATTTGGATAATTTTATTTTTATCAGAATATCGAATAAATTTTACAAAAATAATACTAAAAATAGTTTTTGAGCTAAATTTGGATAATTTTATTTTTATCAGAATATCGAATAAATTTTACAAAAATAATACTAAAAAAAGTTTTTGAGCTAAATTTGGATAATTTTATTTTTATCAGAATATCGAATAAATTTTACAAAAATAATACTAAAAAAAGTTTTTGAGCTAAATTTGGATAATTTTATTTTTATCAGAATATCGAATAAATTTTACAAAAATAATACTAAAAAAAGTTTTTGAGCTAAATTTGGATAATTTTATTTTTATCAGAATATCGAATAAATTTTACAAAAATAATACTAAAAAAAGTTTTTGAGCTAAATTTGGATAATTTTATTTTTATCAGAATATCGAATAAATTTTACAAAAATAATACTAAAAAAAGTTTTTGAGCTAAATTTGGATAATTTTATTTTTATCAGAATATCGAATAAATTTTACAAAAATAATACTAAAAAAAGTTTTTGAGCTAAATTTGGATAATTTTATTTTTATCAGAATATCGAATAAATTTTACAAAAATAATACTAAAAAAAGTTTTTGAGCTAAATTTGGATAATTTTATTTTTATCAGAATATCGAATAAATTTTACAAAAATAATACTAAAAAAAGTTTTTGAGCTAAATTTGGATAATTTTATTTTTATCAGAATATCGAATAAATTTTACAAAAATAATACTAAAAAAAGTTTTTGAGCTAAATTTGGATAATTTTATTTTTATCAGAATATCGAATAAATTTTACAAAAATAATACTAAAAATAGTTTTTGAGCTAAATTTGGATAATTTTATTTTTATCAGAATATCGAATAAATTTTACAAAAATAATACTAAAAAAAGTTTTTGAGCTAAATTTGGATAATTTTATTTTTATCAGAATATCGAATAAATTTTACAAAAATAATACTAAAAAAAGTTTTTGAGCTAAATTTGGATAATTTTATTTTTATCAGAATATCGAATAAATTTTACAAAAATAATACTAAAAAAAGTTTTTGAGCTAAATTTGGATAATTTTATTTTTATCAGAATATCGAATAAATTTTACAAAAATAATACTAAAAAAAGTTTTTGAGCTAAATTTGGATAATTTTATTTTTATCAGAATATCGAATAAATTTTACAAAAATAATACTAAAAAAAGTTTTTGAGCTAAATTTGGATAATTTTATTTTTATCAGAATATCGAATAAATTTTACAAAAATAATACTAAAAAAAGTTTTTGAGCTAAATTTGGATAATTTTATTTTTATCAGAATACCTAATAAATTTTACAAACATACTACTAAAAATAGTTTTTGCGCTAAATTTGGATAATTTTATTTTTATCAGAATATCGAATAAATTTTACAAAAATAATACTAAAAAAAGTTTTTGAGCTAAATTTGGATAATTTTATTTTTATCAGAATATCGAATAAATTTTACAAAAATAATACTAAAAAAAGTTTTTGAGCTAAATTTGGATAATTTTATTTTTATCAGAATATCGAATAAATTTTACAAAAATAATACTAAAAAAAGTTTTTGAGCTAAATTTGGATAATTTTATTTTTATCAGAATATCGAATAAATTTTACAAAAATAATACTAAAAAAAGTTTTTGAGCTAAATTTGGATAATTTTATTTTTATCAGAATATCGAATAAATTTTACAAAAATAATACTAAAAAAAGTTTTTGAGCTAAATTTGGATAATTTTATTTTTATCAGAATATCGAATAAATTTTACAAAAATAATACTAAAAAAAGTTTTTGAGCTAAATTTGGATAATTTTATTTTTATCAGAATATCGAATAAATTTTACAAAAATAATACTAAAAAAAGTTTTTGAGCTAAATTTGGATAATTTTATTTTTATCAGAATATCGAATAAATTTTACAAAAATAATACTAAAAAAAGTTTTTGAGCTAAATTTGGATAATTTTATTTTTATCAGAATATCGAATAAATTTTACAAAAATAATACTAAAAAAAGTTTTTGAGCTAAATTTGGATAATTTTATTTTTATCAGAATATCGAATAAATTTTACAAAAATAATACTAAAAAAAGTTTTTGAGCTAAATTTGGATAATTTTATTTTTATCAGAATATCGAATAAATTTTACAAAAATAATACTAAAAAAAGTTTTTGAGCTAAATTTGGATAATTTTATTTTTATCAGAATATCGAATAAATTTTACAAAAATAATACTAAAAAAAGTTTTTGAGCTAAATTTGGATAATTTTATTTTTATCAGAATATCGAATAAATTTTACAAAAATAATACTAAAAAAAGTTTTTGAGCTAAATTTGGATAATTTTATTTTTATCAGAATATCGAATAAATTTTACAAAAATAATACTAAGCAAAATTTGTGAGCTAAATTTGGATAATTTTATTTTTATCAAAATATCGAAATATTTTTACAAAAATAATACTAAAAAAAGTTTTTGAGCTAAATTTGGATAATTTTATTTTTATCAGAATATCGAATAAATTTTACAAAAATAATACTAAAAAAAGTTTTTGAGCTAAATTTGGATAATTTTATTTTTATCAGAATATCGAATAAATTTTACAAAAATAATACTAAAAAAAGTTTTTGAGCTAAATTTGGATAATTTTATTTTTATCAGAATATCGAATAAATTTTACAAAAATAATACTAAAAAAAGTTTTTGAGCTAAATTTGGATAATTTTATTTTTATCAGAATATCGAATAAATTTTACAAAAATAATACTAAAAAAAGTTTTTGAGCTAAATTTGGATAATTTTATTTTTATCAGAATATCGAATAAATTTTACAAAAATAATACTAAAAAAAGTTTTTGAGCTAAATTTGGATAATTTTATTTTTATCAGAATATCGAATAAATTTTACAAAAATAATACTAAAAATAGTTTTTGAGCTAAATTTGGATAATTTTATTTTTATCAGAATATCGAATAAATTTTACAAAAATAATACTAAAAAAAGTTTTTGAGCTAAATTTGGATAATTTTATTTTTATCAGAATATCGAATAAATTTTACAAAAATAATACTAAAAAAAGTTTTTGAGCTAAATTTGGATAATTTTATTTTTATCAGAATATCGAATAAATTTTACAAAAATAATACTAAAAAAAGTTTTTGAGCTAAATTTGGATAATTTTATTTTTATCAGAATATCGAATAAATTTTACAAAAATAATACTAAAAAAAGTTTTTGAGCTAAATTTGGATAATTTTATTTTTATCAGAATATCGAATAAATTTTACAAAAATAATACTAAAAAAAGTTTTTGAGCTAAATTTGGATAATTTTATTTTTATCAGAATATCGAATAAATTTTACAAAAATAATACTAAAAAAAGTTTTTGAGCTAAATTTGGATAATTTTATTTTTATCAGAATATCGAATAAATTTTACAAAAATAATACTAAAAAAAGTTTTTGAGCTAAATTTGGATAATTTTATTTTTATCAGAATATCGAATAAATTTTACAAAAATAATACTAAAAAAAGTTTTTGAGCTAAATTTGGATAATTTTATTTTTATCAGAATATCGAATAAATTTTACAAAAATAATACTAAAAAAAGTTTTTGAGCTAAATTTGGATAATTTTATTTTTATCAGAATATCGAATAAATTTTACAAAAATAATACTAAAAAAAGTTTTTGAGCTAAATTTGGATAATTTTATTTTTATCAGAATATCGAATAAATTTTACAAAAATAATACTAAAAAAAGTTTTTGAGCTAAATTTGGATAATTTTATTTTTATCAGAATATCGAATACATTTTACAAAAATAATACTAAAAAAAGTTTTTGAGCTAAATTTGGATAATTTTATTTTTATCAGAATATCGAATAAATTTTACAAAAATAATACTAAAAAAAGTTTTTGAGCTAAATTTGGATAATTTTATTTTTATCAGAATATCGAATAAATTTTACAAAAATAATACTAAAAAAAGTTTTTGAGCTAAATTTGGATAATTTTATTTTTATCAGAATATCGAATAAATTTTACAAAAATAATACTAAAAAAAGTTTTTGAGCTAAATTTGGATAATTTTATTTTTATCAGAATATCGAATAAATTTTACAAAAATAATACTAAAAAAAGTTTTTGAGCTAAATTTGGATAATTTTATTTTTATCAGAATATCGAATAAATTTTACAAAAATAATACTAAAAAAAGTTTTTGAGCTAAATTTGGATAATTTTATTTTTATCAGAATATCGAATAAATTTTACAAAAATAATACTAAAAAAAGTTTTTGAGCTAAATTTGGATAATTTTATTTTTATCAGAATATCGAATAAATTTTACAAAAATAATACTAAAAAAAGTTTTTGAGCTAAATTTGGATAATTTTATTTTTATCAGAATATCGAATAAATTTTACAAAAATAATACTAAAAAAAGTTTTTGAGCTAAATTTGGATAATTTTATTTTTATCAGAATATCGAATAAATTTTACAAAAATAATACTAAAAAAAGTTTTTGAGCTAAATTTGGATAATTTTATTTTTATCAGAATATCGAATAAATTTTACAAAAATAATACTAAAAAAAGTTTTTGAGCTAAATTTGGATAATTTTATTTTTATCAGAATATCGAATAAATTTTACAAAAATAATACTAAAAAAAGTTTTTGAGCTAAATTTGGATAATTTTATTTTTATCAGAATATCGAATAAATTTTACAAAAATAATACTAAAAAAAGTTTTTGAGCTAAATTTGGATAATTTTATTTTTATCAGAATATCGAATAAATTTTACAAAAATAATACTAAAAAAAGTTTTTGAGCTAAATTTGGATAATTTTATTTTTATCAGAATATCGAATAAATTTTACAAAAATAATACTAAAAAAAGTTTTTGAGCTAAATTTGGATAATTTTATTTTTATCAGAATATCGAATAAATTTTACAAAAATAATACTAAAAAAAGTTTTTGAGCTAAATTTGGATAATTTTATTTTTATCAGAATATCGAATAAATTTTACAAAAATAATACTAAAAAAAGTTTTTGAGCTAAATTTGGATAATTTTATTTTTATCAGAATATCGAATAAATTTTACAAAAATAATACTAAAAAAAGTTTTTGAGCTAAATTTGGATAATTTTATTTTTATCAGAATATCGAATAAATTTTACAAAAATAATACTAAAAAAAGTTTTTGAGCTAAATTTGGATAATTTTATTTTTATCAGAATATCGAATAAATTTTACAAAAATAATACTAAAAAAAGTTTTTGAGCTAAATTTGGATAATTTTATTTTTATCAGAATATCGAATAAATTTTACAAAAATAATACTAAAAAAAGTTTTTGAGCTAAATTTGGATAATTTTATTTTTATCAGAATATCGAATAAATTTTACAAAAATAATACTAAAAAAAGTTTTTGAGCTAAATTTGGATAATTTTATTTTTATCAGAATATCGAATAAATTTTACAAAAATAATACTAAAAAAAGTTTTTGAGCTAAATTTGGATAATTTTATTTTTATCAGAATATCGAATAAATTTTACAAAAATAATACTAAAAAAAGTTTTTGAGCTAAATTTGGATAATTTTATTTTTATCAGAATATCGAATAAATTTTACAAAAATAATACTAAAAAAAGTTTTTGAGCTAAATTTGGATAATTTTATTTTTATCAGAATATCGAATAAATTTTACAAAAATAATACTAAAAAAAGTTTTTGAGCTAAATTTGGATAATTTTATTTTTATCAGAATATCGAATAAATTTTACAAAAATAATACTAAAAAAAGTTTTTGAGCTAAATTTGGATAATTTTATTTTTATCAGAATATCGAATAAATTTTACAAAAATAATACTAAAAAAAGTTTTTGAGCTAAATTTGGATAATTTTATTTTTATCAGAATATCGAATAAATTTTACAAAAATAATACTAAAAAAAGTTTTTGAGCTAAATTTGGATAATTTTATTTTTATCAGAATATCGAATAAATTTTACAAAAATAATACTAAAAAAAGTTTTTGAGCTAAATTTGGATAATTTTATTTTTATCAGAATATCGAATAAATTTTACAAAAATAATACTAAAAAAAGTTTTTGAGCTAAATTTGGATAATTTTATTTTTATCAGAATATCGAATAAATTTTACAAAAATAATACTAAAAAAAGTTTTTGAGCTAAATTTGGATAATTTTATTTTTATCAGAATATCGAATAAATTTTACAAAAATAATACTAAAAAAAGTTTTTGAGCTAAATTTGGATAATTTTATTTTTATCAGAATATCGAATAAATTTTACAAAAATAATACTAAAAAAAGTTTTTGAGCTAAATTTGGATAATTTTATTTTTATCAGAATATCGAATAAATTTTACAAAAATAATACTAAAAAAAGTTTTTGAGCTAAATTTGGATAATTTTATTTTTATCAGAATATCGAATAAATTTTACAAAAATAATACTAAAAAAAGTTTTTGAGCTAAATTTGGATAATTTTATTTTTATCAGAATATCGAATAAATTTTACAAAAATAATACTAAAAAAAGTTTTTGAGCTAAATTTGGATAATTTTATTTTTATCAGAATATCGAATAAATTTTACAAAAATAATACTAAAAAAAGTTTTTGAGCTAAATTTGGATAATTTTATTTTTATCAGAATATCGAATAAATTTTACAAAAATAATACTAAAAAAAGTTTTTGAGCTAAATTTGGATAATTTTATTTTTATCAGAATATCGAATAAATTTTACAAAAATAATACTAAAAAAAGTTTTTGAGCTAAATTTGGATAATTTTATTTTTATCAGAATATCGAATAAATTTTACAAAAATAATACTAAAAAAAGTTTTTGAGCTAAATTTGGATAATTTTATTTTTATCAGAATATCGAATAAATTTTACAAAAATAATACTAAAAAAAGTTTTTGAGCTAAATTTGGATAATTTTATTTTTATCAGAATATCGAATAAATTTTACAAAAATAATACTAAAAAAAGTTTTTGAGCTAAATTTGGATAATTTTATTTTTATCAGAATATCGAATAAATTTTACAAAAATAATACTAAAAAAAGTTTTTGAGCTAAATTTGGATAATTTTATTTTTATCAGAATATCGAATAAATTTTACAAAAATAATACTAAAAAAAGTTTTTGAGCTAAATTTGGATAATTTTATTTTTATCAGAATATCGAATAAATTTTACAAAAATAATACTAAAAATAGTTTTTGAGCTAAATTTGGATAATTTTATTTTTATCAGAATATCGAATAAATTTTACAAAAATAATACTAAAAAAAGTTTTTGAGCTAAATTTGGATAATTTTATTTTTATCAGAATATCGAATAAATTTTACAAAAATAATACTAATCATAGTTTTTGAGCTAAATTTGGATAATTTTATTTTTATCAGAATATCGAATAAATTTTACAAAAATAATACTAAAAAAAGTTTTTGAGCTAAATTTGGATAATTTTATTTTTATCAGAATATCGAATAAATTTTACAAAAATAATACTAAAAAAAGTTTTTGAGCTAAATTTGGATAATTTTATTTTTATCAGAATATCGAATAAATTTTACAAAAATAATACTAAAAAAAGTTTTTGAGCTAAATTTGGATAATTTTATTTTTATCAGAATATCGAATAAATTTTACAAAAATAATACTAAAAAAAGTTTTTGAGCTAAATTTGGATAATTTTATTTTTATCAGAATATCGAATAAATTTTACAAAAATAATACTAAAAAAAGTTTTTGAGCTAAATTTGGATAATTTTATTTTTATCAGAATATCGAATAAATTTTACAAAAATAATACTAAAAAAAGTTTTTGAGCTAAATTTGGATAATTTTATTTTTATCAGAATATCGAATAAATTTTACAAAAATAATACTAAAAAAAGTTTTTGAGCTAAATTTGGATAATTTTATTTTTATCAGAATATCGAATAAATTTTACAAAAATAATACTAAAAAAAGTTTTTGAGCTAAATTTGGATAATTTTATTTTTATCAGAATATCGAATAAATTTTACAAAAATAATACTAAAAAAAGTTTTTGAGCTAAATTTGGATAATTTTATTTTTATCAGAATATCGAATAAATTTTACAAAAATAATACTAAAAAAAGTTTTTGAGCTAAATTTGGATAATTTTATTTTTATCAGAATATCGAATAAATTTTACAAAAATAATACTAAAAAAAGTTTTTGAGCTAAATTTGGATAATTTTATTTTTATCAGAATATCGAATAAATTTTACAAAAATAATACTAAAAAAAGTTTTTGAGCTAAATTTGGATAATTTTATTTTTATCAGAATATCGAATAAATTTTACAAAAATAATACTAAAAAAAGTTTTTGAGCTAAATTTGGATAATTTTATTTTTATCAGAATATCGAATAAATTTTACAAAAATAATACTAAAAAAAGTTTTTGAGCTAAATTTGGATAATTTTATTTTTATCAGAATATCGAATAAATTTTACAAAAATAATACTAAAAAAAGTTTTTGAGCTAAATTTGGATAATTTTATTTTTATCAGAATATCGAATAAATTTTACAAAAATAATACTAAAAAAAGTTTTTGAGCTAAATTTGGATAATTTTATTTTTATCAGAATATCGAATAAATTTTACAAAAATAATACTAAAAAAAGTTTTTGAGCTAAATTTGGATAATTTTATTTTTATCAGAATATCGAATAAATGTTACAAAAATAATACTAAAAAAAGTTTTTGAGTTAAATCTGAATAATTTTATTTTTATCAGAATATCAAATAAATGTTACAAAAATAATACTAAAAAAAGTTTTTGAGCTAAATTTGGATAATTTTATTTTTATCAGAATATCGAATAAATTTTACAAAAATAATACTAAAAAAAGTTTTTGAGCTAAATTTGGATAATTTTATTTTTATCAGAATATCGAATAAATTTTACAAAAATAATACTAAAAAAAGTTTTTGAGCTAAATTTGGATAATTTTATTTTTATCAGAATATCGAATAAATTTTACAAAAATAATACTAAAAAAAGTTTTTGAGCTAAATTTGGATAATTTTATTTTTATCAGAATATCGAATAAATTTTACAAAAATAATACTAAAAAAAGTTTTTGAGCTAAATTTGGATAATTTTATTTTTATCAGAATATCGAATAAATTTTACAAAAATAATACTAAAAAAAGTTTTTGAGCTAAATTTGGATAATTTTATTTTTATCAGAATATCGAATAAATTTTACAAAAATAATACTAAAAATAGTTTTTGAGCTAAATTTGGATAGTTTTATTTTTATCAGAATATCGAATAAATTTTACAAAAATAATACTAAAAAAAGTTTTTGAGCTAAATTTGGATAATTTTATTTTTATCAGAATATCGAATAAATTTTACAAAAATAATACTAAAAAAAGTTTTTGAGCTAAATTTGGATAATTTTATTTTTATCAGAATATCGAATAAATTTTACAAAAATAATACTAAAAAAAGTTTTTGAGCTAAATTTGGATAATTTTATTTTTATCAGAATATCGAATAAATTTTACAAAAATAATACTAAAAAAAGTTTTTGAGCTAAATTTGGATAATTTTATTTTTATCAGAATATCGAATAAATTTTACAAAAATAATACTAAAAAAAGTTTTTGAGCTAAATTTGGATAATTTTATTTTTATCAGAATATCGAATAAATTTTACAAAAATAATACTAAAAAAAGTTTTTGAGCTAAATTTGGATAATTTTATTTTTATCAGAATATCGAATAAATTTTACAAAAATAATACTAAAAAAAGTTTTTGAGCTAAATTTGGATAATTTTATTTTTATCAGAATATCGAATAAATTTTACAAAAATAATACTAAAAAAAGTTTTTGAGCTAAATTTGGATAATTTTATTTTTATCAGAATATCGAATAAATTTTACAAAAATAATACTAAAAAAAGTTTTTGAGCTAAATTTGGATAATTTTATTTTTATCAGAATATCGAATAAATTTTACAAAAATAATACTAAAAAAAGTTTTTGAGCTAAATTTGGATAATTTTATTTTTATCAGAATATCGAATAAATTTTACAAAAATAATACTAAAAAAAGTTTTTGAGCTAAATTTGGATAATTTTATTTTTATCAGAATATCGAATAAATTTTACAAAAATAATACTAAAAAAAGTTTTTGAGCTAAATTTGGATAATTTTATTTTTATCAGAATATCGAATAAATTTTACAAAAATAATACTAAAAAAAGTTTTTGAGCTAAATTTGGATAATTTTATTTTTATCAGAATATCGAATAAATTTTACAAAAATAATACTAAAAAAAGTTTTTGAGCTAAATTTGGATAATTTTATTTTTATCAGAATATCGAATAAATTTTACAAAAATAATACTAAAAAAAGTTTTTGAGCTAAATTTGGATAATTTTATTTTTATCAGAATATCGAATAAATTTTACAAAAATAATACTAAAAAAAGTTTTTGAGCTAAATTTGGATAATTTTATTTTTATCAGAATATCGAATAAATTTTACAAAAATAATACTAAAAAAAGTTTTTGAGCTAAATTTGGATAATTTTATTTTTATCAGAATATCGAATAAATTTTACAAAAATAATACTAAAAAAAGTTTTTGAGCTAAATTTGGATAATTTTATTTTTATCAGAATATCGAATAAATTTTACAAAAATAATACTAAAAAAAGTTTTTGAGCTAAATTTGGATAATTTTATTTTTATCAGAATATCGAATAAATTTTACAAAAATAATACTAAAAAAAGTTTTTGAGCTAAATTTGGATAATTTTATTTTTATCAGAATATCGAATAAATTTTACAAAAATAATACTAAAAAAAGTTTTTGAGCTAAATTTGGATAATTTTATTTTTATCAGAATATCGAATAAATTTTACAAAAATAATACTAAAAAAAGTTTTTGAGCTAAATTTGGATAATTTTATTTTTATCAGAATATCGAATAAATTTTACAAAAATAATACTAAAAAAAGTTTTTGAGCTAAATTTGGATAATTTTATTTTTATCAGAATATCGAATAAATTTTACAAAAATAATACTAAAAAAAGTTTTTGAGCTAAATTTGGATAATTTTATTTTTATCAGAATATCGAATAAATTTTACAAAAATAATACTAAAAAAAGTTTTTGAGCTAAATTTGGATAATTTTATTTTTATCAGAATATCGAATAAATTTTACAAAAATAATACTAAAAAAAGTTTTTGAGCTAAATTTGGATAATTTTATTTTTATCAGAATATCGAATAAATTTTACAAAAATAATACTAAAAAAAGTTTTTGAGCTAAATTTGGATAATTTTATTTTTATCAGAATATCGAATAAATTTTACAAAAATAATACTAAAAAAAGTTTTTGAGCTAAATTTGGATAATTTTATTTTTATCAGAATATCGAATAAATTTTACAAAAATAATACTAAAAAAAGTTTTTGAGCTAAATTTGGATAATTTTATTTTTATCAGAATATCGAATAAATTTTACAAAAATAATACTAAAAAAAGTTTTTGAGCTAAATTTGGATAATTTTATTTTTATCAGAATATCGAATAAATTTTACAAAAATAATACTAAAAAAAGTTTTTGAGCTAAATTTGGATAATTTTATTTTTATCAGAATATCGAATAAATTTTACAAAAATAATACTAAAAAAAGTTTTTGAGCTAAATTTGGATAATTTTATTTTTATCAGAATATCGAATAAATTTTACAAAAATAATACTAAAAAAAGTTTTTGAGCTAAATTTGGATAATTTTATTTTTATCAGAATATCGAATAAATTTTACAAAAATAATACTAAAAAAAGTTTTTGAGCTAAATTTGGATAATTTTATTTTTATCAGAATATCGAATAAATTTTACAAAAATAATACTAAAAATAGTTTTTGAGCTAAATTTGGATAATTTTATTTTTATCAGAATATCGAAGAAATTTTACCAAAATAATACTAAAAAAAGTTTTTCAGCTAAATTTGGATAATTTTATTTTTATCAGAATATCGAATAAATTTTACAAAAATAATACTAAAAAAAGTTTTTGAGCTAAATTTGGATAATTTTATTTTTATCAGAATATCGAATAAATTTTACAAAAATAATACTAAAAAAAGTTTTTGAGCTAAATTTGGATAATTTTATTTTTATCAGAATATCGAATAAATTTTACAAAAATAATACTAAAAAAAGTTTTTGAGCTAAATTTGGATAATTTTATTTTTATCAGAATATCGAATAAATTTTACAAAAATAATACTAAAAAAAGTTTTTGAGCTAAATTTGGATAATTTTATTTTTATCAGAATATCGAATAAATTTTACAAAAATAATACTAAAAAAAGTTTTTGAGCTAAATTTGGATAATTTTATTTTTATCAGAATATCGAATAAATTTTACAAAAATAATACTAAAAAAAGTTTTTGAGCTAAATTTGGATAATTTTATTTTTATCAGAATATCGAATAAATTTTACAAAAATAATACTAAAAAAAGTTTTTGAGCTAAATTTGGATAATTTTATTTTTATCAGAATATCGAATAAATTTTACAAAAATAATACTAAAAAAAGTTTTTGAGCTAAATTTGGATAATTTTATTTTTATCAGAATATCGAATAAATTTTACAAAAATAATACTAAAAAAAGTTTTTGAGCTAAATTTGGATAATTTTATTTTTATCAGAATATCGAATAAATTTTACAAAAATAATACTAAAAAAAGTTTTTGAGCTAAATTTGGATAATTTTATTTTTATCAGAATATCGAATAAATTTTACAAAAATAATACTAAAAAAAGTTTTTGAGCTAAATTTGGATAATTTTATTTTTATCAGAATATCGAATAAATTTTACAAAAATAATACTAAAAAAAGTTTTTGAGCTAAATTTGGATAATTTTATTTTTATCAGAATATCGAATAAATTTTACAAAAATAATACTAAAAAAAGTTTTTGAGCTAAATTTGGATAATTTTATTTTTATCAGAATATCGAATAAATTTTACAAAAATAATACTAAAAAAAGTTTTTGAGCTAAATTTGGATAATTTTATTTTTATCAGAATATCGAATAAATTTTACAAAAATAATACTAAAAAAAGTTTTTGAGCTAAATTTGGATAATTTTATTTTTATCAGAATATCGAATAAATTTTACAAAAATAATACTAAAAATAGTTTTTGAGCTAAATTTGGATAATTTTATTTTTATCAGAATATCGAATAAATTTTACAAAAATAATACTAAAAAAAGTTTTTGAGCTAAATTTGGATAATTTTATTTTTATCAGAATATCGAATAAATTTTACAAAAATAATACTAAAAAAAGTTTTTGAGCTAAATTTGGATAATTTTATTTTTATCAGAATATCGAATAAATTTTACAAAAATAATACTAAAAAAAGTTTTTGAGCTAAATTTGGATAATTTTATTTTTATCAGAATATCGAATAAATTTTACAAAAATAATACTAAAAAAAGTTTTTGAGCTAAATTTGGATAATTTTATTTTTATCAGAATATCGAATAAATTTTACAAAAATAATACTAAAAAAAGTTTTTGAGCTAAATTTGGATAATTTTATTTTTATCAGAATATCGAATAAATTTTACAAAAATAATACTAAAAAAAGTTTTTGAGCTAAATTTGGATAATTTTATTTTTATCAGAATATCGAATAAATTTTACAAAAATAATACTAAAAAAAGTTTTTGAGCTAAATTTGGATAATTTTATTTTTATCAGAATATCGAATAAATTTTACAAAAATAATACTAAAAAAAGTTTTTGAGCTAAATTTGGATAATTTTATTTTTATCAGAATATCGAATAAATTTTACAAAAATAATACTAAAAAAAGTTTTTGAGCTAAATTTGGATAATTTTATTTTTATCAGAATATCGAATAAATTTTACAAAAATAATACTAAAAAAAGTTTTTGAGCTAAATTTGGATAATTTTATTTTTTCAGAATATCGAATAAATTTTACAAAAATAATACTAAAAAAAGTTTTTGAGCTAAATTTGGATAATTTTATTTTTATCAGAATATCGAATAAATTTTACAAAAATAATACTAAAAAAAGTTTTTGAGCTAAATTTGGATAATTTTATTTTATCAGAATATCGAATAAATTTTACAAAAATAATACTAAAAAAAGTTTTTGAGCTAAATTTGGATAATTTTATTTTTATCAGAATATCGAATAAATTTTACAAAAATAATACTAAAAAAAGTTTTTGAGCTAAATTTGGATAATTTTATTTTTATCAGAATATCGAATAAATTTTACAAAAATAATACTAAAAAAAGTTTTTGAGCTAAATTTGGATAATTTTATTTTTATCAGAATATCGAATAAATTTTACAAAAATAATACTAAAAAAAGGTTTTGAGCTAAATTTGGATAATTTTATTTTTATCAGAATATCGAATAAATTTTACAAAAATAATACTAAAAAAAGTTTTTGAGCTAAATTTGGATAATTTTATTTTTATCAGAATATCGAATAAATTTTACAAAAATAATACTAAAAAAAGTTTTTGAGCTAAATTTGGATAATTTTATTTTTATCAGAATATCGAATAAATTTTACAAAAATAATACTAAAAAAAGTTTTTGAGCTAAATTTGGATAATTTTATTTTTATCAGAATATCGAATAAATTTTACAAAAATAATACTAAAAAAAGTTTTTGAGCTAAATTTGGATAATTTTATTTTTATCAGAATATCGAATAAATTTTACAAAAATAATACTAAAAAAAGTTTTTGAGCTAAATTTGGATAATTTTATTTTTATCAGAATATCGAATAAATTTTACAAAAATAATACTAAAAAAAGTTTTTGAGCTAAATTTGGATAATTTTATTTTTATCAGAATATCGAATAAATTTTACAAAAATAATACTAAAAAAAGTTTTTGAGCTAAATTTGGATAATTTTATTTTTATCAGAATATCGAATAAATTTTACAAAAATAATACTAAAAATAGTTTTTGAGCTAAATTTGGATAATTTTATTTTTATCAGAATATCGAATAAATTTTACAAAAATAATACTAAAAAAAGTTTTTGAGCTAAATTTGGATAATTTTATTTTTATCAGAATATCGAATAAATTTTACAAAAATAATACTAAAAAAAGTTTTTGAGCTAAATTTGGATAATTTTATTTTTATCAGAATATCGAATAAATTTTACAAAAATAATACTAAAAAAAGTTTTTGAGCTAAATTTGGATAATTTTATTTTTATCAGAATATCGAATAAATTTTACAAAAATAATACTAAAAAAAGTTTTTGAGCTAAATTTGGATAATTTTATTTTTATCAGAATATCGAATAAATTTTACAAAAATAATACTAAAAAAAGTTTTTGAGCTAAATTTGGATAATTTTATTTTTATCAGAATATCGAATAAATTTTACAAAAATAATACTAAAAAAAGTTTTTGAGCTAAATTTGGATAATTTTATTTTTATCAGAATATCGAATAAATTTTACAAAAATAATACTAAAAAAAGTTTTTGAGCTAAATTTGGATAATTTTATTTTTATCAGAATATCGAATAAATTTTACAAAAATAATACTAAAAAAAGTTTTTGAGCTAAATTTGGATAATTTTATTTTTATCAGAATATCGAATAAATTTTACAAAAATAATACTAAAAAAAGTTTTTGAGCTAAATTTGGATAATTTTATTTTTATCAGAATATCGAATAAATTTTACAAAAATAATACTAAAAAAAGTTTTTGAGCTAAATTTGGATAATTTTATTTTTATCAGAATATCGAATAAATTTTACAAAAATAATACTAAAAAAAGTTTTTGAGCTAAATTTGGATAATTTTATTTTTATCAGAATATCGAATAAATTTTACAAAAATAATACTAAAAAAAGTTTTTGAGCTAAATTTGGATAATTTTATTTTTATCAGAATATCGAATAAATTTTACAAAAATAATACTAAAAAAAGTTTTTGAGCTAAATTTGGATAATTTTATTTTTATCAGAATATCGAATAAATTTTACAAAAATAATACTAAAAAAAGTTTTTGAGCTAAATTTGGATAATTTTATTTTTATCAGAATATCGAATAAATTTTACAAAAATAATACTAAAAAAAGTTTTTGAGCTAAATTTGGATAATTTTATTTTTATCAGAATTTCGAATAAATTTTACAAAAATAATACTAAAAATAGTTTTTGAGCTAAATTTGGATAATTTTATTTTTATCAGAATATCGAATAAATTTTACAAAAATAATACTAAAAAAAGTTTTTGAGCTAAATTTGGATAATTTTATTTTTATCAGAATATCGAATAAATTTTACAAAAATAATACTAAAAAAAGTTTTTGAGCTAAATTTGGATAATTTTATTTTTATCAGAATATCGAATAAATTTTACAAAAATAATACTAAAAAAAGTTTTTGAGCTAAATTTGGATAATTTTATTTTTATCAGAATATCGAATAAATTTTACGAAAATAATTCTAAAAAAAGTTTTTGAGCTAAATTTGGATAATTTTATTTTTATCAGAATATCGAATAAATTTTACAAAAATAATACTAAAAAAAGTTTTTGAGCTAAATTTGGATAATTTTATTTTTATCAGAATATCGAATAAATTTTACAAAAATAATACTAAAAAAAGTTTTTGAGCTAAATTTGGATAATTTTATTTTTATCAGAATATCGAATAAATTTTACAAAAATAATACTAAAAAAAGTTTTTGAGCTAAATTTGGATAATTTTATTTTTATCAGAATATCGAATAAATTTTACAAAAATAATACTAAAAAAAGTTTTTGAGCTAAATTTGGATAATTTTATTTTTATCAGAATATCGAATAAATTTTACAAAAATAATACTAAAAAAAGTTTTTGAGCTAAATTTGGATAATTTTATTTTTATCAGAATATCGAATAAATTTTACAAAAATAATACTAAAAAAAGTTTTTGAGCTAAATTTGGATAATTTTATTTTTATCAGAATATCGAATAAATTTTACAAAAATAATACTAAAAAAAGTTTTTGAGCTAAATTTGGATAATTTTATTTTTATCAGAATATCGAATAAATTTTACAAAAATAATACTAAAAAAAGTTTTTGAGCTAAATTTGGATAATTTTATTTTTATCAGAATATCGAATAAATTTTACAAAAATAATACTAAAAAAAGTTTTTGAGCTAAATTTGGATAATTTTATTTTTATCAGAATATCGAATAAATTTTACAAAAATAATACTAAAAAAAGTTTTTGAGCTAAATTTGGATAATTTTATTTTTATCAGAATATCGAATAAATTTTACAAAAATAATACTAAAAAAAGTTTTTGAGCTAAATTTGGATAATTTTATTTTTATCAGAATATCGAATAAATTTTACAAAAATAATACTAAAAAAAGTTTTTGAGCTAAATTTGGATAATTTTATTTTTATCAGAATATCGAATAAATTTTACAAAAATAATACTAAAAAAAGTTTTTGAGCTAAATTTGGATAATTTTATTTTTATCAGAATATCGAATAAATTTTACAAAAATAATACTAAAAAAAGTTTTTGAGCTAAATTTGGATAATTTTATTTTTATCAGAATATCGAATAAATTTTACAAAAATAATACTAAAAAAAGTTTTTGAGCTAAATTTGGATAATTTTATTTTTATCAGAATATCGAATAAATTTTACAAAAATAATACTAAAAAAAGTTTTTGAGCTAAATTTGGATAATTTTATTTTTATCAGAATATCGAATAAATTTTACAAAAATAATACTAAAAAAAGTTTTTGAGCTAAATTTGGATAATTTTATTTTTATCAGAATATCGAATAAATTTTACAAAAATAATACTAAAAAAAGTTTTTGAGCTAAATTTGGATAATTTTATTTTTATCAGAATATCGAATAAATTTTACAAAAATAATACTAAAAAAAGTTTTTGAGCTAAATTTGGATAATTTTATTTTTATCAGAATATCGAATAAATTTTACAAAAATAATACTAAAAAAAGTTTTTGAGCTAAATTTGGATAATTTTATTTTTATCAGAATATCGAATAAATTTTACAAAAATAATACTAAAAAAAGTTTTTGAGCTAAATTTGGATAATTTTATTTTTATCAGAATATCGAATAAATTTTACAAAAATAATACTAAAAAAAGTTTTTGAGCTAAATTTGGATAATTTTATTTTTATCAGAATATCGAATAAATTTTACAAAAATAATACTAAAAAAAGTTTTTGAGCTAAATTTGGATAATTTTATTTTTATCAGAATATCGAATAAATTTTACAAAAATAATACTAAAAAAAGTTTTTGAGCTAAATTTGGATAATTTTATTTTTATCAGAATATCGAATAAATTTTACAAAAATAATACTAAAAAAAGTTTTTGAGCTAAATTTGGATAATTTTATTTTTATCAGAATATCGAATAAATTTTACAAAAATAATACTAAAAAAAGTTTTTGAGCTAAATTTGGATAATTTTATTTTTATCAGAATATCGAATAAATTTTACAAAAATAATACTAAAAAAAGTTTTTGAGCTAAATTTGGATAATTTTATTTTTATCAGAATATCGAATAAATTTTACAAAAATAATACTAAAAAAAGTTTTTGAGCTAAATTTGGATAATTTTATTTTTATCAGAATATCGAATAAATTTTACAAAAATAATACTAAAAAAAGTTTTTGAGCTAAATTTGGATAATTTTATTTTTATCAGAATATCGAATAAATTTTACAAAAATAATACTAAAAAAAGTTTTTGAGCTAAATTTGGATAATTTTATTTTTATCAGAATATCGAATAAATTTTACAAAAATAATACTAAAAAAAGTTTTTGAGCTAAATTTGGATAATTTTATTTTTATCAGAATATCGAATAAATTTTACAAAAATAATACTAAAAAAAGTTTTTGAGCTAAATTTGGATAATTTTATTTTTATCAGAATATCGAATAAATTTTACAAAAATAATACTAAAAAAAGTTTTTGAGCTAAATTTGGATAATTTTATTTTTATCAGAATATCGAATAAATTTTACAAAAATAATACTAAAAAAAGTTTTTGAGCTAAATTTGGATAATTTTATTTTTATCAGAATATCGAATAAATTTTACAAAAATAATACTAAAAAAAGTTTTTGAGCTAAATTTGGATAATTTTATTTTTATCAGAATATCGAATAAATTTTACAAAAATAATACTAAAAAAAGTTTTTGAGCTAAATTTGGATAATTTTATTTTTATCAGAATATCGAATAAATTTTACAAAAATAATACTAAAAAAAGTTTTTGAGCTAAATTTGGATAATTTTATTTTTATCAGAATATCGAATAAATTTTACAAAAATAATACTAAAAAAAGTTTTTGAGCTAAATTTGGATAATTTTATTTTTATCAGAATATCGAATAAATTTTACAAAAATAATACTAAAAAAAGTTTTTGAGCTAAATTTGGATAATTTTATTTTTATCAGAATATCGAATAAATTTTACAAAAATAATACTAAAAAAAGTTTTTGAGCTAAATTTGGATAATTTTATTTTTATCAGAATATCGAATAAATTTTACAAAAATAATACTAAAAAAAGTTTTTGAGCTAAATTTGGATAATTTTATTTTTATCAGAATATCGAATAAATTTTACAAAAATAATACTAAAAAAAGTTTTTGAGCTAAATTTGGATAATTTTATTTTTATCAGAATATCGAATAAATTTTACAAAAATAATACTAAAAAAAGTTTTTGAGCTAAATTTGGATAATTTTATTTTTATCAGAATATCGAATAAATTTTACAAAAATAATACTAAAAAAAGTTTTTGAGCTAAATTTGGATAATTTTATTTTTATCAGAATATCGAATAAATTTTACAAAAATAATACTAAAAAAAGTTTTTGAGCTAAATTTGGATAATTTTATTTTTATCAGAATATCGAATAAATTTTACAAAAATAATACTAAAAAAAGTTTTTGAGCTAAATTTGGATAATTTTATTTTTATCAGAATATCGAATAAATTTTACAAAAATAATACTAAAAAAAGTTTTTGAGCTAAATTTGGATAATTTTATTTTTATCAGAATATCGAATAAATTTTACAAAAATAATACTAAAAAAAGTTTTTGAGCTAAATTTGGATAATTTTATTTTTATCAGAATATCGAATAAATTTTACAAAAATAATACTAAAAAAAGTTTTTGAGCTAAATTTGGATAATTTTATTTTTATCAGAATATCGAATAAATTTTACAAAAATAATACTAAAAAAAGTTTTTGAGCTAAATTTGGATAATTTTATTTTTATCAGAATATCGAATAAATTTTACAAAAATAATACTAAAAAAAGTTTTTGAGCTAAATTTGGATAATTTTATTTTTATCAGAATATCGAATAAATTTTACAAAAATAATACTAAAAAAAGTTTTTGAGCTAAATTTGGATAATTTTATTTTTATCAGAATATCGAATAAATTTTACAAAAATAATACTAAAAAAAGTTTTTGAGCTAAATTTGGATAATTTTATTTTTATCAGAATATCGAATAAATTTTACAAAAATAATACTAAAAAAAGTTTTTGAGCTAAATTTGGATAATTTTATTTTTATCAGAATATCGAATAAATTTTACAAAAATAATACTAAAAAAAGTTTTTGAGCTAAATTTGGATAATTTTATTTTTATCAGAATATCGAATAAATTTTACAAAAATAATACTAAAAAAAGTTTTTGAGCTAAATTTGGATAATTTTATTTTTATCAGAATATCGAATAAATTTTACAAAAATAATACTAAAAAAAGTTTTTGAGCTAAATTTGGATAATTTTATTTTTATCAGAATATCGAATAAATTTTACAAAAATAATACTAAAAAAAGTTTTTGAGCTAAATTTGGATAATTTTATTTTTATCAGAATATCGAATAAATTTTACAAAAATAATACTAAAAAAAGTTTTTGAGCTAAATTTGGATAATTTTATTTTTATCAGAATATCGAATAAATTTTACAAAAATAATACTAAAAAAAGTTTTTGAGCTAAATTTGGATAATTTTATTTTTATCAGAATATCGAATAAATTTTACAAAAATAATACTAAAAAAAGTTTTTGAGCTAAATTTGGATAATTTTATTTTTATCAGAATATCGAATAAATTTTACAAAAATAATACTAAAAAAAGTTTTTGAGCTAAATTTGGATAATTTTATTTTTATCAGAATATCGAATAAATTTTACAAAAATAATACTAAAAAAAGTTTTTGAGCTAAATTTGGATAATTTTATTTTTATCAGAATATCGAATAAATTTTACAAAAATAATACTAAAAAAAGTTTTTGAGCTAAATTTGGATAATTTTATTTTTATCAGAATATCGAATAAATTTTACAAAAATAATACTAAAAAAAGTTTTTGAGCTAAATTTGGATAATTTTATTTTTATCAGAATATCGAATAAATTTTACAAAAATAATACAAAAAAAAGTTTTGGAGCTAAATTTGGATAATTTTATTTTTAACAGAATATCGAATAAATTTTACAAAAATAATACTAAAAAAAGTTTTTGAGCTAAATTTGGATAATTTTATTTTTATCAGAATATCGAATAAATTTTACAAAAATAATACTAAAAAAAGTTTTTGAGCTAAATTTGGATAATTTTATTTTTATCAGAATATCGAATAAATTTTACAAAAATAATACTAAAAAAAGTTTTTGAGCTAAATTTGGATAATTTTATTTTTATCAGAATATCGAATAAATTTTACAAAAATAATACTAAAAAAAGTTTTTGAGCTAAATTTGGATAATTTTATTTTTATCAGAATATCGAATAAATTTTACAAAAATAATACTAAAAAAAGTTTTTGAGCTAAATTTGGATAATTTTATTTTTATCAGAATATCGAATAAATTTTACAAAAATAATACTAAAAAAAGTTTTTGAGCTAAATTTGGATAATTTTATTTTTATCAGAATATCGAATAAATTTTACAAAAATAATACTAAAAAAAGTTTTTGAGCTAAATTTGGATAATTTTATTTTTATCAGAATATCGAATAAATTTTACAAAAATAATACTAAAAAAAGTTTTTGAGCTAAATTTGGATAATTTTATTTTTATCAGAATATCGAATAAATTTTACAAAAATAATACTAAAAAAAGTTTTTGAGCTAAATTTGGATAATTTTATTTTTATCAGAATATCGAATAAATTTTACAAAAATAATACTAAAAAAAGTTTTTGAGCTAAATTTGGATAATTTTATTTTTATCAGAATATCGAATAAATTTTACAAAAATAATACTAAAAAAAGTTTTTGAGCTAAATTTGGATAATTTTATTTTTATCAGAATATCGAATAAATTTTACAAAAATAATACTAAAAAAAGTTTTTGAGCTAAATTTGGATAATTTTATTTTTATCAGAATATCGAATAAATTTTACAAAAATAATACTAAAAAAAGTTTTTGAGCTAAATTTGGATAATTTTATTTTTATCAGAATATCGAATAAATTTTACAAAAATAATACTAAAAAAAGTTTTTGAGCTAAATTTGGATAATTTTATTTTTATCAGAATATCGAATAAATTTTACAAAAATAATACTAAAAAAAGTTTTTGAGCTAAATTTGGATAATTTTATTTTTATCAGAATATCGAATAAATTTTACAAAAATAATACTAAAAAAAGTTTTTGAGCTAAATTTGGATAATTTTATTTTTATCAGAATATCGAATAAATTTTACAAAAATAATACTAAAAAAAGTTTTTGAGCTAAATTTGGATAATTTTATTTTTATCAGAATATCGAATAAATTTTACAAAAATAATACTAAAAAAAGTTTTTGAGCTAAATTTGGATAATTTTATTTTTATCAGAATATCGAATAAATTTTACAAAAATAATACTAAAAAAAGTTTTTGAGCTAAATTTGGATAATTTTATTTTTATCAGAATATCGAATAAATTTTACAAAAATAATACTAAAAAAAGTTTTTGAGCTAAATTTGGATAATTTTATTTTTATCAGAATATCGAATAAATTTTACAAAAATAATACTAAAAAAAGTTTTTGAGCTAAATTTGGATAATTTTATTTTTATCAGAATATCGAATAAATTTTACAAAAATAATACTAAAAAAAGTTTTTGAGCTAAATTTGGATAATTTTATTTTTATCAGAATATCGAATAAATTTTACAAAAATAATACTAAAAAAAGTTTTTGAGCTAAATTTGGATAATTTTATTTTTATCAGAATATCGAATAAATTTTACAAAAATAATACTAAAAAAAGTTTTTGAGCTAAATTTGGATAATTTTATTTTTATCAGAATATCGAATAAATTTTACAAAAATAATACTAAAAAAAGTTTTTGAGCTAAATTTGGATAATTTTATTTTTATCAGAATATCGAATAAATTTTACAAAAATAATACTAAAAAAAGTTTTTGAGCTAAATTTGGATAATTTTATTTTTATCAGAATATCGAATAAATTTTACAAAAATAATACTAAAAAAAGTTTTTGAGCTAAATTTGGATAATTTTATTTTTATCAGAATATCGAATAAATTTTACAAAAATAATACTAAAAAAAGTTTTTGAGCTAAATTTGGATAATTTTATTTTTATCAGAATATCGAATAAATTTTACAAAAATAATACTAAAAAAAGTTTTTGAGCTAAATTTGGATAATTTTATTTTTATCAGAATATCGAATAAATTTTACAAAAATAATACTAAAAAAAGTTTTTGAGCTAAATTTGGATAATTTTATTTTTATCAGAATATCGAATAAATTTTACAAAAATAATACTAAAAAAAGTTTTTGAGCTAAATTTGGATAATTTTATTTTTATCAGAATATCGAATAAATTTTACAAAAATAATACTAAAAAAAGTTTTTGAGCTAAATTTGGATAATTTTATTTTTATCAGAATATCGAATAAATTTTACAAAAATAATACTAAAAAAAGTTTTTGAGCTAAATTTGGATAATTTTATTTTTATCAGAATATCGAATAAATTTTACAAAAATAATACTAAAAAAAGTTTTTGAGCTAAATTTGGATAATTTTATTTTTATCAGAATATCGAATAAATTTTACAAAAATAATACTAAAAAAAGTTTTTGAGCTAAATTTGGATAATTTTATTTTTATCAGAATATCGAATAAATTTTACAAAAATAATACTAAAAAAAGTTTTTGAGCTAAATTTGGATAATTTTATTTTTATCAGAATATCGAATAAATTTTACAAAAATAATACTAAAAAAAGTTTTTGAGCTAAATTTGGATAATTTTATTTTTATCAGAATATCGAATAAATTTTACAAAAATAATACTAAAAAAAGTTTTTGAGCTAAATTTGGATAATTTTATTTTTATCAGAATATCGAATAAATTTTACAAAAATAATACTAAAAAAAGTTTTTGAGCTAAATTTGGATAATTTTATTTTTATCAGAATATCGAATAAATTTTACAAAAATAATACTAAAAAAAGTTTTTGAGCTAAATTTGGATAATTTTATTTTTATCAGAATATCGAATAAATTTTACAAAAATAATACTAAAAAAAGTTTTTGAGCTAAATTTTGATAATTTTATTTTTATCAGAATATCGAATAAATTTTACAAAAATAATACTAAAAAAAGTTTTTGAGCTAAATTTGGATAATTTTATTTTTATCAGAATATCGAATAAATTTTACAAAAATAATACTAAAAAAAGTTTTTGAGCTAAATTTGGATAATTTTATTTTTATCAGAATATCGAATAAATTTTACAAAAATAATACTAAAAAAAGTTTTTGAGCTAAATTTGGATAATTTTATTTTTATCAGAATATCGAATAAATTTTACAAAAATAATACTAAAAAAAGTTTTTGAGCTAAATTTGGATAATTTTATTTTTATCAGAATATCGAATAAATTTTACAAAAATAATACTAAAAAAAGTTTTTGAGCTAAATTTGGATAATTTTATTTTTATCAGAATATCGAATAAATTTTACAAAAATAATACTAAAAAAAGTTTTTGAGCTAAATTTGGATAATTTTATTTTTATCAGAATATCGAATAAATTTTACAAAAATAATACTAAAAAAAGTTTTTGAGCTAAATTTGGATAATTTTATTTTTATCAGAATATCGAATAAATTTTACAAAAATAATACTAAAAAAAGTTTTTGAGCTAAATTTGGATAATTTTATTTTTATCAGAATATCGAATAAATTTTACAAAAATAATACTAAAAAAAGTTTTTGAGCTAAATTTGGATAATTTTATTTTTATCAGAATATCGAATAAATTTTACAAAAATAATACTAAAAAAAGTTTTTGAGCTAAATTTGGATAATTTTATTTTTATCAGAATATCGAATAAATTTTACAAAAATAATACTAAAAAAAGTTTTTGAGCTAAATTTGGATAATTTTATTTTTATCAGAATATCGAATAAATTTTACAAAAATAATACTAAAAAAAGTTTTTGAGCTAAATTTGGATAATTTTATTTTTATCAGAATATCGAATAAATTTTACAAAAATAATACTAAAAAAAGTTTTTGAGCTAAATTTGGATAATTTTATTTTTATCAGAATATCGAATAAATTTTACAAAAATAATACTAAAAAAAGTTTTTGAGCTAAATTTGGATAATTTTATTTTTATCAGAATATCGAATAAATTTTACAAAAATAATACTAAAAAAAGTTTTTGAGCTAAATTTGGATAATTTTATTTTTATCAGAATATCGAATAAATTTTACAAAAATAATACTAAAAAAAGTTTTTGAGCTAAATTTGGATAATTTTATTTTTATCAGAATATCGAATAAATTTTACAAAAATAATACTAAAAAAAGTTTTTGAGCTAAATTTGGATAATTTTATTTTTATCAGAATATCGAATAAATTTTACAAAAATAATACTAAAAAAAGTTTTTGAGCTAAATTTGGATAATTTTATTTTTATCAGAATATCGAATAAATTTTACAAAAATAATACTAAAAAAAGTTTTTGAGCTAAATTTGGATAATTTTATTTTTATCAGAATATCGAATAAATTTTACAAAAATAATACTAAAAAAAGTTTTTGAGCTAAATTTGGATAATTTTATTTTTATCAGAATATCGAATAAATTTTACAAAAATAATACTAAAAAAAGTTTTTGAGCTAAATTTGGATAATTTTATTTTTATCAGAATATCGAATAAATTTTACAAAAATAATACTAAAAAAAGTTTTTGAGCTAAATTTGGATAATTTTATTTTTATCAGAATATCGAATAAATTTTACAAAAATAATACTAAAAAAAGTTTTTGAGCTAAATTTGGATAATTTTATTTTTATCAGAATATCGAATAAATTTTACAAAAATAATACTAAAAAAAGTTTTTGAGCTAAATTTGGATAATTTTATTTTTATCAGAATATCGAATAAATTTTACAAAAATAATACTAAAAAAAGTTTTTGAGCTAAATTTGGATAATTTTATTTTTATCAGAATATCGAATAAATTTTACAAAAATAATACTAAAAAAAGTTTTTGAGCTAAATTTGGATAATTTTATTTTTATCAGAATATCGAATAAATTTTACAAAAATAATACTAAAAATAGTTTTTGAGCTAAATTTGGATAATTTTATTTTTATCAGAATATCGAATAAATTTTACAAAAATAATACTAAAAAAAGTTTTTGAGCTGAATTTGGATAATTTGATTTTTATCAGAATATCGAATAAATTTTACAAAAATAATACTAAAAAAAGTTTTTGAGCTAAATTTGGATAATTTTATTTTTATCAGAATATCGAATAAATTTTACAAAAATAATACTAAAAAAAGTTTTTGAGCTAAATTTGGATAATTTTATTTTTATCAGAATATCGAATAAATTTTACAAAAATAATACTAAAAAAAGTTTTTGAGCTAAATTTGGATAATTTTATTTTTATCAGAATATCGAATAAATTTTACAAAAATAATACTAAAAAAAGTTTTTGAGCTAAATTTGGATAATTTTATTTTTATCAGAATATCGAATAAATTTTACAAAAATAATACTAAAAAAAGTTTTTGAGCTAAATTTGGATAATTTTATTTTTATCAGAATATCGAATAAATTTTACAAAAATAATACTAAAAAAAGTTTTTGAGCTAAATTTGGATAATTTTATTTTTATCAGAATATCGAATAAATTTTACAAAAATAATACTAAAAAAAGTTTTTGAGCTAAATTTGGATAATTTTATTTTTATCAGAATATCGAATAAATTTTACAAAAATAATACTAAAAATAGTTTTTGAGCTAAATTTGGATAATTTTATTTTTATCAGAATATCGAATAAATTTTACAAAAATAATACTAAAAAAAGTTTTTGAGCTAAATTTGGATAATTTTATTTTTATCAGAATATCGAATAAATTTTACAAAAATAATACTAAAAAAAGTTTTTGAGCTAAATTTGGATAATTTTATTTTTATCAGAATATCGAATAAATTTTACAAAAATAATACTAAAAAAAGTTTTTGAGCTAAATTTGGATAATTTTATTTTTATCAGAATATCGAATAAATTTTACAAAAATAATACTAAAAAAAGTTTTTGAGCTAAATTTGGATAATTTTATTTTTATCAGAATATCGAATAAATTTTACAAAAATAATACTAAAAAAAGTTTTTGAGCTAAATTTGGATAATTTTATTTTTATCAGAATATCGAATAAATTTTACAAAAATAATACTAAAAAAAGTTTTTGAGCTAAATTTGGATAATTTTATTTTTATCAGAATATCGAATAAATTTTACAAAAATAATACTAAAAAAAGTTTTTGAGCTAAATTTGGATAATTTTATTTTTATCAGAATATCGAATAAATTTTACAAAAATAATACTAAAAAAAGTTTTTGAGCTAAATTTGGATAATTTTATTTTTATCAGAATATCGAATAAATTTTACAAAAATAATCCTAAAAAAAGTCTTTGAGCGAAATTTGGATAAGTTTATTTTTATCAGAATATCGAATAAATTTTACAAAAATAATACTAAAAAAAGTTTTTGAGCTAAATTTGGATAATTTTATTTTTATCAGAATATCGAATAAATTTTACAAAAATAATACTAAAAAAAGTTTTTGAGCTAAATTTGGATAATTTTATTTTTATCAGAATATCGAATAAATTTTACAAAAATAATACTAAAAAAAGTTTTTGAGCTAAATTTGGATAATTTTATTTTTATCAGAATATCGAATAAATTTTACAAAAATAATACTAAAAAAAGTTTTTGAGCTAAATTTGGATAATTTTATTTTTATCAGAATATCGAATAAATTTTACAAAAATAATACTAAAAAAAGTTTTTGAGCTAAATTTGGATAATTTTATTTTTATCAGAATATCGAATAAATTTTACAAAAATAATACTAAAAAAAGTTTTTGAGCTAAATTTGGATAATTTTATTTTTATCAGAATATCGAATAAATTTTACAAAAATAATACTAAAAAAAGTTTTTGAGCTAAATTTGGATAATTTTATTTTTATCAGAATATCGAATAAATTTTACAAAAATAATACTAAAAAAAGTTTTTGAGCTAAATTTGGATAATTTTATTTTTATCAGAATATCGAATAAATTTTACAAAAATAATACTAAAAAAAGTTTTTGAGCTAAATTTGGATAATTTTATTTTTATCAGAATATCGAATAAATTTTACAAAAATAATACTAAAAAAAGTTTTTGAGCTAAATTTGGATAATTTTATTTTTATCAGAATATCGAATAAATTTTACAAAAATAATACTAAAAAAAGTTTTTGAGCTAAATTTGGATAATTTTATTTTTATCAGAATATCGAATAAATTTTACAAAAATAATACTAAAAGTAGGTGTTGAGCGAAATGTGGATAATTTTATTTTTATCAGAATATCGAATAAATTTTACAAAAATAATACTAAAAAAAGTTTTTGAGCTAAATTTGGATAATTTTATTTTTATCAGAATATCGAATAAATTTTACAAAAATAATACTAAAAAAAGTTTTTGAGCTAAATTTGGATAATTTTATTTTTATCAGAATATCGAATAAATTTTACAAAAATAATACTAAAAAAAGTTTTTGAGCTAAATTTGGATAATTTTATTTTTATCAGAATATCGAATAAATTTTACAAAAATAATACTAAAAAAAGTTTTTGAGCTAAATTTGGATAATTTTATTTTTATCAGAATATCGAATAAATTTTACAAAAATAATACTAAAAAAAGTTTTTGAGCTAAATTTGGATAATTTTATTTTTATCAGAATATCGAATAAATTTTACAAAAATAATACTAAAAAAAGTTTTTGAGCTAAATTTGGATAATTTTATTTTTATCAGAATATCGAATAAATTTTACAAAAATAATACTAAAAAAAGTTTTTGAGCTAAATTTGGATAATTTTATTTTTATCAGAATATCGAATAAATTTTACAAAAATAATACTAAAAAAAGTTTTTGAGCTAAATTTGGATAATTTTATTTTTATCAGAATATCGAATAAATTTTACAAAAATAATACTAAAAAAAGTTTTTGAGCTAAATTTGGATAATTTTATTTTTATCAGAATATCGAATAAATTTTACAAAAATAATACTAAAAAAAGTTTTTGAGCTAAATTTGGATAATTTTATTTTTATCAGAATATCGAATAAATTTTACAAAAATAATACTAAAAAAAGTTTTTGAGCTAAATTTGGATAATTTTATTTTTATCAGAATATCGAATAAATTTTACAAAAATAATACTAAAAAAAGTTTTTGAGCTAAATTTGGATAATTTTATTTTTATCAGAATATCGAATAAATTTTACAAAAATAATACTAAAAAAAGTTTTTGAGCTAAATTTGGATAATTTTATTTTTATCAGAATATCGAATAAATTTTACAAAAATAATACTAAAAAAAGTTTTTGAGCTAAATTTGGATAATTTTATTTTTATCAGAATATCGAATAAATTTTACAAAAATAATACTAAAAAAAGTTTTTGAGCTAAATTTGGATAATTTTATTTTTATCAGAATATCGAATAAATTTTACAAAAATAATACTAAAAAAAGTTTTTGAGCTAAATTTGGATAATTTTATTTTTATCAGAATATCGAATAAATTTTACAAAAATAATACTAAAAAAAGTTTTTGAGCTAAATTTGGATAATTTTATTTTTATCAGAATATCGAATAAATTTTACAAAAATAATACTAAAAAAAGTTTTTGAGCTAAATTTGGATAATTTTATTTTTATCAGAATATCGAATAAATTTTACAAAAATAATACTAAAAAAAGTTTTTGAGCTAAATTTGGATAATTTTATTTTTATCAGAATATCGAATAAATTTTACAAAAATAATACTAAAAAAAGTTTTTGAGCTAAATTTGGATAATTTTATTTTTATCAGAATATCGAATAAATTTTACAAAAATAATACTAAAAAAAGTTTTTGAGCTAAATTTGGATAATTTTATTTTTATCAGAATATCGAATAAATTTTACAAAAATAATACTAAAAAAAGTTTTTGAGCTAAATTTGGATAATTTTATTTTTATCAGAATATCGAATAAATTTTACAAAAATAATACTAAAAAAAGTTTTTGAGCTAAATTTGGATAATTTTATTTTTATCAGAATATCGAATAAATTTTACAAAAATAATACTAAAAATAGTTTTTGAGCTAAATTTGGATAATTTTATTTTTATCAGAATATCGAATAAATTTTACAAAAATAATACTAAAAAAAGTTTTTGAGCTAAATTTGGATAATTTTATTTTTATCAGAATATCGAATAAATTTTACAAAAATAATACTAAAAAAAGTTTTTGAGCTAAATTTGGATAATTTTATTTTTATCAGAATATCGAATAAATTTTACAAAAATAATACTAAAAAAAGTTTTTGAGCTAAATTTGGATAATTTTATTTTTATCAGAATATCGAATAAATTTTACAAAAATAATACTAAAAAAAGTTTTTGAGCTAAATTTGGATAATTTTATTTTTATCAGAATATCGAATAAATTTTACAAAAATAATACTAAAAAAAGTTTTTGAGCTAAATTTGGATAATTTTATTTTTATCAGAATATCGAATAAATTTTACAAAAATAATACTAAAAAAAGTTTTTGAGCTAAATTTGGATAATTTTATTTTTATCAGAATATCGAATAAATTTTACAAAAATAATACTAAAAAAAGTTTTTGAGCTAAATTTGGATAATTTTATTTTTATCAGAATATCGAATAAATTTTACAAAAATAATACTAAAAAAAGTTTTTGAGCTAAATTTGGATAATTTTATTTTTATCAGAATATCGAATAAATTTTACAAAAATAATACTAAAAAAAGTTTTTGAGCTAAATTTGGATAATTTTATTTTTATCAGAATATCGAATAAATTTTACAAAAATAATACTAAAAAAAGTTTTTGAGCTAAATTTGGATAATTTTATTTTTATCAGAATATCGAATAAATTTTACAAAAATAATACTAAAAAAAGTTTTTGAGCTAAATTTGGATAATTTTATTTTTATCAGAATATCGAATAAATTTTACAAAAATAATACTAAAAAAAGTTTTTGAGCTAAATTTGGATAATTTTATTTTTATCAGAATATCGAATAAATTTTACAAAAATAATACTAAAAAAAGTTTTTGAGCTAAATTTGGATAATTTTATTTTTATCAGAATATCGAATAAATTTTACAAAAATAATACTAAAAAAAGTTTTTGAGCTAAATTTGGATAATTTTATTTTTATCAGAATATCGAATAAATTTTACAAAAATAATACTAAAAAAAGTTTTTGAGCTAAATTTGGATAATTTTATTTTTATCAGAATATCGAATAAATTTTACAAAAATAATACTAAAAAAAGTTTTTGAGCTAAATTTGGATAATTTTATTTTTATCAGAATATCGAATAAATTTTACAAAAATAATACTAAAAAAAGTTTTTGAGCTAAATTTGGATAATTTTATTTTTATCAGAATATCGAATAAATTTTACAAAAATAATACTAAAAAAAGTTTTTGAGCTAAATTTGGATAATTTTATTTTTATCAGAATATCGAATAAATTTTACAAAAATAATACTAAAAAAAGTTTTTGAGCTAAATTTGGATAATTTTATTTTTATCAGAATATCGAATAAATTTTACAAAAATAATACTAAAAAAAGTTTTTGAGCTAAATTTGGATAATTTTATTTTTATCAGAATATCGAATAAATTTTACAAAAATAATACTAAAAAAAGTTTTTGAGCTAAATTTGGATAATTTTATTTTTATCAGAATATCGAATAAATTTTACAAAAATAATACTAAAAAAAGTTTTTGAGCTAAATTTGGATAATTTTATTTTTATCAGAATATCGAATAAATTTTACAAAAATAATACTAAAAAAAGTTTTTGAGCTAAATTTGGATAATTTTATTTTTATCAGAATATCGAATAAATTTTACAAAAATAATACTAAAAAAAGTTTTTGAGCTAAATTTGGATAATTTTATTTTTATCAGAATATCGAATAAATTTTACAAAAATAATACTAAAAAAAGTTTTTGAGCTAAATTTGGATAATTTTATTTTTATCAGAATATCGAATAAATTTTACAAAAATAATACTAAAAAAAGTTTTTGAGCTAAATTTGGATAATTTTATTTTTATCAGAATATCGAATAAATTTTACAAAAATAATACTAAAAAAAGTTTTTGAGCTAAATTTGGATAATTTTATTTTTATCAGAATATCGAATAAATTTTACAAAAATAATACTAAAAAAAGTTTTTGAGCTAAATTTGGATAATTTTATTTTTATCAGAATATCGAATAAATTTTACAAAAATAATACTAAAAAAAGTTTTTGAGCTAAATTTGGATAATTTTATTTTTATCAGAATATCGAATAAATTTTACAAAAATAATACTAAAAAAAGTTTTTGAGCTAAATTTGGATAATTTTATTTTTATCAGAATATCGAATAAATTTTACAAAAATAATACTAAAAAAAGTTTTTGAGCTAAATTTGGATAATTTTATTTTTATCAGAATATCGAATAAATTTTACAAAAATAATACTAAAAAAAGTTTTTGAGCTAAATTTGGATAATTTTATTTTTATCAGAATATCGAATAAATTTTACAAAAATAATACTAAAAAAAGTTTTTGAGCTAAATTTGGATAATTTTATTTTTATCAGAATATCGAATAAATTTTACAAAAATAATACTAAAAAAAGTTTTTGAGCTAAATTTGGATAATTTTATTTTTATCAGAATATCGAATAAATTTTACAAAAATAATACTAAAAAAAGTTTTTGAGCTAAATTTGGATAATTTTATTTTTATCAGAATATCGAATAAATTTTACAAAAATAATACTAAAAAAAGTTTTTGAGCTAAATTTGGATAATTTTATTTTTATCAGAATATCGAATAAATTTTACAAAAATAATACTAAAAAAAGTTTTTGAGCTAAATTTGGATAATTTTATTTTTATCAGAATATCGAATAAATTTTACAAAAATAATACTAAAAAAAGTTTTTGAGCTAAATTTGGATAATTTTATTTTTATCAGAATATCGAATAAATTTTACAAAAATAATACTAAAAAAAGTTTTTGAGCTAAATTTGGATAATTTTATTTTTATCAGAATATCGAATAAATTTTACAAAAATAATACTAAAAAAAGTTTTTGAGCTAAATTTGGATAATTTTATTTTTATCAGAATATCGAATAAATTTTACAAAAATAATACTAAAAAAAGTTTTTGAGCTAAATTTGGATAATTTTATTTTTATCAGAATATCGAATAAATTTTACAAAAATAATACTAAAAAAAGTTTTTGAGCTAAATTTGGATAATTTTATTTTTATCAGAATATCGAATAAATTTTACAAAAATAATACTAAAAAAAGTTTTTGAGCTAAATTTGGATAATTTTATTTTTATCAGAATATCGAATAAATTTTACAAAAATAATACTAAAAAAAGTTTTTGAGCTAAATTTGGATAATTTTATTTTTATCAGAATATCGAATAAATTTTACAAAAATAATACTAAAAAAAGTTTTTGAGCTAAATTTGGATAATTTTATTTTTATCAGAATATCGAATAAATTTTACAAAAATAATACTAAAAAAAGTTTTTGAGCTAAATTTGGATAATTTTATTTTTATCAGAATATCGAATAAATTTTACAAAAATAATACTAAAAAAAGTTTTTGAGCTAAATTTGGATAATTTTATTTTTATCAGAATATCGAATAAATTTTACAAAAATAATACTAAAAAAAGTTTTTGAGCTAAATTTGGATAATTTTATTTTTATCAGAATATCGAATAAATTTTACAAAAATAATACTAAAAAAAGTTTTTGAGCTAAATTTGGATAATTTTATTTTTATCAGAATATCGAATAAATTTTACAAAAATAATACTAAAAAAAGTTTTTGAGCTAAATTTGGATAATTTTATTTTTATCAGAATATCGAATAAATTTTACAAAAATAATACTAAAAAAAGTTTTTGAGCTAAATTTGGATAATTTTATTTTTATCAGAATATCGAATAAATTTTACAAAAATAATACTAAAAAAAGTTTTTGAGCTAAATTTGGATAATTTTATTTTTATCAGAATATCGAATAAATTTTACAAAAATAATACTAAAAAAAGTTTTTGAGCTAAATTTGGATAATTTTATTTTTATCAGAATATCGAATAAATTTTACAAAAATAATACTAAAAAAAGTTTTTGAGCTAAATTTGGATAATTTTATTTTTATCAGAATATCGAATAAATTTTACAAAAATAATACTAAAAAAAGTTTTTGAGCTAAATTTGGATAATTTTATTTTTATCAGAATATCGAATAAATTTTACAAAAATAATACTAAAAAAAGTTTTTGAGCTAAATTTGGATAATTTTATTTTTATCAGAATATCGAATAAATTTTACAAAAATAATACTAAAAAAAGTTTTTGAGCTAAATTTGGATAATTTTATTTTTATCAGAATATCGAATAAATTTTACAAAAATAATACTAAAAAAAGTTTTTGAGCTAAATTTGGATAATTTTATTTTTATCAGAATATCGAATAAATTTTACAAAAATAATACTAAAAAAAGTTTTTGAGCTAAATTTGGATAATTTTATTTTTATCAGAATATCGAATAAATTTTACAAAAATAATACTAAAAAAAGTTTTTGAGCTAAATTTGGATAATTTTATTTTTATCAGAATATCGAATAAATTTTACAAAAATAATACTAAAAAAAGTTTTTGAGCTAAATTTGGATAATTTTATTTTTATCAGAATATCGAATAAATTTTACAAAAATAATACTAAAAAAAGTTTTTGAGCTAAATTTGGATAATCTTATTTTTATCAGAATATCGAATAAATTTTACAAAAATAATACTAAAAATAGTTTTTGAGCTAAATTTGGATAATTTTATTTTTATCAGAATATCGAATAAATTTTACAAAAATAATACTAAAAAAAGTTTTTGAGCTAAATTTGGATAATTTTATTTTTATCAGAATATCGAATAAATTTTACAAAAATAATACTAAAAAAAGTTTTTGAGCTAAATTTGGATAATTTTATTTTTATCAGAATATCGAATAAATTTTACAAAAATAATACTAAAAATAGTTTTTGAGCTAAATTTGGATAATTTTATTTTTATCAGAATATCGAATAAATTTTACAAAAATAATACTAGAAAAAGTTTTTGAGCTAAATTTGGATAATTTTATTTTTATCAGAATATCGAATAAATTTTACAAAAATAATACTAAAAAAAGTTTTTGAGCTAAATTTGGATAATTTTATTTTTATCAGAATATCGAATAAATTTTACAAAAATAATACTAAAAAAAGTTTTTGAGCTAAATTTGGATAATTTTATTTTTATCAGAATATCGAATAAATTTTACAAAAATAATACTAAAAAAAGTTTTTGAGCTAAATTTGGATAATTTTATTTTTATCAGAATATCGAATAAATTTTACAAAAATAATACTAAAAAAAGTTTTTGAGCTAAATTTGGATAATTTTATTTTTATCAGAATATCGAATAAATTTTACAAAAATAATACTAAAAAAAGTTTTTGAGCTAAATTTGGATAATTTTATTTTTATCAGAATATCGAATAAATTTTACAAAAATAATACTAAAAAAAGTTTTTGAGCTAAATTTGGATAATTTTATTTTTATCAGAATATCGAATAAATTTTACAAAAATAATACTAAAAAAAGTTTTTGAGCTAAATTTGGATAATTTTATTTTTATCAGAATATCGAATAAATTTTACAAAAATAATACTAAAAAAAGTTTTTGAGCTAAATTTGGATAATTTTATTTTTATCAGAATATCGAATAAATTTTACAAAAATAATACTAAAAAAAGTTTTTGAGCTAAATTTGGATAATTTTATTTTTATCAGAATATCGAATAAATTTTACAAAAATAATACTAAAAAAAGTTTTTGAGCTAAATTTGGATAATTTTATTTTTATCAGAATATCGAATAAATTTTACAAAAATAATACTAAAAAAAGTTTTTGAGCTAAATTTGGATAATTTTATTTTTATCAGAATATCGAATAAATTTTACAAAAATAATACTAAAAAAAGTTTTTGAGCTAAATTTGGATAATTTTATTTTTATCAGAATATCGAATAAATTTTACAAAAATAATACTAAAAAAAGTTTTTGAGCTAAATTTGGATAATTTTATTTTTATCAGAATATCGAATAAATTTTACAAAAATAATACTAAAAAAAGTTTTTGAGCTAAATTTGGATAATTTTATTTTTATCAGAATATCGAATAAATTTTACAAAAATAATACTAAAAAAAGTTTTTGAGCTAAATTTGGATAATTTTATTTTTATCAGAATATCGAATAAATTTTACAAAAATAATACTAAAAAAAGTTTTTGAGCTAAATTTGGATAATTTTATTTTTATCAGAATATCGAATAAATTTTACAAAAATAATACTAAAAAAAGTTTTTGAGCTAAATTTGGATAATTTTATTTTTATCAGAATATCGAATAAATTTTACAAAAATAATACTAAAAAAAGTTTTTGAGCTAAATTTGGATAATTTTATTTTTATCAGAATATCGAATAAATTTTACAAAAATAATACTAAAAAAAGTTTTTGAGCTAAATTTGGATAATTTTATTTTTATCAGAATATCGAATAAATTTTACAAAAATAATACTAAAAAAAGTTTTTGAGCTAAATTTGGATAATTTTATTTTTATCAGAATATCGAATAAATTTTACAAAAATAATACTAAAAAAAGTTTTTGAGCTAAATTTGGATAATTTTATTTTTATCAGAATATCGAATAAATTTTACAAAAATAATACTAAAAAAAGTTTTTGAGCTAAATTTGGATAATTTTATTTTTATCAGAATATCGAATAAATTTTACAAAAATAATACTAAAAAAAGTTTTTGAGCTAAATTTGGATAATTTTATTTTTATCAGAATATCGAATAAATTTTACAAAAATAATACTAAAAAAAGTTTTTGAGCTAAATTTGGATAATTTTATTTTTATCAGAATATCGAATAAATTTTACAAAAATAATACTAAAAAAAGTTTTTGAGCTAAATTTGGATAATTTTATTTTTATCAGAATATCGAATAAATTTTACAAAAATAATACTAAAAAAAGTTTTTGAGCTAAATTTGGATAATTTTATTTTTATCAGAATATCGAATAAATTTTACAAAAATAATACTAAAAAAAGTTTTTGAGCTAAATTTGGATAATTTTATTTTTATCAGAATATCGAATAAATTTTACAAAAATAATACTAAAAAAAGTTTTTGAGCTAAATTTGGATAATTTTATTTTTATCAGAATATCGAATAAATTTTACAAAAATAATACTAAAAAAAGTTTTTGAGCTAAATTTGGATAATTTTATTTTTATCAGAATATCGAATAAATTTTACAAAAATAATACTAAAAAAAGTTTTTGAGCTAAATTTGGATAATTTTATTTTTATCAGAATATCGAATAAATTTTACAAAAATAATACTAAAAAAAGTTTTTGAGCTAAATTTGGATAATTTTATTTTTATCAGAATATCGAATAAATTTTACAAAAATAATACTAAAAAAAGTTTTTGAGCTAAATTTGGATAATTTTATTTTTATCAGAATATCGAATAAATTTTACAAAAATAATACTAAAAAAAGTTTTTGAGCTAAATTTGGATAATTTTATTTTTATCAGAATATCGAATAATTTTTACAAAAATAATACTAAAAAAAGTTTTTGAGCTAAATTTGGATAATTTTATTTTTATCTGAATATAGAATAAATTTTCCAAAAATAATACTAAAAAAAGTTTTTGAGCTAAATTTGGATAATTTTATTTTTATCAGAATATCGAATAAATTTTACAAAAATAATACTAAAAAAAGTTTTTGAGCTAAATTTGGATAATTTTATTTTTATCAGAATATCGAATAAATTTTACAAAAATAATACTAAAAAAAGTTTTTGAGCTAAATTTGGATAATTTTATTTTTATCAGAATATCGAATAAATTTTACAAAAATAATACTAAAAAAAGTTTTTGAGCTAAATTTGGATAATTTTATTTTTATCAGAATATCGAATAAATTTTACAAAAATAATACTAAAAAAAGTTTTTGAGCTAAATTTGGATGATTTTATTTTTATCAGAATATCGAATAAATTTTACAAAAATAATACTAAAAAAAGTTTTTGAGCTAAATTTGGATAATTTTATTTTTATCAGAATATCGAATAAATTTTACAAAAATAATACTAAAAAAAGTTTTTGAGCTAAATTTGGATAATTTTATTTTTATCAGAATATCGAATAAATTTTACAAAAATAATACTAAAAAAAGTTTTTGAGCTAAATTTGGATAATTTTATTTTTATCAGAATATCGAATAAATTTTACAAAAATAATACTAAAAAAAGTTTTTGAGCTAAATTTGGATAATTTTATTTTTATCAGAATATCGAATAAATTTTACAAAAATAATACTAAAAAAAGTTTTTGAGCTAAATTTGGATAATTTTATTTTTATCAGAATATCGAATAAATTTTACAAAAATAATACTAAAAAAAGTTTTTGAGCTAAATTTGGATAATTTTATTTTTATCAGAATATCGAATAAATTTTACAAAAATAATACTAAAAAAAGTTTTTGAGCTAAATTTGGATAATTTTATTTTTATCAGAATATCGAATAAATTTTACAAAAATAATACTAAAAAAAGTTTTTGAGCTAAATTTGGATAATTTTATTTTTATCAGAATATCGAATAAATTTTACAAAAATAATACTAAAAAAAGTTTTTGAGCTAAATTTGGATAATTTTATTTTTATCAGAATATCGAATAAATTTTACAAAAATAATACTAAAAAAAGTTTTTGAGCTAAATTTGGATAATTTTATTTTTATCAGAATATCGAATAAATTTTACAAAAATAATACTAAAAAAAGTTTTTGAGCTAAATTTGGATAATTTTATTTTTATCAGAATATCGAATAAATTTTACAAAAATAATACTAAAAAAAGTTTTTGAGCTAAATTTGGATAATTTTATTTTTATCAGAATATCGAATAAATTTTACAAAAATAATACTAAAAAAAGTTTTTGAGCTAAATTTGGATAATTTTATTTTTATCAGAATATCGAATAAATTTTACAAAAATAATACTAAAAAAAGTTTTTGAGCTAAATTTGGATAATTTTATTTTTATCAGAATATCGAATAAATTTTACAAAAATAATACTAAAAAAAGTTTTTGAGCTAAATTTGGATAATTTTATTTTTATCAGAATATCGAATAAATTTTACAAAAATAATACTAAAAAAAGTTTTTGAGCTAAATTTGGATAATTTTATTTTTATCAGAATATCGAATAAATTTTACAAAAATAATACTAAAAAAAGTTTTTGAGCTAAATTTGGATAATTTTATTTTTATCAGAATATCGAATAAATTTTACAAAAATAATACTAAAAAAAGTTTTTGAGCTAAATTTGGATAATTTTATTTTTATCAGAATATCGAATAAATTTTACAAAAATAATACTAAAAAAAGTTTTTGAGCTAAATTTGGATAATTTTATTTTTATCAGAATATCGAATAAATTTTACAAAAATAATACTAAAAAAAGTTTTTGAGCTAAATTTGGATAATTTTATTTTTATCAGAATATCGAATAAATTTTACAAAAATAATACTAAAAAAAGTTTTTGAGCTAAATTTGGATAATTTTATTTTTATCAGAATATCGAATAAATTTTACAAAAATAATACTAAAAAAAGTTTTTGAGCTAAATTTGGATAATTTTATTTTTATCAGAATATCGAATAAATTTTACAAAAATAATACTAAAAAAAGTTTTTGAGCTAAATTTGGATAATTTTATTTTTATCAGAATATCGAATAAATTTTACAAAAATAATACTAAAAAAAGTTTTTGAGCTAAATTTGGATAATTTTATTTTTATCAGAATATCGAATAAATTTTACAAAAATAATACTAAAAAAAGTTTTTGAGCTAAATTTGGATAATTTTATTTTTATCAGAATATCGAATAAATTTTACAAAAATAATACTAAAAAAAGTTTTTGAGCTAAATTTGGATAATTTTATTTTTATCAGAATATCGAATAAATTTTACAAAAATAATACTAAAAAAAGTTTTTGAGCTAAATTTGGATAATTTTATTTTTATCAGAATATCGAATAAATTTTACAAAAATAATACTAAAAAAAGTTTTTGAGCTAAATTTGGATAATTTTATTTTTATCAGAATATCGAATAAATTTTACAAAAATAATACTAAAAAAAGTTTTTGAGCTAAATTTGGATAATTTTATTTTTATCAGAATATCGAATAAATTTTACAAAAATAATACTAAAAAAAGTTTTTGAGCTAAATTTGGATAATTTTATTTTTATCAGAATATCGAATAAATTTTACAAAAATAATACTAAAAAAAGTTTTTGAGCTAAATTTGGATAATTTTATTTTTATCAGAATATCGAATAAATTTTACAAAAATAATACTAAAAAAAGTTTTTGAGCTAAATTTGGATAATTTTATTTTTATCAGAATATCGAATAAATTTTACAAAAATAATACTAAAAAAAGTTTTTGAGCTAAATTTGGATAATTTTATTTTTATCAGAATATCGAATAAATTTTACAAAAATAATACTAAAAAAAGTTTTTGAGCTAAATTTGGATAATTTTATTTTTATCAGAATATCGAATAAATTTTACAAAAATAATACTAAAAAAAGTTTTTGAGCTAAATTTGGATAATTTTATTTTTATCAGAATATCGAATAAATTTTACAAAAATAATACTAAAAAAAGTTTTTGAGCTAAATTTGGATAATTTTATTTTTATCAGAATATCGAATAAATTTTACAAAAATAATACTAAAAAAAGTTTTTGAGTTAAATTTGGATAATTTGATTTTTATCAGAATATCGAATAAATTTTACAAAAATAATACTAAAAAAAGTTTTTGAGCTAAATTTGGATAATTTTATTTTTATCAGAATATCGAATAAATTTTACAAAAATAATACTAAAAAAAGTTTTTGAGCTAAATTTGGATAATTTTATTTTTATCAGAATATCGAATAAATTTTACAAAAATAATACTAAAAAAAGTTTTTGAGCTAAATTTGGATAATTTTATTTTTATCAGAATATCGAATAAATTTTACAAAAATAATACTAAAAAAAGTTTTTGAGCTAAATTTGGATAATTTTATTTTTATCAGAATATCGAATAAATTTTACAAAAATAATACTAAAAAAAGTTTTTGAGCTAAATTTGGATAATTTTATTTTTATCAGAATATCGAATAAATTTTACAAAAATAATACTAAAAAAAGTTTTTGAGCTAAATTTGGATAATTTTAATTTTCTAAGAATGTCGAATAAATTTTACAAAAATAATACTAAAAAAAGTTTTTGAGCTAAATTTGGATAATTTTATTTTTATCAGAATATCGAATAAATTTTACAAAAATAATACTAAAAAAAGTTTTTGAGCTAAATTTGGATAATTTTATTTTTATCAGAATATCGAATAAATTTTACAAAAATAATACTAAAAAAAGTTTTTGAGCTAAATTTGGATAATTTTATTTTTATCAGAATATCGAATAAATTTTACAAAAATAATACTAAAAAAAGTTTTTGAGCTAAATTTGGATAATTTTATTTTTATCAGAATATCGAATAAATTTTACAAAAATAATACTAAAAAAAGTTTTTGAGCTAAATTTGGATAATTTTATTTTTATCAGAATATCGAATAAATTTTACAAAAATAATACTAAAAAAAGTTTTTGAGCTAAATTTGGATAATTTTATTTTTATCAGAATATCGAATAAATTTTACAAAAATAATACTAAAAAAAGTTTTTGAGCTAAATTTGGATAATTTTATTTTTATCAGAATATCGAATAAATTTTACAAAAATAATACTAAAAAAAGTTTTTGAGCTAAATTTGGATAATTTTATTTTTATCAGAATATCGAATAAATTTTACAAAAATAATACTAAAAAAAGTTTTTGAGCTAAATTTGGATAATTTTATTTTTATCAGAATATCGAATAAATTTTACAAAAATAATACTAAAAAAAGTTTTTGAGCTAAATTTGGATAATTTTATTTTTATCAGAATATCGAATAAATTTTACAAAAATAATACTAAAAAAAGTTTTTGAGCTAAATTTGGATAATTTTATTTTTATCAGAATATCGAATAAATTTTACAAAAATAATACTAAAAAAAGTTTTTGAGCTAAATTTGGATAATTTTATTTTTATCAGAATATCGAATAAATTTTACAAAAATAATACTAAAAAAAGTTTTTGAGCTAAATTTGGATAATTTTATTTTTATCAGAATATCGAATAAATTTTACAAAAATAATACTAAAAAAAGTTTTTGAGCTAAATTTGGATAATTTTATTTTTATCAGAATATCGAATAAATTTTACAAAAATAATACTAAAAAAAGTTTTTGAGCTAAATTTGGATAATTTTATTTTTATCAGAATATCGAATAAATTTTACAAAAATAATACTAAAAAAAGTTTTTGAGCTAAATTTGGATAATTTTATTTTTATCAGAATATCGAATAAATTTTACAAAAATAATACTAAAAAAAGTTTTTGAGCTAAATTTGGATAATTTTATTTTTATCAGAATATCGAATAAATTTTACAAAAATAATACTAAAAAAAGTTTTTGAGCTAAATTTGGATAATTTTATTTTTATCAGAATATCGAATAAATTTTACAAAAATAATACTAAAAAAAGTTTTTGAGCTAAATTTGGATAATTTTATTTTTATCAGAATATCGAATAAATTTTACAAAAATAATACTAAAAAAAGTTTTTGAGCTAAATTTGGATAATTTTATTTTTATCAGAATATCGAATAAATTTTACAAAAATAATACTAAAAAAAGTTTTTGAGCTAAATTTGGATAATTTTATTTTTATCAGAATATCGAATAAATTTTACAAAAATAATACTAAAAAAAGTTTTTGAGCTAAATTTGGATAATTTTATTTTTATCAGAATATCGAATAAATTTTACAAAAATAATACTAAAAAAAGTTTTTGAGCTAAATTTGGATAATTTTATTTTTATCAGAATATCGAATAAATTTTACAAAAATAATACTAAAAAAAGTTTTTGAGCTAAATCTGGATAATTTTATTTTTATCAGAATATCGAATAAATTTTACAAAAATAATACTAAAAAAAGTTTTTGAGCTAAATTTGGATAATTTTATTTTTATCAGAATATCGAATAAATTTTACAAAAATAATACTAAAAAAAGTTTTTGAGCTAAATTTGGATAATTTTATTTTTATCAGAATATCGAATAAATTTTACAAAAATAATACTAAAAAAAGTTTTTGAGCTAAATTTGGATAATTTTATTTTTATCAGAATATCGAATAAATTTTACAAAAATAATACTAAAAAAAGTTTTTGAGCTAAATTTGGATAATTTTATTTTTATCAGAATATCGAATAAATTTTACAAAAATAATACTAAAAAAAGTTTTTGAGCTAAATTTGGATAATTTTATTTTTATCAGAATATCGAATAAATTTTACAAAAATAATACTAAAAAAAGTTTTTGAGCTAAATTTGGATAATTTTATTTTTATCAGAATATCGAATAAATTTTACAAAAATAATACTAAAAAAAGTTTTTGAGCTAAATTTGGATAATTTTATTTTTATCAGAATATCGAATAAATTTTACAAAAATAATACTAAAAAAAGTTTTTGAGCTAAATTTGGATAATTTTATTTTTATCAGAATATCGAATAAATTTTACAAAAATAATACTAAAAAAAGTTTTTGAGCTAAATTTGGATAATTTTATTTTTATCAGAATATCGAATAAATTTTACAAAAATAATACTAAAAAAAGTTTTTGAGCTAAATTTGGATAATTTTATTTTTATCAGAATATCGAATAAATTTTACAAAAATAATACTAAAAAAAGTTTTTGAGCTAAATTTGGATAATTTTATTTTTATCAGAATATCGAATAAATTTTACAAAAATAATACTAAAAAAAGTTTTTGAGCTAAATTTGGATAATTTTATTTTTATCAGAATATCGAATAAATTTTACAAAAATAATACTAAAAAAAGTTTTTGAGCTAAATTTGGATAATTTTATTTTTATCAGAATATCGAATAAATTTTACAAAAATAATACTAAAAAAAGTTTTTGAGCTAAATTTGGATAATTTTATTTTTATCAGAATATCGAATAAATTTTACAAAAATAATACTAAAAAAAGTTTTTGAGCTAAATTTGGATAATTTTATTTTTATCAGAATATCGAATAAATTTTACAAAAATAATACTAAAAAAAGTTTTTGAGCTAAATTTGGATAATTTTATTTTTATCAGAATATCGAATAAATTTTACAAAAATAATACTAAAAAAAGTTTTTGAGCTAAATTTGGATAATTTTATTTTTATCAGAATATCGAATAAATTTTACAAAAATAATACTAAAAAAAGTTTTTGAGCTAAATTTGGATAATTTTATTTTTATCAGAATATCGAATAAATTTTACAAAAATAATACTAAAAAAAGTTTTTGAGCTAAATTTGGATAATTTTATTTTTATCAGAATATCGAATAAATTTTACAAAAATAATACTAAAAAAAGTTTTTGAGCTAAATTTGGATAATTTTATTTTTATCAGAATATCGAATAAATTTTACAAAAATAATACTAAAAAAAGTTTTTGAGCTAAATTTGGATAATTTAATTTTTATCAGATTATCGGGTAAATATTTCAAAAATAATACTAAAAAAAGATTTTGTGCTAAATTTGGAGAATTTTGTTTTTATCCGAATATCGAATAAATTTTACAAAAATAATACTAAAAAAAGTTTTTGAGCTAAATTTGGATAATTTTATTTTTATCAGAATATCGAATAAATTTTACAAAAATAATACTAAAAAAAGTTTTTGAGCTAAATTTGGATAATTTTATTTTTATCAGAATATCGAATAAATTTTACAAAAATAATACTAAAAAAAGTTTTTGAGCTAAATTTGGATAATTTTATTTTTATCAGAATATCGAATAAATTTTACAAAAATAATACTAAAAAAAGTTTTTGAGCTAAATTTGGATAATTTTATTTTTATCAGAATATCGAATAAATTTTACAAAAATAATACTAAAAAAAGTTTTTGAGCTAAATTTGGATAATTTTATTTTTATCAGAATATCGAATAAATTTTACAAAAATAATACTAAAAAAAGTTTTTGAGCTAAATTTGGATAATTTTATTTTTATCAGAATATCGAATAAATTTTACAAAAATAATACTAAAAAAAGTTTTTGAGCTAAATTTGGATAATTTTATTTTTATCAGAATATCGAATAGGTTTTACAAAAATAATACTAAAAAAAGTTTTTGAGCTAAATTTGGATAATTTTATTTTTATCAGAATATCGAATAAATTTTACAAAAATAATACTAAAAAAAGTTTTTGAGCTAAATTTGGATAATTTTATTTTTATCAGAATATCGAATAAATTTTACAAAAATAATACTAAAAAAAGTTTTTGAGCTAAATTTGGATAATTTTATTTTTATCAGAATATCGAATAAATTTTACAAAAATAATACTAAAAAAAGTTTTTGAGCTAAATTTGGATAATTTTATTTTTATCAGAATATCGAATAAATTTTACAAAAATAATACTAAAAAAAGTTTTTGAGCTAAATTTGGATAATTTTATTTTTATCAGAATATCGAATAAATTTTACAAAAATAATACTAAAAAAAGTTTTTGAGCTAAATTTGGATAATTTTATTTTTATCAGAATATCGAATAAATTTTACAAAAATAATACTAAAAAAAGTTTTTGAGCTAAATTTGGATAATTTTATTTTTATCAGAATATCGAATAAATTTTACAAAAATAATACTAAAAAAAGTTTTTGAGCTAAATTTGGATAATTTTATTTTTATCAGAATATCGAATAAATTTTACAAAAATAATACTAAAAAAAGTTTTTGAGCTAAATTTGGATAATTTTATTTTTATCAGAATATCGAATAAATTTTACAAAAATAATACTAAAAAAAGTTTTTGAGCTAAATTTGGATAATTTTATTTTTATCAGAATATCGAATAAATTTTACAAAAATAATACTAAAAAAAGTTTTTGAGCTAAATTTGGATAATTTTATTTTTATCAGAATATCGAATAAATTTTACAAAAATAATACTAAAAAAAGTTTTTGAGCTAAATTTGGATAATTTTATTTTTATCAGAATATCGAATAAATTTTACAAAAATAATACTAAAAAAAGTTTTTGAGCTAAATTTGGATAATTTTATTTTTATCAGAATATCGAATAAATTTTACAAAAATAATACTAAAAAAAGTTTTTGAGCTAAATTTGGATAATTTTATTTTTATCAGAATATCGAATAAATTTTACAAAAATAATACTAAAAAAAGTTTTTGAGCTAAATTTGGATAATTTTATTTTTATCAGAATATCGAATAAATTTTACAAAAATAATACTAAAAAAAGTTTTTGAGCTAAATTTGGATAATTTTATTTTTATCAGAATATCGAATAAATTTTACAAAAATAATACTAAAAAAAGTTTTTGAGCTAAATTTGGATAATTTTATTTTTATCAGAATATCGAATAAATTTTACAAAAATAATACTAAAAAAAGTTTTTGAGCTAAATTTGGATAATTTTATTTTTATCAGAATATCGAATAAATTTTACAAAAATAATACTAAAAAAAGTTTTTGAGCTAAATTTGGATAATTTTATTTTTATCAGAATATCGAATAAATTTTACAAAAATAATACTAAAAAAAGTTTTTGAGCTAAATTTGGATAATTTTATTTTTATCAGAATATCGAATAAATTTTACAAAAATAATACTAAAAAAAGTTTTTGAGCTAAATTTGGATAATTTTATTTTTATCAGAATATCGAATAAATTTTACAAAAATAATACTAAAAAAAGTTTTTGAGCTAAATTTGGATAATTTTATTTTTATCAGAATATCGAATAAATTTTACAAAAATAATACTAAAAAAAGTTTTTGAGCTAAATTTGGATAATTTTATTTTTATCAGAATATCGAATAAATTTTACAAAAATAATACTAAAAAAAGTTTTTGAGCTAAATTTGGATAATTTTATTTTTATCAGAATATCGAATAAATTTTAAAAAAATAATACTAAAAAAAGTTTTTGAGCTAAATTTGGATAATTTTATTTTTATCAGAATATCGAATAAATTTTACAAAAATAATACTAAAAAAAGTTTTTGAGCTAAATTTGGATAATTTTATTTTTATCAGAATATCGAATAAATTTTACAAAAATAATACTAAAAAAAGTTTTTGAGCTAAATTTGGATAATTTTATTTTTATCAGAATATCGAATAAATTTTACAAAAATAATACTAAAAAAAGTTTTTGAGCTAAATTTGGATAATTTTATTTTTATCAGAATATCGAATAAATTTTACAAAAATAATACTAAAAAAAGTTTTTGAGCTAAATTTGGATAATTTTATTTTTATCAGAATATCGAATAAATTTTACAAAAATAATACTAAAAAAAGTTTTTGAGCTAAATTTGGATAATTTTATTTTTATCAGAATATCGAATAAATTTTACAAAAATAATACTAAAAAAAGTTTTTGAGCTAAATTTGGATAATTTTATTTTTATCAGAATATCGAATAAATTTTACAAAAATAATACTAAAAAAAGTTTTTGAGCTAAATTTGGATAATTTTATTTTTATCAGAATATCGAATAAATTTTACAAAAATAATACTAAAAAAAGTTTTTGAGCTAAATTTGGATAATTTTATTTTTATCAGAATATCGAATAAATTTTACAAAAATAATACTAAAAAAAGTTTTTGAGCTAAATTTGGATAATTTTATTTTTATCAGAATATCGAATAAATTTTACAAAAATAATACTAAAAAAAGTTTTTGAGCTAAATTTGGATAATTTTATTTTTATCAGAATATCGAATAAATTTTACAAAAATAATACTAAAAAAAGTTTTTGAGCTAAATTTGGATAATTTTATTTTTATCAGAATATCGAATAAATTTTACAAAAATAATACTAAAAAAAGTTTTTGAGCTAAATTTGGATAATTTTATTTTTATCAGAATATCGAATAAATTTTACAAAAATACTACTAAACAAAGTTTTTGAGCTAAATTTGGATAATTTTATTTTTATCAGAATATCGAATAAATTTTACAAAAATAATACTAAAAAAAGTTTTTGAGCTAAATTTGGATAATTTTATTTTTATCAGAATATCGAATAAATTTTACAAAAATAATACTAAAAAAAGTTTTTGAGCTAAATTTGGATAATTTTATTTTTATCAGAATATCGAATAAATTTTACAAAAATAATACTAAAAAAAGTTTTTGAGCTAAATTTGGATAATTTTATTTTTATCAGAATATCGAATAAATTTTACAAAAATAATACTAAAAAAAGTTTTTGAGCTAAATTTGGATAATTTTATTTTTATCAGAATATCGAATAAATTTTACAAAAATAATACTAAAAAAAGTTTTTGAGCTAAATTTGGATAATTTTATTTTTATCAGAATATCGAATAAATTTTACAAAAATAATACTAAAAAAAGTTTTTGAGCTAAATTTGGATAATTTTATTTTTATCAGAATATCGAATAAATTTTACAAAAATAATACTAAAAAAAGTTTTTGAGCTAAATTTGGATAATTTTATTTTTATCAGAATATCGAATAAATTTTACAAAAATAATACTAAAAAAAGTTTTTGAGCTAAATTTGGATAATTTTATTTTTATCAGAATATCGAATAAATTTTACAAAAATAATACTAAAAAAAGTTTTTGAGCTAAATTTGGATAATTTTATTTTTATCAGAATATCGAATAAATTTTACAAAAATAATACTAAAAAAAGTTTTTGAGCTAAATTTGGATAATTTTATTTTTATCAGAATATCGAATAAATTTTACAAAAATAATACTAAAAAAAGTTTTTGAGCTAAATTTGGATAATTTTATTTTTATCAGAATATCGAATAAATTTTACAAAAATAATACTAAAAAAAGTTTTTGAGCTAAATTTGGATAATTTTATTTTTATCAGAATATCGAATAAATTTTACAAAAATAATACTAAAAAAAGTTTTTGAGCTAAATTTGGATAATTTTATTTTTATCAGAATATCGAATAAATTTTACAAAAATAATACTAAAAAAAGTTTTTGAGCTAAATTTGGATAATTTTATTTTTATCAGAATATCGAATAAATTTTACAAAAATAATACTAAAAAAAGTTTTTGAGCTAAATTTGGATAATTTTATTTTTATCAGAATATCGAATAAATTTTACAAAAATAATACTAAAAAAAGTTTTTGAGCTAAATTTGGATAATTTTATTTTTATCAGAATATCGAATAAATTTTACAAAAATAATACTAAAAAAAGTTTTTGAGCTAAATTTGGATAATTTTATTTTTATCAGAATATCGAATCAATTTTACAAAAAGAATACTAAAAAAAGGATTTGCGCTAAAGGTGGATACTTTTATTTTTATCAGAATATCGAATAAATTTTACAAAAATAATACTAAAAAAAGTTTTTGAGCTAAATTTGGATAATTTTATTTTTATCAGAATATCGAATAAATTTTACAAAAATAATACTAAAAAAAGTTTTTGAGCTAAATTTGGATAATTTTATTTTTATCAGAATATCGAATAAATTTTACAAAAATAATACTAAAAATAGTTTTTGAGCTAAATTTGGATAATTTTATTTTTATCAGAATATCGAATAAATTTTACAAAAATAATACTAAAAAAAGTTTTTGAGCTAAATTTGGATAATTTTATTTTTATCAGAATATCGAATAAATTTTACAAAAATAATACTAAAAAAAGTTTTTGAGCTAAATTTGGATAATTTTATTTTTATCAGAATATCGAATAAATTTTACAAAAATAATACTAAAAAAAGTTTTTGAGCTAAATTTGGATAATTTTATTTTTATCAGAATATCGAATAAATTTTACAAAAATAATACTAAAAAAAGTTTTTGAGCTAAATTTGGATAATTTTATTTTTATCAGAATATCGAATAAATTTTACAAAAATAATACTAAAAAAAGTTTTTGAGCTAAATTTGGATAATTTTATTTTTATCAGAATATCGAATAAATTTTACAAAAATAATACTAAAAAAAGTTTTTGAGCTAAATTTGGATAATTTTATTTTTATCAGAATATCGAATAAATTTTACAAAAATAATACTAAAAAAAGTTTTTGAGCTAAATTTGGATAATTTTATTTTTATCAGAATATCGAATAAATTTTACAAAAATAATACTAAAAAAAGTTTTTGAGCTAAATTTGGATAATTTTATTTTTATCAGAATATCGAATAAATTTTACAAAAATAATACTAAAAAAAGTTTTTGAGCTAAATTTGGATAATTTTATTTTTATCAGAATATCGAATAAATTTTACAAAAATAATACTAAAAAAAGTTTTTGAGCTAAATTTGGATAATTTTATTTTTATCAGAATATCGAATAAATTTTACAAAAATAATACTAAAAAAAGTTTTTGAGCTAAATTTGGATAATTTTATTTTTATCAGAATATCGAATAAATTTTACAAAAATAATACTAAAAAAAGTTTTTGAGCTAAATTTGGATAATTTTATTTTTATCAGAATATCGAATAAATTTTACAAAAATAATACTAAAAAAAGTTTTTGAGCTAAATTTGGATAATTTTATTTTTATCAGAATATCGAATAAATTTTACAAAAATAATACTAAAAAAAGTTTTTGAGCTAAATTTGGATAATTTTATTTTTATCAGAATATCGAATAAATTTTACAAAAATAATACTAAAAAAAGTTTTTGAGCTAAATTTGGATAATTTTATTTTTATCAGAATATCGAATAAATTTTACAAAAATAATACTAAAAATAGTTTTTGAGCTAAATTTGGATAATTTTATTTTTATCAGAATATCGAATAAATTTTACAAAAATAATACTAAAAAAAGTTTTTGAGCTAAATTTGGATAATTTTATTTTTATCAGAATATCGAATAAATTTTACAAAAATAATACTAAAAAAAGTTTTTGAGCTAAATTTGGATAATTTTATTTTTATCAGAATATCGAATAAATTTTACAAAAATAATACTAAAAAAAGTTTTTGAGCTAAATTTGGATAATTTTATTTTTATCAGAATATCGAATAAATTTTACAAAAATAATACTAAAAAAAGTTTTTGAGCTAAATTTGGATAATTTTATTTTTATCAGAATATCGAATAAATTTTACAAAAATAATACTAAAAAAAGTTTTTGAGCTAAATTTGGATAATTTTATTTTTATCAGAATATCGAATAAATTTTACAAAAATAATACTAAAAAAAGTTTTTGAGCTAAATTTGGATAATTTTATTTTTATCAGAATATCGAATAAATTTTACAAAAATAATACTAAAAAAAGTTTTTGAGCTAAATTTGGATAATTTTATTTTTATCAGAATATCGAATAAATTTTACAAAAATAATACTAAAAAAAGTTTTTGAGCTAAATTTGGATAATTTTATTTTTATCAGAATATCGAATAAATTTTACAAAAATAATACTAAAAAAAGTTTTTGAGCTAAATTTGGATAATTTTATTTTTATCAGAATATCGAATAAATTTTACAAAAATAATACTAAAAAAAGTTTTTGAGCTAAATTTGGATAATTTTATTTTTATCAGAATATCGAATAAATTTTACAAAAATAATACTAAAAAAAGTTTTTGAGCTAAATTTGGATAATTTTATTTTTATCAGAATATCGAATAAATTTTACAAAAATAATACTAAAAAAAGTTTTTGAGCTAAATTTGGATAATTTTATTTTTATCAGAATATCGAATAAATTTTACAAAAATAATACTAAAAAAAGTTTTTGAGCTAAATTTGGATAATTTTATTTTTATCAGAATATCGAATAAATTTTACAAAAATAATACTAAAAAAAGTTTTTGAGCTAAATTTGGATAATTTTATTTTTATCAGAATATCGAATAAATTTTACAAAAATAATACTAAAAAAAGTTTTTGAGCTAAATTTGGATAATTTTATTTTTATCAGAATATCGAATAAATTTTACAAAAATAATACTAAAAAAAGTTTTTGAGCTAAATTTGGATAATTTTATTTTTATCAGAATATCGAATAAATTTTACAAAAATAATACTAAAAAAAGTTTTTGAGCTAAATTTGGATAATTTTATTTTTATCAGAATATCGAATAAATTTTACAAAAATAATACTAAAAAAAGTTTTTGAGCTAAATTTGGATAATTTTATTTTTATCAGAATATCGAATAAATTTTACAAAAATAATACTAAAAAAAGTTTTTGAGCTAAATTTGGATAATTTTATTTTTATCAGAATATCGAATAAATTTTACAAAAATAATACTAAAAAAAGTTTTTGGGCTAAATTTGGATAATTTTATTTTTATCAGAATATCGAATAAATTTTACAAAAATAAAACTAAAAAACGTTCATGAGCTAAATTCGGATAATTTTATTTTTATCAGAATATCGAATAAATCTTACAAAAATAATACTAAAAAAAGTTTTTGAGCTAAATTTGCATAATTTTATTTTTATCAGAATATCGAATAAATTTTACAAAAATAATACTAAAAAAAGTTTTTGAGCTAAATTTGTATAATTTTATTTTTATCAGAATATCGAATAAATTTTACAAAAATAATACTAAAAAAAGTTTTTGAGCTAAATTTGGATAATTTTATTTTTATCAGAATATCGAATAAATTTTACAAAAATAATACTAAAAAAAGTTTTTGAGCTAAATTTGGATAATTTTATTTTTATCAGAATATCGAATAAATTTTACAAAAATAATACTAAAAAAAGTTTTTGAGCTAAATTTGGATAATTTTATTTTTATCAGAATATCGAATAAATTTTACAAAAATAATACTAAAAAAAGTTTTTGAGCTAAATTTGGATAATTTTATTTTTATCAGAATATCGAATAAATTTTACAAAAATAATACTAAAAAAAGTTTTTGAGCTAAATTTGGATAATTTTATTTTTATCAGAATATCGAATAAATTTTACAAAAATAATACTAAAAAAAGTTTTTGAGCTAAATTTGGATAATTTTATTTTTATCAGAATATCGAATAAATTTTACAAAAATAATACTAAAAAAAGTTTTTGAGCTAAATTTGGATAATTTTATTTTTATCAGAATATCGAATAAATTTTACAAAAATAATACTAAAAAAAGTTTTTGAGCTAAATTTGGATAATTTTATTTTTATCAGAATATCGAATAAATTTTACAAAAATAATACTAAAAAAAGTTTTTGAGCTAAATTTGGATAATTTTATTTTTATCAGAATATCGAATAAATTTTACAAAAATAATACTAAAAAAAGTTTTTGAGCTAAATTTGGATAATTTTATTTTTATCAGAATATCGAATAAATTTTACAAAAATAATACTAAAAAAAGTTTTTGAGCTAAATTTGGATAATTTTATTTTTATCAGAATATCGAATAAATTTTACAAAAATAATACTAAAAAAAGTTTTTGAGCTAAATTTGGATAATTTTATTTTTATCAGAATATCGAATAAATTTTACAAAAATAATACTAAAAAAAGTTTTTGAGCTAAATTTGGATAATTTTATTTTTATCAGAATATCGAATAAATTTTACAAAAATAATACTAAAAATAGTTTTTGAGCTAAATTTGGATAATTTTATTCTTATCCGAATATCGAATAAATTTTACAAAAATAATACTAAAAAAAGTTTTTGAGCTAAATTTGGATAATTTTATTTTTATCAGAATATCGAATAAATTTTACAAAAATAATACTAAAAAAAGTTTTTGAGCTAAATTTGGATAATTTTATTTTTATCAGAATATCGAATAAATTTTACAAAAATAATACTAAAAAAAGTTTTTGAGCTAAATTTGGATAATTTTATTTTTATCAGAATATCGAATAAATTTTACAAAAATAATACTAAAAAAAGTTTTTGAGCTAAATTTGGATAATTTTATTTTTATCAGAATATCGAATAAATTTTACAAAAATAATACTAAAAAAAGTTTTTGAGCTAAATTTGGATAATTTTATTTTTATCAGAATATCGAATAAATTTTACAAAAATAATACTAAAAAAAGTTTTTGAGCTAAATTTGGATAATTTTATTTTTATCAGAATATCGAATAAATTTTACAAAAATAATACTAAAAAAAGTTTTTGAGCTAAATTTGGATAATTTTATTTTTATCAGAATATCGAATAAATTTTACAAAAATAATACTAAAAAAAGTTTTTGAGCTAAATTTGGATAATTTTATTTTTATCAGAATATCGAATAAATTTTACAAAAATAATACTAAAAAAAGTTTTTGAGCTAAATTTGGATAATTTTATTTTTATCAGAATATCGAATAAATTTTACAAAAATAATACTAAAAAAAGTTTTTGAGCTAAATTTGGATAATTTTATTTTTATCAGAATATCGAATAAATTTTACAAAAATAATACTAAAAAAAGTTTTTGAGCTAAATTTGGATAATTTTATTTTTATCAGAATATCGAATAAATTTTACAAAAATAATACTAAAAAAAGTTTTTGAGCTAAATTTGGATAATTTTATTTTTATCAGAATATCGAATAAATTTTACAAAAATAATACTAAAAAAAGTTTTTGAGCTAAATTTGGATAATTTTATTTTTATCAGAATATCGAATAAATTTTACAAAAATAATACTAAAAAAAGTTTTTGAGCTAAATTTGGATAATTTTATTTTTATCAGAATATCGAATAAATTTTACAAAAATAATACTAAAAAAAGTTTTTGAGCTAAATTTGGATAATTTTATTTTTATCAGAATATCGAATAAATTTTACAAAAATAATACTAAAAAAAGTTTTTGAGCTAAATTTGGATAATTTTATTTTTATCAGAATATCGAATAAATTTTACAAAAATAATACTAAAAAAAGTTTTTGAGCTAAATTTGGATAATTTTATTTTTATCAGAATATCGAATAAATTTTACAAAAATAATACTAAAAAAAGTTTTTGAGCTAAATTTGGATAATTTTATTTTTATCAGAATATCGAATAAATTTTACAAAAATAATACTAAAAAAAGTTTTTGAGCTAAATTTGGATAATTTTATTTTTATCAGAATATCGAATAAATTTTACAAAAATAATACTAAAAAAAGTTTTTGAGCTAAATTTGGATAATTTTATTTTTATCAGAATATCGAATAAATTTTACAAAAATAATACTAAAAAAAGTTTTTGAGCTAAATTTGGATAATTTTATTTTTATCAGAATATCGAATAAATTTTACAAAAATAATACTAAAAAAAGTTTTTGAGCTAAATTTGGATAATTTTATTTTTATCAGAATATCGAATAAATTTTACAAAAATAATACTAAAAAAAGTTTTTGAGCTAAATTTGGATAATTTTATTTTTATCAGAATATCGAATAAATTTTACAAAAATAATACTAAAAAAAGTTTTTGAGCTAAATTTGGATAATTTTATTTTTATCAGAATATCGAATAAATTTTACAAAAATAATACTAAAAAAAGTTTTTGAGCTAAATTTGGATAATTTTATTTTTATCAGAATATCGAATAAATTTTACAAAAATAATACTAAAAAAAGTTTTTGAGCTAAATTTGGATAATTTTATTTTTATCAGAATATCGAATAAATTTTACAAAAATAATACTAAAAAAAGTTTTTGAGCTAAATTTGGATAATTTTATTTTTATCAGAATATCGAATAAATTTTACAAAAATAATACTAAAAAAAGTTTTTGAGCTAAATTTGGATAATTTTATTTTTATCAGAATATCGAATAAATTTTACAAAAATAATACTAAAAAAAGTTTTTGAGCTAAATTTGGATAATTTTATTTTTATCAGACTATCGAATCAATTTTACACTAATAACACTAACAAACCTTCTTGAGCCAAATTTGGATAATTTTATTTTTATCAGAATATCGAATAAATTTTACAAAAATAATACTAAAAAAAGTTTTTGAGCTAAATTTGGATAATTTTATTTTTATCAGAATATCGAATAAATTTTACAAAAATAATACTAAAAAAAGTTTTTGAGCTAAATTTGGATAATTTTATTTTTATCAGAATATCGAATAAATTTTACAAAAATAATACTAAAAAAAGTTTTTGAGCTAAATTTGGATAATTTTATTTTTATCAGAATATCGAATAAATTTTACAAAAATAATACTAAAAAAAGTTTTTGAGCTAAATTTGGATAATTTTATTTTTATCAGAATATCGAATAAATTTTACAAAAATAATACTAAAAAAAGTTTTTGAGCTAAATTTGGATAATTTTATTTTTATCAGAATATCGAATAAATTTTACAAAAATAATACTAAAAAAAGTTTTTGAGCTAAATTTGGATAATTTTATTTTTATCAGAATATCGAATAAATTTTACAAAAATAATACTAAAAAAAGTTTTTGAGCTAAATTTGGATAATTTTATTTTTATCAGAATATCGAATAAATTTTACAAAAATAATACTAAAAAAAGTTTTTGAGCTAAATTTGGATAATTTTATTTTTATCAGAATATCGAATAAATTTTACAAAAATAATACTAAAAAAAGTTTTTGAGCTAAATTTGGATAATTTTATTTTTATCAGAATATCGAATAAATTTTACAAAAATAATACTAAAAAAAGTTTTTGAGCTAAATTTGGATAATTTTATTTTTATCAGAATATCGAATAAATTTTACAAAAATAATACTAAAAAAAGTTTTTGAGCTAAATTTGGATAATTTTATTTTTATCAGAATATCGAATAAATTTTACAAAAATAATACTAAAAAAAGTTTTTGAGCTAAATTTGGATAATTTTATTTTTATCAGAATATCGAATAAATTTTACAAAAATAATACTAAAAAAAGTTTTTGAGCTAAATTTGGATAATTTTATTTTTATCAGAATATCGAATAAATTTTACAAAAATAATACTAAAAAAAGTTTTTGAGCTAAATTTGGATAATTTTATTTTTATCAGAATATCGAATAAATTTTACAAAAATAATACTAAAAAAAGTTTTTGAGCTAAATTTGGATAATTTTATTTTTATCAGAATATCGAATAAATTTTACAAAAATAATACTAAAAAAAGTTTTTGAGCTAAATTTGGATAATTTTATTTTTATCAGAATATCGAATAAATTTTACAAAAATAATACTAAAAAAAGTTTTTGAGCTAAATTTGGATAATTTTATTTTTATCAGAATATCGAATAAATTTTACAAAAATAATACTAAAAAAAGTTTTTGAGCTAAATTTGGATAATTTTATTTTTATCAGAATATCGAATAAATTTTACAAAAATAATACTAAAAAAAGTTTTTGAGCTAAATTTGGATAATTTTATTTTTATCAGAATATCGAATAAATTTTACAAAAATAATACTAAAAAAAGTTTTTGAGCTAAATTTGGATAATTTTATTTTTATCAGAATATCGAATAAATTTTACAAAAATAATACTAAAAAAAGTTTTTGAGCTAAATTTGGATAATTTTATTTTTATCAGAATATCGAATAAATTTTACAAAAATAATACTAAAAAAAGTTTTTGAGCTAAATTTTGATAATTTTATTTTTATCAGAATATCGAATAAATTTTACAAAAATAATACTAAAAAAAGTTTTTGAGCTAAATTTGGATAATTTTATTTTTATCAGAATATCGAATAAATTTTACAAAAATAATACTAAAAAAAGTTTTTGAGCTAAATTTGGATAATTTTATTTTTATCAGAATATCGAATAAATTTTACAAAAATAATACTAAAAAAAGTTTTTGAGCTAAATTTGGATAATTTTATTTTTATCAGAATATCGAATAAATTTTACAAAAATAATACTAAAAAAAGTTTTTGAGCTAAATTTGGATAATTTTATTTTTATCAGAATATCGAATAAATTTTACAAAAATAATACTAAAAAAAGTTTTTGAGCTAAATTTGGATAATTTTATTTTTATCAGAATATCGAATAAATTTTACAAAAATAATACTAAAAAAAGTTTTTGAGCTAAATTTGGATAATTTTATTTTTATCAGAATATCGAATAAATTTTACAAAAATAATACTAAAAAAAGTTTTTGAGCTAAATTTGGATAATTTTATTTTTATCAGAATATCGGATAAATTTTACAAAAATAATACTAAAAAAAGTTTTTGAGCTAAAGTTGGATAATTTTATTTTTATCAGAATATCGAATAAATTTTACAAAAATAATACTAAAAAAAGTTTTTGAGCTAAATTTGGATAATTTTATTTTTATCAGAATAGCGAATAAATTTTACAAAAATAATTCTAAAAATAGTTTTTGAGCTAAATTTGGAGAATTTTATTTTTATGAGAATATCGAATAAATTTTACAAAAATAATACTAAAAAAAGTTTTTGAGCTAAATTTGGATAATTTTATTTTTATCAGAATATCGAATAAATTTTACAAAAATAATACTAAAAAAAGTTTTTGAGCTAAATTTGGATAATTTTATTTTTATCAGAATATCGAATAAATTTTACAAAAATAATACTAAAAAAAGTTTTTGAGCTAAATTTGGATAATTTTATTTTTATCAGAATATCGAATAAATTTTACAAAAATAATACTAAAAAAAGTTTTTGAGCTAAATTTGGATAATTTTATTTTTATCAGAATATCGAATAAATTTTACAAAAATAATACTAAAAAAAGTTTTTGAGCTAAATTTGGATAATTTTATTTTTATCAGAATATCGAATAAATTTTACAAAAATAATACTAAAAAAAGTTTTTGAGCTAAATTTGGATAATTTTATTTTTATCAGAATATCGAATAAATTTTACAAAAATAATACTAAAAAAAGTTTTTGAGCTAAATTTGGATAATTTTATTTTTATCAGAATATCGAATAAATTTTACAAAAATAATACTAAAAAAAGTTTTTGAGCTAAATTTGGATAATTTTATTTTTATCAGAATATCGAATAAATTTTACAAAAATAATACTAAAAAAAGTTTTTGAGCTAAATTTGGATAATTTTATTTTTATCAGAATATCGAATAAATTTTACAAAAATAATACTAAAAAAAGTTTTTGAGCTAAATTTGGATAATTTTATTTTTATCAGAATATCGAATAAATTTTACAAAAATAATACTAAAAAAAGTTTTTGAGCTAAATTTGGATAATTTTATTTTTATCAGAATATCGAATAAATTTTACAAAAATAATACTAAAAAAAGTTTTTGAGCTAAATTTGGATAATTTTATTTTTATCAGAATATCGAATAAATTTTACAAAAATAATACTAAAAAAAGTTTTTGAGCTAAATTTGGATAATTTTATTTTTATCAGAATATCGAATAAATTTTACAAAAATAATACTAAAAAAAGTTTTTGAGCTAAATTTGGATCAATTTTATTTTTATCAGAATATCGAATAAATTTTACAAAAAATAATACTAAAAAAAGTTTTTGCATTAGCTAAATTTGGATAATTTTATTTTTATCAGAATATCGAATAAAATTTACAAAAAATAATACTAAAAAAAGTTTTTGAGCTAAATTTGGATAATTTTATTTTTATCAGAATAATCAGAATAAATTTTACAAAAATAATACTAAAAAAGTTTTTTGAGCTAAATTTGGATAATTTTATTTTTATCAGAATATCGAATAAATTTTACAAAAATAATACTACTAAAAAAGTTTTTTGTATTAAATTTGGATAATTTTATTTTTATCAGAATATCGAATAAATTTTACAAAAATAATACTAAAAAAAAAGTTTTTGAGCTAAATTTGGATAATTTTATTTTTATCAGAATATCGAATAAATTTTATAAAAATAATACTAAAAAAAGTTTTTGAGCCTAAATTTGGATAATTTTATTTTTATCAGAATATCGAATAAATTTTACAAAAATAATACTAAAAAAGTTTTTGAGCTAAATTTGGATAATTTTATTTTTATCAGAATATCGAATCAAATTTTTACAAAAATAAATACTAAAAAAAGTTTTTGAGCTAAATTTGGATAATTTTATTTTTATCAGAATATCGAATAAATTTTACAAAAAGTAATACTAAAAAAAGTTTTTGAGCTAAATTTGGATAATTTTATTTTTATCAGAATATCGAATAAATTTTACAAAAATAATACTAAAAAAAGTTTTTGAGCTAAATTTGGATAATCGTTTATTTTTTATCAGAATATCGAATAAATTTTACAAAAATAATACTAAAAAAAGTTTTTGAGCTAAATTTGGATAATTTTATTTTTATCAGAATATCGAATAAATTTTGCTTTGAGCCTAAAAATTTGGATAATTTTATTTTTATCAGAATATCGAGACTAAATTTTTACAAAAATAATACTAAAAAAAGTTTTTGTAGCTAAATTTGGATAATTTTATTTTTATATCAGAATATCGAATAAATTTTACAAAAATAATACTAAAAAAAGTTTTTATGAGCTAAATTTGGATAATTTTTGTTTTTTATCAGAATATCGAATAAATTTTACAAAAACTAATACTAAAAAAAGTTTTTGAGCTAAATTTATGGATAATTTTATTTTTATCAGGAATATCGAATAAATTTTACAAAAATAAGTACTAAAAAAAAAGTTTTTGAGCTAAATTTGAATCAATTTTATTTTTATCAGAATCATCGAATAAATTTTACAAAAATAATACTAAAAAAAGTTTTTGAGCTAAGAATTTGGATAATTTTATTTTTATCAGAAATATCGAATAAATTTTGCTACAAAAATAATACTAAAAAAAGTTTTTGAGCTAAATTTGCGATAATTTTATTTTTTATCAGAATATTCAGAATAAATTTTACAAAAATAATACCTAAAAAAAAAGTTTTTGAGCTAAATTTGGATAATTTTATTTTTATCCAGAATATCGAATAAATTTTACAAAAATAATTCTAAAAAAAAGTTTTTGAGCTAAATTTGGATAATTTTTATTTTTTATCAGAATATCGAATAAATTTTACAAAAATAATACTAAAAAAAGTTTTTTATGAGCTAAAATTTGGATAATTTTATTACCTTTATCAGAATATCGAATAAATTTTTTACAAAAATAATACTAAAAAAAAGTTTTTGAGCTAAATTTGGATAATTTTTATTTTTATCAGAATACTCGAATAAAATTTTACAAAAAATAATACTAAAAAAAGTTTTTGAGCTAAATTTGGATAATTTTATTTTTATCAGAATATCGAATAAATTTTACAAAAAAATAATACTAAAAAAAGTTTCTTGAGCTACAATTTACGGATAATTTTATTTTTATCAGAATATCGAATAAATTTTACAAAAATAATACTAAAAAAAAAGTTTTTGAGCTAAATTTGGATAATTTTCAATTTTTCATCAGAATATCGAATAAATTTTACAAAAATAATACTAAAAAAGTTTTTGTGCTAAATTTGGATAAATTTTTATTTTTATCAGAATATCGGGAATAAGAATTTTACAAAAATAATACTAAAAAAAAAAGTTTTTGAGCTAAATTTGGATAATTTTATTTTTATCAAGAATATCAGAATAAATTTTACAAAAAATAATACTAAAAAAAAGTTTTTATGAGCTAAATTTGGATAATTTTATTTTTATCGAGAATATCGAACTAAATTTTACAAAAATAATACTAAAAAAGTTTTTGAGCTAAATTTGGATAATTTTATTTTTATCAGAATATCGAATAAATTTTACAAAAATAATACTAAAAAAAGTTTTTGAGCTAAATTTGGATAATTTTATTTTTATCAGAATATCGAATAAATTTTACAAAAAATAATACTAAAAAAAGTTTTTGAGCTAAATTTGGATAATTTTATTTTTATCAGAATATCGAATAAATTTTACAAAAAATAATACTAAAAAAAGTTTTTGAGCTAAATTTGGATAATTTTATTTTTATCAGAATATCGAATAAATTTTACAAAAATAATACTAAAAAAGTTTTTGAGCTAAATTTGGATAATTTTATTTTTATCAGAATATCGAATAAATTTTACAAAAATAATACTAAAAAAAGTTTTTGAGCTAAATTTGGATAATTTTATTTTTATCAGAATATCGAATAAATTTTACAAAAATAATACTAAAAAAAGTTTTTGTGCTAAATTTGGATAATTTTATTTTTATCAGAATATCGAATAAATTTTACAAAAATAATACTAAAAAAAGTTTTTTGAGCTAAATTTGGATAATTTTATTTTTATCAGAATATCGAATAAATTTTACAAAAATAATACTAAAAAAAGTTTTTGAGCTAAATTTGGATAATTTTATTTTTATCAGAATATCGAATAAATTTTACAAAAATAATACTAAAAAAAGTTTTTGAGCTAAATTTGGATAATTTTATTTTTATCAGAATATCGAATAAATTTTACAAAAATAATACTAAAAAAAGTTTTTGAGCTAAATTTGGATAATTTTATTTTTATCAGAATATCGAATAAATTTTACAAAAATAATACTAAAAAAAGTTTTTGAGCTAAATTTGGATAATTTTATTTTTATCAGAATATCGAATAAATTTTACAAAAATAATACTAAAAAAGTTTTTGAGCTAAATTTGGATAATTTTATTTTTATCAGAATATCGAATAAATTTTACAAAAATAATACTAAAAAAAGTTTTTGAGCTAAATTTGGATAATTTTATTTTTATCAGAATATCGAATAAATTTTACAAAAATAATACTAAAAAAAGTTTTTGAGCTAAATTTGGATAATTTTATTTTTATCAGAATATCGAATAAATTTTACAAAAATAATACTAAAAAAAGTTTTTGAGCTAAATTTGGATAATTTTTATTTTTATCAGAATATCGAATAAATTTTACAAAAATAATACTAAAAAAAGTTTTTGAGCTAAATTTGGATAATTTTATTTTTATCAGAATATCGAATAAATTTTACAAAAATAATACTAAAAAAAGTTTTTGAGCTAAATTTGGATAATTTTTATTTTTATCAGAATATCGAATAAATTTTACAAAAATAATACTAAAAAAAGTTTTTGAGCTAAATTTGGATAATTTTATTTTTATCAGAATATCGAATAAATTTTACAAAAATAATACTAAAAAAAGTTTTTGTGCTAAATTTGGATAATTTTATTTTTATCAGAATATCGAATAAATTTTACAAAAATAACACTAAAAAAAGTTTTTGAGCTAAATTTGGATAATTTTATTTTTATCAGAATATCGAATAAATTTTACAAAAATAATACTAAAAAACGTTTTTGAGCTAAATTTGGATAATTTTATTTTTATCAGAATATCGAATAAATTTTACAAAAATAATACTAAAAAAAGTTTTTGAGCTAAATTTGGATAATTTTATTTTTATCAGAATATCGAATAAATTTTACAAAAATAATACTAAAAAAAGTTTTTGAGCTAAATTTGGATAATTTTATTTTTATCAGAATATCGAATAAATTTTACAAAAATAATACTAAAAAAAAGTTTTTGTGCTAAATTTGGATAATTTTATTTTTATCAGAATATCGAATAAATTTTACAAAAATAATACTAAAAAAAGTTTTTGAGCTAAATTTGGATAATTTTATTTTTATCAGAATATCGAATAAATTTTACAAAAATAATACTAAAAAAAGTTTTTGAGCTAAATTTGGATAATTTTATTTTTATCAGAATATCGAATAAATTTTACAAAAATAATACTAAAAAAAGTTTTTGAGCTAAATTTGGATAATTTTATTTTTATCAGAATATCGAATAAATTTTACAAAAATAATACTAAAAAAAGTTTTTTGAGCTAAATTTGGATAATTTTATTTTTATCAGAATATCGAATAAATTTTACAAAAATAATACTAAAAAAAGTTTTTGAGCTAAATTTGGATAATTTTATTTTTATCAGAATATCGAATAAATTTTACAAAAATAATACTAAAAAAAGTTTTTGAGCTAAATTTGGATAATTTTATTTTTATCAGAATATCGAATAAATTTTACAAAAATAATACTAAAAAAGTTTTTGAGCTAAATTTGGATAATTTTATTTTTATCAGAATATCGAATAAATTTTACAAAAATAATACTAAAAAAAGTTTTTGAGCTAAATTTGGATAATTTTATTTTTATCAGAATATCGAATAAATTTTACAAAAATAATACTAAAAAAAGTTTTTGAGCTAAATTTGGATAATTTTATTTTTATCAGAATATCGAATAAATTTTACAAAAATAATACTAAAAAAAGTTTTTGTGCTAAATTTGGATAATTTTATTTTTATCAGAATATCGAATAAATTTTACAAAAATAATACTAAAAAAAGTTTTTGAGCTAAATTTGGATAATTTTATTTTTATCAGAATATCGAATAAATTTTACAAAAATAATACTAAAAAAAGTTTTTGAGCTAAATTTGGATAATTTTATTTTTATCAGAATATCGAATAAATTTTACAAAAATAATACTAAAAAAAGTTTTTGAGCTAAATTTGGATAATTTTATTTTTATCAGAATATCGAATAAATTTTACAAAAATAATACTAAAAAAGTTTTTGAGCTAAATTTGGATAATTTTATTTTTATCAGAATATCGAATAAATTTTACAAAAATAATACTAAAAAAAGTTTTTGAGCTAAATTTGGATAATTTTATTTTTATCAGAATATCGAATAAATTTTACAAAAATAATACTAAAAAAAGTTTTTGAGCTAAATTTGGATAATTTTATTTTTATCAGAATATCGAATAAATTTTACAAAAATAATACTAAAAAAAGTTTTTGAGCTAAATTTGGATAATTTTATTTTTATCAGAATATCGAATAAATTTTACAAAAATAATACTAAAAAAAGTTTTTGTGCTAAATTTGGATAATTTTATTTTTATCAGAATATCGAATAAATTTTACAAAAATAATACTAAAAAAAGTTTTTGTGCTAAATTTGGATAATTTTATTTTTATCAGAATATCGAATAAATTTTACAAAAATAATACTAAAAAAAGTTTTTGTGCTAAATTTGGATAATTTTATTTTTATCAGAATATCGAATAAATTTTACAAAAATAATACTAAAAAAAGTTTTTGAGCTAAATTTGGATAATTTTATTTTTATCAGAATATCGAATAAATTTTACAAAAATAATACTAAAAAAAGTTTTTGTGCTAAATTTGGATAATTTTATTTTTATCAGAATATCGAATAAATTTTACAAAAATAATACTAAAAAAAGTTTTTGTGCTAAATTTGGATAATTTTATTTTTATCAGAATATCGAATAAATTTTACAAAAATAATACTAAAAAAAGTTTTTGAGCTAAATTTGGATAATTTTATTTTTATCAGAATATCGAATAAATTTTACAAAAATAATACTAAAAAAAGTTTTTGAGCTAAATTTGGATAATTTTATTTTTATCAGAATATCGAATAAATTTTAAAAAATAATACTAAAAAAAGTTTTTGTGCTAAATTTGGATAATTTTATTTTTATCAGAATATCGAATAAATTTTACAAAAATAATACTAAAAAAAGTTTTTGAGCTAAATTTGGATAATTTTATTTTTATCAGAATATCGAATAAATTTTACAAAAATAATACTAAAAAAAGTTTTTGAGCTAAATTTGGATAATTTTATTTTTATCAGAATATCGAATAAATTTTACAAAAATAATACTAAAAAAAGTTTTTGTGCTAAATTTGGATAATTTTATTTTTATCAGAATATCGAATAAATTTTACAAAAATAATACTAAAAAAAGTTTTTGTGCTAAATTTGGATAATTTTATTTTTATCAGAATATCGAATAAATTTTACAAAAATAATACTAAAAAAAGTTTTTGAGCTAAATTTGGATAATTTTATTTTTATCAGAATATCGAATAAATTTTACAAAAATAATACTAAAAAAAGTTTTTGAGCTAAATTTGGATAATTTTATTTTTATCAGAATATCGAATAAATTTTACAAAAATAATACTAAAAAAAGTTTTTGTGCTAAATTTGGATAATTTTATTTTTATCAGAATATCGAATAAATTTTACAAAAATAATACTAAAAAAAGTTTTTGAGCTAAATTTGGATAATTTTATTTTTATCAGAATATCGAATAAATTTTACAAAAATAATACTAAAAAAAGTTTTTGAGCTAAATTTGGATAATTTTATTTTTATCAGAATATCGAATAAATTTTACAAAAATAATACTAAAAAAAGTTTTTGTGCTAAATTTGGATAATTTTATTTTTATCAGAATATCGAATAAATTTTACAAAAATAATACTAAAAAAAGTTTTTGTGCTAAATTTGGATAATTTTATTTTTATCAGAATATCGAATAAATTTTACAAAAATAATACTAAAAAAAGTTTTTGAGCTAAATTTGGATAATTTTATTTTTATCAGAATATCGAATAAATTTTACAAAAATAATACTAAAAAAAGTTTTTGAGCTAAATTTGGATAATTTTATTTTTATCAGAATATCGAATAAATTTTACAAAAATAATACTAAAAAAGTTTTTGAGCTAAATTTGGATAATTTTATTTTTATCAGAATATCGAATAAATTTTACAAAAATAATACTAAAAAAAGTTTTTGAGCTAAATTTGGATAATTTTATTTTTATCAGAATATCGAATAAATTTTACAAAAATAATACTAAAAAAAGTTTTTGTGCTAAATTTGGATAATTTTATTTTTATCAGAATATCGAATAAATTTTGCACAAAAAATAATACTAAAAAAAGTTTTTGTGCTAAATTTGGATAATTTTATTTTTATCAGAATATCGAATAAATTTTACAAAAATAATACTAAAAAAAGTTTTTGAGCTAAATTTGGATAATTTTATTTTTATCAGAATATCGAATAAATTTTACAAAAATAATACTAAAAAAAGTTTTTGAGCTAAATTTGGATAATTTTATTTTTATCAGAATATCGAATAAATTTTAAAAAATAATACTAAAAAAAGTTTTTGTGCTAAATTTGGATAATTTTATTTTTATCAGAATATCGAATAAATTTTACAAAAATAATACTAAAAAAAGTTTTTGAGCTAAATTTGGATAATTTTATTTTTATCAGAATATCGAATAAATTTTACAAAAATAATACTAAAAAAAGTTTTTGAGCTAAATTTGGATAATTTTATTTTTATCAGAATATCGAATAAATTTTACAAAAATAATACTAAAAAAAGTTTTTGTGCTAAATTTGGATAATTTTATTTTTATCAGAATATCGAATAAATTTTACAAAAATAATACTAAAAAAAGTTTTTGTGCTAAATTTGGATAATTTTATTTTTATCAGAATATCGAATAAATTTTACAAAAATAATACTAAAAAAAGTTTTTGAGCTAAATTTGGATAATTTTATTTTTATCAGAATATCGAATAAATTTTACAAAAATAATACTAAAAAAAGTTTTTGAGCTAAATTTGGATAATTTTATTTTTATCAGAATATCGAATAAATTTTACAAAAATAATACCAAAAAAAGTTTTTGTGCTAAATTTGGATAATTTTATTTTTATCAGAATATCGAATAAATTTTACAAAAATAATACTAAAAAAAGTTTTTGAGCTAAATTTGGATAATTTTATTTTTATCAGAATATCGAATAAATTTTACAAAAATAATACTAAAAAAGTTTTTGAGCTAAATTTGGATAATTTTATTTTTATCAGAATATCGAATAAATTTTACAAAAATAATACTAAAAAAAGTTTTTGTGCTAAATTTGGATAATTTTATTTTTATCAGAATATCGAATAAATTTTACAAAAATAATACTAAAAAAAGTTTTTGTGCTAAATTTGGATAATTTTATTTTTATCAGAATATCGAATAAATTTTACAAAAATAATACTAAAAAAAGTTTTTGAGCTAAATTTGGATAATTTTATTTTTATCAGAATATCGAATAAATTTTACAAAAATAATACTAAAAAAAGTTTTTGAGCTAAATTTGGATAATTTTATTTTTATCAGAATATCGAATAAATTTTACAAAAATAATACTAAAAAAAGTTTTTGAGCTAAATTTGGATAATTTTATTTTTATCAGAATATCGAATAAATTTTACAAAAATAATACTAAAAAAAGTTTTTGTGCTAAATTTGGATAATTTTATTTTTATCAGAATATCGAATAAATTTTACAAAAATAATACTAAAAAAAGTTTTTGTGCTAAATTTGGATAATTTTATTTTTATCAGAATATCGAATAAATTTTACAAAAATAATACTAAAAAAAGTTTTTGAGCTAAATTTGGATAATTTTATTTTTATCAGAATATCGAATAAATTTTACAAAAATAATACTAAAAAAAGTTTTTGTGCTAAATTTGGATAATTTTATTTTTATCAGAATATCGAATAAATTTTACAAAAATTTTACAATAATAATACTAAAAATTTTATTTTTATATTTTTATTTTTATCAAAGTTTAGAAGAAATTTTACAATAATAATACTAAAAATTTTATTTTTATATTTTTATTCTTATCAAAGTTTAGAAGAAATTTTACAATAATAATACTAAAAATTTTATTTTTATATTTTTATTCTTATCAAAGTTTAGAAGAAATTTTACAATAATAATACTAAAAATTTTATTTTTATATTTTTATTTTTATCAAAGTTTAGAAGAAATTTTACAATAATAATACTAAAAATTTTATTTTTATATTTTTATTTTTATCAAAGTTTAGAAGAAATTTTACAATAATAATACTAAAAATTTTAAGTAGTATATACACAACTTTTATTCCCTTTTTTTCAGGAAATAAAAATTGTGTATTTTTTCTAAAGAACACACTACTTTTTAAAATTATTTTTATTTTAGGAAAATAAATGTTTAAATTATTACAAATATATGAAATAAAAAAATAAATTAGAAAATGTTTATTTTTTTGTATTTTTAATTTTTATTATTTTTTTATATTTTTAATTTTTATTATTTTTTTGTATTTTTATTATTTTTTGTATTTTTAATTTTATTATTTTTTTATTTTTTAATTTTATTTTATACATAAGTTAAAACAAATTTTTAAAAAAATCTAAAACGCTTGAGAAGGGAGATTCTTTAATAAAGCAAACTGTCTCATTAACCGGGGCAGGAGTTGTTGCCACACCAACCCTTACAATTTTATAAGATTTTTCTTTTTTGTCCCAATAATAGTGATTACCATACCATTTTTTATCTTGAAAAGTTTTACGCTTAGGAAGACCTAGATCTTTGCAAAATAGAAACTCTCTATAGAAAGGTGTTGGGGCTGGAGTCCGTCGAAATTCAGATACTTTAGCCTCCTCCACCTTCCATATTTTAAATTCAGCAAACACATATCCGTAAAGAAATATAAAAATAATTTTTGAAAACATTTTATTAATTGTAAATAAATCAACAAATAAGGATACGTTTATATAGTTTCAGATTGTTCTATTTGTTCTAATACATCGATGCATTCAATCGGATAAAAATATTGATGTCTTCTTCCTCCTGCAACACAAATAAGTGGTAATTGAGGATACGCCAGATCAATTCGGTGTCGCACATAAAAATATTGTCTTATTGTAACGCGCAAGTATCCACGTAGAGCGAATATCTGATCAGCCCCCATCTTCGTTAATTTGCAAGGATAAATTTCCATTTGCTGATGTTTTAGATGATTTGTGATTAGAGCTTTCTTTCTAGGTTCCGTAAAATTTCGTTGACCAATACCAGATATTGCAACATCTTCATTAGTCAAGCTTGTAAGAGTTTGCAAGTAATTGACATTTTCATTATATTTTTTTCGTAGTTCGCGATGAAGTGATTCTGGGGCACATCCTCCGTTGAATCGGCAAAGTATTTGAATAAGAGGTGTTAATTGAACTGGTTGTGATGAAATTAAAGGTTCTGGCATTGTGTCGCTAGTACGCATGGCAAACTAAATTGTGCTAACAATAGTCGCTCTTATATACCAAGAGGTCCATTGGCAAACCGAATACTTGTCGTCCCGTCATTTCTTTTTTTACGAATATTTTTATGCACTCTAAATAATACAGCCAAGACAAATAATAAACCCAAATCCAAAATATATGCAAATACTAGAAGAATATCCTTGTTTGTAGATATAACAGGACCAATAGAAAGAACATGACCCCTATCAATTACAAAGCATGCATTTACATTTGGAGGAAAAGGCCCATGCACAGGAAAAAGAATATTACTGTCATTTGCCGATAATACAGTAGTTAATAGGGAAAATGATATTATTATTAAAGAGTTCATTTTATTATCTTATTTTAAAATTATTCTTCATCTTATATACGAAAGGTACTGTATGAATTGTCTTAAAAAAGCGTCACGCCCTTCGGGAGGGATTGAATGCAATTTCTGTAGCGTTGATGAAAAATTGTTCTTTGAACGCAATATTAAAAAATATATACAATAATGGCCACAAGTATCTGATAGAGGGGATTGCAAAGAAAATTTGTTTTGTTTCACAATAGGAAAACGACCAAGCATAGATTGTCTCATGTCACAATTTGGTTCTTCTGCAAACGAATCAAAATATTCCACTGTACTAGGATTATCAGAATAACAAGCAATCCAATGTTCACCAAATGTCCCTTTACGCATATTATTCACAATAAAACAAAAAGGCCTTGTCCATTCTTTATTTGGGATATTATTCGAAGAAAAGACACCAAGAAACTTATTTTTTAGAGGTTTATATTTTTTAAGTAAATTTTCAAGTTGGATAGAATTCATTTTTAAACAGATCCATCAGTACTTAACACACGATCTGCATTTATGGACATTATTGCATCGAATTCACCCATTATTATCATTTCGTATCCCTCATCTTTTACAGGCCGATTGAACAAGCAACGGACGGTTGTTGTTCCCTGCCTAATGAGCTCCAAACCGTTAGTATCTTCTAGCGTCGAAGTCATAGGTATAACAAAGAAACAAGAAGATTGCGAAAATTCTTTCATCCCTATGCTTAAAGTTCTTTGATCGGAATTTGGCCAGGCATCTAAATCCATACCTACATACATATCAACAAAGGCACGAACAAAACTGTCATTGGAAAAATCAAGCTCATAAGGAACAGCCGGATACTGGAACCCCCCAAATTCTGCTGAGACAGTTCGCAAATGCGCATGCTCAAAAGTGAACGGAGACAATGCTGTATTTCCTGTATATGCAGGAGAGCTTACAAAACAAATCACTAACCGTCTAGGACATGTACTTGTGAACGCAGCATGTGTAATTTCCTGTCGACCTTTTCCAAGAAAAACGCTCCGAATTTCAATTTTTCTATATGCATATTTTGCAGGAGACTGTTCTAAATGTCTAGCAATAGCATTATTTAGCGACATACTTAAATCAACCTGCTTAACAAAAATTCTCATATCATGAAGACGTAGGCGGTATGTGCTTGTATTATTTAATAATTCTTCACCAGCTTTCTTACGATATTTTGGAGCATGAATAAGGAATTCATCGGTATTTCTGTAAAATGTCCAGAGCACATCACTATTAGGAATTAATAACTGATTTTGTCTTGCCATATCATAATCCAAGTGTGAGAGTAATCTACAAGTCTGACCTTTAGCAAATCTTGAAGCGCGTGCTTTAAATCCTGAACCTTCAAAATCATCTTTATCAACAGAATCTTTATAATAAAGGGCCGCCTCATAAAGACCTTTGCTGACCTCTCTATCTGCACCAAGTTCATGAAGAAATATACATCTGTATGCATAATGGATTCCCGAGTCATAGCATTGAATTCCATTGACGGATAGAGTTAGGCGACGAATCCATGTTAAACCTAAATATTGAGCAACACTTGTAAAACTATCACCAGCAAAATTCCCGGCCAAGTCTTTAACAATGGGGACCCATTCGCCAGTTGCATCAACCTTACGTTCTAGTGATAGCACAAGACTTAGGTATGTCTTACTTAAATCTAAGTAGAGGGAGTCACCAAAATAGCGAAAAATAAAAGGACCTGCAGATTGATTAAGAGCATTGAGGGGAAGTAATTCTTTGTATGCAGATCGTTGAATACCTACATTTGTTGAAGGGATAGTAAAGAAAGTAAGGCGATTATCAACCCCTTCAGTACTGTCTTTATCAATTTTCTTAATTGTCGTCATTTTGATTACCTAATAATAATAAACTAATACTTATATACTCAGATGTCTTCAAGGCTTAGTTGGTCTCTATACCGTCTTCTTTTCTTTCCTAAATTATCTATGATTACATTTTGTTTTTCCTTTCGCTTTCTTTTGCCTTTGCCACATTGTTGAAGCTTTTTCCCTACTTTTTGAAGACCTTCGCTACCATGCTGTTTTAATGCTTCACTTACTGATCGCCCTTGTGAAACATCTTCAAGAATATTTTTTCCAGCATTTACAGCTTCATTACCAGCTGTTGTAGCTAGATTTTTAACAATTGGCATTAAAAAACGCCCTACAGCTCCAAGTACACCAAATCCCCTTTGATATCTAGTTCCTTGGAAATAACGATTATCTTCAAGTAATCTTCCCCCTCCGTCTTGAGCACTCAAAAATGGCTCCCAGTCAATTTTATCTAGATCTAATTCAACGTGTGTCATTTTCTAAAATAATGAGCGTTGAAAGTGTAATGTTAATATGCAAGTTCCCCAATGGAATTTAACGAGCTTTCCAGTTAAGGTTCGAATTTCAATAGTAATGTCTGGATGGCGTTTACCTAATAAACGATGATGAGCTTCGGTCATATATACTTCTGAAATACTTTCACCAGGTTTACCAGATACATTAACAACACGTAATAACGGCGCAGTTACATTACCTATTATGCTATTTTCAACAAGTTTTGGTGCATAAACTAAAAATTGACGCACACCTCCAGATATATCAGGCATATACTTTGCGACTTGTCCACTATGAACCTTCTCAGAATCGAAACCAAGAGTATAAGCTAGTTGCCGACTTAATTTAATAAATTGTACGTTTCCCTGCAAGAAGACATGAAAACGCTTATGCACTTTATCGTACAGTATAGAAACCCATTGATATTTTGGATCGGCTAGTTGTATATTGGAGAAGCTAAGAAGCATTTTTAAATATTCAGGAGGATAAGCATATTCAGCTAGATGTATTTTCTTAGGCTCCGAATCCTTTAACACTTCAGATTCTTTTTGTTGATTTTCTTCTTTTGGAAGTTCTTTTTCTTTGGTTTTATCTTCAACATGCTTAACACCATTACCAAAGAAGCTTTTCCAAAAGGAAGGACGTTCAGGAGGGTCCGCAATTAACATTTCAGGACGTGGAAGCGCAGGCAGCGAGCTTAGATCTTCAGGTTGAATTTCTTCTTGCTCTGGTTCTTCTTCGATGGTGGGAAGATTATTTACTTTTTCAGGAGGAGTCCAAGGCTCCTCTTCAATTATTGTTGGAAATTCCTGAGACTTTTCTTCAGACTTTTCCTGTTCATGTTCTTGTTCGATATTTTCGCATTCGTTTCCATGTGTATCTTCGGATGGAGCTACTTCTCCATCTATTGACTCAGCTTCTTGCTCAACATTTTCCTCTTCTGCAGGTGCAGAAGTTTCTTCATCCTTTTCTTGCGTTTCTTCAGATGGAGATACTTCTTTATCTATTGCCTCAGCCTCTTTCTCAATATTTTTATCTTGATCTGCTGAAGGCTCTTCATCTTTTTCTTGTGTTTCTTCAGATGGCTCTTCAGCGACATCATCTGTAGACACAGCTTCCTCAACATTTTCTTCTTCAGGGGCCGAAGGCCCTTCATCCTTTTCTTGCGTTTCTTCAGATGGCTCTTCAGCGACAACATCTGTAGATACAGCTTCCTCAACATTTTCATCTTCAGGGGCCGAAGGCCCTTCATCCTTATCTTGTGTTTCTTCAGATGGCTCTTCAGTGACTTCATCTATTGTCTCAGCTTCATCCTCAACCCTTTCTTCAGCAGGTGCCGAAGGCCCTTCATCCTTTTCTTCTTCAGATGTTTCGTGAGGCTCTTCAATGTCTTCTTGTTCATGTTCTTCGTAAACATTTGCATCTTCTGCATGTGCAGAAGTTTCTTCATCTCTTTCGTACTTATCTTCTGACGGCTCTTCTTTTCCATCTATTGTCTCAGATTCTTCCTCAATATTGTCCTTAGAAGGCTCTTTAGCATTTTCTTGCTTATCTTCAGAAGGTTCTTGAGGCTCTTCAGATTCATGTTCGCTTAGATTTTCCTCTTCATGGCTCGAAGTCTCCTCATCATCAGGAGTTGCTATTTTTGATGATGAAGTTTCATTCGAAAGTTCAGCTTCAACTTTACCTATAATTTCTTCCGATAATAATTTTTGTCCTGCTATAGCTTCATCAACTTGATTGGCTAATTCCTTAACCTTTTGTTCTGCAGCCTTAGCACGATCTGCAGCTTTTCGTGCCTCAGTAACATCACCTCGCGATTCTGATTTTTTAGTTTCTATTTGGGCTTCTGAAACCCTATCTTTTGCCTCTAAACATTCTTGTATCCATTTGTCTATTTCATTTCTTCGACCAACCAATAATTTTAATTGTGTTATAACCCATTTTATAATAGTTGCAGGTATTTTTCTCTTAGTTACCCCCGTCTCATTTAATGTTACCTCTTCATCTATTACTGCATACTTATAACGAGCATCTTCCCAATATTTCTGATTAAGTTCTTTATTTAGTTGTGCTTGTTGCTTTGCCAATTCTTCACTATTAGTCAATGACCTTGTAGCTGCACGAACAGCCATACCCATTAAGGTTTTTTGTTCATCTGTTAGGGGCGGCAAACTATCAGATAGAGGTGTTATCTTTCCGTCTAAAGGAGTTTTGTTATTTTGCTTTTCAGTAACCTGTTGTGTATCATCTGGTTTTTCTTCAGAAGCTACTGGAGCATCAGTAGGGGCTTCTGATACACGAGACATAGGAATAGGGGGATCATCAGTTTTAGAAATATCGGATACAGAGGAACTATCTGTTTTTTTATTAAGTTGATTTTCAACTTTGACTTGTGAATGAACATGGGTATCTTTTTCAGGATTTTCTTCATCTTCTGGTAAAGGATTTTCAGGTTTAGGCGCTGAACGTGATGCAAAACTTTTAATTGCATTTATTATTATATCCTTCTGATCTGTTTGTGGTTTTAAACGAACAACAGAGCTGTCCGGAACCGATGATACAACTGGAAGTTTTGCCCCCTTAATTTCTTTATTTAAATATTGTATAAATTTATAAGCAAAGTCCTTCGGCATATCGAAGTGACCTTCCTTTTCCAATTGTTGAATTATACTCTCATGAGCATTCTCATGCTCTGCAGCACCCTCATTCTTAGTCACATCCTCAACAGCGGGCAAGGCTTCTTTTTGTTCAGGATGTGTCTGCGAAGTAGATTCAGGGGTTTCGTCCATAGACGGGACAGATTCAGTTTGACCAACTGAGTTAAATTCATCAAGTGCTTGTTTGATACGCTCTTTTTGATCTTGCTTTGGGGTGAACCGTACCATTGATATACCATCCACTTCATGAGGTCTTATAGGCGGTAAACGAATTCCTTCCTTACCTAAATATTTCATAAAATTAAATGAAATTTCCTTTGTCAAATCAAAATAACCATTTTTATCTAATTGTTCGCTTATAGTCGCGACAGCACGTCTTTTACGAAAATTTCCATAGATTCTTTTTTTATTCTCTTCAAGTCTCATTTCCTCTCGCTCGCGATCCAATTCCTTCTTCCAAGCATCAAGCAAAACAGCATTTAGGGCCTCTTCCAAGGCCTCCTCTGAAGCAAAAGACAAATCAGGTATCTCGATTCGAACAGATAGAAGTTCTTTTCCATATCGGCGATAAATTGTAATAGATTCTTGTTCATCAGAATCTCCAAGTAAAGAGAATGAAAACGGGTAAATAATATTTGAAAGTGCAACAGTCCAACTTGAATCTAACTCGAGAGTATCAGGCATTCTGACCGTAAATCTTGATGTCGTATTTCCTTCCACATCGCCAGAATTCGAAGGTAAAACCACATAAAACGAATCCATTGTCAATGTCTAACTATATCGCTGTCGTTTACCCAACTATTATGAATATCTTTATAACCAATCCAACGCACAAAGTGTTGCTTTACCCCTGTACGTGTAGTACGAGTCTTTAAAATTTCGGCAATACGATGAGTAGTATCTTCTTGTGTGGGTACCAACTCTTCTCTATAGAATACTCCTTCAATTAAGTTATTTTCAAAATCTTTTAACCTATATGTTATAGGCGTACGTGAGTCGTTAGTTGTATGTATAATAAAAAGCTCGTCAGTATAGTTAGCTAGATATCCTTTTTCAAATTTACCCTTTTCTTTTGTTATGCGGACAACTTGTCCAGGATTAAGTTTAGAAGTTATTTTAATAGGTGTATCAGTGTCCTTATATAGCCTCTTAAATAACTTTCGAGAATTTTTAAAAGTAACTGAATTAGGTTTAACACCTGTAACACGGTTTACGCTCGAATTTATTCCAGAAACAATTTGCTGAATAGCCTCAACCCAACGGAGTGTGTTTTTTTCACTAAAGTATCGGTATAATCTTTCCTTTATTGTACGATTTGCCCTTTCTGCCATTGAAGCATGTACATCAGGACTATAAACTACACGCTTATCAATATCCTTGGATCTAAAATAATCCTTCATTTTTTTAGCCTCGAATTCTATTCCACGATCAGTATACAATTTATGGGGCAAGATACTATCTGAAAGTTTGAAAATTTTTTCAAATGCCTCAATCATATCTTCTGATCTCTTAGTTTTGACGGGCGCTACAAAAATCTTTCGACTTAGAACATCAATACATACTAAAAGATATCTGTAACTATCATTATGTTTAGCTAACTGATCAAATATTGCCAGATCTGCCTGCCAATCTGTATGAAGACCACTTGGACGTGTAACGAGCCTTGGAAATTTTTTCCTTGAAGGTCTATGCATTGTATACACTCTTTGCTTATGCAAAAAATCATAAACATCCTGAAATTTTATCTTTGGATATTTGAGCCTCGCTTCTTCATAAACACGATTTATTCCTGCATACGAAGCAGGAGAATTTAGCGAATAATAAATTTTCGATAAAACGTTATCTAAAGCTTCGGTACTCGGATGCATGTTAATTAATAAATAAGAAAAGCGATCACTAGTAGCATCGCGATAAGCCTCCAGAAAATAATTTAGCATTTTTGGAAAAAGCTGAGACCCCAGAGTACGCACCTGCAATAATCCCTGAGGATTTTTTGTTAAAATTATATAGTGGGCATTTGCTCGAGCTGTTCTTATATCTCGTCCATAAAGAGATTGGGTTACAAAGATTACGCTTACACCCCAATTATGTGATCCCCTCGTAAAGAGTAAATCAAGAAACTCACTTGGAATATTTAACATAAGATCATCTAGAACTAATAATTGGTGTAATTTAACTAGCTCCACTTCTGGAACACCATTATAGGTTGTAATTCCCATTTCTTTTAGTTTAAATATATTTTCATTTATTTCGCCAAAACAATATAATATTTTATTTGGCGGTGGTTCTATTAGTTGTTCATGATTTGCAAGAAATCTCATTAACCATTGGGTTTTTCCGCTGCCTGTGGCACCGGAAATAACCATAGTGAAAGGCGCTGTGAACATTGCTTATTTTGAAAAATAAAACTATATTTTTTACTTATATATTACAGATGTTTCAAAAAGCAATTATTCAAAATGTTGTTTCAACTTCAAGTTTAACCGAAGAAAAGGAAAAATTAGATCTTAATAAACTTGCAGCTATAATTAAAAATTCTAAATATCGTCCAGATAGATTTTCAGCACTTATAATTAAAATCACTGAACCTATTCGCGCTACAGCATTATTATTTTCAAATGGACGAATTGTTTGTGTTGGAACAAAAGCGGTTAAGGATTCAAAATTTGCAATGCAAATATTTGTCGATATTATTTCTGCAGCGACAACAAAAAGAATAACCATTAAAGGATTTAATATCCAAAATATTGTTTCATCATTTGCATTTCCCGGTCATATAAATTTACCAGGTAATACTTTGCACAACAAATTTTCTATTTTATAGCCCTATATGATTTTCTGAGGATTTATCCTCCTGTCTGGCTAAGAAGACATATCTCTTATAACCCTGAGTTTTTCCCTGGAATGTGCTTAAGAATTAACGATTCACGTACAATTGCTTTGGTCTTTACAACTGGAAAGTGTATTATTACAGGAGCAAAATCAGAAGATGAAATTTATTTGACACAAAATCTAATTTACAATTCTATTTTAACATTTTTAAAATAATCAATAAATGCTTGAGTTAATTTCACTTCTTAATTCCATCAATAGTTTGCCAAGATTATTATCACCCTCCCATTGACTAGGATCCTTAAGTCGTTTGCTTGTTGGACTTAAACCATTGCTCCAATAAAATTCAGAAGTTGATGCTTGAGTAATTAGACCATCACAAGTTTCACGTAGTTGATTAAATAGTTGTACATTTTGTGTGAATTTAGCCCATAGTCCAGTATACATAACCTAAAATATATTAAATATTAAGAAACACTTTTCTTTAAAAAACTTGCCTTGTTTCGAACTGTATACCATTCTTGTTGATTGTAATTACGTATACGCTTTCCGATTCTTCGTATTGTAATTGGGTTGCGGATCAAAAGCACTTCGGATGCTATTTCTACATCCCCAAAGAATCGAGCCTTTTGCCATACAAAATATTGGTCGATCGTGGTGAATTTTCTACCAAGAACATTGAATTCAGAAATAAAGCGATTATCGAATCCACATCGTTGCGAATAAAATACAAAAATTTTCTGGTTTTGAGCTCCAACAATTTCCTCAGGAGTTTGTGATATTTTTGTTGGTTGTTGGATATTTAAATTTTCAATCATACTTGCAGCCGTACCTATAATTTAATTAAATAATAATTTTTCATAAAAAACACCTAAGTTGAAGTCGCTGATCATTTTGTTATCTATAAACTTTAAATAAAGATTATTGTTTAAAAAAGATATATTAAGATTGAAACTATAATGAATGAAAAAAAAATAAATAAAATTTTTTATTCAAATAATAAAAATTAATCAGTTGGATCTCGAACAGGATCCCCTCTATAACCATATGGATAGCAATCTAAATTCGCATCTACAAGTCCTTTGTCAAATATAGGTGCATAACTTCTGAAAAAATTTTTTAATCAAATAATATTTTTCTAATACCTTTTTTGGGATCGACTTGTAACTTCGCCGTGGCGCCAGCTTGGTTGAAAACTTGTTCTTTCAAGTCTGATAGGCTTTTGTTCATCACCATACACTTCTACCATTTTCTGAACAAAAATGCTCAATATATTTAAAATAAATTTTACTTGGAATTGTTTAAAGTCCAACGGTGAGTCGACGCTGTCCCAACATCCTCGACATTTGACAACGTATTTAATCTCACCAGTAGCCCTGTGTTTCATTTTCATCGCATACTAAAAAAATTATTCTAGGTTTTAATTGTACAAAAACCTGTTTACATCCCCCAGTATAAAAAGCAATTATTTGCCAGTCTTCATATTCACGGCTCATCATTCCAAGCATATCGCCTACAACAAATGGTGGAGGCTTTCCACGTTTATGGACATAGAAGCAACTATCCGTGTCCGTATATAAAAGTTTGCTGTCTTTGTCGTTCACGATGTCATCCATATATTTGTAAAGCATAACTCTCGCCTTTGCAGTAGTTATAAGAGCCAATGCAATGTTGTACTTCTCGTGGGGCCGAACAAATTCACGTTTGTTGCGGAACGGTACGGCGAAGAGATCGGGAGTCAGCATCTCGACAGCCCCAACTTCCAACTTTGGATCATTAAGTATTGTATGTAGTTTAACAGGTGAGCTGGTAATACAATCCTGAGTCAAATTGCATCGTAACGCCCAGCGTCCCCACCTAAATTCATCTTTTTTTTTGTCTTAAAGAAAATTATTACATTGAGTTATTGCATGTTTTTGCTAAATATCTCATTCCTTCATTTCTGCTAATTTTTTCAGGGTCGAGTTTTATTCCATATTCTTTTTGGTTTCGGTTAATAAATTCCATTTTGAGCTTTTGTTCCAATTTTGGATTTTCAGGAGCCAGAACACTACTTGGCCATCCACTTGCCTTTTTAAAAAATACGAATAAATTATAAAGGAATAAACCTCAATTTTCAATCTCATCATGTCTTGAACATATGGCCTTAGTAATTTATCAGACCATTCTTTCCATTGATATATGCTGAATACATGTGATACACGATAACCCTTTGACAGCGCAAGCTCAAGTTCCACTGAACATGTCGTGCTTACAAACCCCCTTTTTTCATCACTATGACTACTATCTGTCCCCTATTAAATTATCGATTGATTAATCGCTAATTTAATAGGGGAGGGGTCCGCCCGCAACCCAAGCCACTGCCCCCAGTCCAACTCAAAAGACAAAGACTATTTCCGCGGGGGCGGACAAAAGATCACCAATTCAAAACGTCAACTTTCAAATGACAACTTCCCAAAATGCCAAATTTCAAAATGGTAAAATGTCAAAATGTCCAGATTTAAAAATGGTCAATGGACAAGATGGGAAATGGGCAAATCTAAACCTATCAGTCTTTTTTAAGTTTGAAAAATTAATTTCCCAATATCAGTACCGAACACGCAATATTTTTTCCGAGGCGGAAGTCTTACCAACTACACCAACGGGCTCACTACTAACTAGTTGGAAAAATTGAATATATTGCAGCTCCTTTTGTTACCCTCCCACTCCCACCTGTCAGCGACAGTGTAAAAGTCAAAAAATGTTCAAGTAAAAAATGATCAATTAAAAATGGTCAAGTTTTTTTAAATCCTAGCAATTTGTGTAAATCTTTGAATATCGCGAAGTGGGGTCTGAGCAAGTTCATCGGCCTGTACTTGGGTAATATAACCATGGCTTCGTAAAAAGCGAAGCATAAAAACCCAGCAAACAATAATTATGGGTAATAAAAGGGTGTATTGCATTAATAAAATTAATAATCCGTATGTAATATTATTCCTAGGGGCGTTAACATATTCCTTATGTTCACGTAAATAATCATACGAGTTATTGGAGAAAAAATAAAGTTGAGATAAATTCTGCATTTTAAATAGAATTAATAGTATGGCCTTCCTATGTATTTAACCTAAATTTGAATCCGAAACTATATGGCGATTGTAGTCAATCATTAACATTTGGTCAAATTCACCCAAAACAATCATTTCAACACCCCCGGCTGGAATTGGGGTATTAAATTCAAGACGAATACTTGTGGTACCGCTTCTTAAAAGTTCAAACCCGCACGAATCATCAAGCGTGGAGGTTAGTGGAATCACAAAAAATGTCCAACCATTTTTAAATTTATCCATCGAAATATCGATTGATCTATCGGAATTGGCCACGCCCAATGCTTCGTACATGTCCACAAAAGCGCGAACAAAAAGGTTATTTTTAAATTTCAATTTATATGCGACCAAAGGAAAGATATGCCCTCCAGTATGAACGGAAATATCCCTTAAATCATATGGCTGGAAGTTAAATGGCGACAAGCCAAAGTCTCCATTGAAAGCTTTATTGGAAATTAAAGCAACAGTAATTCGGCGCGGAATGCTGGCGCTGAATGCATTATATTCAATCTCAGTGCGCCCGGCTGTAAGAAATGTCGATTTTATTTCGGTTTTACGCACTGCATAGGTGGCGGGTTTTGATTCCAAAGTTTTGTAAATATTCATGTTAAGTGAAGGCTGGACCTCAATCATTTTTACGAATAACTTTACGTCGTGGACATAAAGTCTATATTGGACTTCGTCTGTAGCATTCAACCTTTGTAAGGCAAACGAATTTTTTGATCGATAAATATTAAAGTTAACATCTAAATTATTAAGTAAAAACAATTCTTGGTTTCCCAAATCAAAATCTAAGCGCGATAGGAATTGTGTATGTTTCCCATTTGCAAACAGAGAGCATCTTTTTTGGAAACCCGAGTCAGTGCTATCATCATGTTTATCACACTTATAATATCCAATGGAAGCGAGGAAATTAGATTTGACATTGTCTGGGAATGAAAGTTCGTTTGTAATGTAAGCCTTAAAAGGATAAAGAGTACCACTGTCATAAACTTCAGTATTACCAACAGTCACTTTTAACTGCTGAACAAACGTTTGGCCGATACCTTGAATTGGGGCAATGCTAGTATCTGTCGCAACTATTGGACTCCATTTATTATCTTGGCCAAGCTTTTCAATAGAAAGTTCAAGGTATAGATACGTTCGCGATAAATCAGTCCATAGATTATCACTAAATAAACGAAATAGATATGGAGAATCCTGGGTAATTGTGCTAAGGGGAAGAATTTCTCTAAAAAAAGACCGAACGACAGAAACATTTGTAGGGGGAACAGTGAATATACTAAGGGCGCTATTAAGCGCTAAAGGACTATTTTCATTAATCTTTTTAGTGCAGCTCATTTTAGTAAGTACCTAATGTGTCTACGCGAATTCTCTTCTTAATAGATTTTTTGCGCGTTTTTTGTAAAGATTTTGGAATGAAATTAGGAGGACCAATTGTAGAAAAAGGTCTCTTATTTATACTTTTCGAATGAACGTTTTGCTCTTCATTATTCATCTGGCCAATAGCTGGATTCTTTTTTATATTTTTATAACGTTTAAAATCAAAACCAGTTCCTTTCTGTTTTTGAATATTGTCTGCGGCCTTTTGAAGCAAATTTTTTAATCCAGTTTTTCCCTCGTCGACAAGTGATTCTTTAAGATCTTTTCCATCTATAACATTACTTAAAACTCGATTGCCAGATTCTATCCCTTGTCTAGCTAAAGTACTACCAATTTGCTTACCAAAAGGTATAAGATATCGCATGAAGCTTCTAAGGATCGACCCTAAGCCATTTCCTCTTTGATATGGAATACCGCGGAAAACATTATAACCTCCCCATTGAAAATTATTATCAATCGATTGCTCGGTAAGAGTTGTCCAATCAATATGCGCGGGATCAAAGTCAATATGCATTTTTTAAATTAAAAATGTAAATTATTCTCAACTATTTATACTAAATAAATTATTTCTTATAAATTCAGAAACAAAATTATCAGCTTTTACTCCGTTTAAAAATTGAATTATTTTATTCATAGAGAATCCAATACATCTTTGAAACAGGAAAAATATTACGTGTTTCCCACAAGTAGGTTTCAATGAATTTTGTACCTGAACCGGATTGAAACGAACACGTTGAAATTTACTCAGATAATTTCTTATGTGAGGACTAATTGGAGGCCATATGCCTAAAGAATCGTAATAATCTATAGTATAAGGATATTCACAAAATATTGCAACCCAGTGGCTACCAGCTGCACTAGATGGATCTATATTCACAACCATGCAAAAGGGTGTAAAATTAATTGAAACTGGAATTGTATCAGCTGCAAAACATCCAATATAAAAATCTTTTGTAATATTATTTCTATGTAAGATTTTATTTATCTGAAGAGTATTCATAATATTCTAAAAATATGTTGACTTCTTAAAATGCAAAGTCAATGTACATGTTCCGTACTGGAAGGGCATTAACGTTCCGCTAGAAGTCCTGATTTCAATAAAAATTTCATTAATCTCTTTTATTAACAATTTGTGATATTGAACAAAGAGAAATTGTTCTTCAATAATTTCATCTTGCTTTCCTCTAATATTTACTATTCTTAGTACAGGAGCGGTTACATCACCAATTATCATCGGTTCAATTAACCCGGGAGCATATACATGAAAAGAAGACACTCCACCTTTCATATCAGGCATAAATTTTGCAATAGATGTCTCGAACATTTCAAGCTTATCAAATCCTAAAATATAAGCTAGTTGCTCTGTCATTGTTACACTCTTTATAAAGCTTTTATTTAAAAATAAGGAGAACCGATTTTTCTTTTCGTAAAATTCAAAATTACACACAGAAACTGGCTTGAGATAAGCATGTTCCCAAGAATCAAAATCGCTTCCACTAGTTAATAAAAATTTTATTACACTATCTACATCTTCATTCATCTTTGTTACTAAATCTGAATAAATTTCAGATTCAGTCTTTAAGGGAACAGAATCAACCGAATGTTCTGGTTTGGTCGTATTTTCATTCTTTTTTAATTCGCTAAGTCGTTTATACTCTTGCTTAGCTTGATTTTTAAGTTCTTTCAATTTATTAATATATTCAATATGTATTGCTTTCATTTTAGCCGATAAGTTTCTACAACCTTCTTCAAGTGATCTATTTAAATTTTCTTTCAGCTGCTGAGGGTTCAAAAAGCTGGAAGATGATACATTTAAGCGGACGCTCTCATTAGTTTGCCATGTCACAGTAAAAAATTGTTCCGATGTAGTGCCAAGAGATGGCCATGAATAAGGATAAACCATTACAGCCAAACCTACGGTCCATTCAGAATTAAATTGTAATTTCTGGGGCAAGCGAACTCTGAATGAATTTGTTTTATTACCCTCAACATTAGTATTTGAAGGAAGAACGATATAAAATGAAGTCATTTTAAATAAAAATGCTTTAAATCTAGTTATTATTTATATATTATCTCCAATTAACTGAGCTAGCGGGAATCCAGCTATTAAATCTCGTACCATATCCTTTCCACTTTACAAAGTATTGATTTTCCCAATCAAAGTTTCTCTTTTTCAAAACCTTTTCTATATCATAAAGTACATCTTCCTTTTTACGTTCTCTAACTAAACACAAATCATTTGCATAAAACCAACCTCTAATTAATTCGCCCTTTTTATCGGATAGTCTGTAAGTAGGGCGCTGGTGTGGAACTAGCCGTACCTGTTTAATAACAAAAATCTCATCTGTAAAATTTGGCAAGTATCCCTTTTGAAATACATGTTTATATTTCTCTATCCTAACTTTATCGCCAACTGAAAAATCAGTATGCTTCCAACGATTTGGAGCAACTTCCTCTCGCGCTTGCTCTTTTAATTTTAGTCTTAAACCTTCTGCGTTTTTATAGGTAACATCAATAGGTCGCATGCCAATACTCGAATTAAAAGAATTATTTATTGCGTTAACAATATCTTGAATAACGTCTACCCATTTTAATGTTCTTTTTTCAGTAAAATAACGATAAAGTCTTTCTTTTATGCTACGATTAGCTCTTTCTGCCATGCCAGCGTGCCATTGAGGGGATGTAAACATGGAAAAATGTTCCATATCTATAGATTTAAAATATTTTTTGACTTCTTTTGCTGTAAACTCTAGTCCTTGGTCTGTAAGTAATTTCCAAGGAACAATTTTTATTCTTGAAAATAATCGTTTAAAGGCATCAATCATTTTTTCGCTATGTTTACTTTTAACGGGCTCAACAAATATCATTCTGCTAAGCGTGTCAATGCAAACGAGAAGATATTTAAAACCTTTATTCTGACTGCTTAAACGATCAAAAATACTCAAATCAGCTTGCCATTCGGTATGCAATCCAGCTGCGAGGGTGCGCATTCGTTTATATTTCCTGACTGCGCGCCTATGCAAAGTGTAAGTATTCTGAGTCGAAAGATATTTCTTAACAGCATCACGAGTAATACTTTTGTCTACACGTTTTGCTTCCCTAAGAAGGGGTTCAAGAGACGTAAAACATGTTGATGAATTTATATCTTTATATAAACGATCCAAAGTGCTTATTTGTTTTATCGATAATTTTTCCATAGCACAGGTTTAAATGAAAAAACTCCGCTACCAGTTTGACCTGTAGATGTACCTGGGGGAAATAGTAAATTTTTTAAAAATGTATGGTTATCAATTCTGCGAATAAATTCGTCGTAACCAGTAGGTAATGGCCTTATTCGATCTCCATTATTTTTAATTATATAATTTATAATTTCTTCGACATTACTTGTAATAAATGGATAATTACCTCCTAATTTTCTTGCCAGTCTTAAGTCAGGTGTTATACCTAATGATTCAGAATTTTCTTTAATATATTTAAGAGACAACCTTTGCAATAGATTTTCTATTTAAATTTTTAATTTGGACTGTTTTCTTTAACTTGTTAGCTTTAATATTTTGTGGCGGTTTTAAAACTTTTTCATTATAATTATTTAATATTTTATCAGAAATTTCTCCAATATTTTTAAGTTTAACATCAATAGGTTTTTCTTCTTTTTCTCTAACAAGTTTATTATATCTTTTAAAGTTCTGTTCATAATTAATAGCTTGTGTATCAGGATCTAATTTAGAATTATCTCTAGCATTTTGTAGGCGTTCCCGAATTAAACCAAGTGATGTTCCATCATTACCACTACTACTATTAGTTTTTTCCTCAAGTCTTTCTGAACCCATTAAACTTTTAAAAAAATCTTCTGGTATTAAAAGCATTCGAGATGCGTGCCGCATTTTTAAAATTAATTAAATTTGAAAATTGTCTTACTTATTTATATTTTTATTTAAAAAATTCTCTGCGATTAAGGGAACAATAAGACTTGCAAGAAGACCCGCCACTGGTGGGAAACCACGCCCATTTTGAATTTTATCGCAGAGTAGCAGGCTCTTAGCCGAAGAAGCGCTTCGTGAGCGACTAATTTTACGTAATAATGATGCCTGGTTTTGTAGATTTTGTATTCTATTTTTATGAAATGGTAGCCTCCCTTTTAACAAATTCAAGCAAATTTCAACTAGACATAGTAATTGTTCGTCAGAAGCGTTTGAAATAATTTTATTAACTGCATTTTTTGATTTTGAGCAAGTCAATAAACTATTTAGAAAGCTTGCGTTTTTTTCGATTAAAAAACTAGTTGGAAAAATTTTATTTTTCATTTTGGAAGATAAATAATTGTATTTTCGTTTGGATATATATGTGTTCTCAGTCGAAGGACTTCAGGAGTGCTTGGATGAATATCAACCAACAGATAACCAAAGTTTTCCTTTGTTGCATCCCCATAAGCTTCTAAAAAATATTTTGAGTGTGAAGGGAAAATTTGCATGGCAAGTGTTCTAATTTGTAACGCTCCCGCGGGGTTTCTCATTAATAATAAATAGTGAGAATTATTACGAGGAATTTTAAGTTCTTTCGAAAATAAGTGCTGACTAATTAGAATTACACTCATCTTCCAATTATGGGACCCCCTTGTAAATATTGTTTCAATAAGACGCTGATCTATCCCAACCATTAAATCATCTAGTACCAATAGCATAGAACCCTCTGATTGAATTGCTTGCTTATGAATAAAGTCCTCTCCACCACTTGGCACCCCATTATGAACAATGACCCGTGTTTTTCCTTTATCAACATATCCTTTTCTTTGCATAAGTAAAATATTTTTATTTAATTCCCCATAACAATAGAAAACAAGCGAAATATTTGTATCAGAATTAATCAACTCTGTTAAATTGTCTAAAAATTTTTTAACCCATTCTGATTTACCAGACCCAGTACTCCCTGAAACTATCATTGTAAAAGGGTGCTTGTATCGTGTATGTAAATAATCAATTTTTTCGAATCCTTCCATTTTATTTGCTATAGTAAATTAAAAAATTTAGATTCTAATATTCTTCATTATATATATTATTACATTTTCTTTTATTTTTTTACAAAAAAAAATGAATTTTAATTCCTTCAACACATTCGGCCATTGGGGTGTATTCGAAACCCAGGAAGAAAAGCAAATACGCGAACAACAGGAGAAGGAACAAAAACAACAACGTAAATCACAACAACAAGAAACAGAATCGTATGAACATACTTCAAAAAATAGGGAAATGGAAAATGTAATTAATTTTTTCTTTGTCTAACTTTACTTTCTATTTAGAATGAAATTGATCTCTTGGTCACCTCGCTTGGATTAACCTCTCTGGTTAATGAAATTGGTGAAGATAAAAACAAGGAGGATGTTTTGAAGGCTAACGACGAAAAAATACTCGAGATAGTACTAGAAAGCGATGAAGAAAATGAAAAAGAAAGTATTGATCCAACAAATTTATCAGAAAAAAAGGAAGAAAAGGAAAAAGACGTTAAGAAGGATGAAAACCCTTTTATCCAGCCAGAACCAGTTGAAATAGAAAACCCGTTACCATTATCAATTTTGAAACGTCGCTCATTGCCTTTAATTGATTATCTATGTCAACTACACAACTGTGCATTCAAAGAGCTTCATGTACTATTCTATAACATCGAAAAACGCCGAGAAATAATTTTACACTTACAAAATCAAGTTCAACTACGTACATCCCATTTGCTTCCTTATAAAAATTTCGTTATTCGGTGCAACGATTTTACTGTCCACCAAGAAAGTATTGTTCCTGCTATGGGCGGATATTTGAATATAACGGTAATAGTTTAAAAATTAAAAAAATAATGAAATGCAAATTAAGGTACGTGGGTACTACTATGTAAAACATGGCATCAAATTACGCCACCCATACTTGCCATGCTTAATTGAATTTGGAGGAGGACACCATCGTTCTTACTACCCGCTCGAAGTTATTTGTGTTTCTAAGAAATGTAAACAGATGAAAAAATGCTAAATAATAATAATATTTTTAATATAAATTATATTTTATTTATTTATCTTGTATTCTTATTATAATTCTTTTTTTATTTTTATTTTAGAAAGTAAATATGAATATCGAAAATTGTACATGTGTTTTTAGGCTTTTGCCTGGTATTCAAAGATTTTCATCAGAAAATTTTCTCAAAATGGCTAGAAACGGCATAAATACTGAATATAATCCTAAACGATTCCACTCAATAATAATGCGTATTCGACATAAACATAACAGGACAACAGCAGCATTAATTTTTCAGTCTAGTAAAGTGGTGCTAACAGGTGTTCCCAACGTTAAGTTAGCTAGAAGAATGGCTTTAATAGTGTTAAAAAGAATAGAATTTTCGATAAAAGAAACAAATATACTAAAATTTTCAAAACTTGGAATCATAAGCCTTAAAGTTACAAATATTGTCAGCTCATATCGAAGTATGAACCGAGTTGCCATTGAATTGATATATCAGAAATTTAGAAAGCGACATAAATATGACAAATTATTTGAAAAAATAACAAAAGTTTCCTATGATCCCACAATATTTCCAGCTTTGAGATTCAAGATGAAAGATGACAAGTTTAAAAGAGAAGCTTCATGTCTTATCTACATTTCTGGGCGTGTTATATTAACCGGAATAAATTCTACTAAACAGAAAAACTATTTATTCGACAACATAATCTTACCTTTACTTGTAAAATATCCAAGATTGTAATAAAAATATTTATAATGAAAAAATAAATTTTAATATAATATCAATGAAAACAAAATTTAAAAAATAAAAATTTATCTATATCGTCTTAAATAATCTACATCAGTCCAATTCGAAGAACCAGGAATAGCTTGTAAATCCAAAATGGGATGTTGTTGAACTTGAACATGTGGTTGATGAATTATTTGATCCTAAACATAATTTTATAGAAAATTTTATATTTTTAATAAAAAAATATCAAATTTATTTTAAAGTAAATTTAATAACCTCTTGTTGTTGTTGTTGTTCCAAAACATTTCCGTGCCCAAATGGTAGCGTTTCCATATTTGGCCGAATCCTTCCTTTTTCAAAACAAACTCTGTAGTCTTTCCTAGCCATTATTGTATAAAGATCCGAACGTGTTGTTCGTCCAATTTGAGGAAATTCTACACTAATTATGTTGTTAGAATCCAATATACAATTTTCAGAAGCCATATCATCACTAAAATTTATTATTATTTTTTTCTAAATTTATAAATTACATTTCCCCATCAATATTAAATTGACAAATAACAAGTTGTTTCATTGTTTGAAAATTTATCAGTTGGTGTGTTGCATAAGAAAGTGGAAAAGATCTTATTTTTAATTCGGCCCTTTCATCTCTCCCAGTGGCCGCATCAACATGTCGAAATCCATAATTTTTTGGACCGCCAGAAACAAATTCAAGTATTTTCCTTCCAAGATGTTCTCGCTTCATTTGGCCCAGAGCTTCCCCTTCGCCGACAAAATTGCCCCCACATTTTTTGACATAGAATATCGAGTCGGTGTCACAGTACAAAAGCTGTCCATTAATTTGCTTAACTTCCTCCATATATTTATAAAGATGTAGTCGTGCGTATGATGTTACAAATGCAGCCACGTGAAGACAATTAGTGTCTGGAGGTTTGGCGAATTCTTCCTTTTTGCGCACTAAGCACCGGTCCATAAATTCGCTGACATGCTCAAAATCAAGGGTTTCGAGCGTTGGGTCCTCCAACAATTGATGGAATTCTTCAGGTGTTCTTGCATACTTAACTTCGGTTGTCCCCACACGTTGAGCCAGTTTTCCCCACAAAGAATTTGCCAATATTTTCTAAAAAAATATATATTTCATTTAAAATTTTTTATATCCCACCGCAATCATTCGAAGCCCAGGATTTATTTCCACTTTTGCTGGATCCATTCTAATCCCTTCAACTCGATCAAATTCGGCAATGTAACGATTGCGAGCCTCTTGTGAATCGCAGTTCTCGGGCCACCCGCTAGCCTGTTGTTTAAGGCCTACAAACGTATTAACATATCCTTTAAACAGTTCAGGGTCCCAACGATCATAATTCCACACCTAAAAGATTAAGGTTAAAAATAATATAGGGAAATCAAGAGAAAAATAACCTCGTAAATATCTAAAATCTGGTAGCCCAGCTCTAGCGCCTTATTCAACTCCACATGGGTGTAACCACTAATCCAAGATCTTTGCTTCATTGAATGACGACATTGTTGTTGTTGTTTGTTGTCCGCACACGAAGAACACAGAGGAAAAGTCAGACGACCATCATGTGTTCTGTACCCAAGAAGTGGAGGAAGACCATTCATTGATGTTGGTGGTAGAACACGGACTAATAAAAGTCCCTTATATCTATTGTGACGGGGGTGAGTCCATGGTAGAATAGCATTTGGTGGTTGCGTAAGAGTTTCTCTTGTCAAAACATCGGGATATCCAATAGGGAACTCTCTTGCCTTCATCACATATGGATATAGACTGACCTTAAATTTATTCAAAATTTTAAAATTAATTTTAAAAATTACTATATCAATGTAGATTATCTCCTCATCAGGTTTACAAATGTGGTGAAGTTTAAAAGGCTCAGTCCTTCCCCCTCTGAGGCAGTCCTTCCGGGGGTCCATCGGGCGTACAACATCAATTTCATTCCATGTTCGCTTTAGTTGTTGATTAAAGCGTAGCCTTTCCTTCATTTCATGTCCCCACACGACGTGTAAAGAATATCCCTGCTGTTCAAGTTCATAGAGGCGCGATTGAGTGCGCTCGTACAGTTCTTCAGCAGTGCGACCGCCAGCTAGTCTCTGGTCGCGTATCGGGAAGCATTGAGGACAACCTGTAGAAAAAAAATATTTAAAAAAATTTGTGCTAATGCAAATAAATATTACCATGGTAGTAGCACCCATTATATTCAATTGCAAGCGGTCTTAAAGGTGGAATTCTATACCAAAGTCCATCAAGACGATAGCCACAATCTTCAACATTAGCTTCACCAATAGCCCATTGGGCACCCCGCACTTTTCCTTCAGCTTCTTTATTTTCCATTTCAAATAATTTAATATAGCGCTGCGACTCGGCAGAAGCTCTCCTTCCACGCAGAAAGCCACCTTCTGGAGAGTGCACAAGCCAATTTTCAGGTAGAAAACATCGTCGCATTGTTGTTAGTGCGAGTCCTGCTGCGGTGGAAGCAGCTAAGAATGGATCGAGTCCCCCGCTGTTTTCTCCAATGAGACGGCGAAATCGAAGAACACTCTCCCGAAGGATTGCAACGTCGTTTGCACAATAAATCACAAGTTGTTCTCGGAGCTGGAAATTTGTTGTTGGTAAGTTCGTTTGTTGTTGATGCCATTCAAGTAGTTTGGCTCGTTTTTCCGGTTTTTTAAAGTCTGGCTGATAGTACTCAAGTGCTGGGAGGCCTTGAATTCTCAAATGCAGATGTTGTCGCATTATATAAAGATATGGAAAGAATGGTTTTGATGTAGCAACATCTTCAGGTAGAGAAAATACTTTAGTAAGAGCGTCAAGCTCGCAGATGAAAAAATTGAGCGAGTCTTTAAAAAGTATTTTCCTTTGTCGATTGCCTCCAATTCTCATTGAGTAGATCTTCAGTCCGGTCGTACAGAGACTTTTTGGAGGTAAATTTCTTCTATGGAGCGCTTCAAGAATTAGGTGGAAGTCATATTTGCCCCCGTTGTGAGCGATACACACAGTTAACATTTGTTGAGAGCCATACTAAATTATTTTTTCAATAAAAATATAAATTTAAAAAGCACCGATAGAAGATAATCCAAAAATTGATCCACAGGATTTTCTGCTTCGCTATCAAAGCTATGAAAATACATTCGTCGAGGATTATAGGCAGGAGTCTCAGGAAAATTAGTGTTGTCCCCAGGTGCATTTCTAAAGGGTGGTGAGCACCAACGTTGCCACCTTTCCCCTCTTGGCACACCACAGAAACATCCAGTTGCTCGTTGACCAATATCTTCAATCCCAATTCCCGCAATAATGCATTTTTCGCAAAGAATCTCAGCAATAATCAACAAAGGGACGTGTTTATACCCTGCGTTGTTAACGCCAACAGCTATTGGATGCTCTTGGGACGTTTCTGCATCGAAAAAACAAAACCTCACTGGAAATTTTGCATCCCTACGTCTCTGTAATTGTTGTTGTTGTTCGGGGTGTTGGGTTTGCTCATTTTCATTTCCCACTATTAAAAAAATTTTTTGATGTTAAAAGTTAAAAAAATACCTATAGAAGATTCAAAAATATTTTCTACTTCTTCTTCCCCTCGAGCAATTATAGAATGTTCATTTGCCTTGAGTGGTTGAATAAAACATGGGTGTTCTGGTAGGTGGGGCCCTCGACATTTGGCACAGTTGCTCAATTGCCCATTCAATGTTTGTTGGTGTTGACGTTGTTGTTCTTCAACACAGTTGTGAAGTTGTTGTTGCTGTTGACCAAATATAATGCGATTACAGCGTGAACAAATTCTCCGAGATTGACAAATTGATGCAAAAGGTCGTGTTCTTGGGCTTGCCATCTCCGCAGGCACTTGATTAGTCAAGTGGTGTTCATAGCACCCCCGCTGTGGAAAGACAAAACCACAATCGTTGCATGGAATTCTTTCAATCAGTTGACATGGAAAATTTGCTCCATAACGCATACAAAGTCGGCAGATAACTTTACACCCAGCCCAATGACGCAACCGTGTAACACTCCTTTCACAATCTATGCAGAAACGATGGGCATGGAAAAGTTGTTCAGGTCTCTCCATATAATTATAGTGCCCATTTTCCAACAAAATACAGATGTTAAAACGTGCAGCACGGCCCTCGCCTAATTAACAAATTATTTAAATATTAAGAATATTCAATAATAATACCTTTAAAAACAATTTTATATTGCTGCTCCTTTTCAAAAATAACAATTCTTATTTGTCCTTCGCCTCCCATATTTTCATTAATATAACGCTGCAACGCAAGGGCATTGTTGAGTGAATATTCATTTAAATGTAATGGAAGACCAGAATTTTGCATAAGCTCGATTACATCATTTAAATGCTCATCTTGTTGTCTGCAAAAAGCTCGAAAATGATGTTTCCGTTGTTGAGGGGAGACCCCTCTTACATTTAAATCAATTAAATTGATCCTTGTAAGTCCAATGTAAACAGATCGAGCAAGGCAAAACCTATCATTTGGGTTGATAACTTTGACAATAGAGCGACATTGTGATGATATAACATGCTCTTGATCAATATTACATCCACCTTGAATAACAGAAATGCCTTACATAATTATTTAAATATGTAAAAACAAAACTGTTACTCACCTCTATGATCTTCTGGGTTTGAAGTGCGTTGAGAATTGAGCGGCCATACTGCTATTACTTTAGTAGTGGTAGTACCTAGCAAGAGATCTATGCCGGCCTGACTAATCTCATTCAATCTCTCTATAGCTGCCGCCAAGGCCCGCATTATTTTGAGCTGGAGGGCGAAGCGGGACAGTAAATGGATTATTAAATGATGGAGGATGAAGTTGTAGACCAATGAGCCGTGGTTCAGGGCGATCAGCTAAAACCCGGTCCAGAAGACGAGAAATAAGTGTTGTTAAGGTTAAGTCAGGCCTAGCTTGGTCTTCAAAAGGCGTGAACCTAACGTTGCAAATTTCGCCGAATGTATTTCGCGACCTTGAGCTAAGTTCGCGGACAGATTCAATAATGAAAGGATCATTCATTTGATGATGATTTTGCTGTTGTTGATGTTGTTGTGCTGAATTACTTGTCTGAAATAAATGTTAATTAGTTTATACACTGTTTTATTTATATGGTGAAGCGAAGGATTTGACTTTTTTCAGTGTAAGTGTTCATTTTAGTTTTATTACATTAATTATTATTATAATTTATTTGAATAATTTAAAATTAATTGAATTAAATTATTTGAATTACATTTATTTTGATTTTATTACATTAAGTATTATTATAATTTATTTGAATTTTTAAAATTAATTGAAATAAATTATTTAAATTTATTTAAATTACATTTTGCTTTATTTTATTAAATTAATTATTAGTATATATTGTTAATTCACTTAAATTAAAATTATCTTAATTTTATTACATCAATTATTATTATAATTTATTTAAATATTTTAAAATCAATTGAATTAAATTATTTAAATTACATTTATTTTAATTTTATTACATTAATTATAAAGTTAATTGAATTAAATTAATTAAATTACATTTATTTTGATTTTATTACATTAATTATAAAATAACTTGAATTAAATTTAAAAAATTTATTTAAATTACATTTATTTTTATTTTATTAAATTAATTATTAGTATAATTATTGTTAATTCATTTACATTAAAATTATTCGAATTAAATTATTTAAATACATTTATTTTAATTTAATTACATTAATTATAAAATTAATTTAATTAAATTAATTAAGTTACATTTATTTTAATTTTATTACATTAATTATACATTTAATTGTATTAAATTAATTAAATTATTTAAATTACATTTATATTAATTTTGTTACATTAATTATAAAATTAAATAAATTAAGTTAATTAAATTTATTTAAATTAATCTATTTTTATTTTACTAAATTAATCATTAGTATAATTATTGTTAATTCATTTAATCAAAAATATTTTAATTTTATTACATTAATTATTATTATAATTTATCTGAATATTTTAAAATTACTTGAATTAAATTATTTAAATTACAGTTATTTTAATTTTATTACATTAATATAAAATTAATTGAATTAAATTAATTAAATTACATTTATTTTAAGTTTATTACATCAATTATACATTTAATTGCATTAAATTAATTAAATTTATTTAAATTACATTTATATTAATTTTATTACATTTATTAGTATAATTATTGATAATTCATTTAAATTAAAATTATTTTAATTTTATTACATTAATTATTATTATAATTTATTTGAATATTTTAAAATTAATTGAATTAAATTATTTAAATTACATTTATATAAATTACATTTATTTTTTTTTACTAAATTAATTATTAGTTATAATTATTGCTAATTCATTTAAATTAAAATTATTTTAATTTTATTACATTAATTATTATTATAATTTATTTGAATATTTTAAAATTAATTGAATTAAATTATTTAAATTACATTTATTTTTTTACTAAATTAATTATTAGTTATAATTATTGCTAATTCATTTACATTAAAATTATTTTAATTTTATTACATTAATTATTATTATTTTTTATTTGAATATTTTAAAATTAATTGAAAAAATTATTTAAATTACATTTATTTTAATTTCATTACATTAACTATAATATTAATTGCATTAAATTAATCAAATTTATTTAAATTAATCAAATTTATTTAAATTACATTTATTTTAATTTTATTACATTAATTATTACATTAATTGAATTAAATTTATTTAAATTACATTTAGTTTTATTTTATTAAATTAATTATTAGTATAATTATTGTTAATTCACATAAATTAAAATTATTATAATTTTATTACATTAATTAGTATTATAGTTTATTTGAATATTTTAAAATTAATTTAATTACATTTATTTTAATTTTATTAGAATAATTATACAATTACTTGCATTAAATTAATTAAATTTTTTAAATTACATTGTTGTATTTTATTAAATTAATTATTGTTATAACTATTGTTAATTCACTTAAATTAAAATTATTTTAATTTTATTACATTAATTATTATTATTTTTTATTTGAATATTTTAAACTTATTGTAAAAAATAATTGAAATTACATTTATTTTAATTTCATTACATTAACTATAATATGAATTGCATTAAATTAATCAAATTTATTTAAATTACATTTATTTTAATTTTATTACATTAATTATTAAATTAATTGAATTAAATTAAATTTATTTAAATTACATTTAGTTTTATTTTATTAAATTAATTATTAGTATAATTATTGTTAATTCACATAAATTAAAATTATTATAATTTTATTACATTAATTATTATTATAGTTTATTTGATTATTTTAAAATTAATTGAATTAATTTAATTACATTTATTTTAATTTTATTAGATTAATTATACAATTACTTGCATTAAATTAATTAAATTTATTTAAATTACATTGTTTTATTTTATTAAATTAATTATTGTTATAACTATTGTTAATTCACTTAAATTAAAATTATTATAATTTTATTACACTAATTATTATTAAGTTTATTTGAATATTTTAAAATTAATTGAATTAAATTATTTAAATTACATTATTTTACTTTTATTACATTAGTTATTAATATAATTGTTGTTAACCTTATTTAAATTAAATTTTATTTGAATTTTATTGCTTCTAATATTAGCAATATAATTTATTTAATATAAATTGAATTGACTAAATGAATTTATTTTAAATTAATTAAATTAATTGAGTTAAATTAAATTTATTAACTTAATTTAAATTAAAATTATTGCAATTTTTACATTAATTATTACTATACTCTGTTTTAAAAAATTTTACAATTAAATGAATTAAATTAAGATAATTATTAAATTTATTATAACATAAAAGTTAAATTACAAATTACAATTAAAAAATCCAATTAATAACAAAGTTTTAAAAAATCAATTTTTTACTTAATAAATATTTAAAAACATCTCTTTTCTTTTTTTAAATTAAGACTCGCGCATATACCTACATCTCAAATTTAATAAAATATTATAAAAACAATTTACAAGTTTTTTTAAAAAATAAATCTACCCCTTGACTAGATCCACGAGCGCCCACGCTGGGATTTACATTTCTATTTGCACGACCCTTTAAAAATTTGATTTTAAGCATTTAATTGAAAAATAGATGTACCCCACGCGATGAAGCACTTGTTCCCGGATTTCCAGAAACTTCGTTCATAACCAGTTGGTTCTATAAAAAATTAGTTGAATTTTGTTTAATTTCTGCAAATTATACCCCTCGAGATGATGATCCAATAACCGGAAGTCCTGCGCCCCCGCTTTCATTCAAGTTGGGCATAGCATTTCCCAAGTTATTGTTGGCAGCTATTCCGAAATTATTATTATTGCTTATAATTCCGCTGTTGTTTCCATTTGCGTCCTGCAGTGGAGTTGGCATTGCATTGCCAATAATCTGCATAGTACTGGACCTCGAAAATCTCAAAACATAGGGAAGCGATCCAGTCCAATTATTGCGAGCCCCCGTTTGTTCTACAACTGTTAACATAGAAAGCCGAATTATCTTAAAGTTTATAATAATAATTAAATTGATTTTAAAAAATTACATTATTTTGTCGAGCAGGTTCTAAAATTTGCGCACAGCCGTCGTAACCAAAAATCCCGATTGTTTGAAGATCATTTGTGGAGCCCACCTCCAGCAGCAAATCCGCCCTATCAAAAGCCCTCCGCATTGTAGGTCCTCTATGGGAATAAGTGACGCGACCTGTTAAACTACTAAACAAAATTTTAAAAAAATGTAAAATGGGACACACTCGAGGAGATGATTCGCGCGCCACCCGCAGAATAGGTAGTTACTAGACGTATAAAAAGTTGTTGGGTCCAAATTTGGAATTTGAAGAGCTGCTGCGGGAAGTGCCACCGCGGTTGCTCTAGCCCTTTCAGCTCTAATGATTCCTTCAATCTGAAAGTATTTCCGAATTTTAATATAGTTCACAAAAATGTTTTAAATTTTAAATTTGAAAGTAAGAAATTTTGTAAATTAACTTAATTTAAATTTAATAATTAATTAAAAAATTACATCAAGCCCCACGCTGTTATTATCGTTGTTTACAATATCCATTCGCTGCCTTCGGGCTTGTGGCTCACCGTCCTGGGAATTTGAAGTTGTTGTTGAAGTTCTACGACTCATTATTAAAATACACTGGAATTAAAATTAATAAATATTAATTAAAATAAATTTTTTAAGTAAAAGCAATATGGAGGGGAAATAATAGAAATGGACAAAAATAAGCACAAAAAAATAAAATGATTGTTTAAAAGTAAAAATAAATTTTTACGCCTCCTCTTGACGTTTAGCCACGTCCACTTTTTTTTAAATTTTACTTAAAAAATGTTTAGTTACTTGATAGATAAGATCGGGTAAATATATAAGTTACAAAAGTTGCAAAGAGAAAAAAATTTTTTAATGCTTAAATAATTTAATAAATAAAGTGCTCATTTAAAAATGAAAAGAAAAATTTTTACTTAAAAATAAACTTAGCTTTACAAAAAAATAGAGCGGGGGCAACTTAGCTCTACAACTTTGCCCCCGCTTTGTTTAACCACGTCCCTTTTTTTAGTGAAATTCAGCAAAACACATAGTTTAGGACAAATTTTTTATCTGGATGCAAAAAAAGTTCATTAACTAATTAAATTTTTTAAGTTTTGTTTTCCTTTTGGTAATCAATTCTGATTAAGAAATTACCAAAGAAAATTCTGATTTATTAAAATTAATAAAGATAACAAAAAACAAAATTTTATATTAAAGAAATTTTTAAATTAAAAATTTTAGATTAACAAAATTTTATATTAAAAAATTTTAGATTAAAAAATTTTAGATTAAAAAACATTTAACAAATTAATATTTTAAATTAAAATAAAATTAATTTAATCCAAGTGAAAAAAATTTTTAATGATTAAATAATCATATAAATAAATTGCTCATTTAAAAATGAAAAGAGATATTTTTACTTACAAATAAATTTAGCTCTACAAAAATAGAGCGGTGGCAAATTAGCTCTACAACTTTGCCCCCGCTCTGTTTAACCACGTCCCTTTTGTTTAGTTAAAAAAACTTTTAAAATTGTTTCGCTAGCTAAAAGATAATATCAGCAAAACACATAGTTTAAGACAAATTTTTTATATGGATGCAAAAAAAGTTTATTGACTAATTAAATTTTTTAAGTTTTGTATTACCTTTTGGTAAATAATTCTGATTTAGAAATTACCAAAGAAAATTCTGATTTTTTTAAATTAATAAAGTAAAAAACAAAATTTTATTTTAAAAAAATTTTTAGATTAAAAAATTTTTAGATTAAAAAATTTTAGCTTAAAAAATTTTTAGCTTAAAAAACATTTAACACATTAAGATTTTAGATAAAATGAAATTAATCCAATCCAATATCGTCATCCTCACTATCCGTCTCGTCCTACATAGATCGAGAAGCCCCGCTTTGGCTTTATTAAGCCCCCGCTTTGGCTTTAATAATTTCGTTGTGGCTATCCTTTTAGCGCGGGGCATTACAATAGTTTTCTTTGTGTCCCAAATTTACTCAAATTGCTAGGATTTAAAAAACTTGACCATTTTTTAATGAATATTTTTTGTACATTTTTTGACTTTTACACTGTCGCTGACAGGTGGGAGTGGGAGGGTAACAAAAGGAGCGCAATATATTCAATTTTTCCAACTAGTTAGTAGTGAGCCCGTTGGTGTAGTTGGTAAGACTTCCGCCTCGGAAAAAATATTGCGTGTTCGGTACTGATATTGGGAAATTAATTTTTCAAACTTAAAAAAGACTGATAGGTTTAGATTTGCCCATTTCCCATCTTGTCCATTGACCATTTTTAAATCTGGACATTTTGACATTTTACCATTTTGAAATTTGGCATTTTGGGAAGTTGTCATTTGAAAGTTGACGTTTTGAATTGGTGATCTTTTGTCCGCCCCCGCGGAAATAGTCTTTGTCTTTTGAGTTGGACTGGGGGCAGTGGCTTGGGTTGCGGGCGGACCCCTCCCCTATTAAATTAGCGATTAATCAATCGATAATTTAATAGGGGACAGATAGTAGTACTATGTGCACACCATTTTCTACCAATTTCCTTGCTATATTTATTTTCTTTTCGTTTTGCAATACCGGACTCAATCTCAATTGTACATTGATGACAGAGGTGAAAAATCTAAAATAATTTTAATAATAGAAAAAAAGACAAACTAATTTTCCATGTATTCTCTCAGGAATGACAGGTATAAACAAATCATCAGGCGGTATAATGAACAATTTAAAAATCCCACGATAAGGATGCAAGTCCTCGTGTTTTGTCCAATGAACTTCTTTATTAAGTTCTAAAACTTCAGGATGACCTAAATATTATTGAACTTAAAATTAAAATATTAAATAAACCAATAGGATAATCTGCATAAAAGTTTACGGCAGGGTATAGACTTACAACATCATAACATGAAATTTCAAAAGTTTCCTCCAAGTTACCCTCTAGATTGCATTTGAGGGCTAACGGCCCTGTTCGTCCACCTTAATAAAATAATTAATTAAATTTTTAAAAAAGAACCGTGAAAAGAATCTCTCGGAAATAAAGGTCCAATATCAGGCAATGCATCAAAGAAAAGTTTCATTTCCGGATCAGTTTCCAATTTTTTGTATACATTACACTCCCAAATAATTTTAGTCTTTATATCTTGTTCTTCAAGCAATTTAATTCTTTCATTCAATTTGTCTTGGTTATACAAGGCTGTTTTCCCATTTAAACATATTTCATGGGGGCGATAGAGGCTAAAAATATGCAAATTAGAAATTTAAAAATTATTACCAATCGTGGCCGTGCCATGCGCAACCAAGAAACTCAATAGCAATATTTTTTTCTTTGATAAATCCGTCAAGTCTTAATAAACTTCCGTCTGAAACACGGAGTCTATATTCACCTTCGGCACTTTGTTGATTTTGTATTTGCAAACCCGTTTCATGTTCAATCCATCGGATTACTTTTATTGCAATTAAAGATTGGTTTGTATCTTTGTGATACCCGTTGTCAGGAATAATACCAATTTGGGTTGGTTTCAGATAATTTATACCTAAATACACTTTATGTTAAAAATTAATTTATAAATTACAAAAATGACGGAGGCATGCGCTAGCCAATGTCATAGATGAAACAATAATATCATCACGTTTTGAAGGATCCGGAGCAAGATCAAAAAATAACTTTTGAAGTTTCACAAGAGCATGGGCAAGTATTCTTACATCCTGTTCACAATATTCCTCTATTTGTTCCCGAAGACAAAATGGTTCATTTTTGTTTAAGTTATACCAATTTTCAAACTCCTTTCTTCTTTCTTTTCCCATGGATTCTGGATAGTAATATTTTTTCTCAGGCAGAGTTCTAAGGCGAATGTCCATATTTATATTATAGTTCCATCCGTGAGGAAAAATGATTTTCCTCCTTCATCAATTTCAAGACCAAGAGCTTTTGGTAATTGCTCCAATTTTAACATCATCCAATTGAATGAATCACGAAATGAAATATATGGACACATTCCTCGTTTTTTCTTTAGAAGAACTTCATAGAGTTTGTTGCCGGTACGTGTTATGCTTGGCTCAAAACCAAAATGTTTTATTAATTCGCCCAATAGTAGATGCATATCATAACGTCTAAATTACGGTTATTGAAAAATATATTTTTACAAACCCTCCATAATGTGAAATTGCAAATGTACGTCCGGCTCTATTTCGCCCAAGATCATCAATTAACCAACTAAGAAATTTTCGAAGAGGGTTTTCATAATCAGCACTCGTCCAACTATGCATTCTTAGTTGGGATTGCCCACAGATTTTACACATGTCAGTATTTTCATTTTTCCAATTATCATTTTCCATACATTTTGAACAGAATAACATTGCCTAAAATTTATTTTAAAAATATAATCATAATTTTACCGAAACACAATTAACGTGATGTAATTGATAATTTTCATCTGAGGGTATTGAATGTGAAGGTGTCAAACCATAATTTTCCAGTTTTTTCCATTCTTCAGTATTTTTTGAAGGAGAAACAAGCATGCATTCAAAATCAAATACAACCTATTTTATTTTTAAATTATATTTTTATTAAATTTACCATAAGATAGTCCTTTGGTTTTGTAGGAATTATCGGTTGAACGTAACATTTTTCTTCGACCCTGTGCCATGAACGACACAGAGAACAAAATTTCACAAAACATTCATGGTCCTCATCTTTTTTATTTCGATATATTTGGCCGCATTCCTTGCATCTATTTTTAAATACTTATTAAAGGCGAAAATTAAAATAAACCTTTTAAATATTTTGCATATGCCTTTTTCCAAATGGCTCTTATAGCAAGTAGGGTTTCTAAATATATTGGAGCACTTGATGCAATTAAGCTCGAATCCGTCTAATTCTTTACAAGGATAATCAACACCCATTCCACAGCACCTAGGGCATTTTGCTATGCATGTTTGTTTATGTTCAGTAATTTTTTGAAAAGGTGCCTCGCAGTCCATACAGTAGAAATTTGCACCAAATAATTTATTAATTTTTCTTATTCCGAAATAATGGCCATCTTTTAAGTAAAGACTGATTTCTTTCATCGCTCGATCGGGACCTTTCCATAAAGGACGCATTTGACCATGTTCTCCAAAAAACTGATAATCTGTATTGGCCAGGAAAACGTTCATTTAAATAGTTTTGAATCATGGGAACATGTTCTTCAACACAATAATATTGTAAGGTTGCAGGATATCGGATTCCGTGTCTTTTCATTTGTTTTAGCATATCCTTGATTAATAATTCCCGATGCGTTTTTGCACTTGTTTTTCCATTCACAAGCTTTAAAAAGCTTTTACTTGCTCGTGTTGTTTTGGCCATGTTGACATAAAGCATTGTAAGTTGTACAGCCAATATAAGACAGTGATATTTGGAGGGTCCATCCGTGTTTTCATTATTCACCTGATCTTTCGATTTTATTTATTATAATTCATTTTTACCTTTATAAGATTGTTAATATCTACACCATGCACAATTTCACGTTGCTTTCGACCACTCCCTCTCTGTCCTCTTTGCATGAATTCAAGGGATTCATCGTGAGAAGGCCCCATTATTATCTTTATTGAATTTTTGATTTTAATGTTTTTTTTAAATTACCTCGATATGAATCGGCTGGCTATATAATGATTGTCTGCCCATTCGCTTTCCACTTTGATCTACTGTATCAAATTGTTCCATCACAACGCTGGGTGTATTTTGTGCCAAGCCTCGATAAGGGATTTGAATGGGTTTCTCGAGAACAGAACTTCTTATAATTATTGAACACTTTTCTGATTTTGAGCCTGCATTTCTATCAGCTTTAGCTATGAAATGATCTAGCAGCGCCTCAAGCAGGTTATCACTGCCAACAGAAGAGTCTTCAATGTTTTTTACAGAAAAGACTGATCTAAATTTATGGTAAAATTTTATTTTTTTTTTCCAAAATATTAACCTGAATACCCCAATCTTGAATCTTGCAGATTCAATATTTTCAGATATTTCTTCTTTGTAAAAATGATTGATAGGAAATCCACCAATTCTCTTTGAATGATTCATCTATAAAAGCTAAAAAATTGATATTAGAATATTTTTAAAATATTATAGTGTATATGAACACTGAAATTATAAAAGAAATTAATGGAAAATTTATTCAACAATTCCATATAATTAATATAATATTATCGGTGAATTCTTTAAATTCTTCAAATTATCTTTCTACTTTTTATAGCTGCTAAATAGATCAAACATTCTTTGCTGATAAATGATGTTATCCAACGAGCAGAACGAACAAACCTTTAAAAATATAATATAGAAAATAAAATTTTTTCTTACTATGAAGCTCAATTCGTAATTGGCACCGGTTTTTTGGATAAATATATCCGAAGCCATCGACTTCTGATGTTCAGAGCATTTCGAACACTTAAATAAAATTATTAATTATTATAAATATGTAAAGGTACCTGATGTAAAACCCAACAGAATTTAAATAAGCTTAGCAGTTTCTTATCATTATTTGTTGCAATACTATCTCCTCGACGCAAAACAGGCGTGCCAGAACCTGAAACATTTTTTGAACCGTTGTCAGAAGATTTTTCATGAGTATCATCCTTTATTGAGCGACCTTAAAAATACGTTTGATAAAAATAAATTTAAGAATTACCCCAGTGTGATGTGAACAGTATTCCCAAGTTGATATTTTTATCCAAGTCCTCAGGGCATATCTCGAGTGTAAGTAAATAAAATTCTTGATGGCCAGAATTGAATAGGAATTTTTCTCTTTTCTTTTGGCTATCACGGCATTTATTGCAGTGGAAGAGATACACACAATTTCTAGGTTGTTTAAGCAGCTGTGCACGCTTAAGCAAAGCCGCGGGCACCAGATTTTTATCTAAAACTAGAATTATGTTTAATAATTAAAAGAAATTACTTTCACGACGCATTTTTTTATAATCATCTTCATCCTCCCCGAGATTAATGATTTCATCGGAAACAGGCTCATCAGAATCCTCAGCGTCGTTTTCCATATCATAATCTAGCTGCTTATCGGCACTATCATTTTTTTCCTGATCAACGATCGGCTTTATAAAAAATTTTAAATAAATAAATGTTTAATCTAATACCTTTATGACGTCATCTAAAGATTTTATTGACCGTTTCTTAGCCTTAGTTGATAAAGAACTTGTCGATCTTCTCCGGCGTGCTTCGGCAGCCTGTTTCTTTTTCCGCTGCTCCATAATAAACTCTCGCACCATCTCTAGTTCATCAGGAGTAAAAGAGTCTGAAAATTTTAAGACTTTAACCTGGAACCGGAATTTTTTTGACCCGAAAAAAATCCGAACCCTAACCATCCATGTGTTTACCTTGATTTTGTTGGCTCTGCTTATCTTCGTTATCTGTAAAAAATAGAAATATTAAATCAATAAATCAAAAAAAATTTTAGTAATTAAAAAAGTAAATTAAAAATAAATTAGTTAATATTTTTAAAAGATAAATTAAAAAATCATAGATTTTAAAAATAAATTACTAAATCAAATTAAAAATTTTTTAGTAATTAAAAAAGTAAATTAAAAATAAAGTAGTTAATATTTTTAAAAAATAAATTAAAAAATCATAGATTTAAAAAATAAATTACTAAATCATAGATTTAAAAAATTAATTACTAAATCAAATTAAAAAATTATAAATCACCATTTTTAATATTGGATTTTTGGATGCTTGGCATTTTTGGTTGTTAATAAAAATTTAAGAAATTTTAAGAAATTATAAGAATGAATAATGGAATGAAAATTCTGCTCTTTTTATAGTGCCAGCAAGGGCGGGCCCATAAGTTTTTATGAAGGAGAAACATGTTTTACTTATCAGATTAAATCAAATGTTGTCTAGGAAAAATTAATAGATGTCCGCGACAGGTTTTCTACAAAAGGGATTTTGATCATTGATCTTTGATGTTGAAACATAATATACTTATCTATTTAATAGTCAGCAAAAAGTCTAGTTTTTTTGACTTGTTTTTTTATTTATGATTGAGTTAACATGTTTTTAATGTTTGATCCTTTTCATTTGGTTTTTATTTCAAAAAGATTTGACAAGGTCTGTAATAAAAAACTTGTGATGTTTGATCCTTAATATTTGATCTTTTATTTCAGAAATATTTCTTTAATTACACAGATTTGACAAGTTTTTTTATAAAAAACTATTAATCTTTTATCTTTTTTTAATATATATTTTTTAGATAAAAAACTTCTAAATTTCTTGGCGTAAACGGCATATAAAGGCAGCTAAACATTTAACATTTTATTATATTTTTACTTCATAATTTTATTATTTTATAATTATAATTTTTTACTTTTTTATATTAAAAAATAAACAGTAATTAAACTTTTTAATTTCAAATAAGTTTATTCAAAATTTTTTTAAATAATAATAATTTTAGTCTACTATTTTTTACCGTAAATTCAACCCTTTTATTTAATTTTTATAGTCTATTCCTTTTTTTATTCAAAATTAAACAGATTTAAGTTTGTAATTTTCAGTAAACTTAACAAACTATTTTTTAAATATTATCAAGAATACAAAAAACATTGCAAAAATATAATTGGTTTCTAAAATTCTCAAAATTTTCGCCTGCGGAGCTAAAAATGATAGAAAGATAATTTGAAGGCCTTACATAGTTCTTAATGAAAAGTAAGAAATATTATCAATTTCAACTGCGGGGTTAAGTAAAATTTTCGGTGACTGATCTGTAGAATATTTCAAAGAAGCATAATACATGGATAAAATATGAATTGGATATTCTGGATGGCAAATTCATGCATAAACCGATTTTCGGTTAACCAAAAACCGGTGGTCTATCGAAATATCGAAGACCGTTGTTTGTAAGCGGGGCAGAACCGAAAACCGAGGGTACCTGTTAATAACAGATCGCCAACAACCCTATTGAATATAATTTTAAGGATTTGAAAAAATATAAAATTTTAGAGAGTAATAGTAAATATAGAAATTAATATTGTAAAATATAGTTGATTTCTTTTTTTTTTGAAAAATTAAAAAAATATATAAAACAGGATGGACGACATTTCTTTTCGCTATTTCATTCCATGTTTTCATTTTTGTACCAATTGAATTAGAAAAAATTATATTTTGCCTATCCATGATCTTAAATAAAAGATAAAAACATAATAGTAAATTATAATTCTTCCTTTGGCAATTGCTTCAATAAAATATTAATTCTTGTATTCCTTTCATTATAATTCTTTCTGTGTTAGCTTGAAAATTCAGAAATTTTTTAAATTTCAATTAAATAAGCTCAGACTTATCCTTTGGAATATTATGAAGACTTCATTTAAAAATAATAGTTTTTAGAATACCCTATCAGAAAACTAGGATATAATTAAAGTTTTTGATAGGTTGGATATATTTTAAGTTTGGAAAGCATATATTTTAAATTTGGATATTTTTAAAAATTATTTTTGAATATTAATTAAAATTTAAGTATTAATTAAAACTTAAAATTAAATAAGTTTAAATATAAAATTTAAGTATTGATTAAAACTTAAAATTAAATATTCTTTAAATATTAATTAAATTTAAAATTAACATTTATTTAGATGTTAATTTAAAATATTAAAAAATTCTAAAAAACTAAGAAGTAAATATAACTTTTAAATATATCTTTGAAAAAATGGGACGTTTAAATATGTACTTAAAAATATTTTTTTATTTTGTTGTAACTTGTTTGATTCATAAGCTTTGTTTTATTTTGATCGTTAATCTTTAGAATGTTTCCATTATTTTTTTCATTAATGGTGTTTAATTTTTGTTGTAGCAAGAAATTCAAAATTTTTTGTTAATTTTTGATTGTCTAATTAATTTTTTTACTTTTTAGATTTTATCTTAAACATATTTTTTAATTGTTTTCTTTCTTAAAATATTGAATGTTTAAAAAATTTCTGGTCTTTTCCTTACGACGTAAAAATATTTTTTATATATGTTAACATATTTTGATCCGTTTGTTTGATAAAATATTTTTTTATTTTTTTGAAACAACTTTTTAGTTGTTTTTTTGTTTTTTATTTCATTGCTCCTTCTCTATTTTATTATTAGTTATTAAAAATTTATTTTTTAATACATTTTTAAATTATTTATTTTAATTTTTGAATAATCTTTAATTTGTTAAATTTTAGAATTTTAAAATATTTTTAAAATAGTAATTTGATCTTTAAATTAATTTTTACATTAGGTTTTAGATGTATTGATTATTTATAAATTTTTAGTATTCTGATAGGATTCAGTAGATATTGTTGGAATTAGTCTAAAGGTTTTGAAAAATTTTAAGAAATGATTGATTTTTATATATTTTTACAATATTTTTGTCTGAAAAATTTAATTTAAATTTTTATTTCCCTTTAAAAAATTTTTTTACTTCCTGCTTTATCAAAAAACAATTCCTAAAATTAATCTTCGTATTCATTTCTTTAAAAATACACAATTTTTATTTCCTGCAAAAAAGGGAATAAAAGTTGTGTATATACTACTATTTTATTTTTATATTTTTATTTTTATCAAAGTTTAGAAGAAATTTTACAATAATAATACTAAAAATTTTATTTTTATATTTTTATTTTTATCAAAGTTTAGAAGAAATTTTACAATAATAATACTAAAAATTTTATTTTTATATTTTTATTTTTATCAAAGTTTAGAAGAAATTTTACAATAATAATACTAAAAATTTTATTTTTATATTTTTATTTTTATCAAAGTTTAGAAGAAATTTTACAATAATAATACTAAAAATTTTATTTTTATATTTTTATTTTTATCAAAGTTTAGAAGAAATTTTACAATAATAATACTAAAAATTTTATTTTTATATTTTAATACTAAATAATACTAAAAATTTTATTTTTATATTTTTATTCTTATCAAAGTTTAGAAGAAATTTTACAATAATAATACTAAAAATTTTATTTTTATATTTTTATTTTTATCAAAGTTTAGAAGAAATTTTACAATAATAATACTAAAAATTTTATTTTTATATTTTTATTTTTATCAAAGTTTAGAAGAAATTTTACAATAATAATACTAAAAATTTTATTTTTATATTTTTATTCTTATCAAAGTTTAGAAGAAATTTTACAATAATAATACTAAAAATTTTATTTTTATATTTTTATTCTTATCAAAGTTTAGAAGAAATTTTACAATAATAATACTAAAAATTTTATTTTTATATTTTTATTTTTATCAAAGTTTAGAAGAAATTTTACAATAATAATACTAAAAATTTTATTTTTATATTTTTATTTTTATCAAAGTTTAGAAGAAATTTTACAATAATAATACTAAAAATTTTATTTTTATATTTTTATTCTTATCAAAGTTTAGAAGAAATTTTACAATAATAATACTAAAAATTTTATTTTTATATTTTTATTTTTATCAAAGTTTAGAAGAAATTTTACAATAATAATACTAAAAATTTTATTTTTATATTTTTATTTTTATCAAAGTTTAGAAGAAATTTTACAATAATAATACTAAAAATTTTATTTTTATATTTTTATTTTTATCAAAGTTTAGAAGAAATTTTACAATAATAATACTAAAAATTTTATTTTTATATTTTAATACTAAATAATACTAAAAATTTTATTTTTATATTTTTATTCTTATCAAAGTTTAGAAGAAATTTTACAATAATAATACTAAAAATTTTATTTTTATATTTTTATTCTTATCAAAGTTTAGAAGAAATTTTACAATAATAATACTAAAAATTTTATTTTTATATTTTTATTTTTATCAAAGTTTAGAAGAAATTTTACAATAATAATACTAAAAATTTTATTTTTATATTTTTATTCTTATCAAAGTTTAGAAGAAATTTTACAATAATAATACTAAAAATTTTATTTTTATATTTTTATTTTTATCAAAGTTTAGAAGAAATTTTACAATAATAATACTAAAAATTTTATTTTTATATTTTTATTTTTATCAAAGTTTAGAAGAAATTTTACAATAATAATACTAAAAATTTTATTTTTATATTTTTTATTCTTATCAAAGTTTAGAAGAAATTTTACAATAATAATACTAAAAATTTTATTTTTATATTTTTATTTTTATCAAAGTTTAGAAGAAATTTTACAATAATAATACTAAAAATTTTATTTTTATATTTTTATTCTTATCAAAGTTTAGAAGAAATTTTACAATAATAATACTAAAAATTTTATTTTTATATTTTTATTTTTATCAAAGTTTAGAAGAAATTTTACAATAATAATACTAAAAATTTTATTTTTATATTTTTATTCTTATCAAAGTTTAGAAGAAATTTTACAATAATAATACTAAAAATTTTATTTTTATATTTTTATTTTTATCAAAGTTTAGAAGAAATTTTACAATAATAATACTAAAAATTTTATTTTTATATTTTTATTTTTATCAAAGTTTAGAAGAAATTTTACAATAATAATACTAAAAATTTTATTTTTATATTTTTATTCTTATCAAAGTTTAGAAGAAATTTTACAATAATAATACTAAAAATTTTATTTTTATATTTTTATTTTTATCAAAGTTTAGAAGAAATTTTACAATAATAATACTAAAAATTTTATTTTTATATTTTTATTTTTATCAAAGTTTAGAAGAAATTTTACAATAATAATACTAAAAATTTTATTTTTATATTTTTATTCTTAGCAAAGTTTAGAAGAAATTTTACAATAATAATACTAAAAATTTTATTTTTATATTTTTATTTTTATCAAAGTTTAGAAGAAATTTTACAATAATAATACTAAAAATTTTATTTTTATATTTTTATTTTTATCAAAGTTTAGAAGAAAGTTTACAATAATAATACTAAAAATTTTATTTTTATATTTTTATTTTTATCAAAGTTTAGAAGAAATTTTACAATAATAATACTAAAAATTTTATTTTTATATTTTTATTTTTATCAAAGTTTAGAAGAAATTTTACAATAATAATACTAAAAATTTTATTTTTATATTTTTATTTTTATCAAAGTTTAGAAGAAATTTTACAATAATAATACTAAAAATTTTATTTTTATATTTTTATTTTTATCAAAGTTTAGAAGAAATTTTACAATAATAATACTAAAAATTTTATTTTTATATTTTTATTTTTATCAAAGTTTAGAAGAAATTTTACAATAATAATACTAAAAATTTTATTTTTATATTTTTATTCTTAGCAAAGTTTAGAAGAAATTTTACAATAATAATACTAAAAATTTTATTTTTATATTTTTATTTTTATCAAAGTTTAGAAGAAATTTTACAATAATAATACTAAAAATTTTATTTTTATATTTTTATTTTTATCAAAGTTTAGAAGAAATTTTACAATAATAATACTAAAAATTTTATTTTTATATTTTTATTTTTATCAAAGTTTAGAAGAAATTTTACAATAATAATACTAAAAATTTTATTTTTATATTTTTATTTTTATCAAAGTTTAGAAGAAATTTTACAATAATAATACTAAAAATTTTATTTTTATATTTTTATTTTTATCAAAGTTTAGAAGAAATTTTACAATAATAATACTAAAAATTTTATTTTTATATTTTTATTTTTATCAAAGTTTAGAAGAAATTTTACAATAATAATACTAAAAATTTTATTTTTATATTTTTATTTTTATCAAAGTTTAGAAGAAATTTTACAATAATAATACTAAAAATTTTATTTTTATATTTTTATCTTATCAAAGTTTAGAAGACATTTTACAATAATAATACTAAAAATTTTATTTTTATATTTTTATTTTTATCAAAGTTTAGAAGAAATTTTACAATAATAATACTAAAAATTTTATTTTTATATTTTTATTTTTATCAAAGTTTAGAAGAAATTTTACAATAATAATACTAAAAATTTTATTTTTATATTTTTATTTTTATCAAAGTTTAGAAGAAATTTTACAATAATAATACTAAAAATTTTATTTTTATATTTTTATTTTTATCAAAGTTTAGAAGAAATTTTACAATAATAATACTAAAAATTTTATTTTTATATTTTTATTTTTATCAAAGTTTAGAAGAAATTTTACAATAATAATACTAAAAATTTTATTTTTATATTTTTATTTTTATCAAAGTTTAGAAGAAATTTTACAATAATAATACTAAAAATTTTATTTTTATATTTTTATTTTTATCAAAGTTTAGAAGAAATTTTACAATAATAATACTAAAAATTTTATTTTTATATTTTAATACTAAATAATACTAAAAATTTTATTTTTATATTTTTATATTTTTATTTTTATCAAAGTTTAGAAGAAATTTTACAATAATAATACTAAAAATTTTATTTTTATATTTTAATACTAAATAATACTAAAAATTTTATTTTTATATTTTTATTCTTATCAAAGTTTAGAAGAAATTTTACAATAATAATACTAAAAATTTTATTTTTATATTTTTATTCTTATCAAAGTTTAGAAGAAATTTTACAATAATAATACTATTTTTATATTTTTATTTTTATCAAAGTTTAGAAGAAATTTTACAATAATAATACTAAAAATTTTATTTTTATATTTTTATTTTTATCAAAGTTTAGAAGAAATTTTACAATAATAATACTAAAAATTTTATTTTTATATTTTTATTTTTATCAAAGTTTAGAAGAAATTTTACAATAATAATACTAAAAATTTTATTTTTATATTTTTATTTTTATCAAAGTTTAGAAGAAATTTTACAATAATAATACTAAAAATTTTATTTTTATATTTTTATTTTTATCAAAGTTTAGAAGAAATTTTACAATAATAATACTAAAAATTTTATTTTTATATTTTAATACTAAATAATACTAAAAATTTTATTTTTATATTTTTATTCTTATCAAAGTTTAGAAGAAATTTTACAATAATAATACTAAAAATTTTATTTTTATATTTTTATTTTTATCAAAGTTTAGAAGAAATTTTACAATAATAATACTAAAAATTTTATTTTTATATTTTAATACTAAATAATACTAAAAATTTTATTTTTATATTTTTATTCTTATCAAAGTTTAGAAGAAATTTTACAATAATAATACTAAAAATTTTATTTTTATATTTTTATTTTTATCAAAGTTTAGAAGAAATTTTACAATAATAATACTATTTTTATATTTTTATTTTTATCAAAGTTTAGAAGAAATTTTACAATAATAATACTAAAAATTTTATTTTTATATTTTTATTTTTATCAAAGTTTAGAAGAAATTTTACAATAATAATACTAAAAATTTTATTTTTATATTTTTATTTTTATCAAAGTTTAGAAGAAATTTTACAATAATAATACTAAAAATTTTATTTTTATATTTTTATTCTTATCAAAGTTTAGAAGAAATTTTACAATAATAATACTAAAAATTTTATTTTTATATTTTTATTTTTATCAAAGTTTAGAAGAAATTTTACAATAATAATACTAAAAATTTTATTTTTATATTTTTATTTTTATCAAAGTTTAGAAGAAATTTTACAATAATAATACTAAAAATTTTATTTTTATATTTTTATTCTTATCAAAGTTTAGAAGAAATTTTACAATAATAATACTAAAAATTTTATTTTTATATTTTTATTTTTATCAAAGTTTAGAAGAAATTTTACAATAATAATACTAAAAATTTTATTTTTATATTTTTATTTTTATCAAAGTTTAGAAGAAATTTTACAATAATAATACTAAAAATTTTATTTTTATATTTTTATTTTTATCAAAGTTTAGAAGAAATTTTACAATAATAATACTAAAAATTTTATTTTTATATTTTTTATTTTTATCAAAGTTTAGAAGAAATTTTACAATAATAATACTAAAAATTTTATTTTTATAATTTTATTCTTATCAAAGTTTAGAAAAAATTTTACAATAATAATACTAAAAATTTTATTTTTATATTTTTATTTTTATCAAAGTTTAGAAGAAATTTTACAATAATAATACTAAAAATTTTATTTTTATATTTTAATACTAAATAATACTAAAAATTTTATTTTTATATTTTTATATTTTTATTTTTATCAAAGTTTAGAAGAAATTTTACAATAATAATACTAAAAATTTTATTTTTATATTTTAATACTAAATAATACTAAAAATTTTATTTTTATATTTTTATTCTTATCAAAGTTTAGAAGAAATTTTACAATAATAATACTAAAAATTTTATTTTTATATTTTTATTCTTATCAAAGTTTAGAAGAAATTTTACAATAATAATACTATTTTTATATTTTTATTTTTATCAAAGTTTAGAAGAAATTTTACAATAATAATACTAAAAATTTTATTTTTATATTTTTATTTTTATCAAAGTTTAGAAGAAATTTTACAATAATAATACTAAAAATTTTATTTTTATATTTTTATTCTTATCAAAGTTTAGAAGAAATTTTACAATAATAATACTAAAAATTTTATTTTTATATTTTAATACTAAATAATACTAAAAATTTTATTTTTATATTTTTATTCTTATCAAAGTTGAGAAGAAGTGTTACAATTATAATAATAAAAGTTTTATTTTTATATTTTTATTCTTATCAAAGTTTAGAAGAAATTTTACAATAATAATACTATTTTTATATTTTTATTTTTATCAAAGTTTAGAAGAAATTTTACAATAATAATACTAAAAATTTTATTTTTATATTTTTATTTTTATCAAAGTTTAGAAGAAATTTTACAATAATAATACTAAAAATTTTATTTTTATATTTTTATTTTTATCAAAGTTTAGAAGAAATTTTACAATAATAATACTAAAAATTTTATTTTTATATTTTTATTTTTATCAAAGTTTAGAAGAAATTTTACAATAATAATACTAAAAATTTTATTTTTATATTTTAATACTAAATAATACTAAAAATTTTATTTTTATATTTTTATTCTTATCAAAGTTTAGAAGAAATTTTACAATAATAATACTAAAAATTTTATTTTTATATTTTTATTTTTATCAAAGTTTAGAAGAAATTTTACAATAATAATACTAAAAATTTTATTTTTATATTTTAATACTAAATAATACTAAAAATTTTATTTTTATATTTTTATTCTTATCAAAGTTTAGAAGAAATTTTACAATAATAATACTAAAAATTTTATTTTTATATTTTAATACTAAATAATACTAAAAATTTTATTTTTATATTTTTATATTTTTATTTTTATCAAAGTTTAGAAGAAATTTTACAATAATAATACTAAAAATTTTATTTTTATATTTTAATACTAAATAATACTAAAAATTTTATTTTTATATTTTTATTCTTATCAAAGTTTAGAAGAAATTTTACAATAATAATACTAAAAATTTTATTTTTATATTTTAATACTAAATAATACTAAAAATTTTATTTTTATATTTTTATATTTTTATTTTTATCAAAGTTTAGAAGAAATTTTACAATAATAATACTAAAAATTTTATTTTTATATTTTAATACTAAATAATACTAAAAATTTTATTTTTATATTTTTATTCTTATCAAAGTTTAGAAGAAATTTTACAATAATAATACTAAAAATTTTATTTTTATATTTTTATTCTTATCAAAGTTTAGAAGAAATTTTACAATAATAATACTATTTTTATATTTTTATTTTTATCAAAGTTTAGAAGAAATTTTACAATAATAATACTAAAAATTTTATTTTTATATTTTTATTTTTATCAAAGTTTAGAAGAAATTTTACAATAATAATACTAAAAATTTTATTTTTATATTTTTATTCTTATCAAAGTTTAGAAGAAATTTTACAATAATAATACTAAAAATTTTATTTTTATATTTTAATACTAAATAATACTAAAAATTTTATTTTTATATTTTTATTCTTATCAAAGTTTAGAAGAAATTTTACAATAATAATACTAAAAATTTTATTTTTATATTTTTATTCTTATCAAAGTTTAGAAGAAATTTTACAATAATAATACTATTTTTATATTTTTATTTTTATCAAAGTTTAGAAGAAATTTTACAATAATAATACTAAAAATTTTATTTTTATATTTTTATTTTTATCAAAGTTTAGAAGAAATTTTACAATAATAATACTAAAAATTTTATTTTTATATTTTTATTTTTATCAAAGTTTAGAAGAAATTTTACAATAATAATACTAAAAATTTTATTTTTATATTTTTATTTTTATCAAAGTTTAGAAGAAATTTTACAATAATAATACTAAAAATTTTATTTTTATATTTTAATACTAAATAATACTAAAAATTTTATTTTTATATTTTTATTCTTATCAAAGTTTAGAAGAAATTTTACAATAATAATACTAAAAATTTTATTTTTATATTTTTATTTTTATCAAAGTTTAGAAGAAATTTTACAATAATAATACTAAAAATTTTATTTTTATATTTTAATACTAAATAATACTAAAAATTTTATTTTTATATTTTTATTCTTATCAAAGTTTAGAAGAAATTTTACAATAATAATACTAAAAATTTTATTTTTATATTTTTATTTTTATCAAAGTTTAGAAGAAATTTTACAATAATAATACTATTTTTATATTTTTATTTTTATCAAAGTTTAGAAGAAATTTTACAATAATAATACTAAAAATTTTATTTTTATATTTTTATTTTTATCAAAGTTTAGAAGAAATTTTACAATAATAATACTAAAAATTTTATTTTTATATTTTTATTTTTATCAAAGTTTAGAAGAAATTTTACAATAATAATACTAAAAATTTTATTTTTATATTTTTATTCTTATCAAAGTTTAGAAGAAATTTTACAATAATAATACTAAAAATTTTATTTTTATATTTTTATTTTTATCAAAGTTTAGAAGAAATTTTACAATAATAATACTAAAAATTTTATTTTTATATTTTTATTTTTATCAAAGTTTAGAAGAAATTTTACAATAATAATACTAAAAATTTTATTTTTATATTTTTATTCTTATCAAAGTTTAGAAGAAATTTTACAATAATAATACTAAAAATTTTATTTTTATATTTTTATTTTTATCAAAGTTTAGAAGAAATTTTACAATAATAATACTAAAAATTTTATTTTTATATTTTTATTTTTATCAAAGTTTAGAAGAAATTTTACAATAATAATACTAAAAATTTTATTTTTATATTTTTATTTTTATCAAAGTTTAGAAGAAATTTTACAATAATAATACTAAAAATTTTATTTTTATATTTTTATTTTTATCAAAGTTTAGAAGAAATTTTACAATAATAATACTAAAAATTTTATTTTTATATTTTTATTTTTATCAAAGTTTAGAAGAAATTTTACAATAATAATACTAAAAATTTTATTTTTATATTTTTATTTTTATCAAAGTTTAGAAGAAATTTTACAATAATAATACTAAAAATTTTATTTTTATAATTTTATTCTTATCAAAGTTTAGAAAAAATTTTACAATAATAATACTAAAAATTTTATTTTTATATTTTTATTTTTATATTTTTATTTTTATCAAAGTTTAGAAGAAATTTTACAATAATAATACTAAAAATTTTATTTTTATAATTTTATTTTTATCAAAGTTTAGAAGAAATTTTACAATAATAATACTAAAAATTTTATTTTTATATTTTTATTCTTAGCAAAGTTTAGAAGAAATTTTACAATAATAATACTAAAAATTTTATTTTTATATTTTTATTTTTATCAAAGTTTAGAAGAAATTTTACAATAATAATACTAAAAATTTTATTTTTATATTTTTATTTTTATCAAAGTTTAGAAGAAATTTTACAATAATAATACTAAAAATTTTATTTTTATATTTTTATTTTTATCAAAGTTTAGAAGAAATTTTACAATAATAATACTAAAAATTTTATTTTTATATTTTTATTTTTATCAAAGTTTAGAAGAAATTTTACAATAATAATACTAAAAATTTTATTTTTATATTTTTATTTTTATCAAAGTTTAGAAGAAATTTTACAATAATAATACTAAAAATTTTATTTTTATATTTTTATTTTTATCAAAGTTTAGAAGAAATTTTACAATAATAATACTAAAAATTTTATTTTTATATTTTTATTTTTATCAAAGTTTAGAAGAAATTTTACAATAATAATACTAAAAATTTTATTTTTATATTTTTATTTTTATCAAAGTTTAGAAGAAATTTTACAATAATAATACTAAAAATTTTATTTTTATATTTTTATTTTTATCAAAGTTTAGAAGAAATTTTACAATAATAATACTAAAAATTTTATTTTTATATTTTTATTTTTATCAAAGTTTAGAAGAAATTTTACAATAATAATACTAAAAATTTTATTTTTATATTTTTATTTTTATCAAAGTTTAGAAGAAATTTTACAATAATAATACTAAAAATTTTATTTTTATATTTTTATTTTTATCAAAGTTTAGAAGAAATTTTACAATAATAATACTAAAAATTTTATTTTTATATTTTTATTTTTATCAAAGTTTAGAAGAAATTTTACAATAATAATACTAAAAATTTTATTTTTATATTTTTATTTTTATCAAAGTTTAGAAGAAATTTTACAATAATAATACTAAAAATTTTATTTTTATATTTTTATTTTTATCAAAGTTTAGAAGAAATTTTACAATAATAATACTAAAAATTTTATTTTTATATTTTTATTTTTATCAAAGTTTAGAAGAAATTTTACAATAATAATACTAAAAATTTTATTTTTATATTTTTATTTTTATCAAAGTTTAGAAGAAATTTTACAATAATAATACTAAAAATTTTATTTTTATATTTTTATTTTTATCAAAGTTTAGAAGAAATTTTACAATAATAATACTAAAAATTTTATTTTTATATTTTTATTTTTATCAAAGTTTAGAAGAAATTTTACAATAATAATACTAAAAATTTTATTTTTATATTTTTATTTTTATCAAAGTTTAGAAGAAATTTTACAATAATAATACTAAAAATTTTATTTTTATATTTTTATTTTTATCAAAGTTTAGAAGAAATTTTACAATAATAATACTAAAAATTTTATTTTTATATTTTTATTTTTATCAAAGTTTAGAAGAAATTTTACAATAATAATACTAAAAATTTTATTTTTATATTTTAATACTAAATAATACTAAAAATTTTATTTTTATATTTTTATTTTTATCAAAGTTTAGAAGAAATTTTACAATAATAATACTAAAAATTTTATTTTTATATTTTTATTTTTATCAAAGTTTAGAAGAAATTTTACAATAATAATACTAAAAATTTTATTTTTATATTTTTATTTTTATCAAAGTTTAGAAGAAATTTTACAATAATAATACTAAAAATTTTATTTTTATATTTTTATTTTTATCAAAGTTTAGAAGAAATTTTACAATAATAATACTAAAAATTTTATTTTTATATTTTTATTTTTATCAAAGTTTAGAAGAAATTTTACAATAATAATACTAAAAATTTTATTTTTATATTTTTATTTTTATCAAAGTTTAGAAGAAATTTTACAATAATAATACTAAAAATTTTATTTTTATATTTTAATACTAAATAATACTAAAAATTTTATTTTTATATTTTTATTTTTATCAAAGTTTAGAAGAAATTTTACAATAATAATACTAAAAATTTTATTTTTATATTTTTATTTTTATCAAAGTTTAGAAGAAATTTTACAATAATAATACTAAAAATTTTATTTTTATATTTTAATACTAAATAATACTAAAAATTTTATTTTTATATTTTTATTTTTATCAAAGTTTAGAAGAAATTTTACAATAATAATACTAAAAATTTTATTTTTATATTTTTATTTTTATCAAAGTTTAGAAGAAATTTTACAATAATAATACTAAAAATTTTATTTTTATATTTTTATTTTTATCAAAGTTTAGAAGAAATTTTACAATAATAATACTAAAAATTTTATTTTTATATTTTAATACTAAATAATACTAAAAATTTTATTTTTATATTTTTATTTTTATCAAAGTTTAGAAGAAATTTTACAATAATAATACTAAAAATTTTATTTTTATATTTTTATTTTTATCAAAGTTTAGAAGAAATTTTACAATAATAATACTAAAAATTTTATTTTTATATTTTAATACTAAATAATACTAAAAATTTTATTTTTATATTTTTATTTTTATCAAAGTTTAGAAGAAATTTTACAATAATAATACTAAAAATTTTATTTTTATATTTTTATTTTTATCAAAGTTTAGAAGAAATTTTACAATAATAATACTAAAAATTTTATTTTTATATTTTTATTTTTATCAAAGTTTAGAAGAAATTTTACAATAATAATACTAAAAATTTTATTTTTATATTTTTATTTTTATCAAAGTTTAGAAGAAATTTTACAATAATAATACTAAAAATTTTATTTTTATATTTTTATTTTTATCAAAGTTTAGAAGAAATTTTACAATAATAATACTAAAAATTTTATTTTTATATTTTTATTTTTATCAAAGTTTAGAAGAAATTTTACAATAATAATACTAAAAATTTTATTTTTATATTTTTATTTTTATCAAAGTTTAGAAGAAATTTTACAATAATAATACTAAAAATTTTATTTTTATATTTTTATTTTTATCAAAGTTTAGAAGAAATTTTACAATAATAATACTAAAAATTTTATTTTTATATTTTTATTTTTATCAAAGTTTAGAAGAAATTTTACAATAATAATACTAAAAATTTTATTTTTATATTTTTATTTTTATCAAAGTTTAGAAGAAATTTTACAATAATAATACTAAAAATTTTATTTTTATATTTTTATTTTTATCAAAGTTTAGAAGAAATTTTACAATAATAATACTAAAAATTTTATTTTTATATTTTTATTTTTATCAAAGTTTAGAAGAAATTTTACAATAATAATACTAAAAATTTTATTTTTATATTTTAATACTAAATAATACTAAAAATTTTATTTTTATATTTTTATATTTTTATTTTTATCAAAGTTTAGAAGAAATTTTACAATAATAATACTAAAAATTTTATTTTTATATTTTAATACTAAATAATACTAAAAATTTTATTTTTATATTTTTATTCTTATCAAAGTTTAGAAGAAATTTTACAATAATAATACTAAAAATTTTATTTTTATATTTTTATTCTTATCAAAGTTTAGAAGAAATTTTACAATAATAATACTATTTTTATATTTTTATTTTTATCAAAGTTTAGAAGAAATTTTACAATAATAATACTAAAAATTTTATTTTTATATTTTTATTTTTATCAAAGTTTAGAAGAAATTTTACAATAATAATACTAAAAATTTTATTTTTATATTTTTATTTTTATCAAAGTTTAGAAGAAATTTTACAATAATAATACTAAAAATTTTATTTTTATATTTTTATTTTTATCAAAGTTTAGAAGAAATTTTACAATAATAATACTAAAAATTTTATTTTTATATTTTTATTTTTATCAAAGTTTAGAAGAAATTTTACAATAATAATACTAAAAATTTTATTTTTATATTTTAATACTAAATAATACTAAAAATTTTATTTTTATATTTTTATTTTTATCAAAGTTTAGAAGAAATTTTACAATAATAATACTAAAAATTTTATTTTTATATTTTTATTTTTATCAAAGTTTAGAAGAAATTTTACAATAATAATACTAAAAATTTTATTTTTATATTTTAATACTAAATAATACTAAAAATTTTATTTTTATATTTTTATTTTTATCAAAGTTTAGAAGAAATTTTACAATAATAATACTAAAAATTTTATTTTTATATTTTTATTTTTATCAAAGTTTAGAAGAAATTTTACAATAATAATACTAAAAATTTTATTTTTATATTTTAATACTAAATAATACTAAAAATTTTATTTTTATATTTTTATTTTTATCAAAGTTTAGAAGAAATTTTACAATAATAATACTAAAAATTTTATTTTTATATTTTTATTTTTATCAAAGTTTAGAAGAAATTTTACAATAATAATACTAAAAATTTTATTTTTATATTTTTATTTTTATCAAAGTTTAGAAGAAATTTTACAATAATAATACTAAAAATTTTATTTTTATATTTTTATTTTTATCAAAGTTTAGAAGAAATTTTACAATAATAATACTAAAAATTTTATTTTTATATTTTTATTTTTATCAAAGTTTAGAAGAAATTTTACAATAATAATACTAAAAATTTTATTTTTATATTTTTATTTTTATCAAAGTTTAGAAGAAATTTTACAATAATAATACTAAAAATTTTATTTTTATATTTTTATTTTTATCAAAGTTTAGAAGAAATTTTACAATAATAATACTAAAAATTTTATTTTTATATTTTAATACTAAATAATACTAAAAATTTTATTTTTATATTTTTATATTTTTATTTTTATCAAAGTTTAGAAGAAATTTTACAATAATAATACTAAAAATTTTATTTTTATATTTTAATACTAAATAATACTAAAAATTTTATTTTTATATTTTTATTCTTATCAAAGTTTAGAAGAAATTTTACAATAATAATACTAAAAATTTTATTTTTATATTTTTATTCTTATCAAAGTTTAGAAGAAATTTTACAATAATAATACTATTTTTATATTTTTATTTTTATCAAAGTTTAGAAGAAATTTTACAATAATAATACTAAAAATTTTATTTTTATATTTTTATTTTTATCAAAGTTTAGAAGAAATTTTACAATAATAATACTAAAAATTTTATTTTTATATTTTTATTTTTATCAAAGTTTAGAAGAAATTTTACAATAATAATACTAAAAATTTTATTTTTATATTTTTATTTTTATCAAAGTTTAGAAGAAATTTTACAATAATAATACTAAAAATTTTATTTTTATATTTTTATTTTTATCAAAGTTTAGAAGAAATTTTACAATAATAATACTAAAAATTTTATTTTTATATTTTTATTTTTATCAAAGTTTAGAAGAAATTTTACAATAATAATACTAAAAATTTTATTTTTATATTTTAATACTAAATAATACTAAAAATTTTATTTTTATATTTTTATTTTTATCAAAGTTTAGAAGAAATTTTACAATAATAATACTAAAAATTTTATTTTTATATTTTTATTTTTATCAAAGTTTAGAAGAAATTTTACAATAATAATACTAAAAATTTTATTTTTATATTTTAATACTAAATAATACTAAAAATTTTATTTTTATATTTTTATTTTTATCAAAGTTTAGAAGAAATTTTACAATAATAATACTAAAAATTTTATTTTTATATTTTTATTTTTATCAAAGTTTAGAAGAAATTTTACAATAATAATACTAAAAATTTTATTTTTATATTTTAATACTAAATAATACTAAAAATTTTATTTTTATATTTTTATTTTTATCAAAGTTTAGAAGAAATTTTACAATAATAATACTAAAAATTTTATTTTTATATTTTAATACTAAATAATACTAAAAATTTTATTTTTATATTTTTATTTTTATCAAAGTTTAGAAGAAATTTTACAATAATAATACTAAAAATTTTATTTTTATATTTTTATTTTTATCAAAGTTTAGAAGAAATTTTACAATAATAATACTAAAAATTTTATTTTTATATTTTTATTTTTATCAAAGTTTAGAAGAAATTTTACAATAATAATACTAAAAATTTTATTTTTATATTTTTATTTTTATCAAAGTTTAGAAGAAATTTTACAATAATAATACTAAAAATTTTATTTTTATATTTTTATTTTTATCAAAGTTTAGAAGAAATTTTACAATAATAATACTAAAAATTTTATTTTTATATTTTTATTTTTATCAAAGTTTAGAAGAAATTTTACAATAATAATACTAAAAATTTTATTTTTATATTTTTATTTTTATCAAAGTTTAGAAGAAATTTTACAATAATAATACTAAAAATTTTATTTTTATATTTTTATTTTTATCAAAGTTTAGAAGAAATTTTACAATAATAATACTAAAAATTTTATTTTTATATTTTTATTTTTATCAAAGTTTAGAAGAAATTTTACAATAATAATACTAAAAATTTTATTTTTATATTTTAATACTAAATAATACTAAAAATTTTATTTTTATATTTTTATATTTTTATTTTTATCAAAGTTTAGAAGAAATTTTACAATAATAATACTAAAAATTTTATTTTTATATTTTAATACTAAATAATACTAAAAATTTTATTTTTATATTTTTATTCTTATCAAAGTTTAGAAGAAATTTTACAATAATAATACTAAAAATTTTATTTTTATATTTTTATTCTTATCAAAGTTTAGAAGAAATTTTACAATAATAATACTATTTTTATATTTTTATTTTTATCAAAGTTTAGAAGAAATTTTACAATAATAATACTAAAAATTTTATTTTTATATTTTTATTTTTATCAAAGTTTAGAAGAAATTTTACAATAATAATACTAAAAATTTTATTTTTATATTTTTATTTTTATCAAAGTTTAGAAGAAATTTTACAATAATAATACTAAAAATTTTATTTTTATATTTTTATTTTTATCAAAGTTTAGAAGAAATTTTACAATAATAATACTAAAAATTTTATTTTTATATTTTTATTTTTATCAAAGTTTAGAAGAAATTTTACAATAATAATACTAAAAATTTTATTTTTATATTTTAATACTAAATAATACTAAAAATTTTATTTTTATATTTTTATTCTTATCAAAGTTTAGAAGAAATTTTACAATAATAATACTAAAAATTTTATTTTTATATTTTTATTTTTATCAAAGTTTAGAAGAAATTTTACAATAATAATACTAAAAATTTTATTTTTATATTTTAATACTAAATAATACTAAAAATTTTATTTTTATATTTTTATTCTTATCAAAGTTTAGAAGAAATTTTACAATAATAATACTAAAAATTTTATTTTTATATTTTTATTTTTATCAAAGTTTAGAAGAAATTTTACAATAATAATACTATTTTTATATTTTTATTTTTATCAAAGTTTAGAAGAAATTTTACAATAATAATACTAAAAATTTTATTTTTATATTTTTATTTTTATCAAAGTTTAGAAGAAATTTTACAATAATAATACTAAAAATTTTATTTTTATATTTTTATTTTTATCAAAGTTTAGAAGAAATTTTACAATAATAATACTAAAAATTTTATTTTTATATTTTTATTTTTATCAAAGTTTAGAAGAAATTTTACAATAATAATACTAAAAATTTTATTTTTATATTTTTATTCTTATCAAAGTTTAGAAGAAATTTTACAATAATAATACTAAAAATTTTATTTTTATATTTTTATTTTTATCAAAGTTTAGAAGAAATTTTACAATAATAATACTAAAAATTTTATTTTTATATTTTTATTTTTATCAAAGTTTAGAAGAAATTTTACAATAATAATACTAAAAATTTTATTTTTATATTTTTATTTTTATCAAAGTTTAGAAGAAATTTTACAATAATAATACTAAAAATTTTATTTTTATATTTTTATTTTTATCAAAGTTTAGAAGAAATTTTACAATAATAATACTAAAAATTTTATTTTTATAATTTTATTCTTATCAAAGTTTAGAAAAAATTTTACAATAATAATACTAAAAATTTTATTTTTATATTTTTATTTTTATCAAAGTTTAGAAGAAATTTTACAATAATAATACTAAAAATTTTATTTTTATATTTTAATACTAAATAATACTAAAAATTTTATTTTTATATTTTTATATTTTTATTTTTATCAAAGTTTAGAAGAAATTTTACAATAATAATACTAAAAATTTTATTTTTATATTTTAATACTAAATAATACTAAAAATTTTATTTTTATATTTTTATTCTTATCAAAGTTTAGAAGAAATTTTACAATAATAATACTAAAAATTTTATTTTTATATTTTTATTCTTATCAAAGTTTAGAAGAAATTTTACAATAATAATACTATTTTTATATTTTTATTTTTATCAAAGTTTAGAAGAAATTTTACAATAATAATACTAAAAATTTTATTTTTATATTTTTATTTTTATCAAAGTTTAGAAGAAATTTTACAATAATAATACTAAAAATTTTATTTTTATATTTTTATTTTTATCAAAGTTTAGAAGAAATTTTACAATAATAATACTAAAAATTTTATTTTTATATTTTTATTTTTATCAAAGTTTAGAAGAAATTTTACAATAATAATACTAAAAATTTTATTTTTATATTTTTATTTTTATCAAAGTTTAGAAGAAATTTTACAATAATAATACTAAAAATTTTATTTTTATATTTTAATACTAAATAATACTAAAAATTTTATTTTTATATTTTTATTCTTATCAAAGTTTAGAAGAAATTTTACAATAATAATACTAAAAATTTTATTTTTATAGTTTTATTTTTATCATAGTTTAGAAGAATTTTTACAATAATAATAATAAAAATTTTATTTTTATATTTTAAAACTAAATAATACTAAAAATTTTATTTCTAAATTTTTATGCTTATCAAAGTTTAGAAGAAATTTTACAATAATAATACTAAAAATTTTATTTTTATATTTTTATTTTTATCAAAGTTTAGAAGAAATTTTACAATAATAATACTATTTTTATATTTTTATTTTTATCAAAGTTTAGAAGAAATTTTACAATAATAATACTAAAAATTTTATTTTTATATTTTTATTTTTATCAAAGTTTAGAAGAAATTTTACAATAATAATACTAAAAATTTTATTTTTATATTTTTATTTTTATCAAAGTTTAGAAGAAATTTTACAATAATAATACTAAAAATTTTATTTTTATATTTTTATTCTTATCAAAGTTTAGAAGAAATTTTACAATAATAATACTAAAAATTTTATTTTTATATTTTTATTTTTATCAAAGTTTAGAAGAAATTTTACAATAATAATACTAAAAATTTTATTTTTATATTTTTATTTTTATCAAAGTTTAGAAGAAATTTTACAATAATAATACTAAAAATTTTATTTTTATATTTTTATTCTTATCAAAGTTTAGAAGAAATTTTACAATAATAATACTAAAAATTTTATTTTTATATTTTAATACTAAATAATACTAAAAATTTTATTTTTATATTTTTATTCTTATCAAAGTTTAGAAGAAATTTTACAATAATAATACTAAAAATTTTATTTTTATATTTTTATTTTTATCAAAGTTTAGAAGAAATTTTACAATAATAATACTAAAAATTTTATTTTTATATTTTTATTCTTATCAAAGTTTAGAAGAAATTTTACAATAATAATACTAAAAATTTTATTTTTATATTTTTATTTTTATCAAAGTTTAGAAGAAATTTTACAATAATAATACTATTTTTATATTTTTATTTTTATCAAAGTTTAGAAGAAATTTTACAATAATAATACTAAAAATTTTATTTTTATATTTTTATTTTTATCAAAGTTTAGAAGAAATTTTACAATAATAATACTAAAAATTTTATTTTTATATTTTTATTTTTATCAAAGTTTAGAAGAAATTTTACAATAATAATACTAAAAATTTTATTTTTATATTTTTATTCTTATCAAAGTTTAGAAGAAATTTTACAATAATAATACTAAAAATTTTATTTTTATATTTTTATTTTTATCAAAGTTTAGAAGAAATTTTACAATAATAATACTAAAAATTTTATTTTTATATTTTTATTTTTATCAAAGTTTAGAAGAAATTTTACAATAATAATACTAAAAATTTTATTTTTATATTTTTATTCTTATCAAAGTTTAGAAGAAATTTTACAATAATAATACTAAAAATTTTATTTTTATATTTTAATACTAAATAATACTAAAAATTTTATTTTTATATTTTTATTCTTATCAAAGTTTAGAAGAAATTTTACAATAATAATACTAAAAATTTTATTTTTATATTTTTATTTTTATCAAAGTTTAGAAGAAATTTTACAATAATAATACTAAAAATTTTATTTTTATATTTTTATTTTTATCAAAGTTTAGAAGAAATTTTACAATAATAATACTAAAAATTTTATTTTTATATTTTTATTCTTATCAAAGTTTAGAAGAAATTTTACAATAATAATACTAAAAATTTTATTTTTATATTTTAATACTAAATAATACTAAAAATTTTATTTTTATATTTTTATTCTTATCAAAGTTTAGAAGAAATTTTACAATAATAATACTAAAAATTTTATTTTTATATTTTTATTTTTATCAAAGTTTAGAAGAAATTTTACAATAATAATACTATTTTTATATTTTTATTTTTATCAAAGTTTAGAAGAAATTTTACAATAATAATACTAAAAATTTTATTTTTATATTTTTATTTTTATCAAAGTTTAGAAGAAATTTTACAATAATAATACTAAAAATTTTATTTTTATATTTTTATTTTTATCAAAGTTTAGAAGAAATTTTACAATAATAATACTAAAAATTTTATTTTTATATTTTTATTCTTATCAAAGTTTAGAAGAAATTTTACAATAATAATACTAAAAATTTTATTTTTATATTTTTATTTTTATCAAAGTTTAGAAGAAATTTTACAATAATAATACTAAAAATTTTATTTTTATATTTTTATTTTTATCAAAGTTTAGAAGAAATTTTACAATAATAATACTATTTTTATATTTTTATTTTTATCAAAGTTTAGAAGAAATTTTACAATAATAATACTAAAAATTTTATTTTTATATTTTTATTTTTATCAAAGTTTAGAAGAAATTTTACAATAATAATACTAAAAATTTTATTTTTATATTTTTATTCTTATCAAAGTTTAGAAGAAATTTTACAATAATAATACTAAAAATTTTATTTTTATATTTTTATTTTTATCAAAGTTTAGAAGAAATTTTACAATAATAATACTAAAAATTTTATTTTTATATTTTTATTTTTATCAAAGTTTAGAAGAAATTTTACAATAATAATACTATTTTTATATTTTTATTTTTATCAAAGTTTAGAAGAAATTTTACAATAATAATACTAAAAATTTTATTTTTATATTTTTATTTTTATCAAAGTTTAGAAGAAATTTTACAATAATAATACTATTTTTATATTTTTATTTTTATCAAAGTTTAGAAGAAATTTTACAATAATAATACTAAAAATTTTATTTTTATATTTTTATTCTTATCAAAGTTTAGAAGAAATTTTACAATAATAATACTAAAAATTTTATTTTTATATTTTTATTTTTATCAAAGTTTAGAAGAAATTTTACAATAATAATACTAAAAATTTTATTTTTATATTTTTATTCTTATCAAAGTTTAGAAGAAATTTTACAATAATAATACTAAAAATTTTATTTTTATATTTTTATTTTTATCAAAGTTTAGAAGAAATTTTACAATAATAATACTAAAAATTTTATTTTTATATTTTTATTTTTATCAAAGTTTAGAAGAAATTTTACAATAATAATACTAAAAATTTTATTTTTATATTTTTATTTTTATCAAAGTTTAGAAGAAATTTTACAATAATAATACTAAAAATTTTATTTTTATATTTTTATTTTTATCAAAGTTTAGAAGAAATTTTACAATAATAATACTAAAAATTTTATTTTTATAATTTTATTCTTATCAAAGTTTAGAAAAAATTTTACAATAATAATACTAAAAATTTTATTTTTATATTTTTATTTTTATATTTTTATTTTTATCAAAGTTTAGAAGAAATTTTACAATAATAATACTAAAAATTTTATTTTTATATTTTTATTTTTATCAAAGTTTAGAAGAAATTTTACAATAATAATACTAAAAATTTTATTTTTATATTTTTATTCTTATCAAAGTTTAGAAGAAATTTTACAATAATAATACTAAAAATTTTATTTTTATATTTTAATACTAAATAATACTAAAAATTTTATTTTTATATTTTTATTCTTATCAAAGTTTAGAAAAAATTTTACAATAATAATACTAAAAATTTTATTTTTATATTTTTATTTTTATATTTTTATTTTTATCAAAGTTTAGAAGAAATTTTACAATAATAATACTAAAAATTTTATTTTTATATTTTTATTTTTATCAAAGTTTAGAAGAAATTTTACAATAATAATACTAAAAATTTTATTTTTATATTTTTATTCTTATCAAAGTTTAGAAGAAATTTTACAATAATAATACTAAAAATTTTATTTTTATATTTTAATACTAAATAATACTAAAAATTTTATTTTTATATTTTTATTCTTATCAAAGTTTAGAAGAAATTTTACAATAATAATACTAAAAATTTTATTTTTATATTTTTATTTTTATCAAAGTTTAGAAGAAATTTTACAATAATAATACTATTTTTATATTTTTATTTTTATCAAAGTTTAGAAGAAATTTTACAATAATAATACTAAAAATTTTATTTTTATATTTTTATTTTTATCAAAGTTTAGAAGAAATTTTACAATAATAATACTAAAAATTTTATTTTTATATTTTTATTTTTATCAAAGTTTAGAAGAAATTTTACAATAATAATACTAAAAATTTTATTTTTATATTTTTATTCTTATCAAAGTTTAGAAGAAATTTTACAATAATAATACTAAAAATTTTATTTTTATATTTTTATTTTTATCAAAGTTTAGAAGAAATTTTACAATAATAATACTAAAAATTTTATTTTTATATTTTTATTTTTATCAAAGTTTAGAAGAAATTTTACAATAATAATACTATTTTTATATTTTTATTTTTATCAAAGTTTAGAAGAAATTTTACAATAATAATACTAAAAATTTTATTTTTATATTTTTATTTTTATCAAAGTTTAGAAGAAATTTTACAATAATAATACTAAAAATTTTATTTTTATATTTTTATTCTTATCAAAGTTTAGAAGAAATTTTACAATAATAATACTAAAAATTTTATTTTTATATTTTTATTTTTATCAAAGTTTAGAAGAAATTTTACAATAATATTACTAAAAATCTTATTTTTATATCTTTATTTTTATCATAGTTTCCAAGAAAGTTCACAATAATAATACTATTTTTATATTTTTATTTTTATCAAAGTTTAGAAGAAATTTTACAATAATAATACTAAAAATTTTATTTTTATATTTTTATTTTTATCAAAGTTTAGAAGAAATTTTACAATAATAATACTATTTTTATATTTTTATTTTTATCAAAGTTTAGAAGAAATTTTACAATAATAATACTAAAAATTTTATTTTTATATTTTTATTCTTATCAAAGTTTAGAAGAAATTTTACAATAATAATACTAAAAATTTTATTTTTATATTTTTATTTTTATCAAAGTTTAGAAGAAATTTTACAATAATAATACTAAAAATTTTATTTTTATATTTTTATTCTTATCAAAGTTTAGAAGAAATTTTACAATAATAATACTAAAAATTTTATTTTTATATTTTTATTTTTATCAAAGTTTAGAAGAAATTTTACAATAATAATACTAAAAATTTTATTTTTATATTTTTATTTTTATCAAAGTTTAGAAGAAATTTTACAATAATAATACTAAAAATTTTATTTTTATATTTTTATTTTTATCAAAGTTTAGAAGAAATTTTACAATAATAATACTAAAAATTTTATTTTTATATTTTTATTTTTATCAAAGTTTAGAAGAAATTTTACAATAATAATACTAAAAATTTTATTTTTATAATTTTATTCTTATCAAAGTTTAGAAAAAATTTTACAATAATAATACTAAAAATTTTATTTTTATATTTTTATTTTTATATTTTTATTTTTATCAAAGTTTAGAAGAAATTTTACAATAATAATACTAAAAATTTTATTTTTATAATTTTATTTTTATCAAAGTTTAGAAGAAATTTTACAATAATAATACTAAAAATTTTATTTTTATATTTTTATTCTTATCAAAGTTTAGAAGAAATTTTACAATAATAATACTAAAAATTTTATTTTTATATTTTTATTTTTATCAAAGTTTAGAAGAAATTTTACAATAATAATACTAAAAATTTTATTTTTATATTTTTATTTTTATCAAAGTTTAGAAGAAATTTTACAATAATAATACTAAAAATTTTATTTTTATATTTTTATTTTTATCAAAGTTTAGAAGAAATTTTACAATAATAATACTAAAAATTTTATTTTTATATTTTTATTCTTATCAAAGTTTAGAAGAAATTTTACAATAATAATACTAAAAATTTTATTTTTATATTTTTATTCTTATCAAAGTTTAGAAGAAATTTTACAATAATAATACTAAAAATTTTATTTTTATATTTTTATTTTTATCAAAGTTTAGAAGAAATTTTACAATAATAATACTAAAAATTTTATTTTTATATTTTTATTTTTATCAAAGTTTAGAAGAAATTTTACAATAATAATACTAAAAATTTTATTTTTATATTTTTATTTTGATCAGAGATTAGAAGAAATTTTACAATAATAATACTAAAAATTTTATTTTTATATTTTTATCTTATCAAAGTTTAGAAGACATTTTAGTTTAGAAGAAATTTTACAATAATAATACTAAAAATTTTATTTTTATATTTTTATTTTTATCAAAGTTTAGAAGAAATTTTACAATAATAATACTAAAAATTTTATTTTTATATTTTTATTCTTATCAAAGTTTAGAAGAAATTTTACAATAATAATACTAAAAATTTTATTTTTATATTTTTATTTTTATCAAAGTTTAGAAGAAATTTTACAATAATAATACAAAAATTTTATTTTTATATTTTTATTTTTATCAAAGTTTAGAAGAAATTTTACAATAATAATACTAAAAATTTTATTTTTATATTTTTATTTTTATCAAAGTTTAGAAGAAATTTTACAATAATAATACTAAAAATTTTATTTTTATATTTTTATCTTATCAAAGTTTAGAAGACATTTTACAATAATAATACTAAAAATTTTATTTTTATATTTTTATTCTTATCAAAGTTTAGAAGAAATTTTACAATAATAATACTAAAAATTTTATTTTTATATTTTTATTCTTATCAAAGTTTAGAAGAAATTTTACAATAATAATACTAAAAATTTTATTTTTATATTTTTATTTTTATCAAAGTTTAGAAGAAATTTTACAATAATAATACTAAAAATTTTATTTTTATATTTTTATTCTTATCAAAGTTTAGAAGAAATTTTACAATAATAATACTAAAAATTTTATTTTTATATTTTTATTTTTATCAAAGTTTAGAAGAAATTTTACAATAATAATACTAAAAATTTTATTTTTATATTTTTATTCTTATCAAAGTTTAGAAGAAATTTTACAATAATAATACTAAAAATTTTATTTTTATATTTTTATTTTTATCAAAGTTTAGAAGAAATTTTACAATAATAATACTAAAAATTTTATTTTTATATTTTTATTTTTATCAAAGTTTAGAAGAAATTTTACAATAATAATACTAAAAATTTTATTTTTATATTTTTATTTTTATCAAAGTTTAGAAGAAATTTTACAATAATAATACTAAAAATTTTATTTTTATATTTTTATTTTTATCAAAGTTTAGAAGAAATTTTACAATAATAATACTAAAAATTTTATTTTTATATTTTTATTTTTATCAAAGTTTAGAAGAAATTTTACAATAATAATACTACAAATTTTATTTTTATATTTTTATTTTTATCAAAGTTTAGAAGAAATTTTACAATAATAATACTAAAAATTTTATTTTTATATTTTTATTTTTATCAAAGTTTAGAAGAAATTTTACAATAATAATACTAAAAATTTTATTTTTATATTTTTATTTTTATCAAAGTTTAGAAGAAATTTTACAATAATAATACTATTTTTATATTTTTATTTTTATCAAAGTTTAGAAGAAATTTTACAATAATAATACTAAAAATTTTATTTTTATATTTTTATTTTTATCAAAGTTTAGAAGAAATTTTACAATAATAATACTAAAAATTTTATTTTTATATTTTTATTCTTATCAAAGTTTAGAAGAAATTTTACAATAATAATACTAAAAATTTTATTTTTATATTTTTATTCTTATCAAAGTTTAGAAGAAATTTTACAATAATAATACTAAAAATTTTATTTTTATATTTTTATTTTTATCAAAGTTTAGAAGAAATTTTACAATAATAATACTAAAAATTTTATTTTTATATTTTTATTCTTATCAAAGTTTAGAAGAAATTTTACAATAATAATACTAAAAATTTTATTTTTATATTTTTATTTTTATCAAAGTTTAGAAGAAATTTTACAATAATAATACTAAAAATTTTATTTTTATATTTTTATTTTTATCAAAGTTTAGAAGAAATTTTACAATAATAATACTAAAAATTTTATTTTTATATTTTTATTTTTATCAAAGTTTAGAAGAAATTTTACAATAATAATACTAAAAATTTTATTTTTATATTTTTATTTTTATCAAAGTTTAGAAGAAATTTTACAATAATAATACTAAAAATTTTATTTTTATATTTTTATCTTATCAAAGTTTAGAAGACATTTTACAATAATAATACTAAAAATTTTATTTTTATATTTTTATTCTTATCAAAGTTTAGAAGAAATTTTACAATAATAATACTAAAAATTTTATTTTTATATTTTTATTCTTATCAAAGTTTAGAAGAAATTTTACAATAATAATACTAAAAATTTTATTTTTATATTTTTATTTTTATCAAAGTTTAGAAGAAATTTTACAATAATAATACTAAAAATTTTATTTTTATAATTTTATTCTTATCAAAGTTTAGAAAAAATTTTACAATAATAATACTAAAAATTTTATTTTTATATTTTTATTTTTATATTTTTATTTTTATCAAAGTTTAGAAGAAATTTTACAATAATAATACTAAAAATTTTATTTTTATAATTTTATTTTTATCAAAGTTTAGAAGAAATTTTACAATAATAATACTAAAAATTTTATTTTTATATTTTTATTCTTATCAAAGTTTAGAAGAAATTTTACAATAATAATACTAAAAATTTTATTTTTATATTTTTATTTTTATCAAAGTTTAGAAGAAATTTTACAATAATAATACTAAAAATTTTATTTTTATATTTTTATTCTTATCAAAGTTTAGAAGAAATTTTACAATAATAATACTAAAAATTTTATTTTTATATTTTTATTTTTATCAAAGTTTAGAAGAAATTTTACAATAATAATACTAAAAATTTTATTTTTATATTTTTATTTTTATCAAAGTTTAGAAGAAATTTTACAATAATAATACTAAAAATTTTATTTTTATATTTTTATTTTTATCAAAGTTTAGAAGAAATTTTACAATAATAATACTAAAAATTTTATTTTTATATTTTTATCTTATCAAAGTTTAGAAGACATTTTAGTTTAGAAGAAATTTTACAATAATAATACTAAAAATTTTATTTTTATATTTTTATTTTTATCAAAGTTTAGAAGAAATTTTACAATAATAATACTAAAAATTTTATTTTTATATTTTTATTCTTATCAAAGTTTAGAAGAAATTTTACAATAATAATACTAAAAATTTTATTTTTATATTTTTATTTTTATCAAAGTTTAGAAGAAATTTTACAATAATAATACTAAAAATTTTATTTTTATATTTTTATTTTTATCAAAGTTTAGAAGAAATTTTACAATAATAATACTAAAAATTTTATTTTTATATTTTTATTTTTATCAAAGTTTAGAAGAAATTTTACAATAATAATACTAAAAATTTTATTTTTATATTTTTATCTTATCAAAGTTTAGAAGACATTTTACAATAATAATACTAAAAATTTTATTTTTATATTTTTATTCTTATCAAAGTTTAGAAGAAATTTTACAATAATAATACTAAAAATTTTATTTTTATATTTTTATTCTTATCAAAGTTTAGAAGAAATTTTACAATAATAATACTAAAAATTTTATTTTTATATTTTTATTTTTATCAAAGTTTAGAAGAAATTTTACAATAATAATACTAAAAATTTTATTTTTATATTTTTATTCTTATCAAAGTTTAGAAGAAATTTTACAATAATAATACTAAAAATTTTATTTTTATATTTTTATTTTTATCAAAGTTTAGAAGAAATTTTACAATAATAATACTAAAAATTTTATTTTTATATTTTTATTCTTATCAAAGTTTAGAAGAAATTTTACAATAATAATACTAAAAATTTTATTTTTATATTTTTATTTTTATCAAAGTTTAGAAGAAATTTTACAATAATAATACTAAAAATTTTATTTTTATATTTTTATTTTTATCAAAGTTTAGAAGAAATTTTACAATAATAATACTAAAAATTTTATTTTTATATTTTTATTTTTATCAAAGTTTAGAAGAAATTTTACAATAATAATACTAAAAATTTTATTTTTATATTTTTATTTTTATCAAAGTTTAGAAGAAATTTTACAATAATAATACTAAAAATTTTATTTTTATATTTTTATTTTTATCAAAGTTTAGAAGAAATTTTACAATAATAATACTACAAATTTTATTTTTATATTTTTATCAAAGTTTAGAAGAAATTTTACAATAATAATACTATTTTTATATTTTTATTTTTATCAAAGTTTAGAAGAAATTTTACAATAATAATACTAAAAATTTTATTTTTATATTTTTATTTTTATCAAAGTTTAGAAGAAATTTTACAATAATAATACTATTTTTATATTTTTATTTTTATCAAAGTTTAGAAGAAATTTTACAATAATAATACTAAAAATTTTATTTTTATATTTTTATTTTTATCAAAGTTTAGAAGAAATTTTACAATAATAATACTAAAAATTTTATTTTTATATTTTTATTCTTATCAAAGTTTAGAAGAAATTTTACAATAATAATACTAAAAATTTTATTTTTATATTTTTATTCTTATCAAAGTTTAGAAGAAATTTTACAATAATAATACTAAAAATTTTATTTTTATATTTTTATTTTTATCAAAGTTTAGAAGAAATTTTACAATAATAATACTAAAAATTTTATTTTTATATTTTTATTTTTATCAAAGTTTAGAAGAAATTTTACAATAATAATACTAAAAATTTTATTTTTATATTTTTATCTTATCAAAGTTTAGAAGACATTTTACAATAATAATACTAAAAATTTTATTTTTATATTTTTATTCTTATCAAAGTTTAGAAGAAATTTTACAATAATAATACTAAAAATTTTATTTTTATATTTTTATTCTTATCAAAGTTTAGAAGAAATTTTACAATAATAATACTAAAAATTTTATTTTTATATTTTTATTTTTATCAAAGTTTAGAAGAAATTTTACAATAATAATACTAAAAATTTTATTTTTATATTTTTATTTTTATCAAAGTTTAGAAGAAATTTTACAATAATAATACTAAAAATTTTATTTTTATATTTTTATTTTTATCAAAGTTTAGAAGAAATTTTACAATAATAATACTAAAAATTTTATTTTTATATTTTTATTTTTATCAAAGTTTAGAAGAAATTTTACAATAATAATACTAAAAATTTTATTTTTATATTTTTATCTTATCAAAGTTTAGAAGACATTTTACAATAATAATACTAAAAATTTTATTTTTATATTTTTATCTTATCAAAGTTTAGAAGAAATTTTACAATAATAATACTAAAAATTTTATTTTTATATTTTTATTCTTATCAAAGTTTAGAAGAAATTTTACAATAATAATACTAAAAATTTTATTTTTATATTTTTATCTTATCAAAGTTTAGAAGACATTTTACAATAATAATACTAAAAATTTTATTTTTATATTTTTATCTTATCAAAGTTTAGAAGAAATTTTACAATAATAATACTAAAAATTTTATTTTTATATTTTTATCTTATCAAAGTTTAGAAGACATTTTACAATAATAATACTAAAAATTTTATTTTTATATTTTTATCTTATCAAAGTTTAGAAGAAATTTTACAATAATAATACTAAAAATTTTATTTTTATATTTTTATTCTTATCAAAGTTTAGAAGAAATTTTACAATAATAATACTAAAAATTTTATTTTTATATTTTTATCTTATCAAAGTTTAGAAGACATTTTACAATAATAATACTAAAAATTTTATTTTTATATTTTTATCTTATCAAAGTTTAGAAGAAATTTTACAATAATAATACTAAAAATTTTATTTTTATATTTTTATTCTTATCAAAGTTTAGAAGAAATTTTACAATAATAATACTAAAAATTTTATTTTTATATTTTTATTTTTATCAAAGTTTAGAAGAAATTTTACAATAATAATACTAAAAATTTTATTTTTATATTTTTATTCTTATCAAAGTTTAGAAGAAATTTTACAATAATAATACTAAAAATTTTATTTTTATATTTTTATTTTTATCAAAGTTTAGAAGAAATTTTACAATAATAATACTAAAAATTTTATTTTTATATTTTTATTCTTATCAAAGTTTAGAAGAAATTTTACAATAATAATACTAAAAATTTTATTTTTATATTTTTATTTTTATCAAAGTTTAGAAGAAATTTTACAATAATAATACTAAAAATTTTATTTTTATATTTTTATTTTTATCAAAGTTTAGAAGAAATTTTACAATAATAATACTAAAAATTTTATTTTTATATTTTTATTTTTATCAAAGTTTAGAAGAAATTTTACAATAATAATACTAAAAATTTTATTTTTATATTTTTATTTTTATCAAAGTTTAGAAGAAATTTTACAATAATAATACTAAAAATTTTATTTTTATATTTTTATTTTTATCAAAGTTTAGAAGAAATTTTACAATAATAATACTAAAAATTTTATTTTTATATTTTTATTCTTATCAAAGTTTAGAAGAAATTTTACAATAATAATACTAAAAATTTTATTTTTATATTTTTATTTTTATCAAAGTTTAGAAGAAATTTTACAATAATAATACTAAAAATTTTATTTTTATATTTTTATTTTTATCAAAGTTTAGAAGAAATTTTACAATAATAATACTAAAAATTTTATTTTTATATTTTTATTTTTATCAAAGTTTAGAAGAAATTTTACAATAATAATACTAAAAATTTTATTTTTATATTTTTATCTTATCAAAGTTTAGAAGACATTTTACAATAATAATACTAAAAATTTTATTTTTATATTTTTATCTTATCAAAGTTTAGAAGAAATTTTACAATAATAATACTAAAAATTTTAATTTTATATTTTTATTCTTATCAAAGTTTAGAAGAAATTTTACAATAATAATACTAAAAATTTTATTTTTATATTTTTATCTTATCAAAGTTTAGAAGACATTTTACAATAATAATACTAAAAATTTTATTTTTATATTTTTATCTTATCAAAGTTTAGAAGAAATTTTACAATAATAATACTAAAAATTTTATTTTTATATTTTTATCTTATCAAAGTTTAGAAGACATTTTACAATAATAATACTAAAAATTTTATTTTTATATTTTTATCTTATCAAAGTTTAGAAGAAATTTTACAATAATAATACTAAAAATTTTATTTTTATATTTTTATTCTTATCAAAGTTTAGAAGAAATTTTACAATAATAATACTAAAAATTTTATTTTTATATTTTTATCTTATCAAAGTTTAGAAGACATTTTACAATAATAATACTAAAAATTTTATTTTTATATTTTTATCTTATCAAAGTTTAGAAGAAATTTTACAATAATAATACTAAAAATTTTATTTTTATATTTTTATTTTTATCAAAGTTTAGAAGAAATTTTACAATAATAATACTAAAAATTTTATTTTTATATTTTTATTCTTATCAAAGTTTAGAAGAAATTTTACAATAATAATACTAAAAATTTTATTTTTATATTTTTATTTTTATCAAAGTTTAGAAGAAATTTTACAATAATAATACTAAAAATTTTATTTTTATATTTTTATTTTTAACAAAGTTTAGAAGAAATTTTACAATAATAATACTAAAAATTTTATTTTTATATTTTTATTTTTATCAAAGTTTAGAAGAAATTTTACAATAATAATACTATTTTTATATTTTTATTTTTATCAAAGTTTAGAAGAAATTTTACAATAATAATACTAAAAATTTTATTTTTATATTTTTATTTTTATCAAAGTTTAGAAGAAATTTTACAATAATAATACTAAAAATTTTATTTTTATATTTTTATTTTTATCAAAGTTTAGAAGAAATTTTACAATAATAATACTAAAAATTTTATTTTTATATTTTTATCTTATCAAAGTTTAGAAGACATTTTACAATAATAATACTAAAAATTTTATTTTTATATTTTTATCTTATCAAAGTTTAGAAGAAATTTTACAATAATAATACTAAAAATTTTAATTTTATATTTTTATTCTTATCAAAGTTTAGAAGAAATTTTACAATAATAATACTAAAAATTTTATTTTTATATTTTTATCTTATCAAAGTTTAGAAGACATTTTACAATAATAATACTAAAAATTTTATTTTTATATTTTTATCTTATCAAAGTTTAGAAGAAATTTTACAATAATAATACTAAAAATTTTATTTTTATATTTTTATCTTATCAAAGTTTAGAAGACATTTTACAATAATAATACTAAAAATTTTATTTTTATATTTTTATCTTATCAAAGTTTAGAAGAAATTTTACAATAATAATACTAAAAATTTTATTTTTATATTTTTATTCTTATCAAAGTTTAGAAGAAATTTTACAATAATAATACTAAAAATTTTATTTTTATATTTTTATCTTATCAAAGTTTAGAAGACATTTTACAATAATAATACTAAAAATTTTATTTTTATATTTTTATCTTATCAAAGTTTAGAAGAAATTTTACAATAATAATACTAAAAATTTTATTTTTATATTTTTATTTTTATCAAAGTTTAGAAGAAATTTTACAATAATAATACTAAAAATTTTATTTTTATATTTTTATTCTTATCAAAGTTTAGAAGAAATTTTACAATAATAATACTAAAAATTTTATTTTTATATTTTTATTTTTATCAAAGTTTAGAAGAAATTTTACAATAATAATACTAAAAATTTTATTTTTATATTTTTATTTTTAACAAAGTTTAGAAGAAATTTTACAATAATAATACTAAAAATTTTATTTTTATATTTTTATTTTTATCAAAGTTTAGAAGAAATTTTACAATAATAATACTAAAAATTTTATTTTTATATTTTTATTTTTATCAAAGTTTAGAAGAAATTTTACAATAATAATACTAAAAATTTTATTTTTATATTTTTATCTTATCAAAGTTTAGAAGACATTTTACAATAATAATACTAAAAATTTTATTTTTATATTTTTATTCTTATCAAAGTTTAGAAGAAATTTTACAATAATAATACTAAAAATTTTATTTTTATATTTTTATTTTTATCAAAGTTTAGAAGAAATTTTACAATAATAATACTAAAAATTTTATTTTTATATTTTTATTTTTATCAAAGTTTAGAAGAAATTTTACAATAATAATACTAAAAATTTTATTTTTATATTTTTATTTTTATCAAAGTTTAGAAGAAATTTTACAATAATAATACTAAAAATTTTATTTTTATATTTTTATTTTTATCAAAGTTTAGAAGAAATTTTACAATAATAATACTAAAAATTTTATTTTTATATTTTTATTTTTATCAAAGTTTAGAAGAAATTTTACAATAATAATACTAAAAATTTTATTTTTATATTTTTATTTTTATCAAAGTTTAGAAGAAATTTTACAATAATAATACTAAAAATTTTATTTTTATATTTTTATTTTTATCAAAGTTTAGAAGAAATTTTACAATAATAATACTAAAAATTTTATTTTTATATTTTTATCTTATCAAAGTTTAGAAGACATTTTACAATAATAATACTAAAAATTTTATTTTTATATTTTTATTCTTATCAAAGTTTAGAAGAAATTTTACAATAATAATACTAAAAATTTTATTTTTATATTTTTATTCTTATCAAAGTTTAGAAGAAATTTTACAATAATAATACTAAAAATTTTATTTTTATATTTTTATTCTTATCAAAGTTTAGAAGAAATTTTACAATAATAATACTAAAAATTTTATTTTTATATTTTTATTTTTATCAAAGTTTAGAAGAAATTTTACAATAATAATACTAAAAATTTTATTTTTATATTTTTATTTTTATCAAAGTTTAGAAGAAATTTTACAATAATAATACTAAAAATTTTATTTTTATATTTTTATTTTTATCAAAGTTTAGAAGAAATTTTACAATAATAATACTAAAAATTTTATTTTTATATTTTTATTTTTATCAAAGTTTAGAAGAAATTTTACAATAATAATACTAAAAATTTTATTTTTATATTTTTATCTTATCAAAGTTTAGAAGACATTTTACAATAATAATACTAAAAATTTTATTTTTATATTTTTATTCTTATCAAAGTTTAGAAGACATTTTACAATAATAATACTAAAAATTTTATTTTTATATTTTTATTCTTATCAAAGTTTAGAAGAAATTTTACAATAATAATACTAAAAATTTTATTTTTATATTTTTATTCTTATCAAAGTTTAGAAGAAATTTTACAATAATAATACTAAAAATTTTATTTTTATATTTTTATTTTTATCAAAGTTTAGAAGAAATTTTACAATAATAATACTAAAAATTTTATTTTTATATTTTTATTCTTATCAAAGTTTAGAAGAAATTTTACAATAATAATACTAAAAATTTTATTTTTATATTTTTATTTTTATCAAAGTTTAGAAGAAATTTTACAATAATAATACTAAAAATTTTATTTTTATATTTTTATTTTTATCAAAGTTTAGAAGAAATTTTACAATAATAATACTAAAAATTTTATTTTTATATTTTTATTCTTATCAAAGTTTAGAAGAAATTTTACAATAATAATACTAAAAATTTTATTTTTATATTTTTATTTTTATCAAAGTTTAGAAGAAATTTTACAATAATAATACTAAAAATTTTATTTTTATATTTTTATTCTTATCAAAGTTTAGAAGAAATTTTACAATAATAATACTAAAAATTTTATTTTTATATTTTTATTTTTATCAAAGTTTAGAAGAAATTTTACAATAATAATACTAAAAATTTTATTTTTATATTTTTATTCTTATCAAAGTTTAGAAGAAATTTTACAATAATAATACTAAAAATTTTATTTTTATATTTTTATTTTTATCAAAGTTTAGAAGAAATTTTACAATAATAATACTAAAAATTTTATTTTTATATTTTTATTTTTATCAAAGTTTAGAAGAAATTTTACAATAATAATACTAAAAATTTTATTTTTATATTTTTATTCTTATCAAAGTTTAGAAGAAATTTTACAATAATAATACTAAAAATTTTATTTTTATATTTTTATTTTTATCAAAGTTTAGAAGAAATTTTACAATAATAATACTAAAAATTTTATTTTTATATTTTTATTTTTATCAAAGTTTAGAAGAAATTTTACAATAATAATACTAAAAATTTTATTTTTATATTTTTATTTTTATCAAAGTTTAGAAGAAATTTTACAATAATAATACTAAAAATTTTATTTTTATATTTTTATTTTTATCAAAGTTTAGAAGAAATTTTACAATAATAATACTAAAAATTTTATTTTTATATTTTTATTTTTATCAAAGTTTAGAAGAAATTTTACAATAATAATACTAAAAATTTTATTTTTATATTTTTATTTTTATCAAAGTTTAGAAGAAATTTTACAATAATAATACTAAAAATTTTATTTTTATATTTTTATTCTTATCAAAGTTTAGAAGAAATTTTACAATAATAATACTAAAAATTTTATTTTTATATTTTTATTTTTATCAAAGTTTAGAAGAAATTTTACAATAATAATACTAAAAATTTTATTTTTATATTTTTATTCTTATCAAAGTTTAGAAGAAATTTTACAATAATAATACTAAAAATTTTATTTTTATATTTTTATTTTTATCAAAGTTTAGAAGAAATTTTACAATAATAATACTAAAAATTTTATTTTTATATTTTTATTTTTATCAAAGTTTAGAAGAAATTTTACAATAATAATACTAAAAATTTTATTTTTATATTTTTATTCTTATCAAAGTTTAGAAGAAATTTTACAATAATAATACTAAAAATTTTATTTTTATATTTTTATTTTTATCAAAGTTTAGAAGAAATTTTACAATAATAATACTAAAAATTTTATTTTTATATTTTTATTTTTATCAAAGTTTATAAGAAATTTTACAATAATAATACTAAAAATTTTATTTTTATATTTTTATTTTTATCAAAGTTTAGAAGAAATTTTACAATAATAATACTAAAAATTTTATTTTTATATTTTTATTTTTATCAAAGTTTAGAAGAAATTTTACAATAATAATACTAAAAATTTTATTTTTATATTTTTATTTTTATCAAAGTTTAGAAGAAATTTTACAATAATAATACTAAAAATTTTATTTTTATATTTTTATTTTTATCAAAGTTTAGAAGAAATTTTACAATAATAATACTAAAAATTTTATTTTTATATTTTTATTCTTATCAAAGTTTAGAAGAAATTTTACAATAATAATACTAAAAATTTTATTTTTATATTTTTATTTTTATCAAAGTTTAGAAGAAATTTTACAATAATAATACTAAAAATTTTATTTTTATATTTTTATTCTTATCAAAGTTTAGAAGAAATTTTACAATAATAATACTAAAAATTTTATTTTTATATTTTTATTTTTATCAAAGTTTAGAAGAAATTTTACAATAATAATACTAAAAATTTTATTTTTATATTTTTATTTTTATCAAAGTTTAGAAGAAATTTTACAATAATAATACTAAAAATTTTATTTTTATATTTTTATTCTTATCAAAGTTTAGAAGAAATTTTACAATAATAATACTAAAAATTTTATTTTTATATTTTTATTTTTATCAAAGTTTAGAAGAAATTTTACAATAATAATACTAAAAATTTTATTTTTATATTTTTATTTTTATCAAAGTTTAGAAGAAATTTTACAATAATAATACTAAAAATTTTATTTTTATATTTTTATTTTTATCAAAGTTTAGAAGAAATTTTACAATAATAATACTAAAAATTTTATTTTTATATTTTTATTTTTATCAAAGTTTAGAAGAAATTTTACAATAATAATACTAAAAATTTTATTTTTATATTTTTATTTTTATCAAAGTTTAGAAGAAATTTTACAATAATAATACTAAAAATTTTATTTTTATATTTTTATTTTTATCAAAGTTTAGAAGAAATTTTACAATAATAATACTAAAAATTTTATTTTTATATTTTTATTCTTATCAAAGTTTAGAAGAAATTTTACAATAATAATACTAAACATTTTCTTTTTATATTTCTATTTTTATCAAAGTTTAGAAGAAATTTTACAATAATAATACTAAAAATTTTATTTTTATATTTTTATTTTTATCAAAGTTTAGAAGAAATTTTACAATAATAATACTAAAAATTTTATTTTTATATTTTTATTTTTATCAAAGTTTAGAAGAAATTTTACAATAATAATACTAAAAATTTTATTTTTATATTTTTATTCTTATCAAAGTTTAGAAGAAATTTTACAATAATAATACTAAAAATTTTATTTTTATATTTTTATTCTTATCAAAGTTTAGAAGAAATTTTACAATAATAATACTAAAAATTTTATTTTTATATTTTTATTTTTATCAAAGTTTAGAAGAAATTTTACAATAATAATACTAAAAATTTTATTTTTATATTTTTATTTTTATCAAAGTTTAGAAGAAATTTTACAATAATAATACTAAAAATTTTATTTTTATATTTTTATCTTATCAAAGTTTAGAAGAAATTTTACAATAATAATACTAAAAATTTTATTTTTATATTTTTATCTTATCAAAGTTTAGAAGACATTTTACAATAATAATACTAAAAATTTTATTTTTATATTTTTATTCTTATCAAAGTTTAGAAGAAATTTTACAATAATAATACTAAAAATTTTATTTTTATATTTTTATTTTTATCAAAGTTTAGAAGAAATTTTACAATAATAATACTAAAAATTTTATTTTTATATTTTTATTTTTATCAAAGTTTAGAAGAAATTTTACAATAATAATACTAAAAATTTTATTTTTATATTTTTATCTTATCAAAGTTTAGAAGACATTTTACAATAATAATACTAAAAATTTTATTTTTTATATTTTTATTCTTATCAAAGTTTAGAAGACATTTTACAATAATAATACTAAAAATTTTATTTTTATATTTTTATTCTTATCAAAGTTTAGAAGAAATTTTACAATAATAATACTAAAAATTTTATTTTTATATTTTTATTTTTATCAAAGTTTAGAAGAAATTTTACAATAATAATACTAAAAATTTTATTTTTATATTTTTATTCTTATCAAAGTTTAGAAGACATTTTACAATAATAATACTAAAAATTTTATTTTTATATTTTTATTCTTATCAAAGTTTAGAAGACATTTTACAATAATAATACTAAAAATTTTATTTTTATATTTTTATTCTTATCAAAGTTTAGAAGACATTTTACAATAATAATACTAAAAATTTTATTTTTATATTTTTATTTTTATCAAAGTTTAGAAGAAATTTTACAATAATAATACTAAAAATTTTATTTTTATATTTTTATCTTATCAAAGTTTAGAAGACATTTTACAATAATAATACTAAAAATTTTATTTTTATATTTTTATTTTTATCAAAGTTTAGAAGAAATTTTACAATAATAATACTAAAAATTTTATTTTTATATTTTTATCTTATCAAAGTTTAGAAGACATTTTACAATAATAATACTAAAAATTTTATTTTTATATTTTTATTTTTATCAAAGTTTAGAAGAAATTTTACAATAATAATACTAAAAATTTTATTTTTATATTTTTATCTTATCAAAGTTTAGAAGACATTTTACAATAATAATACTAAAAATTTTATTTTTATATTTTTATTCTTATCAAAGTTTAGAAGAAATTTTACAATAATAATACTAAAAATTTTATTTTTATATTTTTATTTTTATCAAAGTTTAGAAGAAATTTTACAATAATAATACTAAAAATTTTATTTTTATATTTTTATCTTATCAAAGTTTAGAAGACATTTTACAATAATAATACTAAAAATTTTATTTTTATATTTTTATTCTTATCAAAGTTTAGAAGACATTTTACAATAATAATACTAAAAATTTTATTTTTATATTTTTATCTTATCAAAGTTTAGAAGACATTTTACAATAATAATACTAAAAATTTTATTTTTATATTTTTATTTTTATCAAAGTTTAGAAGAAATTTTACAATAATAATACTAAAAATTTTATTTTTATATTTTTATTCTTATCAAAGTTTAGAAGACATTTTACAATAATAATACTAAAAATTTTATTTTTATATTTTTTATTCTTATCAAAGTTTAGAAGACATTTTACAATAATAATACTAAAAATTTTATTTTTATATTTTTATTTTTATCAAAGTTTAGAAGACATTTTACAATAATAATACTAAAAATTTTATTTTTATATTTTTATTCTTATCAAAGTTTAGAAGAAATTTTACAATAATAATACTAAAAATTTTATTTTTATATTTTTATTTTTATCAAAGTTTAGAAGAAATTATACAATAATAATACTAAAAATTTTATTTTTATATTTTTATCTTATCAAAGTTTAGAAGACATTTTACAATAATAATACTAAAAATTTTATTTTTATATTTTTATTCTTATCAAAGTTTAGAAGAAATTTTACAATAATAATACTAAAAATTTTATTTTTATATTTTTATTTTTATCAAAGTTTAGAAGAAATTTTACAATAATAATACTAAAAATTTTATTTTTATATTTTTATTCTTATCAAAGTTTAGAAGACATTTTACAATAATAATACTAAAAATTTTATTTTTATATTTTTTATTCTTATCAAAGTTTAGAAGACATTTTACAATAATAATACTAAAAATTTTATTTTTATATTTTTATTCTTATCAAAGTTTAGAAGAAATTTTACAATAATAATACTAAAAATTTTATTTTTATATTTTTATCTTATCAAAGTTTAGAAGACATATTACAATAATAATACTAAAAATTTTATTTTTATATTTTTATTCTTATCAAAGTTTAGAAGAAATTTTACAATAATAATACTAAAAATTTTATTTTTATATTTTTATCTTATCAAAGTTTAGAAGAAATTTTACAATAATAATACTAAAAATTTTATTTTTATATTTTTATCTTATCAAAGTTTAGAAGACATTTTACAATAATAATACTAAAAATTTTATTTTTATATTTTTATTCTTATCAAAGTTTAGAAGACATTTTACAATAATAATACTAAAAATTTTATTTTTATATTTTTATCTTATCAAAGTTTAGAAGACATTTTACAATAATAATACTAAAAATTTTATTTTTATATTTTTATTTTTATCAAAGTTTAGAAGAAATTTTACAATAATAATACTAAAAATTTTATTTTTATATTTTTATTCTTATCAAAGTTTAGAAGACATTTTACAATAATAATACTAAAAATTTTATTTTTATATTTTTATTCTTATCAAAGTTTAGAAGACATTTTACAATAATAATACTAAAAATTTTATTTTTATATTTTTATCTTATCAAAGTTTAGAAGACATTTTACAATAATAATACTAAAAATTTTATTTTTATATTTTTATTCTTATCAAAGTTTAGAAGAAATTTTACAATAATAATACTAAAAATTTTATTTTTATATTTTTATTTTTATCAAAGTTTAGAAGAAATTTTACAATAATAATACTAAAAATTTTATTTTTATATTTTTATTTTTATCAAAGTTTAGAAGAAATTTTACAATAATAATACTAAAAATTTTATTTTTATATTTTTATCTTATCAAAGTTTAGAAGACATTTTACAATAATAATACTAAAAATTTTATTTTTATATTTTTATTCTTATCAAAGTTTAGAAGAAATTTTACAATAATAATACTAAAAATTTTATTTTTATATTTTTATTTTTATCAAAGTTTAGAAGAAATTTTACAATAATAATACTAAAAATTTTATTTTTATATTTTTATTCTTATCAAAGTTTAGAAGACATTTTACAATAATAATACTAAAAATTTTATTTTTATATTTTTATTCTTATCAAAGTTTAGAAGAAATTTTACAATAATAATACTAAAAATTTTATTTTTATATTTTTATTCTTATCAAAGTTTAGAAGACATTTTACAATAATAATACTAAAAATTTTATTTTTATATTTTTATCTTATCAAAGTTTAGAAGACATTTTACAATAATAATACTAAAAATTTTATTTTTATATTTTTATTCTTATCAAAGTTTAGAAGAAATTTTACAATAATAATACTAAAAATTTTATTTTTATATTTTTATTCTTATCAAAGTTTAGAAGACATTTTACAATAATAATACTAAAAATTTTATTTTTATATTTTTATTCTTATCAAAGTTTAGAAGACATTTTACAATAATAATACTAAAAATTTTATTTTTATATTTTTATTTTTATCAAAGTTTAGAAGACATTTTACAATAATAATACTAAAAATTTTATTTTTATATTTTTATTCTTATCAAAGTTTAGAAGAAATTTTACAATAATAATACTAAAAATTTTATTTTTATATTTTTATTTTTATCAAAGTTTAGAAGAAATTTTACAATAATAATACTAAAAATTTTATTTTTATATTTTTATTTTTATCAAAGTTTAGAAGAAATTTTACAATAATAATACTAAAAATTTTATTTTTATATTTTTATTTTTATCAAAGTTTAGAAGAAATTTTACAATAATAATACTAAAAATTTTATTTTTATATTTTTATTTTTATCAAAGTTTAGAAGAAATTTTACAATAATAATACTAAAAATTTTATTTTTATATTTTTATTTTTATCAAAGTTTAGAAGAAATTTTACAATAATAATACTAAAAATTTTATTTTTATATTTTTATTTTTATCAAAGTTTAGAAGAAATTTTACAATAATAATACTAAAAATTTTATTTTTATATTTTTATCTTATCAAAGTTTAGAAGACATTTTACAATAATAATACTAAAAATTTTATTTTTATATTTTTATTCTTATCAAAGTTTAGAAGACATTTTACAATAATAATACTAAAAATTTTATTTTTATATTTTTATTCTTATCAAAGTTTAGAAGAAATTTTACAATAATAATACTAAAAATTTTATTTTTATATTTTTATTTTTATCAAAGTTTAGAAGAAATTTTACAATAATAATACTAAAAATTTTATTTTTATATTTTTATTCTTATCAAAGTTTAGAAGACATTTTACAATAATAATACTAAAAATTTTATTTTTATATTTTTATTCTTATCAAAGTTTAGAAGACATTTTACAATAATAATACTAAAAATTTTATTTTTATATTTTTATTCTTATCAAAGTTTAGAAGACATTTTACAATAATAATACTAAAAATTTTATTTTTATATTTTTATTTTTATCAAAGTTTAGAAGAAATTTTACAATAATAATACTAAAAATTTTATTTTTATATTTTTATCTTATCAAAGTTTAGAAGACATTTTACAATAATAATACTAAAAATTTTATTTTTATATTTTTATTTTTATCAAAGTTTAGAAGAAATTTTACAATAATAATACTAAAAATTTTATTTTTATATTTTTATCTTATCAAAGTTTAGAAGACATTTTACAATAATAATACTAAAAATTTTATTTTTATATTTTTATTTTTATCAAAGTTTAGAAGAAATTTTACAATAATAATACTAAAAATTTTATTTTTATATTTTTATCTTATCAAAGTTTAGAAGACATTTTACAATAATAATACTAAAAATTTTATTTTTATATTTTTATTCTTATCAAAGTTTAGAAGAAATTTTACAATAATAATACTAAAAATTTTATTTTTATATTTTTATTTTTATCAAAGTTTAGAAGAAATTTTACAATAATAATACTAAAAATTTTATTTTTATATTTTTATCTTATCAAAGTTTAGAAGACATTTTACAATAATAATACTAAAAATTTTATTTTTATATTTTTTATTCTTATCAAAGTTTAGAAGACATTTTACAATAATAATACTAAAAATTTTATTTTTATATTTTTATCTTATCAAAGTTTAGAAGACATTTTACAATAATAATACTAAAAATTTTATTTTTATATTTTTATTTTTATCAAAGTTTAGAAGAAATTTTACAATAATAATACTAAAAATTTTATTTTTATATTTTTATTCTTATCAAAGTTTAGAAGACATTTTACAATAATAATACTAAAAATTTTATTTTTATATTTTTATTCTTATCAAAGTTTAGAAGACATTTTACAATAATAATACTAAAAATTTTATTTTTATATTTTTATTTTTATCAAAGTTTAGAAGACATTTTACAATAATAATACTAAAAATTTTATTTTTATATTTTTTATTCTTATCAAAGTTTAGAAGAAATTTTACAATAATAATACTAAAAATTTTATTTTTATATTTTTATTTTTATCAAAGTTTAGAAGAAATTATACAATAATAATACTAAAAATTTTATTTTTATATTTTTATCTTATCAAAGTTTAGAAGACATTTTACAATAATAATACTAAAAATTTTATTTTTATATTTTTTATTCTTATCAAAGTTTAGAAGAAATTTTACAATAATAATACTAAAAATTTTATTTTTATATTTTTATTTTTATCAAAGTTTAGAAGAAATTTTACAATAATAATACTAAAAATTTTATTTTTATATTTTTATTCTTATCAAAGTTTAGAAGACATTTTACAATAATAATACTAAAAATTTTATTTTTATATTTTTATTCTTATCAAAGTTTAGAAGACATTTTACAATAATAATACTAAAAATTTTATTTTTATATTTTTATTCTTATCAAAGTTTAGAAGAAATTTTACAATAATAATACTAAAAATTTTATTTTTATATTTTTATCTTATCAAAGTTTAGAAGACATATTACAATAATAATACTAAAAATTTTATTTTTATATTTTTATTCTTATCAAAGTTTAGAAGAAATTTTACAATAATAATACTAAAAATTTTATTTTTATATTTTTATCTTATCAAAGTTTAGAAGAAATTTTACAATAATAATACTAAAAATTTTATTTTTATATTTTTATCTTATCAAAGTTTAGAAGACATTTTACAATAATAATACTAAAAATTTTATTTTTATATTTTTATTCTTATCAAAGTTTAGAAGACATTTTACAATAATAATACTAAAAATTTTATTTTTATATTTTTATCTTATCAAAGTTTAGAAGACATTTTACAATAATAATACTAAAAATTTTATTTTTATATTTTTTATTTTTATCAAAGTTTAGAAGAAATTTTACAATAATAATACTAAAAATTTTATTTTTATATTTTTATTCTTATCAAAGTTTAGAAGACATTTTACAATAATAATACTAAAAATTTTATTTTTATATTTTTATTCTTATCAAAGTTTAGAAGACATTTTACAATAATAATACTAAAAATTTTATTTTTATATTTTTATCTTATCAAAGTTTAGAAGACATTTTACAATAATAATACTAAAAATTTTATTTTTATATTTTTATTCTTATCAAAGTTTAGAAGAAATTTTACAATAATAATACTAAAAATTTTATTTTTATATTTTTATTTTTATCAAAGTTTAGAAGAAATTTTACAATAATAATACTAAAAATTTTATTTTTATATTTTTATTTTTATCAAAGTTTAGAAGAAATTTTACAATAATAATACTAAAAATTTTATTTTTATATTTTTATCTTATCAAAGTTTAGAAGACATTTTACAATAATAATACTAAAAATTTTATTTTTATATTTTTATTCTTATCAAAGTTTAGAAGAAATTTTACAATAATAATACTAAAAATTTTATTTTTATATTTTTATTTTTATCAAAGTTTAGAAGAAATTTTACAATAATAATACTAAAAATTTTATTTTTATATTTTTATTCTTATCAAAGTTTAGAAGACATTTTACAATAATAATACTAAAAATTTTATTTTTATATTTTTATTCTTATCAAAGTTTAGAAGAAATTTTACAATAATAATACTAAAAATTTTATTTTTATATTTTTATTCTTATCAAAGTTTAGAAGACATTTTACAATAATAATACTAAAAATTTTATTTTTATATTTTTATCTTATCAAAGTTTAGAAGACATTTTACAATAATAATACTAAAAATTTTATTTTTATATTTTTATTCTTATCAAAGTTTAGAAGAAATTTTACAATAATAATACTAAAAATTTTATTTTTATATTTTTATTCTTATCAAAGTTTAGAAGAAATTTTACAATAATAATACTAAAAATTTTATTTTTATATTTTTATTTTTATCAAAGTTTAGAAGAAATTTTACAATAATAATACTAAAAATTTTATTTTTATATTTTTATTTTTATCAAAGTTTAGAAGAAATTTTACAATAATAATACTAAAAATTTTATTTTTATATTTTTATTTTTATCAAAGTTTAGAAGAAATTTTACAATAATAATACTAAAAATTTTATTTTTATATTTTTATTTTTATCAAAGTTTAGAAGAAATTTTACAATAATAATACTAAAAATTTTATTTTTATATTTTTATTTTTATCAAAGTTTAGAAGAAATTTTACAATAATAATACTAAAAATTTTATTTTTATATTTTTATTTTTATCAAAGTTTAGAAGAAATTTTACAATAATAATACTAAAAATTTTATTTTTATATTTTTATTTTTATCAAAGTTTAGAAGAAATTTTACAATAATAATACTAAAAATTTTATTTTTATATTTTTATTTTTATCAAAGTTTAGAAGAAATTTTACAATAATAATACTAAAAATTTTATTTTTATATTTTTATTTTTATCAAAGTTTAGAAGAAATTTTACAATAATAATACTAAAAATTTTATTTTTATATTTTTATTTTTATCAAAGTTTAGAAGAAATTTTACAATAATAATACTAAAAATTTTATTTTTATATTTTTATTTTTATCAAAGTTTAGAAGAAATTTTACAATAATAATACTAAAAATTTTATTTTTATATTTTTATTTTTATCAAAGTTTAGAAGAAATTTTACAATAATAATACTAAAAATTTTATTTTTATATTTTTATTTTTATCAAAGTTTAGAAGAAATTTTACAATAATAATACTAAAAATTTTATTTTTATATTTTTATTTTTATCAAAGTTTAGAAGAAATTTTACAATAATAATACTAAAAATTTTATTTTTATATTTTTATTTTTTATCAAAGTTTAGAAGAAATTTTACAATAATAATACTAAAAATTTTATTTTTATATTTTTATTTTTATCAAAGTTTAGAAGAAATTTTACAATAATAATACTAAAAATTTTATTTTTATATTTTTATTTTTATCAAAGTTTAGAAGAAATTTTACAATAATAATACTAAAAATTTTATTTTTATATTTTTATTTTTATCAAAGTTTAGAAGAAATTTTACAATAATAATTCTAAAAATTTTATTTTTATATTTTTATTTTTATCAAAGTTTAGAAGAAATTTTACAATAATAATACTAAAAATTTTATTTTTATATTTTTATTTTTATCAAAGTTTAGAAGAAATTTTACAATAATAATACTAAAAATTTTATTTTTATATTTTTATTTTTATCAAAGTTTAGAAGAAATTTTACAATAATAATACTAAAAATTTTATTTTTATATTTTTATTTTTATCAAAGTTTAGAAGAAATTTTACAATAATAATACTAAAAATTTTATTTTTATATTTTTATTTTTATCAAAGTTTAGAAGAAATTTTACAATAATAATACTAAAAATTTTATTTTTATATTTTTATTTTTATCAAAGTTTAGAAGAAATTTTACAATAATAATACTAAAAATTTTATTTTTATATTTTTATCTTATCAAAGTTTAGAAGACATTTTACAATAATAATACTAAAAATTTTATTTTTATATTTTTATTCTTATCAAAGTTTAGAAGAAATTTTACAATAATAATACTAAAAATTTTATTTTTATATTTTTATTTTTATCAAAGTTTAGAAGAAATTTTACAATAATAATACTAAAAATTTTATTTTTATATTTTTATTTTTATCAAAGTTTAGAAGAAATTTTACAATAATAATACTAAAAATTTTATTTTTATATTTTTATTTTTATCAAAGTTTAGAAGAAATTTTACAATAATAATACTAAAAATTTTATTTTTATATTTTTATTTTTATCAAAGTTTAGAAGAAATTTTACAATAATAATACTAAAAATTTTATTTTTATATTTTTATTTTTATCAAAGTTTAGAAGAAATTTTACAATAATAATACTAAAAATTTTATTTTTATATTTTTATCTTATCAAAGTTTAGAAGACATTTTACAATAATAATACTAAAAATTTTATTTTTATATTTTTATTCTTATCAAAGTTTAGAAGAAATTTTACAATAATAATACTAAAAATTTTATTTTTATATTTTTATTTTTATCAAAGTTTAGAAGAAATTTTACAATAATAATACTAAAAATTTTATTTTTATATTTTTATTCTTATCAAAGTTTAGAAGACATTTTACAATAATAATACTAAAAATTTTATTTTTATATTTTTATTCTTATCAAAGTTTAGAAGAAATTTTACAATAATAATACTAAAAATTTTATTTTTATATTTTTATTTTTATCAAAGTTTAGAAGAAATTTTACAATAATAATACTAAAAATTTTATTTTTATATTTTTATTTTTATCAAAGTTTAGAAGAAATTTTACAATAATAATACTAAAAATTTTATTTTTATATTTTTTATTTTTATCAAAGTTTAGAAGAAATTTTACAATAATAATACTAAAAATTTTATTTTTATATTTTTATTTTTATCAAAGTTTAGAAGAAATTTTACAATAATAATACTAAAAATTTTATTTTTATATTTTTATTTTTATCAAAGTTTAGAAGAAATTTTACAATAATAATACTAAAAATTTTATTTTTATATTTTTATTTTTATCAAAGTTTAGAAGAAATTTTACAATAATAATACTAAAAATTTTATTTTTATATTTTTATTTTTATCAAAGTTTAGAAGAAATTTTACAATAATAATACTAAAAATTTTATTTTTATATTTTTTATTTTTATCAAAGTTTAGAAGAAATTTTACAATAATAATACTAAAAATTTTATTTTTATATTTTTATTTTTATCAAAGTTTAGAAGAAATTTTACAATAATAATACTAAAAATTTTATTTTTATATTTTTATTTTTATCAAAGTTTAGAAGAAATTTTACAATAATAATACTAAAAATTTTATTTTTATATTTTTATTTTTATCAAAGTTTAGAAGAAATTTTACAATAATAATACTAAAAATTTTATTTTTATATTTTTATTTTTATCAAAGTTTAGAAGAAATTTTACAATAATAATACTAAAAATTTTATTTTTATATTTTTATTTTTATCAAAGTTTAGAAGAAATTTTACAATAATAATACTAAAAATTTTATTTTTATATTTTTATTTTTATCAAAGTTTAGAAGAAATTTTACAATAATAATACTAAAAATTTTATTTTTATATTTTTATTTTTATCAAAGTTTAGAAGAAATTTTACAATAATAATACTAAAAATTTTATTTTTATATTTTTATTTTTATCAAAGTTTAGAAGAAATTTTACAATAATAATACTAAAAATTTTATTTTTATATTTTTATTTTTATCAAAGTTTAGAAGAAATTTTACAATAATAATACTAAAAATTTTATTTTTATATTTTTATTTTTATCAAAGTTTAGAAGAAATTTTACAATAATAATACTAAAAATTTTATTTTTATATTTTTATTTTTATCAAAGTTTAGAAGAAATTTTACAATAATAATACTAAAAATTTTATTTTTATATTTTTATTTTTATCAAAGTTTAGAAGAAATTTTACAATAATAATACTAAAAATTTTATTTTTATATTTTTTATTTTTATCAAAGTTTAGAAGAAATTTTACAATAATAATACTAAAAATTTTATTTTTATATTTTTATTTTTATCAAAGTTTAGAAGAAATTTTACAATAATAATACTAAAAATTTTATTTTTATATTTTTATTTTTATCAAAGTTTAGAAGAAATTTTACAATAATAATACTAAAAATTTTATTTTTATATTTTTATTTTTATCAAAGTTTAGAAGAAATTTTACAATAATAATACTAAAAATTTTATTTTTATATTTTTATTTTTATCAAAGTTTAGAAGAAATTTTACAATAATAATACTAAAAATTTTATTTTTATATTTTTATTTTTATCAAAGTTTAGAAGAAATTTTACAATAATAATACTAAAAATTTTATTTTTATATTTTTATTTTTATCAAAGTTTAGAAGAAATTTTACAATAATAATACTAAAAATTTTATTTTTATATTTTTATTTTTATCAAAGTTTAGAAGAAATTTTACAATAATAATACTAAAAATTTTATTTTTATATTTTTATTTTTATCAAAGTTTAGAAGAAATTTTACAATAATAATACTAAAAATTTTATTTTTATATTTTTATTTTTATCAAAGTTTAGAAGAAATTTTACAATAATAATACTAAAAATTTTATTTTTATATTTTTATTTTTATCAAAGTTTAGAAGAAATTTTACAATAATAATACTAAAAATTTTATTTTTATATTTTTATTTTTATCAAAGTTTAGAAGAAATTTTACAATAATAATACTAAAAATTTTATTTTTATATTTTTATTTTTATCAAAGTTTAGAAGAAATTTTACAATAATAATACTAAAAATTTTATTTTTATATTTTTTATTTTTATCAAAGTTTAGAAGAAATTTTACAATAATAATACTAAAAATTTTATTTTTATATTTTTATTTTTATCAAAGTTTAGAAGAAATTTTACAATAATAATACTAAAAATTTTATTTTTATATTTTTATTTTTATCAAAGTTTAGAAGAAATTTTACAATAATAATACTAAAAATTTTATTTTTATATTTTTATTTTTATCAAAGTTTAGAAGAAATTTTACAATAATAATACTAAAAATTTTATTTTTATATTTTTATTTTTATCAAAGTTTAGAAGAAATTTTACAATAATAATACTAAAAATTTTATTTTTATATTTTTATTTTTATCAAAGTTTAGAAGAAATTTTACAATAATAATACTAAAAATTTTATTTTTATATTTTTATTTTTATCAAAGTTTAGAAGAAATTTTACAATAATAATACTAAAAATTTTATTTTTATATTTTTATTTTTATCAAAGTTTAGAAGAAATTTTACAATAATAATACTAAAAATTTTATTTTTATATTTTTATTTTTATCAAAGTTTAGAAGAAATTTTACAATAATAATACTAAAAATTTTATTTTTATATTTTTATTTTTATCAAAGTTTAGAAGAAATTTTACAATAATAATACTAAAAATTTTATTTTTATATTTTTATTTTTATCAAAGTTTAGAAGAAATTTTACAATAATAATACTAAAAATTTTATTTTTATATTTTTATTTTTATCAAAGTTTAGAAGAAATTTTACAATAATAATACTAAAAATTTTATTTTTATATTTTTATTTTTATCAAAGTTTAGAAGAAATTTTACAATAATAATACTAAAAATTTTATTTTTATATTTTTATTTTTATCAAAGTTTAGAAGAAATTTTACAATAATAATACTAAAAATTTTATTTTTATATTTTTATTTTTATCAAAGTTTAGAAGAAATTTTACAATAATAATACTAAAAATTTTATTTTTATATTTTTATTTTTATCAAAGTTTAGAAGAAATTTTACAATAATAATACTAAAAATTTTATTTTTATATTTTTATTTTTATCAAAGTTTAGAAGAAATTTTACAATAATAATACTAAAAATTTTATTTTTATATTTTTATTTTTATCAAAGTTTAGAAGAAATTTTACAATAATAATACTAAAAATTTTATTTTTATATTTTTATTTTTATCAAAGTTTAGAAGAAATTTTACAATAATAATACTAAAAATTTTATTTTTATATTTTTATTTTTATCAAAGTTTAGAAGAAATTTTACAATAATAATACTAAAAATTTTATTTTTATATTTTTATTTTTATCAAAGTTTAGAAGAAATTTTACAATAATAATACTAAAAATTTTATTTTTATATTTTTATTTTTATCAAAGTTTAGAAGAAATTTTACAATAATAATACTAAAAATTTTATGTTTATATTTTTATTTTTATCAAAGTTTAGAAGAAATTTTACAATAATAATACTAAAAATTTTATTTTTATATTTTTATTTTTATCAAAGTTTAGAAGAAATTTTACAATAATAATACTAAAAATTTTATTTTTATATTTTTATTTTTATCAAAGTTTAGAAGAAATTTTACAATAATAATACTAAAAATTTTATTTTTATATTTTTATTTTTATCAAAGTTTAGAAGAAATTTTACAATAATAATACTAAAAATTTTATTTTTATATTTTTATTTTTATCAAAGTTTAGAAGAAATTTTACAATAATAATACTAAAAATTTTATTTTTATATTTTTATTCTTATCAAAGTTTAGAAGAAATTTTACAATAATAATACTAAAAATTTTATTTTTATATTTTTATTTTTATCAAAGTTTAGAAGAAATTTTACAATAATAATACTAAAAATTTTATTTTTATATTTTTATTCTTATCAAAGTTTAGAAGAAATTTTACAATAATAATACTAAAAATTTTATTTTTATATTTTTATTTTTATCAAAGTTTAGAAGAAATTTTACAATAATAATACTATTTTTATATTTTTATTTTTATCAAAGTTTAGAAGAAATTTTACAATAATAATACTAAAAATTTTATTTTTATATTTTTATTTTTATCAAAGTTTAGAAGAAATTTTACAATAATAATACTAAAAATTTTATTTTTATATTTTTATTCTTATCAAAGTTTAGAAGAAATTTTACAATAATAATACTAAAAATTTTATTTTTATATTTTTATTTTTATCAAAGTTTAGAAGAAATTTTACAATAATAATACTATTTTTATATTTTTATTTTTATCAAAGTTTAGAAGAAATTTTACAATAATAATACTAAAAATTTTATTTTTATATTTTTATTTTTATCAAAGTTTAGAAGAAATTTTACAATAATAATACTAAAAATTTTATTTTTATATTTTTATTCTTATCAAAGTTTAGAAGAAATTTTACAATAATAATACTAAAAATTTTATTTTTATATTTTTATTTTTATCAAAGTTTAGAAGAAATTTTACAATAATAATACTAAAAATTTTATTTTTATATTTTTATTTTTATCAAAGTTTAGAAGAAATTTTACAATAATAATACTAAAAATTTTATTTTTATATTTTTATTTTTATCAAAGTTTAGAAGAAATTTTACAATAATAATACTAAAAATTTTATTTTTATATTTTTATTCTTATCAAAGTTTAGAAGAAATTTTACAATAATAATACTAAAAATTTTATTTTTATATTTTTATTTTTATCAAAGTTTAGAAGAAATTTTACAATAATAATACTAAAAATTTTATTTTTATATTTTTATTCTTATCAAAGTTTAGAAGAAATTTTACAATAATAATACTAAAAATTTTATTTTTATATTTTTATTTTTATCAAAGTTTAGAAGAAATTTTACAATAATAATACTATTTTTATATTTTTATTTTTATCAAAGTTTAGAAGAAATTTTACAATAATAATACTAAAAATTTTATTTTTATATTTTTATTTTTATCAAAGTTTAGAAGAAATTTTACAATAATAATACTAAAAATTTTATTTTTATATTTTTATTCTTATCAAAGTTTAGAAGAAATTTTACAATAATAATACTAAAAATTTTATTTTTATATTTTTATTTTTATCAAAGTTTAGAAGAAATTTTACAATAATAATACTATTTTTATATTTTTATTTTTATCAAAGTTTAGAAGAAATTTTACAATAATAATACTAAAAATTTTATTTTTATATTTTTATTTTTATCAAAGTTTAGAAGAAATTTTACAATAATAATACTAAAAATTTTATTTTTATATTTTTATTCTTATCAAAGTTTAGAAGAAATTTTACAATAATAATACTAAAAATTTTATTTTTATATTTTTATTTTTATCAAAGTTTAGAAGAAATTTTACAATAATAATACTAAAAATTTTATTTTTATATTTTTATTCTTATCAAAGTTTAGAAGAAATTTTACAATAATAATACTAAAAATTTTATTTTTATATTTTTATTTTTATCAAAGTTTAGAAGAAATTTTACAATAATAATACTATTTTTATATTTTTATTTTTATCAAAGTTTAGAAGAAATTTTACAATAATAATACTAAAAATTTTATTTTTATATTTTTATTTTTATCAAAGTTTAGAAGAAATTTTACAATAATAATACTAAAAATTTTATTTTTATATTTTTATTTTTATCAAAGTTTAGAAGAAATTTTACAATAATAATACTAAAAATTTTATTTTTATATTTTTATTTTTATCAAAGTTTAGAAGAAATTTTACAATAATAATACTAAAAATTTTATTTTTATATTTTAATACTAAATAATACTAAAAATTTTATTTTTATATTTTTATTCTTATCAAAGTTTAGAAGAAATTTTACAATAATAATACTAAAAATTTTATTTTTATATTTTTATTTTTATCAAAGTTTAGAAGAAATTTTACAATAATAATACTAAAAATTTTATTTTTATATTTTTATTTTTATCAAAGTTTAGAAGAAATTTTACAATAATAATACTAAAAATTTTATTTTTATATTTTAATACTAAATAATACTAAAAATTTTATTTTTATATTTTTATTCTTATCAAAGTTTAGAAGAAATTTTACAATAATAATACTAAAAATTTTATTTTTATATTTTTATTTTTATCAAAGTTTAGAAGAAATTTTACAATAATAATACTAAAAATTTTATTTTTATATTTTTATTTTTATCAAAGTTTAGAAGAAATTTTACAATAATAATACTAAAAATTTTATTTTTATATTTTAATACTAAATAATACTAAAAATTTTATTTTTATATTTTTATTCTTATCAAAGTTTAGAAGAAATTTTACAATAATAATACTAAAAATTTTATTTTTATATTTTTATTTTTATCAAAGTTTAGAAGAAATTTTACAATAATAATACTAAAAATTTTATTTTTATATTTTTATTTTTATCAAAGTTTAGAAGAAATTTTACAATAATAATACTAAAAATTTTATTTTTATATTTTTATTCTTATCAAAGTTTAGAAGAAATTTTACAATAATAATACTAAAAATTTTATTTTAATATTTTTATTGTTATCAACGTTTCGAACCAATTTTACAATAATAATACTAAAAATTTTATTTTTATATTTTTATTTTTATCAAAGTTTAGAAGAAATTTTACAATAATAATACTAAAAATTTTATTTTTATATTTTTATTTTTATCAAAGTTTAGAAGAAATTTTACAATAATAATACTAAAAATTTTATTTTTATATTTTAATACTAAATAATACTAAAAATTTTATTTTTATATTTTTATTTTTATCAAAGTTTAGAAGAAATTTTACAATAATAATACTAAAAATTTTATTTTTATATTTTTATTTTTATCAAAGTTTAGAAGAAATTTTACAATAATAATACTAAAAATTTTATTTTTATATTTTAATACTAAATAATACTAAAAATTTTATTTTTATATTTTTATTCTTATCAAAGTTTAGAAGAAATTTTACAATAATAATACTAAAAATTTTATTTTTATATTTTTATTTTTATCAAAGTTTAGAAGAAATTTTACAATAATAATACTATTTTTATATTTTTATTTTTATCAAAGTTTAGAAGAAATTTTACAATAATAATACTAAAAATTTTATTTTTATATTTTTATTTTTATCAAAGTTTAGAAGAAATTTTACAATAATAATACTAAAAATTTTATTTTTATATTTTTATTTTTATCAAAGTTTAGAAGAAATTTTACAATAATAATACTAAAAATTTTATTTTTATATTTTTATTCTTATCAAAGTTTAGAAGAAATTTTACAATAATAATACTAAAAATTTTATTTTTATATTTTTATTTTTATCAAAGTTTAGAAGAAATTTTACAATAATAATACTAAAAATTTTATTTTTATATTTTTATTCTTATCAAAGTTTAGAAGAAATTTTACAATAATAATACTAAAAATTTTATTTTTATATTTTTATTTTTATCAAAGTTTAGAAGAAATTTTACAATAATAATACTAAAAATTTTATTTTTATATTTTTATTCTTATCAAAGTTTAGAAGAAATTTTACAATAATAATACTAAAAATTTTATTTTTATATTTTTATTTTTATCAAAGTTTAGAAGAAATTTTACAATAATAATACTAAAAATTTTATTTTTATATTTTTATTCTTATCAAAGTTTAGAAGAAATTTTACAATAATAATACTAAAAATTTTATTTTTATATTTTTATTTTTATCAAAGTTTAGAAGAAATTTTACAATAATAATACTAAAAATTTTTTTTATATTTTTATTTTTATCAAAGTTTAGAAGAAATTTTACAATAATAATACTAAAAATTTTATTTTTATATTTTTATTTTTATCAAAGTTTAGAAGAAATTTTACAATAATAATACTAAAAATTTTATTTTTATATTTTAATACTAAATAATACTAAAAATTTTATTTTTATATTTTTATTCTTATCAAAGTTTAGAAGAAATTTTACAATAATAATACTAAAAATTTTATTTTTATATTTTTATTTTTATCAAAGTTTAGAAGAAATTTTACAATAATAATACTAAAAATTTTATTTTTATATTTTTATTCTTATCAAAGTTTAGAAGAAATTTTACAATAATAATACTAAAAATTTTATTTTTATATTTTTATTTTTATCAAAGTTTAGAAGAAATTTTACAATAATAATACTAAAAATTTTATTTTTATATTTTTATTCTTATCAAAGTTTAGAAGAAATTTTACAATAATAATACTAAAAATTTTATTTTTATATTTTTATTTTTATCAAAGTTTAGAAGAAATTTTACAATAATAATACTAAAAATTTTATTTTTATATTTTTATTCTTATCAAAGTTTAGAAGAAATTTTACAATAATAATACTAAAAATTTTATTTTTATATTTTTATTTTTATCAAAGTTTAGAAGAAATTTTACAATAATAATACTAAAAATTTTATTTTTATATTTTTATTCTTATCAAAGTTTAGAAGAAATTTTACAATAATAATACTAAAAATTTTATTTTTATATTTTTATTTTTATCAAAGTTTAGAAGAAATTTTACAATAATAATACTAAAAATTTTATTTTTATATTTTTATTCTTATCAAAGTTTAGAAGAAATTTTACAATAATAATACTAAAAATTTTATTTTTATATTTTTATTTTTATCAAAGTTTAGAAGAAATTTTACAATAATAATACTAAAAATTTTATTTTTATATTTTTATTCTTATCAAAGTTTAGAAGAAATTTTACAATAATAATACTAAAAATTTTATTTTTATATTTTTATTTTTATCAAAGTTTAGAAGAAATTTTACAATAATAATACTAAAAATTTTATTTTTATATTTTTATTCTTATCAAAGTTTAGAAGAAATTTTACAATAATAATACTAAAAATTTTATTTTTATATTTTTATTTTTATCAAAGTTTAGAAGAAATTTTACAATAATAATACTATTTTTATATTTTTATTTTTATCAAAGTTTAGAAGAAATTTTACAATAATAATACTAAAAATTTTATTTTTATATTTTTATTTTTATCAAAATTTAGAAGAAATTTTACAATAATAATACTAAAAATTTTATTTTTATATTTTTATTTTTATCAAAGTTTAGAAGAAATTTTACAATAATAATACTAAAAATTTTATTTTTATATTTTTATTCTTATCAAAGTTTAGAAGAAATTTTACAATAATAATACTAAAAATTTTATTTTTATATTTTTATTTTTATCAAAGTTTAGAAGAAATTTTACAATAATAATACTAAAAATTTTATTTTTATATTTTTATTCTTATCAAAGTTTAGAAGAAATTTTACAATAATAATACTAAAAATTTTATTTTTATATTTTTATTTTTATCAAAGTTTAGAAGAAATTTTACAATAATAATACTAAAAATTTTATTTTTATATTTTTATTCTTATCAAAGTTTAGAAGAAATTTTACAATAATAATACTAAAAATTTTATTTTTATATTTTTATTTTTATCAAAGTTTAGAAGAAATTTTACAATAATAATACTAAAAATTTTATTTTTATATTTTTATTCTTATCAAAGTTAAGAAGAAATTTTGCAATAATAATACTAAAAATTTTATTTTTATATTTTTATTTTTATCAAAGTTTAGAAGAAATTTTACAATAATAATACTAAACTTTTTATTTTTATATTTTTATGATTATCAAAGTTTAGAGGAACTTTGACAATAACAATACTAAAAATTTTATTTTTATATTTTTATTTTTATCAAAGTTTAGAAGAAATTTTACAGTAATAATACTAAAAATTTTATTTATATTTTAATACTAAATAATACTAAAAATTTTATTTTTATATTTTTATTCTTATCAAAGTTTAGAAGAAATTTTACAATAATAATACTAAAAATTTTATTTTTATATTTTTATTTTTATCAAAGTTTAGAAGAAATTTTACAATAATAATACTATTTTTATATTTTTATTTTTATCAAAGTTTAGAAGAAATTTTACAATAATAATACTAAAAATTTTATTTTTATATTTTTATTTTTATCAAAGTTTAGAAGAAATTTTACAATAATAATACTAAAAATTTTATTTTTATATTTTTATTTTTATCAAAGTTTAGAAGAAATTTTACAATAATAATACTAAAAATTTTATTTTTATATTTTTTATTCTTATCAAAGTTTAGAAGAAATTTTACAATAATAATACTAAAAATTTTATTTTTATATTTTTATTTTTATCAAAGTTTAGAAGAAATTTTACAATAATAATACTAAAAATTTTATTTTTATATTTTTATTTTTATCAAAGTTTAGAAGAAATTTTACAATAATAATACTAAAAATTTTATTTTTATATTTTTATTTTTATCAAAGTTTAGAAGAAATTTTACAATAATAATACTAAAAATTTTATTTTTATATTTTTATTTTTATCAAAGTTTAGAAGAAATTTTACAATAATAATACTAAAAATTTTATTTTTATATTTTTATTTTTATCAAAGTTTAGAAGAAATTTTACAATAATAATACTAAAAATTTTATTTTTATATTTTTATTCTTATCAAAGTTTAGAAGAAATTTTACAATAATAATACTAAAAATTTTATTTTTATATTTTTATTTTTATCAAAGTTTAGAAGAAATTTTACAATAATAATACTAAAAATTTTATTTTTATATTTTTATTCTTATCAAAGTTTAGAAGAAATTTTACAATAATAATACTAAAAATTTTATTTTTATATTTTTATTTTTATCAAAGTTTAGAAGAAATTTTACAATAATAATACTAAAAATTTTATTTTTATATTTTTATTCTTATCAAAGTTTAGAAGAAATTTTACAATAATAATACTAAAAATTTTATTTTTATATTTTTATTTTTATCAAAGTTTAGAAGAAATTTTACAATAATAATACTAAAAATTTTATTTTTATATTTTTATTCTTATCAAAGTTTAGAAGAAATTTTACAATAATAATACTAAAAATTTTATTTTTATATTTTTATTTTTATCAAAGTTTAGAAGAAATTTTACAATAATAATACTAAAAATTTTATTTTTATATTTTTATTCTTATCAAAGTTTAGAAGAAATTTTACAATAATAATACTAAAAATTTTATTTTTATATTTTTATTTTTATCAAAGTTTAGAAGAAATTTTACAATAATAATACTAAAAATTTTATTTTTATATTTTTATTCTTATCAAAGTTTAGAAGAAATTTTACAATAATAATACTAAAAATTTTATTTTTATATTTTTATTTTTATCAAAGTTTAGAAGAAATTTTACAATAATAATACTAAAAATTTTATTTTTATATTTTTATTCTTATCAAAGTTTAGAAGAAATTTTACAATAATAATACTAAAAATTTTATTTTTATATTTTTATTTTTATCAAAGTTTAGAAGAAATTTTACAATAATAATACTAAAAATTTTATTTTTATATTTTTATTCTTATCAAAGTTTAGAAGAAATTTTACAATAATAATACTAAAAATTTTATTTTTATATTTTTATTTTTATCAAAGTTTAGAAGAAATTTTACAATAATAATACTATTTTTATATTTTTATTTTTATCAAAGTTTAGAAGAAATTTTACAATAATAATACTAAAAATTTTATTTTTATATTTTTATTTTTATCAAAATTTAGAAGAAATTTTACAATAATAATACTAAAAATTTTATTTTTATATTTTTATTTTTATCAAAGTTTAGAAGAAATTTTACAATAATAATACTAAAAATTTTATTTTTATATTTTTATTCTTATCAAAGTTTAGAAGAAATTTTACAATAATAATACTAAAAATTTTATTTTTATATTTTTATTTTTATCAAAGTTTAGAAGAAATTTTACAATAATAATACTAAAAATTTTATTTTTATATTTTTATTCTTATCAAAGTTTAGAAGAAATTTTACAATAATAATACTAAAAATTTTATTTTTATATTTTTATTTTTATCAAAGTTTAGAAGAAATTTTACAATAATAATACTAAAAATTTTATTTTTATATTTTTATTCTTATCAAAGTTTAGAAGAAATTTTACAATAATAATACTAAAAATTTTATTTTTATATTTTTATTTTTATCAAAGTTTAGAAGAAATTTTACAATAATAATACTAAAAATTTTATTTTTATATTTTTATTCTTATCAAAGTTAAGAAGAAATTTTGCAATAATAATACTAAAAATTTTATTTTTATATTTTTATTTTTATCAAAGTTTAGAAGAAATTTTACAATAATAATACTAAAAATTTTATTTTTATATTTTTATTCTTATCAAAGTTTAGAAGAAATTTTACAATAATAATACTAAAAATTTTATTTTTATATTTTTATTTTTATCAAAGTTTAGAAGAAATTTTACAGTAATAATACTAAAAATTTTATTTATATTTTAATACTAAATAATACTAAAAATTTTATTTTTATATTTTTATTCTTATCAAAGTTTAGAAGAAATTTTACAATAATAATACTAAAAATTTTATTTTTATATTTTTATTTTTATCAAAGTTTAGAAGAAATTTTACAATAATAATACTATTTTTATATTTTTATTTTTATCAAAGTTTAGAAGAAATTTTACAATAATAATACTAAAAATTTTATTTTTATATTTTTATTTTTATCAAAGTTTAGAAGAAATTTTACAATAATAATACTAAAAATTTTATTTTTATATTTTTATTTTTATCAAAGTTTAGAAGAAATTTTACAATAATAATACTAAAAATTTTATTTTTATATTTTTATTCTTATCAAAGTTTAGAAGAAATTTTACAATAATAATACTAAAAATTTTATTTTTATATTTTTATTTTTATCAAAGTTTAGAAGAAATTTTACAATAATAATACTAAAAATTTTATTTTTATATTTTTATTTTTATCAAAGTTTAGAAGAAATTTTACAATAATAATACTAAAAATTTTATTTTTATATTTTTATTTTTATCAAAGTTTAGAAGAAATTTTACAATAATAATACTAAAAATTTTATTTTTATATTTTTATTTTTATCAAAGTTTAGAAGAAATTTTACAATAATAATACTAAAAATTTTATTTTTATATTTTTATTTTTATCAAAGTTTAGAAGAAATTTTACAATAATAATACTAAAAATTTTATTTTTATATTTTAATACTAAATAATACTAAAAATTTTATTTTTATATTTTTATTTTTATCAAAGTTTAGAAGAAATTTTACAATAATAATACTAAAAATTTTATTTTTATATTTTTATTTTTATCAAAGTTTAGAAGAAATTTTACAATAATAATACTAAAAATTTTATTTTTATATTTTTATTTTTATCAAAGTTTAGAAGAAATTTTACAATAATAATACTAAAAATTTTATTTTTATATTTTAATACTAAATAATACTAAAAATTTTATTTTTATATTTTTATTCTTATCAAAGTTTAGAAGAAATTTTACAATAATAATACTAAAAATTTTATTTTTATATTTTTATTTTTATCAAAGTTTAGAAGAAATTTTACAATAATAATACTAAAAATTTTATTTTTATATTTTAATACTAAATAATACTAAAAATTTTATTTTTATATTTTTTATTCTTATCAAAGTTTAGAAGAAATTTTACAATAATAATACTAAAAATTTTATTTTTATATTTTTATTTTTATCAAAGTTTAGAAGAAATTTTACAATAATAATACTATTTTTATATTTTTATTTTTATCAAAGTTTAGAAGAAATTTTACAATAATAATACTAAAAATTTTATTTTTATATTTTTATTTTTATCAAAGTTTAGAAGAAATTTTACAATAATAATACTAAAAATTTTATTTTTATATTTTTATTTTTATCAAAGTTTAGAAGAAATTTTACAATAATAATACTAAAAATTTTATTTTTATATTTTTATTCTTATCAAAGTTTAGAAGAAATTTTACAATAATAATACTAAAAATTTTATTTTTATATTTTTATTTTTATCAAAGTTTAGAAGAAATTTTACAATAATAATACTAAAAATTTTATTTTTATATTTTTATTTTTATCAAAGTTTAGAAGAAATTTTACAATAATAATACTAAAAATTTTATTTTTATATTTTTATTTTTATCAAAGTTTAGAAGAAATTTTACAATAATAATACTAAAAATTTTATTTTTATATTTTTATTTTTATCAAAGTTTAGAAGAAATTTTACAATAATAATACTAAAAATTTTATTTTTATATTTTTATTTTTATCAAAGTTTAGAAGAAATTTTACAATAATAATACTAAAAATTTTATTTTTATATTTTTATTTTTATCAAAGTTTAGAAGAAATTTTACAATAATAATACTAAAAATTTTATTTTTATAATTTTATTCTTATCAAAGTTTAGAAAAAATTTTACAATAATAATACTAAAAATTTTATTTTTATATTTTTATTTTTATATTTTTATTTTTATCAAAGTTTAGAAGAAATTTTACAATAATAATACTAAAAATTTTATTTTTATAATTTTATTTTTATCAAAGTTTAGAAGAAATTTTACAATAATAATACTAAAAATTTTATTTTTATATTTTTATTCTTATCAAAGTTTAGAAGAAATTTTACAATAATAATACTAAAAATTTTATTTTTATATTTTTATTTTTATCAAAGTTTAGAAGAAATTTTACAATAATAATACTAAAAATTTTATTTTTATATTTTTATTCTTATCAAAGTTTAGAAGAAATTTTACAATAATAATACTAAAAATTTTATTTTTATATTTTTATTTTTATCAAAGTTTAGAAGAAATTTTACAATAATAATACTAAAAATTTTATTTTTATATTTTTATTTTTATCAAAGTTTAGAAGAAATTTTACAATAATAATACTAAAAATTTTATTTTTATATTTTTATTTTTATCAAAGTTTAGAAGAAATTTTACAATAATAATACTAAAAATTTTATTTTTATATTTTTATCTTATCAAAGTTTAGAAGACATTTTAGTTTAGAAGAAATTTTACAATAATAATACTAAAAATTTTATTTTTATATTTTTATTTTTATCAAAGTTTAGAAGAAATTTTACAATAATAATACTAAAAATTTTATTTTTATATTTTTATTCTTATCAAAGTTTAGAAGAAATTTTACAATAATAATACTAAAAATTTTATTTTTATATTTTTATTTTTATCAAAGTTTAGAAGAAATTTTACAATAATAATACTAAAAATTTTATTTTTATATTTTTATTTTTATCAAAGTTTAGAAGAAATTTTACAATAATAATACTAAAAATTTTATTTTTATATTTTTATTTTTATCAAAGTTTAGAAGAAATTTTACAATAATAATACTAAAAATTTTATTTTTATATTTTTATCTTGTCAAAGTTTAGAAGACATTTTACAATAATAATACTAAAAATTTTATTTTTATATTTTTTATTCTTATCAAAGTTTAGAAGAAATTTTACAATAATAATACTAAAAATTTTATTTTTATATTTTTATTCTTATCAAAGTTTAGAAGAAATTTTACAATAATAATACTAAAAATTTTATTTTTATATTTTTATTTTTATCAAAGTTTAGAAGAAATTTTACAATAATAATACTAAAAATTTTATTTTTATATTTTTATTCTTATCAAAGTTTAGAAGAAATTTTACAATAATAATACTAAAAATTTTATTTTTATATTTTTATTTTTATCAAAGTTTAGAAGAAATTTTACAATAATAATACTAAAAATTTTATTTTTATATTTTTATTCTTATCAAAGTTTAGAAGAAATTTTACAATAATAATACTAAAAATTTTATTTTTATATTTTTATTTTTATCAAAGTTTAGAAGAAATTTTACAATAATAAAACTAAAAATTTAATTTTAAAATTTTTATTATTATCAAAGTTTAGAAGAAATTTTACAATAATAATACTAAAAATTTTATTTTTATATTTTTATTTTTATCAAAGTTTAGAAGAAATTTTACAATAATAATACTAAAAATTTTATTTTTATATTTTTATTTTTATCAAAGTTTAGAAGAAATTTTACAATAATAATACTAAAAATTTTATTTTTATATTTTTATTTTTATCAAAGTTTAGAAGAAATTTTACAATAATAATACTAAAAATTTTATTTTTATATTTTTATTTTTATCAAAGTTTAGAAGAAATTTTACAATAATAATACTAAAAATTTTATTTTTATATTTTTATTTTTATCAAAGTTTAGAAGAAATTTTACAATAATAATACTAAAAATTTTATTTTTATATTTTTATTTTTATCAAAGTTTAGAAGAAATTTTACAATAATAATACTAAAAATTTTATTTTTATATTTTTATTTTTATCAAAGTTTAGAAGAAATTTTACAATAATAATACTAAAAATTTTATTTTTATATTTTTATTTTTATCAAAGTTTAGAAGAAATTTTACAATAATAATACTAAAAATTTTATTTTTATATTTTTATTTTTATCAAAGTTTAGAAGAAATTTTACAATAATAATACTAAAAATTTTATTTTTATATTTTTATTTTTATCAAAGTTTAGAAGAAATTTTACAATAATAATACTAAAAATTTTATTTTTATATTTTTATTTTTATCAAAGTTTAGAAGAAATTTTACAATAATAATACTAAAAATTTTATTTTTATATTTTTATTTTTATCAAAGTTTAGAAGAAATTTTACAATAATAATACTAAAAATTTTATTTTTATATTTTTATTTTTATCAAAGTTTAGAAGAAATTTTACAATAATAATACTAAAAATTTTATTTTTATATTTTTATTTTTATCAAAGTTTAGAAGAAATTTTACAATAATAATACTAAAAATTTTATTTTTATATTTTTATTCTTATCAAAGTTTAGAAGAAATTTTACAATAATAATACTAAAAATTTTATTTTTATATTTTTATTTTTATCAAAGTTTAGAAGAAATTTTACAATAATAATACTAAAAATTTTATTTTTATATTTTTATTCTTATCAAAGTTTAGAAGAAATTTTACAATAATAATACTAAAAATTTTATTTTTATATTTTTATTTTTATCAAAGTTTAGAAGAAATTTTACAATAATAATACTAAAAATTTTATTTTTATATTTTTATTTTTATCAAAGTTTAGAAGAAATTTTACAATAATAATACTAAAAATTTTATTTTTATATTTTTATTTTTATCAAAGTTTAGAAGAAATTTTACAATAATAATACTAAAAATTTTATTTTTATATTTTTATTTTTATCAAAGTTTAGAAGAAATTTTACAATAATAATACTAAAAATTTTATTTTTATATTTTTATTTTTATCAAAGTTTAGAAGAAATTTTACAATAATAATACTAAAAATTTTATTTTTATATTTTTATTTTTATCAAAGTTTAGAAGAAATTTTACAATAATAATACTAAAAATTTTATTTTTATATTTTTATTTTTATCAAAGTTTAGAAGAAATTTTACAATAATAATACTAAAAATTTTATTTTTATATTTTTATTTTTATCAAAGTTTAGAAGAAATTTTACAATAATAATACTAAAAATTTTATTTTTATATTTTTATTTTTATCAAAGTTTAGAAGAAATTTTACAATAATAATACTAAAAATTTTATTTTTATATTTTTATTTTTATCAAAGTTTAGAAGAAATTTTACAATAATAATACTAAAAATTTTATTTTTATATTTTTATTTTTATCAAAGTTTAGAAGAAATTTTACAATAATAATACTAAAAATTTTATTTTTATATTTTTATTTTTATCAAAGTTTAGAAGAAATTTTACAATAATAATACTAAAAATTTTATTTTTATATTTTTATTTTTATCAAAGTTTAGAAGAAATTTTACAATAATAATACTAAAAATTTTATTTTTATATTTTTATTTTTATCAAAGTTTAGAAGAAATTTTACAATAATAATACTAAAAATTTTATTTTTATATTTTTATTTTTATCAAAGTTTAGAAGAAATTTTACAATAATAATACTAAAAATTTTATTTTTATATTTTTATTTTTATCAAAGTTTAGAAGAAATTTTACAATAATAATACTAAAAATTTTATTTTTATATTTTTATTTTTATCAAAGTTTAGAAGAAATTTTACAATAATAATACTAAAAATTTTATTTTTATATTTTTATTTTTATCAAAGTTTAGAAGAAATTTTACAATAATAATACTAAAAATTTTATTTTTATATTTTTATTCTTATCAAAGTTTAGAAGAAATTTTACAATAATAATACTAAAAATTTTATTTTTATATTTTTATTCTTATCAAAGTTTAGAAGAAATTTTACAATAATAATACTAAAAATTTTATTTTTATATTTTTATTTTTATCAAAGTTTAGAAGAAATTTTACAATAATAATACTAAAAATTTTATTTTTATATTTTTATTCTTATCAAAGTTTAGAAGAAATTTTACAATAATAATACTAAAAATTTTATTTTTATATTTTTATTTTTATCAAAGTTTAGAAGAAATTTTACAATAATAATACTAAAAATTTTATTTTTATATTTTTATTCTTATCAAAGTTTAGAAGAAATTTTACAATAATAATACTAAAAATTTTATTTTTATATTTTTATTCTTATCAAAGTTTAGAAGAAATTTTACAATAATAATACTAAAAATTTTATTTTTATATTTTTATTTTTATCAAAGTTTAGAAGAAATTTTACAATAATAATACTAAAAATTTTATTTTTATATTTTTATTTTTATCAAAGTTTAGAAGAAATTTTACAATAATAATACTAAAAATTTTATTTTTATATTTTTATTCTTATCAAAGTTTAGAAGAAATTTTACAATAATAATACTAAAAATTTTATTTTTATATTTTTATTCTTATCAAAGTTTAGAAGAAATTTTACAATAATAATACTAAAAATTTTATTTTTATATTTTTATTTTTATCAAAGTTTAGAAGAAATTTTACAATAATAATACTAAAAATTTTATTTTTATATTTTTATTTTTATCAAAGTTTAGAAGAAATTTTACAATAATAATACTAAAAATTTTATTTTTATATTTTTATTCTTATCAAAGTTTAGAAGAAATTTTACAATAATAATACTAAAAATTTTATTTTTATATTTTTATTCTTATCAAAGTTTAGAAGAAATTTTACAATAATAATACTAAAAATTTTATTTTTATATTTTTATTATTACCAAAGTTTAGAAAAAATTTTACAATAATACTACTAAAAATTTCATTTTTATATTTTTATTCTTATCAAAGTTTAGAAGAAATTTTACAATAATAATACTAAAAATTTTATTTTTATATTTTTATTTTTATCAAAGTTTAGAAGAAATTTTACAATAATAATACTAAAAATTTTATTTTTATATTTTTATTCTTATCAAAGTTTAGAAGAAATTTTACAATAATAATACTAAAAATTTTATTTTTATATTTTTATTCTTATCAAAGTTTAGAAGAAATTTTACAATAATAATACTAAAAATTTTATTTTTATATTTTTATTTTTATCAAAGTTTAGAAGAAATTTTACAATAATAATACTAAAAATTTTATTTTTATATTTTTATTTTTATCAAAGTTTAGAAGAAATTTTACAATAATAATACTAAAAATTTTATTTTTATATTTTTATTTTTATCAAAGTTTAGAAGAAATTTTACAATAATAATACTAAAAATTTTATTTTTATATTTTTATTTTTATCAAAGTTTAGAAGAAATTTTACAATAATAATACTAAAAATTTTATTTTTATATTTTTATTTTTATCAAAGTTTAGAAGAAATTTTACAATAATAATACTAAAAATTTTATTTTTATATTTTTATTTTTATCAAAGTTTAGAAGAAATTTTACAATAATAATACTAAAAATTTTATTTTTATATTTTTATTCTTATCAAAGTTTAGAAGAAATTTTACAATAATAATACTAAAAATTTTATTTTTATATTTTTATTCTTATCAAAGTTTAGAAGAAATTTTACAATAATAATACTAAAAATTTTATTTTTATATTTTTATTTTTATCAAAGTTTAGAAGAAATTTTACAATAATAATACTAAAAATTTTATTTTTATATTTTTATTCTTATCAAAGTTTAGAAGAAATTTTACAATAATAATACTAAAAATTTTATTTTTATATTTTTATTTTTATCAAAGTTTAGAAGAAATTTTACAATAATAATACTAAAAATTTTATTTTTATATTTTTATTCTTATCAAAGTTTAGAAGAAATTTTACAATAATAATACTAAAAATTTTATTTTTATATTTTTATTTTTATCAAAGTTTAGAAGAAATTTTACAATAATAATACTAAAAATTTTATTTTTATATTTTTATTTTTATCAAAGTTTAGAAGAAATTTTACAATAATAATACTAAAAATTTTATTTTTATATTTTTATTTTTATCAAAGTTTAGAAGAAATTTTACAATAATAATACTAAAAATTTTATTTTTATATTTTTATTTTTATCAAAGTTTAGAAGAAATTTTACAATAATAATACTAAAAATTTTATTTTTATATTTTTATTTTTATCAAAGTTTAGAAGAAATTTTACAATAATAATACTAAAAATTTTATTTTTATATTTTTATTCTTATCAAAGTTTAGAAGAAATTTTACAATAATAATACTAAAAATTTTATTTTTATATTTTTATTTTTATCAAAGTTTAGAAGAAATTTTACAATAATAATACTAAAAATTTTATTTTTATATTTTTATTCTTATCAAAGTTTAGAAGAAATTTTACAATAATAATACTAAAAATTTTATTTTTATATTTTTATTTTTATCAAAGTTTAGAAGAAATTTTACAATAATAATACTAAAAATTTTATTTTTATATTTTTATTTTTATCAAAGTTTAGAAGAAATTTTACAATAATAATACTAAAAATTTTATTTTTATATTTTTATTTTTATCAAAGTTTAGAAGAAATTTTACAATAATAATACTAAAAATTTTATTTTTATATTTTTATTTTTATCAAAGTTTAGAAGAAATTTTACAATAATAATACTAAAAATTTTATTTTTATATTTTTATTTTTATCAAAGTTTAGAAGAAATTTTACAATAATAATACTAAAAATTTTATTTTTATATTTTTATTTTTATCAAAGTTTAGAAGAAATTTTACAATAATAATACTAAAAATTTTATTTTTATATTTTTATTTTTATCAAAGTTTAGAAGAAATTTTACAATAATAATACTAAAAATTTTATTTTTATATTTTTATTTTTATCAAAGTTTAGAAGAAATTTTACAATAATAATACTAAAAATTTTATTTTTATATTTTTATTTTTATCAAAGTTTAGAAGAAATTTTACAATAATAATACTAAAAATTTTATTTTTATATTTTTATTTTTATCAAAGTTTAGAAGAAATTTTACAATAATAATACTAAAAATTTTATTTTTATATTTTTATTTTTATCAAAGTTTAGAAGAAATTTTACAATAATAATACTAAAAATTTTATTTTTATATTTTTATTTTTATCAAAGTTTAGAAGAAATTTTACAATAATAATACTAAAAATTTTATTTTTATATTTTTATTTTTATCAAAGTTTAGAAGAAATTTTACAATAATAATACTAAAAATTTTATTTTTATATTTTTATTTTTATCAAAGTTTAGAAGAAATTTTACAATAATAATACTAAAAATTTTATTTTTATATTTTTATTTTTATCAAAGTTTAGAAGAAATTTTACAATAATAATACTAAAAATTTTATTTTTATATTTTTATTTTTATCAAAGTTTAGAAGAAATTTTACAATAATAATACTAAAAATTTTATTTTTATATTTTTATTTTTATCAAAGTTTAGAAGAAATTTTACAATAATAATACTAAAAATTTTATTTTTATATTTTTATTTTTATCAAAGTTTAGAAGAAATTTTACAATAATAATACTAAAAATTTTATTTTTATATTTTTATTCTTATCAAAGTTTAGAAGAAATTTTACAATAATAATACTAAAAATTTTATTTTTATATTTTTATTCTTATCAAAGTTTAGAAGAAATTTTACAATAATAATACTAAAAATTTTATTTTTATATTTTTATTTTTATCAAAGTTTAGAAGAAATTTTACAATAATAATACTAAAAATTTTATTTTTATATTTTTATTCTTATCAAAGTTTAGAAGAAATTTTACAATAATAATACTAAAAATTTTATTTTTATATTTTTATTTTTATCAAAGTTTAGAAGAAATTTTACAATAATAATACTAAAAATTTTATTTTTATATTTTTATTCTTATCAAAGTTTAGAAGAAATTTTACAATAATAATACTAAAAATTTTATTTTTATATTTTTATTCTTATCAAAGTTTAGAAGAAATTTTACAATAATAATACTAAAAATTTTATTTTTATATTTTTATTTTTATCAAAGTTTAGAAGAAATTTTACAATAATAATACTAAAAATTTTATTTTTATATTTTTATTTTTATCAAAGTTTAGAAGAAATTTTACAATAATAATACTAAAAATTTTATTTTTATATTTTTATTCTTATCAAAGTTTAGAAGAAATTTTACAATAATAATACTAAAAATTTTATTTTTATATTTTTATTCTTATCAAAGTTTAGAAGAAATTTTACAATAATAATACTAAAAATTTTATTTTTATATTTTTATTTTTATCAAAGTTTAGAAGAAATTTTACAATAATAATACTAAAAATTTTATTTTTATATTTTTATTTTTATCAAAGTTTAGAAGAAATTTTACAATAATAATACTAAAAATTTTATTTTTATATTTTTATTCTTATCAAAGTTTAGAAGAAATTTTACAATAATAATACTAAAAATTTTATTTTTATATTTTTATTCTTATCAAAGTTTAGAAGAAATTTTACAATAATAATACTAAAAATTTTATTTTTATATTTTTATTTTTATCAAAGTTTAGAAGAAATTTTACAATAATAATACTAAAAATTTTATTTTTATATTTTTATTCTTATCAAAGTTTAGAAGAAATTTTACAATAATAATACTAAAAATTTTATTTTTATATTTTTATTTTTATCAAAGTTTAGAAGAAATTTTACAATAATAATACTAAAAATTTTATTTTTATATTTTTATTCTTATCAAAGTTTAGAAGAAATTTTACAATAATAATACTAAAAATTTTATTTTTATATTTTTATTCTTATCAAAGTTTAGAAGAAATTTTACAATAATAATACTAAAAATTTTATTTTTATATTTTTATTTTTATCAAAGTTTAGAAGAAATTTTACAATAATAATACTAAAAATTTTATTTTTATATTTTTATTTTTATCAAAGTTTAGAAGAAATTTTACAATAATAATACTAAAAATTTTATTTTTATATTTTTATTTTTATCAAAGTTTAGAAGAAATTTTACAATAATAATACTAAAAATTTTATTTTTATATTTTTATTTTTATCAAAGTTTAGAAGAAATTTTACAATAATAATACTAAAAATTTTATTTTTATATTTTTATTTTTATCAAAGTTTAGAAGAAATTTTACAATAATAATACTAAAAATTTTATTTTTATATTTTTATTTTTATCAAAGTTTAGAAGAAATTTTACAATAATAATACTAAAAATTTTATTTTTATATTTTTATTCTTATCAAAGTTTAGAAGAAATTTTACAATAATAATACTAAAAATTTTATTTTTATATTTTTATTCTTATCAAAGTTTAGAAGAAATTTTACAATAATAATACTAAAAATTTTATTTTTATATTTTTATTTTTATCAAAGTTTAGAAGAAATTTTACAATAATAATACTAAAAATTTTATTTTTATATTTTTATTCTTATCAAAGTTTAGAAGAAATTTTACAATAATAATACTAAAAATTTTATTTTTATATTTTTATTTTTATCAAAGTTTAGAAGAAATTTTACAATAATAATACTAAAAATTTTATTTTTATATTTTTATTCTTATCAAAGTTTAGAAGAAATTTTACAATAATAATACTAAAAATTTTATTTTTATATTTTTATTTTTATCAAAGTTTAGAAGAAATTTTACAATAATAATACTAAAAATTTTATTTTTATATTTTTATTTTTATCAAAGTTTAGAAGAAATTTTACAATAATAATACTAAAAATTTTATTTTTATATTTTTATTTTTATCAAAGTTTAGAAGAAATTTTACAATAATAATACTAAAAATTTTATTTTTATATTTTTATTTTTATCAAAGTTTAGAAGAAATTTTACAATAATAATACTAAAAATTTTATTTTTATATTTTTATTTTTATCAAAGTTTAGAAGAAATTTTACAATAATAATACTAAAAATTTTATTTTTATATTTTTATTTTTATCAAAGTTTAGAAGAAATTTTACAATAATAATACTAAAAATTTTATTTTTATATTTTTATTTTTATCAAAGTTTAGAAGAAATTTTACAATAATAATACTAAAAATTTTATTTTTATATTTTTATTTTTATCAAAGTTTAGAAGAAATTTTACAATAATAATACTAAAAATTTTATTTTTATATTTTTATTTTTATCAAAGTTTAGAAGAAATTTTACAATAATAATACTAAAAATTTTATTTTTATATTTTTATTTTTATCAAAGTTTAGAAGAAATTTTACAATAATAATACTAAAAATTTTATTTTTATATTTTTATTTTTATCAAAGTTTAGAAGAAATTTTACAATAATAATACTAAAAATTTTATTTTTATATTTTTATTTTTATCAAAGTTTAGAAGAAATTTTACAATAATAATACTAAAAATTTTATTTTTATATTTTTATTTTTATCAAAGTTTAGAAGAAATTTTACAATAATAATACTAAAAATTTTATTTTTATATTTTTATTTTTATCAAAGTTTAGAAGAAATTTTACAATAATAATACTAAAAATTTTATTTTTATATTTTTATTTTTATCAAAGTTTAGAAGAAATTTTACAATAATAATACTAAAAATTTTATTTTTATATTTTTATTCTTATCAAAGTTTAGAAGAAATTTTACAATAATAATACTAAAAATTTTATTTTTATATTTTTATTCTTATCAAAGTTTAGAAGAAATTTTACAATAATAATACTAAAAATTTTATTTTTATATTTTTATTTTTATCAAAGTTTAGAAGAAATTTTACAATAATAATACTAAAAATTTTATTTTTATATTTTTATTCTTATCAAAGTTTAGAAGAAATTTTACAATAATAATACTAAAAATTTTATTTTTATATTTTTATTTTTATCAAAGTTTAGAAGAAATTTTACAATAATAATACTAAAAATTTTATTTTTATATTTTTATTTTTATCAAAGTTTAGAAGAAATTTTACAATAATAATACTAAAAATTTTATTTTTATATTTTTATTTTTATCAAAGTTTAGAAGAAATTTTACAATAATAATACTAAAAATTTTATTTTTATATTTTTATTTTTATCAAAGTTTAGAAGAAATTTTACAATAATAATACTAAAAATTTTATTTTTATATTTTTATTTTTATCAAAGTTTAGAAGAAATTTTACAATAATAATACTAAAAATTTTATTTTTATATTTTTATTTTTATCAAAGTTTAGAAGAAATTTTACAATAATAATACTAAAAATTTTATTTTTATATTTTTATTTTTATCAAAGTTTAGAAGAAATTTTACAATAATAATACTAAAAATTTTATTTTTATATTTTTATTTTTATCAAAGTTTAGAAGAAATTTTACAATAATAATACTAAAAATTTTATTTTTATATTTTTATTTTTATCAAAGTTTAGAAGAAATTTTACAATAATAATACTAAAAATTTTATTTTTATATTTTTATTTTTATCAAAGTTTAGAAGAAATTTTACAATAATAATACTAAAAATTTTATTTTTATATTTTTATTTTTATCAAAGTTTAGAAGAAATTTTACAATAATAATACTAAAAATTTTATTTTTATATTTTTATTTTTATCAAAGTTTAGAAGAAATTTTACAATAATAATACTAAAAATTTTATTTTTATATTTTTATTTTTATCAAAGTTTAGAAGAAATTTTACAATAATAATACTAAAAATTTTATTTTTATATTTTTATTTTTATCAAAGTTTAGAAGAAATTTTACAATAATAATACTAAAAATTTTATTTTTATATTTTTATTTTTATCAAAGTTTAGAAGAAATTTTACAATAATAATACTAAAAATTTTATTTTTATATTTTTATTTTTATCAAAGTTTAGAAGAAATTTTACAATAATAATACTAAAAATTTTATTTTTATATTTTTATTTTTATCAAAGTTTAGAAGAAATTTTACAATAATAATACTAAAAATTTTATTTTTATATTTTTATTTTTATCAAAGTTTAGAAGAAATTTTACAATAATAATACTAAAAATTTTATTTTTATATTTTTATTTTTATCAAAGTTTAGAAGAAATTTTACAATAATAATACTAAAAATTTTATTTTTATATTTTTATTTTTATCAAAGTTTAGAAGAAATTTTACAATAATAATACTAAAAATTTTATTTTTATATTTTTATTTTTATCAAAGTTTAGAAGAAATTTTACAATAATAATACTAAAAATTTTATTTTTATATTTTAATACTAAATAATACTAAAAATTTTATTTTTATATTTTTATTTTTATCAAAGTTTAGAAGAAATTTTACAATAATAATACTAAAAATTTTATTTTTATATTTTTATTCTTATCAAAGTTTAGAAGAAATTTTACAATAATAATACTAAAAATTTTATTTTTATATTTTTATTTTTATCAAAGTTTAGAAGAAATTTTACAATAATAATACTATTTTTATATTTTTATTTTTATCAAAGTTTAGAAGAAATTTTACAATAATAATACTAAAAATTTTATTTTTATATTTTTATTTTTATCAAAGTTTAGAAGAAATTTTACAATAATAATACTAAAAATTTTATTTTTATATTTTTATTTTTATCAAAGTTTAGAAGAAATTTTACAATAATAATACTAAAAATTTTATTTTTATATTTTTATTTTTATCAAAGTTTAGAAGAAATTTTACAATAATAATACTAAAAATTTTATTTTTATATTTTTATTTTTATCAAAGTTTAGAAGAAATTTTACAATAATAATACTAAAAATTTTATTTTTATATTTTTATTTTTATCAAAGTTTAGAAGAAATTTTACAATAATAATACTAAAAATTTTATTTTTATATTTTTATTTTTATCAAAGTTTAGAAGAAATTTTACAATAATAATACTAAAAATTTTATTTTTATATTTTAATACTAAATAATACTAAAAATTTTATTTTTATATTTTTATTTTTATCAAAGTTTAGAAGAAATTTTACAATAATAATACTAAAAATTTTATTTTTATATTTTTATTTTTATCAAAGTTTAGAAGAAATTTTACAATAATAATACTAAAAATTTTATTTTTATATTTTTATTTTTATCAAAGTTTAGAAGAAATTTTACAATAATAATACTAAAAATTTTATTTTTATATTTTAATACTAAATAATACTAAAAATTTTATTTTTATATTTTTATTCTTATCAAAGTTTAGAAGAAATTTTACAATAATAATACTAAAAATTTTATTTTTATATTTTTATTTTTATCAAAGTTTAGAAGAAATTTTACAATAATAATACTAAAAATTTTATTTTTATATTTTAATACTAAATAATACTAAAAATTTTATTTTTATATTTTTATTCTTATCAAAGTTTAGAAGAAATTTTACAATAATAATACTAAAAATTTTATTTTTATATTTTTATTTTTATCAAAGTTTAGAAGAAATTTTACAATAATAATACTATTTTTATATTTTTATTTTTATCAAAGTTTAGAAGAAATTTTACAATAATAATACTAAAAATTTTATTTTTATATTTTTATTTTTATCAAAGTTTAGAAGAAATTTTACAATAATAATACTAAAAATTTTATTTTTATATTTTTATTTTTATCAAAGTTTAGAAGAAATTTTACAATAATAATACTAAAAATTTTATTTTTATATTTTTATTCTTATCAAAGTTTAGAAGAAATTTTACAATAATAATACTAAAAATTTTATTTTTATATTTTTATTTTTATCAAAGTTTAGAAGAAATTTTACAATAATAATACTAAAAATTTTATTTTTATATTTTTATTTTTATCAAAGTTTAGAAGAAATTTTACAATAATAATACTAAAAATTTTATTTTTATATTTTTATTTTTATCAAAGTTTAGAAGAAATTTTACAATAATAATACTAAAAATTTTATTTTTATATTTTTTATTTTTATCAAAGTTTAGAAGAAATTTTACAATAATAATACTAAAAATTTTATTTTTATATTTTTATTTTTATCAAAGTTTAGAAGAAATTTTACAATAATAATACTAAAAATTTTATTTTTATATTTTTATTTTTATCAAAGTTTAGAAGAAATTTTACAATAATAATACTAAAAATTTTATTTTTATAATTTTATTCTTATCAAAGTTTAGAAAAAATTTTACAATAATAATACTAAAAATTTTATTTTTATATTTTTATTTTTATATTTTTATTTTTATCAAAGTTTAGAAGAAATTTTACAATAATAATACTAAAAATTTTATTTTTATAATTTTATTTTTATCAAAGTTTAGAAGAAATTTTACAATAATAATACTAAAAATTTTATTTTTATATTTTTATTCTTATCAAAGTTTAGAAGAAATTTTACAATAATAATACTAAAAATTTTATTTTTATATTTTTATTTTTATCAAAGTTTAGAAGAAATTTTACAATAATAATACTAAAAATTTTATTTTTATATTTTTATTCTTATCAAAGTTTAGAAGAAATTTTACAATAATAATACTAAAAATTTTATTTTTATATTTTTATTTTTATCAAAGTTTAGAAGAAATTTTACAATAATAATACTAAAAATTTTATTTTTATATTTTTATTTTTATCAAAGTTTAGAAGAAATTTTACAATAATAATACTAAAAATTTTATTTTTATATTTTTATTTTTATCAAAGTTTAGAAGAAATTTTACAATAATAATACTAAAAATTTTATTTTTATATTTTTATCTTATCAAAGTTTAGAAGACATTTTAGTTTAGAAGAAATTTTACAATAATAATACTAAAAATTTTATTTTTATATTTTTATTTTTATCAAAGTTTAGAAGAAATTTTACAATAATAATACTAAAAATTTTATTTTTATATTTTTATTCTTATCAAAGTTTAGAAGAAATTTTACAATAATAATACTAAAAATTTTATTTTTATATTTTTATTTTTATCAAAGTTTAGAAGAAATTTTACAATAATAATACTAAAAATTTTATTTTTATATTTTTATTTTTATCAAAGTTTAGAAGAAATTTTACAATAATAATACTAAAAATTTTATTTTTATATTTTTATTTTTATCAAAGTTGAAGAAATTTTACAATAATAATACTAAAAATTTTATTTTTATATTTTTATCTTGTCAAAGTTTAGAAGACATTTTACAATAATAATACTAAAAATTTTATTTTTATATTTTTATTCTTATCAAAGTTTAGAAGAAATTTTACAATAATAATACTAAAAATTTTATTTTTATATTTTTATTCTTATCAAAGTTTAGAAGAAATTTTACAATAATAATACTAAAAATTTTATTTTTATATTTTTATTTTTATCAAAGTTTAGAAGAAATTTTACAATAATAATACTAAAAATTTTATTTTTATATTTTTATTCTTATCAAAGTTTAGAAGAAATTTTACAATAATAATACTAAAAATTTTATTTTTATATTTTTATTTTTATCAAAGTTTAGAAGAAATTTTACAATAATAATACTAAAAATTTTATTTTTATATTTTTATTCTTATCAAAGTTTAGAAGAAATTTTACAATAATAATACTAAAAATTTTATTTTTATATTTTTATTTTTATCAAAGTTTAGAAGAAATTTTACAATAATAATACTAAAAATTTTATTTTTATATTTTTATTTTTATCAAAGTTTAGAAGAAATTTTACAATAATAATACTAAAAATTTTATTTTTATATTTTTATTTTTATCAAAGTTTAGAAGAAATTTTACAATAATAATACTAAAAATTTTATTTTTATATTTTTATTTTTATCAAAGTTTAGAAGAAATTTTACAATAATAATACTAAAAATTTTATTTTTATATTTTTATTTTTATCAAAGTTTAGAAGAAATTTTACAATAATAATACTAAAAATTTTATTTTTATATTTTTATTTTTATCAAAGTTTAGAAGAAATTTTACAATAATAATACTAAAAATTTTATTTTTATATTTTTATTTTTATCAAAGTTTAGAAGAAATTTTACAATAATAATACTAAAAATTTTATTTTTATATTTTAATACTAAATAATACTAAAAATTTTATTTTTATATTTTTATTTTTATCAAAGTTTAGAAGAAATTTTACAATAATAATACTAAAAATTTTATTTTTATATTTTTATTCTTATCAAAGTTTAGAAGAAATTTTACAATAATAATACTAAAAATTTTATTTTTATATTTTTATTTTTATCAAAGTTTAGAAGAAATTTTACAATAATAATACTAAAAATTTTATTTTTATATTTTAATACTAAATAATACTAAAAATTTTATTTTTATATTTTTATTTTTATCAAAGTTTAGAAGAAATTTTACAATAATAATACTAAAAATTTTATTTTTATATTTTTATTCTTATCAAAGTTTAGAAGAAATTTTACAATAATAATACTAAAAATTTTATTTTTATATTTTTATTTTTATCAAAGTTTAGAAGAAATTTTACAATAATAATACTAAAAATTTTATTTTTATATTTTTATTTTTATCAAAGTTTAGAAGAAATTTTACAATAATAATACTAAAAATTTTATTTTTATATTTTTATTCTTATCAAAGTTTAGAAGAAATTTTACAATAATAATACTAAAAATTTTATTTTTATATTTTTATTTTTATCAAAGTTTAGAAGAAATTTTACAATAATAATACTAAAAATTTTATTTTTATATTTTAATACTAAATAATACTAAAAATTTTATTTTTATATTTTTATTTTTATCAAAGTTTAGAAGAAATTTTACAATAATAATACTAAAAATTTTATTTTTATATTTTTATTCTTATCAAAGTTTAGAAGAAATTTTACAATAATAATACTAAAAATTTTATTTTTATATTTTTATTTTTATCAAAGTTTAGAAGAAATTTTACAATAATAATACTAAAAATTTTATTTTTATATTTTTATTTTTATCAAAGTTTAGAAGAAATTTTACAATAATAATACTAAAAATTTTATTTTTATATTTTTATTCTTATCAAAGTTTAGAAGAAATTTTACAATAATAATACTAAAAATTTTATTTTTATATTTTTATTCTTATCAAAGTTTAGAAGAAATTTTACAATAATAATACTAAAAATTTTATTTTTATATTTTTATTTTTATCAAAGTTTAGAAGAAATTTTACAATAATAATACTAAAAATTTTATTTTTATATTTTTATTTTTATCAAAGTTTAGAAGAAATTTTACAATAATAATACTAAAAATTTTATTTTTATATTTTTATTCTTATCAAAGTTTAGAAGAAATTTTACAATAATAATACTAAAAATTTTATTTTTATATTTTTATTCTTATCAAAGTTTAGAAGAAATTTTACAATAATAATACTAAAAATTTTATTTTTATATTTTTATTTTTATCAAAGTTTAGAAGAAATTTTACAATAATAATACTAAAAATTTTATTTTTATATTTTTATTTTTATCAAAGTTTAGAAGAAATTTTACAATAATAATACTAAAAATTTTATTTTTATATTTTTATTCTTATCAAAGTTTAGAAGAAATTTTACAATAATAATACTAAAAATTTTATTTTTATATTTTTATTTTTATCAAAGTTTAGAAGAAATTTTACAATAATAATACTAAAAATTTTATTTTTATATTTTAATACTAAATAATACTAAAAATTTTATTTTTATATTTTTATTTTTATCAAAGTTTAGAAGAAATTTTACAATAATAATACTAAAAATTTTATTTTTATATTTTTATTCTTATCAAAGTTTAGAAGAAATTTTACAATAATAATACTAAAAATTTTATTTTTATATTTTTATTTTTATCAAAGTTTAGAAGAAATTTTACAATAATAATACTAAAAATTTTATTTTTATATTTTTATTCTTATCAAAGTTTAGAAGAAATTTTACAATAATAATACTAAAAATTTTATTTTTATATTTTTATTTTTATCAAAGTTTAGAAGAAATTTTACAATAATAATACTAAAAATTTTATTTTTATATTTTAATACTAAATAATACTAAAAATTTTATTTTTATATTTTTATTTTTATCAAAGTTTAGAAGAAATTTTACAATAATAATACTAAAAATTTTATTTTTATATTTTTATTCTTATCAAAGTTTAGAAGAAATTTTACAATAATAATACTAAAAATTTTATTTTTATATTTTTATTTTTATCAAAGTTTAGAAGAAATTTTACAATAATAATACTAAAAATTTTATTTTTATATTTTTATTCTTATCAAAGTTTAGAAGAAATTTTACAATAATAATACTAAAAATTTTATTTTTATATTTTTATTTTTATCAAAGTTTAGAAGAAATTTTACAATAATAATACTAAAAATTTTATTTTTATATTTTAATACTAAATAATACTAAAAATTTTATTTTTATATTTTTATTTTTATCAAAGTTTAGAAGAAATTTTACAATAATAATACTAAAAATTTTATTTTTATATTTTTATTCTTATCAAAGTTTAGAAGAAATTTTACAATAATAATACTAAAAATTTTATTTTTATATTTTTATTTTTATCAAAGTTTAGAAGAAATTTTACAATAATAATACTAAAAATTTTATTTTTATATTTTTATTTTTATCAAAGTTTAGAAGAAATTTTACAATAATAATACTAAAAATTTTATTTTTATATTTTTATTCTTATCAAAGTTTAGAAGAAATTTTACAATAATAATACTAAAAATTTTATTTTTATATTTTTATTTTTATCAAAGTTTAGAAGAAATTTTACAATAATAATACTAAAAATTTTATTTTTATATTTTAATACTAAATAATACTAAAAATTTTATTTTTATATTTTTATTTTTATCAAAGTTTAGAAGAAATTTTACAATAATAATACTAAAAATTTTATTTTTATATTTTTATTCTTATCAAAGTTTAGAAGAAATTTTACAATAATAATACTAAAAATTTTATTTTTATATTTTTATTTTTATCAAAGTTTAGAAGAAATTTTACAATAATAATACTAAAAATTTTATTTTTATATTTTTATTTTTATCAAAGTTTAGAAGAAATTTTACAATAATAATACTAAAAATTTTATTTTTATATTTTTATTCTTATCAAAGTTTAGAAGAAATTTTACAATAATAATACTAAAAATTTTATTTTTATATTTTTATTCTTATCAAAGTTTAGAAGAAATTTTACAATAATAATACTAAAAATTTTATTTTTATATTTTTATTTTTATCAAAGTTTAGAAGAAATTTTACAATAATAATACTAAAAATTTTATTTTTATATTTTTATTTTTATCAAAGTTTAGAAGAAATTTTACAATAATAATACTAAAAATTTTATTTTTATATTTTTATTCTTATCAAAGTTTAGAAGAAATTTTACAATAATAATACTAAAAATTTTATTTTTATATTTTTATTCTTATCAAAGTTTAGAAGAAATTTTACAATAATAATACTAAAAATTTTATTTTTATATTTTTATTTTTATCAAAGTTTAGAAGAAATTTTACAATAATAATACTAAAAATTTTATTTTTATATTTTTATTTTTATCAAAGTTTAGAAGAAATTTTACAATAATAATACTAAAAATTTTATTTTTATATTTTTATTCTTATCAAAGTTTAGAAGAAATTTTACAATAATAATACTAAAAATTTTATTTTTATATTTTTATTTTTATCAAAGTTTAGAAGAAATTTTACAATAATAATACTAAAAATTTTATTTTTATATTTTAATACTAAATAATACTAAAAATTTTATTTTTATATTTTTATTTTTATCAAAGTTTAGAAGAAATTTTACAATAATAATACTAAAAATTTTATTTTTATATTTTTATTCTTATCAAAGTTTAGAAGAAATTTTACAATAATAATACTAAAAATTTTATTTTTATATTTTTATTTTTATCAAAGTTTAGAAGAAATTTTACAATAATAATACTAAAAATTTTATTTTTATATTTTTATTCTTATCAAAGTTTAGAAGAAATTTTACAATAATAATACTAAAAATTTTATTTTTATATTTTTATTTTTATCAAAGTTTAGAAGAAATTTTACAATAATAATACTAAAAATTTTATTTTTATATTTTAATACTAAATAATACTAAAAATTTTATTTTTATATTTTTATTTTTATCAAAGTTTAGAAGAAATTTTACAATAATAATACTAAAAATTTTATTTTTATATTTTTATTCTTATCAAAGTTTAGAAGAAATTTTACAATAATAATACTAAAAATTTTATTTTTATATTTTTATTTTTATCAAAGTTTAGAAGAAATTTTACAATAATAATACTAAAAATTTTATTTTTATATTTTTATTTTTATCAAAGTTTAGAAGAAATTTTACAATAATAATACTAAAAATTTTATTTTTATATTTTTATTCTTATCAAAGTTTAGAAGAAATTTTACAATAATAATACTAAAAATTTTATTTTTATATTTTTATTTTTATCAAAGTTTAGAAGAAATTTTACAATAATAATACTAAAAATTTTATTTTTATATTTTAATACTAAATAATACTAAAAATTTTATTTTTATATTTTTATTTTTATCAAAGTTTAGAAGAAATTTTACAATAATAATACTAAAAATTTTATTTTTATATTTTTATTCTTATCAAAGTTTAGAAGAAATTTTACAATAATAATACTAAAAATTTTATTTTTATATTTTTATTTTTATCAAAGTTTAGAAGAAATTTTACAATAATAATACTAAAAATTTTATTTTTATATTTTTATTTTTATCAAAGTTTAGAAGAAATTTTACAATAATAATACTAAAAATTTTATTTTTATATTTTTATTCTTATCAAAGTTTAGAAGAAATTTTACAATAATAATACTAAAAATTTTATTTTTATATTTTTATTCTTATCAAAGTTTAGAAGAAATTTTACAATAATAATACTAAAAATTTTATTTTTATATTTTTATTTTTATCAAAGTTTAGAAGAAATTTTACAATAATAATACTAAAAATTTTATTTTTATATTTTTATTTTTATCAAAGTTTAGAAGAAATTTTACAATAATAATACTAAAAATTTTATTTTTATATTTTTATTTTTATCAAAGTTTAGAAGAAATTTTACAATAATAATACTAAAAATTTTATTTTTATATTTTTATTTTTATCAAAGTTTAGAAGAAATTTTACAATAATAATACTAAAAATTTTATTTTTATATTTTTATTTTTATCAAAGTTTAGAAGAAATTTTACAATAATAATACTAAAAATTTTATTTTTATATTTTTATTTTTATCAAAGTTTAGAAGAAATTTTACAATAATAATACTAAAAATTTTATTTTTATATTTTAATACTAAATAATACTAAAAATTTTATTTTTATATTTTTATTTTTATCAAAGTTTAGAAGAAATTTTACAATAATAATACTAAAAATTTTATTTTTATATTTTTATTCTTATCAAAGTTTAGAAGAAATTTTACAATAATAATACTAAAAATTTTATTTTTATATTTTTATTTTTATCAAAGTTTAGAAGAAATTTTACAATAATAATACTATTTTTATATTTTTATTTTTATCAAAGTTTAGAAGAAATTTTACAATAATAATACTAAAAATTTTATTTTTATATTTTTATTTTTATCAAAGTTTAGAAGAAATTTTACAATAATAATACTAAAAATTTTATTTTTATATTTTTATTCTTATCAAAGTTTAGAAGAAATTTTACAATAATAATACTAAAAATTTTATTTTTATATTTTTATTCTTATCAAAGTTTAGAAGAAATTTTACAATAATAATACTAAAAATTTTATTTTTATATTTTTATTTTTATCAAAGTTTAGAAGAAATTTTACAATAATAATACTAAAAATTTTATTTTTATATTTTTATTTTTATCAAAGTTTAGAAGAAATTTTACAATAATAATACTAAAAATTTTATTTTTATATTTTTATTTTTATCAAAGTTTAGAAGAAATTTTACAATAATAATACTAAAAATTTTATTTTTATATTTTTATTTTTATCAAAGTTTAGAAGAAATTTTACAATAATAATACTAAAAATTTTATTTTTATATTTTTATTTTTATCAAAGTTTAGAAGAAATTTTACAATAATAATACTATTTTTATATTTTTATTTTTATCAAAGTTTAGAAGAAATTTTACAATAATAATACTAAAAATTTTATTTTTATATTTTTATTTTTATCAAAGTTTAGAAGAAATTTTACAATAATAATACTAAAAATTTTATTTTTATATTTTTATTCTTATCAAAGTTTAGAAGAAATTTTACAATAATAATACTAAAAATTTTATTTTTATATTTTTATTCTTATCAAAGTTTAGAAGAAATTTTACAATAATAATACTAAAAATTTTATTTTTATATTTTTATTTTTATCAAAGTTTAGAAGAAATTTTACAATAATAATACTAAAAATTTTATTTTTATATTTTTATTTTTATCAAAGTTTAGAAGAAATTTTACAATAATAATACTATTTTTATATTTTTATTTTTATCAAAGTTTAGAAGAAATTTTACAATAATAATACTAAAAATTTTATTTTAATATTATTATTTTTAGCAAAGTTTAGAAGAAATTTTACAATAATAATACTAAAAATTTTATTTTTATATTTTTATTCTTATCAAAGTTTAGAAGAAATTTTACAATAATAATACTAAAAATTTTATTTTTATATTTTTATTCTTATCAAAGTTTAGAAGAAATTTTACAATAATAATACTAAAAATTTTATTTTTATATTTTTATTTTTATCAAAGTTTAGAAGAAATTTTACAATAATAATACTAAAAATTTTATTTTTATATTTTTATTTTTATCAAAGTTTAGAAGAAATTTTACAATAATAATACTAAAAATTTTATTTTTATATTTTTATTTTTATCAAAGTTTAGAAGAAATTTTACAATAATAATACTAAAAATTTTATTTTTATATTTTTATTCTTATCAAAGTTTAGAAGAAATTTTACAATAATAATACTAAAAATTTTATTTTTATATTTTTATTTTTATCAAAGTTTAGAAGAAATTTTACAATAATAATACTATTTTTATATTTTTATTTTTATCAAAGTTTAGAAGAAATTTTACAATAATAATACTAAAAATTTTATTTTTATATTTTTATTTTTATCAAAGTTTAGAAGAAATTTTACAATAATAATACTAAAAATTTTATTTTTATATTTTTATTCTTATCAAAGTTTAGAAGAAATTTTACAATAATAATACTAAAAATATTATTTTTATATTTTTATTCTTATCAAAGTTTAGAAGAAATTTTACAATAATAATACTAAAAATTTTATTTTTATATTTTTATTTTTATCAAAGTTTAGAAGAAATTTTACAATAATAATACTAAAAATTTTATTTTTATATTTTTATTTTTATCAAAGTTTAGAAGAAATTTTACAATAATAATACTAAAAATTTTATTTTTATATTTTTATTTTTATCAAAGTTTAGAAGAAATTTTACAATAATAATACTAAAAATTTTATTTTTATATTTTTATTTTTATCAAAGTTTAGAAGAAATTTTACAATAATAATACTAAAAATTTTATTTTTATATTTTTATTTTTATCAAAGTTTAGAAGAAATTTTACAATAATAATACTAAAAATTTTATTTTTATATTTTTATTTTTATCAAAGTTTAGAAGAAATTTTACAATAATAATACTAAAAATTTTATTTTTATATTTTTATTTTTATCAAAGTTTAGAAGAAATTTTACAATAATAATACTAAAAATTTTATTTTTATATTTTAATACTAAATAATACTAAAAATTTTATTTTTATATTTTTATTTTTATCAAAGTTTAGAAGAAATTTTACAATAATAATACTAAAAATTTTATTTTTATATTTTTATTCTTATCAAAGTTTAGAAGAAATTTTACAATAATAATACTAAAAATTTTATTTTTATATTTTTATTTTTATCAAAGTTTAGAAGAAATTTTACAATAATAATACTAAAAATTTTATTTTTATATTTTTATTCTTATCAAAGTTTAGAAGAAATTTTACAATAATAATACTAAAAATTTTATTTTTATATTTTTATTTTTATCAAAGTTTAGAAGAAATTTTACAATAATAATACTAAAAATTTTATTTTTATATTTTTTATTTTTATCAAAGTTTAGAAGAAATTTTACAATAATAATACTAAAAATTTTATTTTTATATTTTTATTTTTATCAAAGTTTAGAAGAAATTTTACAATAATAATACTAAAAATTTTATTTTTATATTTTTATTTTTATCAAAGTTTAGAAGAAATTTTACAATAATAATACTAAAAATTTTATTTTTATATTTTTATTTTTATCAAAGTTTAGAAGAAATTTTACAATAATAATACTAAAAATTTTATTTTTATATTTTTATTTTTATCAAAGTTTAGAAGAAATTTTACAATAATAATACTAAAAATTTTATTTTTATATTTTTATTTTTATCAAAGTTTAGAAGAAATTTTACAATAATAATACTATTTTTATATTTTTATTTTTATCAAAGTTTAGAAGAAATTTTACAATAATAATACTAAAAATTTTATTTTTATATTTTTATTTTTATCAAAGTTTAGAAGAAATTTTACAATAATAATACTAAAAATTTTATTTTTATATTTTTATTCTTATCAAAGTTTAGAAGAAATTTTACAATAATAATACTAAAAATTTTATTTTTATATTTTTATTCTTATCAAAGTTTAGAAGAAATTTTACAATAATAATACTAAAAATTTTATTTTTATATTTTTATTTTTATCAAAGTTTAGAAGAAATTTTACAATAATAATACTAAAAATTTTATTTTTATATTTTTATTCTTATCAAAGTTTAGAAGAAATTTTACAATAATAATACTAAAAATTTTATTATAATATTTTCATTTTTATCATAGTTCAGACGAAATTTTACATTAATAATACTAAAAATTTTATTTGTATATTTTTATTTTTATCAAAGTTTAGAAGAAATTTTACAATAATAATACTAAAAATTTTATTTTTATATTTTTATTCTTATCAAAGTTTAGAAGAAATTTTACAATAATAATACTAAAAATTTTATTTTTATATTTTTATTTTTATCAAAGTTTAGAAGAAATTTTACAATAATAATACTATTTTTATATTTTTATTTTTATCAAAGTTTAGAAGAAATTTTACAATAATAATACTAAAAATTTTATTTTTATATTTTTATTTTTATCAAAGTTTAGAAGAAATTTTACAATAATAATACTAAAAATTTTATTTTTATATTTTTATTCTTATCAAAGTTTAGAAGAAATTTTACAATAATAATACTAAAAATTTTATTTTTATATTTTTATTCTTATCAAAGTTTAGAAGAAATTTTACAATAATAATAATAAAAATTTTACTTTAATATTTTTATTTTTATCAAAGTTTAGAAGAAATTTTACAATAATAATACTAAAAATTTTATTTTTATATTTTTATTTTTATCAAAGTTTAGAAGAAATTTTACAATAATAATACTAAAAATTTTATTTTTATATTTTTATTTTTATCAAAGTTTAGAAGAAATTTTACAATAATAATACTAAAAATTTTATTTTTATATTTTTATTATTACCAATGTTTAGAATAAATTTTACAATAATCATACTAAAAACTCTATTTTTATATTTTTATTTTTATCAAAGTTTAGAAGAAATTTTACAATAATAATACTAAAAATTTTATTTTTATATTTTTATTTTTATCAAAGTTTAGAAGAAATTTTACAATAATAATACTAAAAATTTTATTTTTATATTTTTATTCTTATCAAAGTTTAGAAGAAATTTTACAATAATAATACTAAAAATTTTATTTTTATATTTTTATTCTTATCAAAGTTTAGAAGAAATTTTACAATAATAATACTAAAAATTTTATTTTTATATTTTTATTTTTATCAAAGTTTAGAAGAAATTTTACAATAATAATACTAAAAATTTTATTTTTATATTTTTATTTTTATCAAAGTTTAGAAGAAATTTTACAATAATAATACTAAAAATTTTATTTTTATATTTTTATTTTTATCAAAGTTTAGAAGAAATTTTACAATAATAATACTAAAAATTTTATTTTTATATTTTTATTCTTATCAAAGTTTAGAAGAAATTTTACAATAATAATACTAAAAATTTTATTTTTATATTTTTATTTTTATCAAAGTTTAGAAGAAATTTTACAATAATAATACTATTTTTATATTTTTATTTTTATCAAAGTTTAGAAGAAATTTTACAATAATAATACTAAAAATTTTATTTTTATATTTTTATTTTTATCAAAGTTTAGAAGAAATTTTACAATAATAATACTAAAAATTTTATTTTTATATTTTTATTCTTATCAAAGTTTAGAAGAAATTTTACAATAATAATACTAAAAATTTTATTTTTATATTTTTATTCTTATCAAAGTTTAGAAGAAATTTTACAATAATAATACTAAAAATTTTATTTTTATATTTTTATTTTTATCAAAGTTTAGAAGAAATTTTACAATAATAATACTAAAAATTTTATTTTTATATTTTTATTTTTATCAAAGTTTAGAAGAAATTTTACAATAATAATACTAAAAATTTTATTTTTATATTTTTATTTTTATCAAAGTTTAGAAGAAATTTTACAATAATAATACTAAAAATTTTATTTTTATATTTTTATTCTTATCAAAGTTTAGAAGAAATTTTACAATAATAATACTAAAAATTTTATTTTTATATTTTTATTTTTATCAAAGTTTAGAAGAAATTTTACAATAATAATACTAAAAATTTTATTTTTATATTTTTGTATTTTTATTATTAAAACTGTATTTTTATTATTTTTATTAGTATCGAAATTCTTTTTTGTGTTTGTGTATAATTCTTAAAAATAATAATAGAAACGACAAATTTTTGCAAAACTGTATTTTTATTAGTATCGAAATTCTTTTTTGTGTTTGTGTATAATTCTCAAAAATAATAATAGAAACGACAAATTTTTGCAAAACTGTATTTTTATTAGTATCGAAATTCTTTTTTGTGTTTGTGTATAATTCTTAAAAATAATAATAGAAACGACAAATTTTTGCAAAACTGAATTTTTATTAGTATCGAAATTCTTTTTTGTGTTTGTGTATAATTCTTAAAAATAATAATAGAAACGACAAATTTTTGCAAAACTGTATTTTTATTAGTATCGAAATTCTTTTTTGTGTTTGTGTATAATTCTCAAAAATAATAATAGAAACGACAAATTTTTGCAAAACTGTATTTTTATTAGTATCGAAATTCTTTTTTGTGTTTGTGTATAATTCTTAAAAATAATAATAGAAACGACAAATTTTTGCAAAACTGTATTTTTATTAGTATCGAAATTCTTTTTTGTGTTTGTGTATAATTCTTAAAAATAATAATAGAAACGACAAATTTTTGCAAAACTGTATTTTTATTAGTATCGAAATTCTTTTTTGTGTTTGTGTATAATTCTCAAAAATAATAATAGAAACGACAAATTTTTGCAAAACTGTATTTTTATTAGTATCGAAATTCTTTTTTGTGTTTGTGTATAATTCTCAAAAATAATAATAGAAACGACAAATTTTTGCAAAACTGTATTTTTATTAGTATCGAAATTCTTTTTTGTGTTTGTGTATAATTCTTAAAAATAATAATAGAAACGACAAATTTTTGCAAAACTGAATTTTTATTAGTATCGAAATTCTTTTTTGTGTTTGTGTATAATTCTTAAAAATAATAATAGAAACGACAAATTTTTGCAAAACTGTATTTTTATTAGTATCGAAATTCTTTTTTGTGTTTGTGTATAATTCTCAAAAATAATAATAGAAACGACAAATTTTTGCAAAACTGTATTTTTATTAGTATCGAAATTCTTTTTTGTGTTTGTGTATAATTCTTAAAAATAATAATAGAAACGACAAATTTTTGCAAAACTGTATTTTTATTAGTATCGAAATTCTTTTTTGTGTTTGTGTATAATTCTCAAAAATAATAATAGAAACGACAAATTTTTGCAAAACTGTATTTTTATTAGTATCGAAATTCTTTTTTGTGTTTGTGTATAATTCTTAAAAATAATAATAGAAACGACAAATTTTTGCAAAACTGTATTTTTATTAGTATCGAAATTCTTTTTTGTGTTTGTGTATAATTCTTAAAAATAATAATAGAAACGACAAATTTTTGCAAAACTGTATTTTTATTAGTATCGAAATTCTTTTTTGTGTTTGTGTATAATTCTCAAAAATAATAATAGAAACGACAAATTTTTGCAAAACTGTATTTTTATTAGTATCGAAATTCTTTTTTGTGTTTGTGTATAATTCTCAAAAATAATAATAGAAACGACAAATTTTTGCAAAACTGTATTTTTATTAGTATCGAAATTCTTTTTTGTGTTTGTGTATAATTCTCAAAAATAATAATAGAAACGACAAATTTTTGCAAAACTGTATTTTTATTAGTATCGAAATTCTTTTTTGTGTTTGTGTATAATTCTCAAAAATAATAATAGAAACGACAAATTTTTGCAAAACTGTATTTTTATTAGTATCGAAATTCTTTTTTGTGTTTGTGTATAATTCTTAAAAATAATAATAGAAACGACAAATTTTCGCAAAACTGTATTTTTATTAGTATCGAAATTCTTTTTTGTGTTTGTGTATAATTCTTAAAAATAATAATAGAAACGACAAATTTTCGCAAAACTGTATTTTTATTAGTATCGAAATTCTTTTTTGTGTTTGTGTATAATTCTTAAAAATAATAATAGAAACGACAAATTTTTGCAAAACTGTATTTTTATTAGTATCGAAATTCTTTTTTGTGTTTGTGTATAATTCTCAAAAATAATAATAGAAACGACAAATTTTTGCAAAACTGTATTTTTATTAGTATCGAAATTCTTTTTTGTGTTTGTGTATAATTCTTAAAAATAATAATAGAAACGACAAATTTTCGCAAAACTGTATTTTTATTAGTATCGAAATTCTTTTTTGTGTTTGTGTATAATTCTTAAAAATAATAATAGAAACGACAAATTTTCGCAAAACTGTATTTTTATTAGTATCGAAATTCTTTTTTGTGTTTGTGTATAATTCTTAAAAATAATAATAGAAACGACAAATTTTTGCAAAACTGTATTTTTATTAGTATCGAAATTCTTTTTTGTGTTTGTGTATAATTCTCAAAAATAATAATAGAAACGACAAATTTTTGCAAAACTGTATTTTTATTAGTATCGAAATTCTTTTTTGTGTTTGTGTATAATTCTTAAAAATAATAATAGAAACGACAAATTTTCGCAAAACTGTATTTTTATTAGTATCGAAATTTTTTTTTGTGTTTGTGTATAATTCTCAAAAATAATAATAGAAACGACAAATTTTTGCAAAACTGTATTTTTATTAGTATCGAAATTCTTTTTTGTGTTTGTGTATAATTCTTAAAAATAATAATAGAAACGACAAATTTTCGCAAAACTGTATTTTTATTAGTATCGAAATTCTTTTTTGTGTTTGTGTATAATTCTTAAAAATAATAATAGAAACGACAAATTTTCGCAAAACTGTATTTTTATTAGTATCGAAATTCTTTTTTGTGTTTGTGTATAATTCTTAAAAATAATAATAGAAACGACAAATTTTTGCAAAACTGTATTTTTATTAGTATCGAAATTCTTTTTTGTGTTTGTGTATAATTCTCAAAAATAATAATAGAAACGACAAATTTTTGCAAAACTGTATTTTTATTAGTATCGAAATTCTTTTTTGTGTTTGTGTATAATTCTTAAAAATAATAATAGAAACGACAAATTTTTGCAAAACTGTATTTTTATTAGTATCGAAATTCTTTTTTGTGTTTGTGTATGAATCTCAAAAATAATAATAGAAACGACAAATTTTTGCAAAACTGTATTTTTATTAGTATCGAAATTCTTTTTTGTGTTTGTGTATAATTCTCAAAAATAATAATAGAAACGACAAATTTTCGCAAAACTGTATTTTTATTAGTATCGAAATTCTTTTTTGTGTTTGTGTATAATTCTTAAAAATAATAATAGAAACGACAAATTTTCGCAAAACTGTATTTTTATTAGTATCGAAATTCTTTTTTGTGTTTGTGTATAATTCTTAAAAATAATAATAGAAACGACAAATTTTCGCAAAACTGTATTTTTATTAGTATCGAAATTCTTTTTTGTGTTTGTGTATAATTCTTAAAAATAATAATAGAAACGACAAATTTTTGCAAAACTGTATTTTTATTAGTATCGAAATTCTTTTTTGTGTTTGTGTATAATTCTCAAAAATAATAATAGAAACGACAAATTTTTGCAAAACTGTATTTTTATTAGTATCGAAATTCTTTTTTGTGTTTGTGTATAATTCTTAAAAATAATAATAGAAACGACAAATTTTTGCAAAACTGTATTTTTATTAGTATCGAAATTCTTTTTTGTGTTTGTGTATAATTCTCAAAAATAATAATAGAAACGACAAATTTTTGCAAAACTGTATTTTTATTAGTATCGAAATTCTTTTTTGTGTTTGTGTATAATTCTTAAAAATAATAATAGAAACGACAAATTTTCGCAAAACTGTATTTTTATTAGTATCGAAATTCTTTTTTGTGTTTGTGTATAATTCTTAAAAATAATAATAGAAACGACAAATTTTCGCAAAACTGTATTTTTATTAGTATCGAAATTCTTTTTTGTGTTTGTGTATAATTCTTAAAAATAATAATAGAAACGACAAATTTTTGCAAAACTGTATTTTTATTAGTATCGAAATTCTTTTTTGTGTTTGTGTATAATTCTCAAAAATAATAATAGAAACGACAAATTTTTGCAAAACTGTATTTTTATTAGTATCGAAATTCTTTTTTGTGTTAGTGTATAATTCTTAAAAATAATAATAGAAACGACAAATTTTCGCAAAACTGTATTTTTATTAGTATCGAAATTCTTTTTTGTGTTTGTGTATAATTCTTAAAAATAATAATAGAAACGACAAATTTTCGCAAAACTGTATTTTTATTAGTATCGAAATTCTTTTTTGTGTTTGTGTATAATTCTTAAAAATAATAATAGAAACGACAAATTTTTGCAAAACTGTATTTTTATTAGTATCGAAATTCTTTTTTGTGTTTGTGTATAATTTTCAAAAATAATAATAGAAACGACAAATTTTTGCAAAACTGTATTTTTATTAGTATCGAAATTCTTTTTTGTGTTTGTGTATAATTCTCAAAAATAATAATAGAAACGACAAATTTTTGCAAAACTGTATTTTTATTAGTATCGAAATTCTTTTTTGTGTTTGTGTATAATTCTTAAAAATAATAATAGAAACGACAAATTTTCGCAAAACTGTATTTTTATTAGTATCGAAATTCTTTTTTGTGTTTGTGTATAATTCTTAAAAATAATAATAGAAACGACAAATTTTCGCAAAACTGTATTTTTATTAGTATCGAAATTCTTTTTTGTGTTTGTGTATAATTCTTAAAAATAATAATAGAAACGACAAATTTTCGCAAAACTGTATTTTTATTAGTATCGAAATTCTTTTTTGTGTTTGTGTATAATTCTTAAAAATAATAATAGAAACGACAAATTTTTGCAAAACTGTATTTTTATTAGTATCGAAATTCTTTTTTGTGTTTGTGTATAATTCTCAAAAATAATAATAGAAACGACAAATTTTTGCAAAACTGTATTTTTATTAGTATCGAAATTCTTTTTTGTGTTAGTGTATAATTCTTAAAAATAATAATAGAAACGACAAATTTTCGCAAAACTGTATTTTTATTAGTATCGAAATTCTTTTTTGTGTTTGTGTATAATTCTTAAAAATAATAATAGAAACGACAAATTTTCGCAAAACTGTATTTTTATTAGTATCGAAATTCTTTTTTGTGTTTGTGTATAATTCTTAAAAATAATAATAGAAACGACAAATTTTTGCAAAACTGTATTTTTATTAGTATCGAAATTCTTTTTTGTGTTTGTGTATAATTTTCAAAAATAATAATAGAAACGACAAATTTTTGCAAAACTGTATTTTTATTAGTATCGAAATTCTTTTTTGTGTTTGTGTATAATTCTCAAAAATAATAATAGAAACGACAAATTTTTGCAAAACTGTATTTTTATTAGTATCGAAATTCTTTTTTGTGTTTGTGTATAATTCTTAAAAATAATAATAGAAACGACAAATTTTCGCAAAACTGTATTTTTATTAGTATCGAAATTCTTTTTTGTGTTTGTGTATAATTCTTAAAAATAATAATAGAAACGACAAATTTTCGCAAAACTGTATTTTTATTAGTATCGAAATTCTTTTTTGTGTTTGTGTATAATTCTTAAAAATAATAATAGAAACGACAAATTTTTGCAAAACTGTATTTTTATTAGTATCGAAATTCTTTTTTGTGTTTGTGTATAATTCTTAAAAATAATAATAGAAACGACAAATTTTCGCAAAACTGTATTTTTATTAGTATCGAAATTCTTTTTTGTGTTTGTGTATAATTCTTAAAAATAATAATAGAAACGACAAATTTTCGCAAAACTGTATTTTTATTAGTATCGAAATTCTTTTTTGTGTTTGTGTATAATTCTTAAAAATAATAATAGAAACGACAAATTTTTGCAAAACTGTATTTTTATTAGTATCGAAATTCTTTTTTGTGTTTGTGTATAATTCTCAAAAATAATAATAGAAACGACAAATTTTTGCAAAACTGTATTTTTATTAGTATCGAAATTCTTTTTTGTGTTTGTGTATAATTCTCAAAAATAATAATAGAAACGACAAATTTTTGCAAAACTGTATTTTTATTAGTATCGAAATTCTTTTTTGTGTTTGTGTATAATTCTTAAAAATAATAATAGAAACGACAAATTTTTGCAAAACTGTATTTTTATTAGTATCGAAATTCTTTTTTGTGTTTGTGTATAATTCTCAAAAATAATAATAGAAACGACAAATTTTTGCAAAACTGTATTTTTATTAGTATCGAAATTCTTTTTTGTGTTTGTGTATAATTCTCAAAAATAATAATAGAAACGACAAATTTTTGCAAAACTGTATTTTTATTAGTATCGAAATTCTTTTTTGTGTTTGTGTATAATTCTCAAAAATAATAATAGAAACGACAAATTTTTGCAAAACTGTATTTTTATTAGTATCGAAATTCTTTTTTGTGTTTGTGTATAATTCTTAAAAATAATAATAGAAACGACAAATTTTTGCAAAACTGTATTTTTATTAGTATCGAAATTCTTTTTTGTGTTTGTGTATAATTCTCAAAAATAATAATAGAAACGACAAATTTTTGCAAAACTGTATTTTTATTAGTATCGAAATTCTTTTTTGTGTTTGTGTATAATTCTTAAAAATAATAATAGAAACGACAAATTTTTGCAAAACTGTATTTTTATTAGTATCGAAATTCTTTTTTGTGTTTGTGTATAATTCTCAAAAATAATAATAGAAACGACAAATTTTTGCAAAACTGTATTTTTATTAGTATCGAAATTCTTTTTTGTGTTTGTGTATAATTCTTAAAAATAATAATAGAAACGACAAATTTTTGCAAAACTGTATTTTTATTAGTATCGAAATTCTTTTTTGTGTTTGTGTATAATTCTCAAAAATAATAATAGAAACGACAAATTTTTGCAAAACTGTATTTTTATTAGTATCGAAATTCTTTTTTGTGTTTGTGTATAATTCTCAAAAATAATAATAGAAACGACAAATTTTTGCAAAACTGTATTTTTATTAGTATCGAAATTCTTTTTTGTGTTTGTGTATAATTCTCAAAAATAATAATAGAAACGACAAATTTTTGCAAAACTGTATTTTTATTAGTATCGAAATTCTTTTTTGTGTTTGTGTATAATTCTTAAAAATAATAATAGAAACGACAAATTTTTGCAAAACTGTATTTTTATTAGTATCGAAATTCTTTTTTGTGTTTGTGTATAATTCTTAAAAATAATAATAGAAACGACAAATTTTTGCAAAACTGTATTTTTATTAGTATCGAAATTCTTTTTTTTGTTTGTGTATAATTCTCAAAAATAATAATAGAAACGACAAATTTTTGCAAAACTGTATTTTTATTAGTATCGAAATTCGTTTTTGTGTTTGTGTATAATTCTTAAAAATAATAATAGAAACGACAAATTTTTGCAAAACTGTATTTTTATTAGTATCGAAATTCTTTTTTGTGTTTGTGTATAATTCTCAAAAATAATAATAGAAACGACAAATTTTTGCAAAACTGTATTTTTATTAGTATCGAAATTCTTTTTTGTGTTTGTGTATAATTCTTAAAAATAATAATAGAAACGACAAATTTTTGCAAAACTGTATTTTTATTAGTATCGAAATTCTTTTTTGTGTTTGTGTATAATTCTTAAAAATAATAATAGAAACGACAAATTTTTGCAAAACTGTATTTTTATTAGTATCGAAATTCTTTTTTGTGTTTGTGTATAATTCTCAAAAATAATAATAGAAACGACAAATTTTTGCAAAACTGTATTTTTATTAGTATCGAAATTCTTTTTTGTGTTTGTGTATAATTCTTAAAAATAATAATAGAAACGACAAATTTTTGCAAAACTGTATTTTTATTAGTATCGAAATTCTTTTTTGTGTTTGTGTATAATTCTCAAAAATAATAATAGAAACGACAAATTTTTGCAAAACTGTATTTTTATTAGTATCGAAATTCTTTTTTGTGTTTGTGTATAATTCTTAAAAATAATAATAGAAACGACAAATTTTTGCAAAACTGTATTTTTATTAGTATCGAAATTCTTTTTTGTGTTTGTGTATAATTCTCAAAAATAATAATAGAAACGACAAATTTTTGCAAAACTGTATTTTTATTAGTATCGAAATTCTTTTTTGTGTTTGTGTATAATTCTTAAAAATAATAATAGAAACGACAAATTTTTGCAAAACTGTATTTTTATTAGTATCGAAATTCTTTTTTGTGTTTGTGTATAATTCTCAAAAATAATAATAGAAACGACAAATTTTTGCAAAACTGTATTTTTATTAGTATCGAAATTCTTTTTTGTGTTTGTGTATAATTCTCAAAAATAATAATAGAAACGACAAATTTTTGCAAAACTGTATTTTTATTAGTATCGAAATTCTTTTTTGTGTTTGTGTATAATTCTCAAAAATAATAATAGAAACGACAAATTTTTGCAAAACTGTATTTTTATTAGTATCGAAATTCTTTTTTGTGTTTGTGTATAATTCTTAAAAATAATAATAGAAACGACAAATTTTTGCAAAACTGTATTTTTATTAGTATCGAAATTCTTTTTTGTGTTTGTGTATAATTCTTAAAAATAATAATAGAAACGACAAATTTTTGCAAAACTGTATTTTTATTAGTATCGAAATTCTTTTTTGTGTTTGTGTATAATTCTTAAAAATAATAATAGAAACGACAAATTTTTGCAAAACTGTATTTTTATTAGTATCGAAATTCTTTTTTGTGTTTGTGTATAATTCTCAAAAATAATAATAGAAACGACAAATTTTTGCAAAACTGTATTTTTATTAGTATCGAAATTCTTTTTTGTGTTTGTGTATAATTCTCAAAAATAATAATAGAAACGACAAATTTTTGCAAAACTGTATTTTTATTAGTATCGAAATTCTTTTTTGTGTTTGTGTATAATTCTCAAAAATAATAATAGAAACGACAAATTTTTGCAAAACTGTATTTTTATTAGTATCGAAATTCTTTTTTGTGTTTGTGTATAATTCTTAAAAATAATAATAGAAACGACAAATTTTTGCAAAACTGTATTTTTATTAGTATCGAAATTCTTTTTTGTGTTTGTGTATAATTCTTAAAAATAATAATAGAAACGACAAATTTTTGCAAAACTGTATTTTTATTAGTATCGAAATTCTTTTTTGTGTTTGTGTATAATTCTCAAAAATAATAATAGAAACGACAAATTTTTGCAAAACTGTATTTTTATTAGTATCGAAATTCTTTTTTGTGTTTGTGTATAATTCTTAAAAATAATAATAGAAACGACAAATTTTTGCAAAACTGTATTTTTATTAGTATCGAAATTCTTTTTTGTGTTTGTGTATAATTCTCAAAAATAATAATAGAAACGACAAATTTTTGCAAAACTGTATTTTTATTAGTATCGAAATTCTTTTTTGTGTTTGTGTATAATTCTTAAAAATAATAATAGAAACGACAAATTTTTGCAAAACTGTATTTTTATTAGTATCGAAATTCTTTTTTGTGTTTGTGTATAATTCTCAAAAATAATAATAGAAACGACAAATTTTTGCAAAACTGTATTTTTATTAGTATCGAAATTCTTTTTTGTGTTTGTGTATAATTCTTAAAAATAATAATAGAAACGACAAATTTTTGCAAAACTGTATTTTTATTAGTATCGAAATTCTTTTTTGTGTTTGTGTATAATTCTTAAAAATAATAATAGAAACGACAAATTTTTGCAAAACTGTATTTTTATTAGTATCGAAATTCTTTTTTGTGTTTGTGTATAATTCTCAAAAATAATAATAGAAACGACAAATTTTTGCAAAACTGTATTTTTATTAGTATCGAAATTTTTTTTTGTGTTTGTGTATAATTCTCAAAAATAATAATAGAAACGACAAATTTTTGCAAAACTGTATTTTTATTAGTATCGAAATTCTTTTTTGTGTTTGTGTATAATTCTTAAAAATAATAATAGAAACGACAAATTTTTGCAAAACTGAATTTTTATTAGTATCGAAATTCTTTTTTGTGTTTGTGTATAATTCTTAAAAATAATAATAGAAACGACAAATTTTTGCAAAACTGTATTTTTATTAGTATCGAAATTCTTTTTTGTGTTTGTGTATAATTCTCAAAAATAATAATAGAAACGACAAATTTTTGCAAAACTGTATTTTTATTAGTATCGAAATTCTTTTTTGTGTTTGTGTATAATTCTTAAAAATAATAATAGAAACGACAAATTTTTGCAAAACTGTATTTTTATTAGTATCGAAATTCTTTTTTGTGTTTGTGTATAATTCTCAAAAATAATAATAGAAACGACAAATTTTTGCAAAACTGTATTTTTATTAGTATCGAAATTCTTTTTTGTGTTTGTGTATAATTCTTAAAAATAATAATAGAAACGACAAATTTTTGCAAAACTGTATTTTTATTAGTATCGAAATTCTTTTTTGTGTTTGTGTATAATTCTTAAAAATAATAATAGAAACGACAAATTTTTGCAAAACTGTATTTTTATTAGTATCGAAATTCTTTTTTGTGTTTGTGTATAATTCTCAAAAATAATAATAGAAACGACAAATTTTTGCAAAACTGTATTTTTATTAGTATCGAAATTCTTTTTTGTGTTTGTGTATAATTCTCAAAAATAATAATAGAAACGACAAATTTTTGCAAAACTGTATTTTTATTAGTATCGAAATTCTTTTTTGTGTTTGTGTATAATTCTCAAAAATAATAATAGAAACGACAAATTTTTGCAAAACTGTATTTTTATTAGTATCGAAATTCTTTTTTGTGTTTGTGTATAATTCTTAAAAATAATAATAGAAACGACAAATTTTTGCAAAACTGTATTTTTATTAGTATCGAAATTCTTTTTTGTGTTTGTGTATAATTCTCAAAAATAATAATAGAAACGACAAATTTTTGCAAAACTGTATTTTTATTAGTATCGAAATTCTTTTTTGTGTTTGTGTATAATTCTTAAAAATAATAATAGAAACGACAAATTTTTGCAAAACTGTATTTTTATTAGTATCGAAATTCTTTTTTGTGTTTGTGTATAATTCTCAAAAATAATAATAGAAACGACAAATTTTTGCAAAACTGTATTTTTATTAGTATCGAAATTCTTTTTTGTGTTTGTGTATAATTCTTAAAAATAATAATAGAAACGACAAATTTTTGCAAAACTGTATTTTTATTAGTATCGAAATTCTTTTTTGTGTTTGTGTATAATTCTTAAAAATAATAATAGAAACGACAAATTTTTGCAAAACTGTATTTTTATTAGTATCGAAATTCTTTTTTGTGTTTGTGTATAATTCTCAAAAATAATAATAGAAACGACAAATTTTTGCAAAACTGTATTTTTATTAGTATCGAAATTCTTTTTTGTGTTTGTGTATAATTCTCAAAAATAATAATAGAAACGACAAATTTTTGCAAAACTGTATTTTTATTAGTATCGAAATTCTTTTTTGTGTTTGTGTATAATTCTTAAAAATAATAATAGAAACGACAAATTTTTGCAAAACTGAATTTTTATTAGTATCGAAATTCTTTTTTGTGTTTGTGTATAATTCTTAAAAATAATAATAGAAACGACAAATTTTTGCAAAACTGTATTTTTATTAGTATCGAAATTCTTTTTTGTGTTTGTGTATAATTCTCAAAAATAATAATAGAAACGACAAATTTTTGCAAAACTGTATTTTTATTAGTATCGAAATTCTTTTTTGTGTTTGTGTATAATTCTTAAAAATAATAATAGAAACGACAAATTTTTGCAAAACTGTATTTTTATTAGTATCGAAATTCTTTTTTGTGTTTGTGTATAATTCTTAAAAATAATAATAGAAACGACAAATTTTTGCAAAACTGTATTTTTATTAGTATCGAAATTCTTTTTTGTGTTTGTGTATAATTCTCAAAAATAATAATAGAAACGACAAATTTTTGCAAAACTGTATTTTTATTAGTATCGAAATTCTTTTTTGTGTTTGTGTATAATTCTCAAAAATAATAATAGAAACGACAAATTTTTGCAAAACTGTATTTTTATTAGTATCGAAATTCTTTTTTGTGTTTGTGTATAATTCTTAAAAATAATAATAGAAACGACAAATTTTTGCAAAACTGTATTTTTATTAGTATCGATACTAATAAAAATACAGTTTTGCAAAAATTTGTCGTTTCTATTATTATTTTTGAGAATTATACACAAACACAAAAAAGAATTTCGATACTAATAAAAATACAGTTTTGCAAAAATTTGTCGTTTCTATTATTATTTTTAAGAATTATACACAAACACAAAAAATTTCGATACTAATAAAAATACAGTTTTGCAAAATTTGTCGTTTCTATTATTATTTTTGAGAATTATACACAAACACAAAAAGAATTTCGATACTAATAAAAATACAGTTTTGCAAAAATTTGTCGTTTCTATTATTATTTTTAAGAATTATACACAAACACAAAAGAATTTCGATACTAATAAAAATACAGTTTTGCAAAAATTTGTCGTTTCTATTATTATTTTTGAGAATTATACACAAACACAAAAAGAATTTCGATACTAATAAAAATACAGTTTTGCAAAAATTTGTCGTTTCTATTATTATTTTTAAGAATTATACACAAACACAAAAAAGAATTTCGATACTAATAAAAATACAGTTTTGCAAAAATTTGTCGTTTCTATTATTATTTTTGAGAATTATACACAAACACAAAAAGAATTTCGATACTAATAAAAATACAGTTTTGCAAAAATTTGTCGTTTCTATTATTATTTTTGAGAATTATACACAAACACAAAAGAATTTCGATACTAATAAAAATACAGTTTTGCAAAAATTTGTCGTTTCTATTATTATTTTTGAGAATTATACACAAACACAAAAAAGAATTTCGATACTAATAAAAATACAGTTTTGCAAAAATTTGTCGTTTCTATTATTATTTTTAAGAATTATACACAAACACAAAAAATTTCGATACTAATAAAAATACAGTTTTGCAAAAATTTGTCGTTTCTATTATTATTTTTAAGAATTATACACAAACACAAAAAAAATTTCGATACTAATAAAAATACAGTTTTGCAAAAATTTGTCGTTTCTATTATTATTTTTGAGAATTATACACAAACACAAAAAATTTCGATACTAATAAAAATACAGTTTTGCAAAATTTGTCGTTTCTATTATTATTTTTAAGAATTATACACAAACACAAAAAAGAATTTCGATACTAATAAAAATACAGTTTTGCAAAAATTTGTCGTTTCTATTATTATTTTTGAGAATTATACACAAACACAAAAAAGAATTTCGATACTAATAAAAATACAGTTTTGCAAAAATTTGTCGTTTCTATTATTATTTTTAAGAATTATACACAAACACAAAAAAGAATTTCGATACTAATAAAAATTCAGTTTTGCAAAAATTTGTCGTTTCTATTATTACGACAAATTTTTGCAAAACTGTATTTTTATTAGTATCGAAATTCTTTTTTGTGTTTGTGTATAATTCTTAAAAATAATAATAGAAACGACAAATTTTTGCAAAACTGTATTTTTATTAGTATCGAAATTCTTTTTTGTGTTTGTGTATAATTCTCAAAAATAATAATAGAAACGACAAATTTTTGCAAAACTGTATTTTTATTAGTATCGAAATTCTTTTTTGTGTTTGTGTATAATTCTTAAAAATAATAATAGAAACGACAAATTTTTGCAAAACTGTATTTTTATTAGTATCGAAATTCTTTTTTGTGTTTGTGTATAATTCTCAAAAATAATAATAGAAACGACAAATTTTTGCAAAACTGTATTTTTATTAGTATCGAAATTCTTTTTTGTGTTTGTGTATAATTCTTAAAAATAATAATAGAAACGACAAATTTTTGCAAAACTGTATTTTTATTAGTATCGAAATTCTTTTTTGTGTTTGTGTATAATTCTTAAAAATAATAATAGAAACGACAAATTTTTGCAAAACTGTATTTTTATTAGTATCGAAATTCTTTTTTGTGTTTGTGTATAATTCTCAAAAATAATAATAGAAACGACAAATTTTTGCAAAACTGTATTTTTATTAGTATCGAAATTCTTTTTTGTGTTTGTGTATAATTCTTAAAAATAATAATAGAAACGACAAATTTTTGCAAAACTGTATTTTTATTAGTATCGAAATTCTTTTTTGTGTTTGTGTATAATTCTCAAAAATAATAATAGAAACGACAAATTTTTGCAAAACTGTATTTTTATTAGTATCGAAATTCTTTTTTGTGTTTGTGTATAATTCTTAAAAATAATAATAGAAACGACAAATTTTTGCAAAACTGTATTTTTATTAGTATCGAAATTCTTTTTTGTGTTTGTGTATAATTCTCAAAAATAATAATAGAAACGACAAATTTTTGCAAAACTGTATTTTTATTAGTATCGAAATTCTTTTTTGTGTTTGTGTATAATTCTTAAAAATAATAATAGAAACGACAAATTTTTGCAAAACTGTATTTTTATTAGTATCGAAATTCTTTTTTGTGTTTGTGTATAATTCTCAAAAATAATAATAGAAACGACAAATTTTTGCAAAACTGTATTTTTATTAGTATCGAAATTCTTTTTTGTGTTTGTGTATAATTCTCAAAAATAATAATAGAAACGACAAATTTTTGCAAAACTGTATTTTTATTAGTATCGAAATTCTTTTTTGTGTTTGTGTATAATTCTTAAAAATAATAATAGAAACGACAAATTTTTGCAAAACTGTATTTTTATTAGTATCGAAATTCTTTTTTGTGTTTGTGTATAATTCTTAAAAATAATAATAGAAACGACAAATTTTTGCAAAACTGTATTTTTATTAGTATCGAAATTCTTTTTTGTGTTTGTGTATAATTCTCAAAAATAATAATAGAAACGACAAATTTTTGCAAAACTGTATTTTTATTAGTATCGAAATTCTTTTTTGTGTTTGTGTATAATTCTCAAAAATAATAATAGAAACGACAAATTTTTGCAAAACTGTATTTTTATTAGTATCGAAATTCTTTTTTGTGTTTGTGTATAATTCTCAAAAATAATAATAGAAACGACAAATTTTTGCAAAACTGTATTTTTATTAGTATCGAAATTCTTTTTTGTGTTTGTGTATAATTCTCAAAAATAATAATAGAAACGACAAATTTTTGCAAAACTGTATTTTTATTAGTATCGAAATTCTTTTTTGTGTTTGTGTATAATTCTCAAAAATAATAATAGAAACGACAAATTTTTGCAAAACTGTATTTTTATTAGTATCGAAATTCTTTTTTGTGTTTGTGTATAATTCTTAAAAATAATAATAGAAACGACAAATTTTTGCAAAACTGTATTTTTATTAGTATCGAAATTCTTTTTTGTGTTTGTGTATAATTCTCAAAAATAATAATAGAAACGACAAATTTTTGCAAAACTGTATTTTTATTAGTATCGAAATTCTTTTTTGTGTTTGTGTATAATTCTTAAAAATAATAATAGAAACGACAAATTTTTGCAAAACTGTATTTTTATTAGTATCGAAATTCTTTTTTGTGTTTGTGTATAATTCTCAAAAATAATAATAGAAACGACAAATTTTTGCAAAACTGTATTTTTATTAGTATCGAAATTCTTTTTTGTGTTTGTGTATAATTCTTAAAAATAATAATAGAAACGACAAATTTTTGCAAAACTGTATTTTTATTAGTATCGAAATTCTTTTTTGTGTTTGTGTATAATTCTCAAAAATAATAATAGAAACGACAAATTTTTGCAAAACTGTATTTTTATTAGTATCGAAATTCTTTTTTGTGTTTGTGTATAATTCTTAAAAATAATAATAGAAACGACAAATTTTTGCAAAACTGTATTTTTATTAGTATCGAAATTCTTTTTTGTGTTTGTGTATAATTCTCAAAAATAATAATAGAAACGACAAATTTTTGCAAAACTGTATTTTTATTAATATCGAAATTCTTTTTTGTGTTTGTGTATAATTCTTAAAAATAATAATAGAAACGACAAATTTTTGCAAAACTGTATTTTTATTAGTATCGAAATTCTTTTTTGTGTTTGTGTATAATTCTTAAAAATAATAATAGAAACGACAAATTTTTGCAAAACTGTATTTTTATTAGTATCGAAATTCTTTTTTGTGTTTGTGTATAATTCTCAAAAATAATAATAGAAACGACAAATTTTTGCAAAACTGTATTTTTATTAGTATCGAAATTCTTTTTTGTGTTTGTGTATAATTCTTAAAAATAATAATAGAAACGACAAATTTTTGCAAAACTGTATTTTTATTAGTATCGAAATTCTTTTTTGTGTTTGTGTATAATTCTCAAAAATAATAATAGAAACGACAAATTTTTGCAAAACTGTATTTTTATTAGTATCGAAATTCTTTTTTGTGTTTGTGTATAATTCTTAAAAATAATAATAGAAACGACAAATTTTTGCAAAACTGTATTTTTATTAGTATCGAAATTCTTTTTTGTGTTTGTGTATAATTCTTAAAAATAATAATAGAAACGACAAATTTTTGCAAAACTGTATTTTTATTAGTATCGAAATTCTTTTTTGTGTTTGTGTATAATTCTCAAAAATAATAATAGAAACGACAAATTTTTGCAAAACTGTATTTTTATTAGTATCGAAATTCTTTTTTGTGTTTGTGTATAATTCTTAAAAATAATAATAGAAACGACAAATTTTTGCAAAACTGTATTTTTATTAGTATCGAAATTCTTTTTTGTGTTTGTGTATAATTCTCAAAAATAATAATAGAAACGACAAATTTTTGCAAAACTGTATTTTTATTAGTATCGAAATTCTTTTTTGTGTTTGTGTATAATTCTTAAAAATAATAATAGAAACGACAAATTTTTGCAAAACTGTATTTTTATTAGTATCGAAATTCTTTTTTGTGTTTGTGTATAATTCTCAAAAATAATAATAGAAACGACAAATTTTTGCAAAACTGTATTTTTATTAGTATCGAAATTCTTTTTTGTGTTTGTGTATAATTCTTAAAAATAATAATAGAAACGACAAATTTTTGCAAAACTGTATTTTTATTAGTATCGAAATTCTTTTTTGTGTTTGTGTATAATTCTCAAAAATAATAATAGAAACGACAAATTTTTGCAAAACTGTATTTTTATTAGTATCGAAATTCTTTTTTGTGTTTGTGTATAATTCTTAAAAATAATAATAGAAACGACAAATTTTTGCAAAACTGTATTTTTATTAGTATCGAAATTCTTTTTTGTGTTTGTGTATAATTCTCAAAAATAATAATAGAAACGACAAATTTTTGCAAAACTGTATTTTTATTAGTATCGAAATTCTTTTTTGTGTTTGTGTATAATTCTCAAAAATAATAATAGAAACGACAAATTTTTGCAAAACTGTATTTTTATTAGTATCGAAATTCTTTTTTGTGTTTGTGTATAATTCTCAAAAATAATAATAGAAACGACAAATTTTTGCAAAACTGTATTTTTATTAGTATCGAAATTCTTTTTTGTGTTTGTGTATAATTCTTAAAAATAATAATAGAAACGACAAATTTTTGCAAAACTGTATTTTTATTAGTATCGAAATTCTTTTTTGTGTTTGTGTATAATTCTCAAAAATAATAATAGAAACGACAAATTTTTGCAAAACTGTATTTTTATTAGTATCGAAATTCTTTTTTGTGTTTGTGTATAATTCTTAAAAATAATAATAGAAACGACAAATTTTTGCAAAACTGTATTTTTATTAGTATCGAAATTCTTTTTTGTGTTTGTGTATAATTCTCAAAAATAATAATAGAAACGACAAATTTTTGCAAAACTGTATTTTTATTAGTATCGAAATTCTTTTTTGTGTTTGTGTATAATTCTTAAAAATAATAATAGAAACGACAAATTTTTGCAAAACTGTATTTTTATTAGTATCGAAATTCTTTTTTGTGTTTGTGTATAATTCTCAAAAATAATAATAGAAACGACAAATTTTTGCAAAACTGTATTTTTATTAGTATCGAAATTCTTTTTTGTGTTTGTGTATAATTCTTAAAAATAATAATAGAAACGACAAATTTTTGCAAAACTGTATTTTTATTAGTATCGAAATTCTTTTTTGTGTTTGTGTATAATTCTTAAAAATAATAATAGAAACGACAAATTTTTGCAAAACTGTATTTTTATTAGTATCGAAATTCTTTTTTGTGTTTGTGTATAATTCTCAAAAATAATAATAGAAACGACAAATTTTTGCAAAACTGTATTTTTATTAGTATCGAAATTCTTTTTTGTGTTTGTGTATAATTCTTAAAAATAATAATAGAAACGACAAATTTTTGCAAAACTGTATTTTTATTAGTATCGAAATTCTTTTTTGTGTTTGTGTATAATTCTCAAAAATAATAATAGAAACGACAAATTTTTGCAAAACTGTATTTTTATTAGTATCGAAATTCTTTTTTGTGTTTGTGTATAATTCTCAAAAATAATAATAGAAACGACAAATTTTTGCAAAACTGTATTTTTATTAGTATCGAAATTCTTTTTTGTGTTTGTGTATAATTCTTAAAAATAATAATAGAAACGACAAATTTTTGCAAAACTGTATTTTTATTAGTATCGAAATTCTTTTTTGTGTTTGTGTATAATTCTTAAAAATAATAATAGAAACGACAAATTTTTGCAAAACTGTATTTTTATTAGTATCGAAATTCTTTTTTGTGTTTGTGTATAATTCTCAAAAATAATAATAGAAACGACAAATTTTTGCAAAACTGTATTTTTATTAGTATCGAAATTCTTTTTTGTGTTTGTGTATAATTCTCAAAAATAATAATAGAAACGACAAATTTTTGCAAAACTGTATTTTTATTAGTATCGAAATTCTTTTTTGTGTTTGTGTATAATTCTCAAAAATAATAATAGAAACGACAAATTTTTGCAAAACTGTATTTTTATTAGTATCGAAATTCTTTTTTGTGTTTGTGTATAATTCTCAAAAATAATAATAGAAACGACAAATTTTTGCAAAACTGTATTTTTATTAGTATCGAAATTCTTTTTTGTGTTTGTGTATAATTCTCAAAAATAATAATAGAAACGACAAATTTTTGCAAAACTGTATTTTTATTAGTATCGAAATTCTTTTTTGTGTTTGTGTATAATTCTCAAAAATAATAATAGAAACGACAAATTTTTGCAAAACTGTATTTTTATTAGTATCGAAATTCTTTTTTGTGTTTGTGTATAATTCTTAAAAATAATAATAGAAACGACAAATTTTTGCAAAACTGTATTTTTATTAGTATCGAAATTCTTTTTTGTGTTTGTGTATAATTCTCAAAAATAATAATAGAAACGACAAATTTTTGCAAAACTGTATTTTTATTAGTATCGAAATTCTTTTTTGTGTTTGTGTATAATTCTCAAAAATAATAATAGAAACGACAAATTTTTGCAAAACTGTATTTTTATTAGTATCGAAATTCTTTTTTGTGTTTGTGTATAATTCTCAAAAATAATAATAGAAACGACAAATTTTTGCAAAACTGTATTTTTATTAGTATCGAAATTCTTTTTTGTGTTTGTGTATAATTCTTAAAAATAATAATAGAAACGACAAATTTTTGCAAAACTGTATTTTTATTAGTATCGAAATTCTTTTTTGTGTTTGTGTATAATTCTCAAAAATAATAATAGAAACGACAAATTTTTGCAAAACTGTATTTTTATTAGTATCGAAATTCTTTTTTGTGTTTGTGTATAATTCTTAAAAATAATAATAGAAACGACAAATTTTTGCAAAACTGTATTTTTATTAGTATCGAAATTCTTTTTTGTGTTTGTGTATAATTCTCAAAAATAATAATAGAAACGACAAATTTTTGCAAAACTGTATTTTTATTAGTATCGAAATTCTTTTTTGTGTTTGTGTATAATTCTTAAAAATAATAATAGAAACGACAAATTTTTGCAAAACTGTATTTTTATTAGTATCGAAATTCTTTTTTGTGTTTGTGTATAATTCTCAAAAATAATAATAGAAACGACAAATTTTTGCAAAACTGTATTTTTATTAGTATCGAAATTCTTTTTTGTGTTTGTGTATAATTCTTAAAAATAATAATAGAAACGACAAATTTTTGCAAAACTGTATTTTTATTAGTATCGAAATTCTTTTTTGTGTTTGTGTATAATTCTTAAAAATAATAATAGAAACGACAAATTTTTGCAAAACTGTATTTTTATTAGTATCGAAATTCTTTTTTGTGTTTGTGTATAATTCTCAAAAATAATAATAGAAACGACAAATTTTTGCAAAACTGTATTTTTATTAGTATCGAAATTCTTTTTTGTGTTTGTGTATAATTCTTAAAAATAATAATAGAAACGACAAATTTTTGCAAAACTGTATTTTTATTAGTATCGAAATTCTTTTTTGTGTTTGTGTATAATTCTCAAAAATAATAATAGAAACGACAAATTTTTGCAAAACTGTATTTTTATTAGTATCGAAATTCTTTTTTGTGTTTGTGTATAATTCTCAAAAATAATAATAGAAACGACAAATTTTTGCAAAACTGTATTTTTATTAGTATCGAAATTCTTTTTTGTGTTTGTGTATAATTCTTAAAAATAATAATAGAAACGACAAATTTTTGCAAAACTGTATTTTTATTAGTATCGAAATTCTTTTTTGTGTTTGTGTATAATTCTTAAAAATAATAATAGAAACGACAAATTTTTGCAAAACTGTATTTTTATTAGTATCGAAATTCTTTTTTGTGTTTGTGTATAATTCTCAAAAATAATAATAGAAACGACAAATTTTTGCAAAACTGTATTTTTATTAGTATCGAAATTCTTTTTTGTGTTTGTGTATAATTCTCAAAAATAATAATAGAAACGACAAATTTTTGCAAAACTGTATTTTTATTAGTATCGAAATTCTTTTTTGTGTTTGTGTATAATTCTCAAAAATAATAATAGAAACGACAAATTTTTGCAAAACTGTATTTTTATTAGTATCGAAATTCTTTTTTGTGTTTGTGTATAATTCTCAAAAATAATAATAGAAACGACAAATTTTTGCAAAACTGTATTTTTATTAGTATCGAAATTCTTTTTTGTGTTTGTGTATAATTCTCAAAAATAATAATAGAAACGACAAATTTTTGCAAAACTGTATTTTTATTAGTATCGAAATTCTTTTTTGTGTTTGTGTATAATTCTTAAAAATAATAATAGAAACGACAAATTTTTGCAAAACTGTATTTTTATTAGTATCGAAATTCTTTTTTGTGTTTGTGTATAATTCTCAAAAATAATAATAGAAACGACAAATTTTTGCAAAACTGTATTTTTATTAGTATCGAAATTCTTTTTTGTGTTTGTGTATAATTCTTAAAAATAATAATAGAAACGACAAATTTTTGCAAAACTGTATTTTTATTAGTATCGAAATTCTTTTTTGTGTTTGTGTATAATTCTCAAAAATAATAATAGAAACGACAAATTTTTGCAAAACTGTATTTTTATTAGTATCGAAATTCTTTTTTGTGTTTGTGTATAATTCTTAAAAATAATAATAGAAACGACAAATTTTTGCAAAACTGTATTTTTATTAGTATCGAAATTCTTTTTTGTGTTTGTGTATAATTCTCAAAAATAATAATAGAAACGACAAATTTTTGCAAAACTGTATTTTTATTAGTATCGAAATTCTTTTTTGTGTTTGTGTATAATTCTCAAAAATAATAATAGAAACGACAAATTTTTGCAAAACTGTATTTTTATTAGTATCGAAATTCTTTTTTGTGTTTGTGTATAATTCTTAAAAATAATAATAGAAACGACAAATTTTTGCAAAACTGTATTTTTATTAGTATCGAAATTCTTTTTTGTGTTTGTGTATAATTCTCAAAAATAATAATAGAAACGACAAATTTTTGCAAAACTGTATTTTTATTAGTATCGAAACTCTTTTTTGTGTTTGTGTATAATTCTCAAAAATAATAATAGAAACGACAAATTTTTGCAAAACTGTATTTTTATTAGTATCGAAATTCTTTTTTGTGTTTGTGTATAATTCTCAAAAATAATAATAGAAACGACAAATTTTTGCAAAACTGTATTTTTATTAGTATCGAAATTCTTTTTTGTGTTTGTGTATAATTCTTAAAAATAATAATAGAAACGACAAATTTTTGCAAAACTGTATTTTTATTAGTATCGAAATTCTTTTTTGTGTTTGTGTATAATTCTTAAAAATAATAATAGAAACGACAAATTTTTGCAAAACTGTATTTTTATTAGTATCGAAATTCTTTTTTGTGTTTGTGTATAATTCTCAAAAATAATAATAGAAACGACAAATTTTTGCAAAACTGTATTTTTATTAGTATCGAAATTCTTTTTTGTGTTTGTGTATAATTCTCAAAAATAATAATAGAAACGACAAATTTTTGGAAAACTATATTTTTATTAGTATCGAAATTCTTTTTTGTATTTGTGTATAATTCTCAAAAATAATAATAGAAACGACAAATTTTTGCAAAACTGTATTTTTATTAGTATCGAAATCTTTTTTTGTGTTTGTGTATAATTCTCAAAAATAATAATAGAAACGACAAATTTTTGGAAAACTGTATTTTTATTAGTATCGAAATTCTTTTTTGTATTTGTGTATAATTCTCAAAAATAATAATAGAAACGACAAATTTTTGGAAAACTGTATTTTTATTAGTATCGAAATTCTTTTTTGTATTTGTGTATAATTCTCAAAAATAATAATAGAAACGACAAATTTTTGGAAAACTGTATTTTTATTAGTATCGAAATTCTTTTTTGTATTTGTGTAAATTCTCAAAAATAATAATAGAAACGACAAATTTTTGGAAAACTGTATTTTTATTAGTATCGAAATTCTTTTTTGTATTTGTGTATAATTCTCAAAAATAATAATAGAAACGACAAATTTTTGGAAAACTGTATTTTTATTAGTATCGAAATTCTTTTTTGTATTTGTGTATAATTCTCAAAAATAATAATAGAAACGACAAATTTTTGGAAAACTGTATTTTTATTAGTATCGAAATTCTTTTTTTATATTTGTGTATAATTCTCAAAAATAATAATAGAAACGACAAATTTTTGGAAAACTGTATTTTTATTAGTATCGAAATTCTTTTTTGTATTTGTGTATAATTCTCAAAAATAATAATAGTACCGACAAATTTTTGGAAAACTATATTTTTATTAGTATCGAAATTCTTTTTTGTATTTGTGTATAATTCTCAAAAATAATAATAGAAACGACAAATTTTTGGAAAACTGTATTTTTATTAGTATCGAAATTCTTTTTTGTATTTGTGTATAATTCTCAAAAATAATAATAGAAACGACAAATTTTTGGAAAACTGTATTTTTATTAGTATCGAAATTCTTTTTTGTATTTGTGTATAATTCTCAAAAATAATAATAGAAACGACAAATTTTTGGAAAACTGTATTTTTATTAGTATCGAAATTCTTTTTTTATATTTGTGTATAATTCTCAAAAATAATAATAGAAACGACAAATTTTTGGAAAACTGTATTTTTATTAGTATCGAAATTCTTTTTTGTATTTGTGTATAATTCTCAAAAATAATAATAGAAACGACAAATTTTTGGAAAACTATATTTTTATTAGTATCGAAATTCTTTTTTGTATTTGTGTATAATTCTCAAAAATAATAATAGAAACGACAAATTTTTGCAAAACTGTATTTTTATTAGTATCGAAATCTTTTTTTGTGTTTGTGTATAATTCTCAAAAATAATAATAGAAACGACAAATTTTTGGATTTACCCATACACTAATTTACCCATATACTCTCTCTAATAATTTCTTTCACTTTAAAAATATTTTTCCTCACTTAAACAATTTTATTTAATAAATAATTTATTTATTCAATTAAATTTAATTTGTTTTAACCAAACTGGTGACGTCCAGTCTAAAAATATCGGAAATCTATTCAGTTTAGCCTAAAATTTTTTTTGCTTAAGACATATTTTGTAGTGAACCTGCAAGTGGTCGAACTTGCTAAAGAATCTAATTAAAATTCAACTACTACAACAAACAGAGTTAAAATCCGACAAGTGGCGAGCACGACAGGTTTGGAATCAGCCTCGCAGCATATCAGAACCATCTACCAGAACGCAAGAACCATCTACCCGAGACGCAAGAATTTTTTCAAGTTTTTCCTCCCAATACAGAAAAATCTTTTAATATCAAGAGAACTATTATTTATTTTATTATCTTTAAAAAATCCTTAAATAAGTTTTTGCCTTTAAAAACCTTTTATATTGATTTATGATAGTCGATTCATTTTCTTACAAATTGTTTTTTGACTTTTTAAATTATTAATAGATTTTCAATTGATTTTTCATAAGATAATTATTGACAGAGTATAGTAAGAGAATAGAGAAAGAAAAATCGAGTAAAATACATTAAGAAATTTTTAAAAAATTATAAATATACCCATATATTCGCAACATTTAAAACAAGAAATGCGGTTGTTTTTAGTTTCTCCAAATGTTTGGATCATACTATACAGGGTGCGTAAAAAGTCCTTGCCCACACTCTTTTGGGCATAAAAATTTATTAAAGTGGAATTTTGCCAAATAAATTCACACATACAATCACAAGAATGTGTGTTATTAGAAAATTAAAAAAGATTTGCAAAATTTTACACATGTGCAGAAATACAAGCATCTAAACATTTGTGGAAATTACCTACGATGGTCGCACAGTCATTTCACTTTTTTGGTCCCGGGCACGCTTTAATGAAGTTTTCAGATTTTTAATTATTTTTTATCTTTTCCGCCTAATCATTTGCTACAAAAGTGACCAAAAATAATTTTCCAAAGGAGTAAGATAAGGTGAGTTTGAAGGCCAAATAACAGCAACCCAAAAACGAGATACAAATTTTCACACAGATGAATTGTTGTTTTTGCCCCATGAGCAGGCGACCAGTCTTGTCTAAGGCCGATATTAATTTTTTATGATTAATTCGCTCTTTTTTAATTTTACATATCAATTTAACTCTAAAAAATTAAATAAGAGGTCAACAGACCTTAATCCTTCGCCATATCTTACCAGATCTTAACCGGATCTTAACTCACCAGATCCTAATCCTTTGCACTATTCTTTTTGGGCAATTTTGAAACAAATTATTAGGCGGAAAATATAAAAAATAAATGGGAATTCTAAAACTTCATTAAAGCGTGCCTGGGACAAAACTATTAGTGATGATGAAGTTGCGACCATCGAAGTCAATTTCCACAAGCTTTAGATGCTTGTATTTCCTCAAATGTGTAAAATTTTGCAAATCTTTTTTTAATTTTCTAATAACACACATTCTTGAGATTGTATGTGTGAATTTATTTGTCAAAATTCCATTTGAATAAATTTTTATGCCCAAAAGAGTGTGGGCAAGGACTTTTTACGCACCCTGTATACTCAGGTTCAAATAGAGACCTGTTTAATTTTCAGTTTGTCCATCCTCTATTAGTTTAGCAGAAAGAAACTTTATTAAAATTTAAGCTTAATTTACTTGTTTGTTTTCCCTATAACAAGAAAGCAAGTGTCTGCTAATAAATAGAAATTTACTCAAGAAAAAATTTTTTCTCTTTTATTAGTATCGAAATTCTTTTTTGTGTTTGTGTATAATTCTCAAAAATAATAATAGAAACGACAAATTTTTGGAAAACTGTATTTTTATTAGTATCGAAATTCTTTTTTGTGTTTGTGTATAATTCTCAAAAATAATAATAGAAACGACAAATTTTTGCAAAACTGTATTTTTATTAGTATCGAAATTCTTTTTTGTGTTTGTGTATAATTCTCAAAAATAATAATAGAAACGACAAATTTTTGCAAAACTGTATTTTTATTAGTATCGAAATTCTTTTTTGTGTTTGTGTATAATTCTCAAAAATAATAATAGAAACGACAAATTTTTGCAAAACTGTATTTTTATAAGTATCGAAATCTTTTTTTGTGTTTGTGTATAATTCTCAAAAATAATAATAGAAACGACAAATTTTTGGATTTACCCATATACTAATTTACCCATATACTCTCTCTAATAATTTCTTTCACTTTAAAAATATTTTTCCTCACTTAAACAATTTTATTTAATAAATAATTTATTTATTCAATTAAATTTAATTTGTTTTAACCAAACTGGTGACGTCCAGTCTAAAAATATCGGAAATCTATTCAGTTTAGCCTAAAATTTTTTTTGCTTAAGACATATTTTGTAGTGAACCTGCAAGTGGTCGAACTTGCTAAAGAATCTAATTAAAATTCAACTACTACAACAAACAGAGTTAAAATCCGACAAGTGGCGAGCACGACAGGTTTGGAATCAGCCTCGCAGCATATCAGAACCATCTACCAGAACGCAAGAACCATCTACCCGAGACGCAAGAATTTTTTCAAGTTTTTCCTCCCAATACAGAAAAATCTTTTAATATCAAGAGAACTATTATTTATTTTATTATCTTTAAAAAATCCTTAAATAAGTTTTTGCCTTTAAAAACCTTTTATATTGATTTATGATAGTCGATTCATTTTCTTAAAAATTGTTTTTTGACTTTTTAAATTATTAATAGATTTTCAATTGATTTTTCATAAGATAATTATTGACAGAGTATAGTAAGAGAATAGAGAAAGAAAAATCGAGTAAAATACATTAAGAAATTTTTAAAAAATTATAAATATACCCATATATTCGCAACATTTAAAACAAGAAATGCGGTTGTTTTTAGTTTCTCCAAATGTTTGGATCATACTATATACTCAGGTTCAAATAGAGACCTGTTTAATTTTCAGTTTGTCCATCCTCTATTAGTTTAGCAGAAAGAAACTTTATTAAAATTTAAGCTTAATTTACTTGTTTGTTTTCCCTATAACAAGAAAGCAAGTGTCTGCTAATAAATAGAAATTTACTCAAGAAAAAATTTTTTCTCTTTTATTAGTATCGAAATTCTTTTTTGTGTTTGTGTATAATTCTCAAAAATAATAATAGAAACGACAAATTTTTGGAAAACTGTATTTTTATTAGTATCGAAATTCTTTTTTGTGTTTGTGTATAATTCTCAAAAATAATAATAGAAACGACAAATTTTTGCAAAACTGTATTTTTATTAGTATCGAAATTCTTTTTTGTGTTTGTGTATAATTCTCAAAAATAATAATAGAAACGACAAATTTTTGCAAAACTGTATTTTTATTAGTATCGAAATTCTTTTTTGTGTTTGTGTATAATTCTCAAAAATAATAATAGAAACGACAAATTTTTGGAAAACTGTATTTTTATTAGTATCGAAATCTTTTTTTGTGTTTGTGTATAATTCTCAAAAATAATAATAGAAACGACAAATTTTTGGATTTACCCATATACTAATTTACCCATATACTCTCTCTAATAATTTCTTTCACTTTAAAAATATTTTTCCTCACTTAAACAATTTTATTTAATAAATAATTTATTTATTCAATTAAATTTAATTTGTTTTAACCAAACTGGTGACGTCCAGTCTAAAAATATCGGAAATCTATTCAGTTTAGCCTAAAATTTTTTTTGCTTAAGACATATTTTGTAGTGAACCTGCAAGTGGTCGAACTTGCTAAAGAATCTAATTAAAATTCAACTACTACAACAAACAGAGTTAAAATCCGACAAGTGGCGAGCACGACAGGTTTGGAATCAGCCTCGCAGCATATCAGAACCATCTACCAGAACGCAAGAACCATCTACCCGAGACGCAAGAATTTTTTCAAGTTTTTCCTCCCAATACAGAAAAATCTTTTAATATCAAGAGAACTATTATTTATTTTATTATCTTTAAAAAATCCTTAAATAAGTTTTTGCCTTTAAAAACCTTTTATATTGATTTATGATAGTCGATTCATTTTCTTAAAAATTGTTTTTTGACTTTTTAAATTATTAATAGATTTTCAATTGATTTTTCATAAGATAATTATTGACAGAGTATAGTAAGAGAATAGAGAAAGAAAAATCGAGTAAAATACATTAAGAAATTTTTAAAAAATTATAAATATACCCATATATTCGCAACATTTAAAACAAGAAATGCGGTTGTTTTTAGTTTCTCCAAATGTTTGGATCATACTATATACTCAGGTTCAAATAGAGACCTGTTTAATTTTCAGTTTGTCCATCCTCTATTAGTTTAGCAGAAAGAAACTTTATTAAAATTTAAGCTTAATTTACTTGTTTGTTTTCCCTATAACAAGAAAGCAAGTGTCTGCTAATAAATAGAAATTTACTCAAGAAAAAATTTTTTCTCTACCTTCACTACACATTGAGAGGCGTTCTCACTTGCGACTATTTTATTTAAGAATACTCTCTCTTTAATTCGAATTCTCTGTCACTCTCTGTATGAGTAGCGAGGTTGCGGATGAAGCGAGCGATAGTTGTCTTTAAATAACGGAAAATTGAATAAGACGTTCATTTATTAAAAAAATTTTTTAAAAATAAAAATTTTAGAATAAATTTTTAAATGTTTAACACTATTTCTAATTTCAAAATTTATAAAATTTTGTATAATGTTGTAATGAACAGTAATAAATATACATCGCAGCTCCTATAAAGACGGAATGTTGGATTAATCCTGCGGGATCCCATCCAGTACTTTATTGATTTGCGGGATTTTTTATACAAAGTTTAAATGGACTTAATTATTTTATTTGAAGGATTTTGTTGAGTGGGGCATAGGATTTAATTTGTATTTTTGTCTACTAGCAACTTTACCCATCCATTTTATTAACTTTAAAATTTGAAAAAAATTTTGCCCCTTTAAATTTTTTATAAATTGTTTCAGTTTTCATAATATAGTGTTGAAAAGAAAGATAAGGCAAAGAAAGGTAAGAGAAAAAAATTTTACGTGGAATTATATGTTTATATACCCATATATTCGCAACCATTTTAGTTTTTGTTACATATTAACGTATTTATTCATTATGGCACATCAGAATATTTTAAACAACTAAAAATGATAAGAGCATATTTATATAAGACGGGGGGCATATTTATATTTTTAATCCCGATACCGATATTTCTTATCCTGAGACCATAAGATGAACCCGATCCCGATTTCGGTCAATCCTTTGCATCGGATACCGATGCAAATCCCGATTTTATAAATTGACAAGAAGACTGTGAAAAAAGTTAACAGAAGAGGGGAGGCGGAAAGCAAGAGAAAAATCTCTTTTTAAACCTAAATGAAATGTTGAGGATTTGGGTGTAATATCGAGTAATCTACATGAGCTGAGAGAATATCGGAAGATTTGGGGTATAGAAGGATATCGGTTGATTTAAAAGGATTGGGTTGGATTTGAAGAGAAATCTAGGGCTTAAGAGAAATTAGTAGATAATGAGTGATTAAGGCATTATAGAAGGATTAAGGTGAATAGATGATAAGATGTGTAAGGGGTAGCACTAGGGACTTTAAGAATAAACAAATAAGAAAAAACTTTTCCAGTTAAAATTTTATTTCCGAAATTTAAATATAAAAATATGTGGGAAGCGTGGTTCCTCCAGCAAAAGCCAAAAAACGGCCGGCCGAATTCGTATCTGTGATATACTCCTAATCTCTTGGTCTCGACTCTCGGTCTCGATCCGGGACTCGGTCTCGGGGTTGATTCCCGGTCTCGGGGTTGATTCCCGGTCTCGGTCTCGACTCTCGGCTTTTTTAACTCCCGACCATCACTAATGACCGGGACTCAGTTGAGTCGGGACTCAATTCAGGTGTACCGTTTGATGGAATGCCTAAACCTTTTTTTGGGACGCTTACACTTTCTTTGGGACGCATACAATTTTATTGGGACGCATGCCCTAAACTAGAGCCAAAAATTATTTTGAAATTTTATTTTCTAATGATACCATTCATGGGATAAATAAAAGCCCATGGGACGCCCGTCCACGAATAGCCTGCACTTTTATATTTTAATAGTCTATTAATTCAACTCCTCTGACTATCTGGGTTAAGAGGGGTTGGGTTTGGAGCGAGCTTTTAACTGCCTTTAAATATTTATAAAAATTGAATGTACATTCATTTCTATGTAAAAACAAAAAAATTATTTAGAAATTTTATTTTTGATACACTACATTTAAAATATATAATTCTAAAAAAACTATTAAACATATATACATAGTAAATCCTCTTTAATTTTAAATACTATATAATTCTAAAAAAACTCCAATTAAACATCTTATATATCCAATTAAACATCTTGATTAGATTTAATCTTATATTTTCATTGAACATATGTATATTTTCCTATTTTACTTAAGATTAAAAATGTTAAAACTAATTGTTTTAAACTGCATTTTGTTAATTTATTGTTTTAATCTTGTTGATGGGAGTGGAGAAGTGTCTAACGAAGAAAATGGAGAGTTTTTCGATGCAAAGGATGAATTCGACATTTCTTCTGAAATAGATGAAATTGATCAACATGTAAAGAATCAAATTGCTTGGATTTTAGAAAATGTTAGTAAATGTGATGAACAAAAGAAATGTGTAAATATGTTTTTGAATGATATGGCGATGTTTAATGATCAAGCCCGATTTGGAGGAATTGCTGCATTATGTGACGACAATTCGATTGTTGGCAAGAAAGGCAAAATTGGGAATCCAATTAGGGTAACATTTTTAAGTATCCATTTTCACCATGTTTTTCTAATCTCCCCTTCCTTATTTCTCTTATAAATATAAAAAAATGATGAAGGTTTAATAATGAGTCCGCAAAGTTCGGGTCCGCAAAATTTGGGTCTGCAAATTAAAATCCGCTAAGTTCGGTGTGCCACTTTAACAAAATTTTACAAAATTTTTAGGAAATGACCAATGGCGAAATTAAAAATGGTGACGCAAAAATTCGTTTGCATCTTTATACCGAATGTATTGATAATTTCTTTAATAAAGATAGAGGACTTTTTAGAATGAAAAATTCAAAACCTCTCGAATTATCTGAGATTAACAAAAAACTTCTTCGGGCATTTTTGCTTACCAAACCTCTGTATATTTCAACTATAATGTACGAATCAATTCAAAATAAAGACACAAATGCTTTATTAGAGATTGTTTCCACTCAAAAATTAGAGGATTTAAATGTGGCAATGAAGATAATGATAGCTCTTCATCCAGATTTAAAATTGGTCAAGATGGTCAATGATAAAGTAGATTTTAAAGTGTTTTCAAAGGGTCAGAGTGTATTAGATGGTGAAAAAGTTGAACAATTTTTAAATTGGCGTTTTGATCCAAATTGTAATGAAAAGCCAACAGAAGATAAGGTAAATTCTTGAAAGTTTTCTAATCCTTGAATGGCTCTAAAATATTTCTAAAAATTTAGATTGGATGGTTAAACAATCCGATGAAAAAGATTCAGAATTATATGAAAAATACCAAGCAAAGGTGCTTAGAGAACCCTACTATTTCCCACTATATGGAAATGTTGGAAAATAAAAAAGAAGTAAATAATTTCTTTCTTCTACGTTTGAATTGTGCAATGAAAGCTTTTGAAAATCAAAAGCAAGAAAAATCATCCTTACATGTGGATGCCTTGATCCAAACACTATTGCTCTCATATAGCATTGATGAAGAAAGCATTACTCATCTACTGAAAGTAAATGAAAAGAAAGAGCTTGAGGATAAAATTAACAATGCTTATTTTAATCTTCAAGGATGGAATGACAAGGTTTTCAAATACGCGTGCAAACGCCTTTTGAATCTTGGTAAGTTAAAGAGGAGGGAATAGTGAGGATTAAAGAAATCTCGCCTATCTATCCATAATATTATTTTCAATTTCCGTTTGTACATAATTTATTTATTAACGTAAAATCAAAGGGCACAAATTCAGTAAAAAATATATCTAACGCCTCTAATTTATACCCTGAAAATTTATACCTTACAAGTTTATTTAAATGACCTTCGATGGATAATGTATAGGGTTCTTAAATCTTTTTATTTTATTTGGAATTTTCAGAAAATGCTTCCCAAGTCATGTCTTACAATCGATTCATTGAACATTATGGAGAAAATATTGTAGCATTCACTAATGCTTTAACAAATGTTGAAAATCTTGTTAACATCAAAATTGACAACAAAAATATCATAATTACAAATGATAAACTCTTTAATGAATTGAATAAAGTGACAGGCTCTTCAATTCTCAAAGACCTTATTGGGAAAGTAAATGTTAGTATTTCGAGGCAGTTGGATACATTGATTACTGGAAAGATAAACGAGCAAAAGAAAAACGATTTGATTGTATTTATCTCGAATCATCTGCGTGCAGCATATTTAGCATTGTCTCTAGCATTGAATCACGTTGTGGAAAAAGTAGATGATAACGGAATCAAAGTTAAAGTCATTGTTTTAAAAATATCTAACGAGCAATTAGACAAGATTAAATCAATTGATTTTGATTCGATTAAAAAATTACTGGATGAAATTTCTATAAAATTGTCTAAACAACACAGTGATTTTGTTAATGATTTGATAAATGAAATGATAAATTTGATTAATGATGTTAATTTTAAATGTGAGTAACTTATATTAATTTCTGAATTATATAACTATTGATGATGGGCAGCCACGCGTTGTTCCAAGTTCCTTCGGCACAAAAAGAAAGTAGTGTTTTGGCACGTGAAGTGGACTGCTGGACAGTTGACTATTTTCTCCTTTCGGGAGATAATTTTCAACTGTAAACAGTCGACTGTGTTGTTGAAGGGCGATTAAAATAAGAGCACGGCCATTTAATCGACTGGGAATAGTCGATTGTTGTTCTGTTGGAAGGGCGATATTCAAGGACGACTATTTAAATAGTCGACCGATATCACCAAAGCACTCGCAGGGCAATTAAATTCAAAAAATGTGATAAAGTAGTCGACCGAGGGCAATTAAGTTAAAAGAAGAAAAACAGCCAAGTATTTATTGCAGCCAAATACGAAAAAAGGTAACAAAAAAATCGCCATTCGGCGAGATGCATAGTGCTTATTTGTTCCGTTAGTCACTATTCAGCGTTATCTTGTATCTCGACTAAAAAATTATTATTTTTTCAGCATGTGGAGATTCAAGTAACAATTTCTCACAAAATTTTGTTGATTTTCGAGCCATACAACTTTTTGATAATGGGGAGAACAAAAGTTTAGTGGATCGTTTAATTGAGAAAATATTCAATTATTTGAAGAGACCAATTGATTGGATAAGAAATAAAGCTTCAAACAGCAAAAACATTGTGTTCCAAAATGAGTTTAAACAAATTAATTCGTTTGTGGTTGTTATTGAGAATTTTATAACGAAGAAAACACCCATAGAAAAGCTCTATTTTAAACTCAATAAAATCAAAAAGCATGGAGATAAATTGACGGAGAAATTGCGAGTTTTTCTCAGCAATATCCTCAGCAATTGGAATGATAAACTCAAATTAAAAAAAGAGTTTTCAAATTTATTTCGTTATTTAACAGTCTTCATCAATGCTATAAAAATTGATGAAAATGAGGAAAATAGTTTAACTAAAGAAGAGAGAGATGGAGAAACAGCCAATTTAAACAAAATTACAAAGAACGAACTTAAAAAATCTGTTAAAGAAATAATTAAATATATAAAGGAATTTATGAGTAATCTTAAAAACAAATTGAATGAAAACCCAGATAAAAATTATGAGAAAAATGATTGGCCAATTTTGGCAAAGTATTTTAATCGAGAAATTAAAGTTGGTTTAAATTTATTTAAAATAAAAAATAAAAGCATCACTAGGCAAAAACAAGCAAAGTTATTTTAAGACTTTTTAGGAATGAGTTTAAGATATTAAATATTTTAGTTAGATATTCTGAGCAAAAAGTGAAGTAATTGAAAAAATTCCAAGAGCTCGACTCTTTTACATAATTTAATCGAGGCTTCATAATTTAAAAAGAACACAAAATGAAGAAATATCCGCAGAAATCGAAGCCCTGGTTTAAAGTCTTAATTTCAGAATGCTTTCAACCCTAATTCATTGTATCTGATTCGAAAGAAACGATCCTACTGCTATGGTAATTGTATGCATTTAAGTCCCAAGGCAAATGCACTGATTTTACATGGAATTCTTAGCTTTATCGGAGTTGTTGGGTTTTCTTATATTGCAATAATCAGTTTAGTAGAACTAACATGTCGATTCCCCGAAATTGATGATTTTCAAAATTTTTTTCGTCGAAGACAAAACTCTCCTACAATTCCTCAACATCACGAACATGAATTAACGCAACAACATTTTCATCCTGAGCCAAGTTATCGTCATCGCTATCAAGAAAGTCCTGAATATTATCACAGAAATGCATACCCCACTTACCATCCATATAGTGAAAGACCTTATATGGCGAGTGATCATCGCAGACAAAGCTCTTCTTCAATTTCTCAAGAAATGCAACAACAAGATTTTCAGTCTCAGACCAGCAGTCCTCATCAAAATGACGAAGAAAATCCACAACATTCATCTGTTCCAGCCCTCACATCTGATGGATCCATTCCATATTATCGATATAATATTGATCGCAATGAAGAAACTGATCAATATACAACAACTGATGATCAAACATTTCAACCACGCCCTCGTCGAAGTCCCCGCCAAGGTGTAAATTTAAAATTATTTTTTAAAATATAATTTCATGTTTTGTTAGGAGGATTCCAGTTATCGTTTGGGCTTTTTTATTTGAAAAGATTGAATGTTTGGGTTGGGACTATTTATTTCTTTTGGGACGAATAAGATGAAAAAATGATTTAATTCTCAATATATTTAAATAACAAATCGGTCTTTTCCAAAACGCTACAATAGGTTGGAGTCACTCAGAAACGTAGCAATCCGACTTTTGAGCCATTTCCGATTTCCGACAGTTCCAATTTGTGGCACCCTCGTCATTTCCGATCGACCTTTATCGAGTTTTGCTGTAGTGCACAGAATTCCAACTTAGTGCACAGATTTCCGCCTTAGTACACAACCTTCCAGTGCAAAATTTTCCAATGCATAATTTTCCGGCTCCCATTTTAGGTAATTTCTGTCAAAACAAATCAAATGGAGGAACATGTAAAGACACAATAAGCTTCCACAAGGATGACAAGAAAAGCAATTTTGAAGATTTTAAAGGTCAAGGATGCCTTAACAATATTTTAAATAACGTAACTGGAAGTCAAAACAATATTCGAAAAAAACGTTATGTTTATTGGGATTGTGGAGTTTGGATTGTTTGGATTATTATTTTGTCTCTTATTGCTGTTTATGTCACAGGATTTTATCTTATTGCAGCGCATGTTCATTGAACACGTTGGGAAAGATTTGAGAAAGAGATAAATTCTGATATGATTTTTTATTTAAAAGAAGGGAAAATGAGAAAAAACAAAAAAATACAAAAAAAAACAAAAAAAACCAAAAAACAAAAAAAATTTTTAACCAAAAAATGCGTATCTAACATTGTATCACAAAAAGAAAAATTCTAAAACTCAAAGAGTTGATATAAAGGTAACCACAAAAAATCAAAAAAAAACAAAAAAAAATCAAAACCATAAAGAAACTTGAAATTTTTCGAAAAATTAAAAAAAAAAGCTCGAATTTAGTCACTTGTATCAAAAATCTTATTTAAAAATTATCTTCATTAATTTTTTGTGGTTGCTAAATTCGCGCCACGACTGTATGTATTAGATATATTTATACACTATTATTTATCGTGATTTTTATTAAGATTTTTCATACATTTATTGGTTCTTGTCCAGTCTTATTTTAGAGTTCAAATGAGGAGGTTTTCACTTAGAAAATCCTATCTAAATTTCCAATCCAACAAAATTTACAAGACACAAAAACTGGACAATGGGCCAATGTTTATATACATCTTTACATAGAAATTTATCTTTAAAAGATATGTTTTTAAATTTTGGGATATTTAAATTTTTTACATTTAATTTTTAAATTTCATGTATTCATCCATTGTATAAAAATTTTTTTGGGTTTCTGAGTTTGCCTAAAATATCTAAAAGAAACAGGCTATTAAGCACTAATATTATTTTATATTATACCCCTATTTTTCATAAACAAATTATAAAAATATTTTTTTAATCACTAAAAATTTTAATGATGGAAAATTTTATGGATAAATATAAAAATTAAATCGAAAGATTAAATGGATTTTGGGAAAATATCGAAAAATTGGGTGGTATAATAAAAACTAATAAAAATTAATTACTATATTTTATCTAATGTAGTAAACAATAAAAATGATGACATGCTTATTTCAGAAGGTAAATAAGTGTGTGATTCTATTAGAGGGAGTGCTTTTATTTTGAATCCTCTCGAGGATGTGGTTATATTTGAAGTTGTGCTTCTATTCGAATTTGTAGTTAATAATTAATAATTTTGACCTCCATGAATTGGATGATTATTCGATATTAGAGTGTAATCTGACAAACCCCGAACATTTTTCTATTAATTTATGTCCAAATTTAATTTAAATATCAATTTAATAGCTTTTTAAATTTACTTTATTATATCAATGATTCTTGATTACCATTCAATAGTAAAATCTCGAGAATATATAGCTGCACTCTCAGGTCTAACTACTTGACGAAATGTTGTTATTTTTATATTTGAATGTGTAAAAACGTGGCATTTTGATCTCTCGTGCATCTCGGGCCAGAATACGTCGTATAATCGTCTTTGTTATCAGTAATGATAACGGAGTAGTGCCTCCTAATTGTGATTTACTTTTAAAATTGATTTAAATATTTATGATAAAGATGTTAAGTCTCTTAATTATTACAAGCTAAACTAAAAATTTGAGTAAGAAATATTTGAATTTCCGCATTTTCTCTTCTTCTTATTTATTGCGAATTTGATCGGCTATAACTACTTTATGATTGATCAGATTAGTATGAAACATAAATGATTCTCAAGAATCGTAAGCGCTATCTGCTTTTCAACTCGATGATCAAATCTGGTTGCCCATTTGAAAGTTATAATTTTTTAAGTCCATTAAGTTTCGAATGATAAAATTTCATACGAATTTAATCAATTATAAGAAAGACAGCTTATCAAATTCGAAATAAGGATGATGAAACGGAAATGCGGGGATATACAACCAAAGTACCAAACTTATTATTAAGATTTTTTAACTTACATGTTTAAACCTCTTTGCGCAAGTTCAATTCCGAAAATTTCTGCTGTGCTGTTGTATTTGTTAACAGCAAATGTTTCATTACCGATGGCCTTTTTAGCATAATTTATTTGTGTTTCCGGGAATTGAATATCCTTTAATTAAATTTTAATTGATTTAATTTAATTGTTCATATGAATTCATATATAGTATATATGATTATGATTAAATATAAATGTGTTAGTTTTCTATTTTTATTATACATTTTCACGAATATTCATGATTTCGTGATCTAGGATTTTTATAAGTTTTTATATCTACCAAATGTATCCAAGACCTCATTTCCACATAATTTAGAATTTGTTCTGAAATTTCCTGGATTCTATCTAGATATTTTTTAATTTTCCATTTATCACCATTCGAAGAAACAATTGCACAAATGATAGTTAATTTACCCTAAAATTAATCATTATTTTAATTTAATGCTACTGCTGTTTTTTGTTTTTTTAATGCTACTGTTCTAAATTTATATGATCTGAGTTTGATTATAATAAACAACTGAATGACTATTAAAACAAGGTGTTATATTATATTCCCAAAAAAATTTTGAGAATTATTTGGATTTAAAAAAAACTCTATTTGAGTCTAGCAACATAAAATTGTTGTAAAATTTTGGATCTAGTTTAGGACATGCGCCACATAGTAGTGTATGCGTCCCATAACAGTGTAAGCGTTCCAAAAAAGTGTATGCGTCCCAAAAAACAATATACATTTTGATAGAAATAAACATTTTTTTCCACAATATACATTATAATAAAAATTAATACAAAAAAGTATAAAACAGAATGAATTTTCAATTTGGGATTTATTAATGCTCAAAAGAAAAAATTTTTCTCAAAATTAAAAAAGTAAAATTTTAATTTAATATTTCTTAGAAATAAATAAAACAAATTATGTATAACAAATGAAAATAAAATTATAAAATAAATAAAGTTACCAGTTATTATTTTGCTGTAATTATTAACAGCTGACATTTAATCAATTAAAGTGAATTATTTTAATATACTAATAAAAGACACCTAATAGATAATAATAGAAAATAATTATTCACTCAAAGAATAATTTTTATCAATATTACATTGGAATTAAAAATTGGAATAAAATTTTAATAATTTTTTAATTTCATCGAAATAAAATAATATTGATCAAAATTCTCTAGTTTAGGACATGCGTCCCAAAAAAAATTGCGTTCCGAATAACTATATGCGTTTCAAAAATGATATTAAGCAACATAAATAAAAATAATAACTTTATTGAGCAGTGCCTTGCTTAAGGCCAACAGAGCGAAAAAATAATTATATCTGATATTGGGTTTGCATCTCTTACAGTAAATGTTGGAAAATTTTTTGGTTATTATGGAAGCGCTGAAACATATATTGGTAGAGATACGTATGTTGGTAACATCGGTTTAAAATATTCATAAAATTTGAAAACTTTGAATGCTTTTGGGACGCATACACATTTTTGGAATCATACACTTTTTTGGGACACTTACACAGTCATGGGTCGCATACACTACCATGGAGCGCATGTCCTAAACTGGATCCAGAATTTTACATCAATTTATGTTGTTAGACTCAAATAGAGTTTTATGAATTCTAATTCGTTTTCTTTATTTTTTGTTGTCGATTGTAACAAGTATGACAAATGTAGTGTTCAGGTTTTGAATGACGGTACCAATGTGATGTTTTTGCTACACCGCAAATAAAACATTTTCGATCAGGTGTGATTCGCTAAAATATTTATTAAATAGTACTTTATTAAAGTAGATTTGACATTAGAAATGTTCTATTTCTCTTAGAAAGTTTAGTTAAAAATCTAATTATATAATGTCCATAAAAATCTAAAGTGGTAATCGATGTACATTTTGGTAATAATGAGTTCAAGTTTTGTAATGAAAATTTTTATGAATGATGAATGAATCTCAAGGGGATGATGAAATTAAATTTTACGCAATCGCTATAAAAGATTTTTGCATGCAATATAATCCCTTTGCTAAAGAAATATTATTACAGCTAAAGCAAAATAAAGAGAATTTAGATTGAAAGTCTGACCATCATATACACTGAGACTCAAAATAAGGGGCATAAAGTAACAAATTTTATTTAATTTGTTTTTGAGAATGAATTTTTAAAAATATTCCCAATTGATAAAAATAACCATGTTAGTCTTAAACCATAATTCTTTTGATCTAAACTTTCCAAATTTGTGTTTATATTCGCCACATTGTTTGCACAAGTTATGTCCTTTTAGTACACTATACCACCGTTTTGTTTGTGTAACTCTACAATTGAAACACTTTAGTTTATTTACTTCAATTATTCCATCTATAATTATTAAGGAAAATTTTTAGTCAAATAAAAAGATAGACAAAGTTAAAAATTTATTTACTTATTTTATTGCCAATATAAATAATTTTGCTTTCTAATTCTTTCGAATATTTAACATTTTGTTTTTCTAATAATTCAATTTTATATCCATTTAAATTAATTTCAGTCCAATAACTTGATAAAAGTTTGTTTTTATAGTATTCTATATTTTCTTTTATTGAGTACAAATTATTTTCTAAACTCTCGTTTAATATAGATCCTTCGTAATAATTATTATTCATAATAAAATTATTATTCAGGCGAATCTTAGATATTAAATTTGTGTATTATTGAAGGCATAAATTTCGAATAATCAAATATAAAATGGTTCCCTGTAGTCTCGTCAGAAGTTAGTTTCGTCAGAGGTTAGTTTCGTTAGAGGCCTTTTCGTCATTAAGGCTCCCTTTTAAAAATCTAATTAAACGGCGGTATTATGAATTATACTAGGTTATTTGTTTCTGGATCGGTTTGGAAAATTGAGGTGTTATTTGAAAGAGCTCTAAAACCTGTGTCAAATTCGTCACTGAAGAAGCTTATCCGGCATTCCAGGACCAAATTAACGACTCCTGAATCCTTAAAAAGCACAGTAAGGCTCAGCTTGTAGATCTTGAGTCAGCTCGTCGAGCTTACTCGAATGTGCTATAATTTGCATACAAGAATTCTTCATCACGAAAATTTGAATTACCCCCCCCCCCTCTCTTTTGAATGACACCTCATTTGACCAAATTGATCTAGAAACAAATAACCTAGTATAAGTCATAATACCGCCGTTTAATTAGATTTTTAAAAGAGAGCCTTACTCACGAAAAGGACCTCTTACTCACGAAAAGGACCTCTCTGACGAAACAACTCTCTAACGAAACTGTCCTCTAACGAGGACCTCTAACGAGACGGACACGTATAAAATACCTGTTTTCCCAAGTTTTTCAAACATTTCTTAACAATTTCATTATTGGCAATTTCAATCAAAATTCTCGTATTTAATTGAGTGGTATATTTCGAACAATTATTTAGTTTAGCAGTAAAAACTTTTTCAGCAGGATCTATTTCAATTTTACTAAACGATCCAGAATTCTTATAAAGATATTCAACTATTCTATGTTTTTGTTTTACATTCATTATCAATACAAAACGTTCCTTTATTTGAATATTTTTTAAATAAATAAATTCTCTTTTTTCTTCCCAATCTTCTTTTATTTTTAATCCAACCTCAACCATTTTACCGTTGATTCGGATATTCAACAGAACAACCAAATATGAGAGAAGAATTATAATAAATTTATTCATTTTAAATTTTACTAGGTACTCTTTTGTTATCTCCCCCATTTTATTTTTCTTCCCTTTCATTTTTATTTCTCAAAAAATGCACATGGGTCAAATTGAATCTATGTCGTGAGTTACCATGTTTTGAAATTAGAGATCCAATCTCAACGTTGGTATTTGTACCAGTACTCTTCTATTTACAATATGCTCACCGTATTACCATAATATTTTAAGGGAATAGAGTGCCCTATTCATCCAGAGTTAACAACAATGGTCCTTAAAAAATCAGAGCTGGGTACCTATTGCCATAATTCCTTAACAGTATCTTAATCGGATCCATGTGTGTTTTTTATGGAGAAAGGAAAAGAAAGGAGAAGAAAAATAAAATGGGGGAGATAACACATGAGTACCTTTTACTATTAATAATATAATTTACGGGATATCAACAATAAAGTTACATATATAGTCATCAAACTGTTTTTCCCTTAAATGGCCATGATATCAATATTTCCTTATCTATTTATTTTGAAATATAGTCGGCATTTAAAAATAAATAAATAAAAATAAATATAAAAGAGTAAATATAAAGTGCAAATAAGCTTTTTTTATCACGCCGATTTACAAAGTAAATAAAATAAAATACAATTTCAAAATATTTAATGGCATGCGCACTAATCATATGAATTTTCCTTTAATTATAAAGTGCAAATATTTATTTAAATGCCGGCAATTAATAGATGAATAAATAATATAGCAAGGATATTTAATTGAGAAAGTGTCTATCCGGATCGAACATTAAGGAAATGCCTTATTTTTGTATCCGCTTTTATAAAAAATATCCGAGTGTCGCGATATTGAAGATCAGTCAAGGATCAGTCCAGGAAAAATGCAGATCCAGAAAAAGTCCAGGACGATCAAAAAAATGCCTGGATCTTGACTCTGGATCCAGAAAAAATACAGACTAGATTCAGATCCAGACCGATCTCTAGTATAGAGTAGCTTTTCTACTCGAAATTAAAGGAATGTTAACAGAAATTTTCTAATATTTTTTCTACCACTAAAACACGAAAATCTAAATTGTTTCGCATGATGTTAATTTCTTATCACACGATAATTTAAAAATTATATATTAGAAATTTAATTAATGACATGAATAAAAAATTTGATGAACATGCCGACACGATTAAAATAATAAAAATTAAAACGGAATGTACGCATTATTTTATTTCAACAATATCAGTTTCTATTTTTCCCACTCCTGTTATCTCCACGTATTCCTTTCCTTCAGCACGCATGCGAGCAGATACAGCTATACCAACTTTAATTTCCAAATCAAATTTTCCTTTAGTATCTCCATTTTCATTAACAGGTAAATAAACCGTAGTCGCATATTGATGACCCTAGAATAAAAAACAGTAAAATTAGATAAATAATAATTTTCAATAAATTCTATTAAAAATTTGTATGAATATTAATGCAGGCCTAGATATGATGAACGATTCTGTACACCTCTACCTTTTAACACCTTTTGGAAATTATCTATATTTGTTATAGTTTTTTCAATAATGATAGTTTTTCCAAGTAGGCGTAAAGCCATAACTTGGCCGCGCATCTACTTGGACGTGTCCAAGTAGACACGTCCAAGTCAAATAAAAAAACCTCTACCTTTTAACTACTTGGACGTCTACTTGGACGTGTCCAAGTAGACACGTCCAAGTACTTGGACACGTCCAAGTATCCTACTTGGACGTGTTATATAAGAAATCCATTAATAAATTGGAATCTTCATAAAATGTGGATTTTCTGATTCAGGGCATAACAAAATTTATTGAAGGAACTTTATAAACTAAATTAACTATTCAGAAAATTGTAGAGCATTAACAAATTTTTTCGATTAATTTAAAAATAAATTACTTTTTTTATTTGCCTTTTACTTGCTGGGGTGTAACATTGATGGTAGACTATTAAGTAAGGATCTGGCGCTGAAAATGTTTCAGTGTCCTTTATATTTATATCATCAAAAATCCCATTTTCATCTGTCAGTTTTGCAGGATCGCAGCATAGTTTATCATGATTGAAGTTTTCATCTTAATTTTAATTAAGTTTAAACTATCTATTTATTTTAATTTTAAAATAAAACTAATTATCTCAAACATAACCTTCCCAAAATTCAATTAATGCGCCTTGAAGCCTCGCTTTAACAGACTTATCTCCAAGCAGAAAATTACAGTACACAGTACCAACAATTTTCATATCAATGTCAAAACTTCCATTTACATTTCTGAATAATTAATTTTTATTTTTAAATTTGTTTTTAGATTTTAAAAAAATTTTCTTTACTTTGAAATTATTAAGCAGATTAAAATTATTACAGCATAAGATAACATTTTTTAATTATTTCAATAAAAAATTATTTTAAATATTTAAAATTATATAATTAGATAAGGGAATTTGATGAAAAATAAATTATTTTAAATAGTATTTATAAACATAAATTATTAAAATAAAACTAAATTTATTTTAGTTTGTGAATCATTTATTCAAAATCAGATAGATTTTTTTTAATAGTCAGCGTTAAAAATAAATTTTAATCGACCAATTTTAAAAATTAAATTTTAAAAATTATAAATTTTAAAAATTATTTTTTAAAATAGGGGAAATTTTAAAAATTATTCATAAAGTAGAAATTTTTTTTTAATTTTGAGTATGTTAATATTAAATTTAATCTTGCACGAAAAAGTCCATTTGTAATTACGTAACAGGAATGTCTCGAGTACCCGAAACCCGGCCTTTACTTCGACCCGAAACCAGACCCAAAGGAAATTTTGCTAACACGAACCGACTAATAAAAATTATTTAAAAATTTGTTAAGAAATTAAAAATTTTATAATATTATAAAATATAAATTTATCCTTTTTTACTTCCAATATTTTAATTAATCTTTATGTCGCTTTCCAATTATCATTTAATTTTGAAAAAAAAATTTGAAAAAAATTAAAAATATTAATCGCTTGTTTAAGTTCCATATGCACAATTTTCCCATTAAAATTTGGAATGGCCACAAAAAATTTTATTATCATAAAGTAGAAATTTTTAAATAAAATTTATGTATGATTCATTTAAAATAAAAACTACATTTAAAAGTAAAATAAATTCAAATGGTTTCTGTTAAAATTAGTAGTAATTTTTAGTTGTGGAATAACAAAAATTAACATTTAACCGGAACTTAGCTAACCAATAAATAAAGTTACTGAATAATTAATGAAAGGTGTTACGACAATTGCGGATTAAAAATTTTTTTAAAATTTTAAAAATTATTGAAATGATGTTCCGTTTTTTTGTCCCGGCTGTCAGCTTCAGACTTCTGACGGGTTCCGAATCATTTCTAGACAGATGTGGCACTGAAAACTTTAAAAAATCTTAAACTTTTTAAAAATTTTATATCCGCAATCGTCGCATCCGCACGTGCGTATCCGCAATTGTCGTACCGCCTAATGAAAGGGAGTAAGAAGTAATTTTAAATTAATTTAACAACGAAAAATGATTTCTAGATTGTTTCGATAACAGGCAATAACAGGCGATAACAGGCCCCATAACAGGCGATAACAGGCCCACGATATAACTCTCACATCCTCTAGATTCCTTTAATCCTTTCACATACCTTGATATCTATATCCACCAAAATTCTTCGATATCTCTGTTGAGGAATTAGGGCGTTAAAGGTTTCCCTCGATAATTCTTAGCTTCAATTTTTACACCTTTGGATTTGACACCCACAAAATTATATTTTGACACTCACAAATTATTTTCTAATTTTTTATTTTCGAGGATTTTTTTGTTCAGATTTCGAAGATTTTAAAAAATATTAACAATTTCGATATTTTGAATTTTCTTTCTGCATCATTTGACTTTTTTCTTTAAAGCCCAAAATTCAACTGAAGCATAAAAATCCAAAATTCTTGTTTCCAAACTTTCAGTGACCAAATTTTCGGACGCCGGATTTTTAAAGGCGATTTGAAATTAATAAATATTTTAATAACTCTCCAATCATAGTATCAAAAAAAATTTCTTTTAAACGATTTCACTACAAATAGTATGTAAAAAATTATTTAGTCATCCACACAATTTTATTTTATAATTATTATTCTTTTTGGAGGGGAGCAGCATCTCCCCTCCCACTTAATAAAAGATAGGCAGAAGAAAGTTGTTCTTGTTTTTTCAATTGTTTGTTGAGTGTACCTAAAAGTTGAAAAATATTAAAAAGTTTAAAAAAAATTTTTATAAAAATACAGTCAGACAAAATACTATACGATACAACCAACAAGAGATGTATAAAAACACATTTTAGTTTAGAATTTATTTTTTCGTTTCGAGTTTCGTTTTAGAATTATTTTGGCACTTTGTTAATATCTCGCCCCCCCCCCCTATTTGAGTCCCCATTTGAGTCTTAGTCCCATTATATGTACAAGGCAAGTTAGAAGAGCAAAAATTAGCAACAAAAATAATCCGCAATTCCATCAAAAAAATGATCAACAGAAAAAAAGGAAGATTAATCTGAGACTCAAATAGGGGGGTAGTTCTAGTCTTGAAACAATTTTTAAGTCCCAAAGGTGTTGTTCCTTATAGCGAGGATTTAATAAGAATAGTAGCATATTCACCTAAAGGAGTGTCTTGCGAATTCATTTTCTTCAATTTCTCCCTCTTGTCCACTTTCATTTTATGTTTTTCCCCTTGTTTCTTTCCAGGACCTTTTCCATGGAATTTCCAAGATAATACACGAAATGCTTCTTTTGGTTCTAAAACACGTCCAGATTTGTCAGAATAATTTATTTCAATCTAAAAATGAGAAAAAATTTTAAAAAAAAATTCGTAAATTTTTATGAAAGATCTCAGCCGCAGAAAATCTATTCAGCCCCGATTCAGCTTCCATTAAGAAAATTCCTAAATTTTCTGTTTTCTTCCAATTTTCATTTATCCGCATCAGAGGTGAATCGGAGTTCCGATTTCCGACTTTTGAGTCATTTCCGATTTCCGGCAACTTCGTCATTTCCGATTCACCTCTGTCCCAATTTAGAATATTCACAAAAGGAAAACTAAGCGAAATTCCCCTAGAATCGGCGCCTTATTTTTACAAGTGCCCCCACCCCTCCCTCAGTTAGTTGACGGAAAAATAAAAATTTGAGGGTAATTTATCGTTAATCCTTTTTCCTTTTTTTCGAAAATTAACAAAAAAACACCTTAGGAGTGTAATCAGTCTTCTCAGGAAATGGTCTTGTTGGGCCAGTCCCCGTTGTCCCCATCCTTTCCAATTTTCTCATAGTTTTGTCTTCAATGTCATAACGTCCTTGCTCGACTTTTGAGTATCTTTTACTTTCCAAATGTTTTAAAGACCCTTCTCCATGACGTTTTTTGTTACCAGATTCTAAATATCCCTTTTGTCCGGCAAGTTTCAACATTGCTGCTACACCTTTTGTAACATCCTTTTCTTCTCCCAAAATATTTGAATAATTTTTGGTTGCCGAATATTTTTCTAAAAATTGAAAAAATTTTTTAGAAAAATAATTTTGAAAATCCTAAGGTTCCTAAAAATTTTTCAGAGAATGTCGGTGAGGAATTCCGAGGAAATCTCTCATTACCAGTTAAACTAGAGTTTAGTACAAAACTGTTGTAATATTCAAGAGAGAATCGATTCTCTCAGAGACGGAATAGAACCGCTCTAGTTTCTGTAATTGAACATCTGGGCCGAAATAAAAGAGGGAGATTAAAACTCCCCTACCCTCTTAACCAAACTACCCCAAAAAATCCGGTTATAATGGTTAGGACACTTTCAAAAATAACAGGAGCCGAATACACAACCAAATGCTTTCCCGTACCTTCTAATTAGAGACCGGACCGATACGAGATCTCGATCCTCGTACGACACTCCCAGCCCGGTCTCTACTTCTAATACCCCTTGAACATTAATTTTAAAAAATACCCTCATCACTATCAGATCCATCCCCATCTCTTTCCTCATCCATTCTTTCAAATTCTTGGCTAGACCCACTATCAGTTCTTCTCCTTTTTAAAAATTCTTTTTTCGAACTACTCGAAGGTATTTCACTCCCCATTTCCATTTCTTCCTCAATTTCAGTTTTTACAACTTTTTTATTTATTTGTTGATCATTTCCATAACCTCCACCCCCTATAGCTTTGTATTTTTCTGATGTGGCGTCAAAAATTATTGCTGTCGAATTTTGTTGTTCTTCCATATCTTCATCATCACTGCTGTCTGAAGCAAAATAAGTAACCTCCTTTTTAACAATTTTTTCAGAATTTTTTAGTAAACGAGCTTTGGCCAAAATTGCATTTAATTCTTCACTAGCATCGTCATCTTCTATTTGTATTGGTGCGACATTGGTAGGAAGAAATTCTGAATTAAAATTAAGTCTTTTTTAATTTAACGAGGAATACTTAAGGATTGGACCAGGGGTGTCATAGGTTGAGAAAACCGTCGGGCCTTCAAAAGTCCCAATTTCGGATCAATTAGGAAGATTAAGAGGAAAAGACGGTTCGGAAAAAAGTTGGGTTTCTGGTATTTTTTAGATGCACAAAAAAGAAATCAGAAACCGAAGTCTAAAATTATAAGCCCACTCCCCAAATTAAAGTCCAATCCCTAAAAATAAACAACAAATAAATAAACCTTCTTCATCGTCCTCATCCTCTTCTCTCTTTTTAATTTTTTCAGCTAATATATCCAGCATTTTAACATCAACATTAACTTTCGGTTTTTTCCATTTTGTCTGATCTGGGGGAGGCATGGCAATGGAATCTTTTGATTGTTTTATCTAAAAAAATTTTTATAAGTTTAAAAATATTTATAAAAAAACTAAAAAGTGAATGGGACGAAAGGAAAGAAATTCGAAAAGACTCGTGATCCTGTCTTCAAATGATCACCTTAACCAAATTTTTATCACGGGCCAAAAAAACTCAAGGAGCCCCAAAAAATGATTTGATGATGACACTTGAGTAAAAGAAAACAAAACCCAGGAAATTATTGACCAAAAAAGTCAAGGTTTAATTTGAAATCATAGGCAGACCGACCTCTAATGGGCGAGATTTACAAAAAATCTTAATTCGAATATATCCTAATTGTAATTATGGATGGCTCGTGTTTCCCTAAGTTCGGACTACTTCCGAGCCTAAGACAATTTTGAAAACTCAATCCAAAACCTGACTTTTCCTCCCAACCTGGCCAATCCCAGCTAAGGACCATAAATAAATTTTATTAAAAAAATTAAACCTCTTTTTTACTTTCAACAATTTCACCTTCTTCCATCACAACAGAACGAGAAACTTTTGAAGAACCATCAGATTCCTTCATTGTATCACGAAAAGCTTTTCCTCCCTCTTCTTCCCCACTTTCTTGTTGTTCCCTTCTCCTTGCAGCCAATTTTTCTTCTCTAATTTTTTTCTCTTCTTCAGTTTCTTCCAAAGGTTCCAATTCTGCTGTTTTTAATGCTTTTTTACGTGAATTTTTTGAAGTTTTTTTCTTTTTGAGACGACGGAATTGGATAACTTCTTCCTTTAATTTTTAGAAAAAAATTTTTAATTGAAAAAATTGGATCCACCTAGAAGGAATGACCCTAAAAGATTAACTCCAAACGGTCAAACTTACTCCCCCCACCCTTTGTCTTACAGACAGTTACACAAAAGCATTTCTAGAATATCTTATATCCATCAATCCAAAAAGAGCCATATGAATCCGCCCAAATCTATCAACATTTCCCTTAATAACCACAAACTTCATAATCTTCCCAAAAAACTCACTTATACGTCCAGAATCTGGAATTGATCTTATGGGTAATCTAAGCTTTTAGAAAATTACTTTTAAGGTCATTTGACCTTGTGGGTTGATACAAAAAATTGTTACAAAATTAAAAAAAACCTCCGTATAAAATTCATTCGCCAACGTATATTTTGTCTCTCCCAAAGATTCAAACTTTTTATTTACCATCATTAATTTACGTTTAGCTTCTGCTTCCTTGGCTTCTTTATCCAAATCATAATGTCCAGTCTCGTCTTAAAAAAAATTTTTTTAATTCAGAATTAACAGGATAAAAAGGTAAAATCGAAGGAAAAAGATTTAAGTGGCAGGAAGAGGGCTTTGTGAAAACTAAAAGTCAATACGTGGGTGTTCCACAGATCTGAAAAAGTTGGCTGTCCCAATCACTCAAAAGTTGGCAATTTCTAAAGACTGATGGTTGTTCCAAAACCCTAAAAGTCGAGATACTGAACCACTTTTCACTTGGTACATCCAACACGCAAAGCTGTCCCCTAGGGAATCCCCTCACTCTACTGTCACATTGTAAAGGGAACTGTCACAGCGTAGACGTGGAACCAATGCTGTGCAGACACCGAAAAAACCCCCAAAAAGGTTCAACAATCCTATTTCTGATGGTTCTAAAAATAAATCGGGGTCCGGGATTCAATTAATTGTAAGCAGTTTTGAAATCAAAAAAGTATGGCGTAGAACCCCCCTCACCCTCTAGTCCTCTAACCCAAAAAATTAACCAAAAAAATTATTCCAAAAAAACCTAATCGAAAAGTTTCCTTCTTTTTATTTTCTCCATCCATTCCCTCATTATATTTATCCAAAATTTCTTTCCTTTTAATTTGTCCAAATTCATCAATTTCTTCCTCTTCATAAGCTTGGTAATGTGTTGCTTTTTTCTTTCTTCTCTCAACATTTAATTTTGTCCTTTCATTTTCAACCATATTTGGATTTATTAAAATTTCTTCGTCAGCGTCTTCGCCGTCGAGAAGTAAACCTTTAAGAAAATTGTTAGAAAAATTTTTAAAAATTAAAAAAAAAACTTTTGTCCTGCAAAACTAAAATTGTTTCTCGTCCTTCTTGAAAGTCTTGAACAGAATGGCCAACAATTAATCCGCCAGATGAGGGTTCTGTCTAAAAATCGAGAAATTTTGCTTATGGAAAATTAAAAAATTTATTGGTTGATTCAGAAATAGGGTTGGGGGCACGATCCAGACATGTCCGAAAGATCGAGTCGGGCATTGAATTTTGGCCCGAAAAAGACTCGGTCGGGCCAACCCGATAAAATTGAGGCCCGAAAAAATGACACGAACGTCGGCCCGACTCGAAAACCCCAACCCTATTCAAAAAGGATAATTCTAACGTCAATTTTCCTCAAGTTTACTTTTTTGTATATGGCTAGTAAATCAAAAAACGTATTAAATTTGGGTAAAAACAAGAGTAAAAATTCCAACAAGGATGAACAAAAAAAGAATTTTGAGCCTTTCCGTATGTTTGTTGGAATCAAAATGGAAAAGACCGTCCTGTAAAGTTGCTGAATAAATTTTTACATTTTCCTAATCAATTTATTAGCCATAGAAAAAAAAGAAATTTGTGAAAATTGAGAAAGATTAACTACAACAAAGTGGAAAATTACCCACCTACAGAGATGGGTACTTATCGGTTATACGCCCATAAAGGGAGTGCCATCCGACATTGATTCCCCTTATCGAAGGCTTTCGAATGATATAAGAGGTTTTGAATTGGATCGAGCATAAAAGTTAAGGCCGATCAAATTCGGCTAGCGCTCAGTTTGTGGGCGTATAACCGGTAAGTACACAGAGATGTGACCCACCAAACTCTGTTTAATCGATTAAACTAAACCAAAAACCCTTTTACTAGATAATTTCAAAATTTAAAAAAAAATCTTTCAACAAACCTCAACATTTCCTTTTTTCTTCTTCAGTTTTTTCAATTGTTCCTCTTTAAGCAAAGCCCCAATTCCAAAAGACTCATCCATCTCTTCCAATTCTTTTTCCTTTTCTTTAGCTTTTTTCATTTCTTCCTCAATCCTTCTCGATCTTTCAATCCATTTTTTTGTGTTTTCAATTTCTTCGTCTTCTTCCTCAGCCAAATTTTTTGACTTTAATACTTTTGAATGCAAATCTCTTTGACGTTTTTTGTTTTCCAATTTTTCTTTAAGCTCTTTTTGACGTTTTTCTTCTGACCAATTTCGTGAGGGTTTGTGGACTATTTCTACGCCGTCTTCGGTAAATACCTGGAAATTTTTAAATTTTAAAAATGGGTCAAATCGACACGGAAATTAAAAAAAAATATTCGAAAAATAAAAGAATAGTGATCGACGAAAAATAACGAAAAGCAGTCCCGTGGCCAGGGAGTCCCCCCCCCCCCCCTTGGCCCATCCCGAAAAAATCTGGCTACGGACCTGAGTTATAGTAAATAGATCCATGACCTATTATCAGAGACGTGACCAAAAGAATATAATATCCAACATTTTCAATCCCTATAAATTTTCCTATATAACTAGTTATTGAATTGATAAAAGGAAAAAATTATAAAAAAGATAGTGGTAATTAAAAGAAAAAACAGGAAAAAATCTGTGGTACATGCAAAAACTGAGGACCCACTTAACTTGGAAAAGTATGTTTTGCGGACTAATTTTGCGGACTTTCTCTTTAAAACTCAAATCGTTTTCTCAAAAAATTACTCAAAAGTAATTTTTTGACGGGTTAATTTGTGTAGTCATTTTTACAATTTACCTAGGACCAAATATTAATCTTGATAAGAATCAAAAAGCAACCCAGAAAAAGAAGGGGAAAGTCCGTCCGCAAAACTAGAATTTAATTATGTAACCGAACCCTTCCAAAAAATAATTCAAAGACAACCTTTTCCCCACTTCCATCATCCTTCTCCACCGGTTCCGTACTTGTTTTATCATCCAAATCTAAAGGTGCTAGTCCAAGTTTAGCCCTCAATTTGTTTGTTTCTTCAATAGACATTGACTCTTCACTAAAAATAAATTTTTAGAAAATTTTTGACATTCAAAAAAAACTTTTTTGAAGGAGAGGAATCGTCTTCCTTACGTCTCTTTGACCTTAAATTGAAAAAAAAATTGGCAAAAATCAAAAAATAACTTTTTGGGTGAACGCGATCTTGAACGACGATGTCTTCGACTTTCTTCTCTGTCTTCTTCAATGGAGGTGTCAGCATCTAAATCTCTTTTTCGATTTTTTTCGTGTTTCGACGGCATCCTAAAACTATTTAAAAATTAAAAGAATTAAAAAGCTTGATCAAAAAAAATAGGACAAAATGTCGATAAGGTCCTCATGAGACAAAACATCGCAAGTGCAGAACGAGACAAATCGTCTACTCAGCTATAAAACTAGAGACCGTTGCGGGACGAGATCCCGCGCGGGATATTGCGGGATACCGCTCGTGCAAGCCCATAATTTTTCGATTTACGGGCATGTTCTTGGTACTACATCCCTCACTATCACTTTAATTAGAATGTAGAATAAGTAAAGCAGCGGGTAGGGGACGTTGGGACACGCCCGATTAGGCGCGGGCCAACCACATTTGCTAGAAAATCAGATTCTAAAAGAATTTTGCGGGTCGCATAAACTGGAAAAGAGCCAAAGTTTAAAAAAAAGATTTTTAAAGAAGAAAGAAATTTGATAAAAAAATTTCAAAAAGCAATCCAAATCAACGTTTGAATGGCATGCTCGCAAGTGCTGTCTGAACACTGTGACCAAGCGGCAGGTTTTGTCTGCTCCCTTTCGGGCCTGAACCGTTGCCCTGCTCTTTAAACAACCAGGAGCACTAACGTTCCCGCTAGCGCCCCTTGTTGACTTGGCCCTTGCTCTAGACACTCGCTCTGTGCACACCCGTCAATTGGTGCTTTTGCCTCCTAGAAACTGGACTACAAGCGCCCGCCACGACGCTCGGCGAAAGTGAATTAAATTTTATCGCTTATATGCTATGCAGTAATATTAGAATTTTGCTTCCTTTGACCATTTTGATTTTAGATATTTTGTAATTTCGTTTTAAAACGAAAAGGCCAGCTGAGCACCAGCGAGGTTTAATTGACTATAACTTTTTTGTGCTTGATCCAATCAAAGTGTATTTTATATCATTCGAAAGCTCTCAAAAAGCTCTATCTTTTTTCTGTTTGGATAGATCAAGTCTGATCACTCAATAGAAAGTTATAACCTGATAAGCATGAAAAACACCAAATAATTGGACATATTGTCTTGTAACTTGATAATGGGTGGTCAAACTTGATCCACCCAATTGGGAAAAAGATACAGCTTTTCGAGGGCTTTCGAATGATATAATATTTAAATAGATTGGATCAAGGCTAAAAAAGTCGAATCCCACCAGCACTTAACTAGCCGCGATCAACCGGCCCCAACACATCATTTTTATTTTGTCTGTAAAGCGTTCGATTATCGACTACGGCATTTTTTTACTTTAATGCCTACTTGGATTGATGCTTTTCGTGTATTTATTGTTGGAAAGTCAGAAGTTATTGGCTCATTTTAAAAGAAATTTGTGTTTAGTGATTAGTAGAAAACCCCTAAAAATTGTGTTTTCCCTTAAAAATTATCAGATTTCGAGCTTTGACACAGGGCATTTTTTGGGGGCTGGGGAAGTATTAAACATTTTCCTGGCTGGAAATGGTCTTAATTTTTTAGTCCAGGTCCTGATATTTTAGTGTTTCCTTTTGTTTAGTGGGTGTTGGTTTTCCCTGTTTTATGGATTTTCTGTAAGAAGTCTAGGCCCTTCGAGCCCAACACGAGAATCAGGAATGTTGGGCCTTTCAGAGTCTCTTTTCTTCTTTTATTTCCTAGATTAAGAATAAGCTAGGTTAAGAAGGACTGAGTTTTCAAAATATTTTCGTTGAATCTAGTTTCGAATTCCGAGTCGAAAAAATGTTCGGAGTTTGGGACCAACTGTCTATTTTCTGAAATGAAGTCTAGAGTCTTTCGAGAGGAGCCTTTCAGTTTCACTTTTTCCAACTCTGACGGAAATTGAGTTTTCTTATCAATTTCTGTGGGCTACCCCAATTTTCTTTCTTCTTTTCATTTAATTTTCTTCGTTTAATATTTTTTTTTCAAGCCTTTTTCTAGTTATTTAAATATAAAAAAATTTATTTTAACACAAACTTTTTTTTTAAAAAATGCCTTCTGTTGAAAACAAAACTTTGGATAGTGTTAGCGAACAAATGGCGGGTATGGCATTAACGTCAACAGAGCGTAATAACAAACAACAAGTTGAAGACAGGGAGAGAGATGGATCTAATAACAGCGGGGTTTGTTTTTGATAAAGTTGTTTGGAGAGAGGTTTAAATTATTTTTTTTAATTTTTTGGGGAGATGGAGGTCCTTCCCAATTTTCCCCTTTATTTCTGCAAAATGGTCAGACTTTCCTTCCATTCAGATTTTCTTTCTAATTTTGCCTACTATCCAACAAAAAGGATCATTTTTGATATTTTATTTCCCATTCTTCCTCCCTAAATTGGGGAGGAAAAAAAGGAGGTCTGTCCCCGGTTCAATATTACTGGAAGGGATTGTAGTGGTTGGTATTTTTGGGGTTTTTTGATTGGGATATACTTGGATATGTGTCTTGTTTTTGCTTTGTTTTCTTGGGCTTTATGGGGGCTATATTGGGCTATATGGCTTCGATTAGAAGAAAATTGGGTTATTTTTCGGATCGAGTTTGCAAAATTTTCTTCTTTTCGAATTTCTTGTAAAAATGTCCGTGCATCGAGTTTCGGATAATCTTGCTTATGTATCTCTGTTTTAGAGGACAGTCTTGTTTTATTGGGAATTTTAACTTTATGGGACTTCTACTTTCGGTATCTATTAAAAGCAATTAATTTTTGGGGTGTTATTCCTAGAATACTCAATTTTATGACACTTTTTATTGGAGAAGTTTAGGCCCTTTGAGCATGGGAAATAGGAAAGGTATGGAATTTTCCTTTTCTTCATTTTCCACTTTCTTCCCCATTTTTCCCTCACCAAATTAATTTAAAAATAATTTAAGAATGATCAAGCAACAAACGACAAAACTGAAAATAACGGTTATGATTCAAAAACAATTAATGAACAAAATGAAATTGTTGTGGAGGATAGCGATGAGCCGAATGATGATGGGACTGAACAAAAGTTTATTTTTTTGGGAATTTTTTGAGTTTCAATTTTTTTGTTTAGAAAAATTTTCTGTGGTGGAATTAGCTATGACACAACTGGGGATGATTTGGCTTCGCATTTCTCGCAGTTTGGTTCTATTAAGGAAGCTCAAGTTAAATATGATCGGATGGTATATTTTTTGTTTAATTATTTAAGTTAGAGATCGGAATTTTGAAAAACCCGGGTCCGGGAAACGGGTTCTGAAAGTTGACCGGGATGGACCCGGACCTGGAATTCCCGTTCCCGGTTTCATCCCGGTTGAAGAAATGTGGGTCGACTTAAATTGCCCCTCTTTTGAATTGTTCAATTCCTTTAAAATTTTTATTCCTTTGATTTTTTCGTGTTCAAGTATTTTTCAGAATTTTATTTTGATTTCCTTGGTCAAATGGGTAATTCTTCGGTTTACCCCCCCCTCCTTTTTCGTTCCTCAAAGTATTAAAAAATGGTCAGTCAATCTTAAGTTATAGAACTCGTTGAGCTGTGTCGAATGACACCAAAATCAAAAAAATCCGACTTGATTTGACCCAGATACAGACCCCTGAAAATTGAAAAACCATAGGGGCGAAAAACCATAAGGACGAAAATTTGTACAAATAATAGCTCATTCGAAAGAGCTCGTCGAGCTGAGTCGAATGACACCGAAATCGACGTGATTGGACAAGATTTGACAAAGTTATGACATTAATTATACCAATCGAAGTCGGCAACTTATGTCATAACTTTGTCAAATCTTGTCCAATCACGTCGATTTTGGTGTCATTCGACTCAGTTCGACGAGCTCTTTCGAATGAGCTATCATTTGCATGAACTTTTTTTATTTCAAAAAATCACCCCTATGGTTTTTCAATTTTCAGGGGTCTGTATCTGGGTCAAATCAAGTCGGATTTTTTTGATTTTGGTGTCATTCGACACAGCTCAACGAGTTCTATAACTTAAGATTGACTGACCATTTTTTAATACTTTGAGGAACGAAAAAGGAGGGGGGGGTAAACCGAAGAATTACCGTCAAATGTCAATCTACCCGAAAATAACAAGGGTTATGGATTCAAGTGTCCTAATTACATAATTCCGAGTTTTGCCGCGTTTTCATGTTTTATCCTTGTCAAGTTATTGATTAAGCACAACAAAAGCAAAATTAGAAATAGGTATAAGGGAAAACTGGAACAAAAAGGAAAACATCAAAGAGTCATTCCGTTTGAATCCTTTATTATTATGTCTTACAAGGGCGTAGCCAGGAGATTGATTTCAGGGTGGCTGTGGCTCAGAAGCCCCCTGGCTACGCCCTTGATGTCTTATGCTAAGAAAATAGATTGATATGGAGGAAGGAAATCTGATTATTATGAACCGATTGAAGAATGAAAAAGGTGGCAAAACACGGAATTGCCCATATTCTTTAAAATTTCATTTTCTATTACTCATTTTTTATTGAGGGATGACCATTGTTAGAGTTAAATTAGCTTTAGAAATTTTATTCTTGCAAATTTTTGCTTCTTTACATTAACTATTTATTGATTTTTTTCATTCAAAAAAAGACTGGACGCTCTCGCGGATTTGCTTTTGTCGAATTTGAAACAGTTGATGGCTGTAGAGCTTCACTGACACTTCGTGAACAGACAATTAAAGGAAAACAATGTGAAATCAAGCCTGCAAAAACGCGTGAAGTTGGATATATGGTTTATTTTTTTAAAAAGATTTTTTGATTTTTAAAATATTTTTAGAACAAGAAAGTGTTTGTTGGTGGTTTGCCAATTGATTTTTCAGGTTTATAAATAAATTTGAATTTTTTGGTAAAGAAATTATTGGGGTTTTCTATGATAGCGTTCAAGACATTTTGGAATTTTATTGGAAGATTTTCTGTAAAAGATTTTCTTATCGAGGGGTTTTTATTTTTAATTGCGATTATTCATAGTTTTTTTTTGTTTGCAACCTGTTATGAATTGTACCTAGCTTTTTGGTTATAGCCGTGTTTCAACCCACTGGTTCTAGTTTGTTTAACCGACCACCACTAGCTTAAAATTCTTATTTTTTTGTTTAATTCGGACAACTTTTTGGTATCCTCATCGGTGTGGTTAAATTAGGGGTGTCGTTTCAGCATTTCTCCACAATTTAGAACCCTACCAAATTATAAAAATGTATCTTATATAGGCGAAAAAATTTTCTTCTTGGATTATGCTTCATTTCGAGGACCACTTTTGAGTAGCTCCACTGCCCAAGAAGACCCAAGATTATCTTAAGTTATGGTTTAAGAACAAGGCTCCTTCCCTCCCTCTGATTTTGGTGTTTTTTATAAGTAAGTCCGACTGCACAATTTTTTTATTATGAGATTATTCTCAAAAAATTCAGTTCCTTAAAGGTTGTCTAACCACGATTTAGATCCCTTAATTCCTTTTTAAAATTTATATTTTACAGAGAATGAACTGCGAGAGCATTTCCAGCAATATGGACGTGTTGAAGATGTTGAATGGCCATTGGACAAAGTTAGCAAAGCACGCAAAAGTTTTGCGTTTGTTGTTTTTGAATCTGAAGAGGCTGCTGAAAAAGCTGCTGCTCATCCTAAACAGAATTTTTCTGATCGAGAGGTTTTCTTTTTTAATTTCGGTAATATCCGACTGTTTCCTGCAATTTTGGGGTTTTTCTTTCTCCATTTTCGTGTAATTTATAAGTGGAGATTCATGATGGTCAGAGGTTAAGATTATATCGGAATCCCACTGATATGTCTACCCTCTCATACGTACGTCGTTTTTATTCATGTTAACTCAATTCTTTCTGAGTGAATTATTAGCGGGATTCATCGTTGAAAAAGTCTACACTGTTTTTGATTTTTTCTTTAAATGAACATTTCCCTTTGAACGCAAGAATGGAGAAAGTTAGATTGTTCAAAGCTGTTTGATTTTCTCTGTTGTCGGCGTAAATAGGGAATTTTAAAGCCATGTGCTGCCACAGGCACAGATTAACTTGTAATGCACAATTCTAGAGATAATGAAAATGTATGGAGACAATCGGATAATACCGAAATTTTAAAGGGACTAAATTACCTTTTCTTTTTCCAGTGTGACGTCAAAAAAGCTGTCCCACAAAGTCGTCGACCTCATTTTGGAGGACTTGGAGGTATTGGGAACTTTTCTCGTTCAACGGGTGGTGGACTTCTTTTGCGTGGAGGTTATGGTGGTGGAGGTATTAGATGTGCAGCAAGTGGGGGTGGTGGAGGAAATTCTGCTTATTTGACTGGTGGGGGCGGTGGAGGTGATTCTCATCTTCACCATCAACAACACCATCAACCTCAACATCAAATGCAATTGTATTATCCTCCACATCAGGCTGCTCAAACTTCGGCGGCTGCTTGGTATCACCAGATGAATGCTACTGCTGCATGGTTTTTTAAAATTTATTTTTAACAAGATTGTTGGCATCGGTTAATTTTTGGGACACGCCCGAATAGTCGCGCGGCCATAAGGTCGCCAAGCCATAACTTGCTTTAAGATTTCCGAATCTTTTCAAATTTAATATTAAACGATTCTTCTCATCGAGCTAAAGAGATTGGAACCAAAATTGATAAGGGCCAGAAAGTTTTTAGCAATTTATGGCTTGGCGACCTTATGGCCGCGCGACTATTCGGGCTTTACCCTAATTTTTGCCTGTGATGGCTGAGAGAAGAATAAGAGAATTTGAGTTGCTATGGGGAAAGATTATTCGGTCGCCTATTTTTTTGTTATCGAGGTCGTGTTCTAAAATTTTTGGGAAGGTGAATCACATTTGGGGGGAATTTACAGGGAGTTGTCGACAACAAAATTTTAAAAGCTCACTACTTTCTCATGCCTAACTAAAACTTCTCAAATATTTTTGGGTCTATTAGGAAATACTTTAAGCCATTTACATCCAAAATTCAACTTTACAAAAAATTTTTTCAAACTATTTCTGCGTTACAAACTTTTTCTATGAACCGACCAAGTACATATGTATAAGTCAAGGGCGTATCCAGGAGCTTGGTTGTGCGCCCCTGAGCGTATCCAGGGGCGCACACCCAGTTTGTGTTAGCCCCACAAAAGTGACCCCCGTAATACATTTTTGGCATAATTAGAAGATTAGAATTCTTAATTATTTCTACTTTCTTTTAAAATTTACATAAAAAAAGGTATAACGCTGCGTACAATGGAGGTGCTTGGTATGGTGCTGCACCCACCGCTGCTTCATCTACAGCTGTTGCTGCTCCTCAATTTCCAACTTGATCTACTACTACATTAAAATATATATCTATATATTGCTCAAATCTTTCTCTTCTAAAAATGTTTTATTGGCTACGGCGTGGAAAAAAAATGTTAAGTTTTGAGATTTATTTTAAACAAAAAAAAACAAAAAAAAAGCGCTAATTTTGTTTGTGTTTAATTATTACCTTTTAGTATAAAAAAATATTATTATTTGAGCAAAAAAAAGTCCTCCCCCAAAATTCCTTTCCGATCCTTTTATTTGTTTGTTGTTTTATTAATTCCTTTTAAATATATTTTTGTGTGTTTTTTCCTTTGAAAAAAAAAGATTTTTTAAGAAGATGATTGACGTTAAAATTGTTCTATTTTTAGACGTAGATTTATAGGTGCCGTGAATTAATTTAAAAAAAAAATTTTTTTTTGTAAACTTACGTCTAAACGTGCTGAATTCTTTTTAAATTTTAAACCTCAAATTATTATTTGAGATTTTAAATAAAGAGAAAAAACACAAAAATATTGAATACCCACCAGGGCTGCACGCAATTGAAAAAAAAGATTCCGCAACTCGCAATCCGCAATTGCGTGCAGCCCTGATACCCACCCACTATTTACCTATCTATTACCTATATTATTTTATATATTTATTCAAAATTGTTGTAACTATGTTCATTCTTTATGTCTCAATGTAGAACAATAATTTTATTTTTTTTTAAATCTTTAAAAAATGAAAAGAGTAAATTCGAGAATTTTTTTAACTATGGGAGAAGAGGGAGGGTTGGGGAAGTTTAGAAGGGTTTTAGGAATTTTTTTTAAAAAAGTTGACAGAGTTTATTAATTTGACAAAAAAATTTTTTAAGAGTAAAATAATTTATCTTTCCGTCAAAAAAAATTTTTTTTTTGATCGCTCTAAGATTTAAAAAAAAAATTTTTTTTAACAATTAAAATAGGTAAAAATTTATAAAATTTTAGCCTACCAAAAATATCTTTTCAAGTTTTTTTTATTATATTTTTTTTCTTTTTGTTTTACTCTCATTTCCTCTCAACTACATAAAAATGAGAAAAAAATTTTTTTTGTTGATTTATGTTTTAATTACTACTAAATGTGTTGGTTTACTCAACATTTATGCCTTTACAAAAAATTTTTCTATTCAAAAACACGCGTTAATTAATTATTTTTTGTTGAAAGATTGAAAAGAAGAGAGGTCTGAGCTGTAAATTTATGTAAATTTTTAATTCTCGTTGTTGAACAAAAAATTATACATATTAAACGAACCTCCTAGCTGTAATTATTTTTAGCTGTCTTTTTAAATTTTTTGGCCAATTTTTTATAATTATTAGTGAGTTCGGACTGACATGAGACACTTAATTAATTTACTTAAATTGTTGAAAATAACAAAATTTCTAAAAAAAATTTTTTTAGTTCAAAAATCTCTTATCGATATGAGATTTTTTAGATATCTCTATCAAATCTGTTTCGAAACAAAAAAAAATCCTTTGAAAATCGGGTATCGAAAAAAGTTCAAAAATAGAAAAATAACTCGAATAAATATTTAAAAATCTTCGAATATTGAAATTCCGAAACAACTCCGATTTCAAGTCCGTCTCTTTAATTTTTTCATAAATTAAAATTGAATCAGTCCAAATTAGAAAAGTTTAAAATTTTGTCAAAAAAAGAATTTTTTAATGCCTCAGACTTCTCTCTGTTTTTGCCCTTATACAAAGCTCATTTAAGGGTAGAGTAAAGTTTATTTATGCTTGAAATTATCTTTTTTAAGCTAAATTATTTAGTCAAGAAATGTCACTCATGTTTAAGTAAAAATACCTATAAAATTGTTTAGGTTTTGGCTAATTTTCCGAAAAAATGCCTTGAACATTCTTCCCCCAATTATCTATTACAAAATGCTCTCTCTATTTATTACAATTATAGTCCTTTGTATTTTCGACATTTTTTCTTTGTTTAATTTTATCTGAAAACACACGCTTAAATTAATAGAGGGAAAATACAATTTCTATTTTAAATCTGTATTTTATATGTATTTCTCTTCTCTAAATATCAGAATTATTTTCAGAAGGAGTTGTCAAAACAATAAAAATATCAGAATTTTGAATAAAAATACAAAAATCAGAATTCTGTATTTTTCTTAAAATACAGAAAAATACAAAAATCAGAATTATTAAAAATACAAAAATCAAAACTTTCTGAAAATTTTGCTGAAAATTTTTTTATTCTCTATTGATTATTAATAAGAGTGTGTTTTTAATTTCAATTTTTTCCTTTAAATAAAAATACATTTTGGATTTAAGTTAATAATTAATTATTAATCCAAAATTAAAAATCTTCCCAAAAATTCTTTTTACCACTTTGGTCGTTTAACAGCCGCAGAAAATACCCAATTCGCGTTGACTCAAATCTTTCTTTTTTTGTCTGTTAATAAAGGGGTTAGATTTATTTGTCGAAATAAAACTAGCCTATATTTTGTATTTATATCCGCAGAGATTCACGAAAAATTCTATTTTAAGAAGTTGAAATAAACATGCTTATGTAGGTAAAATTACGAAAACTAAGACTGAAAATCAGAATTTTATTTAAAAAATACAAGAATCAGAATTTAAATAAAAAATACACAAATCAGAATTTAAATAGAAAATACAAAATCAGAATTTTATTTAAAAAATACAAGAATCAGAATTTAAATAAAAAATACACTCAGAATTTAAATAGAAAATACAAAATCAGAATTTTATTTATAAAATACAAGAATCAGAATTTAAAATAAAAAAATACAAAAATCAGAATTTTATTTAAAAAATACAAGAATCAGAATTTAATTTAAATAAAAAATACACAAATCAGAATTTAAATAGAAAATACAAAATCAGAATTTTATTTAAAAAATACAAAAATCTGAATTTTATTTAAAAATACAAGAATCAGAATTTAAATAAAAAATACACAAGTAAGAATTTTTAAACAAAAAATACAAAAATCACAATCTATAAAATACAAATCAGAATTTCATTTAAAAATACAAAAATCAGAATTTTTAAACAAAATAAATACAAAAATCAGAATTTAAATAGTCAATACAAAAATCTGAATTTTTAAACAGAAAATACACAAATCAGAATTTTTAAACCGAAAATACAAAAATCAGAATTTTTAAACAAAATAAATACAAAAATCAGAATTTAAACAGAAAATACAAAAATCAGAATTTAATATCAGAATTTTAAATAAAACACAAAAATCAGAATACTTAAACGTGTTTATTTCACTTCTTTAATTCCCATATACATTTTGTTTGTGTTTTTATTGTTTTACATTATTGTTTTTCCATACTTTATATATTTTTTTCAACTGCAGTCCTTCAGCTGTGGAGTTTAGAAATTCATCACCAAAAAAACGAAAAAAAAATTATTTCAGAATAGGAATTTTAAGTGGAAAATACAAATTATTTTTTGTATTTTCCTTTGTATTTTTTTGTATTTTTTTCAGAAAACCAGAATTAAAAAGAAAACACATTTTTTATTTAAAAATTCTGATTCTGAAAGTAATAACATAAATACATTGTGTTTTTACGAATTTTTGTATTTTTGCGCAACAAAGAGAACATTTCCTCAAAACACAAGAAAATACACATTCTGTTTTGTGTTTTTACTATAAATATTGTTTTACTCACATTTTGTATTTTTGTTGTTTTTAAACAACACAATTCCATTTAAACTTGGAGAATACAGAATAAATGTGTTTTTGTGCTGAATGTATTTTTCGATTAAAAAAGATGTTTTATCTTTCAATTACCAAATTACCTTTATGTGTTTTTTATTTTTAATTTATTTTTTAAATTGAAATTAGGGTTATCATTTAATATAATACTTGGACTTTATCCGAGTTCTAAACAGGATATTTCGCAATAAGAAAAATTTTTTTCGCATGCGTTTTTTCAATCTCGCGTATTTAAAAATTTGCGGATTTTTTAAACGACTTGCGGACTTTTTGAAATTTGCGGATTTTTTTTTTAAATTTGCGGACTTTTTCAAGTTTGCGGACTTTTTGAAATTTGCGGATTTTTCCGAAAAACAGGATATTTCGCGGATTTTTTGAAATTTGCGGATTTTTAAACGACTTGCGGACTTTCTTAATAGATTTGCAGACTTTTTGAAATTGCGGATTATTTTTAAAAAATTTTCGGAAATTTTTTGAATTCACAGAGGCTCCATTGCTTAAAATTCTTTTAAATTTTAGTTCTAAAAAATTATTTTTTAAAAAATTAAATGGATTTGGATTCTTTTGTCAACAAAACAATTTCTGTAATTACCGGAGATGGTCGAAATATTGTTGGATTAATGCGAGGATTTGATCAAACAGTAAATATTGTATTGGAGGATTCTCATGAACGTGTTTATAGGTACAAATTTTTGGAGGGAAAAAAGTTTAAAAAAATTTTTCTTTTACAGTTTGGAAACTGGAGTTGCTCAAATACCTCTTGGCCTTTACATTGTTCGCGGGGATAATGTGTAAGGAAAATTTGAATTTTTAAATTTTTGGGGTAAAAAAGAGGCTTTGGTGTTATTATTTTTGTCACTTTAGTTTTATTCTTTAGGAAAACAGGTTCCCAAAAGTCGATGGGGTTTTCAAAGAGGGGGTTGCTAGAGGGGTTACTCAAATACCTATAAATAATAAATACTAATATAAATAATAATAAAGACCAATATCTCGGGTTTGGTAGGATTAACAGAGATATTAAGTTATTCGGTCTGATTAAGATGGAGATCAGTTGATTCGGAGGGATATCAGTACCATATATCCCTGAATAACTAATCTAGGTATTTATTGTTTCGACCTCCCGCGGATTGGGGTAATCAATAGAAACGGGGCAATTATTTATTTTAAAAATCCACTTTTTGCTGAGTTATTAACTTCAATATTTCTTTAACCCCCAATAAATTTAATTTTAGAGCAATTGTTGGAGAGGTAGACGAAACAATAGATAAACAATTAGATTTGGAAAAATTGAAAGCTGCCCCATTACAACCTATTTGGATGCCGTAAAACATAAAAAGAAAAATTATAAATTATTGTTATCTCCACCCAAACAATTATTTAATTTATTATTATTTTTTTAAATAAAATTTCTCTTTTATCGAAAAAATGTATACGACGCTCGCTGATTTTTATTGCTGCTTTAATTTGGGGTACACCCCCAACGTACTGCGATGCCAACGTACCGCCGAGGCCAAGGTGCCGTCGAACTATAACTTTCTTCAAAACTGTCGAATCCAGGACGCCCTGATATGCTTCGATTCAGCTTGTCGAGATGCATCGAATCATACCAAGGCGTCCCGGATTCGACTATTTTGACCAGAGTTATAGCTCTGCGGTACCTTGGCCTTGCAATACCTTGGGGTGTGTCCGTACGTCTCGTTGATTTTTATTGCTGCTTTAAAATTTTTTTTATTAGGGATATTCAAAATATTCTTTAGTCTTGGAAAGCTAATGATTAAAGCTCATCAAGCTTTTTGCAGCTAAAAAAATTTAAATTAATTTATAAATGGATTCTATATTTGGATTAATATACGTAAATGAATAAGAAAAAATTTTTTATTAACGGGTAAAACACACAAAATTGAAGAGAGAACCGAATTTATTAAGTTTTATTCGTGTTGGATTTTTGCAAGTATGACGTTGGTTGATTTAATGTTTGTAAAGCTACTGGCAATATAAAAGATTTTTAATTTGGTTTAAAATTCATAAGCTTTAAGCATTATTAAGCCTTGGGCGAGGAAAGGTGGGGGGATGAGCACTCGTTTCTTTTAAAGATAAGATCCGCAATAGTTAAGCGATAAATCCAGACTCTGTAAGGAATGCTTGTGAACCGAGATATAATTATCTGAAGATTGAGAAACCATAGTCAGGATTAATCTCAGTTTTGGAGTCAAGAATTCAAATATGAGAGTAATACTAGTACCCCTTCTAAGGCAAAAATTTTTGTCTTAAAAGGGGGTACTAAGACTACTTATGAAGTAAGTATCAACCCCTCAAAAAGTGCTTTTGGGACTGCAGATATCGGTATAAAATGTGCTCAAAACGGTCGGCACGAGCAATTTTTCCGCGATTTGTATAAAATTCCAGGGGTCTGCAACTCTGTGAAAAATGCTCTTATCGACCGTTCTGGGCACTTTTCTATTGATATTAGGTATTGTCGCATCATTTTTGACATGAGAAACAGGGGTTTTTAATGGGTTGTTAATCAATTCCCTAGCCAAATATGCAAATAATTTGGCCAAAATTACGATATTAAAATAAGAATTGTGTTATCTATTAGCTATCCTAGAGGATTGTGTAATTTAGAAAGGTTGATTTTTGTTGCTGAAAATTCTCTGATTCAACTAAGCTTTCAGCTAAAATTTTCAACTTCAAATAAAAAACAGAATTGTTCCCTTATTTAATTTCTAAAAAAAATATTTTAGAAAATGAGCAATACAAATATTTTGTTAATTATTTGTTCATTTTATTTAATTTCCAATGTGTTTGCGAAATCAGATCCAACTACAACTCCAGAAAAATTTTGTAAAGATGTTGACCATGACGCTGTATCTTTTAACTAAAAATTAATTTTTAACTTTTATTAATTTTAAGAGTGCAAAAGCTCTATTTAAATCGTGTGGAGGGGAGAAAGGAGGTCTGAAATAAATTTTGTTTTTTTTAAAGTTTGGGGCTTCCACTAGAGGTTGTTCCCCGTCCCCGAAATTCCGGGACGCTAATTTTTTTTTGAAAAGTTCAAGTGAGCAGTGCGAGAAGAGACGTTTCAGGGGACACGCCAAAAGGGCGCGCGGCCATAACGGCGCAAAGCCATAACTTGCTTCAAGATTTCCCATTCTTACCAAATTTAGTATTAAAAGATTCCTCTCATCGAGCTAAGGAGAATGGTATCAAAATTGATAAGGGTCAGAAATTTTCAAGCAAGTTATGGCTTTGCGCCGTTATGGCCGCGCGCCGTTTTGGGCTGTACCCACGTTTCAGGTATGTTCCTGTTCGGAAGCAAAAATCTTAATTCTAAGCATAATATTCTTAAAAATCTGGGATGCGGTTCAGATCTAGATCACTTCTTGGTCTATAGAGTCATTAAAATAAATATATTCTTAATTAATTAATAATAATATATTTAGTATATTTTTTATTTTTTACAACAATTATCAAATTTTTATTAAGTTGCTAAATGTTGTGATGTCATGATTGGGTAAAAATTTAATAATAATAAAGTAATAGTTGAGGATTGAGATTTTAATGTGGTGTGGCTGGTGAGCTCAAACAGGGGTGTACGGAAATTTGGTCACTGGAATTTTGGTCACCAAGATTTTTCGGATCTTTAGGCACCATTTTTTGAAATTTTCGTCACCAGCGGAATTTTAGTCACCAAACTAAAAAATGAATCTTATCTTAAACTGATATAAGTGTGATAAAAAAGTTTCCCAGATAAAAAATTGTTTCACAGTATACACCGGAGTCGACAAATTCGAGACTGAGACAAGAAATCGATTTTTTAAAATTAAAATAAAATTTTAAATTCAGACCCGACTCTGACAAGAGATTTTGCGGATGTATAATAACGGTTAAATTAAAGAAAAGATATTTTTTAGCTACCTAATTAATTTAATTTAGAATTATCTTTCAAACCCGAAATGTGGGACTAAAGCAAACAGTGTATTCAAATGTTCTTATTATTAATTAAAGATGATTTTTAAATAATGGGAATAAATTTAAACATAAAAGTGGATAAATAACTCTAAATTCTGCTATATTTTCCATACTTTCATATTTCAAGCATATGTCAATTATTTAAATAAATAACCTATTTTTATTAAAAAATCAACGTTCTGTATACTTCTCATTCTATTTTTATATAATAAAACTATAGATTAAGTGGGAGTGCGCCGAGATACCTAACCCCATGAAACTGCATAAAAGTTATGTTTTAGTGCTGCTCGGGAATCAAAATTTACCGAGATTCTAAAACCGAGACCGAGAAAAAAGTCCGAGACAAAGACGGAAATCGAGAGTAAAAAAATTGGGTGTTCTAGGCTATTATTTTAACTAGAATATTAATTTAAAAAGTTAATAAGCAAATTGACAGCTTCCTGGCTCTCGAAAATCCTCAAAATTTCGCCTGCGGCGCTCCTCAGAATCACCGTACATTACCTATAATTCACTCAGTTCCTCCGATATCCCTCTTAATACACCAAAATTCTAGGATGGGATATTAAGAGCGACTTAAAATCACCGGCTCCGGAGCCAAGGTGCCAACTGCTAGGAGCTTAAGGTACCACACTAAGTGTACCTTAAGAGCAGCGGGATTATTCTTAAACGATTTTCAATTCCAGGACTGAAATTTGCAAATAATATCTAAATTTATTTATTTATTTTATTAAAAATTTTTTTTCTTGCAATATTTTATTTGCCCTTTAAAAAATTTTTTAATTGATTTTTATAAGTCGCCAGTCTTTTAAAAGTGTAATGGCATATGATAGCTAAGTCAGGCGCAAGAAAAATTGCACTTAAAATAAACAAGTAAAGAGGCGATTGACAAATCCAATCAAGGTTGATTCGAAATTTCGATTCTAGGATTTTTTCTTTGAATCTCGACTTTTTCGGAGCTTCTTAGCCGCTATAAATTCAACAATTTTCACGTGGGGCACAAAAAAATTAGAGAGTCCGATCTGTCAGTGTTCCAAATGTTGAACTTTTATAAGAATGATTCATCCAGTAGCATTTAAAACGCTTAGGCGGGGTCAGAAAGCTTTAGTCGACGCCCCGGTAGTCGACGCCCCGGTAAAAATCAGAAAGCTTTAGTCGACGCCCCGGTAGTCGACGCCCCGGTAAAAATCAGAAAGCTTTAGTCGACGCCCCGGTAGTCGACGCCCCGGTAAAAATCAGAAAGCTTTAGTCGACGCCCCGGTAGCTCAATGGTAGAGCTCCTGCATATAGTGAGCGAAAGCGCCTAGCAACAACTAGCAGATGGTCGCAGGTTCGCAATTTTCTAGGAATCCTGCCCGGTGGCTAAACTTTTGCAAACTTTTTCTTTTTTATATTTTTAAACTAATTAAGCTTCTATTGTTGTTCCGCGAGATTGAATGCCTATATGAGGGCTGCGCCATTCCTTCACTTAATCTGTGTGAAACAGCAGGCTCGAAATTTCGAACCTGATCTCTGGGTTGAAAGAAGGAATAAATGGGTGGAGTGAGCGTTTAAAAATAGCTTAAATATATGGGAAAATTAAATGAAGTCCTTCACTCTATGGCAAAATTTAACTTTAATTAAAATTAATTTTTAAAATTTATTATAATATTATTTATGAATAAACTAAAAAATGTTTTACTTTAATAAAACCTCTTTCGGATTTCCAGGCTTTTTTGTTTATTATTATAAAGCATATAGCTCTATATATCCCCCACTGCTTTTATGTTATAATGAAGAAGGGAGATACAGCTAGCGTGCATTTAAAATGTCTATTAGGTTTTTAAAAATGTTTATTAATAATTTTAAAAATCTATCTAAACAACTAAATTTTTCTCCTATAGCCTTCAAAATCTTTGCCTGAGGCGAAAAATTTTTTTTCAAAATTTAAAAAGATTCTGAATTAAATTTTTATCTTTTCATAAAATAAATTTTCTTTTGTTAAACTAACATTTTTTAGTTTAAAATTAGTTTTAAATTTAATTTAGTTAAAACGAAATCTTAAATTTTATAGAAAATTTACCCATTAAGATAAAGTCGGGTTGGGCTGGATCCGGATTCAGTCGGAATCGGACTGGATATCCCGGTTTTTTGAATCCCCATAACGATTTTCTGATCCCGAGACCGAAAGGTGAATCCCGATCCCGGTTTTGGATGATCCCGATCTCAAGCCGGGATTTCAGAAAATCATGCTTGATTTTCTGAAAAATTCAGCAATTTTTCAAGTTTTATCAACTATATGTAACTTCAGAAATATTTGATGAAAATTGAAATTTTTGGATATGGGACTAGATTTAAGATATTTGAATTGAAAAAAATTGGACAGGATTCTGAATCCCTCGATTCTGGATCCTTTCACTACACACTGCTAGCTAACCCGAACGGATCCACATCCCATTTTGTCAAATAAATTTCTAATTAGCCATTATATCTCATTATCAAAATATAGGTCAAGATAACTTTTATATAATATTCCTTCAGACTATAAAAATTTTTTTCAAAATCTTTAATTAATCGGTCTTATTGGGAGTAGTGTCATTAAAATAATTTAGTGAACATAAAATCGCAAACCGATTTTTATGTTGTCAATGTTATATGAACAAGATTAGCTTATGAAATCTGCCCATTTTATTTCTCTAACCTCAAATATTTTTAAAAAATCATATGAAATATAAAGCTTTGATTAAAATAATTTATAGATAGAGAAATAGAAAAAATATTAAAAATCATTGACTTTCAAAAATGTCGTTGATAACGCTAAAAATTAGCATCGATGAAAGTCATCCTCCTCCTCGAGCTATTTTTGATCGCAAGACGCAAACCGTATTTTTATGTTATCAATCACACGTCTTTTTATATGTTAATTTTGTTTATATAAAATAAAGGGCATAAATCCCAATCTGTATATTATATAGATTTCAGTGAATAACCTACTCACTCTCATGTTCACTCTCATGTTCGCCTTGGCGGATTTTTAAAAATATTAAATAATTTTGTTAATTTTGCTTATGAAATGTTAATAATGAAAAACAGTTCTATCTAACGTTGCCTGATACTTGAGAATTCTCGTGAATTGAGATTGAATTCAGATTGAATTGAATTGATTTAATTCTCTTGAAATTTTATTTCGGGGAGGGGCCAAGAGTAGTTACCCCCCCCCCCCCAAATGTCTCAGTAACTTTACGCGAATATTATCTTCTATGTAAAGTTAAGCACAAAAAAATAATATTGATGTAAACTTAAGGATTCGGTAAAATTGCAAAGTTAAGCACTAAAAGATATTACTGATGTAAAGTTAGGGATTAGAAGGTAAAATTACCTTAAAGTTAAGAGTTTGAAGATAAAATGTGTGAAAAGTTAAGGATAGAAGATAATATTCGTCCGAAAAGTAGGTGAGACATTTGGGGGTGGGGGGGGGGGGTAACTACTGACAACGCAATCTCCGAAAAGGAGAGTTTCCGGACTTCCCACATCAGTACAACCACTTCCATCTGCACGTGCCCAAGAAGATCGACTACTGCCAAGGGGGGAAATGAAAATGAGGTGAAAATTTTGAGTATTTTATAAGGCCGTAGACCAAAAATACACTTTTTCAGCGCCGCAGGCGAAAATTTTTTTTTTGAATTTTATTGATATCACGTCCCAACAGAATCATTTGGAATTTATTATTATGTCTAACAATTTCATTCAATAAAATAAAAAATTTCAGAAAATTAAAAAAAATTGTTGAAAGGATGCGAATTTTCCTTATAATTTTTATTTTAATTTTTTTCTTAACGGATTCCTTCGGAATGGATGGAAAACAAAAAAAATTCTCCAAACAACAATCTAATGTATCTAGTGCAAGTTCGTATAATCCAATTGATGAGGTGTTAGGAAATGTTGCAAAAAAATTTAAAAATTTACTGAACAAATCAAAGGCTAAAGCAAAAGAAGTTGGGAGAGAAATGAGTGAGGTTGTTCATAGAGGAGGTTGGAGAATATTTTAAATAAATATAATGGAGTTCAGATATCTGGATCCGAAAAAAGCCGAATATCAAAATTTCGCTTGAAAAATTTTCGAGAAAATTCAGAAAAAAATTCCAAAAAAGTCTCAGAATCTTTGGGTAATTTTTCTGTATGATCTTGTCTCACCAAAAGCTTGACTCACCAAACCCCCAAAAGCTGTTGAATCACCAAACCGTGGAAAAAAGCTTGAATTACCAAATAAATACCAAGCTACAATTTCGTTTGGATATTTATTTATGTACACTTAACGACAGTGGGTTTTATCACAACAATAGGAGATACATATGGCTAAACTGTATCTTCGCTGAAAAAAAGTTGTTCCCGAACGTCATCCCCCGTTGACAGAACAACTTACCCCGTTCACGGGACAACTTCCCCCGTTGACGGAACAACTTCCCCCGTTCGCGGGACAACATCCCCCGTTGACGGGACAACTTCCCCCGTTCACGCGACAACTTCCCCCGTGGTTGGTATTTCGCATTTGGTATTTCAAGGGATTTTGGGGGTTTGGTAATTCAAGCTTTTTTCCACGGTTAGGTGAGTTAATAGCTTTTGGGGGTTTGGTGAAACAAGCTTTTGGTGTTCGTAAACCACCGCCACCCCTATTTGAGCTTAGATTAATTTTCTTTTTTCCTTTCCTGCCTCAGAATGGTCAAATTTCCATCATTAGAAATGGTGATTTTGCCACTAAATTGATTTTTACTTGCCTTTTACTTATAATTTTTGAGGGAAATAAATGATTGACAACAGGGCTGGAAAATTAATCTGAGACTCAAATAGGGGTGGGGGTGGTTTATGAACAAAGTACCTGGAAATGTCTTTCTTTAATTTTCATGACCTGACAAAGGAGAGCCTTTTGGGTGTCCATGGGACTTCGAGTTGAAATTTGGTACACAGATAGATCATACCCTACTTTAGTTGTTCAATTTTTACAATAGAAAGGGTATGATCTACCTGTCTACCAAATTTCATCCCGGAGTCCCACGGACACCCAAAAGGTCTCCTTTGTGAATGTTAATTTTTTTAAACAATTTTTCTAACTATAACAGAGCATAAAAATAAATACGACAAAATATCGGAAAATTTGGAAAAATATGCCAAAAGTGAAGGCAAACTGAATTCTGAGTATAGAATACTTGTGAAAACCAAAAACGAAATTAAGTATAAATATGAGGAGGCTTTAAAAAATGCAAAGGAATCTGCAAATAATTTTTCAGAATATGTTCGTTCAATCGAAATGATTTTGGAAAAACCAGAAAAATTTAAAAATAAAATAACTGGACAGATGAAAGCACATTTTTTGAAGGATAATAAAAAAGTTGAGGAAAAATATATTAGAGTGATTAAACAAATGATAAGTGATTATATTCATTTTGAAGATGAGAAGGATAAAAAAGTAAATAATTTATTTTCTTACACCCTGTTTCACCCTGTTTATACGGTTACCTTAAACACCATTATAATAACTAAAGTTGTAACCAAATTAAAAATCTGAAAATGCTTCGGTTTAGTTTTAAGATTCAGTAACTTCCAGGAACAGTCTGGCCTTCTGAATTTGAATAATTTGAAATATTTTCTATTTATACGATTTTCCTTGAATCGACAAGTAGGGTTCTAAAAATTTACACCTGCGGTGATAATTTTTTTTTGATTTCATAAACTTTTTGATTCTCAGAAAATGCACGTAAGTTACCAAACGACATAAAGATATCTTTATATCTTAATGTCGTTTGGTAACTTACGGGAATAGAGACAGGCATTTTAGATATGTATCAGAACCTTTTCCTATTTGTCGGATTTTGTGGGAGTGCGGGCCTTTAGTAATACACCAATTTTTAATTTAAATGGCTAATATTTGATAAAAAAATTTTGCGTTTTCCCAATTGTCTCTTGTGCCTACCCGTGATACCGATGATTGCTTTCGTTTGAAACAGACGAGCTATCCCAATTTGTATATCCGAATTTTTGCCTCGAATATGAGCTTGCTCCCTTGCGATTTTTTAACTCGAATCAAGATCCTAAGGTATTTCCACGTTTTCCATTCCATTAAGCACACTGAGACTGATCGAAAAGTATGTACATATTTTAGGTTAAAGTTTTACCTCCGTCGCCCTTTTTAAAATTTTCAAAATTTAGAAATCCCGCAAAATTTAGAATGCGGGATTTTGCGGGATTGTTCCCGCGGGAGACTCCAGTAAGATTTCTTAAACTATCGCAAACACAATTTTTTCTGTCTCTAATTTGGATATATAATGAACCCATTAAGAAAAGGGGCGATTTATAAAGTTTACCATTCGTACTATATTTTACATTTTTAATTTAGATCACTGAAGGAAGGTAAGTAAAGTTTTCAAAAATTTATATTTAAATTTTTATAAAGGGAGGAGTATAACAAATTATTGGAAGTTTTGCAAGAAAAATATAAAATTTGGAACGAAATTTACAAAAAAGAATTTGATAAAGATGAGGTTGAAATAAACAAAGAAATTCGAAGATTAAATGAGGAATTTGAAAAATATCAGAAAGCTTATGAGGATGCATACAATCTTATTGAAACGAAAACACTTGCTAGTCCAAGTCATAAAGGGTCTCGTCGACGCGGTTCTAGAGAATTTAGCATTGGATCTAATGAAGATTTGAGATCTACTAGGAGTGGAGAAGTCTCTGTTTACAGTCACAATTCAAATGAAAGTGGAAGTGGGAAAATTTTATTTTTTAAACTATCCGTACCTGTCAGCAAAGAGAATTTGCATTCCTTTCCTAGCAAATTTTGTTTCCGTTCCAGTTACGGAACTGGCATAGTTCCGGAACCGGTTTGGAACTGGAACCGACAAAGGTCCGGAACAGGTTTGGAACTGGAACCGATAGATGCTTTCAGTTAACAGAAGAATTTGGTGAAACCAAACAAACCCTATTATTGATACATCTTAACAGTTGATACCATTATTAATTCATTGATTTGCACCTTATTTATGCAAAAAAAAAATAAATATTTCATTAAAATAACTGAAACCGGAAAAAATTTGCAACTGAAACCGGTTCCAGAACCGGGACTGGAACCGGGCAAAATTAAAAAAGCAGTTCCAGAACTGGAACCTGTTCCAGAGAAATTTTTGAACTTTCCCATCACTTCTCGGTAATATTGAACTTTACAGGCCCTATTTTTCCTCTCCAATATTCCCCTATTTTTCCTCCATCCCATTTGCCTTTACGTACATTTACCATGTAGACCTTCTTTTGCAACCAAGATATTTTTCTATTTTGTAACTTATTTTTGGCATTTATAGTCTTCAATTTATAGGCTACTAGTGATCAAAAATTAAAAAATTTTTTAGACTCTGATAGATCAACAAGCAGCGCAAGTCGTCGTCTTTTTAAAAGTGCTGGCAAACAAGTCAAAAAAGTTAAGGATTCTACAGCTTTAATTGCAAAGGGCATTCCAGGGAGGATAATTGGAAAAAATTTGAAAACTTGCGAAAACAAAATATTACCAATGTGGATAGAAATAAACAAAGAAATCGGAGTGATTAATCAATTTTTAACGGTTATTTTTTAAATTTGGAAAGTAATAAATATCATGATCGGCATAACCTTTGCTGCTTGGACCAGATACAGTAAAGCAGCTGGGCTATAGCTATTTCTCTCCTTTAGCTAGTGCAAAAGGTAAATCGGCGGCTGGGAGCGAACCAGCATCTTCAGTAGACCGGACTGATGTGTTAGCCATTACACCACGCCGCCTACTGCATAGCATTAGGAATTAAATAGCTATATGCTTTACAATACTTGAAACAATAAAGTATCAAGAAACTTTGAAAAATGCCTTGACTATTATGGATCTAGGAAAAATCAAGGTCTAGATCCAGATCTCTAGAATTTTATAAATAATTAAATCCCCTACATGGGGTCTCCGCGGAAAAAACTACTGTCGCCGCGAGCGAAGCGAAGCACGGCCATCGTGTAGCGAATGATGTGTGACAAATCAAACGACCTAATCCGCGTCTGTGTCGTATACCGAAATTTTTCCGAATATAGTTCTGATATTACTATCACTAAGCGATCTAGGATCTTGACTAATTGTCATAGTTTATGACAAAATTTAAATAGTCTCCTGTAAATAACATTCTCAAAAACTTTTATGGGTTGCAATTAAACGGGTTTTTTGCTAAAATTAAACGAAACGGTAAACGGGTCCCAGATAAACGGCATAACGGTAAACGGTCCCTCTAAACGGCGTTTAATTCGTTTAATTTTTCTTAAAATTGGTGGCTTAAAACGTGAATTTTTGCCGTCTGACACACTAAAATCAAAAAATTTTCGCCCGAGGCGCTGGAAAAGAACGATTCTAGCTTCTTGGCCTTCCAAAATTCTCAAAATTTTCGCCTGCGGCGCTTAAAAAGGAAGAAATCTGGCTTAAGGACATCAAAATTCTCAAAATTTTCGCCTGCGGCGCAAAAAATGAAGATCCTTATTATCCATTCAAATCCCCAATTTCCATTCAAATCCCTCAATCTCTACTTGACATTATCTATACCCACCTTTTTTTGCTAAAATTAAACGAAACGGTATACGGGTATCGGATAAACGTCATAAACGGTAAACGGTTTTTTCAAAATTAAACGGTTTTGTCCCACCCTAGTTGCAATGTTAAAATTTTTTATATTCAGGATTTTGAAAAGTCGATTAGAAGCATTAACGGTTTGCTTCAGAACCAGTACTCATATAATCAATTTGATACAGTTAACGCCGATCTTATTGGTAAAAATAAAAATATAATTTTTTTATCTATCCGTTGATTCCGCATTTAAATAAGAATGATAAAAATTGCCAATCATCCTGGGCTATTACATGATGGTCCAAGTCTATTCCCATCAATGAAATTTTCCATCTCTTCTAGAGATGGAAAAAAAATCTCTTCTTTTCCATCTCTATCTCGATCTCTTCTAGAGATCGAGATTTTTGAAAAGCCTAGACCTGTTCCTGGACTCTGGGTTAGATTTCTTGACCTGGACTGGATCCTGGGCCTGTAGTCCAGGAAAAACCCAGGTCAAGGAGAAACCCAGGAAGGGTAAAAATTGCCAGGACCTGGTCTCTGGGTACAGGAAAAACCCAGGCCTTGGTCCAGGTACAGCTCGATCTCTACTATCTTCTTCGATTTTTGGCGTTCTAGATACGGGATAACTTTATAATGACATCATATTTGATCTATCCTATTAGAAAAAATATACAGGTTATCGAGGGCTTTCGATTGATATAAAGGTTATCGACTGGGAGTCTCAAAGCATTAAAAAGTTAAAACCGATCAAAATCGGTTGGCACTCAGTTTGCGGTCGTATAACTGAAAAGTAACTAAATTTCTTACAGAACTCAATAAACTGCATCATGCACTTTACCAACTTATTAATAAGGAAACGATTATTTATTTAATTGGTTTATATGATATGAGAAGATGGGATTATTATTATATTGGTGAATTCTATCAAGAGTTCAAAAAGACAGCACTTGCTAGTTTAAAAAACTTTAATGAGGAAAATCAGACATTTAAATCTGTGCAGGAATTATTGATGGTTTAGTTTTTAAAGAAAGAAAATAGAATATACCGTATTGTCTCTAATAGAAGCCCATGCCCTAATAGAAGCCCATGCACTAATAGAAGCCCACCCGATAGGGGGTATTGAAACATACAAGCCCAGGGCTTGTATTAGAGACAATACGCTATGTAAAGCTCTGGAAAGGACCCAATCCAGACAATATCAAACACGGATATATAAATTAGACTTGTAACCCATCAGTAAAACATTTGTCATTTTAACGTGAATTCTCTGGCTTTGAATTAGGCAGGCTGAGCGTCACAAAAAGTTCGAATGGGAGTCTCAAATAACAGATATTTCATAACAAGATTATTTTCAAGTATCAGATGGTATAAATATATATTTTAAGGAACAAGGATTTGTATACAACTGCAGAGAAGAACGCCATAGGAGCCCACAAAAATATGATAATACATTCTATAATGAATTTCTGAACATGTATTATCATCCTAGAAAGGGAATAAATCAGGAATTTGATGCTGTGATTGAGCCAGAAAACTATCACAGAATGTTAGAACGATTCGAATTTGGGAATGCAGAACATGGAGGTGGACATGATTCTCAACAACTTTATGAAACTGAACATAATAGTGAACATGAAACTGAAATTGATTCCCAAGACGAGCAGGGTCAGCAAAATGAGATATTGAGTAAAAAAATTGAGGAAATTTTCTAATTTTCAGATGCTGAACCATCATCACCCGCGCAGGATCAGCATTATGAGGGTAATAACGATAAGCTATAATCTATCTGTCTATAATTTTTTATTTAAGATCCAGAAAATTATCAACAAATGCATAGTGGTCATGATACAATGTCTCTGAATCAGCCTGGGAATCCGTCTTCAAGCCAAGGTCCATGGAATTGGAATCAACCATTTGATTCTAATCAATATCATCCGAGTTATGGTCGTTGGCCAAACCCTTTGGGTAACACCTCGATTCAACAAAATCCTTCGGGTCAACAGATTGTTTGGGATTGGATGAACAATGCCTCATCATCTAAATACTATGAGCCTTATGGAGGTAATTAATAACAATTAAAATCAATTTCATATTTATAATTCTTATTTTAGGTCCACATAATCCTCATCTTGTTCAAAGTGTGCAAGGTCAAAATACAATGTCGGGTTATCCATTGCATCACCCTTGGTATCCGCCTTTTCCCCATCCACATGGTTTACATCAAATACAAAGTGATCAAAGTCAAAATACAATGTCGGGTGACCAGTTGAACGATCCTGTGAATCCGCCGCCTTCTTTTCAAAATCCTGTGGATCAACATAATCCACGGGATTGGAATCGTTTTCAGTAAAACGTCTTTAAGGTCTGACGATAATCTTTTTGTTTTATTCATTGAATATAACAATTTCAATTTGTCTATATTTATGTTCTTTTAATTTTCTCACTTCCATTTTTTCTAGGGGTTATTACTAGTAAGTATTATTTAAAAACAGGGTTCGGATCGAGAAAATGTCAAGTGTAAGTACAAAAAGTTCAAATTGTAAGTACACAGGTGGAAACATTTTCAAAAACTTTTTTTAGCGCCGAAGTTGCTAAAAAGTCTTCCATTTTTTGCGCCGCAGGCGAAAATTTTGGAATTTTTAAGGTTAAATTTAATTTTTTAACCAAAAAGTCTATTTATAGTAGTGTTCGGCACGAGACGATATATCGACGATATTTTTCGAGATATCGCGAGATTTTTTTCGAGATTATCGATCTCGATCTCGTCTCGATCAATTTTTGGAAAAATCGAGATTTTTTCGATATCGAGATTTTTCGATAATCTCGATCTCGATCTCGAAAAATCGCAAATGCCGAACACTAAATTTGTAAGTACGTACTTACAAATAAGTACATTTTTAATTTTGGAACTTCCAAAATAAGTACGAATCCGAACCCTGGTTAAAAATTATTTTAGTTTTTCATTCATTTTTTTTTGTGCTGGGCGTTGATTCATGTTTCGAAACTCAATTCTAAGTGATTGTAAAGCCCTGGCTTTACAATCACTTAGAATTGTAAAGTGCATATTCAGTTATATTTCCAAATTTTACTATTTTACTTTTCTTCATTGTCTTATTTCTTCTGACAGTTATAGTTGACCTATGACACCAGGGCTGGGCGCAATTGGAAAAAAATTTCCGTAACCGCAACCCGCTACCCACAATTTTAATTTTAAAATCAGCAAATACAATCCGCAAGTCAAAAAACAGCAATTTCGCAATACAAAATCCGCAATTGTGCCCAGCCTATAGCGGAAAAATTATTATTGCTAAGCATCTAAAAATTATCTTTTCCATATTTTTGGGTTGTTATCGGTGCTGGGTATGGCTTTGTGATCTAGCTCCGGTCGGAGCCAGAGAGCACCAAGAGTTTAGATTTATTTAGTTATTTTTGAGGTTAAAATTTTCAGGGTTATTTTACTAGGACCTTATTTACCGTATCTACTCGATTAATTCCCCCGGGGAATTATTTTTTCAACCCATCCGTGGCATGGGGAATTAATCGAGGGAGGAGATTATTCAAGCGAGAGGAATTAATCGAGTAAAATATTATAAAGAAATCCATTTTATTACCAAATAGAGAGAGGAATTTGATTTTACTTAGAAAATAATCCTGCTAGTAAACGAACGTTCTCTGTTTTTTAAATTTTATTATATAAGAAATTATGGTTAAAATTTTTTTGTTGACTCGTCAACGGGCGTTAAATTCATAAAATTCCGCTCCCTATTTATTTTTTAAATTTTATTTTTCTATTGTAGTTTTTTAAATTTAACAAGTAGATTTTTTTATTTACAAAGATAAATTAGTTATTTAGATTTGTTAATATTTATTGATAGACAAAGTCCAGTTAATTGATAATAAAAACTTGTTATTAGTGGGAAAAACTCGTTTCTACTTTTGGCGGTTCCGGACAGGATCTGTGGGGTGTTGAAAAAAATTGATAAAGTCAGATCACTCATTAAAATTTATAATATGATAAATTGAAAAACACCAATTAATTAGACTTATTGTTGTGTAAGTTTCTAATGAGCCCCGGTAGCTCAATGGTAGAGCTCCTGTATATAGTGAGCGAAAGCGCCTAGCAACAACTAGTAGGTGGTCGCAGGTTCGAATCCTGCCCGGTGGCTAAACTTTTGCAAACTCTTTCTCTGTGTCAAAATGATCCGCTTATCGAGGTATTTCGAAAGATATGAGATCCATGATATAGGCTAAAAAAATTTATAGACTATAAAACTAGCTTGTGTTCAGTTGACTCAAGATTGCAAGAGATATTTGTAAACAACTACGTCAAAAACAAAGAAAAACAAAAGAAACTTAAAAATTGAAATTTTTCTATTTACTTAGCTGTCAATTATCATCAGAGCGGAACTACCGTATAACCTGTTTTAATTGCCCTCCCTCAAATAATTACCCCACTTCTATTAATTACCCCATCCAGAGATAGACTGATACAATAATTACCCACGAACAAATGCCCAAAACACATTCAAATTTTAAACCTCGTATAACTACCCTCCCTTGATTAATTACTCCCTCCAGCGGAAGGTCGAAACAATAATTACCCAGGGTAGTTATTACAGGATATACGGTATTCTCGTTTTATTTTCAATTTCATGTCTAGAATTTGCAAATAATTAATTAATTAATTAATTTTATTTATTTATTAAAAAAATTTTTTTATTAATTTTATTTGCACTTTTAAAATTTTTTCCATCGATTAATCTTGCTTGCCAAAAATTTTTAAGAGGTAATAAGCATATGATAGCTAAAATATTGACGTTAGCTTTAGAAAGGCAGAGGCACAAGAAAGATTTAAAACAGGTAAAGCGACGATTGAGAAATTGCTATAGTAACTTTTATAAAGCCTTGCATTATAAATTAAATATTTTTGAAAGTAAATCGGCTTCCTTTTGTCTACCCTTCTTTTGTGGACTCCAAAATAGCGTGCCATTCCAGAATTACCCGAAATCTGATACAAAAATTTTTAGAAACCCTATCCATTGACCCATCTTTTTTTTCAGACCCGTCATTGGTCTAAAGAGGATTTCCGGATACCTTTCTATAGTTTTGAGCTAATTCAGTCTTTATTGTCATTGGGCACTACTTAAGATGAGGGTGCTATTTCTGCGGACTTTTTTTTGCGGACTTTTCCTTTCTTTTAAATGTTTCTTTTTAAATGGTTTGGTTATTTTGCTTGCAGAAGTTTTGCTTGTAGCAACTAACTGTCAAAGGATTAATTTTTATGTCAATTTGAAAAATATGTGCTCACCATTATTTTAAACACTATAAACGTAAAATGTTACAATCAATAAAAAATTTTACTTCAACTAAATTGTATGATAAAAATTCAATTACCCGATGATGAATTTCAACAATGGATCACTGATCTCGGAATGCTTCATAGAAAAAGAACATGTGATTGTGGAACAGAAATGCGGGTTGCATATTCAATCAAGAGATATTGATAAAGAGAAGATTAATTTAAATTGAGTTGTTCAATATTGAGTTCAATATATTTTTTCAGTTGTTCAATATTTTTAAAAATAAATAAGAGTGTAAAGGTTTTACACAAATTCATAATGTTATACACCAAATCAATTTTATTTAATTCTTTTTTTGTTAAACCTTGTTTTAGGAGGCAAAAAATAAATGTATGCCTATAAAATTAATCTTCTCTTTATCAATGTCTCTTGTTTGAAAGTCTGACCATTATGTACAATCTTAGGTAAGAAAAATAATGGGGGAGGGGCGTTGACAGTTAGTTGCTACAAGTAAAACATTTAAAAGAAGGGAAGAAAAGTCCGCAAAAAAAGTCCGCAGAAATAGCACCCTCATCTTAAGTAGTGCCGTCAATTGGGCGAGGGTGCACGTTGTTACGATCTGCGACCGTCGTATATTTTAGTAAAAAACTTTTCGCAACTCTATTACCTATTCCCTCTCTCTATTACCCAACTCTATTCCCTTTTAGGGAATCGCCCATTTTTGAGTGTTGACTGTCAATAGTTAATGTCTCTCTTCAATCTTAATATTTCTCGCTCCCTCTGGGTGGATAGAGAGTAAATTATGGGGGGGGGGGGAGCGATTAATGCTAGCTTAAATATATGGAAAATTGAATGAAGCCTTTCATTTTAAAATCCTTTCATTTTCCCTTCACTCTTAAGTAAAATTAATTTTTTAAAGTCATTAGTCAAGAAAATTTTTTTAATAATAACAATTTAATAAACAATTTTTTTAAATAGAATCTTGTTTAGATTCTCAGACTTTGACGTTTATTAGTATACATATATGTCGGTGTCCAAATTACATTTTAGGACAATGTGCATTTGGCCTAGTAATTCTGGAGTGAAAAACATGATTTTGAATTTTTTATAAGTTTTAAAGTTGAGGTTTTGTTCCTGGGCAGTCTATCGTGTTTCTGACATACGCCAACTTGGTTAGGGAACATTCCCTACCATATTCCTCTAAATTTTTAAAGGTTAACATATGTATATAAACTATTAATTACCCTGGGTAATTATTGTTATAAAGGAGGGGTAATTCTTTGAGGGAGGGTAATAACAGAGGATGTATAGCCAATTTTTAGAAATATAACTTCAAAACTTTTGAGGAATAGGGTAAGGAACTGTCCCAAACCAAGTGGGCATAGGTCCCGAACATGAAGAAATGTAAATGAACGAAAAGAAAAATCGAAATTCTGAGTTTCAGACCCTAATTAGATAATTACACCCTTTAGCGAGAGGTTGAAATATTTATTACTCCCGGTAATTATTAAACAAATAACAACCAATTCATTTAATCAAATAAAATTTTTTAGAAAATTTAAAAAAATTGTTGAAAGGATGAGATTTTTCCTTACAATTTTAATTTTAATTTTTTTCTTGACGGATGCCTTCGGAATGGAGGGAAGTAGCAGCAGCAATAAACCCAAAAAAAGTAGATTTGGTAAAATGCCATCATTTAAAAATCTTTCAAGACAAATATCTAATTTGTCTACTGGAAGTTCAAACAATCCAATTGATGATGCGTTGGGAAAAGTAGGGGAAAAAATCAAAAATTGGATGCTTAAATCAAAGGAAAAAGTAAAGGAAGTGGGGAAAGAAATGGGTGAGGTTGTTCATAGAGGAGGTTGGAAATGTATTTTAATTAAATGGAGTTTAGATATATTTGTTTTTAACAATGTTCGTCAAAATTCATAGAAAAATTCGAAAAGAATTCCCCGAATCTTTGGGGAAGTTTCCTTTGACTCCCCGTATTAGTCTAAAATTTCCAAGTCCAAAATTTCCCTACCCCATGGCAAAATTTTTCATGATCATATTATTGTATTCATGTTCATGCTGTGGAAAAATTGTGGATGGGAGATGGAATTGAACCATCACGGAAAGAGCCCAAACCGAAAGCACAACCGACTGTGCCACCATCCAACCCGATGATGGGTTATTTATTTTCATTTATATTCTTTCTGCAAGTGCGGACACAACACTCCTTCCGCCTTGCGAAACCAAGCGTCCTCGCTTGTTGCTTGTCTTCTATAACTATCAACTGTTTTTGATTTTTGGGAGAGCACACACAGAAACCCATTTTGTGGCATTTTTTTTTCTAGCTGCTCACACAGAGTCTTACGCTTTCTCTAGCTGCTCACACAGAGTCTTACGCATCTAATTTCTGCCCGCACACAGCTCAGGCTATACTCACAGGGTCTTCTCCTTATTTCTCTAGACAGTTAAAGTATGTCAGATCATCACAGCATTTGACGGTTCGCTTGTTCCTCGGGCTATGCCCGGCGGGTCGTTGCACCATTATTGTATTCATGTTCATGCTGTGGAAAAATTGTGGATGGGAGATGGAATTGAACCATCACGGAAAGAGCCCAAACCGAAAGCACAACCGACTGTGCCACCATCCAACCCGATGATGGGTTATTTATTTTCATTTATATTCTTTCTGCAAGTGCGGACACAACACTCCTTCCGCCTTGCGAAACCAAGCGTCCTCGCTTGTTGCTTGTCTTCTATAACTATCAACTGTTTTTGATTTTTGGGAGAGCACACACAGAAACCCATTTTGTGGCATTTTTTTCTAGCTGCTCACACAGAGTCTTACGCTTTCTCTAGCTGCTCACACAGAGTCTTACGCATCTAATTTCTGCCCGCACACAGCTCAGGCTATACTCACAGGGTCTTCTCCTTATTTCTCTAGACAGTTAAAGTATGTCAGATCATCACAGCATTTGACGGTTCGCTTGTTCCTCGGGCTATGCCCGGCGGGTCGTTGCACCATTATTGTATTCATGTTCATGCTGTGGAAAAATTGTGGATGGGAGATGGAATTGAACCATCACGGAAAGAGCCCAAACCGAAAGCACAACCGACTGTGCCACCATCCAACCCGATGATGGGTTATTTATTTTCATTTATATTCTTTCTGCAAGTGCGGACACAACACTCCTTCCGCCTTGCGAAACCAAGCGTCCTCGCTTGTTGCTTGTCTTCTATAACTATCAACTGTTTTTGATTTTTGGGAGAGCACACACAGAAACCCATTTTGTGGCATTTTTTTTTCTAGCTGCTCACACAGAGTCTTACGCTTTCTCTAGCTGCTCACACAGAGTCTTACGCATCTAATTTCTGCCCGCACACAGCTCAGGCTATACTCACAGGGTCTTCTCCTTATTTCTCTAGACAGTTAAAGTATGTCAGATCATCACAGCATTTGACGGTTCGCTTGTTCCTCGGGCTATGCCCGGCGGGTCGTTGCACCATTATTGTATTCATGTTCATGCTGTGGAAAAATTGTGGATGGGAGATGGAATTGAACCATCACGGAAAGAGCCCAAACCGAAAGCACAACCGACTGTGCCACCATCCAACCCGATGATGGGTTATTTATTTTCATTTATATTCTTTCTGCAAGTGCGGACACAACACTCCTTCCGCCTTGCGAAACCAAGCGTCCTCGCTTGTTGCTTGTCTTCTATAACTATCAACTGTTTTTGATTTTTGGGAGAGCACACACAGAAACCCATTTTGTGGCATTTTTTTTTCTAGCTGCTCACACAGAGTCTTACGCTTTCTCTAGCTGCTCACACAGAGTCTTACGCATCTAATTTCTGCCCGCACACAGCTCAGGCTATACTCACAGGGTCTTCTCCTTATTTCTCTAGACAGTTAAAGTATGTCAGATCATCACAGCATTTGACGGTTCGCTTGTTCCTCGGGCTATGCCCGGCGGGTCGTTGCACCATTATTGTATTCATGTTCATGCTGTGGAAAAATTGTGGATGGGAGATGGAATTGAACCATCACGGAAAGAGCCCAAACCGAAAGCACAACCGACTGTGCCACCATCCAACCCGATGATGGGTTATTTATTTTCATTTATATTCTTTCTGCAAGTGCGGACACAACACATATATTTTCTTTGCGCTAAAAGGGGAGGATTCGGTTTGATATTATTCTGATACTGACAAGGGCAATCTACATAGGTATAAATTAAAAAAATTTTTGACTTATAAAAATCTGTTGTAAGTTTGACCCATGACAAAGTACCATAATTTTTAAACAATTTTTCTACTTATAACAGAGCATAAACATAAATACGACGAAATATCGAAAAATTTGCAAGAATATGCAGATAGTGAAGGCAACCTGAATTTTGAGTATAGAATACTTGTAGAAACCAGAAATAAAATTAAAACTAAATATGAGGAGGACTTAAAGAATGCACAAGATTCTGTGAAGGATTTTTTAAATTTTATTGGTTTAATTGAAATAATTGTGGCAAAACCAGAAAATTTTAAAAATAAAATAATTGGACAAATAAAAGCACATTTTTTAATTGACAATGAAAAAGTTGAGGAAAAATATATTAAAGTAATTGTGAAAATGATAAAAGATTATAAAAATTATCAAACTGAAAAAAATGATAAGGTAAAAAAATTATTAGCTATGTAATGTCCAAAATTTATAAAAATCCAAAATAGGCCTGTTCTCGGGAACCTGTGTTTAAATACCTGTCGCTTAGGCAGGTGGAGTGCGACCGTTCGCAAGGGAACCTATATTACGGAGAAAATAGTTTTGGGGAGTTCGTTGAAAGGTACAGAGGAAATTTTGCTCGATTGGTTTACGGAAATACTAAAATTTTCCAAGAGCCATTAGCCCCAATTATTGAACACTAAAATAGGATATAGTAAGCAGTATAGGGGCGACAGAGGCGTCGTTAGTTCTGAGTGAAGGTGAAGAGCAAATCCAGATAAACAAATTTTGTACCTAAGTCTGTCAATAAAGAACCTATTCATTAATACTCTACGAAGACCCGGAAGATTTAATGGACCCAATTTCTAAAAATTTTAAACGAATTACATATTTATCTTCAATTTTTAATTTAGATTGCTGGAAAAAGGTAGGTAAAATTTTAAAATAAATTTAATTATAAAATATTTTTGAAGGAAGGATTATGTTGCTTCGTGTAGTAATGTGCTAGAAACGAATGATAAATTGAAAAATAAAATGTCTCACGCTGGATTCGACAAAGATAAGGTTGAAATAGACAAAGAAATTCAAAGATTAAATGAGGAATTTGGAAAATATAATAAAGCATATGATTGTGGATTAAACCTTATTAAAAAGAAAACAGTGGATAGTCCAAGTCATAAAGGGTCGCATCGACGCGGTTCTGGAGAATTTAGCATTGGATCTAATGAAGAAATAAGATCTAATATGAGCGGAGAACTTTCAGTTTACAGTCAAAATTCAAATGAAAGTGGAAGTGGGAAAATTTTATTTAAATTTATTTAACTATGTTGATTATAATAAAAGTATTAGTTCTAATATTTTCTATCCCAATTAGAAAAAATTAAAATAAGCCTGATGAATTTTTTGGCTTGTTTCGAGTGCCAGTTTTTCTAGTTTAAACGAGGGCAGTCATCGCTTTTGAGACTTCCTGGGAGTTATTGCTGCTTTCATTTTCTCTTTTATTATTAGATCTCCCGCCTAGAATTTTGAGAATTTTGGAAGGGCAAGGAGCAAGAATTCCGCAATTTTTGTCCTCAGCTTAGGTCTATTTTTGCGTTATTAGTTTAAAAATAATGCAAAACGTAACGACAAAATTTAACTAGAAAATGCAATGCGCCCACTCCTGATCCCGGTTGGAATCTCAGACGAAAGCTGAGTTCCCAAACGATTTCTGTATATTTATTTAAATATAAAATTCCTTTAAAGACTCATCTGATAGATCTACAAGCAGCCCAAGCCGCCGTCTTCTTAAAGGTGTTGCCAGTACGGCTAAAAAAACACATTTATTTGCAAAGGGCATACCTGCGAAACAAATTAAAAGGAATTTGGGGTTTTGTGAGGAAATGATAAAGCCGTTATATAAGAAAATAAACGAAGAAATAAATGAAATAGAAAAATTTTTTGAGGTAATTTTTTAATTAGTGAAGTAAAAATAACACAATTTCTTTGATGCGAAAAATTGTTTTAAAGGCCTAGATATGAGATGTGATTTGTAAGAACTCGTCGAGCTGAGTCGAATGACACCGAAATTAGACCATGGTCTTAGATATGAGTCTCGATACATACCCCTAAATATTGAAACCTGGGGACTAAGCTAATTCTTGGGTAATACATAATTTCGACTATACAAATTATATGTAGTCAGTGTTTGAATTTTGAAATTTACTTGTACTTGTAATCGTCTATTTTTGGCTTCGGCCTCGTACTTAGCCGTACAGTAGAAATATGCAAAAGATTGAAAATTTTTATAATTTTTTGGGATCTCTAATTTTTGGATTTTGCAAGGCCAAGAAACCACATAAACCACATCTTCATTTTTCTGACCCGGATCGGAAATTTTAAAAAATTTATGAATAACCTATGATTTTTTAATCCTACTATTTAAAATAGGGCAGGCGACTTTTTTTTATACTTTATGCCCTCATATTGTCACATTACCGTTATTTGATCCGAACCCAGCCCCATAAGAATATAAAAGTGTGAAAAAATGAAAACTAAATATTCTCAAATATCATCTTTAATTTAAAAATATTTTTTAAAATTCAGGATATTCGAAAGGCCCTTTATGATTTTGAAATAATATACAAGCAAGATTTTAACAAGTATAATCAAATATTTTCTAAGGGAGAAGCGGATAATTCTGGTAAAGATATAAAAATAAACTGCTAATTTCTTCTAGCTATTCAAAAGAGTATAATTTTTAGGGGTCCTTTAATTCTAGAAAATAACAATTTTCTTTCGAGGCGATAAAATATGGAATATGTTTAGTTTTTCTTTAATAATTCAATTTAAGCATTAAAACTAGGGTACGACCGCTGTTCACGCGGAGGTTCACGCGGAGGCGAATTCCGCGTTGCCACCGTCGCCGAACACGAATCCATCGCAACCACATCCTTGTAAAATCATTCACTGCCCCCTAATTAGAACACAGATTACTTTCATGGATGTGGTTCTAGTATAAAATCATCATCTGACTTGGCCTGATCTGTTAGGCTTAAGGGATACGTGAGGTATTGTGAGGATTAAGGGAGAAATCGGGGGATATAGGGGTGTTAAGAGGGATTTTGGTGGAATTTAAGCATCTTCAGTGGATCAAGAGTGATTTTTGTGATTTGGCTGGATATCGGACTAAAGAGCATGTCAGTTCGATCAGGCGGGTCTGATCAAAATTGTAAAATTTCTACTAAATTATTTGGGGAGTTAAGTGTGTCGCCTGTTAATAGTATACCTATGCTTGCATAAAGCTCTAGGATATCGCGTAAACTTTAATTGTTCTCAAAAAAATTTTTTTGAATATAGGAGCCTTACAAAATGCATTAAATTTACTTCGCGAAAAGGAAACAATTATTTATTTAATTAATTTGTTTCGAATGAAACAAACAAGTAATTTTTTTATTGGAGAACTATATGAAAAATGTAGAAATTCTGCTATTAATGGCTTGAATAAAGAAGGAAAATTTAATGAAAATAAACAAACAGTTACAACAATTATAGAGTTATTAGAGGTTTTAATTTAATTAAATAAATTTAATTAATTAAATTTATTCACAAAATTATCGAAGTACTGTAGGATTTTTTGAATTAAATTTGAGAGCGGGAAAGGCTAGGGGATACGTATTTTAATTAGTATATATTTTTAGAAACGAGGTTTTGTTTACCACTGCAGAGATTACTCAAAAGAACATGATACAAAAGATTGTACATTCTATAATGGAGATCTTGATATGTTTTATTACCCTGGAAAGGATATAGATCAGTTTGTTGATAATGTAATGGAGCAAGAAAACTATCAAAGAATGTTAGAACAATTCGCGAATGAAAATTCCGAGCATGAAGGTGGACAATCAATTCAAAATCAACATGAAATAGAAAATCACGGAGAACATGAAAATGAAGTTGAGCTTCATGCCGATTATGGTCATTACTATTTAGTAAAAGCTACCAAAATGAGATTTGAAATAATAAAAATGAAGAGATTTCCTAATTTTCAGATCCAAACTTTCCTCAACAAGTGGTTGGTTCAGAAGATGAACATTTTAATGAACCTTCGTTATCTACAAATGATGAGCATTTTGGCGGTAATTATGATCAACTATAATCAATCTATTTATATTTTTATATGTAAGATTTGCAAAATTATCCCCAACTTCATAGTGGTCAAAATACTGAGTGGAGTAATCAGCTAAATCAACCTGGGCATCCGGCTTCAAGTCAAGGTCCTTGGAATCAACCATTTGATAGTAATGAACATTATCATCCGAGTCATGTTCATTGGCCAAATCCTTTGGGTTATGATTATTATAATCAACATAACACCTCGATTCAACAAAATCCTTCGGGTCAACAGATTGTTTGGGATTGGATGAACAATGCCTCATCATCTACATACTATGGGCCTTATGGAGGTAATTAATAACAATTAAAATCAATTTCATATTTATAATTCTTATTTTAGGTCCACATAATCCTCATCTTGTTCAAAGTGTGCAAGATCAAAATACAGCGTTGGATTATCCGTTGCATCACCCTTGGTTTCCGCCTTTTCCCCATCCACATGGTTTACATCAAATACAAAGTGATCAAAGTCAAAATACAATGTCGGGTGACAATTTGAACGATCCTGTGAATCCGCCTTCTTTTCAAAATCCTTTTAATCAACATAATCCACGGGATTGGAATCGTTTTTATTAGAACGTCATTAAGGTCTGACGATAATCTTTTTGTTTTATTCACTGAATATAACAATTTCATTTCGGTTATCTTTGTGTGGCTTTAATTTTCCTAATTCCATTTTTTCAGGGGTTATTACTAATTGTGTGTATTATTTAAAATTATTTTATTGACACATCATAACAGAAAAATTATTTTTGTTAAGCATCTAAATATTATCGGTTCTAAATGACTTTATGAGTCCAATCAAAAACTAATCGGATTTTTCTCGGTGTTTTAAAGTAGGGGTATGGTTCCAAAACATTTCTTCATGTTCGGGTCCTACTTCCACTTGGTTTGGGACCTTTCCTTACCCTATTCCTCGAAACTGAAGGTTATAGCAAATTTTTAAAAATTTCAGAAAAGCTATTATAATTTTCAGAAATTTCGAAGGATAGGGTAAAGAATGGACCAGACACAGTGGCCATAGGCCTCAAACATGAAGCAATGTTTTGGAACCTCGCCTTCTTTGCAACACCAAGAAAACTCGAGGATTTTTGATTGCACTCATAAAGTTAAGTAGAACCAGATTATCTTTTCTATATTTTTGGGTTGTTATCGGTATGGGTATGCCTCTGTGATCTAGCTCCTTTCTGAGCCAGAGGGCACCAAGAGTTTGGATTTAATTAGATTTGAGGTTAAAATTTTCAGGGTTATTTTACTGTAGCCTTATTTAAGTTGGTATTATATAAAATTCCATTTTATTACTAAATAGAGAGGGAAATTTGATTTTATCTAAAAAAATCGGCGAGTAAACTTGCCCACTTTTTTTTAAAATTTTTATTATATAAGAAATCATGGTTAAAAATTTTTTGGTTGACACGTTAACTGGAGTTAAATTCATAAATTCCCCTCTCTCCATTTTTTTTAAATTTTATTTTTCTATTGTAGTTTTTTTAAATTTAACAGATAGACATTTTTTAACAAGTAGATATAAAGATAAATTAGCTATTTAGATTTGTCACTAGTTATCTATTTTTCAACTATCCTCCAAGGTGGGGCTTTATTACAGCGTGGGGCTCTAATAGAGCGTGGGGCTCTAATACAAAAAATACGGTATTTATAGGGTATACCCTGATGTACCGCGAGCCCAATGTACCGCCGAGCTATAACTTTGTTCAAAATTGTCAAATACGTGGCGCACTAGCATGGTTCGATGCGGCTCACCAGCTGAATCGAAGCATACCAGAACGTTCCGGATTCGACAATTTTAAACAAAGTTATAGCTCGGCGGTATATTGGTCTCGCGGTACACTGGCCTGCTCCCGGTTAAAGACCTGAAAAATTCCGAGAAATTAAGGATAAATCAAAGGTGAACATTGAGGATAATTTGGGTAACTATGACGTGAGTGTTAAGAAAGAAATGTTGAAAGAAATATGTTTGCATGTTTATGAATGTTGTTTAAGTAAATTGTTTGGAGCGGTATTATTAACATAACTTGTGCTCATCGGCTTAATCAAATTTCAGGCAAACCTGGATATAACAAACATGCATTTTATGCAAAATATACAAAAAGACAACAATTATCTAATGTAAAATATTTATTATGTATCAGAGGCGGGTCGGATTCCAATTTCCCGACTTCCGATTTCCGACGTTTCTTTCCTTCCGATTTCCAAAAAAATTTTGATTTCCGAGTTCCGACTTTTGAGCCAGTTCCAATTTCAGGCTCTTCCGATTTCCGACGTTTCTTTCCTTCCGATTTCCAAAAAATTTTGATTTCCGAGTTCCGACTTTTGAGCCAGTTCCAATTTCAGGCTCTTCCGATTTCCGACGTTTCTTTCCTTCCGATTTCCAAAAAATTTTGATTTCCGAGTTCCGACTTTTGAGCCAGTTCCAATTTCCGGCTCTTCCGATTTCCGACACCTCTTTCTGTTCCGCCACACCTCTGCTATGTATAACATATAAACTATACTTCTATTTTTATTTTTAAATTAAAGTAACATCTTTCTCATTAAAAATACAATTCTTTCCATCAGGCCCAGTTCCAACAGATTTTGCCTCACCACCAGTAACCCCATTAAAACGTTTACAAATATGAACACCGGGAGTGTTATATTTTATTTCACTCAATTTGGCAGTATCTCCATAATTTGAATTTATTCCAACAATAAATTGGCCAGGAGTGCCATTAATTGCTGTCAGATTACGAATAACTACGTGACGTTGATATTGTGTTTTACAATTTCCACAACAACGAAATAGGCGCACATAATTTTCTACCTTATAAGACCAAAAAATTTTTCAAAAAAATATTTTTTACATAATAGTCTTCAATAAATGCAGTTCCCATTCCATCAAATTGAAAAACTTTATCTTTTGAATTTCGGGCACCACCGCCTTTTACGCGATAAATTGAATTTTTATTTTTACCTTAATTTAAGAAAACTTTTTATTTGTCACTAAAAGAGTTTTATTGCGTTTAAAATAGGGTAGCACTCCGAGCCTTCGGGGGCAGGATCGTCAGGACGGGGGTTGCCGGGGTAGAGTCTTCGGGGTTCGGGTCGGGGGTTTTCCCAAAAAATAGTCGGGGTTTCGAGGTCTGGGCGGGGTTTTTGGGGACGGGGTGCGACACTAGTTTAAAAAGTCGATAGTTCCGCGATTCCTCGTAACTATCTGTTGATGCTTCCGTTTATCTGACCGGAACCTCGGTTTCTTGATTCGATCAAGTACCGATAATCGCCTAAACTTTGGTTAAGCATTAAGAGTAGCTTCCTAATCTAAACCTCAATATTTGCGCGATTCCTTTAAAATCGTGCCTTTATAAAGATTTAAATTTTTTACCATAGAAAGTAATAGCGTCTTCCCCGACAGCCTCAAACCAAACATTGTTTATATTACAACTGCCCATACATCTAATTCTGTCAGCTGAACCTTTAGCGCCAGGTTTTATCCCAATTATACAATTTGACAGTGTAGCACCATCTTTTAATTCAAAAACACGTTTTTGCCCCTCTTTTTGACTTCCATCTCCAAGTTTACTTGGATCAGGAATATAACGGTCAAATTTACAGTCTAAAGATCCTTCGACCATTCTTGTTGTATTTAACTGTATTTTATGAATTTTATTTAAATAGAACTCGGCATTAAATTCAATTTCAGTTAAAATTAAATTTGGAATATAGTTGGTGGACCGAATTTTTTATTAAACTATTGAGGTTGTCGGGTGATGGCGAGTATTTTGGGGTGTAACTTTCGAGGAAGCAACACAATATTAAGCTAGTATTCCTCATATTAGACTGTATGCAAAAGTTTTGGATGTTGGACGGCCAAGAAGAAAGAACTTTTATTTTCTTATTTTCAAAAGTTGGCTTTAGAGTGACTAAAATTTTTAAGACCTGGAAGTTAATCAGGGCAATGTACGACACTCGCGGGTCGACTAATATTTGCGGTTGGATATTCGAATTTTAATCCGAAAAACTTAAAAAATAGGGGTGCGTATAATTATTTAACAGAGGGTAACTATATTCAGATTTAATTTCAAAACATACAATTATTTCGTTTCTTGCTTTAGGCCATGCTTCGCATAAAAACCAAAAAGCAGAAAACAAAACAAATTTAAAAATAAAGCTAATTATACAAAACATTTTTTAAACTATATTAAATAAAAAAATTTTCTAAACCGAATCTAACATTTTATTGTCATTTATCGTACTGAAAAAATCAGACATTAAATTGAGAGTGAATAAAATTGGGTATCTGATAAGCCACATTTGACTATAATTATACAAAAATTTGACGTTAATTTGGTGACGAAATTACAGTTATGTCGATACTATACATACGAGTTCCGGTTGTAATGAAGCGAAAATATTAAAATGAGAATATCTCTTACAAAGAGATATTCTCAAAGAGATTCATGTTAGCCTCCACATTATGCCTAGTATACAATATAGTACATAATTAAAAACTTATTTTAACTTTAAGAAGGTATTCGAAAGAGCTCCTCCCATCCCAGCAAGTAAAGCAAAATGAAAATAGTCGGTGGAAAAAACCTATCTTAACTTTAGGAAGGTATTCGAGAGAGTTCCTCACATCCCGGCCAGTAAAGTAAATTAGAAAGCGATCAGTCGGTGGAGGGATGGCTGAACGGTTAGAAGCATTTGCTATTTTCTGAGTCGAGTTCGGCCGCTTTACTATATTATAGTGAACTAATTAAACTATTAATGTACTTTTTTAATAAAACAATTTAAAATTTCTCTCATTTTATATTCTAAAATTTCTTTGTCTGTTTAAATAAAATTTAAAATAATTAAATATTTATTTGAGACAAAAAATTGTTTAAGTAAAAAGTACAATTGTTTAGAGGGAAATTCCCTGAAATTTGTTTAAAATTTGTACTTTCTGTTTGATAATGGCCGAAATAATTATTTAGTTTCCAGACAAAAAACTTTTGATTATTTTTTAGAAAATAATGAATAAGAATATCCATATAATTGTATTAAAACGAAATTCTCATTTCAGAAGCTTTTTTGGGGATAAAAAGCCTGAAAATTTACCCAAGGACGATGAGTATGAAGTAAATAAATATAAAATATTTCAACAAATTGCTAGTCAAATTTAACAAATTCTAAATCTTTTGGACAGATGTTCAGAACGCGGAGTAATCACTTTACTGTATAGAGGACCAAATGCAAGAGCAAAAATAAAAGTAAAGCTGATATTTGATGATAGTTCAGCTAGAAGCATTTATGTAAAATGCTTAGGCGAGGGTTAAATGAACATGAGCGGATAAACTTTTGATTTTCACATTATCAATTTGATCACTATGTGAACTTCCGACTGAAATATTGGATGATTGTTCTGGTAAATTTTTTGGTGATAAATTTTCCGCAGTCTTTATTAAATAATTTAATATAAAAACTAAAACTGTTGAGGAATTGTAGGTATATAATGTATAGATATTCTGATAACTATTTCTTAATCGTTACTATTTCCTAATTGTTTACATAAAATACTGACATGCCAAGTATAAAGTTGACTTGATATTAAAAGATTTTTTATAAATTTTCTTTTATGTAATATAAAAATAATCAAACATTTAATTCTTTGACATCTTTTATTAGGCCGATCGGATTAGTCCACAATGAGGAGTTAAGGGTTTCAAATTGAAGGACTGCCGCATATCACAATTATTCTCAATTCAAAGTTTAATTTTAAAATTGCAATTTATAATTGCACCTTCCAAAGACTGCTCCGTTCTTATGTGAGCTCAACTTTGGTCTTAAGTGTATAGTAATAATAAAATCCACAGCCATTTTAGTTAACATTTAAATTTAAGTAATTAAAAATTATTACTATTAATCATACTTAATTTATTAAAAAAATTTTTTTCACATTACTGATATGTATTTTAATAAAAATAAATTTAAAAGTTGATAGTCATCATAACCAACGTTAATTTTCAAATACTTTATAAGCACTGGGAAAATCGAAAAATTAAATTTTATCTTTTCATTTTAATTATTTTTAAAATTAAATAAATTTTTATTCAATTTTTTAAAATTAAAAATTTTATAATGAATTTTAATAATTATTTTCTCGCGGTTTTGGAATTTTTTGTGTTGATGGTAAAATAAATATTTTAAATTAATAAACTTAAATAATTAAATCAACATAAATTTTGAAGTAGAACCTCTGTTTAAATTAAGCTCCGTTTTAAAAGCCTGTCGAAATTTTAAACTTAAGGAGGTTTCTTGTTTTTAATTTAAAAATAAATTTGGAAAGTTATATTGTATCAATCGTTAAAATCAATCTATTTATGGATCCGTTGGATATTAGAATTTAAAAAGATAGGATTTGGTTGCGGTTAAGTATCTGAAACTAGAATTTGTTAATTTACCGCATCTCCTGAAATAGTACTCCCTCCTGAATTAGCAACACCCCCTTAAATAATACCACTCCCCTTTGGAGGAGAATTGAAAAATATACTCCCGGGAGTACTATTATAGAAAATACGGTATTTAAAAGCAAAGCCTGACAAGCACCGACAGCAAAGTTTCAGGTTAAACTAGTACTCTAAAAAAGCATTTCCTGGAATTTATTATCAAAGAATTGTTTTTTAATTTAGTTGGCATCTAGTGCTAACAAGCCGAGCCATATAAGATTTAGAGAAGAATTTGAAAAGTCTTCTAAGAAGGAAACAGGATATTTTTGCAAAAAGTATGAGGATTATAAATATTGTGGTTGTGTGTTTAACGGCAAAATTCCTTCGGCTTTTAATTTCCCGAACTATGATACTGATAATGAAAATGAATTTTTTAAATTGGCAACGGTATTTTAATTTATAAGTAATGAGAACTTATAAATTTTTAGCTGCCTGTATGCGGCAACGAGTATTTCAACCAGCTCAAACGTTGCGCACTGGTATATAAATTATTAAAATTAATATTGAAAATATAATAAAAATAAAAAATAAGAATAAAAGAATAATAAAAAAACAAAATAATAAAAAATAAAATATCCACATAGTTGGCAGGGGGGATATATACCAACGAATTTTATGACATTCTCACAAACCTGCCCTGTGGTCAACATAGTGTTCGGCACAGTTCGGTACTCCCGAAAATACAGAGTCGGTATTTTCCGGACTCCCGATACCGGAACCGGCCCGAACAGATTTTGGAAATTTCGGTACTTGTTGGTATCGGAACTTTTCGGTACCCCCGATAACGAGGATTATATATTTTTGATAAAAGCCGAAAGTTCGGCTCCATAATCGCAGTATTTTCTTTGCGTTTTGAATATTTAGCTTATTAATATTTTTAAATTTATCTTTAAATTTTTAAAAATATAGGTGCTCATGTCCAAGTCACAAAAAATAAAACAAAAAGTTGACCTATGGGACAAAAATTTTTTGGATTAATATTTAATATTAATCTAATGAATAAGACAGACTATTTAATAGCAGTTAAAACATAAAATTCTCATTTCAGACCAATTTCTATGAAGACCAGAAGCCTCTGAATGCCCCAAAGAATGATAAATATAATAGTAAATATAATAAAATATTTAAATAATATTAAAATAATTTAAAGGGATGCTAATTCTTTTGGATGGATGTGCAAGTTGCACAAAAGGTGGGACGATCACCGGACTTCGAGTCACCCATTTTGAAGAAGATGGGGGCTTTTTCTCGAATTGCCCAGAAGAAAAAGAATTTGAGGCGTTCAGAGTTGCTGATCTGTCAATAAAAATTGGTGGAAGTGAAGTTGAAAATTCTGGAGCATTTGCTGTTCCAGCTGTTCTTAGTCATCGCTCGTGTAGTAACATCCTCTGGATGAATACAATTTCTGATAAATATCTTGATATTAAACTTCATGTAGATTATAGGTAGTATTATATAGATTTGGGACTTAATAACATGTTTATTAAGTTTCGCTTCATTAGATCCTCCTGCTTGTGAATTTAATTTTTTAGATAGAATTTTTGAGAGGTCTGGATTTAGACTTTGAGAGGTCTGGATCTAACCTAAGTCACTGAATCTAGACTCAGTCGATTCAGCTCTTCAAGCTCTTTAGGATGAGATATATGTGAGATTTTGACATTCCTGTTAAATAATAGGATAGATATCATAACAGTACAAAAGTGATGCTCGGGTATTTCGATCCCGACTCCCGGCTCGGGAATATTTTCCGAGTTTTTGGCCTCTTTATCCCGACTGCCGATGTCAATCGCCGACTAAGGCGGGAAATTTTTACACCACTGAGAATGGATTTTTAGATAAAATTATATTATCAATTAACAGTTAACAAAATTATGCAACACTAATATTTTTCTTCACTCGATATTTCTTTTACTTAAAAAGGAATTAAAAGTATAATATCCTTATTCTCTTTAATTTTCTTTCAGACACACTTTGTTAGAACACACTTTGTTATAACGTAGTACTAGGTTCGAGTCCTAATTTCATGTTAGGATACGTTTTCATTATTTTACGTTTTTTATCCCGTGTGAACGATTTTAAAAGTCGTATTCTTTTTTGACCTCCATGATTATCAAAATTTTTGCCTGCGGCTCAAAAATGGAAAAAAAAACTTGCTTCTTAACCTCCAAAATTTTTAAAATTTTTGCCTGCGGCGGAAAAAAACGGAATTTTTGGTACCAATAATTTAATAAAATTTTCTTTATTGAAAATCCCCTGCCGAGGTCATTTACCGGCCCGACTCCCGATTCCTGGGTTCTTTCTTCTTCCGAGCATTACTACATTTCAAGTTTTTTTTATTTTCCTCCAAAATTTAGCTGTGGAGGAACTGCTTCAACTAAAATCATCAATCTTCCCTCGATAGACGTGAATTCAAATAAAGTAAGTTTTGATTTAATATTTAAAAATTTGCAAATTATTTTTCCACTTATACTACTATTAGGATGACTTGGTCATCTAAAGACGCTTAGGTCCTGTAAGATAAAAAAAGATTATAATCTTCGGCTCCCTATTACCTCTAAGGTTATAAATAAGGTCCATCTTCAAGTAAACCATAGTTAAATCAATAGATTGAAAAATTTGTTGAAATGGTGGGGTTTGAAATATAAACATGTATAGTATAATATAGTATATTTTCTACACATTTATCTTTTCGGCTGTACTATATCAGATAAAAAATATCAGATCCTTAATTATGTTCATAATTAAATTTTTTTAATAGGATCGTGTAGTTGAAATGCGGGGAATTTATATTAATCTTGATAATGGACACGCGTCACAATATGCGCTCTATGATAAAAAATATAAGTTGTATGAAAAAGTTCGTAAAACTTGGCAGAATGCTCAAATTAATTGCTGGACAGGCACATGTAAACCGTGAATTAGAAAAAAATTAATAAAGAAAAACGAAATTAAAAATTAAGAAACGAAATTAATTTAAAATTAATTATTATTATTTCAAATTTTATTATTTTTTAATAAAGAATATTATAAAAATCAGAATTCATTCACATCAGCAGAGGTCGATCGGAATTCCGATTTCCGACAATTTTTGAATCATATTTCCGACTAGAGATTTTGTTTATATTTTCAAGATTTTTGAAAATAAAAAGCTAAAAAATAAAGAAATCTTTCCACATGGCCCTCCAAAATTCTCTAAATTTTCGCTGCGTCGCTGAAAAGGGAAGAAATTGTTTACAATTCAAAGGAAATATATCGTTGGACTTTTTTGCCCAATCCCCTCTCCAAACTTTTTCCTTTTCTCCATTTCGGGAAGGGGGTCAAAATATTGAGCCCTTTTAGCCATTCTTAATCCGAAGATTTTAAGGATTTTCATTAATCTCCCAAACCCTCCTAAATTTATTCCTTAATATCCACCTCAATATTCAAATCTCTCTATTAAGCATACAATCAACAATATCTCTTTAATCTAATCAATGTCTCTCTCGATATCACCCAAAATCCAGTTATGTAACATAATTTGACACCTTACAATTTACGTCACGACTTTGGGGTAAAATTTATCTGTTAATACATAATATCGGCGTTTCCTAAAAATCAATGGACATCCGAAGCCGAGATATTAGAGTTTTTTGTTTAAGGATTTTCTTAACTTCCATTATTAGTGTTTAATATTAAACCTAAAGTTGAAACAACCCGAATTTATAATTCAATCAGAAGCAACTCTATTTTGTGTATTTATTTGTGATGATTCTAAATTATAATTATCTATGTATTTCATCGTTAATTCAGAACTAGCGTAATAATAATTTTATCAAACTTTTCTTTAAATATATTTACAATGTTAATAAATCGAGTTACCAAAACTGTCGAGGAAAGATATTTATAAAAGTCTCAAGGCCTGGTAGAATAATAATTAAAGGCAGAACTCCAAAACAATTTCTTTTGGTCTTTATTGCACAAAATGTTTGGCGCCTGGCCTTTGGTGGTTTTTTAATATTTTTCCTATTTTCATTAACTTTATAAAATTCTCAAAATGTTCGCTAAAAATATTAGAAATCTGGCTTCTTTACCATCTAAAATTCTTAAAATTTTATCTGAAACGCTAAGTGGAGAAACTATGATCTTGAACTTGGTGGAGTTAAAGTCACAAAACAAGCCATTGAAAAGCGAAGAAGTATGAGACACCCTCCAATTTCGGTGAATTTGAGGGATACGGAAAATTTAAAGTGATCACAGCCTGATTTTCACTCTTCTGTGACGAATCCGAATTTTTATTTTAACACATGAGGGCATAATTTCAAAACATTATGAGGAAAAAATCCAAAAAAAAGTCATGAAACAAGGCACAAAACCAGAGATTTTGAAAGTTCGTAAATTAAGGATCCCTATAAGTTTAATACAGAAAACAGCAAAAGATTGTAAAAATCAATTGAGTATATAAATAAGTAAATAATTTTTTCTAATTTAAATTATTCATTTCCGGTTAAAATAAATTTATCAAATATTTAAAAATTTTTATTAATCAGTTTTATTCATTTTCTCATACTTTTTCACTAATTTAGCTATATCATATGATTAAAATCAGTAAAATTAATGGAATTTTGAATTTTTATTAAATTAAATTTTAATAAATAAAAGTCATCAGTTTGTCTTACAATTATTCAAAAAAATTTTATATATTAATTTAAAGTAGGGAATAATAAAAAATTTTACTTTTGAAAAAATTACTCAACTAATTTTTAATTCATATTAATTTAATTTAAAAAAATATTAAATAAAATTCAAAGAAAATTTAATAAAAAAAGACCAAGAGGATAAGGGGGGATAATTAGAGCAATAATTAGAGAAATAAATTAAAAAGAAAATAGTGTAAGTATGGATTATAATTGAACATCTCCGATGCAATCGTTGTAGTTAATATCTCAAACAACTCATCACCGACTAATTTTTCTCTTTTTTCATTTACATGCTAGGCTTGGAGGAACCATCGCCTGCCTTAGACAAATTTTCTTAATATTTAGTTTCCAAACCTTTTAAATTAAATTAAAGAGAAAAGAGAAAATTAAAGAGAAATAAAATTAATTTAAAGTACATATTAATCGAGTGATGTCATTTTAAATTTGTATAAAAAATAAAATATTTTTTACTAACTTATATTAATCATTTCCGGTTAAAATAAATTTAACAAATATTTTAAAAAATTTAGTGAATTAATTTTATATATTTTCTCATACTTTTTTTTATATATTTTCGGAAATATCATCTGATTAAAATAAGCAAAACTTTATGGAATTTTTAATTTTAATTAAAATAAATTTTATAATATATTAATTTTATAATATATATAATTCATCATTTAATTAAATTTATTAAATTAATTTAGACGAGGGAGAATGAAATGCAAAAGTTTAAGTTTTAAAAGAAAAATTTTAAATTAATTTTTAATTGTCATTTAATTTAAATAAAAATTATTAAAGAGAAAAGTTATAAATAGAGATAAAAAATTCTGTTTAAAATTCCGTTTCCGGTTCATTTCCGGTTAAAACAATTTTATTTTAAATATTTAAAAAATTTAGTGATCAGTTTTATCAATTTTCTCACACCTTTCACTATTACCTATTAAAAATTCTTAAAAATTAAAATTAGTCAAATTTAATAGAATTTTAAATTTTTATTAAAATAAATTTAATTAATATAACATTCATTATTTAATTTAAATCGACTAAAAATTTTTAGATTTATTAATTAATTTATCTAAATAATTTAAAGGAGGGAAAATTAAGAAAAATTTCAATTTTGAAAAAATTTTAAAATAATTTTTAAATAATATTAATTTAATTTAAAGAAAAAATATTAAATAAAATAGACTAAAAATATATAAAAGTAATAATATTGTAAGGTTGCAGATTTTAAAGTATAAAATACTCATTCAGAAGCGGGAATGATTTTATATCAATTTTTGTATTATATCAATTTTTATATTATCAATCATTTTATATTATGAATTTATATCAACTTTATATTAGAAAGTCAAAGTCTATATATTTTACTCTATTTTTGATTATCTTTTAATATTTAAATTTTCTTTAAAGCTTCATATCTTTTCTATCAATTTCAATTATAATGTAAAGGATAGAAGAAACAGGATTTCGTTAAAAATATTTGCTGATACCGAGTTGTGTGGCTTTCATTTTTGGTTTATTAATTAGGCTGTTTAAAACTGATTCATACATTAAATAAATTTAATTTAATAACGGTAAAATTAATTAAAGTTACGCCCACAAAATTAAATAAATATATAAACGAAAAGAGCTGTAAATCATTAATAATTTATCTGTCCTAATCCCTACTCGCTAAAAATTTTAAAAATGTTGAATGAACAAATTTCTGATTCTTCAGTGGATCTGAAAAGCATGTAGGCTAATTTAATGAAAAAAATTTAAATAAAAAATAATTTTAATGTTAAAAACAGTAAAATAATAATATAAAATATTTTGAAAAAGATCTTAGAAAAATTAATAAAATTTAAGTGTTTTATACTCAACTTTTAGTATTAAACTAAAATTTGAAATTTTTTATAATAACTTCAAAATTACATAAAAATTTATAAAAATTTAAAAATTACATAAATCTATTTATATAAATTTTATCAGAAAAATGCCGGATGATCTAAAATCGAAGCTTAAAGTTAAGCGTGGGAAAAATTATCCTGAATTGGTTAAAATGGGCATAGTTGGCAAGTTTTAATTTTTATTGTTACCATAATTGAAAAAATTAATAAAATGGTTAATAAAATAATAAATTAAAAATATAAAATAATAAATAATAAAATATAAAATATAAAATAAAATAATAAATACTTAATAAATTAATAAAAACTTTATAAATAATTTAGCCAACTATGCTTGGAAAATTTTCACTTTTTATAAATGGCTTTCCATCGCCATAATTTTTGTTAATATTGAAAAGGGATTGGGAATTGAAGTTTGTCGCCACAAGGACATTGACTGTATTGAAAATGTTGTAAATATGGCCAAAATAATCAAGTGCCAAGGGTATGTAATAAATAGGGAACGGATTTATATGGATTTCCATATTTATTTCCTGGCCTAGTTAGGCTGTGTTGATAAGACCGATAATGAGTTATCAATCTATATTTTCCATATTTTTCCATGTTTTTGTGTTCCGTCCATATTTTCCATATTTTTCCATATTTTTGTGTTCCGTCCATATTTTCCATATTTCGTTCATATTTCGCCATTTTTTGTAAAATTTTTCCAAAAATCAGTCAAAGTTTTCAAACTACAAAAGTTTAGAAAAGTCAGATAAACACTGCCAATAATTCTCGAGGTAGAAACTGATTAGGGGTGTCGTAAATAAATCCGGATCGATATCTTAAAAATACTCAATTATATCCTAAAAATATCTCGCAAATTCTTAATTTTGCTTGAAACTCATCTGATCCTGAGTCTAAGTCCGATTCTTTCGTAAACTATTAAAGGCATCAAAACTCAGAAAACTTTATTGAATTTATTGTTAATAAAATTTCTTAATTTTGTAGTCAATAATAATTAAATATTAAAATTGGAAAATCCTTTAAAATTAAAATAAATAAAGACAAATTAATATGAAAAAATAAATTTTAAGACTCACAATTTGCTACGAGTCGCAATTCACGAACGGTCATTTAATTGGAAAAAATTTCAAAATCAACCAACTCTTGAAAATAACCCCGGCACCTACCAATGAAAATAATATATGTAAATTTTGCATCGATTCTGGAGAGTGTAAGGGAGAAATTAATGGAAATTCTCGCCAATTTAACGGAATTTCAATCTTCAACGATATTGAAACAACTACTCTTGAAGTGGTTGTGGAAATTGCGGGACATAAGTTTGTATTTTACAGTAAAAATTTTTTTATTAATTTTTTATTTTTTATTCTTTATTAATTTTTACTTTAATTAATTAAATTAATTTGCTAGTTTAAAATATTTCATTGATTGAAAGTTTTTTAATTTCTTTATAATAATTTAAAAATTAATCTTTAATTTTTAAAATAATTTAAATTAATTTTATTAATTAATTAAATTATTGAAAATTAATTAATAAATTTACTTTAAAAAATATTCAATTAATGAAATTTATTAACTAGTTTAATTAATCAAAATAAAAATAAATAAAGTTATGTGTTTATAAAAAATAAAAAATTAATAAATAAAAATTTTTATTTTAAATTAAAAAAATTGGAAAATAATTTACAATAAAAAGTATTAAAATACATACAATAAAAATATAATTTACTAAACAAGTCAAATTATTTAATAAGGGGGTTGGAGTGATAAGGGGATTAAATGGGTGGATAATAAGGGGATTTGGAGTGACAAATATTGTAAAGTGATATCAGTGGTTTGGAGTAAATTGAGGGATAAGTAGTGATAAGTGTATATAATGGGAGGACAGATATTAGAGGATATCGGATGATTAAGGCAGATATACCAAATCCACTTAATCCTCGCAGATCTCCTATATACATCCTTATCCTAGAAATTCACATCTAAAAATAATTACTGTTTCATAAATTGACTTTTTAAAATACCGTGCATAATACCTATATATTCTTATCGGTATTCATTGGTATCGATACATTCGGTATTACGGTACGGGATACGGTACGGTAAAATTATAAAACTCACTACATAAATATGATTAAATTAAATCTAAACTAAAATTATAAAAATACTTCAGGGCCAATTTCTCGATAAAAGAAACTACGCCAAAAGAATTCATCCTTGCTATTAATTCTGATAAACATGCCACTGGTATTTTTAAATTTAAAATAAAAAAGTGGAATTCTTTGTGCTGCTCGGAAATTAAAATTCACCGAAACCCTAGAACTTAGATCGAACCGAGAATTAGGCCCAAAACCGCGACGAGAAGTCGAAAGTCGGGATTATCGTGTAATTTGGGTGATAAACGTGGGACTTGGGTGGATTAAGAGCTATATCGGGGATTTGGGTGGATTATCGTGAGAAGGCTTTCGTTGGAAAAAAACTAGTCTAGAAGTTATATATAAGATATTAATAAGTTCATAATTTAGTATAGAGAAATTCCACTGAAACATTATTTTAATGTAATATAATTTTAGAAAAGATTCGTACCAAATTGAACTCTAAAAAATTTTGGAAGGAGTTTAGTGAAAAAGGAGTAAAGTTAGCCGAGGTGATTGGCTTTGAAGTCCTTGAAAAGGACATTTTATTCTGGATTAGCGATTATGTTGTTGATGGGGATTTTCACAGTAACCGGAATTTTTATTTTGGCAAAAATAATTTGGAAAGTTGTAAAGAGGTAATTTTTAAGGATTCTTGTTATGGAGAACATAAAATTTAGCGGAAACTCTAAGGCTGAAATATTTCCCCTCTCTCAAATAATTACCTTCTCTAATAATTAACCTTATTTTCCATTCACTGATTTTATAAATATTTATTAAAAAATCATTATCGATTTTAATTATAAAACATTTTAAGGATCAATATATTCCAAAATTCTCAAAATTTTCTTTGACTTCCAAATTCTCAAATTTCAATTTTTAGGGCTTTCCAAATTTTAATCCTTTATCTATACAAATCCTCTAAGTTTCACTAAATCACATTAAATAATTTTCGATAGAATTAGGGTGAGGGCTAAAGATATAGAACGATAAGAGTGAGCTGAAATATATGTCTTTATCTAATTTTTTAAATTCAGCCTTTGGCTTCAAGAATCCCGACAATCCAAGTAAATTTAAATAACTAAAAATCTGAATCTTTAAATAAGTAAATCAAATTTTGGAGAAAATTTTAACAAAAGTTATTAAAAATAATTGATTATATCTTGGCATTCCAAAATTTTAAATTTTCTTTTGCTTCCAAAATTTTCGAAATTTTCATTACTTTACAAAATTCTAAAATTTGCTTTGGCTTCCAAAATTCTCAAAATTTTCCTGTAAATATTATAATCTAATTTATACAATCTATTTAATATTTTTTAATTAGACTAATTCTAATTAATTAATTTTTAAAGCCATCATGCAACTTTTATCAAAATGGAAAAACATATTTTGATAAATACGCATGCCAGTATGTTTTAAAAATAAAAAAAATAAAGTACAATTTTCTCAAAAAATCTTTAATGAAAATCTTAGAAAACAATTTCAGTAACTAATGATTAAAAAATTAAATCATAACTCTAAAAACAAAATTAAGAAGAAAATATAGTTAAAAGTTCCTTAAGCCTATCAAAAATTAAAAACATAAAGATAATTCGTTAATAGGACAGTTGAGCGGTTAATATCTAGAGATGTCCAAGGCCGAAAATTTTCCTAGATTCGAGACCAAAACTATACTCAAAGACCAAAAATTAACAAGACTTAAAGCAATTCTTTGGTCCTCCAACAAAAAGCTCTAAGATTCAAGCAATTTCCAATCCTCAGCTATCTTATGTGATAAGTCAGAAATCATTACTTAACATAAGATAAACTATAAAAATAATTATTAAATTAAAGTTGTGGGAGTTTGAACGAGGCTGAAAATGAAATCAATAAGTAATAAATCTTTTAATCTTTAATAAAAAACGGAAAACTTTATGTTATCTGTTAAATATAATTCTATGTAAAAAATATAAAATAATTAAATTAAAATTTTTAATATATGTAGGTGTTGCTTCGAGCATCACCTATGCATTAAAAATATGCCCAAAGAGTGCACGAATACACCCCAGATTGGGCATTACATATACATAAACACGTCCAATTACGAAATTGATACAAAACTTTACCAAGGTATGAGCTAAATTCCGTGAAAACTTAAATTAAAATTTAACTAAAATCAAAAATTTTATCAAACTCCCACAAAATTTCATAAAAATTCGAGAAATTTATAAAAAATTCCTGCCGTTTACACTATTCTTTTGATAGTGAAAATAAAAAAATAACACACTTCTTTGCATTCAAAAAATATAATTATAATATAAAGTTAATATATAAAATACAAATATTTAAAATCGAAAATGTAATTACAAATTTTAAAATAAAATATAATTAGAATAAATTATTAATAAAAATAAAATTTGACATTAAAAATACAGAACGTCATGAGATCGAATGTAAGGCCCAACCCAATTGCCCACAAGCACACTGTGAATGCGACAGGTGAATTTTTAACAAAAGAGGCTTTTAGAGGGGGAGGGGCTTTTTTCGATGTCTTAACTTTTTGAAAACTAAAATTTATTAACACCAATAGATTTTCTCACATTTTTTCCCCACATTTCTATATACATTTGGTATTATGTCCCGATGTCCAGTTCCGGACTTCCTTACATTTTAATCGGGGGATATAGGGGCATTAAAAGTAATTAAGTCGATATTTGTTGATTAATATAAATGTCTAGGGAGTTGGGAATATATCAGGTGATTTGGGAGGATTAAGAGATGCAGGGATTGAGAAGATTCTAATAGATAGCTACTAACCTCTCCCACATTATAACTACTAACCTCTCTTAATTCACTCTTAATATCTTGCTTTTACTCTCATATTACTCAACGGGGGAAGTTGGTCCATCAACGGGGGAAGTTGTTCTGTCAACGGGGAAGTTGTTCCGTTACCGGGGGAAGTCGGTCCATCAACGGGGGAAGTTGGTCCATCAACGGGGGAATTTGTTCTGTCAACGGGGAAGTTGTTCCGTCACCGGGGGAAGTCGGTCCATCAACGGGGGAAGTTGGTCCATCAACGGGGGAAGTTGGTCCATCAACGGGGGAAGTTGGTCCATCAACGGGGGAAGTTGTTCTGTCAACGGGGAAGTTGTTCCGTACCGGGGGAAGTCGGTCAATCAACGGGGGAAGTTGGTCCATCAACGGGGGAAGTTGGTCCATCAACGGGGGAAGTTGGTCCATCAACGGGGGAAGTTGGTCCATCAACGGGGGAAGTTGGTCCATCAATGGGGGAAGTTGTTCTGTCAACGGGGAAGTTGTTCCGTGTTCCGTCATTCTGTCAACGGGGAAGTTGTTCCGTTACCGGGGGAAGTCGGTCCATCAACGGGGGAAGTTGGTCCATCAACGGGGGAATTTGTTCTGTCAACGGGGAAGTTGTTCCGTTACCGGGGGAAGTCGGTCCATCAACGGGGGAAGTTGGTCCATCAACGGGGGAAGTTGGTCCATCAACGGGGGAAGTTGGTCCATCAACGGGGGAAGTTGTTCTGTCAACGGGGAAGTTGTTCCGTACCGGGGGAAGTCGGTCAATCAACGGGGGAAGTTGGTCCATCAACGGGGGAAGTTGGTCCATCAACGGGGGAAGTTGGTCCATCAACGGGGGAAGTTGGTCCATCAACGGGGGAAGTTGGTCCATCAATGGGGGAAGTTGTTCTGTCAACGGGGAAGTTGTTCCGTCATTCCGTCACCGGGGGAAGTCGGTCCATCAACGGGGAAAGTTGGTCCATCAACGGGGAAACTCATCTGGGGTACTCAACTGACCCAAACTGTATTTTAGATTATTTACGGTATATTTTATAGTGCTGTAGCAAGGTGTTGGTCAGGATTGGCTATACCATCAGCCGAAAAGAAGTCATGCTTAAGCTGCTTCCTTGATGACAGCCGTAGCTTTATAAAACAACAAATCAGTTCCTTAGTTGGGTTGAGAAATATTTTTGGAAATGAAAAGGCGAAGGTCAACAAAGTGATTAAAAAAATAAATGATGGTAAATATGTTGAAATAGAGGAGCGGAACGTGACACTCACAACTGCAATATTTAAAACAAGCAATGGTCATGAAAAAATTCTTAAAATTGATCAAGATTTTGTAAAATTAATCAGCAACACTCATGAATATATAAATAATGAAAAACAAAAGGTAATATAAGTTTAAAAATGGAATCTAGACATTCGCGCTAAAATTTTCGTATGGCGCTACAGACTCAAATTTCCAATTTTTCAAATTCTTAAAACTCGGCAAAAGTTAAATAGAAAGATTAGCCAAAAATACCTTAATTTTCTTGCGTTCAATCATTTTTAAAATTTTCTCACCTTCCAGAATTTCTAAAATTCTATATTTCTTCACAATTTTTAAAATTATCCCGGCACTCAAAATTTATAAAATTTTTTGGGCCTATAGATAATTCTAAGATTATCATCCTTACAAAGTTCTTAGAATTTTTTTTTGACATTCAAAATTCTTAAAATATATTTGCCTTCAAAAATTCTTAAAATTTATTTTTAATCAAAATTTTCGAAATTTGCTAGCCTTCTATAATTTTTTAATTTTCCTTGACTTCCAAATTTCAAAAATTTCTTTTGACAGAGAATTTTAAGAATTTTTGCCCTCGAAAATTATTAAAAATTCCTGGCACCAAAATTCTTAAAATTTTTTGGCTTCCAATATTATTAAAATCTTTGTTTTCAAAATTTCTCGGTCTTCAAAATATTAAAAAAAAATTTTGGCCTACGGAAAATTCTTGGTTTTTTACGCCTTCATAAATTCTTAAAATTTTCTTGTCTTCCAATATTTGGTCTAAAATTATCTTTGGCCAAAAATTTAATCTGTAGCTCAAAAAAGGAACCAATTCTGGGTTCTTGGCCTTCCAAAATTTTCATAAATTTAGCCTATGGCTTGGAAAAATAAAGAGTTTTGACTTCTTTGCATTTCAAAATTCTCTAACATTTCCTGCGGCTCAGAAAAAGATCTTAAAATTGTCCACTAAGGGTCAGAAAAAGGTCAGAATTTTCTTCTTGGCCTTCCAAAAATTCTCAATTATTTTCGCCTGAGGCGCTACTTGGCCTTCGAATATTCTAATAATTTTGCCTGAGTTTTAGAAAAGGAAATAATTTTGTCATCTTGGCCTTCTAAAATTTTGAAAATTTCGGCTGAGGCTCAGAAAAAGAGAGTCTGGCTTTTGGCCTTCCAAAATTTTAAAATTTCTTTGCCAACTAAAAAAGGTTAAATTTTCTCGCTAAAAATTATTGAACTCTTTTTCGCCTTCCAAAATTCTAAAATTTTCTTGGCTTTCCCAAATTCTTTAAATTTTCTTAGCCTCAAAATTTTTCATTATTTTCTTAGTCTTCCAAAATTCCTAAAATTTTCAAAAGGCAAAGACCGCCGAAGCAAGCAACAATCAAGAGGTAGCACTTGCCCATCTGGACAACGTTGCTTACCATTCTACTTTATTGAAATGTGCGGCCGTCGAGTTTCAGAAAGAAAAAGATTTGACGTACGATTATGCCGATTTGACGTTTCAGGCAACAGAGAAGTTAGAAAAATTGCTAAAGGAAAATGGTAAAGATGAGTTTTGAATATTTTTAATGAAAACTTTTGATTAAAAAGGAAATTAGATATTTTAAGTGAACCAAGCCTGACGTAAAATCTTTTCTAAGATATAAGAAATATTTTACGATATATGACTAAAATAAATCTAATATTCAAATTTTTCCCACAATTTCACCTTTATTTATTGAATATTTACCGTATTTACTCGATCAATTCCCCACCCTTGAATAATTCCCCACCCTCTATTAATTCCCCATGCCAGGGATGAGTTGAAAAAATAATTCCCCAGGGGAATTAATCGAGTAAATACGGTATATAATTCAAATTTTAGAAAAAATTTAAAAGATTAATGGAGAATTAAAAATTTTTGAAAAAATAAACTTTCATAAAATATTTGAGGAAAAATACATCACTTTTCTAAAAATAAATATTTTTTAATTAATTTTTCCCGGAAGTTTTATTTTCTCAAAAAATTTTTCTTCACAAAATATTTTTGTGAAAACGGAATTTTAAATTTTTTCTACAAAATTTAAATACTAATATTTAAATGTGGAATTTGTGGAAAAACCTTTTTTAAATATTATGTTGATTAAGTTCTTCTATCGTAGAAGATAGCTAAATTATCAATAAAGTTTTGGTGAAATATTATCTAGCTTACTTAAAATATTTAATTATGCTAATTTCCAAAAAAATGCTATATCCATGATAATTCCATCCATTGAATAATTTTAATAATTATGAATTTTTCGGAAAAATATAAACCATTTCATAAAATCATGAATCGAGATCCGACCTTCCCCTTCTTCCCCTCTCCTCCCCAAAAGGCGCTGCCTCTTATGAATTTAACCCAAAAAACCCTACCTTTAACATAAAGAGAATAACCAAAGTTTATTCTATTTTATATTTTTTACTAATTTTTATAACATTTTACATGTTAAGTTGTAATTTTTTGTAATTTTTTTGTTATTATTTCTTATCCCTCCCTTTTTTATATTTTCAATTTTCTAGGCACTTTCGGGTCTAACTTTATCGGGTCGGGACTTACGTGTCACTTTCACAATATGGTTCTAATAACAATTATATATTTTCATTATATAATTAATTATTTATCAATCTTTTTTCATGTAAATCTTTTTTTTGGTGATATTTTATAACTTGTGATAAAATAAATTAATCTTTTGATAAAATATTTATAGAAATAATAAACAGTTTAAAATCTATTTTTATAATTTTTTGATTAGATCTATTTGAATAATATTTTATTGTTAATTTATTGTATTCTAACTATTTACTTTAAAAAAATTTTAAAATAATTTTAAATAATTTAATTTAAGATTTATAATTATTTACTACTTATTATTTTAGGTTTTAGTCTAAAAAGTTTTACAATAAAAAGTATGAATAGTTTTTATGAGTTGTATGAACAAAAATTAGTGAATGTTGTGACTAGAATTGTCGGTTTCACCAAATTCTTCGATTAATCAAAATCGAACCGATAAGCCGAACCGAGAATCTTCGGTTTTCGGCTTTCGGAAGACATATGGTTTTAACTATATAATAACATATAGTTAAAAAATTACTCTTAATTGAAAAGATATACAATAAGAATAAACGTTTAATCAACATAAAAAGTAGAGATCGGACCGTACCGTACTACGGCCGTATTTTTCTGTATTTATCGGTATTCCGTATCGGTAATACGGTACGGAAAAGAAACAAAGGTAACGCCTGCCGCACTGAAAAGGAAGAAATCTGTTTTCTTGGCCTTCCATTATTCTTAAAATTCTTGCTTGTGGCGGTGAATTTGTTGCTTTACATTCGAGAAATATAGAGGGTTTCCTTTAAATCCCCTTAATCTCTGTAAATCGACTTATATCCACCTTAAACATTCGATTTCCTAACCCCACCTATTACTACAAACCTAACAATATCCCCTTTATCTCCCGATATACCTACATTCAAATCCCCTTAATCGCTGAAAATCCACCGATATACCCTCAGATATCCCTCCAAATCCATCTTAATACATGAAAATCACTGATATACCTCTTTATATACCTAAATGTTGTTCTCCTCATATTGAGACTTCTGTAAAGCTTCCGCGAACTCGCTGAACAAACTTACATTGCAATGTGGCTGAAAAAAGAATTAAGTCAGCCCGTTTTTAAATACTCCTTGCTTACATTAAATCAGACCCCACAAGCTAAATACACATGTGTTTGAATCCGAAGAAAATACCTAACTTTAAAAAACATATTGATATTCTTAAACACTAGTTTCAGTAGAAATGGAATTACATACGCATTAATTTTTAGAGAGCGAGAGCCTTGGCTGTGATTCTTGATTTTGGATCAAGGATTCTTGAACTAGAGTCAAAGAAAACTCAAGTAACGCTGAAAAATGCATTTATCGGGATTATGGATCCAACAAAAATCAAGGTTCGGACCCAGATTCAGCCCGTTCTCTATTAATTTCTTTTTTATCAATCAAATCAAAAAAGTCAAGATCCACCGTGATAAGTTTTTAATAATTTTTGAAATTAAAAATTTATAAATTAAATTATACTTGTCCAATATTTTAAAAGATAAAAGGTCAACTTTTATAGTTTTACATTTTATTAAATTTTAATACTGTGTCAAAAGCAAATTGATAGGGACAAACTGGTACTGATAAATTTAAAACTATTTCGTCGCAAATAGACAAAACAGAAAACCTAGCTTAGCCCGAATTAAGCTGGCATATGAAGGGAAGTGTTATAGATGAGAGGCCACTTTAGAGAGCTTCTATTGTAAATTATGGTACTTATCCGTTATACACATGTAACTGATTATCACAAACCGAATGCCAGCTGAATTTGATCGAATATAACTTTATGAGGCTTGATCCAATACGAATCAATTTTATATCAACGAAAACTATTAATAAGCAATATCTTTTTTCCAACTTTATGGATCAATTCTGATCACTCATTAAAAAGTTATAAATGGATAAATGTTTGTGGATGTATAACAGGGCTGGATTTTCTTCCGCTTCCGTCTTCCGTCTTCCGCCGAATTCCGTCTTTTTTGACCCTTCCGCTTCCGCCTTCCGCTTTTTCACCCTCTTCCGCCAAAAATACACCCCTAATTCCGGTAAAATTTTTGGCAAGTTGTTGATTTTGTTGACCTTGATTTTCTCGTGAAATTTTTTGGCGTTGTGTTTATTTTAATTTATATTTTAAAGATAATGTTTTTTATAGTGACCGGCAGAATAGATTTTTCCGGACCCGGATTTGTAACTTGAACCGGACCGGATCCGGTCGGACCGGATCCGGCCCCACTAACCTTCGATATCCCTCTAAATCCATTGATATCCCATTAATCACAAAAATCCTTCCAAATCCCCCAGATATTGTATTTAATCCTTTTAATTTTATTAAATTTCTGGGACTCAGTTGAGGTACATAAAAGGGGGACTCAGTTGTGCGAACTGAGTCGTGAGGGCTCAGTGAAATGCTCCGATTTTTGAAGGCAAATAATGAAGAATTAATCCTTTTCAGCGCCGCAGGCGAAAATTTTTATTTATTCAGAAGGCCAATGGTCAAAAATCCTATTTTTTCTAAAAAATACAAGAAAATTGGGGAAATACCAGAACCGGATCAAATTCCAAATCCGGTGTCCGGCCGGATTTTTCCGGATTAATCCGGTCCGGTTTTAGTCCTGAAAATGTTGAAAAATTATTATTTCTACATCATAATATGAAAATTTTTAATTTTGATTATGAATAAAAATTTTTTTATTTTTCTTCCGCTTCCGTCTTCCGCCTACTTCCGTCTTTTTTGGGTCTTCCGCTTCCGTCTTTCGTCTTCCGTTTTTTTATTTTCTTCCGTTTCTTCCGCCTTCTGTCTTCCGCTTTTTAAAATTCAAAATTCTCCAGCCCTGATGTATAACTTTGTGGATGTATATTTACTATGTCTTTGCACTTTATTATGTTATTAACGATTTACATAATACAAAATAAATTTATTTAATTAAAGTTAAAAAATATTTAAAAAAATAATGAAAAGTTAAAGAAATAATTAATAATTATATAATGAAAATATAATTAATTGTATAAATTGTTTAATTAGATATTAAACAAAAAAATTTGCTGATAAATAAATAAAAATAGTTAAATAAAATTAATGATTAAATAAAACAATAAAATAATTAAGGGCTTATAAATAAAATTAGAAATAAAATTAAGCGAACAAAATTTAAGATATTATAAAATTGAAATTATTATATGAAAAAATGGTTATCGTAAATGTTGAAATAATGTCCTCTCAGATAATTACCCCCTCCCTATTAATTACCCCCAAAGCCAGAGATTGAAAAAATAATTACTCCTCCTAAAAATATGTAGTTATAATTAGCCATTTTAAAAAAGCTCGAATAATTAACCCCTCCCTATTAATTACCCCCTCCAGCGAAAGGTCGAAACAATAATTCCCTGGGTTTTTATTTTAGCAAATACGGTAATTAAGTAAAAATTAAATAAATAAAATGAAAACAGATAAAAAATAAAATAATTCAAATCAAGGATCTTGCAGCGATTTGCCGAAAAGGTGCAAAAAATCTTCCGAAAACTCGATTCACATTTTTTTGGAATCTAGTTAGCAAGATCCCTGAAGTATGGATATTATGCAAATTTAATTAGTTTTCTGGGAAAACGTTTAAATTATAAAAATTAAATAATGGGATTAAATTATAATATTAAAACTTAAAATTTTCACGGAAAGGGGGAAACGAGGGGGTAGAAATAAAATTATAAAACGATAAATGACAAGAAAATGTTGACAAGAAAATAAAATAGAATGTTCGACATTTAGAATTAAATAAAAATTAAGGAAATATTTCAGGATAATGCAAACGAATGGGGATAGAATTACCATGGAAGGATACTTTTGACTCCATCAGCGACCCAATCCACCGCCTTACCAACTCCCTCTTTTACCAACTTAATTCCTTCACCCGCCAATTTGCATAATTCAGTAATGCCTTTATCCGCCACCCACTCGAGCCCCTCTCCTGCCAAAGAACATAATGGTGCACCAAGACCCGCTGTTTTTACAACACAAGCCGTTTCCAAACCCCCAATCACTTTCTTTGCCGCCTTTTTAGCATAACCCACACCTTTCTTTTTCAAAAACTTCTCTGGATCTAAAAATTATGTTTTACCTACAATTTTATAAAAAAGCATATTTCAATATATGTATTAGCAATTACTTATTTTATAAAAACTATGTACTGAAAATATAGTATGTACTGAAAAATTTTGACTTTTATCGGTATTCATTAGTATTTTTCGGTACTACAATAAGGACAAATTCCGAGGATTAAAATTATTTTTCAAATAGTGTTGTATCCAGATCAGGGATGGGCGCATTGCATTATGCGTTATTTGCTTAAATATTGGTCTTTCGTTGCATTTCGAGTTTTTTCGACGAAAATAACACCTAATCCGATGAAAAACATAAAGAAATAATGGTAATTGTATGGTTCGATTTCCGTTCCCCGGGGCAGGGAATTCATTTCGGTTCTTAAAAAATTTTTATTTGTAGAGCCAAAAAAGCAAGAATTTTTATTTGCAGTGCCAAAAAAGGAAGAATTTTGGAAGGAAAATAACTTTTGTAAGAATGCTATTAAACTTACAATTAATTGATCTGCCTCCCTAAATTATTACGAGACCTTCCTTACATAGTTACTTAAGAATTTCATCATTACTTAAGAATTTTAGTTCCGGATACAGATATCCGCGGATCTCGCATGATCTACCAGCCTTACTCATGACAACTAATTAAAATTTCTTTAAAATTACGTTAAATTACAGTTTTTAACCAATTTTTTAATAAAATTTACGTGAGCTTTAATTTTTTTTAGAATTCCCCGGGTGAAGCCATCGAGAGTTCCCCGCAACTTTCCCGCAAACCCCGTTCCCCGCAACTTCGCAACTTCCCGCAACCACATTCCCCGAAACCCCCGTTACCCGTAAACTCAGCCCCACCCGGTAATATCGAACTCCAGTTAATTATCCTACCAAATTCTCAAAATTTTCACATGCGGCGCTATCAAAATACTGGCCCCAAGGCATTCTAAAACCTCCAAAATTTATACCTGCGACGCTGAAAATAAAAATCTTGCTTCTAAGCCTTCCAAAATTTTCAAAATTCACGAATGCCTGGTAATAGGAGGCAGATTTTTTGTATATCAATATTAAGCTCAACTATAATGATACCCCTTAATCTTAAGATAACTCAACTCCCCTGACATCCTCTGTAATCCACCGCTATCACTTTAAATCACAATAATCCCTCTAAATTCCTTTATATCCTTCGTAATCCCCTTGTATCCCCTATATCCCACCAAATTATCATCAATCCAAAACCTTCTATCACAAAATCTATGTAGTTCTCAATGACATTTAGTATTATTTCAATTTTTAATTGAAAAATGGCTAATATTTAATAAAAAAATTCTCACCATTTTCGCGTTGGCGGAAAAATTTTTCGTAGCGTTTTGCGTTTTTCCCAATTGTCCCATGCACCCAGCCCCCATCCAAATCCCTTTAAGTCGAGAGATGTGGACTATACGCCTACATTTCATTCGAATCATCCCTTCCCTTATCTCGAAAATTTTTTTTTATTTTTAAAAATCTTTAATTACCCTCTAAAAATGGCTGGTTAGCACTTATCATACTCTTTCCCTTCTCTACCAAGTTCTTTATTCGCTGATTCTTGGCTGCTCTCTTTTTTCTTTTACTTTCTTCTGTTGAACAGCCATCATCTCCAGATTTGTCTTCCTCAGCCTGGAGCCTAGCTTGTAATTTTTCTGTTTCGATATCCTCTTTCCAATTTTTTAACATATTAATATCAATCCGCATTTCTGTCATATTTGCTTCCATTACATTAATTCGATCCTCCAATTTTTTTCTCCCCTCCTCGTCTTTTTTGTCCAACTTATTAAGCAAAGCTCTGAGTTCGGCAATTTCTTTATCTCTTTTAACCCGCTCATCGATTTCATCACTAAGCTAAAATAAATTTATTTTTTCTAAATTTATGTTTAGATTATATCGTTTACGGTAACTCCCAGCATTTCCCTTTTATTTGGTTCGCTAATCTTTCGTCAATGCACCTTACTTCAATACCTTTCGTCAATAAGGTTGTCGGATCAGATATCCGAAATTTTCGGTTTGGATCCTAGAATTATGAAGAAGGAAGAAATCTTGCTCTTTCAAAATTTTCGACTGCGACGCTGACAAAAATCTCAAATTTTTGTCAAAATCTCAAATTTAAAAAAATCAAATTTTTGTCAAAATCTCAAATTCAAAAATCTCAAATTTTTGAGATCCAAAAATCCCAAATTTTTGCCTTAGGTGCAAAAATACGGATAGGAGAGATGAAACTTTAGATCCAACATCACTCTTTCACAAAATCAATTTATATTACCGTATTTCCTCTAATAGAACGACATGTCGTTTTATTTTTCAACCTCCCTCTAGACTGTCGTTCTATTAAGGGCTGTCGTTCAAATAGAGGCTGTCGTTCTATTTTTCAACCTATTTTTTACACTGTTTATGAAATTTTTATTAAGATTTATATCATTATAATAATTTTATTAATGAAGAAAAATAGTTAAATTTTCCCATCAATAGCATTGGTAACCAGTGGTGTCTAAGTTCCAGTCCCGGAACTAATTAGTTCTAGTTCCAGAACTAGAACTACGGAACTAACGATTATCTGGAACAAGTTTGGAACTAGAACTACGGAACTAATAAATGCCTGGAACTAGCTTGGAACTGAAACTATGGAACTAGTAAATGTCTGGAACTAGCTTTGGAACTAGTTCTGGAACTCACAATCTCTGATATCCTGCATACATATATCCCGCGAAATTAAAGGCTCTTAAGAAGATATTTGCGGATTAACTGGTATAAAATGGATTTGAGGGTATTAAGAAGGATACCAGAGGATTTTTGAGGTTAAAAAGTAATATAGAGGGATTAGGAAGATTTAATGATACTAGGATTAAGTGAGATACCGGTGGATTTGATGTGTCAGTATTGATATATAGGGGGATTAAGAGGGAATCGGGGAATTTTGGCGGGGATATCAGAGGATTTGGAGGGATATCGAAAGAATAAGGTATATATCAATGGATTTAGAGTCATATAATGGGATCTGGAGTGATAAAGAGCCTAGAATAAATAGCAACCGCTTAGTTAAATAGTTAAATAAAAAAAGACAGGGTGTCGTTCTAATAGGGGTGTCGTTCTAATAGAGGCTGTCGTTCTATTTCTCAACCTCCCTCTAGACTGTCGTTCTAATAGGGGGTGTCGTTCAAATAGAGGCTGTCGTTCTATTAGAGGAAATACGGTATGTTAATACAACAATGCGCTTTAATCTGCCGAATGCCCACGATAAACCTCCAAATCCAACGTAATCCTTTGATAACCTCTTAATCGCCTGATATCATACATATAATGTCTACCATAATATACTCAAATCCCTTTAAATAATATTATCATTAATTTTCACCCCGGAGCCAACATGATCGGCTCCGGAGCCGGAGCCAAGAATTTAAAGCCCGGACTAGCCAACAAATCCCAATCCTTCTATATCTTTCCGGGACTCAACTTTTCAGAGCCCCTCCCCAAATTCCCATTAACTTTTAAGCTATTAAATTGGGGGGGGGGACACCCCAGTTTACCGCCGCCCAATTTACCGCAGCCCAGTTTACCGGGAGCCCAGTTTACCGCGTGCCCAATTTACCGTCATGAAAATTTTTATTATGGCGGGAGGAAGTTGATCTAAGAAAGTAGTATGTTGTTTCAATGACGGGTACTCCCCCGTTGCGGACCAACTTCACCCGCCTTAGAACAACTTTCCCCGTCCACGGAACAACTCCCCCGCACTTTGAACAACTCCTCCCGCTGACGGAACAATTTCCCCCGCTGACGGGACAACTTCCCTGTTGACGGGACAACTTCCCCGTTGACGGTACAATATGCCCGTTGACGGCGGATGTTGTTCCGTCAACAGGGATGTTGTTCCGTCAAAGGGTAAGTTATTTCCTTGGTGAAGAATATTCCGCTGGAGACGAAAGTTCCGATAAGTCTTGGAGACGAGAGTTCCGGAGAACCCCGCCATAATAGTAAAAATTTTCATGACGGTAAATTGGGCCCGCGGTAAACTGGGCTCGCGGTAAACTGGGCGGCGGTAAATTTGGCGCGTTAAACTATGCGGCGGTAAATTGGGCTGCGATAAACTGGCCTGCTCCCTAAATTGGGGATATAAGGAAATTGGAGGTATTATGCCTGACTAAAGGGCCATTGACGAAAGGTATTGACGGAAGGTGCACTGACATAAGTTTGATAAAACGTTGGGCAACCTTTTATTTTCCTTACTTATTCTAAATTTTTTGAGTTCACATTTTTTCTAACTTTTGTCTTTATTGTATTTCCACTAAAATTAAGTGAACTACATATTATTAACGGATTGTGATTTGTAATTTAAGAAAAGGAAGGAAAAATGGGAGGAATCCATATCTATTTTTATTCTCAAAAAATTATTCGATTTTTAAATTTAATTAAGGGACGGTTATATTTTTTCAATACTAATTCTTCTTCTATCGCTTTATGATTTTAGCTTGAGTATTAATCTTAATATGAAGAATAAATTTATTTTGGTACTCTTTGGTTGCATCCCCGGTTCGTGACATTAGCGCCATTTTTATTATACGCCTGGCGAGTTTTGCGCCTCGATATTTGCGCCGCAATTATCCAAAAAAATAAAAGAATAACTACAGTCAGGTTTCACTTTAGTGTACACCTTGGGCTTAAAAAATGGTATCCATAAGCTCAAAAAAATTCAGGGAGATAAAAAGAAGTATAGGAGCTGAAAACAACTATTAAAACTTCTTTCCACGTTTTTAATCGCTACTAGAGAAGAAATTACTAACAAACATTTGCGGCATGTGAAGAGATAACCAAAGAGTAACGTTATTTTTACCATTTCACTATTTTTAATAAAGTCCCATAATAAAACCTCATTCCACATTTTTCCTATCTTTGTGAGGCTATTCTTGGTAATATTCAATTTCGTTCCCCCCTCTTTTTTCCTTCCTCAAAGTATTACAAAATGGTCAGTCAATCTCAAGAAAATTTTTATCCAAATGATAGCTCATTCGAAAGAGCTCTTCGAGCTGAGTCGAATGACATATAAATCAACGCGGTTATACATGGTTTGACAAAGTTATGACCTGAATTAGACCTAAAGGAGTCGGCGACTTATGTCATAACTTTGTCAAATCTTGTCCAATCACGTTGATTTTGGTGCCATTCGACTCAACTCGACGAGCTCTTTCGAATGAGCTATTATTTGTATAAATTTACGTCCTTATGGTTTTTCGTCTCTATGGTTGTTCAATTTTCAGGGGTCTGTATCTCGGTCAAATCAGGTCCGATTTTTTCGATTTTGGTGTTATTCGACACGGCTCGACGAGTTCTATAACTTATGATTGACTGACCATTTTGTAATACTTTGAGGAAGGAAAAAAGAGAGGGGAACGAAATTGAATATTACCCTATTCTTTATTTCTACGTCAATAGGGCACCCCGATATACCAGACCTGGTCACGGATACTGATTTTCGTATCCGTATCCGGATATTTACGGCGGATACAGGCGGATATCCGCAGGCATTTTGGTATTATCTGTATCCATATCCGTATCCATGACCAGGTCTGCGATATACAACCAAATTTTTTATGATGGTAACCCATTTTATATACATTTTTAATAAAATTTGTAACTGTATGTTAAATTATAACCTTTTTTTTCATATCTGCCATCTCTTCGTCGTGCTTATCAAGTCTATCAGTGTTGGCACCTATTTGCTCTTCAGTATCCTTTATAAGGCGCCCATTCTCACATTTCCTATTAAAAATTAATACTATGTACATAATTAAAAAATTTTTAATAGAAAAGTTTTTTCTTGGTTAAATTTTTTGCTTAAGAATAAAATTGAAAATGAAAAAAGTTGAGAAATACATATCGAGATTAATAATATTTTTCAAAAATTTCGAAAATCTTTAATAAAGATTTACACACCGATATGACCATATGACTCCTCGATTATGTACAAATGGGCATAGCATAATGTCGAAAACAATTTTTTAAAGCTGAAGACAAAAGATGAAAAAAGTGGAATGGAATTTAAAAACGGAAGATGGAAGCGAAATAGTAAACATCACTCTTTTGTGTCGTAAAGTACAGGTTCGGGTTAGGTACCGAAATTTTAGTCACTGGAATTTTGGTTACCAAAATTTTTCGGAACTTTGGTCACCAGAAGAATTTTGATCACCAAGTAAAAAACGGAATATCGGGCACTGAAATTTTAATCACCAATAGAAATTTTGGTCACCAAACAAAAAAACTAATTTAAAGCTTTCAATAGTAATATGATCAGTTGATAAAAGTTGAGAGTGATCGAGTAATTAACAGAAAGTGATTATTTGATCAACAGAGAGTGAACATTTGATTAACAGAAAGCGAGTGATCAGTTAATCAACAGAGAGTGAAAGTGATAAATAGGAGAAGAGAGAGACCACTTGGTCAATATAGTCCAGCTAGGAATTTGAAACGCACGGAGCCGAAGCTCCAATGCCTCACGGTTAATCATTGAAACAAAGAAAGTGAATGAAAGATAAGGGAAAAAATTATTGATACCTACACCGGGAGTACCAAAAAGTCCCGATAACAAAAAGTATCAAAATTTTCAAAATCTGTTCGGGACCGAACCGTGCCGAACAATAGTAATTATGTGGCGCGCTGTAATAGCAATATTGATAACTTTTCCTCCTTTATCTTTAATACATAATTGATAATACATATTCTAATGAACTTTTAATCATTAGAGGGAATGTACCAAAGGGGGACTTGTTATTCTTGATTCGAGTTATTAATCTTGATTCGTATTAATCTTGATTTCTAAAAGGTATAATTATTAACCCTAATTAAATGGAAATATTTAGGAATAATTTATACTTATAATTATTGGAATTCATTGAGTACCCCTTTCAATTATTCATTTTTAAGGCTAAACGACATTTGCGGACCCGCACTTGCGGATCGACACATGCGGATTGACTTTTGCGGGTTTGCACTTGCGGACCGACAGTTGCGGACCGACATATGCGGACCGACACTTGCGGACCCGACATTTGCGGAATGAAGTAAAAAATAAAAAGGAATTAAAAAAATAAATACTTCAAAAAATTTAATAGAAATTTATTTAAATATGAAAATTAGAGATCCGCCCGACCCCGTTCCAGAATCATTTTTCACATTTATCCTCGACCCAAACTCCTTCGTGAAAAAAGTTATAACCCCGTTCCCCGCCCAGAAAAAACTCAGTCCTCCTACCATTGTTAATATTCCGACGTTTGTTTCAAATAGAACGTTTGTTTCAAATTGAAATTAGAGAAGGAAAGGGAGTGGCGAGCGTTTACGGTAACTTTTCTAAGAGATACAAAATTTCAAAGACGCTTGATTGAAATTCTTGGTTGCCTGTTGGAGAGAATGAGTCCCTTTTTCTCTTAAAAATAAGGAGAGTTTACATTAAATTTACTAATGAACGAAAATTTTCAAAAATTATATCCAAAAATAGATTTTTTAAAAATTTTTAAAGAGCTACGGGTAAGATTTTAACCCACGTCAGATGAGAGTACAATTCTTTTACCCGAGTAACAAACTAGAACTCCGTTGTGGCGTTACCCGCATTTTGAATAAGAATTCTGAGTCAAACTAGGTTTCAAAAAATAAAGAAAAAATTTTCTGGGATTGGCTCCGGATTTGTAACTAAAACAGGTCTTTTATCATCTTTTTTAAGAATTCATTTCGGGTCCCCAAAAGTCGGTCCGTAAGTGTCGGTTCGCAAGTGCGGGTCCGCAAAAGTCGGCTAACCATTTTTAATGCCAAATATATGTACTTTTAAACCCATTCAAAATTAAGATTTCCTAATTTGTTTAAACAAATACATCCAATAATTTTAGGTAAGATTTATTAGTTATATTAAAATTTAATACATTTATGAGGGATGAAAAGGAATTTTGCAAAACTTGGGAGCTTTATAATTAAGAATACTAATTAAGAATACTACATACTTAAATTAAAAAGTTTTACATTTTTTTGGGAATATCTTGAAATTTATTAAGAAATTTTTATAAAAAATTTTCCCAACATTTTGCAAAATTTCGTTAAAAATGTTTATTTATCGCGTCGGGACATTCTTTAAAGTCACAAAGTCAAACTTCTTAGTAACGGCAATTAAATTAATTCTGCAATAACCCCAACAATTACTGCCGTAAGGACCACAAAATTAATTCCAATAAATCCAGCAATCACTTAAAAATATCTGATTGACTATGGTTGTTAAGCATGACAAGAGTTAACCCTACTTGTGTCTATTTCAATCTGTATTCTACTAAATAACAGCAGTAACACTATTAAATAAATTCCGGGAACGGGCAAAACTACTGCAGACCATAACTAATGATGATTTTGGCAACATTCGACGCAGCTCAACTAGATTTGTCGAAACGTGCAAAATTGTGCACGTCTAGTTAAAAGCCCTGAGGTTAGGATGTGGGTGGGGGGAGAGGATGAGAGGGGGGGAGGTGTACCCCAATTCCTTCTATGCAACGGAATAGTGAAGCGAAACTTTTCTTGCCTTGGGAAAATGCTTCAGTTTTATCAATTTTTGTTGTAATTGTTGATTGTGGAGTTGTTAAAGTTTGCGATTTCTTGGCAAATTTATTTTCTTCGGTTGAAGCTGGAAGCATTTTAGTTGAAGATTTTTTGGTTGTAACTTCGGTGAATGTTGTAGTTGTAGACAATGACGTTGATTCCGAGGTAGTTATTAATGGTTGAAGAGAAAGTGAATGGTTATAAACAAGTCTCCCGTTACTACATTCCCTTTAGTAAGATTAAAAGTTCATTTGTTGAATTTATATCAATTACGTATGACATGGAGGAAGAAAAATTTTGAGAATTACCTATTATAAAACCTTTTACGCGGAAAAATGTTTTATAACAGGAAAAGTTTTATATTACTTCCGTTCCAGAAAAAGGAAATTCTCCAGGAGCAGAGAATTTGTATTCTCCGTCCCCGTTACCATTCCCTAGATTTTTTTCAAATTGAATATATTTTGCTTAAGATTAAGAGAAAATTTCTTAAATCAGTCACGGCATTTTTCATTGACTAAATAGTTTCCATAAATTAAAAAAATTTCAAAATTTTCGCTTGAGCGATGAAAAATGAGGAAATCTGGTTTTAGGCTTAAATTAAAATTACTTAAAATTACCATTTTTATCGAATTTTATTTAGATTTAAGATTACTTTAGAATTGTTAAAAAGTTCCAACGCGGTAAGTTAGTGGCGTATCTCATGTGCGCGTTCCCGAATTATATCCCGTTTCTATTTTAAGAAAAATGACAACGACATGTACTAGAAAAATATCCTCCAAATTCACTGATTCCTCCCAACCTTGCTAAAACCCCGATTTCTTCCTTAATCTTCCCTGCTGGCACGATATCCACAAAAAATAGAAATTTTGGGTGGAGTAAGTTGAGGAGGGGTAGGCCACTGAGTAGTGGATTTTGCTAACTGATGGAAAAGTTTAAATATGCGCAACACTGAGAATAGTTTATATTTTTAAGAATTAATGATAGTTCGAGAGAAACAAAGCAAAATTCTCAATATTTTTAGCAAAATTCTCAATATTTCGTCTGCGGCGCTATAAAAGAGAGATTTGAGTTCTAAAAATTTTCAAAAGAAAAATCATAAAATTTTCAAAATTTTTGCCTGCAGTGATAATAGAGAAAGCTCTGAGTTAAATACCAATGTCATGCTTTGACTCTGGATCTGTGTCTCAGAGTTGAATAGGGTCCCCCGAACTCCTTAAATTCCTAGTAATCTCTCCAATTCATCTTAATCCCTCCAATCCTTAATAAATATATGCCAATCAACCATTTGGAGGTTTCGGAGGGGACTCGATCGATATTCAGCGATATCTCTGCAAATGAGTTAGAATCCCCTTGATCTTTTAAAATTCTGATATCCATTCAATTCACTTGACATCTCCGATATACATACATCCAAATTTTGCACAATAATTTTTCTCTTAAGCAATTTTGTTTTCAAATTTTGACTTAAAGTTATCTATTCCGACATTTTTCTAAGTGAAATTTTGTCTTTTTGCATCTCCGATTTACGACTTGCGAAAAATTGCTATATTTTCAATTTTCGACAGTTCATATTTTTGCCACTTTTATTACTCCCGACCTAACCCTGCTGACACTGCTTATTCAAGTAATGACTATTATTAATATAATGCATTGAATAAATTTATATATGTATTCTTTTAAAATTTTTATTAAGACTTACATATAACACAATTTACGGATGAGTTCATCTTCTGGGGAAGGCGTGTAGTACATCCAACTTTGTAAATGACGTTCAACTCCATAGGGTCCTAACCAAATAGATAATTCTTTGTGACCCTTAGGGAAGCTTTTGTAACAATTTTCATCGCTAAAATAATTATTGTAATAATTTGTTTATAAATTAATAATTTAGGCTGTAGCCGCAAAACTCCGCGCGAAGCGCGGAGTTTTGCACATTAGGTTAGGTTGACTAAACCTATGGGGTTTAGGGGATACCTAAACCCCATAAGGTTAGGTATGTTGTTTTTCTATCGTAACTTTGTTCAAACTTATACAATCACGACGAGCTCTTTCGAATATGGTATAATTTGCATATTCGAATTTTTCACCCGAAAATCGAGCTTATCCCCCCCATGGTTTTTCAGTTTTTCGGGAGCTATAACTTGGTTCAGAGTCATTTCCTGAAATTGGGAGTAGTACGGTTCGACTAAGCTCGCCGAAACGAATCGAATGACATATGTCACGTCTCGAACTTTTACTACCGGTACAATACACTATATCCATAATTTATGTTAAAAATATTTTAGATTTATTTAAGAAATTTTAATTACACTTGAATCCTATCTTCAATTATTTCATCATAATATCCTGTCACACTACATTTTTTGAATATTTCGCAACACCTGTTTGAAATATTTTTTATTAAAATAGTAGTGATCTTGTATTATTATCCTCGTAGAACACATCAAAAATAGGGTACGTATTTAATCAAAAATAGGTTTAAAAATACCCCCCCCCTTTTTTTGAGTCTAAGGGTTTCATCAGATATAAATACATAATTTCCCTGTTGAATACATATTAATTGATTTCCATTTTTTAATTTTAAATAAAAATCATTACCGTTCCATTCCTTTGTCATACGGCTTAAAATCATGTGAACATCTAAAATAGAATTTATTTATGTACTTTATTTTTTGATAGCAAAAATGTTGTTTTACTTTTGAAATATCTAAGCTTCGGTTATATAATACTAATTTATTCTGATTAAGTTTTTAAATAATTTATTTATTTTACTAACAGCGGATAAACATCAGTTCTATAAATACAATTAACATCTTTGTCATTCTTGCAAGTTTCAAGTTCAAATTTTCGTCTTTCGGGATATTCGGGTTCTGCCCATTTGTTTGGATATTTATCTAAATTTTAATTTTTTGTTTAATTAAATGAAGTAAATTAAAATACGATGTAAATAGAGTCATGACGATGACGATCCCCACACTAAATTAAAAAAATTTAATGAATAATTCAATTATGTAGTCGGACCTCACTTATGTATATATACGCTCATTGGGCCGTAAATATACCTATATAGTATAATAAAATGAGGAATTTAAACTTTTGTGACAGATGTACGAGACCATAAATAGAACTATGGTAAAATCTTAGGGATTTTTTTACTTTTTAAGTAATTTACTTTTTTAATTTTTCAAAATTTACAAAAAAATTTTTATAATTTTTAAAATATACTTTTTTAGATATTTTTGAGAAATTTTCTTTCAAAATCTCTTATATCTGTCACAAAAGCTTAATCACACCCAAATTTTTGTAAAAAAATATATAATCTATAAGTATTGATTGTTTTTTTGTTTCCCGCATTAGCAGCGACGATCCAAAACATCAATAAAACTGATGTTTTGGAAATTCTTATGGATTCAAACATTTTCTTTCTTTACCCTATAAGTATAAATTAATACGTTAAATGTTTCTTAAAGTTAAGTTTATTGTTATCTTGTAGACAGATTAAAGAGCGAAAAATACCGATCTCAATATCTGTGATTTTCGTTAGAGATGATCTCGTTTTGGTACGGTCTTTATTTAGAATATACATACTATGTAAGCGAGGCCCAACATATTATTTATATGTAAAAATACCTCCGATCAAGCCTCTATTAATCTGGTAAAATGTTTCTTTCAGAGGAAGCCATTTGCAAGTGTAATTGCAAGTGTATTGCGGGTCGTCTTCACACCATTTCGCACAATTAAGGCATGGATACAGTCCCTATTTTAATTATGTTTACCAAAAAATTAATTAAGCTACTAAATATAAATTATATGGCGGTCCTTCAGCAACACTTCCAATAAATAAAAACATCATAACAATTATCATCATCATAGACGTAGTCGTTGCCATTTTCTATAAGTAATTTTATCAAAATTTTGTTAATTTCTTTTTTGCTATAGGTTATAAGTAGTGCTACATGTTATAAATAGTATAAATCCCGCGCGTAACGCGGGATTTTGCACAAGCGCCTTGCCTACGCCCCATAGGTTTACGTTGACATTTTTGAACCTGTTTATCTTGGCTCAGAATCAAAGCTCAAGGAGCTCTTTTGGACGAGCTATAATTTGTATAATTGAATTTTTTACCCCAAAAATTAGCTTACTCCCCCCTATGGTTTTTCTATATTCAATCGCCTGTATCTCTGCGAGTTTTCATCTCTGGCAGAAAATTATTGCATTAGCTCGATGTGTGGAATCGAATTGTATATACATCGATTCTCGATATACTAAAGCGACACGGATGATAATTTAAAAATTAGCAAGCAATTTACTCTACGATAAAGTTTATTAAAATTTATAGCCCCATATAGCGAGGGAGGAAGACTGTTAAGACCAAGATACAATTTTTTAGCCTAAGGAAAACCAATTTTTATAAGTTATAGTCGAACTTCTCATTTGGACTGAACTAACTTATTTTGTTATTAAGTAGCTCCACTGGGTTACCCAACTTTTACAATCTACTCTTATTGAGGGGTTCTAGTGTTGAGGGTATTTTACAGTGAGATCGGCTCCCGGACAATCCGTCAGTGGACAATCCGGCAGTGGAAAATCCGTCAGTGGACAATCCGTCAGTGGTCGGACAATCCGTCAGTGGTCAATCCGTCAGTGAACAAATTAGAAATTCTTACCTCTTCCCAACCTACCGCGGCCAGAAAATTTTATTTTTCGTATTGGGGATTATAAGAGATATCGAAAATTTGGAGATTAATGAGGAAATCGGCAAATTTGGGTATATAAAAGGTCATTGGATTTATGAGACATCGGGTATTTTAAAGGATATCGTGGAATTAAGGGAAATACAATATATTTGGAGTATTATGGTGGTTATCGAGGAATTTGAGAGATTAAGAGGGATTTCGTGGATTAAGTGGAATATCAACGGATATAGATTGATCTGAGGATTTGAAGGTAGTTCCAAGATATTCATCTAAGAACAATATTATGCATCGCGTTCCAATAATCCCACGATATTTATCCAAATCCAACAATAATCCCACCCGTTAATCACGTAGATCTAATCCATCCAAATCCCGATATCCTTCTAAATCCTCTGACATTCGCTTAATTCATCCAAATTGCCCAATGTCTCCCAAATCCAATGACCTTTTATCCACCCAAATTTGCCGATTTCCTCATTAATCTCCAAATTTTCGAACTCTTATAATCCCCAACACGAAAAAATGAAAATTTTTGGCCGCGGTAGGTTGGGTAGAGGTAAGAATTACTAATTTGTTCACTGACGGATTGTCCACTGACGGATTGTCCGACCACTGACTGATTGTCCACTGACGGATTTTCCACTGCCGGATTGTCCACTGACGGATTGTCCGGTCACGGTGAGATCTACCTGTATTTGTAAAATAAAACTTACATGCATTCTTGGTCGTTCCGTGGGAGATTTATGGGAGGGAAGGATGTTGGTTATTTTGGGGGAGAGTTTGAAAGGATTGGTTATAGAGTTATAAATTGTTTTAGAATTTATTCAGAGATTTTTAAACGTAATTTCTGATTTTTTTTTTATTTATAAAAGAGTTCACGAAATGTTTATAATTTTTATTTTCAAATTAATTATTAAAATAAATTTTCAAATTTTATTGAAGTAAAATTTGAAAATAAATTTTTTGAAATGAAATTGTAGATGATTTCTTGAGATAAATGAAATGGAAAATAAATTAATTAAAAAATAGAAAAAAATGAATATTCAAAAAATTTATCAATATTTTTTTAATAAAATAGATTCTAAAATTTTTTAATATAATAATAATAATAATCATATATTATTTATTATGAAAAATTATATTTTGTAAAAATAAATTAAAAATTAACTTAATTTAAGATAATGGTTGGGTATTATTTTAAAAAGAAAATTCAAATTTATTTTAAAAAGTTTATAAACCTTATAAAAATTATTGATGAAAAATAATTTTTTGAAATTCTAAAATTAGATAAAAATAATTTTTTTGGATATCTAAGACAAAAAACTCTAATAATAATAAGAAAATGATTTCTTAAAATAGCAAAATAATAACAAAATATGTAGTATATAAATGAATAGAAAGTTTATAAGCGAGAGAATTTAAAAACTATTAAAATTTTAAATTAAAATATATCGCAAAATATTAAAACCGTTTGTTTCCTACATTAATATAACAATTAAGTTTTAATATAATTTATTTTAAGACTTTCCCAAAACAATTTTTCAAACATTTATTTTTTTTTCTAATTTATTCTAAAAATATTTGTTTTATTCAAAAAAAAATTAGAAATCCTTTCAAACTCTACTTAAAACGAAGAAAAAATGATGTGATGAACAAATTGAAAAAAATAAATATAAGTTTATTAATTTATTTTAACAAATAAACTTACGAAAAAAATAAATGAATAAAATAAATGAAATAAAATAATAAATTTGAAAATAAAATAAAAATTTTTTTAATAAAGTTGGTTAGTTGGATGATTAAAATGAGAGAGTTTTTGGTTAAAATTTAATTAAATTAATTAATCTCTTTTATATTTATTTTAATTTTGTGGGCGTGTTAAATGAGAATGAATCATTTAAAATAACGTTAGTTTTTTAGATATTTTATCATTTTTCCATAAACTGGATAGAATAATTTAAGCAAAGTCGGCTGATTTTTTTATTTTTAGCAGTTGGGAACTGATATTATGCCGTTCGAATGTAAAAATGAAATATTTGATCAAACAGCATACTTAAAAATTTTTTTTATAATTTTTATTTTTAATTAATATTTAATAAAATTTATTATTAAAAACTGAGAAAAATTAATATTTAAAAATTTTGGAATGGCATCTAAATTTATTTAAATTTAAAATAATTAATATAACTATTTATTGGTCAATGTTAGATAGATATATTCTTTAAAAGTTTATTCCACATTAGCGTCTAAAGTTGATAAATTTTAGGAAGATGTTAAATTACTTTAGTATATTCCATCGAATATTGGAACTTTTTGTCTCAACAATCGAAAATTTAATAAATATTTTAAGGAAATTTGACTAAATATTTGACCTGCTTTGATTGAATCACTTAATTTAAAACTTTAAAATTAAATAAAAATATATTCCATTAAAAGAATTAATAAAAATATTAAATTAAAAATTTAAACATAAACAAAATATAAAGGATGTTGAATTTGATATGATCCAGAGAGTTATTCGAAGCAAGTTGAACCATCATAACCAGGGGTGTCCGTTTAACCAAATTTCTAGGTTAACCGTAGCCGAACCGACAACCCGAACCGAAAATCTTCGGTTTTTAGTTCGGCTCGATTTGAAACCGACTAGGCTGTCCAGGAGAGCATCAAAGGTTGATCAATATATCTTGTTTAAAATACGAGAATACTTGAAAGGCAACGATTTTAATTACACAAGTACGAGGTATCTATATGACAATGGCGGGGACGAGGAATAACCTTCTTATTTGGCCTCACAATTTACACTTTTCTAATAATTTAACATTGCAACTTTCTTGAACTCAACTTAGTATTTAATTGTTACAGAAAAAAAAGATTCTTAAGTAATTAAATTCTCTTAACTTATTTTTAGATATTATTTAAATTTTAGAAAGTAAACATACTACAGTAGACCTTGGTTTTCTATATCACTTTTTTAGATAACTCTCAGTTATATGTAAATATATACTTTTTCTAAATTGAAATCCAATAATATTTAAATCCAGTTTTTGTTAAATTTTTCAGTAAATATTTAAATCCAATTATTATTATTTTTATTTCAAATAATTTATTTTCAAGAACGTATTTCTATGTTATTTGAATAAATTTTTTTAAACTTAATTGAAATATTTTTCACTGAATTTAAGATTTTATCATAAAATTATAAAATTCGGTGAATCAAAAATTAAATTAAATCTAAAACAATATTTATAAAATAAATTCCCATAACTAAAATCTATAAATGGCGATGAGCTGGCATTTAAAGCTAATATGTAATTAGAAAATAAATTTTTATTTGATAAAAATGATGAAATCGAAAAGTTGTGATTAACAGTTTATATTTCCGGTCTTCTTAATTAAATAAAAAATTAAAATCTGTGTGGTCGATCTAAAATAGAAAAATCTAAAATTTTGTAAAATTGTTAAAAATTTGGTAAAATTGTTAACGTATTTACTATAAAAATAATAAAAAATTATTTATTCCAATTAAACTTATTAGGGCATACGTATTTTCTTAATCGAAAACGAGCTCGGCTTTTCCAGCCTTGGTTATCCTCGGCTTCGGTAAACAAAACGTGCTATTTTACTATAGATATGAAAAAAGCTTTAGAAAAATAGTTTAATAAACTATTTTTCTACTGTAGAAAAATCATAAGGTATAAGTACATAGAGGCGCCAAAATTTATTATTTCAGTACACAGGCAAAAAATTTTCGTTTTTCTTCATTCGCAATTTTATATTATGGACTTTATGATTTTTATAAATGATCTAAATAAATTGAATTAAAAAAATTAGTTTCACAAATTAGGTTAAATAAATTTTTACCAACCATACATACATATATTTAAAGATAAGAAAATTTAAATTTATCAAAAGAAAGAAATGCATATCTATTTATAGTCTAATTTTATCAACTATAATTCTGAGGATAATAATAAAGAATAAGACTTCTAATTCCGTGGGTTGTCCGATGATTTACTCAAGAATAAGGTTTATCAAATGTAGAAATGTAACAATTTAGGCAAAGGGATTGAGGCTGGAACGGCGGTACGACAATAGCGGATACGCATGTGCGGATGCGACGATTGCGGATATAAAATTTTTAAAAAGTTTAAGATTTTTTAAAGTTTTCAGTGCCACATCTGTCTAGAAATGATTCGGAAACCGTCAGAAGTCTGAAACTGACAGACGGGACTAAAAAACTGGATATCATCGCAATCAATTTTAAAATTTTTAAAAAATTTTTAATCCGCAATTGTCACATCCGCACGTGCGAATCCGCAATTGTCGTAACACCGCTGGAACATACAAAGGGAATCAGTGACTAGCCGAGCTAGTATGATCAACTAGACGGACGCTTTCACTGGCTTTTAATTATTATAACACCACTCCCAACACGGTCCGGAGCCGGAGACAAAATTTTAAAATGGCCGGAGTTGCTGCCAATAATTTCAAAACCCCGGAGCCGAAGCCGTAACCAGGGTTTGAAAAGGTCGGAGCAGATCTCCTTGACAATAATTTACTTATTTGGAGACGATATATTGTGATTTGTCTTTTACGCTACTTGAAAATTAATTGATTATTAAAAATCAAATCCTATGTATTCCTTTGAAACAATTCAGATTAAAATACTTAATAGTTTTTAAAAATATAATTTCTAAACTTGTACAAAACAACTAAACAAGTCATTTAAATTTTATTTTCCAAAAAATTAAAAAAATTATTTTCTTTATTTTCAATTTTTTATGTGTTTTTCTTTATCTTAGATTTATTCATTTCCTCATTTCTTAAGGTCTCCAATTATAATCAGCATTTACTCGACAAACATAGCGCTTCTCTTCTAATGTATTATTATAATATTGCTTCATTGTTGGATTTATCCAACCACCAAATTTATATTTATTAGAATTGTAATAATCATTAAAATTATTTATTTTGTCATAATGGGCATACCACATTGGAATTTCATTATATTTTTGTACATTTCCAGTAATTTCTTTCCATTGACTTGCTGAAGAATAAATACCAAACGGTTGATTTTTTTCAGTCAAGGTGTTAATCATCTCCTTAAATTGCAAATTTTTAATAAATTTAAAAAAAACAAAATGCCTCAATAAATTCCAAATTCTTGGCTTTGTCTTTATACCAATGATTCTTATCTTTAAGCTCTTCAATATCCAACCAAACATTATCAAATTTTGCATTATTATTTTCCAATTCATTAAGCGTTTGAATAATTGTTCCTCTTAAAAATTAAAAAAGTCCATTTTCTTTGAAAATTATCCTTGGAAATCAGCATCAGGGCCGTGCGCCATGACATTTTAGCTTGCGTTTTGGCGTCTTTTTTGGCCGATATTGGTGTTTGGCGTGTTTTATGAATTTGAAAAAGCGTGTTTTAAGAATTTGAAAATTTGGCGTTTAGCGTTTGGCGAACCATGAAAAATTCTAGCGTACAGCCCTGATCCGCATTGCGCTTACTAGGTTGGGACTTTGTTAAATTAAAGGATGAAAAAGAAGAGAGAAGGTTATCATTTACCCTATAACTTCAGGCTAGCGGTCGAACTTTGAACGGCCATAACTCGGCCCAAACTAATTTCAAAAAAACGGATCACGCCACGATACTAAGTCGAGGGTCATCTATCAAATGGTACTAGAAAATATATCAAATTCGCACTGACAGTAAACGATGTTCACTTGTAAGTATATATCGCTAGTCTCAAGCGAGTAGCAATAACCAATAACTTGCAGGAGGTGAATTTGGGAGCTAAATTTTTACTTATCCTACTACTTTAAAATTAGGTAAAAATTTTACCTAGCATTGTCACAAATAACATTTTCCACCCATTTTGGTTTAACACAAGGAAAAATATAAATATCAACTTCGTTTACCCGCTGCCCAAGCATTTTTTATATTAGCAACAGCATTAAAATCAAAATAACCATTTGAACGACTAGCACGTACAATAACAAATTTTACTGACAAATTTTCTTTCAAACATTTAAATTTATCAATGCTTGTTAATTCAAACAGATCAACACCCTCTTCTCCGTTTAGAGAGTTTGAAGCAATTTTACTAGCTTGATTTGGGTGTAGATCATTTCCAATATTATTAGCATGATTTGCTTGTATATCAACAGCCTCTTCTCCTTTTATTTTTCCACTGTTATTAGCTTGATTGTTTGCCGCCTTGAACAGATTTATTTCATCTATAATATCTTTATTTTAAATTATTTTCTTTCAAAAACCTAAAGTTGATATATGCTGCTCTATACAAATACCGTTTCGGCACATATAATTCTTGGATCCACAATCAACTGTTGAATTACACTCAATTATCCCTCTTGGGATACATAGATTAGTGTTGAACTTAATTTCATTTATAAAATTTTTACCAATTTTTAACAATTTATTTCTTTATGCTTATCATTGGCAAATAACAAGAAAAAACTTGACAAGAAACTAGAGTTCAGCGTGTTACGACCCGAGGTGTCCGAGATTTAACTAATGTGACGAGCACAATAATAACACTTTATCACAAAGAGAAATAAACAAAGTAGGCGAAAGGAATGGGACAGACGAAGGAGATCAGTGACTAGCCCCGCTAGTATGATCCAAATAGACTGACGCTTTCACTGGCTTTTATACTAAACACTTTAAGGGCTGACGCCCATACACAACACATGTTTCCTTTAATTTAATCATTTAAATACGATGAAACATCATTTTTAATTATAGAATACTTATAATTTTATTTTTCTTTAATTTATTAATGCTTGAATATTTATTATAAAAATATTAGTTTATTTATTAAAATATAAATTTAAACTAGACTGTTAATAAATTTAATAATTTAAATTTAATTATTTAATTAATAATTATTATTTGTATAAACTCTTTATTTAAAGAGTTCTTCTTTTCATTTCCTTTCTTAAATATTTTATTCTACTTGATTAAGAGCGCCTTAAATAAGCGCTCTCGACGCGGAAACAGGCTTATCTGTCGCTTGATTTAAATATTTTCTTCTTTATAAAAAATTGAATCATTTTTAAGTTTATTCATTTTATAAAGATGGGATATATTTTTGTTTTTAATATTTTTATTTTATAATAAATATGAAAGAAAAAATGAGTTGTTTAGTAATGTAATTATACTATAAAAACATAGATTATACAACAGATGGCATTTAAAACTTTTCCAAATTTTTAAATATTTGCATGGCAAAGATAAATCATAATTTCTTAATAGAACGAAGAAAACACGAGAGTGGCAACATTTATAAATCATGTAAAATAAATTTATTTATAGAGTACACATTTTATTTTGTATATTATCAATTAATTAATATAATTTTTGTATTATAATATTATATTTCAAATGTAATTCTTATTAATAATTATATTTAAAAATTTTTATTAATGGACATAAGTTGTGTTGGTAATTCATCAATGTTTCGGATTTTAAATAGAGATGTATGTATTTTTAAAAACTCAACATATATAAATTTATATGTAGTATTTTTAAATAAATTATATGTTTTATATGCTATTTTTAAATATTTGTATAATAAATGTTTGCTTAAAATTAGGGTCACCATACCCCAGTCCGCTATCCCTTCAGACCGTTGTTGAGGTCTCCTAGTTCGTACTCGTCCAGATCTTGCCATGTAGCTCTTCGGGTTGCGAAATTACTTTTATGTAGTGATTTTTATCGTGTAATATAAAATAACATTAAAATTTTTACTTAACTGGTTTTGAATAGGTTACATTTTGATGCTCAGAAAATTTTTATAAAATTTCCCGGAAAGTTATTTATTTGTTTAATAGAATTTTGATCGTATTTTACCAGTTTTTAATCGAAATTTTTTAATTTATTAGATTTTAAAATTTTTACTTGTAAGGTTATATAAATTTTCCAAAAAATCACCTGTTCCTTTAGGAATTCATGAAATTTATAATATTTATCTACATTTATAAAATGGATTATATCTTAATTATTTCTATAACCTTCTCATTTCGTGAAACCCCGATAAGTGTTTCCAATGTTTTCTTAACACCATCAGCGAAAAAAAGTCGCATAGAGATTGAGGTGAATCAGATATAAATGAAGAGGATGGTAGCTTGGAGTCGAAAAATTGACCCATTTCACTAGTAACTCTGTAACATTACCTTCTTCGTTCACTTTATAATCAATAATTTTTTCGATTTCCCAATAAGGGCAATTGTTTACGACTGCATAAGGCAGAATAAATTCCTTTAAAATTTTTAAAGTTTTAATTGTATTATAAAGGATAATTTTAATAATTAATTATATTAATATTAATGGTATTTCCAAAATTTATCCCCCCTATTTTGTTGCTTCCTAAAAATTCTAAATAATGGTCAGATTTTCCTTCCTCTATTATCATATATTCCCCAGTGCCATATTCAAACAATAGATAAATGAAAAAGAAAAAATAATAAAAAGGAAGAAAAATCGAGAACGTCTTTCAACGTTCATGACATTTATAAAATGGATTATATATCAAATATTAAATTTTTATTTAATTTTAACTATCTGAATAACAGATTCACTATTCTTAACAATACAAATATAGTCTCAAAGAAATTATTATGTATTTTATATTGATAATAATTTCGTGATTTAATAATTATTTAATTTTAAATAGTTCAATAACTCGATTGAATTAGAAAAGTAAATTTTGACTCCCGACGTTTTTTTAAATATTGTTTCGGATTTTTGTTCACGCCCAAGCATTTCACTATATACTTTTTTTTCTGCATAATTCATTTTCATCATAAAAATAAATTTTATAAATTAATAAATAACTATAATTATACATAATATTTCCGTATTTTTTAATATTTTTACATCATTCCTATATTTTTACATCATCATGTGCTTCAAATTAATCCATGCCTTTTAATCATTACCTAATAATTGTTTTTTGATAATATTTGTCTTTTAATTTTTTAAAGTTAATTTTCTGTTTTGGTGATTTATGTTTTTTATTCTAATTTGATTTTTCTTTAAAACGAAGAAATAAATCAATTATATAGTATTGTTTTATTATAAGTTAAATCTTCATCTATTATATGTATCTCATAAATAATATGCAAAAATAAAGTGGTTCAATATCATTCTGTTTTAAAATGGTTTTTTCACAACGCTCAAAAAGTGAAAAAATTCATTGGTATTTTGTGTTGTAGATTGGCCTTGTTCATTTTCTATCTCATTTTCAATTAATTCCTATAAGAATAAAATAAATGATTTTTATAAAATTTTACATCAGTTTGTTGCATCCAAATCATCAGAGACCTGAGATGTTGTTGGTGCCGATTCCACAAATGTTCTAAATATTTAATTTAAAATAAAATTATTAAAAGCTTAAACCTTTTAATGTCTGTTGTTGTGGCTCTTTTGCTTTTTTTTTCGCTGAAAAATCATCATACAATTTTGGATGACTGGCACGTAAGTGTGAGATTAAAAATGTTGTTGGCGAACGTGGTGGGTGATTTTTAGAAAACTTACAACTTTTACAGAACGCTACTCTTCCGGAAAGTGAGAAATACTTCCATATTAAAGACATTATAATTTAAAAAAATATCTAAAAAATAAAAAAAAATACTACACGAAAAGGCGAAACAAATTTCGCATTCGGACTAAAAAGCGAAATGCGAAACTTTTTGCGCTAAAAAATGCGAGAATGCGAAAGATGCGAAACGCGAAATTGCGAAATAAGCCCAGCACTGATAAAGATGTATATTCAAATTAAAAACAGAAGCTATTTTTATTGTTGATAATCTAATAAATCCTTAATTTTTAGATACCAAATCTATTATATTCATATTATTATTTAATCATTTTTATAAAATTTTATAAAATATAGTAATTTCTTGTACTATTTAGCACTTTCTTCCTTAATAATTTGTTTATATTATAAATGTCTCTAGCTTATATAACATAATATCTTGTCCAGTTTCAGAATTTATTCGTCATGGTGTTAAAAAATTAAAGTGTAATAGAATTAAAAAATTTATATTTCTCTTTTCTCAGTACGCATTTTATAATTTATCATTTAAAAAATGATTTTTGTTCAGGGTTATTAAAATGTAAAATTAGTTACTTATTAATTTTAGTTCAAAATAAAAATAATTAAAATAAGTTTTTTATATAAATTTCAAATGGCGTATAAAATTTTATATTTATAGTAAATTATCTAAATTTAAGTAATATTTCCACTCGTCTAAAATTCTGTAAAATTTTTATGTAATATTTCATTTAATAATTTACAGACTAATATGTAATCGTTGACTAGTCTAATCTGAGACTTTTGGAATTTTATATCCTTTAAATATTTAATTTTTAACACGATTAGTTTAATTCTGGATGGCAAAGAAGAAATCGTATTTCTTCTCTTTTTCACATTAGAATTAATTATATAATTAACTTTTAGTATCATTCACATTTTCATTTCATTTAGATTTCTTTTTATTTAATTTTATTTGAATATTTTTTCCATTCACAAATTTATTCAAGAAAATAATGCAATTTTTACTATTATATTTAAAGATTCTAGTATACATGCATCATTACCATCACCATTAATGTGATGAATTTCAGTTATAGCTTTGTATTAAAAAGATGCTTTATTCAATACGAATTTTTTTATTTATCACTATTTCACTAGAATATTATTATTATTTTTTAAATCCTATTATTATTATAGGATTTAAAATTAATAAATACAATAATCCTAATAATTTTAAAATTTTTCTAAAATATCTAACATATATAAAATAAAATTCTTTATTAATTATAATTTTGATGTAACTTTTAATTTAGGTATTTTATTAAATTTTTGTAATTTTGTCCCTAATCATGTTCCGCATTATAAATTAGTTCGTTATTGTGTTAATATTTTTAAAATATCTCAATCAGATTCGAACACAACATTTTCGCATAAATTTTTAATAATTCAATTATCTTATTACTATCTCATATATTTACAAAAAATTAATTTTAATTATCTTATTATTATAGCTATTATTGCTTATAATAGCTTATTATTATCTTTATAATTAAATAAATGATTATTTTTATAATGACAACTATTAATAATATTTATATTAAAAATGAAGATATCTTATTAAATAATACATGCACATTAAGTATAATAACAATATAATTTTATTAAATATCATATTTATTTAGTACAGATGAAACGTTGATTTTCTTAACGGCTCAGATTAAGGCATGTTCGAATAAGTATTTGAATCAAATATAATTATAATATTTTGGTTTATGAAGATTTTACTATATTTAATAGCAATTCTTTCTCATTATATTAATATGTAAGGGGAGACATTGTTTCCAATAATTCAAATAATTATGTATAATCATTAAAATATTTCAAAAAATTTAGAAAAATTTAAAAATAATTTTTATATCAAATTTATCTAACTATCATCATTTCATCTATTGCTGATGTTAATGTCACAAGTTTTTTCTAATTATCTCTTCAATGCCACTTTAACCTTTTAAATATTAATAACAAAATTTTAAAAATTATATGATTTCAGCTTAACAATAAAAAATTTTAATTTTTAAAAAATAATCTATAATTAATTTTATAATAAAGAATTGAATAGATTTTCTATAAAAATTTTGTTAAAAATTCGCTATTCTTCTAATTTTTTAACACGCAGAAATTCAGCCTCTTTGACGATTGCTGTCTATAAATATTAAGCTCAGGAGCGTAATCAGAATATATTAAGTTTTAATTAAAAGAATAAATCATAATAATTTTTAATTTATAATTTTTAATATTAATCATTTCAAAAAATTGAAAAAAGATAAATAAATTGTATAAATATATTAATAATTTTAAAGGTATAATAGGTATTTTTATTTATTTTACTGTAATATATTAGAATTTCATTTATAAATGCCAATAATTGGTTGAATAGTGGGTAGATTTAGTGCATTCGGCAGATTAAATATTTATTTTTATTAATTATTTATATCTAGTTCATAAATAAATAAATTTCTCTATTTGTTTAATTTCAAAAATCTATTTTTTAGAGATGAAATATTTATTTTTCTTGAAATTATTTAGATCTTTGCCTCTTGTATTTATTTTTTAATAGTATTGTGATTTTTTATTTGATTTCAAACTCTTATTTATATCTTAGGATTTTATATCTTAGAATTTTTAAGTTTATATATATTAAAATCTGATTGCTAGATTGAGAAAGATTGTCCACTGCTGTATGTTGATTTGAATAATACAAATTAGATTTGTACTAAAAACCACCCCAATCCCCAAAATTTCTATCTAACAAATAAATCAAAAAACGATTTATCAATTCAATATAAATTTTATAAGGGTGAAGAAATTGTCTGTTGAGAAAAAAGTAGTACCAAAAAAATTCCCAATCCATCCCTTCTTTTTCCTGGCCATTCTTCCGTGGGCGGGCAGATTTGAGATGATTAACGCCAGTGTATGTGAGGGGCGGAGTCTAGGAGAGAAAATATTAAAAATTAAATAAATTAATTATTAAAAATAAAAAATAAAAATAAATCAAGTATATCAATACTTGACAAGATAACATTTAGTAATAAATATTAAATTTATAATTTTAGTATCACCAAAATTTCTATAAATGTTAAATTTCAAAATAAATCTCTAAATCTTTTAAGTAATTGTTAAGGGTCATTTCTTTATCGTCTGAAAATATCATTGCCAATTTTCTTATATAATTTTATCAAATTCAAGCAGATTATAATCAAAGCTTAATATTTCGTTTACTTTATATTTGAAATTAAATCTTTTTTGGCATTCATGCTATCATGGATCTGGAATAATTCTTATAACTTGTTTCGTCTTATTATATTATTATAACATTCAAAAATAAATGCTGATTATTACTATTCATTTTGAATTTAAATATTAGATATAATTTTTTATAGACTTTTTATATCAAAACACATATTTTACTCAAGTAACTATCATTATTTAAATATCATTAAGTACATTAAATTCAGGTGAATTAAATTCAGGTGAATTAAATTTTACTAGTAATTTATATATTATTTTTCAATTTTTATTTGCAATAAATTTATTATTGATATTGCGACTTCATGTAGCTTTATTTGATGCAAGTATTTTAAATAACCATACAAATTTATAATTTTTAAAATTCTTGTTTCACATCAATATTCATAATATTATTGGAATATTAACACAAAAATTTGTTTTAGTAAGCCTCCATAGACTTTCAATGTTTTGTGTGTGCAAAATAATTATTTACTGATTTAACAATAAATATATTAAAATTGCCGTAGTATAATAAATTTTGCAGTATAAATTTCGATATATTTGTTGCAATGTTGAATGCAAAAATAATGCGAATATTATTAAAATTGTACATATTGAATTATCATAAATTATTAAATGAAAATTAAATAAAACAATTTAATTTTATTTTAAAGTAAATTCAAATATATCAAATTTTTTTATTCAATTTATTCTAATTATGTTTATTTTTGTTAAATTGAAACCTTTCATAGTAGCATATTTTATATAAAAATAAATTTCAGTATTAATCGCTCAAAGTATTTGACTCGATCAGAATATTTGATAATTAATTTTATAATTTGTTGTAATAATTTTAAAAATGTTTAGATTATTTTTATAATTTTTTATATAAATTTTCACAAAAGTTATGATGATTCTTATTAATTTTACATATTGTAAAATAATGAACACAAAAAAACTTGATTTGAAGCGAGGCGGGGTCACCTCCTTTTATTTTTTTATTAAAACTCTTATTCATACTATCAATAATAAATTTTAAATTTTATATATTTTAAAATACTCCTTTACCTTAGAATTTTAACATATCTTTAAATCATGTCATAGCTAGTTTTACATTATTTCGCTTTTAATTTTTAATTTAATCATATTAAGTTTATGAGGTTATTTTTAATGTTGAGTTAATGCTTCAAAGTTAATAATATTAATCTTTCAGTAGTCAGTCCGACCCCCAAGTCGCCTGTCAAAAATTTAAACAGTTAATCAATCAAAAGGTGTGAGGGCTTTCCTTTTCCTTCCCCCACCCACCCCACTAACAAAAAGCCTTTGAGGCTTTTCTTCTCCCTTTTGTTATCCCTCCAAAACAAAAGCTATGAAGCTTTCCTTCCCCACCCACCCCACAAACCAAAAGCTATTGAAGCTTTTTGCTTCAATTTCTTTACAATTAATTTAATTAAAATGTCGATTTTATTCAAATGTTGAGTATTCCTATCTTATAAATAAAAATTTTATTCAAATTAAAGTGGGTTTTTAATTAATTTAAAAATATACAAAACCTCAACGGGTTCTACCGGACTAACAAACCTCAACAGGTTTTCCTTTCCCTAAAACCACAACGGGATTTTCCAACTTCCAAAACCTCAACGGGTTTTCAACCAGAGGCTGTTACGCACGGTTTTGACTAGGCCCCCAAAACCGAAATGATATTTGGTGTTTTAGGATTAAACATTAAAAAACAAGCAAAGTAAAAGAAGCGAATCCGTTTTGTTCTTTGAAGCAACTCTATATTATTCTACATTTTGCCATTTTATTGTGCGAAAAATTAAGAAAAAATAATATTTTTTTCCTTTTCCATATTTCATTGTTTATAATTTTAATGGACGTTTATATAATAGTTATACTAAATTATATTACAAATAATACATTAAATTTAATTAATATTTCATTTATCTTAATTAATATTTTTATGATATATCTACTTTAGTTTGGTGCACCTCCATTAATTCTCAATTAATGTGTACAAGTTCCATCAACAGGATCTATAACATTAAAAATTTTAAAAGAAACATATTATTATCATATTTCAAATAAAACAATTAAGTCTAAAATTATGAAAAATATTTGATTTTAATTATTTAACATTTATTAAATAAAATTATATCTAATTTTGATTTAAAATTTAATCAATTGTTTCCTTTATATGGCAAATTTTTTACTCATTGCCAACATTATATATTAAAAAATTGTCTAATATCATATTCCCATTAAATTTTTAATATTTCAACTAAATATTTTACCGAAATTCATTTATTAAAAATTATTTTAATTAATATAGGTTAATTTCTATGTGAGTATTCTAAATCATGATTATATACTTAGGAAATATTTGTGTGGAAAGTATTTTATTCAATGATTAAATATTGTTTAAAATTGAACTATCACCAAATTGTAGATTCATTAAAATTTTTTTGTGTTTGATTATAGTTGACATATATGACGAGACGGATGTGTGAATTATTTAGGATTTTAATTATTAATCAAATATTTTATTTTGTATTTATTTTTACTACAGAATTTTATTATGTGTTCATTGTTCTAGATTAATTTATCAGTTTATTACTTAATTATCTATTAATTTTTATAATAAATAGTAATTTTATATTATATTTCAATACAATTTTATATTTCTTCAAAGTTTATACATTGATATAAAATCCTGCAGCATTTTTAAAAATGATATCTTCCGCTGTTCTTCATTTCTTATAAAGTGTATTCGTGTCTAGTTTCTAAAATAATTACTTTTATAATTTTGTATATTTAATTTAAATATAATATGGATAATAATTATGATAATTATGTATTTTTATTACGTAGTGTTATATTATATGTATGTAAGTATATAGCATGGCCTATCAGAATTTTTAAATGTTTTAATTCGGAATCTTTGATTTCAATGCTTTATTCAATTGTAACAATTTTTTCTGTAGAATATAATTTTGCTTGTACAATACTTTAAAAACATCTTTTTAGATATTAGATGTATACTATTTAATTATATAGAATCATGCAACTCATTTTGTTTAAGCACAAATTCATTTACAGACCTTTATGTATAAAATTTTCATTAAAATATTTGAGAGCTTTTTCAACTTTTTATAAATCATACTTATTTTATAAATATTTTAAATTAATGTTACATATAAGAATGTACAATATCATTATTTTCACATGTTGTTTTAATTTTATTTATGAAATATAGCTTGATCAATATCATAATTCTTATCAATTACATAAAAAACATGTTAGATTCTAGAATCTTGAGCTTACAGGGTCGGCACTGACAAAAAGTTTATTTTAAAATTAGTTCATTATGTTTAATTTTTATTTCAATAATTTTCATTAAATATTCAAGTATGGTATGGATCTGTTCAAATAGATTGTTTCTAGTATCTTCTAAAAATTACAAATAAAAAATTTATAAATAAAAAAAATAAATAATTTTTATAAATTTAATGAATTTATTATTAAAATATTTTTGATTTTTATTTGATATAAATTGATTATTCTATTGAACATATTTAGCGGACATGAATCCATTTTTTCTCAAAATTATGGAAAAATTGGCAAGTAAAATTGGCATGTAAGCGTTTTAAAATGAAAAAAATAAATTTATCTCTTTTTCCTGCAGCTTATTGGCAAGTAAAATATTCATACTAAATTTTTTACAGGTTTATAATTTAAATATTTAATAAAATTTACAATTATTTCAATATTATATATTCTTGTACTTAATTAAAAAATTCTGTACTTTAATTGTTAAATAGATCTTATGATCTTACGATCATAAGTAATTTTGGTTGAGAACTTGCTAGATATTGTGGAATAATTTTCTTTAATTAATAACAGCAATTCCTTCTTTTCTTGATTTTTTTTATCGGTCATTTCTAAAATTTATTTTAAAAATTAAATTAAAGATAAATAAGGACTAATATTAACTGTTATTTCGAAAAACGCGGAAATAAAAAATTTGAATTTAGAAGGATTTAATTTAGAAGGATAGAAGAATTTAACCTCCTCCAGAGGAGGATGGTTGAAAAAATATTTATAATAATACAGAAAATGTGGCAAATTAAGAAAAGATTTCATAATTCATTAATTACTTAATATTCAATTAAAAATTTAAAAAAGTGATTTATTTGTTAAAAATTATTTTTTATTTGATATTTTTAAATTAACGTACGCACAATTGAATTTTATCGCCTGTGATAAGAATCTAAAAGAAAAAACATTTATTCAATGTCTATCTATTTTCATTTTCTTGTTAATCAGATGATGAGCTTTTTAGAGACAAATATATTTTAAAATAATCTATTACTAACTAAATATGTTTATTTTAAAATAATTAAATCTTATTGTCTAGGAAAAATTAATCCTGTTTCAAATTCAGTGAAGTGTAGAATTTTGAGAATAAATTATACATAATTATTTATTAAATTAAGTGTCAATAAATTGTAAATTATTTTATAATAATGTAAAAAATAAATTAATGATTTATTAAACTTTCTTTTCACATTCTTTTCAATTAATTCAATTCAAATGTCGATTGTATTCAAATGTTGAGTTTGATAATTTAATAAAATTTTATTCAAACTAAAGTGTATATATATATATATATACTTTACATGATATACTTTACATATTAAATAAAATATTATCTTGCATACATATTTTATGATATGATTTCAATAAATATTTAAATAGCGTTAATACAATTATTTTTTATACTTTCATTTTGAATATTATATTATAAAAATCTAAGTGAATTTGAATATTTTTAACAAACTATTTTTTTAATCTTACTATAATATATATTTTTGCACTTCAAGCTCTAATCCATTCTCCCTTATTAAATTATAAAATATTATAATTTTATCTCAAGAATAGAATTTAATAATTGAATAGTATAATCAATTGAATAAAAAACTTAAATTTGTTGTTGTAAAATATATTAAATTTAAATTCTAACGTATATTGAATTTGTTTTTATTTAAAAGGATATCTTAAATTAAATTCGTAAATTTATTCAATAAATTAATTTAGAATATTAATCTATAAAATAATTTTATGAAATGTTTGCTTAAGTGATAGGTAATTTATGCTGTTAATTTTATTTATGCCTTCAGGAAATTTCTAGCTGCATTTTCTGATGCCGTTTGTTTTAACAATTATATACTCATTAAAATCAATTTTTTATAAAAGAATAATTAATCAGCTATGGATCTTTAACAATATAATAAAATATTTATATTAACATAAACTGAATCAAATTTAATTAATTTATGTAACATATAAAATATAATTATACATGTACTTTTATTTAAGTTTATTCTATTAAGATTTAATTTGTATTAAATATATACATATTTGTTCTTTTTTTTTAGTTTTGAATGCATAGCTCAAAACTCTATACCATTAGTTAGCTCACGAATATTGTTTAAATAATATTTAAAATTATTACAAATTTTTTGGGACTTGCATGATTTATAGTTATTTACATGAATACTAATTATTCTTTTTATAATCGCCGGTCTAAATTGCAAAACGTCTACGTATTGAGTCAGTAAAAGTCAGTTATGACCACATTTTAGTGGTTCCATACTTATGTCGGTTTCACACTTATCTTTGTAGAGAATTTGAAGTTTATATTCAGCTAGTTTCATTAATTAATTACATTAAAACTCTTTTATTAATTAAAATTTTATTTGGTATTAAATATATAATTGTTGGTCGCTGAATTTAACGTTGAATTCACATAATTAAAATCTACATCAATAGTTAACTTTCGTATAATATTTAAATACATATAAATAATTTTTTTAACTAATTTATTTTTTAAATTATTTGTAAACTCTTATGTTTTAATGTTATTCTTAATTTTAAAATTTATTTATTCGCAAGATCCTTCGTATACATATTGTAGAAGTCGTAATTAAGACCTGCTTCTCGATACCAGAAATATTTTTTATTAAATTTACATTCTTTTTTGAAGAAATTATTAGTATATTCATTAATTATTAACGATAAATAATTTATATAAATTAGTAAATTAATGTTTAATTATAAACACATATTTTCAATTTGAAATTTACACTGAATTTTACACTGGAAATTATAATGAAAATTACATTTTAAAATGACATTACACTAAATATACATAAATAATTGTATAAATAGCTTTATTGATTTTAATCTTGTTATTATTATTTTTACAAATAATTTGTAAAATTTAAAATTTATTTTATTTTTGTTTTATTTTTAAATTTTTTCTTTTGAAGAAACTGTTAAATCGGTTGCAATCTTATTTAATTCAAATTCTAACAGATATTTTTGATATTTACATTCAAGTGTAGAATATAAATTATACATAATTATTTATTAAAATTAAGTGTCAATAAATTGTAAATTATTTTATAATAATGTAAAAAATAAATTAATGATTTATTAAACTTTCTTTTCACTTTCTTTTCAATTAATTCAATTCAAATGTCGATTGTATTCAAATGTTGAGTATGATATTTAATAAATATTTTATTCAAACTAAAGTGCGTTTTAGGATTAAACATTAAAAAACAAGCAAAGTCAAATATTTCGAAACAGATCTGTATTCTTTGTTCATTATTTAACTTTTTATTTAACTTTTTTTATACACTTATATAAAAATTCAAGATTATATTTGCTTTTTATTTTGAAATTTAGAAAATTTTTCTAGCAAATTATTTAACTATTTTTAAACATGAGGTTAAGATTAAAAATGAATTTTCATTCAAAGCATAATTTAGTTTGCTAAATTATAATCCATCTGTATAACATTTTAATTTAATTTTTATAGTAATAATTTAAATTTTGTTTTTAATATTTTACGTAACTCAAACAAATATTAAATTATTGTGAACATTATCTATTTATTATTTATTTATTCCGTTGAGCCGCGATATTCCCCCCTGTAGCATTTCATTTGCTCCCACAATTTGTAATCCTATTTGATGTATAATTGGAGCATCCTCTCGTCTAATTCAAAGATACTCACACTCACCGCAGGTTCCGCAATTATTACAATTGCGTCTTTGTCTTATTCCAGTTCTTGTAGTCAAGGGTGTTTCGGTTAACGGTTGTTGTGTTTGTTGTTGTAAAAATAAAATTTATAATAATTTAAAAATTTTAAATAAAATTATTTATTTATTTATTCCGTTGAGTCCGAAAGTGATTTTATAGCTATGTGAAATTATACATAAACTTATAATTATTTTTATGAAAAACAAACTTTATTATAATTATATAATGATCGACTGAACATCCGGCCCCACACATCTTAGTAGATGTTGTTGATCCGATCTAAATTTTAGAGCATATGTCGTATATTAATATATTTTAAATTATAATTTTAAACTATATAATCGTAAAGTCTAATTATAAACGTAAATTAATCGGTTTTAATTTTTATTTTGTATAAGATTTAAATTATTTTTCTTTTTTCATATAATTTCTTTTTCCTATATATCCTTGTAAATTAATTGTCAATAAATCAAAAATTAATTAAAAATATTAATTTGTATATTAATAATTTCCATTGAAATAAATCATATATTTCCATTTCCATTGAAATAAATCATATAATTCTATACGTACTCACTTGACACTAAAGAATAAAAATTAAACGAATAAATTAAGTTAATAACTCTATTAACACCCTAGTCTTGAATAATTAAATTTATTACTATTTAACAAAAATATTACTTATAGCATAGGGAGCAAATATTTTGTTCTTGCACCTCCAATTAATCTCGCTTTTGTTTCTGTTACCGATTTAAATTCTTTTTTTGTAGAAATTAAAATCGGTTGAGACTTTATTTAATTCAAATTCTAACAGTTATTTTTGATTATTACAGTGAAGTGTAGAATTTTGTGTATAAATTATACCTAATTATTTAATAAATTAAGTGTTAATAGATCGTAAATTAATTTAAAATATTGATGTAAAAATATAAATTAATAATATTTTTTAGACTTTATTTACAATTATACTAATCTTATAAACAAAAAATTTTATTCAAATTTATATTGCATTTTAACATTAAATATTAAAAAATTTAGCAAAATCAACGAAACTTTCTACACTTCTGGCATGAAAGATGTTTGTTCATTATTTAGCTTTTATATATAAACCTATACAAATAAAATTATATTATATTTGGCTTCTTATATTGAAATTTAGAAAATTTTTCTATCAAATATATCGTATTTTTAAACATATTGTTAAAATTTAAAACTAAAATTTCATATTAAAATAATTTAAAACGTAATTTTGTTTGCTTAAATTTTTTAAATTTAGTTATTGAATTTAATTTATTTGCTGAATATAATCATATTAATTTATTAATTAAAATAATCTCGAGAATGTTAAGTTCATTTATCTTTGTTTCAAGACGTGGTATTTTAACAAAGACTTCCTGAATAATTTTAATTTAAAAATACATTTTTTAGTTTAATAATTCAATAGTTTTTTTGAATAAATAAAATAATTTATTTTAAATATAATTTATTTAGAATTAATTACTAAATAATTTAAACTAATTTAAATATTTTTAACTTTTATTTTAATTAATTTGAAGTAATTAAATTAGTAGGTACCGAAGAATCAATGGGTCACCATTTAATGATTATTTAAATTAATGCTTATTTTGAATAAGAAATTATTTTTAATATTTATTAATTTATAAAATTTAATAAAATATTTTTATAGTAAATAAATATATTTTCAAATATATGCTAAAAATACGATTATTTTAACATATATAAATATCTTTTTAGCAACAATTTTTTCATTTCATTATCTGCAAACATCCGCTTCTTGTGCTTGAAAGGCATCGGCTGTGTGGATTGGAACTTAATAACTTTAAATTTAATTCAAATTTCCTTTGATTTTCTTTTCCATAATTTAAAATTTGAAATAAATTTTGATATTAAATTTCGAAAAATTTTCCAGTTTTTTAATTATGTTTTTTATAAAAAATTAAGGAAGTAGTAGAAAAGTAAAATATTTTCTAATTAATTTTATTTTTAAAATTAGATTTTAGAAAATTATATTTTATTTTTTTTTGAAATTTTTATTTTTTAAAAATTGAAGTTTTAAAATTTTAAAATTTTTAAAAATTACTTTATCCAAGTTCAATTTTTATGACAATTTCTTCCAATACTCTGAAAGCTGATTCTTTTTTCAATTCGTGCTCGCCACTAAAAAAAATTCTCCCAACAATATTTGAAAAGTCAACAAAATAATATCAGCTTTAAATCAGTTTTGTATTTGTTATTATAATAAGATACTTTCCTTTATAATTTTCAACTCTAATTTATGTTATCTGTTGGGATAACGATAAAACTTTTCAATATTATCTATATTATTTTATTAGTTATTATTTTTAATCTATTTAAGCTTTATTTTGAGTAAGAAATTATTTGTAATATCTATTAATTTATAAAATTTAATAAAATATTTTTATAAAAAATAAATAATTTTTTAGCAATAATTTGTTTTTTTTCATTATCTGCTAACATCCGCTTTTTGTGCCTGGAATGCGTCAGTGGTGTGACTGGAACTTATTAACTTTAAAATTTAATTCAAATTTGCATAAGAAATATTCAATAAGAATTAATATTTTACATTTTTAAATTTTTGTTTTTATATCTTTTAATTTTAATTTTCTTTTCCATAATTTTAGATTTGAAATGGTCTTGTCAATTTATTACATTTGTGAAACTATATTTAATGTTCGATCATTATCAAACATAGTAATTATAAAGTATCTTCTCAAAATTTTCGAGCCCAACAATATCTTTAAAGGCAAAAAATAGATCAGCTTTAAATCTGTTTTGTATTTGCTATTATAATAATTATACTTTCTTTTTATAATTTTTCAATGCTAATTTACATTTGTTGTGTATTGGGATAGATGTAAAAAATTTTATAATAATACATATTATCTATTTTATTTTATTAGTTTAAAATTAATATATAATTATTATTTTTAATTTAATTATAAATTTGATAGTTAAATCTGCAGTTTAACTGTAGTTAAAATCAACTAATTCTGTCACATATTTTTAATAATATTTATTAATTACAATTTTTTTTATTATTTTAAAATAATTAATTTAATAAATTAGCTATAAGTAAATTTAAAACTAATTTACTCTAATTTCCAGTTTCCTTTAAATAGTTGACTTTTATCAACTGTTTTCAATCTTTTTTAATAACAATAATACTTTAATATTAATTTTAACATTTTTAAATATTTTGATGTTGAAGTCGTGAGGTGTTCAGATTCTTTTGAGCCATTTTTTAATATTATTGTAAATTCATTATATTGTTTTCTTTTTATTTAAGATTCTAATTTTTTTTTGATGTTTGGTTTTTAATTTAAGATTACACATAAAAAAAAATTAATCTAGGAATTGATTTTGAAATATATTTAAATTTTTGTGATATATATAGATAATTTTATTAATATTAAAATGTTGTTTGGAATTTTAAATAGGAATTTTTGGAATAAAAATATAGCCAATAAATTTTTCCGAAAATATTTTACATAACAACAATTTATGAATCGATTGTAATTTTCGCTCTTTATTTATGCCACACTATGCCCAGAAAAAACCAAGCCATCCAACCCCTCCTCCTTACTACATACATATCTATCTTTATATTTTTTAACCTAAATTCACCATAAAACAAAAAATTACGTAATATAAAATAAATTAATAGTAAAGGCCAATAATTGATAATTTAGCAATATTTATGCCTTTAATTTTAAAACAAAGTTAATAATATTAAATTTTTTCACGAAAAATAATAAATATCAGTCAAAAAATAATTTAATTTTTTAATAATATATTTTTTGTTTTTTATATAATCGAGTTGCTCAAACATCCAGAATTTATTAAAGTTATATTATAAAGCGAATAAAATATATTTTCTATAAGAATAATATAATTTTTTATGTATATTTTAATGTTTTTAGATGTTCAATAAAGTTAAAATATCATACAAATTACATAAAAAATAATATATGAAATATACTATCAGTGAAGTCTCATAGATAACTGGTGCATATAAAAGAAGAACTGCCAACATTAAAATATTTAGCTGTTTTATTAAAAATTTATTATATAATACATATATTAATATAAATTTATCTAATATAATTTTACTTTTAATTTAAAAAATTTTTTATGAATTTAACGATTAATGGTACATATGTATAATATAATACTAAAAACACAGATATTAAACAAATCGAACATAGTAAATTAATTAGCCCAGTTATCCAATGAACATCATACTCTGGGAAAACTAAAATATCTAAAGTTTTATTTAAAAACACTTTACATTTATTTAATTGCTATTAATGAGCTATTATTATTATATTTTTTGAAGTATAAAGATTTTTAATTAACTTAAGAATAAAAATAATCTATGTATAATGTGATAAAAAATTTATATTTTTTGTTATGCCAAGATATCAGACAAGGCAGATGATACGTACGAATAAGATGATGATTATAATTAGAATAAATAATGCGAGCAAAATTAAATAATTTTTGGATGAAAATAAAATATTTTATAAGTTCAATTAAAATATAATTTGTATAAAAATATTCTTATAAAATTCTACGGGACTCTGCATGTAAGTGATAGTCAATTTAATTAAAATATCTTTAATAAATTATATTCAGGAATTATATTCAGGAATAACATTTTATAGTATTATATAGTAATATATAATTTCATTATAAATTTCATTATAAATTAAATTTATAATAATTAAGTATGTTCTTCACTAGTACCACCCTCACTTAGTTGAAAATATAATCCTGAATCAGGATTATATTTTCAACTAAGTGGGGGTGGTACTAGTGAAGAACATACTTAATTATTATAAATTTAATTTATAATGAAATTATATATTACTATATAATACTATAAAATGTTATTTAATTATCCCTGTGATTGAAACTGTATAGATAAATATAAATTTACAGGTAATTAACATAACATTTAATAAAATAACATTACCATTCATTTAATAAAATAACATTTACCATTCGTAATTTTCAACAAGAATATAAATGAATTCGAATAAAAGGAGGTAATTCTCTATATATAAATGCAGAAGGTACAAATGCTGGGGTAGTTTACGCGAAATATGACAAGTATAAATTATTTATATCAAATAAAATCATAATAAACATGTATTCAAGCATATTGAAGCAACTATTAAAAATAATTTTTCAAAATTTTTCTTTATATGTATATAAGAATATTCTTTTAGAATTATATCTCCTCTTGTTGCAAATGGCTAAATAATTTACATCGAATCATAAAAACTAAAATATGTTAATATACAGAAACTAAATAATTTCTACAGAAATTATGTTTATAAAGAAACCATAAAGGATGTCTACATCGAAATAATTATATAAATTGTTAAATAAGTTTATTGTTATTAAAGTATAAATGTAAATTAAATTATTTTAAAATTTCAAAAATATCTTCTCTATTTTAAAAGATAATAAATTTTTACGAGTTTAGAAATAGAGGAAAACAATTATAAATCAAATTTTAAAAAATATTGAAAATTAAAACTTGACTTCTATGAGTAATTTGAGTAAAGTAAATTTATAATTGATATAAATTAGCATATTATATTTTATATAATTCTGAAGGATAGAATGTGAGCGGTTAGCTTAACATTCCTCAAATCAACAATTATAATTATGTAGATATTTATATAAATATGTATGTAAATTGTGGATATACAGCTAGAGTTTTTTGTGCTTAAAACTTAAAATGAAGCAAGATTTCATTGATTTCAAAATTAATGATTTGATTAGAAATATCAAAAGCAAATTCTTCATATATTCAAAATTAAAATTTTAATGAAATATTAAGATTATTCTGAGGTGCAACGTTGATAATTCATATTAGATTAACAATTATTTTTCCAAACAATTAATTTCATAACAATAAATTTTTTATACATTACATGAAACAAGTGATTATTTTAATGTATAAAATTTTAAAGCTAATTTAGTAAATATTAAAAATAAAATAGAATAATCTAATATTGTGAATAATTTACTTGAAATTTAATTTTAAATATATTAATCGGAAGAATAGTAAAATTAATGAGACAGATGAGGTAAAATTTGTACGACAATTTGTGTTTAACACATATTTTAGTTACAATAATTCATTATAAAAATTTATAAGATTAATAAACTTCTTAAAATTGAAAATGGTTATCTAATTAGTTATTTTAACTAATTTAAAATTAAATATTCTATATAAAATTAATATATTACAGAAAATATTCACATTTTCCTTTAAATATTTTCATTTACATGTACATATATTAATTTTATTGAATTAAAAATCTATGCGCATCACATTTTTTGATTTCGATTCAGTTTGATTTATCCACATTTTATTTCACATTCACATTTTATTTCAACTCACCATTAAAAGAATATTTGTGTAATAGAGAAATAAATTAAGTGTAAAAGCCAATAATTGATAATTTTATCAATATTTATGCCTTTAATTTTAAAACAAATATATTGAGTTAATAATATTTAATTTTCATCAAAAATAATAAATATCAGCCGAAAAATAATTTATTTTTTAATTTCATATATTTTTTATTATCTAAAAATAAATTGAGTTGTTCGACATGCAGAATAATTATTTATTAAAGCTATAATTAAAACGGGAACAAATTATATTTTCTATAAAAATAATATACCTAATCTTTTATTGTTGATTATAATTTGAATAAATATTGCCGAAATTAAAATATCTTCTAAGAATAATTTAAATATAATTTGTATAAAAATATTTTTGAAAAATTCTTCGGGCCTTTGGATGAAATAAACTTTATATTGCATCATAAAAATTAAAGTAATTTTAAAAAATATATTTAGAATTATATGTATATTTATAATGAAATTATATATTAATATTTATAAAATAATAATTTAAAAATGTTACATAAATAATCCTTGAAATTGAAAATGTATAGATAAATATATATTAACGAAAAAGGTACAAACGCCGGTGTAATATACGCGGAATATCTCAAGTATAAATTATTTATAGCAAATAAATTCATAATGAACAAATACAAAATTATTGAAGCAACACTTGATAATATAGAATAGTTTATGTTAATTTTTCTTAGATATAAGAATATTTTTTGAGAATTCCCCCTCATGCTCCAAATGGTTAAATTCGTATTAAATCATAAAAACTAGAATTATGTTAATATACTCCAAAAACTAATATATTTATACATACAGAAATTATATTTATAAAGAAACTACAAAAGATGTCTGCATCAAAATCAGAATATATTAAAAATTATATAATAATAATAATATATTATTACAAATTATATATAAAAAATATTAAAAATTATATAAAATTAAAGTATAAATTTAACTTAAGTTATTTTAAATTTTCAAAAATTTCTTCTCTATTTTAAAAGATAATAAATATTTATGAGTTTAGAAATATAAAAAACAATTATAAATAAACTTCAAAAAATATTAAAAATTTAAATATGATTTACTTTGATTAATTTGAGTGAAGTAAATTTATAATTTGATATAAATTATCATATTATATTTTATATAACTTTGCAGGAGAACTTTGCAGGAGGTTTTTCTATTTTAAAAGATAATAAATATTTATGAGTTTAGAAATATAAAAAACAATTATAAATAAACTTCAAAAAAATATTACAAATTTATACTTAACTTATTTTTTGTAATTCGAGTGAAGTAAATTTATAATTTGATATAAATTGCATATTATAGTTTATATAATTTTGCAAGATAGGATGTGATCGGTTAGCTTAACATTCCTCAGATAAATAATTTTAATTAGATATTTATATAAATATGTAAATTTTGCATATACTGATAGTTTTTTGATAATTTACATGAAATTTAATTTAAAAAATATCGAAAAATAGGAAAATCAATGCAACAGATGAAGTAAATCCAGTATGGAAATTTGTGGTTTAATACATATTTTGGTTATAATAATTCATTAAAAATTTATAAGAACAATAACCTTCTTAAAATTGAAGAAGATTATCGAATTAGTTATTTTAACTAATTTAACATTAAATATTCTATATAAAATTAATATATTACAGAAAATATTCACAAAATATTTTCATTTAAATGTACATATGTATGTACTTATGACATTAAATATTCTTATTCAATAAAAGATTATGTCTTTCAAATTATATGATTTCGATTCAATTTGATTTATCCACATTTTAATTCAAGCAATACTACAACGGAAATGTACATGAAATAAAAGTTATACAATAATAATTTTCTTAAATCCAATAATATTTTAATTAATTAGTAAATAATAATACATTTATCTAATAATTTAAAAATTAATTATTATTATATTAACAAACATTATTTTAATTAATATGAATTAATAATTCCAAATTTTATATTATATTTTTTTAGTTTTAAAATAGTTAAATTTTCAATAAATTTATTTCAATTTTAAATTTATAGAAATAATTTAAGCCATCTATAAACAGCCCAAGGCTCATAAAAAATTTGATCTTTTGCCAAATGACAATTTAATTCTGCTCGACTCTAAGTAGAGTCGGTGTTGAATATTTCGACGCTTCTAATTGAAAAGATTCGAATAAACCTGACAAGGTTTATGGAAGTTCTTTTGTTTTTTGTGTCGATAATAAAAAGTAAATAATTATCAGCAATTAAAATTAACAAATGATATAAATATTCTTACATTAAATTGTATAATAAAAAATAATATAACCGGCGATCTAAATTTATTTCTGCATTCATCGGACATCATGGATTGTATCTCGATATCCTTATTCTAGTTGTAGATCACATTTAAAATAGAACAAATTAAAAATAAATGACAAAACTTCGCATTAAAATGTTAATTTTGAAAAAATTACGAAAATATTGTTAATGTTTAATTATATGGACTCATCACTTTAATGTGTTCAAAATAATTTTTAATTTTGTGGGTCTCATTTTACTATTTATTATAGATAAACTTCAAAAAACTAATTTACAGAAATCTTTAATTTTCAATTCTGTGGAATTAGTAGAATCTACAATGCCATGAAGCTTATCAAAAGCATTTATAATTAATAAAATGTATCATTTATTCAAACTACATTTTAATATCATTAATAACAAATTAATATAACTTAACAAAATTTCTCGTTAAGTAAAAAATACTTTTATATAAAGTTATAAAAGTAAAAAACATCTTACATAAAGTATAATTTAAAACTAAAATAATATTATTTATTTAGTGTATTTATTTTTTATGTAAGCTAATGTATACGTAAGTGTAATATACTAAAATCTTAGTGGAAAGTGTTATATAATTAAAAAATTAAAACATCTATAATAATAAGAATTGTAAAATACTAAAATAATATTTCCTAATATCTGTATAAAAATTATTGAATTAAACAATGTTAGATTTGTATTCAAAAATTTTATTACATAGTAAACATAATAACATTTTATAAATTTAGTTAATTATAATTTTTCTTAAATATAAGAACATTCTTTGAGAATTATACCTCCTCTTGTTGTAAATGCTAAATTTACATTGAATCATGAAAACTAAAATATGTTAATATACAGAAATAATCAATTTATACATATATTATATTTATAAAGAAACCATAAAGGATGTATACATCGAAATAATTATATAAATTTTAAATAATTATAAAATAATTATAAAAATATAAATGTAATTAATTATTTTAAAATTTTCAAAAATAGCTTCTCTATTTTAAAAGATAATAAATATTTATGAGTTTAGAACTATAAAAAACAATTCTAAATCAGACTTCAAAAAATATTAAAAATTTAAATATGATTTACTTTGATTAATTTGAGTGAAGTAAATTTATAATTTGATATTGTTATACTTACGTTAATCTAACAGCTGTTGATTAATTAAAGTTTTGTTTGGGGGAAGAGCCAAAAATCCTTACTTCACTTTAGTTTTATTCCCGATAAATTGAAAAGCAAAAATTTGGCTTTTCCTCTCCCTTTATTAAATAAAAATAAAATAATAAATCTTTGTTAAAAGAAAGAGTTTTAAAAGTAAAATTCCTCGGGGTTCCCGCGTCCCTCCAGGCCCTTCGGGGACTGGGAGGGACCCAACGGGACCCCCCAAAATTAACCCCTAACAGATATAAATTATCATATTATATTTTATATAACTTTGCAGGAGAGGATGAGAGTTCATCAGATAGATAATTTTAATTAGATATTTATATAAAGATGTAAATTAAGGATATATTACTAGTGTATTTTGTGCTTAAATCTTTAAATGAAGCAGGTTTTCATTTATTTCCAAATTAAAATTTTTGATGTGAAATTGCTTGGAAATGTATTTAAAATAAAAATTTTAATGTAATAATTATAATAAAATATATATTTTTCGCAAGCAACATAAAAATAATTATTATATACATGAACCAAAATGGTTTTTTAATTTTATAAAAATTTTAATAAAAATATCTCCCCACTCACTATTCGATATTCATTTAAATGTTTATTATTAAGATAAATCAGCTTTGAGTGATTTTTTTGATTCTGCAGATTTAGCTATCAATAAAATCTTTAAAAATTAATAAAATTCATATTATTATTAATTATTATTATATTATTAAAAAATTAAAAATTAATACTCCATAAATTAATATATGTACATACTAGTCAATGTTATATGGAAGTGCATAATTGACAGTTCATAGCAAATTAACAATTAATTTTGGTTCTACTTGACTTTATGAGTCCAATCAAACTTTATGAGTCCAATCAAAAAATAATTGGATTTTTCTTGGTATTGCAAAGTAAGGGTATGGTTCCAAAACATTTCTTTATATTCAGAACCTACGCCCACTGGGTTTGGGACCGTTCCTTACCCTATCCCTCGAAATTACTGAAAGTTATAGCCAATTTTTAAAAATTTCAGAAAAACGATTCTAACTTTCAGAAATTTCGAGGGATAGGGTAAGGAACGGTCCCAGACCCAGTGGGCGTAGGTCCCAAACATGAAGAAATGTTTTGGAACCATACCCTTACTTTGCAATACCAAGAAAAATCCAATTATTTTTTGATTGGACTCATAAAGTTTGATTGGACTCATAAAGTCAAGTAGAACCTTAATTTTCTCAAATTTCAATTAAATCAATTATCAACAGCTTTATTTATACAATCTCGATTTAATTATCAGAAACAGAGTGATTATTTTAATTATTTTTATGGTATCGGTATTTTTCGGTATTCCGTACCGTTCTACGGAACGCAAACAAAACAAAACACCGATAATACCGATCGATACAAATTTTTAAAGTTTTATTTTATTTTAAGCGAAAAAAGGCTCTCGGCCATTGATAATTTTCAAAATTTTCGCCTGCGGCGCTAAAAAAGAAGAAATCTTGCTTCTTGGACTTACATCTCCTCGAAATTTTCTTCTGCGTGTGTTTATCTCCACAATTTATAAATAAAAATAATTATTTTTAACTAAATTAATTTTTAAAATACGGTACGGAATACCGATAAATTTTTATCGGTATTTATCGGTATCGGTATTTTTCGGTATTCCGTACCGGTCTACGGAACGGTAAAATTTTGAATTTTATCGGTATTTTTCGGTATCGATATAATACGGTATTACGGTACGGAATATGGTACGGAACGAAATTCCGATCTCTAATTTTAATGTATAAAAATTTCAAAGATATTTAGTAAATATTAAAAATAAAATATTGATCGGAAGAATAGTTAAATTGATGAGACAAATGAGGTAAAATCAGTTCGACAATTTGTGTTTACACATATTTTAGTTATAATAATTCAGTATAAAAATTTATAGATTAATACTAAAATATATTATTGCCACGTACAATATTTAAAAAAAAATTTTGATTTTTTAAATATTGTATTACGTGGCTTTATATTAAAAATTTTTTTTAGAATTTTTTCCAACAAAAAAAAGTTTCTTGTTGGAATACATCATTATTTAATTAATAAAGAGTATGTGGAAGGAGGGATATAAAACATTCCAGATTAATGTTTATTATTAATTTATCTAAATTTATTTCTAAACTAAGTAATAGTGAGAAACTATATTATCTAATTATTTTAAGGCTACAAGTCGTTTCATTAAAAAATTAAGTGAAGCCCCGGTATCTATGTAGTTTGACAACTGTATTTAATGAGCGAATGCGCAAGGCAACGCGGGGGCAATACTTTTATCTTTCACTTAATGTGGATTTTATCCGACTTGCGACATTTTATAGAAAAATTAAAAACTGATAATTTTTGACCTTCAATTTAGTCTAAATTATTGTCGGAGCTACGCTGCCTCACTTTCCTAAAAATATCTTAAACCAGACCTGCTCATGGATACAAATTTTGCTATCCGTATCCGGATATATCCGTAGGGTCAATATCCGTATCCGTTTGTATCCGTCCAACTTTTGAGTCATATCCATCCGCGGATATCCGCGGATATATCCGTTTTTTCTCAAAATGGTCAGCCTGACCACAATTTTCAAAATGGTCAAATTTATTTAAATTTGAGTAATGGTTAGATAATGCTGTAATAACTGGATGCAGCAAAACGAACCTTGCTTATGACCATCGGAGATTCGAAAATCGGAAGGTTCGAGCAAAAAGTTATGGCCAAAAAGACCAAATACTGAATCGGCCAATACTGAATCGGCGATACTGAATTGGCGATACTGAATCGTCCCCTACCCTGGCGTTGGGAATATAATTATTTTCTCTTGGCAAAATGTATTTTAAAATTTAATTAGTGATGTTAAATCGCAGAAATTAGGGACGGATATCCGCGGATTTGAAGCATCATATCCGTATCCATCCGTATCCGTCCGATTTTTAAAAAAACACTATCCATATCCGTCCGTATCCGCGGATATCCGCGGGTATCCGGATATTATCCGTATCCATGACTAGGTCTGTCTTAAACACACCGGTAGAGCTGACGATCGGGACAAGCTCTCTTTTCTCATTTAGTATCGGTCCAAGACGAGCTCTTTAAATGATCGTTAATCGACATTTTATTGGCATTTCTCGACTCACTATGATTCTTAATTCCAGTCCATAATCTTGTTAAAAATTTCAGTTTTCCTAATATAAATATAAAATGCAACAAGTTTTCTTCATTTTCTTGGTCTGTTTTTTCCTTTACTATAATGACGTGAACTCAGTTTCATTAGAATTTTGTGATTTGGTTGATAAAGGCAAACAATCCGTAAGATTTTTGATTAACTACTTTAAATCAAAAATAAATAATTAATAATTTTCTTTCAGTTAATTGAAACTGTAACATACTGTGACACCAAGACTACTCTGTCTAAAAGTAGGATAAAGTGCTTTGATAAAGTTTTTTTATATAATTTTGCGAAAATCCCACATATTCTAATGTTATAAATATTTGGCATAACATTATATGTATGTAGCTTATAATGAGTAAGAGTTCTTTTAGATTTCAAATTACAATCCCTGCATATTAGGAAGTATGCAGGGATTAAGACTGATTTGGATATCGTAAGACTCTACTCAATGTTCACAAAATCCATCATGCAAGATCTCCTCGCAATGAAATAGGTGCTAGGTTAGATCCTTGGCTTAAGAATAAATACTTGTTTTTACGCGGAAAATAAAAGTAGTGTAACAAACCGACACCCGAAACCCCGACTCCGACGAAAAATAAACGAAAAATTTTCACTAAAGGACCAAAAAATTGTCTTGGGGTCTTGGGACTTTTTAATTTTTGGTCTTGAGCCTTGGGGTCAAGTCTTGGTCTTCGTACCTAGTTTTGGTGTTTAGTTTTTTCTTTTCTACTGCTATTTGGTATTACGCATTATTTTATAAATCAAATCATTAAAAATTTAAACTTAATTATTTTAAGTCGACTTTTGTTGCAAAAATCAAAAGAAACAAATCTGTGCATGTCTTAAGGTTAAAAATAAAAAATAATCGCAATAATATTTAGATTAAAGGGGCGAAACTTTCAAACCCGAAGCGGAGCTGGGAATGGAACATGCCTAAATGCAGTAAGGAATTCGTTTTATTGTTAAGTGATTATAAAAAAAATAAATGAAATGACGGAATGATTTGAGAAATTTATGTATATTATAAAAATTTTCTGAAAAATGATTAAATATATTCGACAAAAATATTACTAAATTTGTAAATTCAGCATCATAGTAAAATAAAAATTTTGTCTATGCTAATCTCAAAATTTTTGTCAACTTTAGTGAATGAAGTTATCAATTTCATAAAGAGGATTTTATCGTTAATACTCCGGAAAAAATAATTTTCTTAAGAAAAATTGTTTTGAGTGCTAAAATTTTTGGCCTTTAGCCTCAGGGCCGTTTTTGTTACGAATATTGGTGTAAGGCCAAGTCCATCCTAAAATCACATGAACAATAATGGCGCTCTGAACTTTGCGCTAAGTAACTGAAGTTCCCAGAGAGATCCAAAGTATAGCACAAATGGCATTCTCAGAGAGCAAATAGGCTCACTTATCTGATCGCATTAGCCACATTCACTCAGCCCTAAGGCGGTTCTAGGAATAAATGTGAAAGCAATAAAAGCTTTGAGAGAATAAGGAAAAGGGGTTCAGTCGACTAATCTTCTCTTCAATTATTGTGCAGCATTATTCCACCGGCCGGTGAAGGAAGTATTAAACACAGCTAGCCTAATGTCGATCCGGAGGGAAGACGTCTCCCAATCCGGAACCCCTATATCCAGCGCTCGCCTACATTCCATACTTTGCGGAGTTCACACAAGGACGCTTGCGAAACTCCAATCTAACAACCCCATTTAAAAGGCACTGGGAAACGGGACCAACCGCTTTACTGGTAGCACCGGATGGTTCCGACTTTTGCCGAAATTGGGAAATGAGTTGGAAATCGGCTGGGGAAGCGGCAAATCATTATTTTAGCGCTCCAAATCCCGGGTCTTAAAAAAATACAAAGTTCTGAACCGAAAGAGATGGGCTGTCAGAGACAGTATCCTCTGCGGGGGCCAAAAACGATTTAAAACTTATATTTCCACCAATGGGTAGAATGTAAAAAGGGGGAGGAAGAAGTTAATACCAGTCCGCGAACAGGAAAATTTCATCAAAAAAAAATTTTCTTAATTATTTTATAGGCAGATGCACATGAACAAAAAAAAGATCTTATCGGCCCAAGTAAAGAAAAAAAACGAGTTAAAAAAAATTGTTAATTAATATATATATACCCTACGGGGTTCAATAAATTAAATAATTTTAATTTGGGAGAAATGCGCATCCACAAATTAAATTCTGGGAAAAATCTAATAGCCTTTTTGGGACCAACAGATCCATTTTCCAACTTCTTTTATTCCAAATTTCACTTCGAGGGAGAAGAATTTTCGTGTGTTGAAATGGCCTTCGTTGTGAAACGGCTTAGATTATTAGAACTCCATTCAATGGCAGCGGAAGCCATGTCATTTGTACACATGAACACACCTAATCAATCTAACAACAAATGGGGTGACGGACATCCCAGGGAATTGAAGTGGTATGGAGCCGAAGGCCTTACTAAAGCAACGCCTTACAACAGGAGCAAAGTAACAACAAAAATGGAAAAAGATTTAATAGAAGCAATTGTAAAGCAGAAATTCAGGCAGAACGAATATCTTGAGAAGCTCCTAAAGGCAACAAATGGACTTTATATCGTGGAAGCTTCTCCCGATAAGAGGTGGGGCGTTGGATTCAAGAAACATGAACAAAATCAGCTGAAAGACTACACGCCCAAAAATAAAAAATATGGACAGAATTGGATGGGGGAAATACTTACTAAATTAAGAGAAAAACTGATTAAAGAAGAACAACAAACCAGTAAGTAAATTTTTTGTATCAATAAAACCCTGCGGGGTTCACCCAAATTTTCAAAAAAATATATATTTAGTAAAAGAAAATAAATCTTATCATAATTAATTTTTCTTAAAGTCCAAAAAAAAGGAAAAATTTTTTTTCTTCCCCTCTTCTCTCACAAAAATTAAAAAAACTTAATAACCTGCGGGTTTCAAAAAAACTAAGTCTCAATAAAATCTCAAAAGTTTAAGTCAGCTTCAAAAAATCAATTTTAGGGAGAAACGAATATTTGGTGGCACAAATCCAAGCTAGAGGAATAATTGGAGCAGCATTGGAGCCTCATCACTACCCCTATTTTGTATTAATCCCTAACGAGCATTTAGAACATGTAATTAACATTGGGGACATCTTTACAATTAAAGACCTACATTTGGATAATAGATTTAAAAATTTAACGGACTGCGGTCCTAACAATTCATGGATCACCAAAAATTCACCATATACTTTATCGAGCAAAGGAAAAAGAGGCCAAAGGTAGAATTATTAAAATTAAAAATAGATCGCGCAAGACAAGAAAAATACAGAGTATATGAGCCAGTTCTAAAAAGTCAAGCAACAATGCACACATTATAAGACATCAAACAAATTTCGAATTTGAAAACATTAATGCTGGACAAAAAGTACTAACTACGATTAGAAGTGTTAAAATCCCAAATGGAATAAAAGTCAACACTCACTTCATTTTGCCTTGGAACTCAAAATTTGGCACCACGGGCATGGAATTTTACAAAAGAAAAGCACACATAATTACAAATCTAAATTTAAATTTATAAATCCTGCGGGATTCTCTCATGTTACATTTTTTAAATAAATTTAAAAAAAAAATTTTTTTATTTATCCTTAGGGATTCATTTAATATAAAACGTAAATATAAAAGAGGACCAGGGACGGTCCATTGGAGGGTTAGAGGCGCTGGAGGGTAAAATCGCCCAAAAACAGATTTTCTAAAGACCCAAAATTTTATAAACAAAATTATACGAGATAGCAAAAGACGACCAGTGACGGTCTATTGGAGGGTTAGAGGTGTAAGGCCAAGTCCATCCTAAAATCACGTGAACAATAATGGCGCTCTGAACTTTGCGCTAAGTAACTGAAGTTCCCAGAGAGATCCAAAGTATAGCACAAATGGCCATTCTCAGAGAGCAAATAGGCTCACTTATCTGATCGCATTAGCCACATTCACTCAGCCCTAAGGCGGTTCTAGGAATAAATGTGAAAGCAATAAAAGCTTTGAGAGAATAAGGAAAAGGGGTTCAGTCGACTAATCTTCTCTTCAATTATTGTGCAGCATTATTCCACCGGCCGGTGAAGGAAGTATTAAACACAGCTAGCCTAATGTCGATCCGGAGGGAAGACGTCTCCCAATCCGGAACTCCCCTATATCCAGCGCTCGCCTACATTCCATACTCTGCGGAGTTCACACAAGGACGCTTGCGAAACTCCAATCTAACAACCCCATTTAAAAGGCACTGGGAAACGGGACCAACCGCTTTACTTTGGTTTTGGGGTGACATTTATATATTACACACAATTATTTATTATTTAATTTTTTATATCTTGTTTGTCTCGTCCCGATTAAAATAAATTTTCTATAGTTTTCGATTCAAAACAAAAAATTTAGTTAAATGCCAGCCATTGCACTGCCAGCCAGCACTTGACTTTAACTGCCAGCCCAGCCTATTTTCCTACTTATTTTACGAAATTCCTTCCCTAAAACCTATATTTTAATATTAAACTATAGTGATACTCTGGTATCCCGATCCCGACTAGGGAAAATTTCCCGAGTTTTGGCTGTGAATACTGTACAATTTTCATGTAACCATGATTGTAATATACTAAAATTATAGTTGCATCATTAAAAAAATTAAAACATCTATAATAATAAGAATTGTAAAATATTAAAATAATATTTCCTAATATCAGTATAAAAATTATTGGATTAAAAAATTCAAAAATGTTAAATTTGTAATGAAATTTTTATTTCATAATAAAACATGAATTAAACGACTAGGGAAGCTCCGAGTGGCGCTTGTATTTATTGCGAGCAAATTGATTTAATTATATGTAAATATTTTTATTTATTTTATAAACTTTTAAACAATTATGTACATATTTAGTGCTTACATTTTAAATTATGAATCTTTTTATATTCTTCCTTATATTCTGTACTACTCGAAAGTGACTTTTGTAATAAGGAGAAGATTTTAGGTTTTCCAAGTTCGCATTTTTCGTTATCCTCCAACTAAAAAAATATTTTTATTTATTTAATATAAACAAACATATTCTTCCCGAATATGAACTTCAGAGAGATCAAAAAGGGAAATATTTGCTCTTTTCGCTATTATCCCAGCATATAAAGTATCTTCAATGTGTATTCCATAAAATTCTCTTGTGTGATTCATCACTAATTTTATCGTTTTACTGTTTGCAAAGAATGTATTATGCATATATTTTGGAAGAATTTCACTTGGATATTCCTCCTTAGATAAATACCTAAATCAATTTAATCATTTCTATCTTGGTGTATTCAAGAATTATGCTATGTAAACAAACATAAGACAATAAATCATACCATTTATTGTCCTTATGCCTTATTGTAGGTGTTTCATCTACTAAACATCCAAAAAATGCTAGGCCAGTTCCAGTTTCTTTCAGTTGTTTTTTAAATTTGTTTTCATTCCAGAATGCCCAACGAGGCAAATCAATGATTGTATCATCATCAATTTTCATAACATATTCCGCATTAGGGCACCATTTTTGTTGCCATTGAAAAGCAGCACCTACCTAAGTTATTGTTTCGATCAGTGAATTTTGATACTAAAACAATCACAGACCCGATTTCTGTCGGATTTCCTAATCTTGAATGTGAGAATCTAGTTACTGAAGCTTATAGGGAACCAATATTATGTTACCTAGAGATCGGTATTTTTGAAATGTCTGGGCCTATTCCTGGGTTCTCGGTTTGATTTATTGACCTGGGCCGGATCCTGGGCCTGTAGTCCAAGAAATACCCAAGAGGTCAAAAAATGCCTGGGCCTGGACTCTGGGTACAGGAAAAACACAGGCATTGATCCAGACCCAGGCCGATATCTAATGTTCACAACTACTATAATGTATGTAGTATTATATAAATTTCAATTTATTTAACCATTCAATTTAGTGAATTTTATTTTATAAAATTTTATTTTATATACAGCTAACTAGTATAATGAACTCTCTCTACAATGAAAATTTCTCTACATTAAACTTCTTCAAAGTTAAGTAATGGACCTAGTAACTGTCTTAATCAATTAATTTTTTACTAAATTTGTGTATCAATAATACTTTTTAGGCATTATTCTCAAAATTTTTTGAGCTTTAGTAAAAATATTTTTGTTGATAGAAATTGATCTCATCATTCTTGAAAGTGAATTTTATTCTTTTCAAACATAAAGTTTTGATAGGAAAAATTACTTTGTATGAGTTGTGTTTTAGAAAAAAATAACAAATTTGTTTGCTCTTAATTGAATAAATGTAAATGTATTTACGTGTCTATTCACAAGGAAACATTCATACATATCAAAAATTTCCTTGTTATTTTTTGAAAATATCAATGCTTAAATATTTATCAAATTGTAATTTTATTACTCGCTCAAATAGAACTTTAAGCAAAATATATACATGGTTATACACACAATTTAAACGGCAAGCTTTTACTAAAAATAGAATTTCTTTATCAAATATTTTTTGATTTTATATGAGAATACACAGCAATTTTCTCAAGGGATTTACCTGTTTATCAAATAATTTAATTCAAATGGAACTCATTAGTAGAGACCGGATTTTATTGAAATAAAATGTTTTTTTTTGCAAACACACTATATCGAGAGAAGCCCAAATATGGCATTAGTTTTTCGATATTATGATTCTGAAAAAAATTACATTTCAATTTATTTCAATATTTTGCCAATTTTCGCGTTATTTCAATATTTGGCACTTTTTCCAAATTATTTCAATATTTTTGCATATTTTTACCAAAATTTAGGGATTTTTCATAAATTTTAGGAGAAAAGTGAAGAAATCTGGCCGCTTGACAACCAAAATTCCCAAAATTTTCGCCTGCGGCGCTGAAAAGAGGATATTTTGGCCTATTATTCACTACAGTGCCTTTGACTTCCCCTAATTATTCAGAAGGGCGCCCAAAATTTCCCAAAACAAAACCCAAAAAAGTTGTCAAAATGTCCCATTGGACAAAACACCCCAAAATGGCACATTGAGCAAAACCCACAAAAGGTCCCATCCTCACTTCGTCAATCCCAAAATGTCTAAGAGAATAAAAATAGTCAATTTGTCCAACTACAAAGCTAATTTGCAATTTTAAAAACCTGATTCATTTTTTTTCGTTAAATTTCAACTTTTTATTGGGTTTTGCTGGTGAATAAACAAAAATTTATTTCAATATTTCACTAATTTTTGGGATTTTTGTCAATATTTTCATGATTTATTTCAATATTTTATGGCCATATTTTGAGAATTTATTTCAATAAAAATCCGGTCTCTACTCATTAGAATATCATACAATGATAGGAGTTTCTCAGCTTCCTAAATAGGGTTGGGGTTTTCGAGTCGGGCCGACGTTCGAGTCATTCTTTTCGGGCCTCATTTTTTCGGGCCCGCAAACCGAGTCTTTTTCAGGCCAAAATTCAATGCCCGACTCGATCTTTCGGACCAGGCCGGATCGAGCCCCTAAACCTATTCCTAAACCTTAACCAAATTGGGATACTAAAATCAAAATTATAATTTGTCCTATATATTTTAATTTTCTGTGCTAGTGAAGGGCTCCTTGACTGTATATATAATTTTTAATTTTTGTTTCCTTGTTGATTATAATAATTTTTTATTATTAAAGGAATCGAGGTTTTCGACTATTTTTGGTCTTAGCTGCCTGTTTTGTTGCTATTTTGCTTCTTTTGAAATATGCTAACTTTAATCTACTATATTTACTCCATAAAAATGAAAGCATTTTGACGAATTTTACATTGGCTTTTTCTAATGTTCAAACACATTATAAAATGGAAAAACCAAGAAAAGATCCTTGTATTAGTAGTCAAATAGAGCTTGCTGTGTTTGTTAATACTAGAAGAGAATTGTTTCATAGACGTATGGGAATTAGGAATAGCTGGGCTAAAGATGCGGTAAAAAATATTTTAAATTATTTTTTCGAACAAATTTATTTATTATTATGTGTTTGAACTAGGGTAGCACCCCGAGCCTTCGTGGCGTGGTAACGATTGCCGGGGTAAATAAAAAGCAAAAAAATTGTTTCATAGACGTTCCGATATTAATATATCGGAAGGCTTAATGTAGGAAAATTTTTTTTGCTTAAAAATTCGTCGGGGTTTCGGGGGACGGGGTGCTACCATAGTTTGAACAATCCAATGTTCGAGCAAGTTTTTATTCATTAATTGATTAAGACAGTTACTATGTCCATTACTTAACTTGAAGAAGTTTAATGTAGAGAAATTTTCATTGTAGAGAGAGTTCATTATACTAGTTATTTTTATATAAAATAAAATTTTAAGAGTAAAAATATGATAATTCGTTTTGTGATTGGAGATCCAGTACTTGAAGAAGAGGAAGGAAAAAAATTTGATATATTATTGGATGAAGAACAAAAACAATTTGGTGATTTGATTCGTTACTATAATATATCGGAAGGCTATCATATGTTGCAATATAAAGTATTTTTTTCAATAAATTGAAATGGTTAAATAAATTGAAATTTATATAAGTAAATTAATTGTGAACGTTAGAGATCGGCCTGGGTCTGGACCAATGCCTGTGTTTTTCCTGTACCCAGAGTCCAGGCCCAGGCATTTTTTGACCTCCTGGGTATTTCTTGGACTACAGGCCCAGGATCCGGCCCAGGTCAATAAATCAAACCGAGAACCCAGGAATAGGCCCAGACATTTCAAAAATACCGATCTCTAGGTAACATAATATTGGTTCCCTATAAGCTTCAGTAACTAGATTCTCACATTCAAGATTAGGAAATCCGACAGAAATCGGGTCTGTGATTGTTTTAGTATCAAAATTCACTGATCGAAACAATAACTTAGGTAGGTGCTGCTTTTCAATGGCAACAAAAATGGTGCCCTAATGCGGAATATGTTATGAAAATTGATGATGATACAATCATTGATTTGCCTCGTTGGGCATTCTGGAATGAAAACAAATTTAAAAAACAACTGAAAGAAACTGGAACTGGCCTAGCATTTTTTGGATATTTAGTAGATGAAACACCTACAATAAGGGATAAGGACAATAAATGGTATGATTTATTGTCTTATGTTTGTTTACATAGCATAATTCTTGAATACACCAAGATAGAAATGATTAAATTAATTTAGGTATTTATCTAAGGAGGAATATCCAAGTGAAATTCTTCCAAAATATATGCATGATACATACTTTGCAAACAGTAAAACGATAAAATTAGTGATGAATCACACAAGAGAATTTTATGGAATGCACATTGAAGATACTTTATATGCTGGAATAATAGCGAAAAGAGCAAATATTTCTCTTTTTGATCTGTCTGAAGTTCATATTCGGGAAGATGATGTTTGTTTGTATTAAATTTAAAAAAAAAATTTTTTAGTTGGAGGAAAACGAAAAATGTGAACTTGGAAAACCTAAAATCTTCTGTTTATTACAAAAGACACTTATGAGTAGTACAGAATATAAGGAAGAATATAAAAAGATTCATAATTTGAAATGTAAGTATTAAAAAAATTCATAATTGTTTAAAAGCTTATAAATTAAATAAATATACGTATAATTAAATTAATTTGTTCGCAATATAAGCGCCACTCGGAGCTTCCCTAGTTTATATTGAACGTCTTTTCATTAATGTTTTACTATGTAATAAAATTTTTGATTACAAATTTAACATTTTTAATTTTTTGAAATCAATACTTTTTATACAGATATTAGTAAATATTATTTTAATATTTTACAATTCTTTTTGATGATTTAACTTTTCAATTATGTATCCAATATAATTTTGTATTACATGCAGTGCATGTAATACATGCATTAACTTACACAAAACAATAAATACATTAAATAAAAATACTATTTCAATTTTAAATTATACTTTATGTAAGATGTTTGTTTCTTTAATACCTTTATCTATTTTTTAGTTAACGTGAAATTTTGTTGAAAAATTTAATTAGTTTGTTATTAATGATATTAAAATGTTGCTGTGAAGGATGTAGCTGTATAAAGGCAATGTTATTGCAGGCTTTCTAACATTTTATTATATTTCATGTATTTGAAAGTTTTATAGTATTTCATCAACAACCACTGACCACGAATTCTGAGAGACGATTATTCCCTTTAAAAATAAGGGTAAAAGGTGGCATCCGTATTTTAATGATTTGATAATTTTTATACGTCTGAAAATCCTAAATTAAGGTTTTAAATGTTATTAATATATTTACTCATATCTTATAAATAAAAATATCAAAAGAAAAATATTAAATATGATAATTTTAAAAAATTGTCAAGATTTATTTTTGAAAATGCAGTTTTAAACAGATTATCGTCACCAGCATTATACAGATATTTAGACGAGTTAATGTTGTTATTTAGATCAAATAAAACTTTTTTCCTCTTTAAAAATGAATATTTATTTTAATAATAAGTGATTATACAATTTCGCGATCAGATAATTTTGAATTATTATAAATGATTAGAAATGAAAGTTTCTATATTCATTTATAAAACAATTTCTCAAATTTTAAACAATTATAAGATAAATTTAAACAGAAATTTTGCATTTTCTAATTTTGTAATATCATAGACATGACCAAAATGTGTCGTTTTTATTTTGAGATCATAAAACTACTTAAAGGTCGAGCAGAATTAAACTGTCATTTACCCTATATACCATATTTTCAATGACTAGAATTTCTTACTCTTCATACTCTGGAAAACCGTCGTAAGACATATGATTTAGCATTCACTCATAAAATCCTACACGAAGATACACATTTTAAATCAGATGGTCTTTTTAAAATATCAAATAGAAAAAATTGTTATTTATTATCTAAAAATCAAACTTAAATCTTCCAACTCATTTGTTAATAGGTAACCAAGATGTGGAATGTTTTAACTGATGAACTCAGAACTACAAGAATAACACTTAGTTTTAAAAATAAAATAAAAGCTATACTTATACAGTAAATCTACAATTTTGATGAAATATTATAACTTCCAGTTTCACTTAAACTACTAAAAAACTAAATCTAAAAATAGAAGATCTAGAATTTTTCCAATATCATTACAAATTGGACAGATTTCAAATCAAAGCATCTAAATTCTTACATGATCAAAAATTCGTAAAAAAATTTCAAAATTTTCATGTTACATGCCTCGGATCTAAATATTTACTTTTAATGTTAATTAAAAGTAAATGTTAATTAAAAATAAAAATGTTAATTAAAAGTTCGTCCAGCCCTGGTGTACACCAGCCCTAATATTGCATACAAGTCCGACATACCAATTCAATTATTTTTTTATTTTTATTAAAATTTTATTAAACTTTTTATTAACAATTATCAACTGATTATAAACCTTTTACAACTATATAATTTATCCTTAAAAATTTCACATCTCACATCATTTAAGGCAAAGTTTGGTTTCACTATCACATTTATTTGGGCAATCTGTACAAGGCTCACCAGCACGATAAACACATCTTGTATAAACATTTCCGCTAAAAATAATTTAGAAAATTAAGTAAATATTTATTACGGTGGCTTGTATTGGCAAACAACATAACTTTTATATTTAGGGCAACGTCCAATTCCACACCCAACTTGATAAGTGTTCCACCAAGCAAGTTGTGTCCAATGTCCAATACCTCTATTATTTTGAGCTGCATCAAATGCAACGCAGTCTTGGCCAGGATAAGGTCCCAAAGCTCCTCTGTATTCTAACTCTGACCACCATCCTTTTACTACATACTCGATGGCAGCGGCTTTAATTTAGAGAACTAAGTTTTATTTAAATCATTAAATACCATCATTGTCCATTCTTGCATACGCATAGAAATTCTCTCCATAATTCCCATATGGGTTCGAATGACTATAAGTGCATTTATCAGCCCAAGCCTGTGCTTGCTTTTCAAGTTCTAAAGAAAATTCCATTTTATGCATATCCTTTGCTTTTGGCAAAAACTCTCCAGTTTTGTTCTTAACCCTTCCCTGTGCTAATTCAGCACGGAAATAATTGTGCCAATAAACTACGGCATCACGTCCAGCTTGATCAATTGCGTTGGTAACTAAACAGAATTTTTATATTTAAAAAAAAATTAAATATTACATTCATTATTCATAATGGCAGACAATGCCAAGATAGCTAATAATGAAATAAACATTTTGTTTAAATATTTAGGCTCTAATATTTAATTAATTTCTTCAATATTTTGAATTAAATATTAAAATTTCCGGCTTTTATAGCAAAATTTTATACCACACAATTTAATTATTGTGTGGTCCAGGCATTTAAATATTGTTTATTTAACTGTGAATTTAAATAAATTAATTAAATTTTACAAAAAATTAAAACAAAAGTACATTTCAACTAATTGAACGGGCTTTATATTTATTATTAAATAAGTTAACACTTATTTTCTTATTTGTTTGAATTTTTAGAGCATTGGAATTTCAAATTTCAATTTTTTTATATAGTAGGTGTTCTTAATTCTAAAAATTTTTCATATGAAAACCCGGATGGGGAATAACAAACAAAAAATTTTCTATCCTATTTTATCCTCCTTACTAAAATTTTGGGCTTTTTCTTATTAGAGTTATCTTATCTTGCTAAAATGGGTGCCGGAAACTACAACACAATTAATTACTACATTAGAAGACCCGTTCAACTACTTGAACGGGCTTTATATTTATTATTAAGTTAAAATTTTTTCTATTATTTATTTGGACTTTTAGAGCATTGGAATTTCAAATTTCAATTTTTTTATATAGTAGGTGTTCTTAATTCCAATAATTTTCATATAAAAAAACCGGATATGAAAAACAAATAAAAGAATCTTCAACCTACTTCTGCTATTTCTTACTAAAATTTTGTGGCTTTCTTATATGTCATCTTATCTTGCTAAAACTATTCGTTTTTATACATAAATTTTTTATAATTTAAAAATGATTGAATTTAGGCAATAAATATTAAATATAATTTTTTATTTGATAAAAGCATTAAAATTTTTTAATTTAAAATCAAATAAAACCTTAATATTTCTATAAAAATGATTTATTCCCAATCTCCTTTGTTAATTTTTTCATAAAATTTTGAACAAATAAAATAAAAACTATCATTTAATTTGATTTTTAAATTTTATTATTAAATAATTTTATTTAACAATAAACATTGAAATTGATATAAAATTATCTATTTATAAAAAATTAACTATAAATTATTAGATATTCTTTATTCAAATCCAGATATTTTATATTAAGGTTCGGATGAGAAAATGTTAAGTGTAAGTACAAAAAGTTCAATTTGGAAGTATACATAGGGGGAAAATTTTCAAAATATAAGTACGCTAAAAAATTTTTTCAAAAACTTTTTTGTGGACCAAAAATTCTTCCATTTTTTGTGCCGCAGGCGAAAATTTTGAGAATTTTAAGGTTAAATTTAATTTTTTAACCAAAAAGTCTATTTGTAAGTACGTAATTAAAAATACCGTATTTTCTCTAAAATAACCCCCCCCCCCACTAAAATAACCCCCCCCCCTCTAAAATAACCCCCCTCTAGAGGTCGATCGAAAAAAATAACCCCCGGAGGTAATTTTAGAGAAAATACGGTAAGTACATTTTTAATTTTGGAAGTACAAGAGTCGATTTGTAAGTACTGTACTTCCAAAATAAGTACGAATCCAGACCCTATTTTAGATAGTGGCCAATTTTAGATTTCTGATACATAATTGATAGACTTGTCTGGGCGGCTCTAAATAGTGACGGATACAGTTCGATATGACGACCTTTTTTGATAACTTTGTATACAATAATTTTTAGATTATTATTATTGTAGATTATTATTATCCAGTTTTGTTTTTAACCCTTCCCTGAGCTAATTCAACACGGAAATAAATTGTCCTCTGTGTAATTGTCTTCTGTGCAATTGTCTTACTGTGCAATTTGATCACTATAAAAATTAAAAGAAAATTAATTAGAATAGAAAATATTTAAAGTTATTTTAAATTAATAATAAATATAACTAAAATACTTATAAATATGTACATTAGAAATAAATTTACAAATATTTTTTATAAAAATTATTTTATGCTATATGTATGATGAATAATTAAAAATCTAATAATAAATATATGATAGGATTAAAAAATATTTATGGCTATTTTTAATATTGTGTAAAAAATTAATGATTATTGAGTCGTTTTGCGTTAATGTGTGAATTTATGATTAAAATAAATTAATGTATTATAAAATAGAAAGGTTGAATGGAAAACTTGATGTCACGGTTTACGTAATAGGTTTTTGTTTTACAATACTTTTGCACTTTTCAGCTTCGCAGATTTTAAGAATTTTAGATGGCCAAAGAGGGTACTCGGGCCATGTAAAAAATAGAATAATTTAAAAATAAATTAAGCTTCAAACGGCTCTTAAAATATTTTTTCGCCTTTGGCGCTTAAAAAGGAAGAAGTCCGGTTATTGATCCCTTTATCCAGCTACAAATGGATTAGTTCTGACTTCTGGGCATCGTATAGACTTGTTATAGTCACGCTCAGGAATTTATACGGTCGGAATTCTCCGAACTAAGGCAAATTTATTATACAGAAATTGGTCAGATTCCTAAATGTATATTCCTGAATGTATTGATTTGATTCCTAAATGTATATTTTTATAAAAAGTGATTTCTTATATTGACATTCTGATATTCTAAAATTTTTGCTTGAGGAGCTTAAAGAGGATCATTCTTTCTTCCTGGCCTTATAATAATATTAAAAATGAAGTATGGCTTTTTGACCCTTATATGTCATAAAAATTTTGGCATTTTTTCGAACCACACCCTATGCCGAAATCTGATCGGTCGAAGTCAACTATCACTCATCTCTCCAATTAAAACTGAAAAAAAATTATATCTATCGATAAAAATTGTGAAAAATATTTTTGACAAATGCATTTTGGAATTAGAAGGTCCGAAAAATTATCAAAAATTCAATCTTTAGTGGTGTATCTTTCCGAAACTGGTCGGATTTGGTCACCGGTTTTCGGTTACCGCCAGTTTTTGTCCCCGGTTTTCGGTCTCGATTAATTAGCCAAAAACACCGGTTTTTGATTTCGATTCGATTAACCGACCTTGAACAACTCGAAATTAAACACATTAAATTTATTTTAATATAATTAATTTGTAAAATAACGGAAATTAATAAACTACTGACTAATTAATTTTTAAACGACATATATGTACATACTAAAAAATATATTTTTAAAACTTTAATATAATTTTTTATATGTGCTTTTCAGTTAATCATAATACAAATAGCCATTAAACATTTTTATAAAAATTATTTTTTAAACTAATTAATTTTTTAAATTAATTTTTTTATTAATTTAATTTTTAAATTAATATTTTATACTTTCAATTAATTTCAATTATTCAAAAAATATTTAATGAATCTAGCAATTTACTTTGCTTTTGATTTTAATAAGTATTAGTGTTTCACCGGAACCTAAATTTTGACCGGACCCGGAACCAATTTGAGTTCCGGTTCCCGGAACCGGAACCAAAAAAACATTGGAACTTTCCGGAACCGGAACCGGAACTTCCGGTGAAACTCTAATAAGTATACTATTCCAAGGATGATGTTGTTAAAAATATTGATTTTATTGAATCTTTTGGTAATAATTTTTACTAAATTTTTGTAATATAATTACCATGACTAGTCGTTTTCGAGTATAATTACGATGAATTATAAAAATTATTTTTAGACATACATATAAAACGAATGTGATGAAGTTTTAAAAATTTTATAATTTATAAAAATGTTAGGTAAAATTCCGTCATATCTACCAGAAACCGATTCGGACAAAAGCTATGTCATTCGAAAGATCTCGCCGAGTTGAGTCGAACGACAGCAAAATTAGCTTCGGGACTCACCTATGGGCCGAGATATATGTCCCCGAAAATAAAAAACTATAGGGGGGAGTAAGCTCACTTTTGGGGTGAAGTGGGACATTTTGGTCAATTGTGAAGTGGGACATTTTGGACGGAGTATTTACCTTACCACCACTAGCCCCCAATTGAGAAGTAAATTTTCAACATGTCTCAGTTTAATTGGAACATTTTATGGGAGTATTTTCCCCAATCTAGTAGTAACCTAAATCAAAGGCCACCCTTTTGTCTCAGTAAATTTTGTACGGTGTATTGTCCCCACACCCAAATGTCCCAGTTGAAAATTAAGCTACCTAATGAATCTGAATAAGATCCGCGACTAAACTGAGCTTGGGCTACCTAATGAATCTGAATAAGATTAAAAAGATAACTAACTATTAATCTAAAATTAAAACTAAACATTTTAGAATCGTGGATACCAGGTAATAAGTTTATAATTATTCATACAAAATCTCGCATTCAGAAACCTGATTACACGGTAAGGAAATCAGATTTACAATCATTTACAATCAAATTTGAACACTAGAAACGTGATGGTTCATCTGGTAGTGGAAAAAAAGTAAGGAATTTTATAATTACAGGGTGCCTCAAAAGTCTTTGCCTACAAATTTTTTACTGTAACTTTATTAAAACTCAATCAAATAATAACAAAATACATTCAAATAAAAGATAATTAAATGGTGAGCAAAATAAATTAGCATTTTTCGAAATGCCTCCCTTTGACTTTAATACAGAGGCGCAGACGCGTGCAAAAGTTTTTGCAAGTTTGCCACACTTCTTTTGGAGGAATTTTTCCCATTCTCGAGACAAAGCAATTCGTAACGACTCCAAACTTCTGTGAGGCTTAGCACATGCCCTTGACTCCAAAATAGACCAGACGGAATAATCCATCGGGTTTAATTCCGGGGAGTAATGTGGCCATTCTTGAGTGCTGATAAACCCTGGAAAATTACCTCGCACCAGTTCTGACTTCTTTCGCCTCGTGAGCCGGAGCAGAGTCCTGATGGGAAAACCTGTCTCTGGGCTTGAAATGGCTTACTGTCCAAGTTTTCACGGCACGCTTTAGAATTTCCCTTAGATAATAGTCTTTGCTGATTTTCACCCTTGGATCCACAAAAATGAGGGATGTTTTGCCTGACGTTTTTTTTGCCCAAACCATAACAGATTGGGGAAGTTGTAAGTGAGTAATTTTATCGGAAAGAAGAGATTCTTTAACCTAAATTCTATCATTATGATGGTTATGAAATGCTTCTATTTGGGAACTAAAGAATTTATGAAATTTTCGAAGACGCTATACCACTTTGATGAAGGGTAATAATTGAATCTCTTTTATCCGACATTATAGAGAATTTAATGAACATTAAAATACATAAAAATTTATATTAATAAGATTTAATTAAAAATATAAAGGAATGATTAGAAAAGTTGGCAAAGAATTTTGATGCACCCTGCATAAATACACAAATAAACATTTTAGAAGCCCTATGACTACTATCCTTATGAACGAGGCGGGGTAAGAAGGTTAATAATTACTAAAAAATTAAATATTTTAGAGTTACCCGGTAAGGAGATTAGCAAATACAGTTATATTTAAATATGCTAGAATCGTGGTAGTTCATATGGCAATCAGCCCGGGGTAATGTTTTTAAAAATTATATTCCTCAAATTAAAAAATTTTAGACTTATGTCGATCCATACGGGGTAAGGAGTTTAATGATATGCATACTAATAAAACTAAGCATTTTAGAATGATCGATACAAGGTAAAGAGTCTATAATTATTATGGATCGGATTTTTAGGTCGAAAAAACGTCAAATAGGTCCTAACTAAATACCGTATTTATTCTAATTGAATGGCACCTCTATTTAAATGGCACCTCCAATTGAATGACACTTTTTAATTATTAACTACCTAACCCTTATTTCTTTATTCCCTTTATTAACTAGTTTAATATTCCTTTTTAGTATGGATAATTGTAATATTTTTGAGGAGATTATAAGAGATAAGTGGATTAGGAGCGATATTAAGCGGATTAAGAGGGGTATCATGTAATTTTGGAGAATAAGATATAACAAGAGATTAAAAGGATTTGGGGAAAATATGGGGAGATTGAATTAATTATAGGAGATATTCAGTGATTCGCAGATCAAGACAGATTAAGAGTGTATTGAAGGTCTGGAGCGGTATTGAGGATTTGCAGGATATCAGTGATACAAGGGGACCTGAGTCATGTCTGGAGATATTAGTGGATCTGAATTCTAATATTTTGAGATATGAATGATCTTAATTTTTGAAATAAAGAAATGGATGCAATGGAATTACTGATATCTCATTAAATCCTACAAATACTTTATCCTCCTTAATCACTTAATATGATCCAACTCCTTCAAAATCCTTCCGAATCGCAACAAATTTCCTGATATCTATCAAAATCATCTAATATCACTTTAATACATTCAAATTCATCAATATCCTTCAAAATCCCTCTACTAAATAGCTCATGATCATTTTATATCATACCAAGATTCCTCAATGGCACAAATTATTAAAACCTAAATGTAATACTGAGAGGAAAAAATTACTGCTAGGAAAATTAACTAGACAAATGGAAAATATAGAATTTTACTAAAAAAATCGGTAAAATTTCAAATTCACGAATATCAGATGGGATATTTGATTCATCCAATCTTTATTTTTGACCTATGAAAAATAGAATGGCAGCCTCCATTTGATGGCACCTCCAAATGAATGACAATATTTTGGGGTATTGAAAAATAGAATGGATGCCATTCTATTAGAATAAATACGGTAGGTTGTATGAAATGCCAAAATAAGTGACAAAAATAGGAAAATAGGGGTATAACCTAAAAATGGGATCAATAATAATTATGCATACAAAATTTCAAAATTAAGAAACCTGATTACACGGTAAGAAATTCAGATTTACAATTATTTATCAATATATGTAAATGAACACTAGGCGCGTGTTGGTTCATCTGGTAGTGGAAACAAGGTAAGGAGTTTAATCATTACTTTGGATCGGATTTCCAGTTACAAACAATTTTTACCGAAAGTTGTTTTGAAAGCTTTTTTGGTTATCTATTGTTTAAGCGTTTGTCACTTATTGTACTATTTTTGAGAAATTATTCGGCATTTATGCTTTTTTGATAATTATGTAGATTTTTTGGCAACTTTTTTATTTTTGTAACCTATTAAGTTATTTTATAAAATCTATTTATGAGCATGATTAAGTTTTTACTAAATAAATTCTGATCCTTAATAATTACTAATCAAATGTAAACATTTTAAAAAGCTTGGAACATAATGAGTTTAAAAAGTACATAACCTCAAATTAAACACTTTACCCAAGGGTAAGTAGGGTAACATTTTAGCATATCGCTTTAGTTCAAACAAGAGGGAGTTTAAATATTTAACACTTGTCGAGGATCAACATATAAAAATATTTTAATGTGATTTAATTGATATTTTTCAAAATTAATCATTTTTAAGTACATTTTTATCTTTCCTTTATTTTTCCAATTTGTCCCTTTTTCCATGTATCATCTTCACCTTTTAAATTCTTAAATTTAACATTTCATCCTTAAAAAACTGATGTAATCTTTCCTATTTAAATGTACTAAGTTCCCCCAAAATCATGAGTTTAGTTTATAAGAATAAAATTAATTAATAAATTGTCGAGTTTAGACTAGAGTAGGATACTACCGATTAATTTTGCCCTATTTCGGGTCAAATAGAACAGAATAAGAGCTTTTGAACCGCCACAGGGATTCCACATTGAATGTCATATTAATCTATTTCAAATATTTAAGAAACCAACAATTGTAAGAGCTTTAACAAGTAATACAATCAGATTTAAACATTTTAGAAGCCCTATGACTATCCTTATGAACGAGGCGCGGTAAGAAGTTAATAATTACATACTAAAAAATTAAATAATTTAGAGTTACCCGGTAAGGAGATTAGCAAATACAGTTATATTTAAATATGCTAGAATCGTGGTAGTTCATATGGCAATCAGTACGGGGTAATGTTTTTAAAAATTATATTTCTCAAGTTTAATAATTTTAGACTTATATCGATCCAAATGAGGTAAAGAGTTTAATGATATGCATACTAGTAAAACTAAGCATTTTAGAATGATGGATACAAGGTAAAGAGTCTATAATTATGCTACAAAATCTAGACATTTTAGAAACCAGATTACACGGTAACGAGATAAACAATTACATAATCCTTAAATTTAAACTAGGAACGTGGTGTTTCATCTGGTAGTGGACAAAGGGTAGGAGTTAAATGATTATTCGGGATCGGATTTTTAAGTTATAACCAAGGTTTTCCTGAAACATTGTGTTGATAATAGCTCAAATAAGTTGCTTTTTTGTATATCTATTGTTTATATCGTTTGTCACTTATTGGACTAGTTTAGTTTTGTCGACAAAATTTTTGAAACCACATAGTAGCACGCTTTTCCTACACCTTTTTGTATTTTTTGTTTTTTCTTCTTACTGATACAGTATAATATTATTGTAAGGATGATTCACCCAGCAGAATTTAAAACGCTTAGGCGGGGGTTAAACGATCTAAAAAGGAAAAAGAGAACCCTTTTTTCGATGCCCCGTTAGCTCAGAGGTAGAGCTCCTACATATGGTGAGCGAAAGCGCCTAGCAACAACTAGCAGGGCCCGTATCATAAGAGCAAGTTGTTAAAACGGTATCTTCTTGCTTACCACGAACTCGCTTCTTATGATACCAATCTATTTTACCCTATATTTTTCCATTTTTTAATTTTGTTTTTTAACAATCTAATTTACATTTTTTAAGTTTTATTTAATTTTTATTTTTCCTCTTTCTAATTTTGTATTTACCTCAGTTGAGTCCCATTATACATCACAGAGAGGGTAATAGGGGATTAACAAAGATATCGAGGGATTTTGGGGAGATAACAGAGATTAAGTGCATTATTCCTCCGTGCCTTGGAAGGATATCATGGAATATGGAGGCAGGCTGAATGACGCCTGTATCCCCAACATTTGATGGGGATACATCTGTATGTATCATATACCTGTATCCCTGTATCCCAACATATCCCCAACATTATCCCCAACATTCCGGCAATTCGGTTAACCTTAGCCGGTGGCCCATTCTAACGCCCATTGATATGTACACTATTCGATTCGTCTCGACGAGGTGAGTCGAACGGTACCACTCTCTATTCACAGAAAAGCCTGTCAACCGAGATATAGATCATTAAAGACCGAAAACCCATGGGGTGAGGTAAGGACATTTTGGGGTGAAAAATTCGATTTTCTGAATGATAGCTCTTTCGAAAGTGCTATTCAAGCTGAGTCGAATGACACTAAAATCAACTAAATCCGACTTGATTGGACCGAGATATAGGCATAAATTTGAGACTAACTCTCAAAAAAGGGGTACCTTGCGATTTCCCCTATAACTTAAGAAATACTTGTCCAAAAATTCTAAAATTTTTACAGACCCATAAAAACACCCTAAAGAACCTTCATATAAAATTTGGTAATTTTACCATTTTTTAGAACCGAGCTAGAGCTCATGGTAACTTAACTTACCACGAACTATAGCAGGGTCTGAGATTTACCACTTGGTAGGGGTTAAATGACCAAAAGGTAGGGGTTAAATGACCAAAAAATTTCAAATATTTTAGAAACCAACAATAATTGTAAGAGCTTTAACAAGTAATACAATCAGATTTAAACATTTTAGCATCCTTATGAACGAGGCGGGGTTTATGTCGATCCAGATGAGGTTTTTTTGATTTTGGGGACCTAAATATATATATGTATATATTTTGGGGACCATCTAATTCGCCACAAAAAGTGTAGTACCGTTATACTCAGCTTGTTGAGATGAATTGAATGGTATGTGTTTTGTATCGAAATTTTGCAACGGTACCCTATTTTTCAAGAAGTGAAAAGGGGCAGAAGAATAGGAAAATGTCTGGAGGTAACCGAATAGTACCAATATTAGTTTTAGGAACTCGATTATACATACTGGGCATTCTACTAAAACTAAAATATCTTAGATTGGATATCTGCTATATTTGGGTATTATAGCTTAAACTCGGGCTCTACTATTCTGGGGACATATATTAGACTGAATTAATTTATTTAAATATTTATTCTATTTAACTTATTCTCCATATAAATATGGGCACAATAATAAGGGAGAGAAATGGCTAGGACAAATCTTCTAATAATGAGGAAAAGGTTGGGGTATTTATAAAGACAATTTAAGGGTCAAAATATAAATGGAAAGTGAATAACAAAGTTAAGATAAGAGTAGAAATTTGGATGTGAATGTCGGGAGACCTTTATATTTAGAAATAGGTCACTTTATATTTGCATGTGAAAATGCAAATTGTTTATTTGATTAAGCGAAGGCAGCAAAATCTTAATCTTCCTTTACGCTGTTATGGTGCAGAGAAATGCAAGAAATCTCAAGGATGTTTTGCCAAGATAACAAATATCAATTGGGACACAAAACCATATGATAAAGGCTATCCATTTTATAATAGTAATTAAATTTTAATTAGAAATAGAATGAGGGGAATTTTGGACTTTGTGACTCCGCTTGTCTTTTAATAACGTTTCCACCTTTTAAATGGCAAGGCAAATTAATCGTAAAGGATCACTGTAGTCTCGTCAGATGTTAGCGCCGTCAGAGGACATTTTCGTCAGAATCAGTTTCGTCAGAGACCTTTTTCGTCAGAAGACAGTTTCGTCAGAGGGTTGTTTAGTCAGAGATCAGATTCGTCATAGGTCCTTTTCGTCAGTAAGGCTCCCTTTTTAAAAATCTGATTTTTATTATCATAACCCCTTTTTTATCAGGGGCTAGTCGGCGTTGGGCCCCAAGAGTGGTGACCCACTCCTGGGGCGCGCCGATCCACCAAGTAAAAGGAAAGCTTTCTTTTTAACTTTTATTCAACAAATATATTAATAAAATAAAGGGAGGAGGAACCGGCCAACCGTTGGGTCGGTTGTAAAACTTGAGATTGAATGAACTTATTTGGCCGGTTCTTTCTCGCCTTTTATGGGGCATTAAAAATGGGCGTTAAATAATTTTTCGGCCGTATATGAAAGGAATGCGGCACTCATAATTTTTCCTACTCCCCATAATGGTCAATTTTTCCTATATAATTCTCTCTGTTATTTTTATGCCGTAGGGAAAATAAACGCGAAAGGATTAATTTACATAAAATTTATGTTTTTGTCTCATTTTATGTTATCATTTACTTATTTCTTGTGTTTCTAAAAAAATGATGCAAAAAAAAACAAATATTGTTGAATATAATGAGGTGATTACTTGTAATATTATTTTTAAATTTTTTTATTTAATTATAGTTTTCACCTGATTTTGACGTTATAACCCTTCATTGGATTTTGTCATTGGATACCATTGGGGTACTTAAGTTTCTTGCGTACCACGGATTAATAAAGAATAATATGAAGTGCGTATCCTGTGAAAATCAGATGAGTTTGATCAAGAAAAAAGAAGATTTTGAATGGTATTGTCGAGGATGTGGTAAAAGGAAGTCGGTTCGAGATAAATCCTTTTTCGCTAGAAGCTCTCTACCTATCTCAAAGCTTTTGGCATTACTGTATATGTGGATCGAAGACTTTCGTAATAAAAATGTCGTTAAAGAATTGAAATTGGATAAGAATACGGTGGTAAATTGGTTTAATTATTGTCGACTGGAGTGTGATGGAAGTAAAGACAGGAGGCGGATTTTCTAAAATTGTTAAAATGGATGATGGAACCGAGATGAATGTAAACACAAATAAATGTGAGGGTCTTTGGGCACATTTGAAACACAAAACAAAAAGAATTTGTGGAACTAGTACAAATTTGACCGATGGATACATGAAGGAAGCACTGTTTCGCCACAATGCTAGAGCTAGAGGAGAATCAATATCCGCAGCATTTTTTAAAATACTAAAAAAGAAATATTGCCTTTAATTTATTTTATGTAAAAATTAATCCTTTCGCGTTTATTTTCCCTACGGCATAAAAATAACAGAGAGAATTATATAGGAAAAATTGACCATTATGGGGAGTTGGAAAAATTATGAGTGCCGCATTCCTTTCATATACGGCCAATTTTTCTTAACTATGACACTGATTAATAAGCGGTTTTAGACTTATACTAGGTTTTTTGTTTCTGGATCGATTTGAACAAATGAGGTGTCATTCGAAAGAGCTTAGACACAATGAGGTGTCATTCGGTACCCTATTTTTCAAGAAGAGAAAAGGGGCAGAAGAATAGGTAAATGTCTGAAGGTAACCGAATAGTACCAATATTAGTTTTAGGAACTCGATTATACAAAAATCTGCCAACCGTTGGGTCGGTTGGGCCCCAAGAGAGAGCTTCGTCAAGGACATTTTCGTCAGAATCCGTTTCGTCAGAGACCTTTTTCGTCAGAAGACAGTTTCGTCAGAGGGTTTTTTAGTCAGAGATGCAAGAAAGGTAGTGGAATAATTGGCAACATACATGTTTTGCAGACCAAAATGTGCATGTTTGGCAGACTATAATGTGAGAGGGGACTGGAAATTCTCTCTCAACTGTGAGAGGGGACTGGAAATTCTCTCTCAACTGTGAGAGGGGACTGGAAATTCTCTCTCAACTGTGAGAGGGGACTGGAAATTCTCTCTCAACTGCCATTCTTGTTCGAGAAGACTCTGCAATGATAATAACCATCTTAAACAGCTGAGACAACCCTCTGACGAAACTGTTCTCTGACGAAAAAGGCCTCTGACGAAACTAACCTCTTACGAGACTACCGGACACGTTAAGATCATATTATAGAAAACGAAACTTCTGAAAGAAATGTAAAATTTGTTTGAAATATGGCATAAAAATGTTAGAGGGGGCTGGAAATTCTTTCTTTATGATTTTGAGTAGGGTTGTTGGCGGTCGGTAAACCGAACCGAAAACCGGTGTTTTTGGCAAATAAACCGAAACCGAAAACCGGGGGTCAAAAACCGGCGAAAACCGAAAACCGATGGCCTAAACCGACCGGTTTCGGTTTATAAGATACACCCCTAAAGATGGAATTTTTTGGGAATTTTCGGCCATTTGAATTCCCAAAACACACTTCGCCAAAATAATTTTCCTAATTTCTCCTTCAATAAATGTTTTTTCACTGCTTCGCATGACAGTGTGTTTGGTTGAGTGTTTACTTGATGGGGTCACTTAAATTATTTTTTTGTATGGGACTGGGTTCGAATCCGAAGTTGGAAAGTTGACTTATTTTCATTTTATTTCCAAAAACTAAAAATCTTAAACTTTAGTTTTTATTTTATACTAGAAATTTATTTTAAATATTAAAAAAACAGTGAAAAACCAAGTCAAAATTTTCAGTGGAGTTTTATAATTCTCAAAATTTCCGCCTGCGGCGCAGAAAATGGACGAAATCTGGCTCCTTGGCCTTTGGAAATTCTCAAAATTTCCGCCTGCGGCGCAGAAAATGGACGAAATCTGGCTCCTTGGCCTTTGGAAATTCTCAAAATTTCCGCCTGCGGCGCAGAAAATGGACGAAATCTGGCTCCTTGGCCTTTGGAAATTCTCAAAATTTCCGCCTGCGGCGCAGAAAATGGACGAAATCTGGCTCCTTGGCCTTTGGAAATTCTCAAAATTTCCGCCTGCGGCGCAGAAAATGGACGAAATCTGGCTCCTTGGCCTTTGGAAATTCTCAAAATTTCCGCCTGCGGCGCAGAAAATGGACGAAATCTGGCTCCTTGGCCTTTGGAAATTCTCAAAATTTCCGCCTGCGGCGCAGAAAATGGACGAAATCTGGCTCCTTGGCCTTTGGAAATTCTCAAAATTTCCGCCTGCGGCGCAGAAAATGGACGAAATCTGGCTCCTTGGCCTTTGGAAATTCTCAAAATTTCCGCCTGCGGCGCAGAAAATGGACGAAATCTGGCTCCTTGGCCTTTGGAAATTCTCAAAATTTCCGCCTGCGGCGCAGAAAATGGACGAAATCTGGCTCCTTGGCCTTTGGAAATTCTCAAAATTTCCGCCTGCGGCGCAGAAAATGGACGAAATAGGAGGATTTGAAGGATTAAGGTGGATTTGCGAAATTAAAGTGAATATCGACGGATTGGTGTGTAGGAGATACAGACTCGAGAAAATTTTAAAAAATTATAAGGAGTTAGAAACGAAGATATCAAAGGATTTGCAAGGATATCTAAGCCTTTGTGACCATTTTTATTACATCCCAAAACTCTCATCTATTTTCCATATGTGCCGAAGCTAATAAATGGCCAATATACAGCACTGTATTTTCACTTGCGGCTCTAAATAACAAAATTTTCGTTGGCTGATCTTTAGAATATTTCATTGAAGCATAATAATGCGATAAAATATGAATTGAATATTTTGTAAGGCAAATTCAGGCATAAACCGGTTTCGGTTAACCAAAAACCGGGGGTCAATCAAAAACCGAAACCGAAAACCGGGGGTCGTAAACCGGCCAAAACCGAAAACCGAGGGTACCGGTTTTTAACCGGTCGCCAACAACCCTAATTTTGAGCAAAGAAAGAAGGCGGTAAACAAAGTCATCGTACATTATTTTAAGTAATACAAGGATGCGGTGATTGTAATAATGTCGACAACTGCTATTCTTGTTCGACGAGACTCTGCAATTATCATAAACATCTTAACCAGCATTTTCATACATGTTTGGCAGACCATAATGTACCTGGATCCATCTTAGCTTGTAAGAAAGATGTTGATACATGTCATATTCTAAATTGGATTGGAGAGGAAGGTTTGCTACATTGAATAAATTAATAACCGAGCCAGTTTTTATTTATTTAAAGGTAGATTCTGGGGTGGCTGTGGCAAATGTGACTCAACCAGGCATTGTTATGATTGCAAAGGTAGAAACTGCAATTCAGAAGATAAATTCAAAAATGCATTCTATTGTTATGAGGGAGGTAATGGAATAATTGGCAACAGTGTATGCCATCAAAATTACTGTTATATATATGTTGATAGTAACGGTAAAATAATCCAGTGTGATAAATCCACATAGTAATTTTTATCTGAAACAGGACATCAAAATGCGGGTTGTGGTAAATGTCCAGAAGGAGATTTTATATGCTATGATTGTAACACTAGAGAATGCAATTCGAGGAATAATTATGATAGAGCCTTTAAATGTTATGAAAGTAACGGGAAATTAACGCTTACGAAAGGAAAAGAATGCCTCAGTAAAAAATGTTATTTTGCTTTAAATATTAAAGGTCTTGAATATTATTACAAAAAATAATTTTATAATTAAAGAAGGAGATTCGGAAGTAATACTTGCAAAACACTCAAAACAAGGCTGCGGAGATTGCCCTAAAGTAGAAGGACAATGCAGGACTTGCACGGGAAATTTATGCAATTCTCAAAGCTTTTACAGGAGCCACGAATTTTATGCATGTCGTACTTTTGATGATAAATATGTGATATGCCCTCCTGTAATAAAAAAATGTTACTATGGAGTAAAGGTCAAAAAATTATTTTATTTGAAGAAAAATTATTTATTTTTAGCCAAGAGGTGGTTTAGCTGGATGCGGAAACTGCCCTTTAAGCGATTTAAATTGTTTCGACTGCAGCACAAATAATTGTAATAATTATGATAATTTGGATAAAGCCTTCAGATGTCATGAAAGTAAGGGAAAATTTACATCTACGAATGCGAGAGAATGTGACAAGAAAAAATGTTATTTTGCTTTTAATATTAAAGGTATATCTAAAAAATATATTTTAAACTTGTATATATGTATAAACTTGTTGAAATTTTTAAATCCAAGAAGGAGAATTGGAAAACGTATATGAAAAACATACAGAGCAAGGATGTGGAGATTGCCCTTCTGGTAAAATCCATTGCAAGACATGCCCCAATAGTTTATGCAACGTGAAACAATTTGCCGAAACAAATATTTTTATGTGCAATATTATTGGTAATTTGCGTGGGCTATGCCCTTCTGGTTCAAGCGAATGTCATTACGGTGGCTGGGTACGGAATTATTTTGTTCCTGTCCAGTTTAGGCGTCCAATCGCACCTTTATACGACCAATGAAGAGTTTAATCGTCCAATTAAATTTTTATGCGATATGGATTTAATTTTGTAACTTCTTGATACCTTATCGTGATACCTATCGGAATACAAATAATGAAAAATAGCGTTAGTTGGGGCTTATTACTAGAGTCCGGATTTTTATTGAAATAAATCCGCAAATATGGCCATAAAATATTGAAATAAATTGGCAAAATATTGACAAAAACTGCCAAAAATTAGTGAAATATTGAAATAAATCATGGCTTATTCACTAGTAAAAATCAAAAAAAAATGTTGAATTTTAGAAAAATTCAACATTCTTTTATTCGACGTTAAACTTTTCATTGGATGCCTAAGGGTTAATTGGACGTGTAAAATGCGTTTGACGCATAAACTTGACATGAGCCAATTACATTATCAGCATGAATATAATGTTGGATGTGGAAAATGTCCTGAAGCCTTTTTATATACGTGTTTTACTTGTAAAACAACATTTTGTAATACACAAGATAATCTGCTTAATACATTTAAATGTGGAGAAAGTATAAACGGAAAATATACTTTGTATAAAAAAAGAGAATGCGAAGCAAAAAAATGCTTTATTTCTGTTGATCTACTTAAAGGTATTTTTGAGTTATGGCAAATAGGAATGCGACGTGTTGAGAAAAAAGCCAGGCCGGGTTTCGATCCAGTAGGTTGGGCGGTCATCTTCTTTCTTCTGTCTGGGAAAGGTGGCTTGGCTTGTTGGCGATCGTTATCTCATTAGCCTGCAAAATAAATGACTAAATTTAATGTAAAAACCATTTATTTATTAATGTATGGGAAAGGAATGGAGCGACGGCTAATGAGAGAATGAGAGCGTTGAGACAATGTGCGCTCGCGACAACGGGATGCTATCGAGATTCGAATGTCATAACTATGAGTGTGCCTTTAGGCAAGGAATTTGCCGAAATACGCAAGGAAATAGGATCGAAAACGCAAAAATCTAATAAATGTGAAGGAAGTTAACGTCTATTTATGGGGGTATAAAATATTTTTATTTCCCTCAATTTCTAAGGTAAAACGGAAGAAGTAGCGTTAGAAAAATATACAAAGCAAGGATGTGGAGAATGTCCAAAGGGTGCAAGACAATGCAGGACATGCACGAAAGATATATGTAACAATAAAGATTTCTATCAAGAAATAGGATATTGTTGGAAAAATGATAATGAAATTGTAGAATGCAGTAAAAAGGAATATAAAGGAAAATGCTATTATGCTTATTACAATGATCAGAAAGGTAAAGGGAAAATATAAATAATTGCTAAAATTTCTCCCTCAAGTTTTTTGTTCTTCAAGGTCGTGTTCGTGTTAACTTTCCGATTACATTAGACCACAGATGCAGAAGCTCTTTAAATTAACTTGAATGAGCTATCATTTGTAAAATCAAAGTTTTTGAGTTATAAGTTTGAGCATTTGAACCCCCGTATGTTTTTTTGACTATTTCGATCGCTTTTAACTCAGCTTATATTTTTTAAAACCTGGTATAATTAGACTCAGGCTGACAAGCTTTTCGATCTATTTATTAACTAATGACTAAGGTGCGAAAAAATATGGACGAAAAATCGCGAAATATGGAAAAAAATTTGAAAAATATGAATGGAAAAAATCTTAAAATATCGATAAAAATATGGAAAAAGTGGCTAAATATGGATGAAATATTGAAATAAATCTTAATTTTATTTTAGTTTTTTGAAAATTTTTTCTAAAATTTGAATATTTTCAGTAAATTCCGGGGGTGTGTAAAATTTCGGGGGCTTGTAACTCGGCCCTATGAAGTCAGATTTCGTTGATTTTAGTGTCATTCGACTCATCTCGACGAGCACTTTCGAATGAGCTATAATTTGCAAATTCGAATTTTTCAATCCCAAATCAGCTTGGTCCTAAGATTTTTCAATATTTAGAGACCTCATTTTTGAAAGCAACCAGCACGGAAAGTGTGTTTTTCGTGCATTTCAGAACCTAAGCAATTCAGGAAAAAATATGGATTTCCATATAATTTCGCACCTTACTAATGACCTTTATATACATCTTAAACAAAATCTAAATATTTTTATAATTCAGTTGAACAAGGCTGTGGGGACTCACCAAAGAAAATGGAAAGGTTATTAAAATATGCTATTTGTGATAAAACGAGTATATGCAACTCAAAAGAATTTTTTAACAAAACTTTATTTTGTTTGAATAAAGGAAAAGAGGAAAAGAATCACAATAAAGGAATAAAGCAATGTGATCAGAAATGTTTTGTTTATAGAAATTCCGATGGGAAATGTATGTAATATGTACTTGGGATGCACGAGTTGAAAAAAGTCTGGTCCGGGTTCGGATAAAAAAGTCCAGGATTCGGGTCTCGAGCAGGGTTGTCCGCAACTGGAAAAAAGTTTTCCTCGACCGCAATCCGTAACCTGCAATTTTAATTTTAAAATGCGCAAGCGTAAGCCGCAAATCTGCAAGTCAAACACAAAACAATCCACAATTGCGGACACCCCTGGTTTCGAGTTTTGTCTACGAACGAAGGATGTTATTTTGGGTCGGGGTTTGAAAATTTTTCGGATCGAGTCCGGGTAACTCGTAACTTCACTCATACATTTATAAAAATTACTGAATAAAAATTATTCTTAATCTAAAGTGGAACAGGGTTGTGGTAATTGTCAAGGGAAAGATCCCCAAGGTTGTTATTCCTGTAAAGAGAATTATTGTAACGAAGAAAAAAATGTTTACAAATATTGTTGGGAAAATGATGGAAAAATATGTAAAAATAAATATCTGGATGAGTGTTTTATAGAGAGAACGAAGACTAATGGAGGTATTTTACTGTGATATTAAAATTAGTCATACATTTTGTTTCCTAGTAAATAGAGGTTGTGGAAAGTGCCTCAGTGAGACATGTGAAACATGCAACAAAAACCGTTGTAATGATGGAAAGGGCTTTAAATATTATTGTAGAAGCAAAAAGGGCGCGAATGGAATGGAAAAATGTGATAAACCTGAATGCTACATTAAAGCTTTGAATTCGAATAAAAATGGTTTGTAGTTGAAGTACAGATTTGTAGCACAATTATAAAAATTAAACAAATCTTTAAGTTGTTGCCCTAAAAAGATTGGGCCCTTTCACTTTAGATACACAACAATATACCTCAACGTTTGTCTGTCTATAATTGAGTTTGAAATCAAAAGGAATAAGCTAGTAGACATAAAATATAAGATGGGTACAGCCCAAGTAGGCGCGCGGCCAAGTAGGCGCAAAGCCATAACTTGCTTCAATATTCCCGAATCTTGTCAAATTTAGTGTTAAACGATTCCTCTCATCGAGCTAAAGAGATTGGTACCAAAATTATTAAGGTCCAGAAATTTTTCAGGTAGTTATGGCTTTGCGCCTACCTGGCCGCGCGCCTACTTGGGCGTGTCCCATATAAGATGACCTAAAAAAAGATGATCTCGTAAAGAGATGATCCCGTTCTGCCTTTAAATGTGGGACGGGCCATCCCTGGTGTATAGATTGGTAATCTGATTTCAACGGCGTGTCAATGAATAGAATTCAATATAGAAAATAGGGACTAATGAATGAAGATATCCTACAAATAAAAAATTTAGAGTTTGATTTTGGATGTGGAAATTGTTCAATTTCTGACTTAAACTGCGCACAATGCAATGATGGAGCCTTGTGCAATACTGAGATGTTCTTCAAAAAAGTACTATATTGTTGGAGGAAGGATTCTGATGATGAAAAACCTCTTAGTCTGAAAAAAGAATGTAAAAGTGAATGTTTTACTTTAAGGGATTTTAATGGAGAAGGTTTGCTTAAACATAGAAAATATTTTTTATCGAATAAATTAAAGTCCAACAAGGTTGTGGCTATTGTCTAAATAGCCCTGCTAAATCTGACTGCAAAAATTGTAACAAAAAATATTGCAATAATGAAAGTAAAGTTCCAAAGCAATGTTTGGGTAACAATGGGACTATATGTAAAACATCGTTTGAAACTCCTTGTTTTGTGGAGAGAATGAAGAATAACACAGGCATTGACTAAATAAATTTAAAAAAAGAGAAATTCTTTTTTAAAGAAAACAGAGGATGTGGAAAGTGTAATTCTACATCGTGTAGAGAATGTCAAGAAAATCGTTGTAATAACTGGACGGATACTTATTACTGTAAAAGTGTTGAAGGAATTAAAGAATGTAAAAAGTCTGATTGTTACATTTTGAAGTTTAGTAATAATAAAGGTACTATTAAATAAATGATATATTTCGGTGTCCATTAATTCATAATATAAGTAATGATAATGTTAAAAACTCAATCAAAAACTAAAAGATATAAAAATGATAAAGAAGGGGAAGATAAAAAGGGGGAGATATGTATAAGTGGGAGATACATATAATGGGGGAGATATAATATAAGAAAAAGTGAGATAAAGCAGGGAATCATTCAAAATGCTCAAAATGCTCTGTTTCGAGATTTACTAAAAAATTTAAAGCAGACACCGAGCTCAGTCTGCAGAGCATTCGCATGTCCGGATTAGACTTTTACCTGGCTCTTACTATGAAACTCAAATTTTTCAGGAAATAATCCTAATGAATTCTATTACGACTGTGGAAAATGCCCAGTTAACAACGAATTATTTAAAAATACATCTAATGTAACCCTTTCCAAAAGATTTGTTGGAACAAATTTAAGTGAAATTCAATGTGCAGAATGCAATAACGGTCCTTTATGTAATAATGAAAAGTTTTTGGAGAAACAATTGTTTTGTTTGGAGAAGTCGGAAAATCAAACAAAAATAATTAAAGGGACAAGAATTTGTAAAGATAAATGTTTTGTTTCGAGGAAGCTCACAACTGGGAATGGTAGAGAATTGTTACTAGAATTTAATTATTATTAGACTGCGGATTCGGACGGAATCACGAACAGTAAATAATGAATTAAGGGGAAATCTAGCGTGATCCCGTCCCTTCGCCATTTCGAAAAAAACCTTACGGGATCCCCTTAAGGATTATGCCATACTAATTAAAATCCTTTACTAGTAAAACATGGATGTGGAGGGTGTTCGAAGAACGACAAAATTGACTGTATTACATGTAAAGGGGATTATTGTAACACTGGAGACAAGGTTACGAAGCTTTGTTGGACAAATAAAAATGAAAAATGCAAAACTAAAAATCCTTGCTATACATTGAGAACATCGACAAATGAGGGTTTTAATTTAATCTGACGTTAAGATTTTAAAAAATTTTCAAAGTTAAAAAAGGATGTGGAAAGTGCCCTTTCCATACATGTGAAGAGTGTAATGACCATCTTTGTAATAATCAAGATCCTTTCTATTGCCTTGGATTTATGGGTAGTTATAAGAATTGTAAAAAATCTGACTGTTATGTTGCTAAAATTGAAGAGAAGTATGGAGGTGTGTTCTTATTCAAGTTTACTTTAAAAAAGGGTAGCACTTCATCCCCAGAAAATTGGCCGAACTACGAAGGCTAATTAGGCAAACCACTTCTCCTAAAAATTCATAAATTTTCGTTTCCGATGAAAAAAGTATTTGCCATTTTCTCTATTCTAAAATGGAGGATTTCTGACTCTTGGCTTTTTCCCGACACCCCCTCACTCCGTCCAGAAACTCCCGAACTCTAAGGGGCGGTTTTCTACCTATTATAAATTCCCATTATTATAGACGAGAAGATAGACCAATTCCACTATGATTGTGGAAAATGTCCATCAGGGATTCTCAACCTTTCTCCATACATCAAGACTAAAGATCTAACACTCCAAAAGAATATAAAGAAAATAAATATGAGTAATGTTCAATGCGCCCAATGTAACAATAAACCAGCTTGTAATGCAGATACATTTTTTGAAAGTCAATTGTTTTGTTGGGAAAAAGAGTTTAACAAATGGACAGCAACGAAAGGAAAAAGAGTTTGTGAGAAAGGATTTTGCTTTGTTGGGATTAATAAAAAAGAAAAGGGTAAATTAGAATTTAAGGTATTTGTCGGTTATCTGTGCCTATTTTTGGAAGACTAACAACTGACAGTATAAAGGAGTTTCCTTTTTACACTTATGATAAGAATGTCTTTTATGCTATCACTTGGTTGATATATCTAATAGATTTTGGGATTCGACAATATTGGGAATTTACTATCTTTGTGTATTTGGTTTTAAATAGGCACAAGATAACTGACACGTACCGAAATTAACATTTATGACATTCCTTTACATTTTAATTAAAGGAATAGAACAAGGCTGTGGTAAATGTTCAGATCAACATGATCTTGATAAATGTTTTAATTGTTCAACTCCACACTGCAATGATGAAACAAAACTTCCTCAAATTAAATGTTACCAACTTACTTACAATCAACAGCCATATGAGAAAAAAGCTAGAACCTGCTATCAATCTGTTGACAGTTGCTACATTGCTAGGGACGTTTTTTGGAGGGGTAAAAAAATTTTGTTACTTTTTCTAAATTTTTTTTTCTTACGATTTATTTTAAGCTGAACAAAACTGCGGTGAATGCCCTAAAAAATACAAAAATTGTGTAATGTGTAATCACACTGATTTATGTAATGAGGACTCTTTACTTCCCTTATCAACAACAACGACTGAAACAAAAACAAATAGTTGGGTGTCTTCCACAACTACGAAATTATCGACTAAAAAGGAACCTAGAACTCTTATTAAGGGTACAACACATCGTTTTTCTCCAAGATCATCGGCACAAATAAATAAGCATAAAAATAATGTGATGGCTTTGACTATATTAAATTTGATAATTTACTTTATTTTTTGATAAAAATAATTAAAACTTTATTATTTATAAAATGTTAAAGACCGAAGGGGTGTTTGAAGAATGCCATTTATTAATCACACTAATTTATGTAATGAGGAAAAATTAATAATTAATTAATAATAAAATATTAATAATTAATCTAATTAACATTTCTCCAATTCGATGGACTACAATATTTGTTAAAATTTTTGATTTGAAAAATGAAAGTTTACTCAACCATTGTAAAAGACAGATTCGAATAACAAACGAAATAAAGAAAAATTTAAATAAAAAGAGAAGACATCAAATCATGAAATGAATGGAATCCCTTGAATAATTCTAACCTTCTTTCAGTTAAAATAGGAAAAAAATCTTTAAAATAAATAAATGAGTGTTCGATATAATGGTATTGGCAAAATTGTCGCCGAAGCGACGTCTGTGATGAAATATACTTAAATATTTTTGATTAAATTTTCAGCGATATTTCGCACTGTTTAATTATTTCACTGTTTGTCCCAGTTGTCGATATCTCTTTTGTTAGCCACACCCTTTTTGTGCTAACCCCATTTTCATTACTGATCATTTCTCCATTAGCTTATTCAATCATTTTATTTATTTTTAAGTTTTAGCTATTTTTAGCTTTATTTATTCTCTATGTATTTTCTCCTTCACTTATGTATTGACATTTTTTCCCCATCTGGGGGAAAAATGTGATAATTTTTATATATGATAATTTTTATAAAATTGATTCTATTACATACATAGAATAGACTGTTATTTAATTTCTTCATATTCTGTTTTTTTATTATTAACAATTTGTCAATCACTTATTGAATTGTTTTGATGATCTAAAATATTAATTTGTTAGGTAAAAGTTTAGTCCGTTATATTTTTAGAATAAAATTTATTTTATAATTTAAATTAGATTTTTAATTAACTTTCTTTTTAAATTTGTGATAGCATGATGATATAGGCTTTTGCAAATTGTTTTCCAATTAAGAATGATGTTGTTTATTATTTGTAAAATTATTTATTTCATTTTCTTAGGTTTATTTTACATGGATCAAAAAGTTTTATTAAATTTGTATATCTCGTTTAGAAGTAAAGATGAGAATGAATATTTAATAGCATTATCCTGTTAAAAATGTTTTGAATAGACATGTTTATGACGCGTTTGATTGAATTTCGTTGTGAATTGTTTCATACATAAAGGACAACCAAACATCTTTAATTTAATTACTAAGAATTATTTAATTAAAAATAAAGAATTGAAAAAATATTTAAAATATTATTATAGATAATAGGATAATTATCGATGATAAGATGGATTAATTTTAGAAATAAAGATATTTTTCAGTTGGTATTTTATTTCGTATGGTATTCAGTTGTATTTAATTTTTTTAATCCAACACATATTTAAATCAATCATTTATAACATCTTGATTTTTATGTCAGTAATTTTTTATGCCAGTAACCTCATTCTCTATCGGATTAATTGTTTCAACTAATATTCTAAAATTTATTACATTTATTATTATTTGTTAATGTTAGAAGAATTACTATTTTATTATTTGAATCTCATTTAACTCGTTTATAGGGCAATCTCTAGTCTGGGACCCTTCAACACATTTAAAAAATAAATTTTATAAAATTTTATCATTCTTATCAATTAATTAGATCAATTTGCTCTATCAATAGTTATCAATATTGTTCTTTGCTAATCTATATTGTAGGGCACGCAGATGGGTAAGTTATCCTAACTTGAATAAGTTAGGCCTCAACTTATGCTCTCAGTTTGTTATTCTCTGTATAACATTTGTCCGTCATACGATGAAGTGATCTCATTTCACGCTAAATATCCTGAATTTTACACTTTACTCATTTCAATATTAATGAGAAAATTTAGAAAATTACATAATAGTTAATATAAAAATTTTAATATTTTTAAAAATAGTCCATAATTTATTATACTTATAATACTTAGAGAATTGAATAAACAAAATTTTGTTAAAAAATTGAAATCATTTAATTTATTGAATGTGCTATGGAACCATTGATTTGATTATAATAAACAAACACTTTAATTTTTTCAAATTATTTAATTTATATTTTTATTATGAATACTACATATCTTCTAATATGTTAATATATAACTATTAGGTATATTATTTTTATTACATTTTCTTAAATTAACGTATAAAAAATGTCATCAAAACCCATTTATATAAGAATTTTTAAGATTGCTTTTTACCTTTATGAATAAGTATAGTATTTTGTAATTTATATTTTCAATTTAAGTAATAGCAATAATAACACATAACATCTCCTTTATATTTTAGATTTATTTACATAAACATCTTCCTTTTGAGATTATTAACCTTAATACTTTTTATTTAGATTTGTATAAGAACTGATTAGTTAACATTCACCGTGTCATTGTTACAAAATAAACCTATAATTTAAATATTATATTACAATTTTTATTTTTAATATTTATTTTAAGTTCTTATTGTTTTATTATAATTGATGCATTTACTCTGCAGTTAGCCAAATTGCGCTAAAGATCTCGAAGTATATATACCTAAAAGTCTTATAATCAAAATTTTTGATTGAATAGTTTTTGTGTTTGCTATAAATAAATTTAAAATTTATTTTTTATGCCATTTAGCAAAAGTTAACCTTATGCCTACATATATAAAAATAGAAAAATTATTTATTGACGATTATTAATATTTTTATTTTATTTAGGTTTTTGTTCTGATTTAATATAAATATTATTACGCTTTAAAAATTATTAAAGAAAATTGCAATTTATTATTATTATAAGCATATTTACACATTGTCAATACCCTCACCGTTAATATGGTGTACTTCAGTTAACGTATTATTTTTATAAAGCTGCTGTTTCACATACTTATTAATAACATAAATAAAATTTATTAGATATACTATTTCTATTTGATGGTTATGTGCTCCTGTTGTTTTGTATAATATGACAATTTTTTCCTATTATGATAACAGTATTTTATTATCATTATTATTATATTAGAAAAATTATTTTATATAAAATTTAAAAAATGAATTTACATAAAAATTTGTATCAGTAAAACAACAATCATTTATTTTTTTACTTTCATTATATTTTTAAACTATCAATTATGGTTATGATAAAATGCAGTTTAGGAATATATACAATTCGTTCTCTTTCGTATTATTAAGTTAATAAGTCAATTTATTTATTTATCTAAATGTTAATAATTAATTTTAATTTACGACCAAACGGAAAAAATATAATAATTCATTTATTGCATAATTTGTTTCACATAAATATAATTTATTTTTGCAATTTATCACGACTTAAGAATATATACTATTATAATCATACTTATTTTATAAATTAAAGTAATCAACAGACCATGTTGTTCATCTTCGTCTAATGTTGTTTTAGACGTGGATATTATTTAAAATTCCTTCATGGATAATTTGATTTGTGTATTCCACAATTCTGGCTAATTTATAAAGGTAATGAGACAATTAATGAGAGACAATTAATTTTTTATAATCTGCATAATATTTATTTTAATAAATTAATTGTTAATAAATTAAAAATTAATTTATAATATCCATGTAAAATTGTTAGATGTCCTTTCCAACAAAGGGTCTATATATCTTTTCAGGATATAATTTATTAATAAAAAATTTTAATTTGATTTTATTAATTCGGCATCTTTTGATATTTAATTATTTTATTTATTTAATAAACCAATTTCTTAAAATCTCATTTTTAATCAAATTATAATTAGCACAAATGATTTTTAATGGAAATAAAATTGCATTTTTATTGAATCAATCTGTTGATGTAATCAAAGGAAGAGAATGTGCTTATTATTTTTATTAATTAATAAGTAAAATTTGTTTATATCATGAAATATCAAGATAAATCATTTTTTCATATTTCACCCTTTGCCTCGTTTCCGCATACATTTTCTTGACATGATTCCTTCGCGCTCATTTTATAGTTGAATAGTAATTTATTTGTCATTTTTTAAAATCATTTTTTAATTTTATATTCATAATTTCAAACTCTAAAATAGCTTTTATTTATTTTTATTCATGCGAAGTATATCTGCTTGGCTTCTCAGTTTGTATTTTTCAATTTTATTAATTATCAAATTTAATATATTAATAGAAATAATTTAATACAATATAAATGAAAAGAATGAAATTATTCTTTCAAGCTTCAACCACAATTTGAAATTGTAGTCGGCAAAAACTTAATCAAATTTAAGTTAAAAACTTAAATGATTTTTAAATAAATTTATTTTCCAAAGATTTAAAATTATTTTTAAAACAGTAAACAAGAATGAATGGAAAAAGACTTTTTAAAGAAGGACCTGGCTTTTTAAAGAAGGAAGAACGATAGCGATCTTAAACGAGAGAAGGCTTGATAAATTCTAATTTGTTAATCGTTTTATAAAATATTAAATTTGTTTGTTTATCTTATACACTGCTCCACAAAAGTATAGCGCCACCCCTATTTTTCTCGGTTTCAATATTGTAACCGGTGTTTTTATTTTTAGACTTTTTTGTAATAATAAATAGTGGTCTAAAATTAAGTTTATAAAAAAATTTTGTTATCAAATCAATTTTTTCGATAGTTATAGGCAAATCCCCAGTTTTAGGGTTCCACAAAAGTCCAAATGCCCCCATAAAAGTTTTAGGTTTCCACAACCAGTTTTAGGGTTCCACAACGCCCAAATGCCCCCATAAAATTAGCCCCGGATGATTAACGTCCTGCATATCTCTAATGAATTTTTTCTGAAATATTTGAGTATATTTTATAGCAAATTTTAAGAGCTTTCGAATGAGCCCAAATTGAAAATTTAAAACGAACCATAAGGGGTCGAAAATATTTTTTGAATAGCCTTACCCCCGATTTACGCTGATTTTCGAGGTATCTGGATCTCGACACTGAAGTGAGATATGGGGCTAATTCTTTTTTATTTTTTCTTAGAATCGATAAATATGTTAGCTCAAATTTTTCTAGATTTTTCTTAATGTTAGAAACTCGAAATTTCAAAGTGGTGCTATACTTTTGTGGAACCCTAAAACTGCGGATTTGCCTATAACTATCGAAAAAATTGATTTGATAACAAAATTTTTTTATAAACTTAATTTTAGACCACTATTTATTATTACAAAAAAGTCTAAAAATAAAAACACCGGTTACAATATTGAAACCGAGAAAAATAGGGGTGGCGCTATACTTTTGTGGAGCAGTGTGTTTAATATAAATGGATATGGTAAACATGTTGGAATGTCTGCAAAGAATAAATTAAAGGGGGAACGAATAAATAATTTAAAGAATAAATTAACAAATGAACAGTTTTGCGGAGAATTGATTTTCTTAAATAGGGGAGGACACAAAACAAAATGGGATAAAATGTCATTTATTTAAATTAAAGTTAATTGAGTCTGAGGATACCACAATTTGCTCTTTATAAGAAATATTTTACAATTGGAATTGTATAGTTTTATTGAATTTTTTTTCAAGAACAATTTTTTATTAATATTCATGTTGAATATATGATTTCATTAAAAAACTTTGATTGTTAAAATAATTAAGTTTTTGCTTAATCATTAATTCGAAATTCATTGGAATTTTAATTTTACCTATAATTTAAATATTATATTACAATTTTTATTTTTAATATTTATTTTAAGTTATTATTGTTTTATTATAATTGATGCATTGACTCTACAGTTAGCCAAATTGCGCTAAAGATCTCGAAGTATATATACCTAAAAGTCTTATAATCAAAAATTTTGATTGAATAGTTTTTGTGTTGGCTATAAATAAATTTAAAATTTATTTTTTATGCCATTTTGCAAGATTAATAACCGGATTTTATCAAATATCTTCATATAATTATTATTTAATAGATTAATTATTTTAGCATTTAAATTATTTTTTCTACATTAAGCATATTACATATATTTTAATTTTTGCTTTTTAATTTTATAGGAAGGAATATCATTATTTTAAAATTTTATACTGATTTTTGTTCAGGCTTTATAATAGTATACTTTTAAAAAATTTCTTGATTTTCATACATTTAAATAATAATTTATTCCAAAATAAAAGTAGTAAAATTATTTATTGAGAATTATTAATAATATTTTTCTTCATTTAGTTTGTTGTTCTGATTCGATTTAATTAAAATATTATTTTCTATAAAAAATTATTAAATAAAATTACAATTTATTATTATTATTATAAGCATATTTAAACATTGTCAGTTCCATCACCGTCTATGTAATGTATTTCAGTTAACGTATTGTTTTTATAAAGAACACAAATAAAATTTATTGGATATAATATTACTATTTGATGGTTATGGGCTCATTTTTTTTGTATAATATAACAAATTCTTTATTATTCCGATAACAATTTTTTATTAACATTATTATTATATTAGAAAAATTATTTTCTATAAAATTTAAAAAATGGTTTACATAAAAATTTATATCAGTAAAACAATCACTCATTTATTTTTAACTTTACATATATTTTTAAACTATAAATTGTGGTTATTATGAATTATGGTTTAGGAATATACCTATATAATCCTTTTTTTGTATTATTTGTTCCACTGAAACATTATTCATTTTTGTAATTTATTACGATATAAGAATATATATTTATAATCATATATATTTATAATCACTTTTATTTATTTTTATTTATGACGAATTAGATGCTGCCTGGATGTCTATTTTTTCAATTCTATTATGTAATTTAAAATATTAATGGAATTATTATAATAATTAATAGAATATAAAATTGTTTATAGTTACACCTAAATAAATCAATAATTATTTTTTATAGCTGAATAATTATTTTAAATTTTGATTTATAAATAAACTTGCTATTATATTCTTTTAATACTTCATTAAAAATCATGTTTTATATACATATAATTTAATAAAATTAAGTTTAAGAATTTATATAAACTCATACAAGTTTGCTAAAGCTATCAGTAAATTAATAATAATTTGAAATTTAGAAAATTAAATTTTTTCAAAATTTTTTAATAAATAATTTTCCATTTTCCAGTTAAAAAATGAGAATATTTTAATAATTTTTTTCTTTAAAAAATTACAATTTTTCCGAAACTGCCCGAATTTGATTGATAGTCTGAATTAGGCACACTACGATTTTTAGTTTATTTAAGTAAATAGATAATATTAAATATTGAGTTGTCTTCTTCTAATAACAGAACACCGTTGCCGAAAGCTTTTTATTTAAAAATTTTTTAATTCTACAACAAAATATTAAACATGTATTTAGATAATCATGAATCAGAAATTGGATTTTTCTATATGATCATTATATTTATTATATAATGCTTTATTTGTTTCATATTAAGTAACGGCAGTATTAAAATATAGGCAAATTGTCGATAATTTTCGTTTAATTTTAATGTTCAAAATTATAGTACAAAAATAAAATTGATGATGAACTTTTAAAGATTTTCTGAACAAAAAAAAATTGAAAATTCAAATAATAATATGTAAATTTTTATAGTAATATGAGCATTATTTTCATAAGTTATTTTTTGATATGAGAAAGATTGTCCACTGTTGTATGTGGATCTGAATAATACAAATTAGATTTGTACTACAAACCACCCAAATCCCCAAAATTTCTATCTAACGAATAAATCAAAAAACAATTTATTAATTAAATAGAAATTTTATAAAGGTGAAGAAAATTGTCTGTTGAGAATGTGTCAGAAAAAATAATAATAATGAATCCCTTCTTTTTTCTGGCCATTCTTCCGTGGGCGGGCAGATTTGAGATGATTAACGCCAGTGTACGTGAGGGGCGGAGTCTAGAAGAGAAAATATCAAAAATTAAATAAATTAATTATTAAAAATAAAAAATAAAAATAAATCAAGTATATCAATACTTGACAGATAAGTTTTTAATTATATTCTATTTTATATCCATAATTTTCGTAATCTAAAATAATTCGAATTTTATTTGATAAATAATAGTAATTTATTATAAACAGGTGAAGATATCCAAAATCTTTAGCCAATAACTTCAATAAAAAAGTTGAGCGATCAAAACTTCAAATTTTTCTTCTTTTTTGAAATTTTTATTCACACCTTTTTTCAAAAAAAACAAACTTCTTTATTTAAAAAGATTAATTTCTTAAAACTTTGGTATATAATTTAGATTCCACAAAATTTAAGAACAAATCTAAAAGTCTTATTACTTTTAATAAAAATAAGGCATAACTTTATTTTAAAAATTTTTATTTCTTACTATATATGTATGTAACTGAATAATACTGGCAAAAATTTAATTTTAGTTATAAAGAGAAATAAAATGGTGAGAGATGGGTAATTGAAAAAAGAGGTGATCTAATTGAAATTTTTTATTTTAAAATAAATTTGATTAAATAAATTGCCCCAATTTCTGTATAATCTTCACAATAATTTCTAAAATTAAAAATAATATAACAATAATTTTTAAATAAATAATATGATGAAATAGTTCATTAGTACTTATAAATTTAATTTTAATAGTGTTATCCTCAATACAAAGATTCATCCTTAATACAAAGATTTATGACAACTTACATATATTTATAACAAATAACATTAGTATTTTAATTTTAAAATGCACATATAATAATTTTTAAACTGTGCTTTTATTAAATTCTATGAATGGAATATACTACATATTTATAATTTCCTATCATTTTTTATCAATTTTTTTTATTTTGGAATATTCTTATAACAACAAGTAAAGTTTTGTAATTTATTTAAATTTAGTTGTGAATGAGATTATATGTAAATGTTCGCTGTTACTGGTCTGAATTGAACCAGCTTCTTATCTTTCCGTAGACCCAGTTAATTTTATCAATCTCTTATATTGTTTTATTTATATGATTGCCTTCAGAATATTACACAAATTATTTAAGTTAATTTCACTAACGTGACTTGTTCTATGTATCCTTTTTATTAATAAAACTCATTACATATACATATATTTATTATCTATAATTTAAGTATATTTTATTTAATTTAATATTTTACAATTATCTTAGATAAATTTATATATTTAAAGTTATAATATAGCTGTAGACTAAAATCATTAGTATTAGTAACAATTTATCATATGTAATATGATTACATTTTAATGAAATTGCGTCTTATTCTCAAATGATTAGAGTTTTAAGATATTAGCAAATTTTCTATTGATGCATACAATAGGTTTTGTATATAGTGTAGGTCGAATACAGATATAAAATTATATAAAACTATCGTTATTTAAATTTAACATAGTTTTTTAATAAATGTTATAATAAACTCTAATATATATAAAACTTTATTTTGAATAATTGTTATATTCCAGACAATATTTTAATAATTCTTTCTTTTGTAGATATAAACTTTAATTAAATTTAGATTTTTATTTTAGAGAATTCATTATATACATAGTTAATGTTTATAACATTAAGATTTTACAACTGAATAAAAGTTAAAAGTTTACTAAAATTTTTAAATTATTTAAATAATAGTTTTAATGCAAAAAAAATTATTAAAATTATTTTATAAATTTATTATTTTTTTACATTTAGTGTCAAAATAATTTGGATTTTCTATAAATTTTCACATAAATTTTTACAAATGGTATAGAATTTCGAATTTATTTTTATCAATCTTTTCATTCAAATTTGCTTTAAACTAACTTTAATCTACTTTAAATTTTTATTTAAATTTTTTTCTGTACATGTACATTTTTAAAGTGTCGTTTTGATTGAATTTAGTTGTGAAGTTTTTCATGCATACTGGGCAACTAAACATTTTTTATTTAATTACTAAATATTATTTAATTAAAAATCAAAAATTGAAAAATTATTTAAAATAATTGATAAAAATAATATTGTTAATGAACTTAAAAAACATAATAAAATTAGTTAAATGTTTTATAAAGATGCAAAAGTAAGTGAGTAAGTAAAAAAGTAAGTAAGCAAAAGTAAGCAAAAGTCATCTTTTTTATTGTTAAAACTCACTTTATAATATTTATTATCTCAAATTTAAGTAAATTTTATTTAATTTAATATTTTATAATTATTTTAAATAAATTTATAATTTTAAGTTTTAATATACCTGTACCACAAAAATTATTATTATTAGAAACAATTTACTCATAATATGTATGATTACATTTTCCAACAAATACCGTTTTATTTTTAAATGATTAAAAATTTTAAAATTTTAGCAAATTTTCCATTGACAAATACAATAGAAGTAGGTTTTCTGTATTGCGTTGGCGCATACAAAGTACCGTCCATTAGGTGGCAAAAGATTTGGATATTTTTTTATAAATTTTCACATAAATTTTTACTAAGGGTATAAAATTTTGAAGTTATTTTTATCCATCTATTCATTCATTTTTGTTTTAATTTAACGTTAATTTACTTTAAATTTTTTCGTTAAATATTATTTTCCATTATAAAATTTATTAAAGAAGGCTAATGCAACTGCAACTATGTATTTCTATACATTGTTTCATCATATCTGACCTTTGCTTGCAAGTAAACAACAAAAAATCTTTTTTGTTTGATTTGTTTTTTTTCTGAACATTTTTTCTTCTTTTTTAGTTTTACTGCTTTTTTAGTAACCGACACGCCCCTTTCTTTTATTTTTTTGTTACGCCCTAATACATATCTGCGCCGAAATGACCCTGCGGGCAGACAGACATACATTCCTGAATACACAAATTATATATAGGATATTACAGTCCGTCTTCCCCATCGCCATTGATATAGTGAATTTCCGTCATAGCTTGTATTTCATATATCTTCTTGCTTCAATAAGAATTTGTTTACATTATATTTTTCATCAAATAATCTAATTAATTTTGTTTATTTTAATCCACGTAATAAATTAGATTGTAATCGTTAGTTTTAGATTTTTTGAAAAGATTCGAACATAATCATGACTTTATTTTTATTTTAATAATCTCTACTAATTTTAAATAAAATTTTTTAAATATATTTATGATAATTTTAAATTAATTATAATTTTTTAGAACAAACATTTTGGAAAATAATTCTGTTTTAATTATAAGGCCATTAACGCCAATGATATAAAACTAATAACCGATGATATTTATCAAATTTTCTATACTTGAATGTAAACTCAGTAACACGAATTTAAGTCTACTTAAAAGTATATCTATCATTATGCATTTAGAAAAAAGTACTCAAATATTTATTAAGAAAACAATGTTTTTTTATTATTTATTATGTTTATGGATTAGTGTCTCTACCATCACCATTAATGAGTGAATTTCTGTTAAAGCTCTGTTTTTATAAAACTGATTGTTTAAATAAGAATATCTCTATAATTTTATTTTTTTTAATAATAAATTGAAATTCATAAAATTTATTTTACTCCATGATATAACTTGTTTGGGCAGTTTTCAACATTTTTCAGAGGTTTACTGTTTACTGTAAATTTCGAACATAAAGAATTATTAATTTCACTAGAAATGTATATTATCAAAATTATTGAAATTAAAAATAGTAAATCAAATAATCCAAATAATTCTAAAATTTTTCTTTTTCTAAAACAAAATTCTTTAATGTTCTTTGTTTTTTGTTAATAACTTTGTTAATAAAAATATTTAATTTATTATTTAACATATATAATTATATCTAATTACAGTGAATGATGAAGAAAATAATATTAAGTATATTCGTGTAATAATATATTCACAATATGCTTGCTCAATAAATTCCATGGTTAAAAATGAATAAATGTTACAGTATACAATATTTTTGCAAAATGGTGATTCATACCTATTGCAAAAATAATAAACTAATATTGTTAATGCAATATTTTTGTAGCGTTATATCAATCTAATTCTAATCAGTTAAAAATAAAAAGTTGTAAATAAATTAATATACATTATTCTATCATATTAAATTATTATCTCAGATATTTTCAAATTTATACATCTAGTATACAATTGAGTATATATATTTTTGATATTTTTTTACATTTATAAATAAAATTATAGATTTATAATCTATTTATTTTTTAAATAATATTTTATTCATTTTTAGTATTTGAAATAAATAATTTTTATAAATACTATTCCTATTTTTTCAGCAAAATTTGTCGTACCAAACGTAATTATTTTATTTACAATTGGTTCAGGAAATTCTCAATCTTTATTTGTATTATATTGAGAAATAAATTGTCTAATTGCATATATTAAAATAGAGGCTGTTTTTGTGATTAAGTATATTTATTCTAAGTTTCCTCAATATATAAAAATATTGACCCTATATGAAATGAAGTCCCAAATCAAATTTTTTCCATCCTCCTCAAAATGAGTAATTTTCTTTACATTTCTCTCTATTTTTGATTTGTGCCGTAAGGCACAAAGATTAACTGAACGTGTGTGTTCGTGTGTTTATGACCGTTTGTGTCCGTGTCTTCTCTGTGTGTCTGTCCGAGTTCGTCCGTGTTTTGTCTGTCCGTGTCCGTCCGTGTCTGTGGAACCGGTAAAGGTCCGGGAGCGGTTTGGAACCGGAACCGTGGAACCGACAAAGGTACAGAAACGATTTAGAACCGGTTCGGACGACTCGGACAGACAAACATGGACGAACTCGGACAGACACAGACAGAGAAAACACGGACACCCACGGTCATAAACACACGAACACACGTTCAGTTTATCTTTGTGCCCTACGGCACAAATCAAAAATAGAGAGAAATGTAAAGGAAATTACTCATTTTAAGGAAGATGGAAAAAATTTGATTTGGGACTTCATTTCATAAAGAGCCAAAATATTTTATTTTATATTAAAAAAATGAAAAGTGAAAAAATTAATAAAAATTGTTTCTTTTAAATGTGTCAGCAAAAATAAAAATTTTTATTAAAAAATAAAAATTTTTTCGTCATCAGTAAAAAAATAAATTCGTTTTTTTGTACTTTTTGATGACAATATTTTTTAACTAGTAAAATAGACTCTAATTATAATATAATAAATTCTCAGATATTTTAAAATTATATCCTATACAATTAGAGAGAATTTATTCTTATTATTTTTTATTTCATTTAAATATAATTATAGATTTATATTTCTTAGATTATATTATATTTATTTTTAGTATTTTATATACATGATTATTATAAATAATGTTGCTATTTTTTCAGCAAAATTTTTGTTCCGAAATCAAATGTTGTTTTTACAATTGGCCCAGAATATTTCCAATTGTTATTTTATTATAATGAAAAATAAATTGTATTTTATAATCGCTATATATTATTATATTATTTTTTTAAAATTTTAAATTTTAAAAGCATTGTGATAAATTGCTAATTTGTTCTAGTTTTTTATAAGATATTTAATTTACAATTATCTATTAATAAAGTTGATGAAAATAGATTTAAATTTAATTAATTTTTAATAAAAAATTTATACTATTATTCTAACAATCTAAATAAATTTTATATTCTAATTTACGTATTCATTGGACCATTATGCCTTGAAACGGTTTATGAAATTGCTATACAAATTTAATGACTTTAAAAGGGTAGAATAATTATATTTCACAACTACAGTTAATTCTATAAAGTAATATTCAGGATTTCATAAATTTTAAATAATTTTTAATATGAAATTTAAACGAGCCTGGTATGAGTTTTCACGAGCCTGGTATGACGGACATTTTAAATTAGACAAATCTTATTGATTGTATAATCATTAAATTTCGTTTAATAAATTTAATTATATTAATAATATTTATATTCATGAATTTTTAATTTAAAATTGTATACATTTTATTTGACAAAGAATCTATCACAAAAATTTAAGTATAATAAGCTATGTAAAAAATAATTATTTGCATTATATAGTCGTAATAATTTATTTATTAATATTTTGGTCTACTGTGTAGCAATATCGTATTTGTCTCTGGTCTCAGTTTTTACTAAATTTTTTAATCTAATCATGTCAGAAAATTGATAAAAATATTAATAAAATAAATTGTTTTAATTAATTTATTTACTTGCTTAATCAATTTTATGGATTCTTCTAATTTACAATTTTTTGGCTTTGTGATAATTTTAAACAATATGTTATTTTTGTTCGAATACTATAATGTAAAGTTAAGTATATACATATGTGGTGAATAGAATAAATTTTAATTTGATAATATATTTATTTATTAATCCTATAATTAATTTCTTATTTTTATTCTTTCTTCTCAATTTAAATGTGCGAATTGAAGGTGGTTTATAAATGAATTTTGTGCTTTCATAAAAAATAACAATTATATGTGATCGGGAGATTGGTCATATTTACTTCCTAGAAAACATACAAATATGGATAAAAAGTTAACAATAAACTAGTTTCGGAATGTTTATTATTAAAACTTATAAAAAATTATTTTATTTTTTATCACTTAACATTCTTAATAATTTTAATAAATTAGAATCTAAAAATTCATTATATTTATTGAATTTCATTTTTACAATATTGGTTGATGAATGTGAAATTTTTCGTTTTATAGGCATTGTTGGATATAATTTATTCACACATACATACATATAATTTATTCAGTCCAAACAAATAAATATAATTCAGGAAAAATATTACTTAATTTAAGCCGGTAAATAAAAGGCAAAAAAATAAATTGTAGTAAACAGATCAATCCAAGAATGATTACAAAAGAACGTAATAGGTAAAAGAATAAGCCTATATATATAAAGAATATGGACACAAAAAGAATACAGGCCAAAGTTTATGTTTTTAGAAAGGATGGCAAAAATTCTTTAGATTCAATTAGATAAAAGTATAAATAAAAATAAATGTTTATGGAAAAAATAAAATTTTGTAATTCCGACTTCGCTTTGCGACAAAGCAGCTAATAAAATATTGTTCAAATTTTTTGTCTTGCTAATTTAACTTATATACAACCTAATAAATTTGTTTATTGAGACTATGTCTGGCAGGCCGTTTCCATTTTTAAATATATCTTTACTGTGAGCGGACATAGTATTGGGTTATTAATCTATTAATAAACAAAATATGATTGTTTTTATACTTTTTGATGTTTAATAATTGAATCTTCTCTAATCTTTGTTATTTTTGATTTTTTATAACTAATTTTTCTTCAAGTGCATGACATTTTTTATTTTTCCTTTGATAAGGTTACTTTTTTACACTATTAATTTTATGACTTTATTAAAAATATTAATATATTTAATATCGATATTTCGTGTTTCTCCGAGTAATTCTTCTCTAATATCTTCTAGTAGTTTAATAATCTTTTTCGATTTATATTAAGTTTACATTGCATTTATGCGCAATCCATCCACTTTAGTTTAATTATATATATTATATTTGATTAATTAGAGAAATTATTAAGAATTATCAAATATATAATATAAAATATTTAAGAATATTATTTCTATTATGGTATTACAAATAAACAGTTTCATTTATGTGGTTTTTAATTTGTAGGCATGAATTAACGACGTATTATATATTATCTAACTATATTTAAATAACGGCTTTTTTGTTGATTAAGTATATTTTTCACATAGTAAACTATTATAGATTCTAATTAAATATAATAAATTCTCAGATATTTTAAAATTATGTCCGATACAATTAGAGAGAATTTATTTTTAATATTTCTTATTTTATTTAAATATAAGTATATCAATCTCTTATATTTATCTGTTTTATTTATATGATTGCCTTCAGAATTTTACAAAATTTATTTAAGTTAATTTCACTAACGTGACTTGTTTTATGTATCATTTGTATTATTAAAACTCACTATATATTTATTATCTATAATTTAAGTATATTTTATTTAATTTAATATTTTACAATTATTTTAGATAAATTTATATAGTTAATTTGTATAGTTCAACGAGTTTCTCGACGAGCAATCCAAGTTTTAAAATACTAGAAAATAGAGAGGAAGAGAATGATATAAAGGTAAATTTCTATAAATAAATAAAATTAAAGATGTAATTCAGGCAAGTAGCGGATGGCTTGAAAAATTTTTGATTCGCCACAGCGAATCAAAAATTTTTATTTTCTTGATTAGTTATTATAATAAAATGCGATCTTTACTAATTAATATTTGCCGTTACTTGGTTAATCTTAAAGCTCACAGTAAGTTTCCACTGCATCGAATTCTGTGTCTTTAAATTTTCTGATTTATTCTACAGAAAGCTCATCTCTTCTATTTAAAAGAGAGATCATATTTTTCTGCTTAAAAATCATTTCATTCCACGTTTTCAACTAATAAATTTTACAGACAGGTATTACATACAACTTATGGAATTTGCCAAGATGATATGAAGTTGCGCTTTATTTTTGAAGAAGAGGATATTTGGGATGATCCGAAGTCCTGTGGCTACTATTTAGCGTTTCAAGGAATCAAGGACTCCATACACATCAGGGCTGCTCACGCTAGGATAGGCCACAAACTTTTTGCTATTGTACGAAGAGTTTTCCAGATTAATTGTACGAAGAAAAATTGTACGAAGAGTTTTCCAGATTAAAAATGATGATACTTCTGATGGTGTGGATGGGCATGGCCCCATATTTCAAGGAATCAAGAAAACAATGAAGATGAGATTTGACACAGCGATTCACTCTCGTATTAAGAAAAAATTTCCATTTCAGTAATACATTTATATTTAAATGTTTTGTAGATCAATAACTTGTTTTTTATGTTGCTTTAAGGGATAGGGTGTACATAGGGGAGTAAAGTGGAGAGGAATGGGGAAGAATTTAGAGGAAACGTGTCACTTGAGTCTCAGAAATGAAATTTTTCAAAACAAGAGAACTGGGGTTGCTATTGATGGGGCCGCGAAGAGATTGATGAAATCGATACACATTGCATTCGGACATACACGTCGTTCTCGTTAAACATTTTTTTGTTTTTTGCCGGGGGGAGTGTGCCCAAAAGGGCATAAGCCCTCCACTATTTTTCCATTTCTCTCACCTATTTAAATTTACCGCCCACAATTTATTTTGTTTAACCACGCCTACTTTTGGCTGTCAGGTTAGCGCTCGGCTGTCCCTAAAATCACTTCTAAAATTTAACTTTTCTTAACTTCTCTTTAATAAACCAACTTTTCTCCCTTCAATTGGGGGTAGGATAGCGGAGCACTAACTTATATTATTTGTCCGTATTTCACCACATATTTTAATCACCAATTTACCACACCGCGGATTCCGAGCTGTTATCGGACCGCTAAATTTACTTGTTAATTTAAATAAATCTCTTCTTTGGTGTGTTTAATTTTGGGGATTTTTTGGGGTAGGCTGTCGTCGTCATCATCGCTTATAAGTCTAAGAGAACTTTCTGTTCTCTGTCCTCCCTTTATAAGCGTCCGTCCCTCCTACTACCGGAGGCCGTACAAATTGTGTCCACCCGAAAGGGCTTTTGGGCACAATAATAATGTCTACTTTTTATTATTCTGATAACATATTTTTTATTATCATATATTTATAATTACCTATAATTATTTTATAAATTAAAGCATAAAAATTATTTTCTATAAAATTTAATAAATAAATTTACAAAAAAATTTGTATCAGAAAAAGAACAAATAATCATTTATTTTCTATCTTTCATTATATTTTTAAACTATCAACTATAGTTATTTCTTTTGTATTATTAAGTTAATAAATAAAATTTATTTATTTATGTAATATAATAATTCATTTTAATTTATGACTAAAAAAAGAAAAATATAATAATTTATTTATAGCAAAATTTGTTTCACTGAAACATAATTATTTTGTAAAGTATGTCTAAAACTCTACAATTTTCTTCTTTAGAAATGAATTCCAATTTATTCCTATTCTTCAGAATCTTCCTTCAAAGAATTCCAAACGAAATTTTCCTTCTTAAATACTTCTAATAAGGATTTTCTTCTTTATTAATAAGGATTTTTTAACTCTAACTTGGGTAATTAAACAAAGAATTTAATTTTTTAAATTGTTATCCAATTTTACTTAAATGAGGACAATTAATAGAAAAAGTTAACTATTTTATAAAGAGGAAAAAATTGGAGTGGGTGGTTAAATTGGGCGGGATTCCAATTATCCGACTGGTGGACTATTGATAGAAAACTTTTGTTATTTTTTACATAAAAATATTTATATTTACACGTAAATAAATCAATTTTTATTTCATAAAGTTGAATAATCATCTCATTTTCATCTTCTTAATTAAAAATAATGTTTTACATATAATTTAATAAAATTAAATAATAGTTTTAATGCAAAATAAAAATTATTAAAATTATTTTATAAATTTATTATTTTTTACATTTAGTTTCAAACCAATTTGGATTTTCTATAAATTTTCACATAAATTTTTACAAATGGTATAGAATTTCGAATTTATTTTCTAAGTCTACATAAAAGTATTTCTATCATTATGTATTTAGAAAAAAGTACTCGAAAATTTATTAAAGGAAATAATTTAATTTGCTATTATTTATTATGTTTACTGATTGGAGTATAAACTTGCCAGTTTTTGCGTTTATTCGGACATGGATTTAAGCTTTTTATTATTTCCAAGTCGTCAGATCATGAAATTTAGCTGAAACTTCACAATATGCTTGTTCAATCAATTCCATAGTTACAGATGAATAAATATTGCATTATACAAAGTTTTTGCAAAATGGTGATTCATAACTAGAGCCCGGAATTTCGTACCGTACCGTATTCCGTACCGTACTACCGTATAATACCGATACCGATAAATACCGATGAATCTCAAAATTTTACCGTACCGTATTACCGATATGGAATACCGAAAAATACCGATACCGATAAATACCGGTAAAAATTTATCGGTATTCCGTACCGTATTTTCAAAAAATTAATATATTAAACAAGAATTATTTTTATAAATAAATTTGTATGGATAAAGAGGTAAATCAGGGATTTAAAGGGATTAAGCTAGATTTGGTGTGATATCGGTGGATATGGAGGGATTAAGTGGATTTAAATGGATTTTGGGGATTTGTTGACATGATTATTATGTGGATAAGTTGTTAGATGCTTATGTCAGGAAGGATATCGGGGATTAATAATGATTTGGAAGGATAAGATTGATTTGGAAGACACCGGAGGAATAAAATGGATTTAGAGATTTGAGAATTTTGTTAGACCATCCTACAACTTTCATTGTTTTCCAGCGCAGTAGGCGAGAATTTTGGGAATTTTAGTATACCAGTCACCAGATTTCTTTTTTTTTCTTGCGCCGCAGGCAAAAATTTTAAAAATTTTGGTAAACCAAGTCACAGATTCCTTGATTTTTTTTATCGGTCGGTAGTATCGGTATTTTAGTTTTTCCGTACCGTATTACCGATACGGAATACCGAAAAATACCGATACCGATAAATACCGATCAACTTCAAAATTTTATCGGTCGGTATTCCGTATCGTACTACCGATACGGAATACCGATAAATACCGAAAAATACGGCCGTAGTACGGTACGGTCCGGGCTCTATTCATAACTGTTACAAGTCTATAATTCATGTTATATTTCCCCTAACGTTATATTAATAAACTGTTGTTTGCCACGGCCTTTAAAGACGAATTCGTACTATAAACTATTCTATCATGTTAAATTATTAGTATTTAATTAATTAGATACATTATTAAGAATTATAATATTTTGATGTTATTATTAAGCCCTATCAAATATTATACTGTAAAATATATGAGAAAGATATTTTTTATTATGGTATTACAAATATTACAAACTAAACAGTTTCTTTTAAATGATTTTTCAATTTATGCGGTATGAATTAACGACGTATGTTTATTATTTTATTATATTAAAATAACGTCTGTTTTTGTTGATTAAGTTTATTTTTACCTAGTAAAATAAATTTAATAATGATGACTTCTCAGATATTTTCAAATTTATACATCTTACAATTAAGTAAATATATTTTCAATATTTTTTTACATTTAAATATAATTATAGATTTATAATCTATTTATTTTTTAAATAATATTTTATTTATTTTGAGTATTTGAAATAAATAATTTTTATAAATACTATTCCTATTTTTTCAGTGAAATTTTCTGTACCAAACGTAATTATTCGATTTACAATTTGTTCAGAACACGAATTCAAAATATTAAACAATCCTTTGATATAAATTTAAAATATTTTAAATATATTTTACTTCGTTTTTACGTGCTTGGTAGATAATTTTAATAAATTATAATTAAATTATCTATAAATATATTTTTTGAAGAAATGTTAGAAATTATAGAATATGTGACTAAAAAATTTTTAAATTTTAGACTGTCTTTACAATTTTGTATACTTCTTCTCTTGCCCAGTGGTTTTCGTCCCGACTTTGGGCTCAATGCAAACATTTTTATAAGAGTAAGCGTTATTAATTTCTTAATAAACAAAATATGATTGTTTTTATAAACTTTTTGATGTTTAATAATTGAATCTTCCTTAATCTTTGTTATTTTTGATTTTTTATAACTAATTTTTCTGCAAGAGCATGACATTTTTTATTTTCCCTTTATTAAAGTCACTTTTTTACACTATTAATTTTATAATTTTTACACTATTTATACTTTTTTACACTATTAATTTATATAGTAATTTAAACAAAAAACTAGGATAACAACTGACTAGTAAAAAAGGAAAAGTTCGTGTCAGGATTAAAATGGGCGGGGAAAGGACCAAACACTTAGGTGGCACGACAATTGTACAGTAAATAATATTTATTTATTTTAAAATATATTTCTTTCATTCTCCATTCATTACATTATACTTTATTTACTATCGATATTCGTAATTCAACAAATAAGCTCTTCTCCAATATCTTCCATCAATTTAATAATCTTTTTCGTTTTATATTACTTATAAGTTAAATGTTATAATTTATATCTTTTATTATGTATGTATCAACGTATACAATTTTAAAAAAGAGAATTTTTATTTTTATTCTACTTGAAATTTAATGAATAAACTTAATTAATTTTAGATTATTCAGAATAACAAGTTGTTCTTTGGTAAGGGTTGGTCGGATGAGTACGTTCTTAAATCTAGTTTTAAATATAATAATTTTTTGAGGAAAATATCAAAATATTTTATAAAAATTTTTTGAAAACCCCACAACTTAATATTTAGTGACATTTTACAAACTCCTTATAAGTACATTATAAATATCTGAAAAATTAATCTACATTTAATCTGCACTATTTAATAGTCAATATTCTTTTAATAGTTAACGGAATAATTCATGCTTATTATCATTATTTAACACAAATTTTATATTTTCTTCAAAATCTAAAATTCTTCTGATGATTAATTAATAATTATTTTTAATTATTGCCAAGAGAATTATTGCAAATGAAATTAAGTATATCCTCTCTAACTTTTTAAATCATCGTTTCTGAAAACATTTTACATAAAAACTGATTAATTTCAAAACAATTCAAAGAATTTAATTTTTTCTACCTCAACATTATATTCATTATATAATTTTTTATATGTTTTTTATGAAGTAACCTCCTGAGTTGGTAGAATGAACATTATTGGTGGGATGGAAAAATTTAGGATAAAAATAATATTTTAATAAATTTTTATTTTAGTTCTAAATTTTAGGATTATATAAAAATAAAATTGTTATGAACTTATAAAGATTTTTTGAACACAAAAAATTTAATGCTAAAATAATTAATTTTGTTTCTAATTTTATACCTATTTATTCTTCCGTGATTTAATTATAATAATTATTTTATTTTCTTAGTTTTCTTAATCTAAAGCAATCGACATTATATTTACTAAAGAAAAGTAATTTATTAAAAACAAGAATTATTGAATAATTATTAATAATTTAATATTTTTCAATATTAATCTTAATAATAATTTTTGATGTCTGCCTCTTGTGCTTGATACCTGTCTACAGTTAAGATCTATTTTATAAATTATTAAAATTAATTTTATCCTAAATTTTATAAAATTATAATTATTTTTTAATTTAATAAATTAAATTTCATTTTTTAAAATAATTTATTATACAAATAAAATATAAATTTATTAGTAATCTATCTAGTTTTATTTTAATTATTGTGAAAATTTTCTAAACTATAAAATTTCACTTCCTATTTCTTATAGGGAAATCAAATCAAATTTAAACACTCTAAATTTAACTTTAAATTTTAAATATTTTAAACTCAAACTTTAATTTCCAAATATATTTTATTTATTTCCAAAGAAAAAATTATCAATTTTTAGAAAGGGAAAAGAAAATAAAAATTAAAACGAGAATGAATGAATTCTTTAAAATTCTTTACTTTTATTTGGCTAAATGATTCATCTTTTTGAATTTATTTTTTAAATATTCTTTATTTTTAAATTCTCGTCATCTTTTGATGCCAATTATCTTTATCTCGAATACAAGTTTATTTCGTTTAATTTTTTGCAATTAAAAATTAATGAGGTTGTTTCTTTGAGAAGTTGTTAGATATTTTATAGCATTGTTGTTTGACTTAAATAAAATTAAATTTTAAGTAAAAATTTATATAAAATTTGTTAAATATTGAAACTTAAATTTAGGTTTAATTTGAAGTTTCGTTAACATTAACAGTCATTCTTTTAATCAACAATCACTTTTATTACATATTTATTAATTGTCCTTTCAGACGAAGATAAAATCTTTAGAAGAATGAATTAATAATATTACAATTAATAATATTATTTTTATAAATAATTGTACAAAATATTGGGTTCGCAAAATTTGGGCAAATAAGGCACTATTATTTAGATCACATTGCTTTTATCAGCTTTAGATTTTTGTTTTGTGTATAATTTAATCATAATTTCTTTTTTCTTAAAATTTAATTATAATAATTATTATATTTTTTATATTCAAAACTTTCTTAATCTAAATTAATCTACATTTTATTTGTTATGGTGTCAATCTCTATAAGCTCATCCGCTAAAGTGCTTTATTTCGAACTCTAATCTAAACCAGTACTCTTATGCAGCTTATTTAGAAATTAATTATTTTCAAATAAATTTTCAACAAAATAATTTATTTATGAAAAACATTTGAATTAATAAGAAATTTTAGAATTAATTATTTATAGAAATATTAAAACTATGCCAATAATTTACTTTTTGCATTTAAAAATGCTATGTACTTCGAGCGGAGTTTGTCCCTGTTAGCAGTACTGAGTTTATTAGTGTAGTAAGCTCTCTAATTTAATACTTAAAATTTGGGTTTATAATATTTAATTTAATCAAATCACAAACAATTTAAATTTTTATTTTATTTTTCAATAATTTTATTAAATATTTTTAACAATAATAAGAATAATAATCCAACCCAAACATTTTTCCTATTTTATAGGGATTAATAAAGGGGCATAAAACAAGCTTAAACAATTAAATAAATAGCTAATTTATTAAAATAAAGGGAGAAAAATTTTATTTTGCGCAAAAGCGCACATTAGACTAAAAGATAAAAATAAAATAATTATATACCAGATGAAAGCGGACGTAGCTAAAAGTACAGTAACAAAAATATATTTTTTATTTATTTATTTATTTATTAAAAAAATTTATATTTTGTTGCTGCAACATTAGTTAAAATTTTAATAAATATAAAAAACTTTTACTTATGACAAATAATAATAATTATTTAACTTAATTATCAATTCATTAGTAGAAAAATTAAATACATATGTTTTATTAAATATGCTTTGTAATAAATTTATAGTTCATAAGGTTATTAATAATTTTTATTATTTAATCATTTTCAAATTAATACGTTCACACATTCTCTTTGAACTCCTTTTGAAATTTTCTAAAATAAAACGTTTTTATTTACTTTAATTTTTTAAATTTGTTTTATAAATCTATAATATGTAGATGCTGAAAATAAAATTATTTAATAGTTAAATAAACAAATTAACTGTAACATAAATTTATTGGTATAGTTTTACTATGTATTTTTATAGTATTTATATAATAGAAAATGCTTTTTTTCATATATCAATACACAAATATATACATAGCAGATAAAATTGTTTTTTACTAAAAAACTGAAATTCAAATTTAATTTCATTTTATTTATAGTATTATAAATTGAATAGTTATATGTAGTAACTTTTTATTTTTCTTAATTAAATTATTATTTATATGTACTAAATAATTTATTCAAATAATCGTGTATATTTTTAAAATTGACATTAAATTTTCATATTTTTAAGATATTCTCAGTTAAATATTTTATCACTGTTTAAAATATGACGGAGCAATGAATTTTAAATCTTGATATTTTATATTAAAAATTGATATCAATTATTATAATAATTAATAATTATTAAAAAATTTTATTATTTAAAGCATTATGATTTTTTCATATTCATTTTATTTTAAATAACTAGGTAAATCAACAAAAACTTTATTATATTACTTGAGAAATTTTCGGTTGGTATTTCAATTTTATTAAAATAAAAGATTTCTAATATTATTATTTAATAATTAATATTAGTTGCCAGAATGTGTTTTTTTAATAAAAAATATATTTTTTCAAATATTTTTAATAAAAACAATTTAGTATGTATTGATTGTCTTCTCACTCTTTCACTTTTTACATTAATGCTCAATTTATTTAATACAAACCCCAAGCCATCTCACCCTTTCTGTCCATCTCCTCCTCTCCCCCCCCATTTCTGCACAATTTAACCTACCTTTTCTTTCTAAAAGAAAACTAATAAAAAAACAATTTAACGAATAAGAAAATTAATAATTTTTGAAATAATTTTTCTATAATATCAAACTATTAACTAAAAAACTATATTATATCAGATTGCTAGAAATATAAAATTTTATCTATAAAAATTAATTTATGATTAATCCAAACAAAGCTAGGAAGAAGCTGAAAGACTTAAAGAAGCCCGAAATCTCGTTTGTGAGAACGTAAATTAAATTTAAAGAGTTTGTTTGACAAAAAAATGTTAACTAGTTTTTTAAATATATTTATAATAATACATATTTAATTTATTTTAATTTCTAGACCAGATTTTTTATTAAATTTAAAAATTACATATTTTTAAAGCCTTGTAAATTATTTTGTATAAATAAATAACTGAACAAAAGATATTTAAAATAATCATACTTTGTTATATTAAAATTTTAAAAATTTGTAGTAAATGTAAAATCGAAAAACAAATTTGTGGCTCTAAGTTAGCTATAGTAATTTAATTTAAAATGTTTAAAAATATAATTAACAAAACCTAATAAATGCTATAACATAGAGATTAAATTTAAATTAAATTAAAGTACAAAATTCAAAAAAAACTACAATTTTATCAATATCCAGTAATTTTTATAATTTAGTACAAAAATAATTAAAAATTTTAGTTTTGTATAAATTTTAAAAAATATGTATAATTAAAGTAGTGATATAAAAATATAATGAAATTTTACAAATCAAAGTAGTTTATATGATAAATGAAAATATAGAACGACGGGCAGAAAGTGAGCACAATTTCCGTTCTCCACCATTTCCTTTGTTAAAAGTTTGATTTAATATTATACACTTGACAGATACATAAATTAACAATTAATTAAATGAAATAAAAGTTGATTGCTATCAAGCTCAGGAATGCGACATCAAAAATTCAAAGTCTTAAAAATAATATTAAATGATTATTTGAAATTAAATGAAATTTGTTAAATTAAACAAAATCTACAGATAATTTAAGCAAAGATTCGTTACATAAATTTTTTTTGGTTGTGTAAATGGTTATTAAAGCTTCGTATAAAATGTAAACTAATTCTTTTATACTTCTAAATTGAAAGTAATAATTATTTTTTGATATTATAATTTAAATTAATTACAAATTTTGTAGGGATAAAATGTTTACAAAATTAATTTAGCTTATTATTTCTAATTATAATCAAATGGAATATTATATCTTCAATTTATATAATAGATTAAAAAATTATTTATAAAAATATTAAACTACCCGCAAGGAAACATTATGGCATCTTTATTGCAAGGATTGTTAAAATAAATATTTAATTTATATAATGAAAAATACGATTGCTAAAAATTAAACATCAAATTCTATTAATAGCAACCCTATTGTAATAACGGTTGTTCGGCATAATAAAGATACTAGAAATTTTAGATACATTTCACAATATTTTATGACTTAAAGAAACATAAAATATTAAATATCAAAACTTTAGTTTGAAAAAATTAATTATGTATTAAATTGCAATTTTCAGAAAAAAAATTTATAAAAAATCTTTGTGATATGCTAAATAATAACTTATGAAATATTATGATTAGCCTAAACAATTATGTACATACATTATTATTTGTATTTTTTATAATTATAAAATTTTAAATTATAATTGAAGAAAATTTTAATTATATGAAAATATCCATAATTTCAAATTTTCAGCAAAGGAAGCATCAAACATGTGCAATATGTCTTTCTGTAGAGGACGTAAATATTTAATAAAGCTTTTGTAATTGATAAATATTTATCGTATTTATCAACTTGATATATTCGTTATGAGCTATTAAATGTATTTATATATCAATCTTTAATGTGTGAAGATCATATAATTTTTCGTCGAAAAATCAGTAGCACTTTTGTTTTTGTTAGATAAAATATTGAAATTCAATTTAAATTGATACTGCAACGATTAAATTATTAATAATATACTTCTAATAATTTGGGAAAATTTATAATAAAAGTATTAGTTAAGAAAATATCAAAATCCCTGTACATTTGTTAAAAAATTTATTACTTATTTGAACTAATTAAAATTTTACACACTTTTGGAATAAATTTAAATTCGCACCAAGCACTGCGAATTGAGACTATACATCCAAATTAAGCATTATGGTTTGCAAAAAATTATAAAAAAGTATAAAAATGATCTATGGTTTATTGAAGAAAATTAAAATTCTAAATTTCCCAATATTAAAAAATTTTTGCCAAATAAAGACAATGAATTCATAGAATCGATTATTTTTACAATTTTAAAAATTAATTAATTTATGGAGATTTTTAAATAAATTTTAAAAAATAATTAGTAATGAATAATGAAAATTCTTATTTTTATAATATAGTATATTAAATTAAATATAAGAATATGTATGATTAGCTATTATGAAAAATAATTATTAAAAATGAAAATTTATATATTAAAACTTTGATATGGTGAAATATATGGGAAGAAAACTGGTTGTCTTAGGTGTATTACATAAATAAAATTATTTAAATTTTCATTTTATTAAAAAACGATTTAAAAATATACTTTTAATTTAAAAAAGGTTGAAATATTTCATAAAAGGTAATATAAAAAATTATTTTAAAGGAAATATTTATTAGAAATTATTACAACATATGTAGTCTAACTCGAATAAAATTAAATTATTGGTTGAATAGTTTGCAATATATAGTAAAAATATTAATTAAGTCTCTTGAATAATTTAATTGAGAATATCTCTTTAGAGAATTTAAAGTTTTATCATGGTATAATAATTCTACATATTAATCAAAATTTAATTATAAAGTAAAAATTTAAAGTAATAAAAGTATTACTAAAGGTAAATAAAAATATATAAAAATTTTATGCATGCAAAATATAAATTAATATATTTTAAGAGTTATTTTAAAATATTTTAAAAAGTATATAATTTAAAAAAATCTACAAATTCAATCTAAAGCGCCACTTCAAAAACAATCATAAAATCATTATTTTTACAATTTTAAAAATTAATTTATTTATGGAGATTTTTAAATAAGTATTAAAAAATAATTAGTAATGAATAATTTAAATTCTTATTTTTATAGTATAGTATATTAAATTAAATAATAGAATATGTATGATTAGCTATTATGAAAAATAATTATTAAAAAAGAAAATATATATACATATTAAAACTTGTGCTATTATGAAATGTGCGGACAGAAGACAAGTTGCTGAAATGCATAACATAAATAAAATTATTTAAATTTTCATTTTTTAACAAATGATTTACAAATATACTTTTAATGAAAAAATGTTGGAATATTAATTTGAATGAATATTAATCGAATTAAAAATGCTTGAATTATACTAAAAATATTAATTAGTCTATTGAATAATTTAATTATCTTATCTGGAAGTGTATGGTCAAGAATTATTGACAACCTTTTGGAAGCAAAAGACTAATGAAAAAAACTATTATAAAAAATCTTTGTGATATGCTAAATAATCTTTAAATTAGAATATTTGAAATACAAATAATCTTTGAAAAAAGACCATCGGTTATTTTTTATTGCCCTTTTAACCGTCCTCAAGAATCAACCATGCAATTGGGGGAAGAAAAAGGCAAATTATTAAAGTACAAGAATTATTAAAAAATACAACAATGTAATTATTGATCCACATGAAGAAGTTAGAATCAATGTTACCAAATTATTCTAGCTTATTATTTCTAACTATAATTAAATTGAATATTATATTTTTTATTTATATAATCGATTAAAATATTATTTATAAAAAATATTAAACTATCCGCAAGGAAACATTATGGCTTTTTTGTTGCAAGGATTGTTAAAATAAATATTTAATTAATACAATGAAAAATACGATTGCTAAGAGTTATTGGTACGATTAATAAATTATCTATTTTAATTAATGTTAAAGTAAATCAGTCACAGACAAATGTGTCCTCTGTTTCAGCACCCCGTGGCTCTATTTTATTAAAATGTGTCAGAGCTCAGATATTTAACCCAAGAAATCCCTCGTTCTTTTCCCAAGTAATTGTGCTTTTGGATGATGCGAGCACAAACACGTACATTCATTTTGCTAAAGCTAAAGAGCTGCAATTATCGTTAAACCCCACTTCGATGAACTTAGGAGTTTTTAATAAGCCACATCAAAAATTTCACAATAGCAATTGGAAAATTTTTATATATACTATAAGAAAAAATAATTTATAATATAGTTAACAGAAATATGAAAAGAGTAATCAATTTGTAAAATTTAAAAGCCACAAAAAACATAAAATAATATACCTATGTTATATTGCCGTTTGTACGAGTTTAATGACAGCTGTTTACAGTTTTATATTTGAAATAACTAACCAATATAGTAAATATACGATTGGGAACAGCTAAATCCAGTCTGTTACCGAAATTATGCCCGTCCCATTTTCCTCTCTTTTTAAAGAATAAATAAAAATATGTTTTATATAAAAGGTTTAAAGAAAGCTTAGATTAAGCGGGACCTCCGTGTCTCTCGGCTCCCTAAAGAGAACCGGAGGGACTCATTGGTCGTCTCGAGAATTCAATTGTTAACAATAGATTTTTAATATAAAAGGTGTAAAATAATTAGTAATGCATAATGAAGAATTTTATTTTTATGCCATAAATTTTGAAAAGTTTTATAATTTTAAATTTGAAATAAATAAAAATATAATAATAATAAATAATAATAATAATAATAATAATAATAATAATAATAATAATAATAATAATAATATTAATAAAGATATGCGAAATGAAGACAATCTAGAATGCACATTCACTATGAACGACTACTTAAAAATATAAATTAATAATCTTTATAAAAATTATCTTTAAAATTCAATTATAACAACCATGCTTTCTCTTGATAAGAATTATGAGCAAATTAGATTTGCATTTGGCTCTTATACAAAAAGCTCTGAAAAAAGAAAATAAATAATATAATAAACTCCAGGAAGATTTGTAATTCGAGCTCAAAGGAAGTATTCACATAAATAAATTATTTAAATTTTTATTTAATATACAAATAACATAAAAAATAAGTATAATTAGATGATATTGAATCACAAAAATTTAAAAATAAACATTTTATTAAACAATAAATTTATTATACAAAATTTATCGTTTTCCAATAATTTTTGATAAAATTAGACATCAAATTGTATTAATAGCAACCCTATTGTAATAACGGTTGACCGCATAATAAAGATACTAGAAATTTTAGCTACATTTCACAATATTTTATGACTTAAAGAAACATAAAATATTAAATATCAAAACTTTAGTTTGAAAAAATTAATTATGTATTAAATTGCAATTTTCAGAAAAAAAAATTTATAAAAAATCTTTGTGATATGCTAAATAATCTTCAAATTTGAATATTTGAAATATATAAATAATCTTTGAAAATTATAAAAAAATGTATAAAAAAAATTTATGGTTTATTGAAGAAACTTAAAATACTGAATTTGCAAATATTAAAAAAATTTTGCCAAAGTAAAAACGATGAATTCATAGGATCAATTATTTTTACAACTTAAAAATTAATTTATGGAGATTTTTAACTAAGTTTTAAAAAATAATTAATAATGAATATCTTTATTTTTATAATATAGTATATTAAATTAAACATAGAAATATGATTATCTATTATGGAAAATAATTATTGAAAATGAAAATTTATATATTAAAAATTTAATATGATGATATTTGCGGACAAAAAACTGGCTGCATACGATGTGTGACGTAAATAAAATTTTTGAAATTTTCATTTTATTAAAAAATGATTTAAAATATAGTACTTTTATTTGAAAAAATATTGAAGTATAGCATAAAAGGAATAAAGTATCTTCAAAATTTAATTAATACAATTCAATTACTATTCAATTAAGACAAAACTCTTAAATATTGTCCCCGTGCCCATTGCCCATACTTGAATATATTTTTAACAAGTATAATTTTTCATTTGAATTACTAATTATTAGTTATTTAAAAAATTATGCATAGAACATTAATATTGTTGCTAATTAAAGTCCGAATTAAGTGAAAAAAATAATTTTAGCGGAAATTAAAATATTTTCATAATTTAACTAAATCATGCTTATATAAATATATTATGTAGTTGAAAATCTTACTAATGAAAAAGATAATAAAAATTGCAAAAAATAACTGAAATAATGCTTTTAAATCTATAAATTCGTTAAAAGTTATTAATTAAAATAATAATTATTATTTATAAATTAAAAACACACACAAAACATAAATTATAAAATAACAAAATTTAATAGGCAAATAAACATTATTTAAAATGTTAAATTTACGTTATAATGCAGAAAGCTATGTGTCAAGAAACATAAAATATTAAATGAGTAAAGTTTATTTTAAAAGATTTTTATGATTAAATTAGAATTAAATAAAGGCATAATATAAAAATATTTAATAATATCTATATTGTTTAGAATTATAAATCTTTTGAACGAAATTTTGAATTTCTTCGAAGAAATTTCAATTATAAATCTTTTGAACGAAATTTTGAATTTCTTCGAAGAAATTTCAATTATAAATCTTTTGAACGAAATTTTGAATTTCTTCGAAGAAATTTCAATTATAAATCTTTTGAACGAAATTTTGAATTTCTTCGAAGAAATTTCAATTATAAATCTTTTGAACGAAATTTTGAATTTCTTCGGAGAAATTTCAATTATAAATCTTTTGAACGAAATTTTGAATTTCTTCGAAGAAATTTCAATTATAAATAACTTTTCAATTATAAATAAATAATTTCAATTATAAATCTTTTGAACGAAATTTTGAATTTCTTCGGAGAAATTTCAATTATAAATCTTTTGAACGAAATTTTGAATTTCTTCGGAGAAATTTCAATTATAAATCTTTTGAACGAAATTTTGAATTTCTTCGGAGAAATTTCAATTATAAATCTTTTGAACGAAATTTTGAATTTCTTCGAAGAAATTTCAATTATAAATCTTTTGAACGAAATTCTTCGAAGAAATTTCAATTATAAATCTTTTGAACGAAATTTTGAATTTCTTCGAAGAAATTTCAATTATAAATCTTTTGAACGAAATTTTGAATTTCTTCGATGAAATTTCAATTATAAATCTTTTGAACGAAATTTTGAACTTCTTCGAAGAAATTTCAATTATAAATCTTTTGAACGAAAGTGACTTCTTACTCTTAATAATAATGGCCTGCGTAATGATCTTTTTGAAAAGATAAAGCATTTATTCGGATTTAAACATGTTAGTCCCTTAATTATTTTAAAGGTAGTAGTCATGTCAGATATTGTTCTTCTAGTACTTAGTTCATGTAAATTGCATATTTTTAGCCGCTCCTTATAATTTTTATAAACTTACCCGCATTTTTTAAATGCTATTCTTGTAAAGAATTTTTGAACTTTCTCTATTTTAATTATATCTTTATTTTGAGATGGATTCCAAATTTCTGTCGCGTATTCTAATTGTGATCGGACATATGATTTGTAAGCAAGTATTAAAGTATTTAATTCCCTTGTTTTCATTATTCTTAATATTTGATGGCTTTTTAAATAGGCATTTCTAACTATTCTACTTATATGATCTGTAAATGTTAGTTTATTATCAATTATTACACCTAAATCCCGGATATTTTCGCATTTCTGAATCCTTTTTTCATAAAGATAATAGTCCTCCATAATGTTAGATTTACCTATGTATAATGAAAAACATTTTTCGGGTGATATTTCTAGTCCATTTAGTTGTCCCCATTTTTCTAATTTTATAAGGGCATTGGTGAGATCTGTGCTCCTATCATTTTTATGAACTTTATATAATTTGACATCATCTGCATACATTTTTATCCCAACATTTTAGGAAATATAGTTTGGTAAATCGTTTATGAATATTAAAAATAATAAAGGTCCTAAAACACTACCCTGCGGTACTCCCGAGTTAATTGGTTTATTTTCAGATAATACATCGTCTATTTTGACCCTAAAGCTTCTATTTGTTAAAAAGTTTTCTAGAAAAGTTAATAACTTTCCGGTTATCCCAGCCCGCTTTAGTTTATACAATAATAAATTTATTGGAACTGAATCAAATGCCTTCTTGAAATCGATGTATATTACATCGACATTGCAGTTATTTTGAATGGCATCGTAAAATTCATTGGTCATTTCTAACAACTGTAGCGTTGTGGATCTTTTTTTCATAAACCCAAATTGTTCATTACAGAAAAAGTTTTTTCCATCTAAAAACTCTAATATTTGATTATAAACAATTCTTTCAAATACTCGACACACTGTGCTTGTCAATGAAATAGGTCGATAATTTTTTGGATCGGTTTTTAATCCTTTTTTAAATATTGGTATTATAATAGATTTTCGCCAAAGTTCTGGTATTTTACCCTCATCTATACATAGTCTAAATATATCACCTAGAATTTTTGTCAAATATTCTGGACATTTTTTAAGTAAAATATAAGGAATGTTATCGGGTGATGTTGAGTTTTGACTAGGGAGCTTCTTAAGAATATCCCAAATTATTCCTAAATTAATGTCAATATCTGAAAGACTGTTATTATTAACTTGGTCATTGCGATTGTCTAAAATATTAACTGTTTTTTCTTTAAATATTTGTTGAAAAATTTTTGCAAATAATTCACATTTTTGTTTCTTATCTGATTCAACTTCTTGAACAATTTTGATATTGTTACAGAGAATTATATCTAAAATTGAGTTTTCCCTAGTGGGTTCTCTAACAATCTGTTTTAGCTGTTTTTTGTCTATGAATTCTAGCATTAAGTTTGCTATGGGATCATTTAAATCTGATAGCTTATTTTCTTGCCAATCAATATGTCTTATATTAAAATCCCTACAATAAATTAAACTATCTGATTCTGTTAGATTAGAAAGATGTTTAAGTAACTTTTTTGTATTTTTTAATAAACAATTTGGAGGCCTGTATAAGTTAATTAAATAAATTGGTTTTATTCCTGTTAGAATCTTGATATGATTAAGTTCACATTGGAATTTTGTTCCTGAGAATATCTCTTGAAAACTAATTTCTTTCTTAATTAAAATTAAAGCGCCGCCTCCCCTACCAATAGTTCTATTGGCTAATACTAACTGATATTTGCCCATGATTGTGAGCTCGGAGCAAATCGTATTATTGGTATTTAGCCATGTCTCATTTATGATAAGTATGTCGGGCGTGTGCTTATTAACTAAGAATTCTAAATCAGCAATTTTGTTTAATATAGACCTCGCATTAATAAGTATACAAGAAATTCGTGGAATTATATCATTATTCATTTGTTTATTTATTTTAGTTGGTTTGCTCGGAGATCCCTATGTATGAGTTTTGAATGGTTTTGGGTTAGGCAATTCCTTAATTGAAAGGTCATTTACAACATATTTATATTGGCCACATTTCTGGTTTTCGGCATATGCCTTAGAACGCAAATTATATAAAATGGACAATTCAGACATAGTCATGTCCCGTCTGGCACTGATGAATTTTGGAATATTTGGTAAATTTTTTAGTGCCTTACGGTATGTTTTTAGAAAAGTATTTCGGGCCTTAACTGTGCGAAATGGTATTTTAATTATACGAGATTTATTATTTGACTCACTTTTTTGCCTTGGATGGCGATGAATATCTTCTTCTATTAATTCGTTTTCTAAACCACATTTCTCCACAATCGATTTTATTACCTCTTTTTCATCGATATTCTCTGGTACCTTCTCAAACACTGCCCTCTTCGATTTTTCTTCTATAATTTCTCTATCTAACATTGCAGCATTGACATGTCGAATAATAAGGTCAGGTGGACAGCCCCATGGCGAAATAGTATTTGTTGTCTGTGGTGTGAAATCTGTTGTAAGATTAGAATTTTGTCCAACATTTTGTTGTTTTAATGATGCAACAACTGAATGTACAAGTTTTTCTAGCTTATCAAGAGTTTTTCTAATCGAGCTAATGGTTGTTCATTATCAGAATTGTTTTCCGGAATAATTTGAAGCAGAAGATTTTCAATTTTTTTAAAACGTTGTTCAAAATTTCTAAATACTGAATTACGAGAAGTTGTTGGAGTTGAAGTTGTTTGTTTAACCATTTTTTTTTAATTTGTAAAATCTTATACTTAAACTTGGGTAATAAAACCTTTGATTTTGATATTGTTTAGAATTAAATAAAGGCATAATATAAAAATATTTAATAATATCTATATTGTTTAGACATATTATATAAAGATATACGAAATGAAGACGATCTAGAATGCACTTTCACTATGAACGACTATGTAAAAATATAAATTAATAATTTTTATAAAAATTATCTTTAAAATTCAATTACAACAGCTTTGTATGAAATATTATTTCTAAATTATACTTAATTTTACTAATAATGTTAAAATTTTATTTATAAGCTAAAATTAATTATAAGTTTATATATATTTTAATATATTTGTAAAATTCACAAATTATATTAACTTTTTCAAAGTAATAAAGCAAGAATAGATATAAGAATACGATTATTGGCAATATTTATTTAAAAAGAAAATTTATTATTTAAAATTTCATTAACACTAGAAGGAACAGAATGTGCAATTTGTCTACAGGATGGAAAGCTAACAAATATGATAATGTAAATTTTTATTTGATAAGCTAAAATATATTAAAATGCATGTTTAATTTAATTATCGAATATTAAAACAAAAATAAATTCATATAATATTGTATTTTAATCGCTATAATAGCTAAAAATTATCACATCTTCGGAAAAATTTCAATTATAAATCTTTTGAACGAAATTTTGAATTTCTTCGAAGAAATTTCAATTATAAATAACTTTTCAATTATAAATAAATAATTTCAATTATAAATCTTTTGAACGAAATTTTGAATTTCTTCGGAGAAATTTCAATTATAAATCTTTTGAACGAAATTTTGAATTTCTTCGGAGAAATTTCAATTATAAATCTTTTGAACGAAATTTTGAATTTCTTCGGAGAAATTTCAATTATAAATCTTTTGAACGAAATTTTGAATTTCTTCGGAGAAATTTCAATTATAAATCTTTTGAACGAAATTTTGAATTTCTTCGAAGAAATTTCAATTATAAATAACTTTTCAATTATAAATAAATAATTTCAATTATAAATCTTTTGAACGAAATTTTGAATTTCTTCGGAGAAATTTCAATTATAAATCTTTTGAACGAAATTTTGAATTTCTTCGGAGAAATTTCAATTATAAATCTTTTGAACGAAATTTTGAATTTCTTCGGAGAAATTTCAATTATAAATCTTTTGAACGAAATTTTGAATTTCTTCGGAGAAATTTCAATTATAAATCTTTTGAACGAAATTTTGAATTTCTTCGGAGAAATTTCAATTATAAATCTTTTGAACGAAATTTTGAACTTCTTCGAAGAAATTTCAATTATAAATCTTTTGAACGAAATTCTTCGAAGAAATTTCAATTATAAATCTTTTGAACGAAATTTTGAACTTCTTCGAAGAAATTTCAATTATAAATCTTTTGAACGAAATTTTGAATTTCTTCGGAGAAATTTCAATTATAAATCTTTTGAACGAAATTTTGAATTTCTTCGAAGAAATTTCAATTATAAATCTTTTGAACGAACTTTTAAATTTCTTCGAAGAAATTTCAATTATAAATCTTTTGAACGAAATTTTGAATTTCTTCGAAGAAATTTCAATTATAAATCTTTTGAACGAAATTTTGAATTTCTTCGAAGAAATTTCAATTATAAATCTTTTGAACGAAATTTTGAATTTCTTCGAAGAAATTTCAATTATAAATCTTTTGAACGAAATTTTGAATTTCTTCGAAGAAATTTCAATTATAAATCTTTTGAACGAAATTTTGAATTTCTTCGAAGAAATTTCAATTATAAATCTTTTGAACGAAATTTTGAATTTCTTCGAAGAAATTTCAATTATAAATCTTTTGAACGAAATTTTGAATTTCTTCGAAGAAATTTCAATTATAAATCTTTTGAACGAAATTTTGAATTTCTTCGAAGAAATTTCAATTATAAATCTTTTGAACGAAATTATGAATTTCTTCGAAGAAATTTCAATTATAAATCTTTTGAACGAAATTTTGAATTTCTTCGAAGAAATTTCAATTATAAATCTTTTGAACGAACTTTTAAATTTCTTCGAAGAAATTTCAATTATAAATCTTTTGAACGAAATTCTTCGAAGAAATTTCAATTATAAATCTTTTGAACGAAATTTTGAATTTCTTCGAAGAAATTTCAATTATAAATCTTTTGAACGAAATTTTGAATTTCTTCGATGAAATTTCAATTATAAATCTTTTGAACGAAATTTTGAACTTCTTCGAAGAAATTTCAATTATAAATCTTTTGAACGAAATTTTGAACTTCTTCGAAGAAATTTCAATTATAAATCTTTTGAACGAAATTTTGAATTTCTTCGAAGAAATTTCAATTATAAATCTTTTGAACGAAATTCTTCGAAGAAATTTCAATTATAAATCTTTTGAACGAAATTTTGAATTTCTTCGAAGAAATTTCAATTATAAATCTTTTGAACGAAATTTTGAATTTCTTCGAAGAAATATCAATTATAAATCTTTTGAACGAAATTTTGAACTTCTTCGAAGAAATTTCAATTATAAATCTTTTGAACGAAATTTTGAACTTCTTCGAAGAAATTTCAATTATAAATCTTTTGAACGAAATTTTGAATTTCTTCGATTTCTTCGAATTTCTTTACAAATATTTTGGTGAAATAATTCTTCAGAATAAAATTGGTGCTATGATTAGATGAGGATTTTTGCTAGAATTCTTAAAAAATTTATTATTATTTACAAATATTTTGGTGAAACAATTCTTCAGAATAAAATTGGTGCTATGATTATATTAGGATTTTTGCTATAATATGCGACAAATTTATTATTATTTACAAATATTTTGGTGAAATAATTCTTCAGAATAAAATTGGTGCTATGATTAGATGAGGATTTTTGCTATAATATGCGACAAATTTATTATTATTTACAAATATTTTGGTGAAATAATTCTTCAGAATAAAATTGGTGCTATGATTAGATGAGGATTTTTGCTAGAATTCTTAAAAAATTTATTATTATTTACAAATATTTTGGTGAAATAATTCTTCAGAATAAAATTGGTGCTATGATTATATTAGGATTTTTGCTATAATATGCGACAAATTTATTATTATTTACAAATATTTTGGTGAAATAATTCTTCAGAATAAAATTGGTGCTATGATTAGATGAGGATTTTTGCTATAATATGCGACAAATTTATTATTATTTACAAATATTTTGGTGAAATAATTCTTCAGAATAAAATTGGTGCTATGATTAGATGAGGATTTTTGCTATAATATGCGACAAATTTATTATTATTTACAAATGTTTGGTGAAATAATTCTTCAGAATAAAATTGGTGCTATGATCAGATGCGGGTTTTGCTATAATATGCGACAAATTTATTATTATTTATAAATATTTTGGTGAAATAATTCTTCAGAATAAAATTGATGCTATGATTAGATGAGGATTTTTGCTATAATATGCGACAAATTTATTATTATTTACAAATATTTTGGTGAAATAATTCTTCAGAATAAAATTGGTGCTATGATTAGATGAGGATTTTTGCTATAATATGCGACAAATTTATTATTATTTACAAATATTTTGGTGAAATAATTCTTCAGAATAAAATTGGTGCTATGATTAGATGAGGATTTTTGCTAGAATTCTTAAAAAATTTATTATTATTTACAAATATTTTGGTGAAACAATTCTTCAGAATAAAATTGGTGCTATGATTATATTAGGATTTTTGCTATAATATGCGACAAATTTATTATTATTTACAAATATTTTGGTGAAATAATTCTTCAGAATAAAATTGGTGCTATGATTAGATGAGGATTTTTGCTATAATATGCGACAAATTTATTATTATTTACAAATATTTTGGTGAAATAATTCTTCAGAATAAAATTGGTGCTATGATTAGATGAGGATTTTTGCTAGAATTCTTAAAAAATTTATTATTATTTACAAATATTTTGGTGAAATAATTCTTCAGAATAAAATTGGTGCTATGATTATATTAGGATTTTTGCTATAATATGCGACAAATTTATTATTATTTACAAATATTTTGGTGAAATAATTCTTCAGAATAAAATTGGTGCTATGATTAGATGAGGATTTTTGCTATAATATGCGACAAATTTATTATTATTTACAAATATTTTGGTGAAATAATTCTTCAGAATAAAATTGGTGCTTTGATTAGATGATGATTTTTGCTAGAATTCTTAAAAAATTTATTATTATTTACAAATATTTTGGTGAAATAATTCTTCAGAATAAAATTGGTGCTATGATTAGATTAGGATTTTTGCTAGAATTCTTAAAAAATTTATTATTATTTACAAATATTTTGGTGAAATAATTCTTCAGAATAAAATTGGTGCTATGATTAGATGAGGATTTTTGCTATAATATGCGACAAATTTATTATTATTTACAAATATTTTGGTGAAATAATTCTTCAGAATAAAATTGGTGCTATGATTAGATGAGGATTTTTGCTATAATATGCGACAAATTTATTATTATTTACAAATATTTTGGTGAAATAATTCTTCGGAATAAAATTGGTGCTATGATTAGATGAGGATTTTTGCTATAATATGCGACAAATTTATTATTATTTACAAATATTTTGGTGAAATAATTCTTCGGAATAAAATTGGTGCTATGATTAGATGAGGATTTTTGCTATAATATGCGACAAATTTATTATTATTTACAAATGTTTGGTGAAATAATTCTTCAGAATAAAATTGGTGCTATGATTAGATGAGGATTTTTGCTATAGGGGAAAATTGAGGGATGAAAAATATTCTATTGGTTTATATTTATAAAATAATCTAGAAAAAATTTATATAAATCTGATGAAGGTTTGATAAAAAAAAAATTGATAAAAAAAAAAATTTCAGAGCAAATCTGAAATTTATGAACACTGCTTAAAAACTGAAAATTGGTAATTTTAAGTAATATCCGATTATCTCGCCACATTTATTTTCTTCTGTTTACTTCTTTTTTCCTTTAAAATTGTTAAGAGTCCGGTAATATAAATTTTTAAAATACTCATGGGTTTCCTTAATGCCAAAAATTTAAATTTCTTTTTACCCCCAAAAGTCCTCCACAAGAAGGTGGGAATCTTGTTTTCTTATTCTTGTTCAAACAACTTCGTGATGATTGAAACGAACTGTACTCATAACATCTTTTCATCATAAAAATTTTTTGATATTCATTTCCTTTTACCAACACATCCATTAAGTCAATAACATTTACTTTTTTTAATGGATCTTGAGTAGAAAATTTTAGATCTACTTCTTTTCCCACATAATCTGATGAAATCCATGTATTCGTGGTCAGACAACCTCCTTCTCCCGTTAGCACATCGTCACATACCTTTGAACCGCCCATAAAGGAATAGCATCCAACAAATTTAAAATCATGGGCGCAGCACTGAGAATTATGAAAAGAAAAAATAAAATATTTTAAAGTTATGTAGGGGCAATCCACCTAGCGTCCAAAAAATCAAAAACTTTTTTAGATAAGTAGAACCAAAATAAACTAAACTAACACGATATTTGCTGGATATCAAAAGCTTATTTATTTTAGGATACTGCTTTACCCATTAAGAGGCCGTAAACATCCAAGACAAAAATATTCGATGTGAATTAAGCCTAGATCTCTACTAGCAAAATTGTTTATCTCTCAACCATCCTACTATCGTCTTCATTTTTCCTTTATTAGCTAAGTATGATGGGGGACATTATAGTCATTACTCTTACAATAAGCCTACTGAATAATTTTTATTGTGGGATGTTTAATTAAAACGAATTGTCGCGGAATCTGACTCCCGTTCCCTATTTTGATCAGTGGGTGGTTTTGCCCCAGTTTTAATTAAAAATTATTTTACTTCATCCAGTTTATTTAATATATAGCAATTTGTACGAAAGTTAGCTTCAAACGAATGTAGCTGACGGCAAGTGAAATCTATGGCTACTTCTTTTTTGAATGTACCATTTACGACTAATACATTAAGAATAGTAATAAACTAAAAAATAAATTTTATTATAAGTAATATGTACGTGTCGTTGTAAAGGGATATTAAGGATGATTTACCTAGTAGCATTTAAAACGCTTAGGCGGGGGTTATCTAAAAAGGAAAAAGACTGATCTAGATCCACGTTAGAAATAAGAACCCATATCGATCTGCTACCAGAACCCTTGAACATAGGTCCTTATATCCTAAGAAAAGAAAAATATCATTCCCTAAGGCAAGCAAGAATGTAGAAATTTTGGAGAGAAAAAAGAAACACAAACGTAACTATTACGTTTGTTGTAAATATTCTATCTTTAAAATAATCTTAATCTTTGACTGAAGATCGTTAAAATCGCAGTCCTCCCGTACTCCCTAACGGAATCGATGTCGAACGAGAAAGGATCGTCTCAGAATCCATCCAATCTCCAAAATCACAAAGCCTGTGATTTTGAAACGTGAATCGGACAATCCTATACAGAATCTAATCCATTACAAACATATAGAGTATATGAATCTGTAAATCTTTTAAATAATTACTCTAGCAGATTTTAAGACTTCTCCTTGTCTAACACGAAAAATCAGTCGTCCATCAGGCCGTGGCCCATTGCCACACTTAAATTGCATATCAAAATTAATTTTAATTTTATCAGCATTCGAAAAAGATAAAATAATTAGATAATTAATCAAAATAAAATAGAAATTCATATTTAGAAATGATTATTTTATTTAAAAAAAATAATAATTTAATTGGAAATGTTTGTATATTTGCTTTTTTAAACGGTTTTAATTAATTTATAATTAGTTTTTTGATACTGCTAACAAATAGGTATGAATCATTTTAAATTTTCCATTTCAAAAAATCTATAACGGCGGAGCCCATCCCAGAAAATAGCAAAGGTTTGGATGCGAGTTAATCCTGTGAGCTCGCCAATAAAAGGTTGTTGATGACTGCTCATCAATCCCAAACCGACTGATCATTTTCATTTTGCTTTATTCACGAGACAGAAGGGAAATATCGTCGGCCTTATTATTTTTATTAAAATTAATTTAAATATGATATTGCCAGGGATGATTAAGCACTTTTGGAAAAATATAAATTTATATAACAATATTTTGTAAAACAATAAATATTCCATGAAATTTATTGGAATGAAAAAATTTTGAACTTCTTCGAAGAAATTTCAATTATAAATCTTTTGAACGAAATTTTGAATTTCTTCGAAGAAATTTCAATTATAAATCTTTTGAACGAAATTTTGAACTTCATCGAAGAAATTTCAATTATAAATCTTTTGAACGAAATTTTGAACTTCTTCGAAGAAATTTCAATTATAAATCTTTTGAACGAAATTTTGAACTTCTTCGATGAAATTTCAATTATAAATCTTTTGAACGAAATTTTGAACTTCTTCGAAGAAATTTCAATTATAAATCTTTTGAACGAAATTTTGAACTTCTTCGAAGAAATTTCAATTATAAATCTTTTGAACGAAATTTTGAACTTCTTCGAAGAAATTTCAATTATAAATCTTTTGAACGAAATTTTGAACTTCTTCGAAGAAATTTCAATTATAAATCTTTTGAACGAAATTTTGAACTTCTTCGAAGAAATTTCAATTATAAATCTTTTGAACGAAATTTTGAACTTCTTCGAAGAAATTTCAATTATAAATCTTTTGAACGAAATTTTGAACTTCTTCGAAGAAATTTCAATTATAAATCTTTTGAACGAAATTTTGAACTTCTATGAAGAAATTTCAATTATAAATCTTTTGAACGAAATTTTGAATTTCTTCGAAGAAATTTCAATTATAAATCTTTTGAACGAAATTTTGAACTTCTTCGAAGAAATTTCAATTATAAATCTTTTGAACGAAATTTTGAACTTCTTCGAAGAAATTTCAATTATAAATCTTTTGAACGAAATTTTGAACTTCTTCGAAGAAATTTCAATTATAAATCTTTTGAACGAAATTTTGAATTTCTTCGATGAAATTTCAATTATAAATCTTTTGAATCTTTTGAACGAAATTTTGAATTTCTTCGATGAAATTTCAATTATAAATCTTTTGAACGAAATTTTGAACTTCTTCGAAGAAATTTCAATTATAAATCTTTTGAACGATATTTTGAATTTCTTCGAAGAAATTTCAATTATAAATCTTTTGAACGAAATTTTGAATTTCTTCGAAGAAATTTCAATTATAAATCTTTGAACGATTTTGAATTTCTTCGATGAAATTTCAATTATAAATCTTTTGAACGAAATTTTGAACTTCTATGAAGAAATTTCAATTATAAATCTTTTGAACGAAATTTTGAACTTCTTCGAAGAAATTTCAATTATAAATCTTTTGAACGAAATTTTGAATTTCTTCGAAGAAATTTCAATTATAAATCTTTTGAACGAAATTTTGAACTTCTTCGAAGAAATTTCAATTATAAATCTTTTGAACGAAATTTTGAACTTCTATGAAGAAATTTCTATGATTAGATGAGGATTTTTGCTATGATTAGATGAGGATTTTTGCTAGAATTCTTAAAAAATTTATTATTATTTACAAATATTTTGGTGAAATAATTCTTCAGAATAAAATTGCTGCTATGATTAGATGAGGATTTTTACAAATTTATTATTATTTACAAATATTTTGGTGAAATAATTCTTCAGAATAAAATTGGTGCCATGATTTGAACTTCTATGAAGAAATTTCTATGATTAGATGAGGATTTTTTCTATGATTAGATGAGGATTTTTTTTTATTTTGGTGAAATAATTCTTCAGAATAAAATTGCTGCTATGATGAGTTCAAAATTTCGTTCAAAAGATTTATAATTGAAATTTCTTCGAAGAAATTCAAAATTTCGTTCAAAAGATTTATAATTGAAATTTCTTCGAAGAAGTTCAAAATTTCGTTCAAAAGATTTATAATTGAAATTTCTTCGAAGAAGTCAAAATTTCGTTCAAAAGATTTATAATTGAAATTTCTTCGAAGAAATTCAAAATTTCGTTCAAAAGATTTATAATTGAAATTTCTTCGAAGAAGTCAAAATTTCGTTCAAAAGATTTATAATTGAAATTTCTTCATAGAAGTTCAAAATTTCGTTCAAAAGATTTATAATTGAAATTTCTTCGAAGAAATACAAAATTTCGTTCAAAAGATTTATAATTGAAATTTCATCGAAGAAATTCAAAATTTCGTTCAAAAGATTTATAATTGAAATTTCTTCGAAGAAGTTCAAAATTTCGTTCAAAAGATTTATAATTGAAATTTCTTCGAAGAAGTTCAAAATTTCGTTCAAAAGATTTATAATTGAAATTTCATCGAAGAAGTTCAAAATTTCGTTCAAAAGATTTATAATTGAAATTTCTTCGAAGAAGTTCAAAATTTCGTTCAAAAGATTTATAATTGAAATTTCTTCGAAGAAGTTCAACATTTCGTTCAAAAGAATAATTCTTCAGAATAAAATTGGTGCTATGATTATATGAGGATTTTTGCTATAATATGCGACAAATTTATTATTATTTACAAATATTTTGGTGAAATAATTCTTCAGAATAAAATTGGTGCTATGATTAGATGAGGATTTTTGCTATAATATGCGACAAATTTATTATTATTTACAAATATTTTGGTGAAATAATTCTTCAGAATAAAATTGGTGCTATGATTAGATGAGGATTTTTGCTAGAATTCTTAAAAAATTTATTATTATTTACAAATATTTTGGTGAAATAATTCTTCAGAATAAAATCGGTGCTATGATTAGATGAGGATTTTTGCTATAATATGCGACAAATTTATTATTATTTACAAATATTTTGGTGAAATAATTCTTCAGAATAAAATTGGTGCTATGATTAGATGAGGATTTTTGCTAGAATTCTTAAAAAATTTATTATTATTTACAAATATTTTGGTGAAATAATTCTTCAGAATAAAATCGGTGCTATGATTAGATGAGGATTTTTGCTATAATATGCGACAAATTTATTATTATTTACAAATATTTTGGTGAAATAATTCTTCAGAATAAAATTGGTGCTATGATTAGATGAGGATTTTTGCTAGAATTCTTAAAAAATTTATTATTATTTACAAATATTTTGGTGAAATAATTCTTCAGAATAAAATCGGTGCTATGATTAGATGAGGATTTTTGCTATAATATGCGACAAATTTATTATTATTTACAAATATTTTGGTGAAATAATTCTTCAGAATAAAATTGGTGCTATGATTAGATGAGGATTTTTGCTATAATATGCGACAAATTTATTATTATTTACAAATATTTTGGTGAAATAATTCTTCAGAATAAAATTGGTGCTATGATTAGATGAGGATTTTTGCTAGAATTCTTAAAAAATTTATTATTATTTACAAATATTTTGGTGAAATAATTCTTCAGAATAAAATCGGTGCTATGATTAGATGAGGATTTTTGCTATAATATGCGACAAATTTATTATTATTTACAAATATTTTGGTGAAATAATTCTTCAGAATAAAATTGGTGCTATGATTAGATGAGGATTTTTGCTATAATATGCGACAAATTTATTATTATTTACAAATATTTTGGTGAAATAATTCTTCAGAATAAAATTGATGCTATGATTAGATGAGATTTTTGCTAGAATTCTTAAAAAATTTATTATTATTTACAAATATTTTGGTGAAATAATTCTTCAGAATAAAATTGGTGCTATGATTAGATGAGGATTTTTGCTAGAATTCTTAAAAAATTTATTATTATTTACAAATATTTTGGTGAAATAATTCTTCAGAATAAAATCGGTGCTATGATTAGATGAGGATTTTTGCTATAATATGCGACAAATTTATTATTATTTACAAATATTTTGGTGAAATAATTCTTCAGAATAAAATTGGTGCTATGATTAGATGAGGATTTTTGCTAGAATTCTTAAAAAATTTATTATTATTTACAAATATTTTGGTGAAATAATTCTTCAGAATAAAATCGGTGCTATGATTAGATGAGGATTTTTGCTATAATATGCGACAAATTTATTATTATTTACAAATATTTTGGTGAAATAATTCTTCAGAATAAAATTGGTGCTATGATTAGATGAGGATTTTTGCTAGAATTCTTAAAAAATTTATTATTATTTACAAATATTTTGGTGAAATAATTCTTCAGAATAAAATCGGTGCTATGATTAGATGAGGATTTTTGCTATAATATGCGACAAATTTATTATTATTTACAAATATTTTGGTGAAATAATTCTTCAGAATAAAATTGGTGCTATGATTAAAAAAATTGAATAGTGTTTCAAGAAAAAACACTATTCAACACTAAAAAAACACATAAAAAAAACACTAAAAAAACACATTGAATAGTGTTTTTTTTTCGTTAAAATTGAATAGTGTTTCAAGGTGTCTTGCAGTTTTGAACTTTTTCTTTAACCAATCCATACCGGATATGGTCGCATATCTCCATCTTATCAAATACATCTTTAGCACACAAAAACTAAAAAATAATTTAGCGATGATTTTAGTTACAAATAGTTTAAATACCCGAACTGCTCCCAAATGATTTTTTCAGAATTATCCTAACCCAGAACAATTTTATAATAATTTCATGGATTATTTATTTATTGCTTAATACCAGTGTTCATAAGCTCGTACCAAAATTCTTACTCGTACTTTGGTACGAAGTACGAGTCTCGCCACATTTATTTTCTTCTGTTTACTTCTTTTTTCCTTTAAAATAAGTACTCCGGTAATATAAATTTTTAAAATACTCATGGGTTTCCTTAATGCCAAAAATTTAAATTTCTTTTTACCCCCAAAAGTCCTCCACAAGAAGGTGGTAATCTTGTTTTCTTATTCTTGTTCAAACAACTTCGTGATGATTGAAACGAACTGTACTCATAACATTTTTTCATCATAAAAAATTTTTGATATTCATTTCCTTTTACCAACACATCCATTAAGTCAATAACATTTACTTTTTTTAATGGATCTTGAGTAGAAAATTTTAGATCTACTTCTTTTCCCACATAATCTGATGAAATCCATGTATTCGTGGTCAGACAACCTCCTTCTCCCGTTAGCACATCGTCACATACCTTTGAACCGCCCATAAAGGAATAGCATCCAACAAATTTAAAATCATGGGCGCAGCACTGAGAATTATGAAAAGAAAAAATAAAATATTTTAAAGTTATGTAGGGGCAATCCACCTAGCGTCCAAAAAATCAAAAACTTTTTTAGATAAGTAGAACCAAAATAAACTAAACTAACACGATATTTGCTGGATATCAAAAGCTTATTTATTTTAGGATACTGCTTTACCCATTAAGAGGCCGTAAACATCCAAGACAAAAATATTCGATGTGAATTAAGCCTAGATCTCTACTAGCAAAATTGTTTATCTCTCAACCATCCTACTATCGTCTTCATTTTTCCTTTATTAGCTAAGTATGATGGGGGACATTATAGTCATTACTCTTACAATAAGCCTACTGAATAATTTTTATTGTGGGATGTTTAATTAAAACGAATTGTCGCGGAATCTGACTCCCGTTCCCTATTTTGATCAGTGGGTGGTTTTGCCCCAGTTTTAATTAAAAATTATTTTACTTCATCCAGTTTATTTAATATATAGCAATTTGTACGAAAGTTAGCTTCAAACGAATGTAGCTGACGGCAAGTGAAATCTATGGCTACTTCTTTTTTGAATGTACCATTTACGACTAATACATCAAGAATAGTAATAAACTAAAAAATAAATTTTATTATAAGTAATATGTACGTGTCGTTGTAAAGGGATATTAAGGATGATTTACCTAGTAGCATTTAAAACGCTTAGGCGGGGGTTATCTAAAAAGGAAAAAGACTGATCTAGATCCACGTTAGAAATAAGAACCCATATCGATCTGCTACCAGAACCCTTGAACATAGGTCCTTATATCCTAAGAAAAGAAAAATATCATTCCCTAAGGCAAGCAAGAATGTAGAAATTTTGGAGAGAAAAAAGAAACACAAACGTAACTATTACGTTTGTTGTAAATATTCTATCTTTAAAATAATCTTAATCTTTGACTGAAGATCGTTAAAATCGCAGTCCTCCCGTACTCCCTAACGGAATCGATGTCGAACGAGAAAGGATCGTCTCAGAATCCATCCAATCTCCAAAATCACAAAGCCTGTGATTTTGAAACGTGAATCGGACAATCCTATACAGAATCTAATCCATTACAAACATATAGAGTATATGAATCTGTAAATCTTTTAAATAATTACTCTAGCAGATTTTAAGACTTCTCCTTGTCTAACACGAAAAATCAGTCGTCCATCAGGCCGTGGCCCATTGCCACACTTAAATTGCATATCAAAATTAATTTTAATTTTATCAGCATTCGAAAAAGATAAAATAATTAGATAATTAATCAAAATAAAATAGAAATTCATATTTAGAAATGATTATTTTATTTAAAAAAAATAATAATTTAATTGGAAATGTTTGTATATTTGCTTTTTTAAACGGTTTTAATTAATTTAAAATTAGTTTTTTGATACTGCTAACAAATAGGTATGAATCATTTTAAATTTTCCATTTCAAAAAATTTATAACGGCGGAGCCCATCCCAGAAAATAGCAAAGGTTTGGATGCGAGTTAATCCTGTGAGCTCGCCAATAAAAGGTTGTTGATGACTGCTCATCAATCCCAAACCGACTGATCATTTTCATTTTGCTTTATTCACGAGACAGAAGGGAAATATCGTCGGCCTTATAATTTTTATTAAAATTAATTTAAATATGATATTGCCAGGATGATTAAGCACTTTTGGAAAAATATAAATTTATATAACAATATTTTATAAAACAATAAATATTCCATGAAATTTATTGGAATGAATATAGAGACTTTTTTATTTCAGTTAGGACTGGATATTAGAAAATATTAGTTCAGCAAATCATATACTCATTAAATGGAGTATTTAATCAAACAAAAAATTTTTTCTAACATTAATTTTTAACTGAAATTAAGCATAAGGCGTAATACTCTAATGCCCTTGACTTTAACCGGAGCAGGACGAATAGGCGCGGACGAATAGGCGCCATTTTTTCGGCGTTTAAGGCAAAAATTTTTTCGGCGTTTAAGGCGTTTAAGGCGCTCGCTTCGCTCGCGGCGACCGTAGCGAAGCATGACCAGCGTGTAGCGAAGACCATGCCCGGCCTACCCTCCGTAGCAGCACAAAAACAGTTTTTCCAACGAAGATTCCGCTGATCATAACTTTGTTCATAATTAAGAATCAAGCTGGGTTCAGTATCACTCGACTCAGCTCATCGAACTCATGAAAATGAGTTATTATTTGAATATTTAAATTTTTTGACTTAAACGCCAAAAACATGCTGCGCCGAAAAAATGGCGCCTATTCGTCCGCGCCTATTCGGCCGCGCCTATTAGTCGTGTACCCGACTTTAACAAATTTTATGCTCAGTTATAAACGATAAAATTTAATTTGATTTCGCCGAGCGTCGTGGCGGGCGCTTGTAGTCCAGTTTCTAGGAGGCAAAAGCACCAATTGACGGGTGTGCACAGAGCGAGTGTCTAGAGCAAGGGCCAAGTCAACAAGGGGCGCTAGCGGGAACGTTAGTGCTCCTGGTTGTTTAAAGAGCAGGGCAACGGTTCAGGCCCGAAAGGGAGCAGACAAAACCTGCCGCTTGGTCACAGTGTTCAGACAGCACTTGCGAGCATGCCATTCAAACGTTGATTTGGATTGCTTTTTGAAATTTTTTTATCAAATTTCTTTCTTCTTTAAAAATCTTTTTTTAAACTTTGGCTCTTTTCCAGTTTATGCTCTTTTCCAGTTTTTTCCAGTTTATGCGACCCGCAAAATTCTTTTAGAATCTGATTTTCTAGCAAATGTGGCACCCTTCATTTGCCCGGTCAAAAAAAACTTGAAAAGGAACCCGAATTTAGATACCCTAAAAAATTAGTCCAATGTAAAGTTCATACTTCCAATCCAGGGTACCCGATTCCAAACGCAGCCATTAAAAATGTGGCAAAAATAGGGCGAAATCGGTATACGTTGCAAAAATTTGTCTTTTTCTTTGTCTCTCTCATTTTTTAGTTGTCTCTTACATTGCTTTTATTTTAGTTTGTTTTTAATAAAGGAAAGCTTAAATGTCTGTTTATTTTCCCTGAGTACACCCCAACCTACCGCCGAGGCTATAACTTCGTTCAAAATGGTCGAATCCGGGAACGACCGATATGGTTGGATTCAGCTCGTCGAGGCGCATCGAACCATACCATGGCGTCAGAATCGACAATACTAAACGGAGTTATAAGCCTCGGCGTTAGGTTGGACTCGCAGTAGATTGGTCTGCTCACATTTTCCTTATTTGTTTCTTAAAAATTTTTTATTAGTAAAGCAGCTGGGCTATAGCTATTTCTCTCCTTTAGCTAGTGCAAAAGGTTATTCGGCGGCTGGGAGCGAACCAGCATCTTCAGTAGACCGGACTGATGTGTTAACCTTTACACCACGCCGCCTACTGGATAGCCTTATGAATTAAATAGCTATATGCTTTACATATTTTTCTATTAAATAATAAAAAAAATTCTTTCAGATAAAAATTTAAGCAGTTATGAGTTCAGCAACAAGTCCATTATCACCCCCTCCTAGGGCTACAAGTGCACCAATCTCTACACTTAATTTAAATTGTATTTTTTATTTTAAATGAAAATTTGTCGAAATTTTTTTCCTTTTTTAAGCCTTTTCTGATTCGACTTCGGAAAGTTTGTCAATTAATTTTGCAAGAAATAAAAAGGCACAAATGGCAGCTAGAGCTTTGTTTGAATTAGTGCATAATTATGGGGATAATTTGAGAGAGGTTTTTTGTTGTTGAATTTTTTGATATTTTAATAGCCTTAGTTTCCTTAAAATTAAATTAGCTTTGAATACCCTGGCTCACCTTTTTTCTTCAAAATTTACAAAAAAATGTTTTTGGATAACTCAAAATTTGGATAAATTTTTCTGTGTGGGGCTAACTCACGGAACTGACAAGTCACGGGATTACCAAATCACGGAACGACCAACTCAACCACAACACGGAAAAATTTTAAAATCGGAATTTTTTGAAAAATCTGATTATTTTTTAAAAATAAGGCTTAAAATTAGACCATTTTAAAAAGCAGAATTTTAAAAAAATTCTGAAAAATTCCGATTTTTAAAATATTCCATGTTTTGGTCATTTCGTGAGTTGGTCGTTCCGTGAGTTGGAATTCCTCGTGTTAGCTCCCACCCAAAATTTTCATTGATTTACTTCAAAAAACGAAAAAATTTTAAATGGAATAGAAGGAAAAACTGAGCCATTAAGTACTTTTATGAAAACAATTTTTGTTTTTGTATTTTTTCTTAAATTCCGCAAGTTCTATCCGCCAAAAAAAATTGCGGATTTTTGTTAAGATAAAGAAAAAACTGGAAAAACAATTTAAAAAATTTTTTTAAAGGGTTGGAAAATACAGCGCTTTTTAAAGAGTTGGAAAGCTAGTTTTATCCGCAATAAAAATTTAAATTAAAAATAAAAAAAAATTTTTTAACAGGGCTGGAAAAACGTGTTGGATTGTTTAATATATTTATTACGTGCCAATTTACTTCCACCAAAATTATTGGAATTGGAAGATTTTGTGGATATTAGAGGAATTGTGACAATTAAAGAAAAGTTTAAACGCCCACAGATTTTGCCAAAAAAAGAAGAAAGTGGATTGTTTAGTTGGCTAGGTTTAAGTGTTTCTTCAATTTCTAGTGAAACTGATTTAAATAAAAAACAAATTAATGAAGAAGAACAACAACTATGCAATGTTTATTTGGGGGGGGGGGGGGGGCAAAAAATGTCCGCAAAAAATTGCGGACATTTTTTGCGGATTTTACTTTAACTTTTTTGAAATAAAGTCTCTCAGGTAAATTAATTTCCATTGAAAATAACTGGGAAAGGCTGAATACTAAAAGTCTAAATTTAAAAATTTAGCAGAAATTATCTGCAAAATTAAAAAATTTTTGTTTTTTGCCAAGTTTGATTTAAATTTTATCAGAATTTTTATCTGATTTTAAAATTTTTCGGTACTTAATGTCTGTTATCTCCCCGCCTTTTCATAGTAAAGGTTTTTTAAATTTTTCGTGGTGGGATTTCTATATCCAAATAAAAGGCAAATTAAAATTTGGAAACTCATCATTAAAATTATTTATTAAAATCCGCAAAAATTGTCCGCACATTTTTTGCGCAATTTTTGAAATTTTTCTGTTTTCTAACCGGGTCTGACCTGTTTTTTTAATTTTAACAAAAGAAATTCTTAAAAATATTTTCAGTCAGCAATTTCATTAATTTCTGAATGTCATCCAGAACAATTAATAACCGACAGTCGATATTTAACCACTTCAGCATTTACTGAATTAATAAATAATATTATCCATTGTTCTTTTGCTATAGCCCCAATTCAATCAAAAACACAACAAATTGATTTAAATAATGAACAAATTGTTCAAAATTATGAAAGTCAGGGAAGTCAAAGTCAAGGTGTTTTTTTTTAAATTTTTTTTTGATTTTTGTGGAGTGATTTTTTCTAATGATTTCTTTTAATTTTGAGGTTCTTTTCCTCCAAGGCTTTACCTTAATTTAGAATCTAAACATTTTACCCTTATTTAAAAAATCCATTTCTTTTCCTTTAAATTTTATTTAAATTTTTAATATTAAGCAGAAAGTTCTTTTTCGTTTTTTATTAAATTCTCCTCAAACTTTTTGGAATTTTTACCATGCTTTTTAAGAAAATTTTAAGTACATTTTAACTAAAAATTTTATTTTCAAATTTCCTTTGTTATATGGGTTTTCGGTTAGGAACTGAAACGAAAAAACGGGGTCTTTTCGTTTCGGTTCCTGGTATCCGAAAATTTTTAAAGACTGACAACCCTACATTAATGAATTTGTGAAAATATTTCTCTACGATTTTTAAACTAATAAAGTCAATTATTTAAAATTTTAATTTGAAATTTTTTGCATTTTTCCTGTCAGGCTTTGAAGGGTTTTTTTAAATTTTCGAAATGAAAATTTAAAAAAGCGATACCTATTGGGAGATATTTATTTTCATTAAAATTTTTAAATATAGACGATGATTCCATTGTCGACTTAAGTTCAGCCGCCGCGGCTTTATTGCCTGAAGAACAACAAATTTTAGAAAAACAAATTCCAGAGAATAACAAAATATCTCCATTAAATTCTCCTTCAAAATCCCCTCCCCTTCCTTCAACTCAATTACTTTCCCAATCCTCCCTTTCAATTAATGAAGATAAAAAATTTGGGGAAGAACAACAACAACCAATTATTCAACAACAAAATTTAATTTATCAGTATTCTCCAATAAAGTTAACTTTGGATGAGGAAGAAGCCTTGATTTTTCTGTTGGAATTGATGGTGAGGAATGGAAGAAATTTTTGTTTGTGGGGATAGAGGATAATATTTACAAAAATTTGTGCAAATACTTATGCGGTCACTTTTAGTTTGACCTAGGGTGGTTGGTGACCGGTTAATTTTTCGGTAATTTTGAACTTCGTACCCCCCCCCCTCTCTTTTTTCTGTCTCAAAGTGTTAAAAATGGTCAGTCTGAACAAGAATTGTAGACCACAGATTCTGCGGAAAAAGGAGTCCGCAGATTCTGCGGAAACATGCACAGATTCTGTGCACACAGAATTTAATTGAAACAGAATTGCCACAGAATCTGTGTTCTGTGCACAGAATGCAGAATCTGCGGACAATTGAAATAGGCCCCAGGCCGAGTCGAATGACACCAAAATCAACGAAATTCGACTTGATTGGACAAATTTATGATCTTTTCTTTTAGCTATACGTCCAGAGCAGGGGAGATAGGAATAGGTTTATGTTACGAGCCCAGACCCAGCGCCCGTAGACTGCCCGCGAGGCGCGTGCCGCAAAACCCCGCGCAAAGCGCGGGGTTTTGCACAAGTGCCTCGCCGACGCTCCATAGGTTTAGGTTTTTTGTTTTTTGTGTCATAACTTTGTATAATCTTGTCCAATCACGGTGATTTTGGTGTCATTCAACTCAGCTCGTCGAGCCCTTTCGAATGAGCTATTATTTGCATATTCGAATTTTTTGACCCCAAAATTTTAAAATTTCGAGGGTCTGTAACTCGGCCATATGAGGTCGGATTTCGTTGATTTTGGTGTCATTCGACTCAGCTCGATGAGCTCTTTCGAATGAGTTATAATTTGCATTTTGAATTTTTCACCCCAAAAAAGTGCTTGGTCCCCCCTATGGTTTTTCGATTTTCGGGGGCCTATATCTCAGCCCCTGTATGAGTCCGCACGAAAATTTTTTCACATTTCGACTCAACTCGACGAGCTCTTTCGATTGACATATGTTTTGACCCATTTGCTTTCTGTTCAGTATTCCGAAATTTTTCCTTTATTTTATAGATAGACATAGTTCTCGAAAACCGAGATCGGTTAGCACAAGTTTGGCCTTTAGTCCGTGATCATTTGCAATGGCTACTTAGTCCTGATTTTGCCCAAAACAAACAAATAACTGAAAGATCAATTATTGCATTAATTCGAATTGCTAATAGAAATCTTTTCCGTCTTGGTCATCCACAACAAAATGTAAAAACTCCACTTTCCCCACCTCCATTACCTTCTGCACCTCGAACGGCGCTGACTAAAAGTGTGGTTATTGTTGTGGAAGATGAACAAACACAACAAGAGAATGGTTGGTAGATTGTTTAATGAGATTAGATAAGCATCTTTTTTAGGTTGATAGATGTACTATTTTGATGTAGGATTTTTAAACTGGTATAGGAATTTTTAATGAATTTCAGGTAATGTAAGGAGAAAGGGAGATCCAGCTGGTTAGTATTTAAAGAGTTTACTGGGTGGGTGTTTAAGATTTATTAAAAAGGGAAGGTGAAAGTGTTGTGTCCGCACTTGCAGAAAGAATATAAATGAAAATAAATAACCCAGCAGCAGGTTGGATGGTGGCACAGTTGGTTGTGCTTCGGTCTGGGCTCATTCCATGTTGGTTCTATTCCATCTCTCATGCAATGAATTTTCCACAGCATGTACGAGCACGTATATAATAGAAAGGATCGCCCAGTAGTTTAGTCAGTAGAGCACCTTTAAGTTTTAAGAGGAGGTGCCTAGCAATAATTGAAGCAGGCAGGGGGTTATGTGTTTAATGACTGCTCTAGGCTAAACTTTTATCAACTTTCCCCACTCACCAACTTTATCTTTATTCATTTTATACAGCTTCTTCCCAAACTATTCAACACAAAACTAATTGCTGTGCTGATGATGTTCTTCAATTTATGGCCCGAAAAATTTTAGAGTTAAGACCTTCTGATTTACTTTTATTCTCACAACAAATTTCAAATGGTCTTCAACAATTATTGAGAGCAAATGCAGCAAATGTACATAGTGCTGAACACTGGGCAATGTTTTTCTCTATTTTGGAAGCTGTCGGGGCTGCTGCTTATCAAGATGATGATTTTGATCTAGTTGATGTAAATTAATTTTTTTCTAAAATTTTTTGGTCTAGGCATTCTAATATTTTCAGACTGAATGTTTTTTCATTATAAAACAGCTGTTTCGAAATTTTGTCTTTGTAGGCTTTCTTCGATTCGATTTTTTGATGATATTTTTTATTTCATAGATTTTTTGTGTCGAAACAGCTCTGATTTGAAAGTTTGAGGTTTTCCTTAGAATAGTACATACACGAAAAGTCAGAAAAAATAAGATTTTAAGTGTAAATTCGAAAAATATGGGTGCATTTATAATTATGGGACAGAGTGTATAAATAGAATAGTGAACGTATTATTTAGTGAACAACACTAATTTAGCGCACTTAAATGTGGCTTTATAAAGCAAGCTTTTTCTAAACAATAATCTCAAAATTTTTTTGGAATTTGGACGCCTGAAAATTGCTCCCTCTAAACAATATACCTATCACTTATAAAATAAAGGCTTTTAGAATTAAAAACCCTTTTTTATAACAAACACTCATACATAATATACCTACGTTATTATTTAAATTAAGGCTATTCACTATCGGTTAATATTTCCCCGCGGCGGTTCATATAGAGAGAATAAGAGCATTTGAGCCGTTATAGGGAAAATTACCCGATTATGAACAACACTAAGGTAAAGCAGCTAGGCTTTAGCTATTTCTCTCCTTCAGCTAGTGCAAAAGGTTCTTCAGTAGACCGGACCACGCGCCCACCGCATAGCCTTATACTAATTTTAAAACAAAATTTTTAGATTATCCATCCAATTTCTTCTTCTCCTCCAGCTCCTTTAACTTCTCCTCAACAATCTTTACAACAACCCCCACCTTCAGAGAAATTAAGTTATGCAAGTGGCTCTTCTCTATACAAACGTGGAACAATTGTATTATCCCCAAATTTATCCCGTCACGACTCTGCAGCATTCCTCAAAGCTGTTGAAACACTTGGATTTTTGGGGAGAGATGCTGCCCATATTACTCCTGAAAATTTTGGATTATTTATTCATTGTTTAAGAATGATGGTAGAAGCTAGTATGGATGGGGGAAAGTTTGTTTTAAATTCTCCTCATGTAAGGAAGGGGGAGATCCAGCTGGAATTTAAAACGCTCACTAGGCAGGGGTTTAAGATCTATTAAAAGAGAAGGTGAAAGCATCGTCCCGGTAGCTCAATTCCTCTTCAAATACTTCTTTGTAGAGCACCTGTACGTGATGAGCGAAAGCGCCTAGCAATAACTGCCGGGAGGTCGCACGATCGAAGCCTGCCCGGGATTAAACTTTCTCTCATTTTGTCGCGGCTTAATTCGGTGGTCCTGACCAGGGGTGGGTCGGATTGAGAAATAAGCGGGTCTCGTAGTTCCGGTAACCCGCCCCTTCTGACGATGCGTCTTATCTAGATTCATCAAAACATTTTCACATTTCTAGATACTCAACACCTATCCAAGTATTAAATATAACTTCCCCCACTTCTCCAAATAAACAAACCGGAAATTCCTCTTCAAATACTTCAAAACAATTTTATGTTCCTCATGAAAATTATCAAAAACAACGCAAAACAAATGAAGATGCTAGTGGGGATTTAACTGAATCGGAAGAGAAAATGAGTGATCAAGAAAAATTGGCTAATTGTTATGTGGATGCTTCTTTGCAAGTGAAAACTTTTCTACTTTTTGATCCTCTATCACAATCAGCACTTGCATTCTTTCTCAAATTTTGTTATATACATGGGCCTTTGCAGCTTTAAAGCGATTTCACTCCCAAGATAGCGTTTCTTGGAACCGAAAAAGCTTTAGATACAATACAAATCGGATAATGGGGATTCGAAAATATGCTTCTCGGTTAGCATGTTGAGGTCACCTTTTGTTGATTGCTTCTCTAAGTTAGGGAAGCAATAAAGCCTTATTTATCGTCCCTCATCCGAATTTCTTGTCCCTAGTAGGTATAATCAACCTTGATTTTCTCAAAATTTTAAAAAATAAAAATTTTTTTGAATCTTTTTCTTGTTTAAAGTTATTAAATATCTGTGCACAACTCCAAGCGAGAGCAGCGAACATTTACAAAGACTGGTCTGAAACAAATGAAAATATAAAAATTGATGAAACAGCTACAAAAACGACAGAATTATGGTCAAAATATTGGAGGCCATTAATGCAATCAATTGCTAGAATGGCTTGTGATTGTAGACGATTAATAAGGAAACAGGCTTTGGAGGCTCTAGGGGTAATTATAGGGAGAAATTATTAAATAATAAATAGTGTTCGGTCTGTTCATATCGTTTGGCATTTTTCGTATTCGTAGCGTTACTTGTTCCTTGCATACCAATACGGTACTTGTCATATTTTGGAAATCCTATTTTCCAGATTTGCACATGGATACTTATATGGATACAGAAATATCTAGAAGCCTGTTGATATCCAACAGATACGGACACCAAAATCTATTTATGTCTATGTGCAAGTCTGATATTCTTTGTCATCGGTGTATTTAAGTGCCGATAATAAATATCGAAACCCTATACATATAGTTAAGACATCAAGTTATTTGTTCTTTTTAGACTGCATTTCGAGTACCTGCATTGGGTGAACTTATGATCCCTGCCGATTGGGAAGATTGCTTTGCTGAGGTTCTTTTCCCTTTGTTGAGTCGATTACTTACTGGGTAAAAATTAATTTTTTTGTCTTATTAAATATCAGAAATAAAATGATTGAAACTCTAAATATATTACTTATAATTAGATATTTTATTTGGCTTTCTCTCATCTCTTGGCCATTCAAAATTTTTTAACTATCAATAGGGAATATCTAAATACATATGTACCTGGGGCATAATTAAATAAACTAACGTAGCAGCCCCCACTTTAGGGAGCAAACATACCGATGTTTACGTTAGACCCTAAAATAAACTATAGAAGGATTCCGAAGGGTCTGTTCATTATATAGAGGTTTCTACTTAAATATATTTTATAGAGATCGTCACAGGACGGGAGCCTGCACAGGATTTTTCAGGATCCTGTCCGAAATACTGCCTTTTTTCAGATTTCAGATTTCAGGATTTTCAGGATTAATCCTGTAGGGATGCTGTCCTTTTCGAAATTTTAAAACTCAATCCTGATACAGGATCCTGCAAATGCGATTTTACCTATCTCTAATCTTTTACCAATTTAGTAGCCCACCAATTTCCCCTATGGATCCAATTGGAATGGAAGAGGCAAGAATCCGAGCGATTCAGCTTGCTTGTAAAGTACTTTTGGGGAATCTTACAAAAATTACGAGGTGCTTTAAATAAATTATTTTTAAAATATTTTTTAAAAATTAGTTTAAAATCTTTCCCCGATTTGTTCCTACGCCTTTTTGATTTAATGGACCAATTTTTGGAAGAAAATGCTTGCAGTGATTTGCTCGCGGAAGTTATACAAGAATCATTAAAAAATTGTTTGAAAAAAATTTTTTTGAAATTAAAAAAATTTTTTTTAATTAAGGTCTTCTAGTTTGTGAAAATTTTGGAGTTTTTCAAGCTCCAATTGAAGGATTAAAAGCAGAAATAAGTGGGAGATTGGAGGTGTTAACTGTTAAACATTCAAATTCTGCTAATTCAAAAGTTGCCTTATAGGAAATTATTTTTTTGATTAATTATTTTTTAATTTAATTATCGGCTGTGATTTTTGGTGTTAGAATAAGTATATTTTATGTATACATAGTCAATTCTGGATATACTATAATTGATCATGGAATACCTAACAGTTCATTATAATGAACTTTATTGTCAGTCTAAGTGTTAAGAGTGAGAGCTAAGTGTTAGTGTTAAAAGTAGTGTTCGGCACGGTTCGGCACTCCCGAAAATACCGAGTCGGTATTGTCCGGTACTCCCGATACCGGAACCGTCCTGAACAGATGTTGGGAAATTTTGGTACTTTTCGGTATCGTGACCTTTCGGTACAATCGGTACCGTACCGAAAAAAGCTATTTGCCGAACACTAGTTAAAAGTAAACCCCCGTAGTGATTAGATCTCTAAATATCGATATTTTGCAATCATGAAGCGCTCCGAACCTCGGTATACGTATACTAATCCTTTGTTTTAAAATAATTTCTTAAAGAATATCTAAAGAATCCCAAAATTTTTCGGGTCGGGGATTGGATCGAAAAAGATTGGGTGTCATTTAATTACCAAATCCTGCTTTTATTTAAATTATTTAATATTTATTTAATATTATCTTTTAAAACTTATAAACAATATAAACTTTTTAAACATTCATCTTTATTCACATTTTAAATTATGTAACTTTCCGTATTTTTTTTTATATTCAGCAACACTTGAAAATGTTCTTTGATATAAACAGAAAATTTGAGGCTTTCCAAGTTTACAAGGCTCGTCTTTGTCCAACTAAAAAATTTTGTTTGAAGTTACTGTCAGATATTAATTTTTCAAACACTAACGTAGATCCACGCATGGATCTACATATTATAAAATTGGTTGGGATAAAGGGTTGGACGGGAGCCGCCTTGGCATTACCCCAACAATGAATACAATCGATTTTAGGGTGTGCGGACATATCGCGATTGGGGTGCAAAAATAATTTCTTGGGTGTTTACGTCCAAGCTCCAGTTGCCCCGTTGTTCGTACATTGAACTATCCCGATATGTCCGCGTGGCGATTTTAGATTAGATTATTTTTAGCCTTAAGAGAGTAAAATGCAGATTCAGTTTTATTAAAAATAGACAAACATCTCCATTTCGAAAATGTTTATCTGCATGATCATAACGAGAAACATTTCCTTTTTCCGCCAATATTCCAGTATATAACGCATCTTCAATGTGTATAGCAAACACTTCTTTAGTGTGTTTCATTATAGAAGTAATCGCTTTACTGTTTCCAAAGTATGTAGAACCGTGCATATATTCCGGGTACTTCTCCATTGGGATTTCTTTTTCAGATACATACCTAAAATAATAATTTAATTAAGGTTCTACTTGACTTTATGAGTCCAATCAAAATTTATGAGTCCAAACAAATTTTATATATCCGAACATGTTTTATTATTCTAAGTAAAAATTTTGGCTCTACTGCAGTTTATGATTCCAATCACAGTTTATTAGTCCAATCAGATTTTTGTAAGCTACGGGAGTAGGTCGTCAGATTAAGGCAGAAAATGGAAAAAGGGATAGGTTTATGTTACTGTTTTAGAACAACCCTGCGCGAAGCGCAGGGTAAGGATTTAAAGGTCGTAACGGAACGGGATGTTATCAAATACTGGATTTTCTGGAACTCAGTCCCAGAAATAGCGTATTCTCTGCAATTTTTTGCGATAATCCTACAACGATCACGTCGCAGAAAACAAATCTGTCACAATAAGTACCATTTATCATTTTTATCCCTTATTGTAGGTGATTCATCTATTAAATATCCAAAAAATGCTAGGCCAGTTTTTGTTTTGTTCAGTTGTTTTTTAAATTTGTTTTCATTCCAGAATGCCCAACGGGGTAAATCAATCATTGTGTCGTCATCAATTTTCATTACATATTCCGCATTAGGGCACCATTTTTGTTGCCATTGAAAAGCAACACCTGTCTATGTAATAAATATGTACAAAATATTTTTATAAGTTATAACGACTTTCCGATTTAATGTCCTTAGGCATTGCTAGTGAATTTTGGGTTTTAGGAAACGTTATAGATCCGGACAAGTTAATGGAAGCTTGATTTCTGAAAACTTGAAGGTTTCTAAATTAATTCCTGGAATCATTAAGATCTCAAGTATAAAATTGATGGCTGCTCCCGAATGAGTCCTAGATCTGAATCGAGTGACAAAAATAACTGCTTCAAATAAGGAGAGAAATAATATCAGTTAAGATCTCTGATTTGATAAAACAAAACAATCCCTATGTCGTTATAACATTGTGATCCTAATAAACAAAATACCTTAAACTGCAAATAATGGTAGCCTTCCATTATATTATAGTAACGAATCAAATCACCAAATTGTTCTTGTTCTTCATCCAATATTTTATCTAATTTTTCACTATTCTCCTCGCCCTCCGATGGACCTCCAATTACATAACGTATTATCATTTTTTTACTCTTAAAATTTTATTGTAAAAATTCAATCCTTATTGTGAACTCCCTTTACTAAAATTAATTATGCACCTATAGTGAACGGTATCAAAGGACCAAAAGAGGTCATTTTCAAAATGGATTTCTATTCAAAACCTAATATAGTAAGGAAGAAAAAGACGGGGGTTTAAGATCTATTAAAAGAGAAGGTGAAAGCAGGGTACACCCCAGTTTACCGCAGCCCAATTTACCGCCGCCCAGTTTACCGCGCCCAGTTTACCGCCGCCCAGTTTACCGCGAGCCCAATTTACCGCGGGCCCAATTTACCGCTGCCCAATTTACCGCAGCCCAGTTTACCGCGAGCCCAGTTTACCGCGGGCCCAATTTACCGCCGCGAAAATTTTTATTATTATTGCGGGGGAAGTTGTTCCAAAAATGTTGTATGTTGTTTCAATGACGGGTACTTCCCCCGTTGTCGGACCAACTTTCCCCGCTCTTTGAACAACTTTCCCCGTCCACGGAACAACTCCCCCCATTGAGGAACAACTTCTCCCGCTGACTGACCAACTCCCCCCGTTGAAGGGACAACTTCTCCCTGTGACTGACCAACTTTCCCCGTTGCGGGACAACCTCTCCCGCGGATTGACCAACTTCCCCCGTTGACGGGACAACTCCCCCGCACTTTGAACAACTCCTCCCGCACTTTAAACAACTCCCCCGCACTTTGAACAACTTTCCCCTTTGAAGGATCAGCTTCCCCTGCCATAATAATAAAAAGTTTCGCGGCGGTAAATTGGGCTCGCGGTAAACTGGGCTCGCGGTAAACTGGGCTGCGGTAAATTGGGCGGCGGTAAATTGGGCCCGCGGTAAATTGGGCTCGCGGTAAACTGGGCGGCGGTAAACTGGGCGCGGTAAACTGGGCGGCGGTAAATTGGGCTGCGGTAAACTGGCCTGCTCCCGTGAAAGCAGCGTCCCGGTAGCTCAGTTGTGGACTGGTGAGCGAAGGCGCCTAGCAATAACTGCCAGGGGTCGAACCCTGTCCTGGATTAAACTTTTATTTCGCTCTTAATATATTTAAAAGAATTTCTCAAAAACCTTTTAACTTTTGAGAACAACTAGTAATCAATCCCAGAAAAAGGAACGTTTGTATGTTTGTTTGTCATCGTTTGTTTGGGGAGCAGGCCAACTTACCGCGAGCCCAACTTACCGCAGAGCTATAACTTTGGTCAGAATTGTCGAATCCGGTACGTCTTGGTATGTTTCGATGCGCCTCGACGAGCTGAATCGAACCATACCAGGGCGCCCCGGATTCGACAATTCTGAACGAAGTTATAGCTCTGCGACGAGTTGGGCTCGCGGTAAGTTGGGGTGTACCCGTTTGTTTGTTTTATACTTTTTCTACTATGTTTACTTTTCATGTGCAACATAAAATAGTCGTTCGTGAATGGATTTGTGACTAAATTAATATTAAAACTTTTTTACCGCGTCTTTAGCCCAACTATTCCTAATTCCCATACGTCTATGAACCAATTCTCGTCTACTAATAACCAACACAGCAAGCTCTATTTGTTTCCCAAGACAAGGATTAATTCTTGGTTTTTCCATTTTATAATGTTTTTGAACATTGGAAAAAGCCAATGTAAAATCAGTCAAATTTCTTCCATTTCTAACAAAAGTTTTGTTAAGAAATATTTGAGGTAATTCATGTAGTTTAGGCAATGGGACGTTTTTAGATTTTAACAAAAGCCATACGAGAACAAAACAAATTGCTGCAGCCAAAAATATCCGGATCAAACGAAAGAAAGGATTCCTTTAATAATGGAAAATTTTAAAAATAATAAACTAATCTTTATTGAATGAAATATCCTATATAATTAAAAATGTCTACTAATAACCAACACAGCAAGCTGTGTTGGTTATTAGTTCTTCTAAATTACCCTCACAACAAATGGAAAAAATTTGGATTCCTGTCCTTCCCAAATTCTCAAAATTTTTGCCTGCGGCACTGAAGCCGGAAGAAATTCTTCGATCATGATGATTGGATATCTGCGGATTTGGAGTCTTTTGAGAGTAAGCATGGATTAATCTGGAGTGATATTGGAGGATTTCAATGTAGCAAGCAAGAGTTAGTTATAAAGGTATGCAAGGCTGGATTATTTTTTTAAATTCAGGATACTTACCAAGAAATTTTGTTTTTAAAACTAATCCACTTGTGGAAAAATCTTCTACTTGGTCGGATAATTAAAAGAGAATTGAATTCCATAAAGTATAAAGATTCGGTTTTTTTGTTTTTAAAATAATAAAAAAATATTTTTTTGATAGTTGATAAATGTTTCTTTGAATTGACACGTATATATTTAAATCTAAAAAAGAGTAAACAATATTGTTTGTAAATATATTATTCAAGAATAGTTATATCTGTAAAAATAATGACAACTCAACAAAAGTTTAGAAAATATTTTTCATATTTCATGGTATTATTGGTATGTTAAGGTGGAAATAAAAAAGTTTAATTTTAGACGGAGGTCAGTCAATGAGATAGGGATATACCGAATTGGTAAGGTTGTACGCGAATCAAAATCGATATCCCGAAATATAACGATCACAAGGCTCTTGGCCCAGGGTGCTGCAAGGCCAGGTACCGCAGAGCTATAACTTCGTTTAAAGATATCGAATAAGGCCCCCGGATTAACTTGGAGTTATTATATTTAGACAAGTCCCCATTAGAATTTAAAAATTGTTAAATATTAGCTTATAAATTACTTTTGTTTTATTTGGCAACATTTCTTGACATTAATCAGAAAATTTAATAAATTTATCGAATTAAATCACTTTAGCCTTTTGATACCAAGCCATTATAAACATTGTCGTCATAATTGGTATTTGATAAAAACATACAACTAATGAGGGGCAATAATAATTGAATAAATATTTTTGTTAAATTAATTTTTAGACCTAAACCTAACCACTTAAAATTCTAATAAAATCGGATCTCTCGTGGAAATGCAAAAGTTGTGTTCAAAATGATGTAATTGAAGGGTGAGGGGTAGGCAGAACCCCTCCTTAGATTAATGTTAACCGTTGCTTACCTTTGGCACACTAGATAATAAAATAGTATTAAAACAAATAATTATTTAAATGTCAAAAATTTTTAATTTGTAACAGGGTTGCCGCCCGAAACCCGAAACCCGAAACCCGAAACCCGGCCTTTTTTTGTACCCGAAACCCGAATTGAAAATTTTCCAACCCGAAACCCGTACCCGATATTTTTTCCAACCCGAAACCCGTGACCCGAAATGAAAACGCTCCAACCCGATACCCGAAACCCGTACCCGAAAATTTTTTGTACCCGCGGCAACCCTGATTTGTAACATTTATAAACTAAAATATTTATTCTAAATCTACATTTGTAATAAATTTTATGGACAATGTGTCGAAATTTTGAATAATAGATAATTAGGGTGTGGCAAAATATGCACTAAAATAAGCAAAATTTCCCAAAATATGCACTAGATATGCAGCAAAAAACATTAAAAAATGTGTTCCAAAATCTTTATTTTACATAGAAACTATAATTTAGTCCATAAAATTGCAGTTTAAAAGCACTTCCAGAAGATTTTACGAACTTAGAATTCAACCTAGAAAATTTTTGTTGAAAAAAATTTTTCGCGACAAATTTTTCAAAAAAAAATTTTTTAACAAATTTTCATTACAAAATTTTATGCCTGAAAAATTCCAAAATTTTGAAAATTTTGCCCGATTTTTACTAAAATTCCTCAAAAAACTAATATATGCTCAAATTTATGTAAAAATATGCAAAATTTCCCAAAATATGCATCGATATGCAAATATGCAGGAAAGTACCGAAATATGCAATAGGAACCCGGTCCCTAATGTTCGTATCGATGTAAAAAGACCATTTTTGAGCGTTTCAGCTCATGGCATATCCGCATATAAAATATGCATTTGCATGTTTTGCCGCACCCTATAGATAATATAGTATCTAAATAATGTGTTTAATAATACATAGTATTAACACATATAAACTAAAGTTTTTACAAATCTAAGGTTTAATACATTCCTCCAAAATAATAATAATTCACTCCAAACAATAATTAACATAGGGGTGGATCCCTCCGATTCAGAATTTAAATCTACTTTAACTTAATAATCAGAAATTAAACATACATAAATCATTTTTAATTTAATCAAAATAAAAATTTTCTGCCGAAAAAATAAAATGCTATAATTTATATAAAATAATACCTAGATATTATTTTAGAGGAAGTATTTATTTTACTCAAGATACTTAAATCTGAATAAATAAATTAAATATATATAATCGTTAGATACTTTTCAATTTGAAATATCTTGATTTTCGAAGTTCACTCCTTAATTTTGCTATTTTCCTTTAGGGGGATTACCCTTTCCTTTTCCTTTGCCAGGAAAATACAATGGAGTCTGATAGGCTTCTTAATTATGATTAAAAATTATTTTAAATTTTTAATTAAAAATTAAATTCTTTAGGAAAACTACCAGAATTTGCATCGTTATGACTAGAGATGGGGGTACTATAATAGAGAGGCGAGTAAATTAACAAGGTAACTAAATTTAAAAATTTTACCAGTATATAAACTTTCAGTCTGATTCTGAAAGTTAAACTCTTCAGTATGTGACCCTTCAGGCTGAAAGTTAAAATCTTCGCTGACATTTGTTGTAGTAGATTTTTCAGCTTTCTCTTTTTTCTTCTTACTTTTAGAGCTAATTTGCCAACATCCACTACCTATTATAGAAAAAGATTTTAAAAAGTATATTTAAATTGTAAATATTAAAATAATTCTCCTCAATAATTTTCTGAATTTTAGTAAAACTGAAAAATTAATTCTATTTATTCTAGGTTTTATTCATTCGTAAAATCAAAATTTCTCAGCAACGTATTAAATTGTCTCTTATTATTTAAAATTGAATATATGGGCTGTGTTTTCAAACAAATCGAGTTTCGGGTTAAGAAAAGTTGGGTCTCGTTGCTTGTCGAAAAGTTTTTATATTTCGAGTTACTCTTTTTAGAGTTAGAGTTATTCTCGTTCTATACTTTAGACTTAAAAAAGGGGTACAGCCCAAAACGGCGCGCGGCCATAACGGCGCAAAGCCATAACTTGCTTGAAAATTTCTGACCCTTATCAATTTTGATAACATTCTCCTTAGCTCGATGAGAGGAATCTTTTAATACTAAATTTGGTAAGATTGGGAAATCTTGAAGCAAGTTATGGCTTTGCGCCGTTATGGCGCCCTTTTGGGCGTGTCCCTTAAAAAAGTTTTAAGGGGGTTAAAGTTGTTGTATACTACAGAAAAAGGTTTTTAGGGAATTTTAATAATTATTTTCGATTTAAAAAATAAAAACTTAATCAATTTAATACAATTCTTGCTATACTAATCCCTTCTAAAAATATTAAAAAATAATTTTAATAATCATTAAAAGTATTTATTACTCGTCTCTCCTTTGACAGATTTTTTTTTCTTCTTGGAATCATTACCAATCCCGAGTTTTTTCATTAGTTCAATTTGATATTCTTTATCTTGAGCCAGTTGCTCTTCATCAGCTACCAATCCTTTATAAGGATCGATGCCTTGATTATTAAAACTTGCCAAAACATATAAGAAAGCAGTGAATATTAACAGCATTTGAATAAATATTTTTGTTGAATTCATTTTGAGGATTTCAAAATATCTTTCCTTTAAAGAAAGGATTATGAAAAATTATGAAAAGGAGGTGGCCATTTAATAGTTTCAATAATAGACTAATAATAGAGGGCCCAAGACTAAATTCTGAATAATTTAGATTTTTCCGTTATTTGGAGGTGAAAGGGATGCTCATGAGTAAATAAACTTAAGGTAAACAAAACATGCAAAAATTTTTGGATTTCTAGTGTAAAACATGTCTATTTTTCACCAACAATTTATAAAAACATTAATTATTATAGACGGCTAACCTATTGAAATATTCGCCTTTTTAACTCTACCATATTTATTAAATGTCTAATAGATTTAATTAGCTATGAATGTCAAGCATAGCAGCAATGAAGTCAAGCGATACCCTATATATCGAATAATATATGAGCAACAATAAAATTTTTAATTTTATTATTATTTTATTAAAAGTTAATCACGCCAACGAGATCCTGCTCGCGCAACACAACTGTTTTGAGTTACAAGATTAGATCAGCGTGTGTTCTGAAAACTTTTTTAGAATAAATCCTGGATAAAACAAAACAATAAGATTTTCAGGACTTGCTAGTGCCGTTGATTTGGGTTAAGGACATTGAGGAAATTGAACCTAACGTAATGCGCTCCAACTTTTCTTTTTTCTATATTAATTGTTTATGTAATCTGAATTTCCATGGAAATTTAATTTAATTATTCCTATCCATCCCTCAGTGAATTAAATTTATTTAAAAGTAGTCGTTTTTGAAGCGCCCGGAGATGATATGAACACATTTGATAATCTTGTTTAAGATAGTAAAAAAATCGACAAAAGTTATGGTAAATACCAGGGAACGAACCATCCCGATTCCCGAAAATCGGGAATTTTATTTTTATGTCGGCTCGTTCCCTGGTAAATATTTCTATTGGTGTTAAAGAAAATACAAAAGAAAGGGCAGTTACTATCTAAAACGAGACTATTTATCCAAGGTGTTCATATTATTTCCAGAAACACTGTATTGGGGGTGATATATAGGGTAGTATGTGAAGCAATAAAAATAAAGATGGGTGATTGATTTTAGCGTCAATAATTGCCAGCCATATTCTTTCTAAATAAATTTTCACTAGTTGAGCGCCTTTTAAAATTAAAGTTTGGAGTTTATGTCAACATTAGATGATCAAATGAGTTGGGGATATTTATTTCAGGGAGGGGGATTGAAACAATATATACGATATATTTGTTGATCATGCCTGAAAGAAATCAGAATAAAACTTATGGGGGTTGTAGACGAGTTTTCTAAAGTAAATTAAAGATAATTTTGTTAAAGGATTTGGACATAAACTTGTAAAATAATGGAAATTTAAATAAAATAATTTTTGAATTTTGAGAAGAAATTTAAAAAATATAATATTAAATCAAGTTACTTGACTTCATGCCTTATAATAACAAAGACTACTTGACTAACAAATACCTATGTTTAATCACAAAGTAAAATAAAGTTTAAAATACAATAAAAGCAAGAATATGTGGATAATGTCAATTATGTTGGATAAAATAAAATGAGCAGGATCGAATATAACTTGAAAATAACATTTAATAAACAAATAATATATGTACAAGGAGGAATAATGAGTGAATTATAATAATAATAATTTACATAAACTTTTTTTTACCAATATCCAAAAAAATATCTTAAAAAACGTCATTCTTCAATATATGCACATAATTGAAAAAATCTTTTTTAGTCTTGAATATTCTTAAAAGGATTGCTTCCTTTAACTGGAAATTTTGGAGTTTCAGGCTCTTAATTATATTATGTAGTAATTAATTTTAATTAATAAAGAACTAAATTAGCATTTTCTAATTTTTCCAAATACGTTCATTAATTCTACGGTCTGGATTTTTATTGAAATAAAATCGCAATATACATATAACTCAAAAAAAGGTTGAATTTTAGCAAAAAAACTATTTTACTTGAAAACAGTTTTTGTGGTGCTACGGAGAGAAATTCGTCCCTTCAGGACAGAAAAAATAGAAAAAGGTATGTTGGTAAATTTCAGATGGACTTAATTGTGGATGAGACATTTTGGGGAATTTGCTCAGTTTGTCATTTTGGAGTTTAAGTTTAGTGGGACATTTTGGGGGTTTCTGTGTTTTTATAGAAGATTTGCGGATTTTAAGCTTCCTAAAATCTCTAATAATTCTATGAAACGGAAAAGATTAATCTGGAGGACCCAAGAAGGTAGGGGAAATTAGCAAATTACTGCAATAATTCAATCTTTAAAATTTTTTACCAGAATTTGCTTTGTTATTCGTGAAACTAAAATCGTTTCCACCGTTAACATTTTTGGGCGAGAAAGAAAAATGTTTGCCAGAATCTGTATCGTTGTTTAATAAATTAGTAGTAAATTCTTTGTCATCTTTTTTCTTCTTGATAGTTTTTAACCAAGGGCGAAGAAAGTCGAGACAGCCTTTAAGAAAAACAATAAACCCTTATTATTTAATTGTCTCAAACCTACGCTAAATAATCTATGATAAAATAGGGAAACTTGTATCTTTGTTCAAATACTTTTGGATTATCTCGTTAAAAGTTTTTAGGGTTTGAGATTGGGAAGATTAACTGGATTCATGATAACCTAAACTTGTTGAAGGCTAGCCTTTTACAGTAAAATAGATATTTTTAAAAATTCATCAGACAATTTCCTTAAATTTAATAACTGGGTAAGGTGCGCACTGTGGATTTGTCTCACCTCAGCTTTGTCCCACTGAATAAAAACTGCGAATTCGTCCCATATCAAAATTTCCAACAGAAAAAAATACACAATTTGTCTAACTATTAGGGGTTCACCGGAAGTTCCGGTTCCGGTGAAACCCTACTAAATATATGGGAGTGTGGGAGTATTGAGGTGTAAATAAAATAAAAAATAAATAATAAGAAATAAAAAACACTCATAAAATTGTGGTGTTATTATCTTGACATAAGCTTCTTTATTAACTAAATATAAAAATTGTTAAAAAATGATCTTAATATCTAAGATGATCTCAGAAAAACATTTATAGAAGCTTAAAAATTTATAAAAAATTCAGAAACCAAAAGTTTTTTAACAAACAAATTAGATAAAGCTTTTCTAGTTTCACTTATTAAATCTGTGGCTATAAGGTGCCGTTTGGGATTGTCTTTAAGCAAAAAAAAAGCATGATTACTTCCGAAACAATAAAAAATTAGAATTAGATAGAAAAATAAATAAAACCTAAAGGCATACGAAAACTAAAAAAGTAGATTTGAGATCTTGATAAATTTTTAAGTTAGTTTTGAATACGTTAATACTTAGAATTGTTACAAAAGAGAGATAATAGACAGGGAAACCAGAAAAGAAAATTTCTAAATCAAATCATAAGTTTATTGAAACGTTTCTACAAGTTACTACATAGCTTAGCGGGACGAAGTTACGCTGTGGTATGAATCTGCAATTTTGTTCAGTTGGACGAATACGGGGAGAAGAATCGTCGCTGGGACGAATCAAATTTAGCAAAATAAGTCTGTAATTTTTTAGCTCCGAATTAAAAAACATTTTCAGAGGCTCAGGCGAATTTTGAGAATTTTGTAAGACCATGAAGCAAAACTTCTTGCTTAAAGATCACTCTAGACTAAACCCTCCGTCTAGACTAAACCCTCTAAAAATAATTTTTTAACACAGGGTGCGGCAATTTTCCGCCCCTTTTGTTTTTGCCATAACTTTTTTAATTTCAATGAAAATTGATAATTCTTTTTTTTATTTTAATCCCAACATTCTAAGAAAATTTTTGATATCGAAATATTCTCAAAATTTTTAAAATTTTTAAACAAAAGGGGTGGGAAATTTGCCGCACCCTGTATTATTTTAAAGGGTTAATAAAATATTCATTACCCGTTTTTTCTTTGACAGAATTTTTATTCTTCACAGAATCTTTACCATACCAGAGTTTATTCATTAGGTCAATTTTATATGCTTCGTGTTCAGCCAGCTGCTTTTTATTTACCAATCCTTCATAAGGATCGGCGCCTTGATTTTCAGAACCTGCTAAAACATATAAAAAGGGAATGAACATTAACAGTAGTTGAATAAATATTTTTGTCGAATTCATTTTCAAAATTGCCAAATAAATTTAGTCTTTAAATGAATTTAAAATAATTGAATGTCAAGAATCAGAAAAATTAAGCAGAAAAATGGGTAATCAAAGCTCCAATGACAAAACTGACTGTAATCCGAAACAAGCAGTGTAGTATAAAGGCATCGAGTTCCAGGGCTGTACGACAATAGCGGATACGTACGTGCGGATGCGACGATTGCGGATATAATATTTTTAAAAAGTTTAAGATTTTTAAAAGTTTTCGGTAAATGTCCAGCTCAGCGTACACATGTCCGCAAAGGGAATTCTGCAAAAATGATTTTTTGCAGAATTCTTCTCCTCTCCTTCTCTCTACCATAATTCTCCGCAGCTTATTAAATGATAGATGACAGTTTGGCGTAGACAATAAAGGAAGTATAGATATAAATAATATATGTATATTTGGGATATCATTGTATAGGGATAAGGAATGGAAGAAGAATCATCAAAGAGGGTTAGAATAGAACAATAATTTTTAACTTAACGTTTTTCTACCTAGCTCCGAAACCCGATTTTTTTTTGTAAAAAAGAGGGATAAGGCTACTTTGCAGCCTCTGATTGAGCGCCTTATTTTGCCACCTGATTTGCTTGAAATTTATTTGAGAAATTTATCACAGAGCTGGACATTTACCAAAGTAAAAAAAAAAAAGATCTCTTGTAATATTCCTATCGTCTTGTAATATTCCCAAATCCAATATAGAAACAAAATACTGTATAATAATTAATACGGGTCTGGGTTGGATAATGATTGGTTCACTATTCTGTAACGTTTTGTGTCTCTATTCAAAATACTAGCATTAACCCTACTAATTTAGGGAAACTTTTTTAACAGGAAAAATCCTGGGTAATTTTTTTATTTTTAGATTGATAGAATTTTTGAAATCAAATAAGAATTAACGCAGAAACATAAAATTTCTTTGAAGTTTATTTAAAATTAAAACTGATAGAATAAAGAATAAGGTCATTCCAACATAGTTAGGATTATGTTAATTATTTAAGAAAAAGGATTTTCTAACTGTAACTTTAATTAATTTATATAAATAAATTTTAAATGAAATTAATTTGTCTAGACAAATTTAAAAGGAAGAAAGAAAAGGAAACAATGGAAATAAGGGAAAGGTTGATAGATTTTATTGTCTTGCCAGATCCTGTCTAGACTGCCGTCTACACTAAATTTTTCTTTCAGCTGACTGCCAAGATTTAATTTAAGAGAGAATGAATAAAACGAGAGATTATTCAAAGAGGTATATGTAGATGTAAAGTTTTTCCGGCATTTTTCTATTATTTACATTTAAAAAAGTTAAATGAAATTTTTATTTAAATTGCTTTTTATGGAACTTTTAAAAAATGATTTAAAGCAAAATCCATCAGGTTTTTATTCTTATTAAATTTATTCTAAAAAAATAATTATGTAAATTAATATAAAATAAAAATTAGGCTGAAAAACATAAAAAATCCAGAACGGAACTCCTCGACAAGTAGAATAAGTCAAAATGTAGAGGAAAGACTGAGCTATCTAACGGTATTAAGAATCAAATGATTGAACTAAGATGAGAAAGTTTTGCCAGGCATTTTCCCATTTGTTTTACCATATATTTTTATTAATCTACGCGTTTAAAAATTATAACATTCAGATTCTTTTAATTTAAATACTCAATTTTAATTTAATATATTTCTACATGGGTTTAACAATTCCAGGATCAATTGGAGAACAAGTTTGTTTAAAAACTATTTTTTAAAGTTATTTTTCAATTATTTTAAATAGAGAATTCTGATAATGATGATAAGAAAAAAAGTAATTTTTTAAGATGGGGGTATTGGTCAAAATCCACCAAAATTTTTAATATTGAGAAAAACCTAGACCTGTCGCACCACTCCCTTCACATGAGTTTTCTTTAAAAATTTTGTTTATATTTTTTAGCGCCATTGTTCCGAAGCTATTGAAAATTACGAACGATCTCAAGGTTTTGTTCAAACAAAAGCTTCGAAACAGAAGAAACAAAACAATATGGAGAATTTAGAGGATTTAAAATAAGTGTCTTTCTCTTTGCTTCTAAACAATAAGTCTCTTCATATAGAAAACGAAACGGAAAGGACTGGAAGGAAGGAAAGAAGCGAGCTATTCCTGCTGGGTTGGCAAGAAGCCTGTGACAAAGAAGCAAAACCCGATTTTTCAATCCCGCTCCCGATCCGGGATCGGGATCGGGATCTCCATTCCAAATCCCGATCCCGATTTCGGCCAATCCCGATCCCGTGTCGGGATCCGGGATCGGGATCACCATTCCTAAATCCCGATCCCGGGTTTTTGTCAAAATCCCGATCCCGCTGAACTCTACTTTAAAGATTTTTAAAGATTCCCCTCATACTTTATTATTCTTGGCTCTAAACAAGGTATGGATTCATCAAACTTCTATGTTATGATTATTTATTTAAGTATTATCATGATTGATTGATATTAATTTATAAAAAATATTGAATAATTAAACATTAAAATTAATTTTTATTTTTGATCAACAATATCTAAACAACCAAGACCCTTAATTAAATCATTTTAACAGAATTTTCAATAAATTCCAGATTTATTAGTAAAATTTACAAATCAATGAAAATGAAAATCGAAGAAAAGAAACTAAAAAATAGGCATTATAAATTGAATTTATGATATTATTTTCTTACAAGTTAGTTTAAATTAAAACCAGTTTTTATAATTAAAAAAATGAAACATTAAATATAAATTTAAAAAAAGATGCGATGTACTATAAACATCACATACTTATTTACTTCGAAATGTTTTATTATTAAAAAGTACTTTAATTTATAAAACTAAATTTTTTTCCTTCCTTGTAGACGTTTTTCTGTTTGAACACATTTAAAAAAAATATAATTTATATAAAGGCTATCTTAAATAAATCTTATAAAGAGTTTACATAAATGGTTACACAGAATTATTTTTTGATTTTATTTATAAAATTTATTTTAATTACTATAATAACACACATATCATCTGTAAATGCTCAAAGTGACTGTTCAACAGCCCCCTCAGCAACCCTTGAAAAAATTTGCAGAAAATTACATCAAATAGATAAAAATACAAGGGTATGCCAATAAATTGTATTTCTTTATTTAATTACTAATTTTATTTATTATCTCCAATTTACTTCTAAATCTAAATATCGGGAGCAGGCCAACTTACCGCGAGCCCAACTTACCGCAGAGCTATAACTTCGTTCAGAATTGTCGAATCCAGGACACCCTGGTATGGTTCGATGTGCCTCGGCGAGCTGGATTCGACAATTCTGAACGAAGTTATAGCTCTACGGTAAGTTGGGCTCGCGGTAAGTTGAGGCGTACCCATAAATATCCGTGTTTTGTTAAGTATTATCAAAGAAAAATAAAGCTTTTTCCTTTATAATAAAACTTTGAAAATTTACATTTAACCTTATTTCATACCGTAATACCGAAAAATATCGATACAGATAAATAACTATCAACTTTAAAATTTTAACAGTTGGATTCATTGTCGTACTATCAATACGGAATATAGATAAATACCGAAAAATACCGTCGTAGTAGTCTAAAATAAATATCTCTAAAAATCTAAAAATTCTAGTAAAAATATTACATTAATTTTTAATTTAAGAATACGCCTTTATATGAAGATAAGCTTCGTATGCCAGATGGGTCTATAGGGGCATATGCGCTTTGTGGGGATTTGTACAGCTGCATGGACCTTGGATGTCTTTGCAATTTTTTGGGAGGCATTACATTTAATTATTATTATTATTATATTAATACATAGTAAGTAGCTCAGTTACAATTTTAATTTTCGAGAATTATGAACGAAAATTTTTTCAAAATTAGATCCTGTAATAAAAATAAGATCTTTTAAATAATTATTTTTAATTTTTAGGAAACGGAACGAGTGGGACAAACAAATGCTCATTTCAAAATTTAAAAAAAGCAATTCGTAAGGAATATAGAATGTTAAGCGATGTTGAACGTGCTCGTTTTGTAAGCATTATGCTATTTTCCATAAAATAAAAGGGTTAATGATTTACTTTTCACTGGGTGGGGATTTTTAGGAATAAATCCCCAAAATTTCCCCAAAACTCTCAATCCCTCCATGTTTTTGTTGATCAACCCTCGAGGAAAAGCCAGAAAAGAATTAGTGTTCAGGCCGAGGATTTCTCAAACATTAGACCAAGAGTTAAGGACAAACAGAATAAACCCAAATGAACAATAATAAAATCAAACAAATAACAAAAAGCATGGTGAATATGAAACGCGCAACGAAAAACTATCGTGCAGTTCTGATCCCCACTCAAAATAGTAAAAATTTAGAACCACTGCCCCATTGATCACAAAAACCACTGATTGCATCTTATTTAAACCTGTAATATTTCTTTATTTCACTTTTAAGCATGCTGCTCTAAATGCAATGAAAAGAAATGGAGATTATGACATGTTATCCAAAATACACTCAGAGTTTGCGGAAACAGGGGGTGCACACAGTGGACCAGCATTTTTGCCTTGGCATAGAGAATTTATTAAAAGATTTGAATTCTCGCTTAAAAAAGTTGATCCAAGGATATCACTTCCTTATTGGGATTCAACATTGGATGGAGTATTGCCAACACCAAAAGATTCTATTATGTTCTCTAATGAAGTATTTTCATTTGTAGCTTTTTGATTTTTTATTTTATTACTTTCTCGGATTTTCATATTTAAACATGTACATAGAATCTATTAAATTAATCAGTGACACAGATAATGCAAAAAAATACTGGCACGATCATTTAAATTATTTTTTAGTTTATGGGAACAACAGATAATGCGGGCAATCTTATTAGAGGGGATTTTGCTGGATGGCGAACGCTTACTGCAAGTCTATTCAGATATAAAATTTACCGTTTTGTAGGGAAGAGCAAACATTCTTCGGCATGTAGGTGCAGAAGGAAATTGTTTTCGTGAAAGAGAGTTAGTATTTTATTATTAAGTGTTTGGAAGCTTTATCAAAATTCGTACTTTTACCTGTGTACGAGTATAAGAAAAAATTTCGCTATGGATATGAGAAAAAATAATGTCTGTAAGATAATCGAGTACGAGCAAATTTTAAATTTTCAAACACTTTCATTCAAGTCATTTAAAATTTTCATAATTATTTAAGCATTCAATGGCTTATGAAACAAAATAAAATTGACTTGGTTCTAGGCTATCCTTCTCCTCGTCAAGTTAGTTATAAATCAATTTTTTAAAATATCTCCTTGATTGAGGGTTGTACCGCTCCAAGTAGTTTTGATACTTTGGAGGTAAACATTTTTAACAATTAATTATAGTAAATTTTAATCAAAAAATTTAGTATACGCACAATGCTATTCATACATTTGTCGGTGGTGATATGGACGAAATGAAAGATTCGGCGAACGATCCTATCTTTTTTCTGCATCATTGCTTTGTGGATATGGTATACATATTCAATAGAATAGTTCAATTATCACTGACTTTTGTTTTTTAATTTCTATTTTCGGTAAAATGTATATATCGGGTGATGGAAAAGTTCCAAAATTTTTCATAAACCGAATCCAGCTCTGGAACTGCTCTTTGAATTTCTTCGGTTCCATTTATAGAACTGGAACCTTTCCATCACTGTTAGATATATGTAACCTTAAGAACTCGCTCACAAATCTAGATGATCGTAATATAGATGTAGAAAATAGGGAAAAATGGGGTGGATAGGTCAAAAATGGGCAAATGTACCGTAAATAGCATAAAAAACTACCCTGAATCATTTTATTTAATTAAATATTAAATTCTTAGATATGGGAATTATGGCGTATTAAGAATCAAAACAGAAACGAAAGAAAAACTGTTTATCCTTTGGACCGATTGGTAACCATTACATAAAGGAATTAAAGTTTACCATTATAAATCAGAAATGTTCTGCCCGACATCATTTTGTAAATTCTATAATGGAACCCTTTGAGGTAAAATGAATTTAGTATAACATAAAAATAAAATTAAGGCAATTCCTAATATTAATGGTTTATGTAATGAATATACCGACAATTTATATGAATATGATCCACGTCCATCATGTGAATTAGGACCGAATTGTGGTTCTAAGTGAGAACATTTAATTTTTGAGAAGTAATTAAATTTTTATGTGGTTATTTTGTGATCTATCACATCATACTCCTCGTTGTGCATCAAAAATTAAGATAGGCGGTAATTGTAATGGATACTTACGAGGGGAGGATGTATGTGCCTTTGGTGAATGCAGAGATGGGAAATGTGTGCAAACTGAAGTAAATATTATAATAATTCCTTTCATTTAGGTACATTTCCTTATTAAGGAAATAACTACAACACAACGTCCAGTTATGTCATCAATCAAGCCTTGGAAAGTAATTAATATTTTATTTCTAAAATATTTATTACGTGTGGCAAATTCGGTGTGTAATTTGTTTTTAGCATAACTCACTACACTTTTCTCAAAACATGATAATTTTTCCATTCGAAATTGATTCTGTAGTTATGTTTCACCTAGCCAATTTTAAACGTGCGTGAGTTAAAAACGTATAATGAGAAAAGAGAGTGTATTATTGGCTCGGTAGCTCAGTGGTAGGGTAGCTGAATGAGCTTAAGGGGCAGTGTCAGCGTTGTCGCGGGCTCAATCCTGCCCGGGTGGCTAAACTTTTGCTAAATTCTTACTATTATACAAAGTAATAAAATTGAAACATATGCTACACCAAACAGCTATACTACAAAATAAATTCTAAATAGGCATGTTTAAAAATTCCGCCTTAACATTTGCCTAATTTCTCGCATTCTAAATCTAAACATTAATTCGGATTGGACAAAACCGTTTGATTTTGAAAAAACCGTATAACGTTTATCTGAGACCCGTATACCGTTCCTTTTAATTTTACCAAAAACCCTTTATCATATACCGTTTACGTTTAGTTAAACGGTTTTGTCCAACTGTAATATTAATTTTAATTATTTTATGAGGAGTACATAATTCCAAAATAATATTAAAATATATGTATATTAAAATTTAATTAGCCTGATTGTTATAACAATCATGAATGCTGTTCATTTTGGGCAGATAAGGGAGAATGTCAAAAGTATTCTAATTAAATTTCTAATTATATCTAATTCGTTATTTAGAAACTCAAAATATATGGGAACATGGTGTAAAGCTAGTTGTAAACTGGTATTTTATAAATGATTTTTCTTCAAAATTTTATTTATTTTTAGTGTAAAACTGATTATAGATTGGATTTAGGTATCTAAATAATTATATAACTAATATCTAGGGTGCCTAAAAATCCTAGCCCTACTAATATCTATTGAAAGTTTGATTCTTGCCGGTTTCATGATTATTACTTAAAAACAGTATCGGGGAATTGGGAATAGTGAAATCAACCTGGGAGTGATTGAACAAATTTAATATCAGGAATTACAACTTCAGTGTCAATTTTTATTTTTTCTTTCACTCTATTAAAATGTTTAAAAAATTTGTTGTTCTAAACATGAAGAAATTAAATAAATTAAAAAATATTAGTAGAGAACTGGCAAAGGAAATTCTTTTTTTATTAATTTTAAAGAATGTAATGATCGTCATGAAAAATGCCTTCATTGGGCTGGACAGGGTGAATGTGAACGAAACAAATTTTGGATGGTATTACTTATTTAAAAGCTTTTTTTATGAAAACAAATATTTTAAATAGCAAGAGAATTGTCGAGATGCTTGTGACCGGTGTTATGTGGGAAGGTCTGAAGTTTGCATTGTTGAAAGGAGTCGGTTTTTTGTAAAAATAATTTACCTATATTATTTAGTACATATGTATTTATCAAATAAAATAATTTTATAGGTAAATTATGAAAATAACTATTGTATACGATGTTCTAGCTTGCTGTGAAAAATTCATTTGATTTGATGGGTGATGGAATAGAACCATTACGAAAAGGGCCAAAACCGAAGCACAACCGACTGTGCCACCATCCAACCCAATACCGGGTTATTTATTTTCATTTATGTTCTTTCTGCAAGTGCGGACACAACAATAACTTATTAAATATTCACAGTACTCTTAAATATTCTGACAGTTCTGGGAAATTATGGTTTTGCTCTTCTCGTACCACTACTATTTTTTCATGTACTAGATTACCTATTACCTTTTACCTATTCATGTACACAGCTGATAATGTAAAGGATAAAAAATTAAAATAATAATAAATTTAAGAAAATCATTATAACCTAACTGGATGCAAATCTAAAGGATGCTATAACGAAAACATTTGCTGCAGTGTAAAAAATATATAAAATAAAATAATCATTAAAAATTTTGTTTTAATTCAAATTTAGCTGTGGGCATTAAATGGAGAATGCAGCAAAAATAGAGATTGGATGGCATGTAATTGTCGTGTTTCTTGCAGAATATGTTCTCTTGATATATACGAAATTGGAAGTAAAATTTATAAAAAAAATTTAAAATTTTTTGGAATATAAAACTTTGTTGGTATCCACTCAGTCTATACATACAGGAAGACTTTTTCCTTCATTTTTGGCTGAAGATTTTGATCAACTTAGATTTTTGGTGTACAATAGGCACATCAGCAATTAACTAAAAATTTTCGAAAAACGTGAAATTTTTTCCAGTCATCGAGAAAAATACCCAAAGAATTTTAGACTTCAAGTGTTACATACACGCTTTTTAATAGTAGATGATTGAATAAAAATTTATAACCACATATGATCCACGCCTAATTTTAGGATAGAAAATTAAAAAATACAAGGCAGACCTTAATTCAAATAATAAATTTTTTGAATGAAAAATTTATAAATATGGGACATTATTTTTTATATAATGAAGATTTTATTTTATAAAAGAATATCCTTAAATAACATTAATTTATTAGCGTGTTACGATTATCACAATCAATGTAGAGAGTGGGCATCTAAAGGTGAATGTAAGAAGAATAATTGGATGTTAGAAAATTGTAAAAGTAGCTGCAACTCTTGCTTTGATTTGGATCAACTTAAGCAGGTAAAATTTAACTGACTAAAAATATTTTTACGTCAAATGTAAAAAAAACTTGGCCGTATCTGAAATTAATGCCGCCTTCCCATTTTTTCCTTATTCCTGAAAATGGTTAATTTTCTTATAATTTTCCCTCTTTTTTTGATTGTTGACTCGAGGCTATAGACGCGAAAGGATTATTTTTCTTTAACTTTGAGTGAATTTACTTTTTTTTGCCCGTATTTTGACTGACCGATGTGTGAGCGTTTTCTGTCTGTCCGAGTTCGTCCGTGTCTTGTCTGACGAACTCAGACAGACAAGACACGGACGGACTCGGACAGACGGAAAACGCTCACACATCGGTCAGTCAAAAACCAGCAGAAAAGAAGTTAATGCTCTCAAAGTTAAAGAAAAATAATCCTTTTGCGTTTATAGTCTTAAGGCACAAATCAAAAAAAGAGGGAAAATTATAAGAAAATTCACCATTTTCAGGAATAAGGAAAAAATGGGAAGGCGGCATTAATTTCAGATACGGCCAAAAACTTAGCATTGATCTTGATTTTTTATTATTAACTTCAATTTAAAATTGAATCAAGAAAGATTAAGGCCCTGATGCTAACTGCCTTGACATTGGCTCAGAATTCATGAAAAATAAAGGAAAATAATTTAGAAACAAATGTGTATGAAAACCACTGATATGAACTTAAATTAAAAAATATTATTTTTAAATCCCTAGAAATGTTCGCGTTCTAAACAATGAAAACGTGTTGAAGTATATGGATACTTTCTCATATATTGATAATCTACTTATAATTAATGGAATTTTGATATTATAATTTTTAAAGTGCCTAATTGTAATTAACAAACATGAAAAGCATTTCGTTATATCATAAAAACAGTGAAATTTTTAATAAAATCAGCCAATTTAAATTGCTATTTTTTACTAAATAGTACTATAAGGCAATATAAGGTTTATATTAACTGGTTTATATTCGCACAGTATATAAACCCGTAATACGTTTTTATAAACGTACCCTAAAAACGTACCTTTCTATTTTATATGAGGTTTTGTAGTTAAGGTTGTCGGATATCTGGATCCAAAAAAAGACCGGATATCCAAAATTTTCGATTCGGATATCGGATCCGGATATCCGAAGATTTTCAACTATCCGACAACCTTATTTGCAGATAGTAAATAGTAAAATTGCTAATATATTTCCTTGCGGAACGCCTGAAGATATATTGAATGTTTTATCGTTTCATTATTTATTCCTACAGAAAAAGTTCTATATTGTAAAAAATTTATCCATTTGTTAATTTATATTTTTCATTTTATCTATATGTATTTTTACTTATCTTTTTCGTCAATATTATAAATTTAAATGCCATTCTATCCTCTCATTTCTCTTGCCGAGAATTTTGTTTAACAGTAACGATATTTGTGCTGACTTTAGTAGTTGTGCTAGTTTTAATAAACTGGTTTTTGATCATTAATCGAAAATCTTCCGAAATAATAATTAAACAAATTTCCTCAATACATTGAAGTATAGTTAAGCTTGTATTGAATATAGCAGATATAATAATTGAAGTTGTTGTATCTTGCACATTTGCGTCAATAATTATATTTAATTTGTACATACATAAATACCAAGGGCAAGGAATTAGGCTTACCAAACAAACAGCTAATATTCTAATTCGTTCTTTTTTCGTATTGTTTTCTAAACTTTGCATTTTTCCAGTCTCTATAAATTAATTTAATATAAGGGATAACTAATTTAGGAATTCCTAACAAATACTGAATCTGTTTTGGAGGTTTATGAGAGTTTATTCAAAATAAAAACGGATAGCTTCAAGCGGAAGGCGTTTGATCACCAAATTCTATTGTAAAACCCAGGCCTCTACATATAAGGGTGATAATGATACTAAAGAAGTCTCGACTTAAGTTTTATGCCTTAATCATTTATTATTAGGGCTGGGAAAAACATGCAAATGCATGTTTTGTATGCGGATATGCCTTGATGAGAGAAGCCCAAAAATGGTATTTTTACATTGGTCCGAGCACTTTGGAACCCGGTTCTTAATGCATATTTTTGCATATTTCGGCCCTATCGTGCATATTTGCATATCTGCGCATATTTTGGGGAATTTTGCATATTTTTACCAAAATTTGAGCATATTTTGCTATATTTTATAAAAATTGGTCAAAATTTTAAAATTTTTTGGAAATTTTTTGCCTAAAAAAAATTTTAATGAAAATTTTTTGAAAATAATTTTTCTATAAATTTTTTGAGAAAAAATTTTTTTCAAAAATTTTTACTGCTAAAATTTAAAGTCCATAAAATCTTATAGAAATGATCCTAAATTGAAATTTTAAAAGCCAAAATAGTTTTTTCTAGATAAAATTTGATTTTTAATGTAAATTTTCGCCATTTTTTGCTGCATATTTAGTGCATATTTTGGCAAATTTTGCATATTTTGGTGCATATTTTGGGGGGTTGTCGGTGCATATATATGCGCATATTTGGCGATTTTGCGTGCATATTTTTCCCAGCCCTATTTATTATTTTCGAAAACATACTGTATTCATAAATAAATTTTGATAGTACGGCAGAATATAATGGAATTGATAAACATATAGCTGTCACTATTGGCAAATCACCATACATAAATACTCCCGATATAAATATACTTAATAATTTTAATAAAAATTTTAGACTATTTTTATATTATTTTCAACCTTAAAATATTATCTTGGGCAATTTGAAATTTATATCCAAGATAAGTTATTGCACTCCATATAATGATAATAAGCCATAAGATGGAAATGATGTATTTAATATTTCTTAAAATTATTTAGAGCGCTACTACAATTGCGTGTACGCACTTGCAGATGCAACAATATATGTTTGACTATTGCGGATATAAGAGTTAAAAAGATAAAAGTATTAATTGACAACCGATTCTGTACTGACGGCTGACTGTTTCCAATGCGTTTAAAACCTAAATAAACCCCTAATTTCATAAATTTTATATCCGTAAGTGTCATATAAGGAACTGTCCTACACAAACAGTTTTGTCGCATCTTCATACAGGAATTTTTGTAATACAAATTTATTATGTGCCGAAAATTTTCATTTCCTATCTGACAAAAAATATTACCTTTCTTTCCATATTTTTTGATAGCTAAATGGAAGGAAAACTGCATGGAAGCGATTTACCGCCAATCCAGTTATATGTACATAAATTGATGTTGCTAAAACAGACGCCAATGGAGATATAAAAAAGTGGCTCCAAAATGATGCCATAAATTGAGGATAATATTGATATATACACATATAGATTCGAAGGAATTGATATATTATATTTGCGCATGACTTGAAATTTTTATATGATTAAAGATAAAGATGAATACGTTATAGTAACTAAAGGGTATAATCTCAGCCTGCGGTATAATCATACCGGTCCCACATTAACTCTACCATAAATTCTATAGTAAAGCAGATGGGCTATAGCTATTTCTATCCTTCAGCTAGTGCAAAAGGTTAATCGGCGGCTGGGTGCGAACCAGCATCCTCAGTAGACCTGACTGATGATTATCCATTACACCATACCGGTAATGTAGTGGATAACTGTATGTTTTACACTATTTTTTATAATTTCTCCAACATAACAAAATTGCGAGAAGACTTGTATATTATTTTTACATATTTATATTTAATCATTATTTACTATATCAAAATTCCATATTAACTATTTAAACGGAAATCGAATGATATTGAGGATTTTATTGAGGGAAATATGTTTAATATAAATTATCAAAACACAAAATTACCTTGCTAAATAGAATGAAAAGAGCTGTTCGTTCCTTAGAAAATTTATATAAAGGACGTATTAATATTATGAGAAAAAGGGCACAGATTGTACAAAATGATACAGAAATTACATTTAAATAATTTCTTCTTATATCGAAATTAATTGTCATATTTAAATTTTCTAAAATTAATAATTAAATGGAGCACTTTTTGTGAGAATTAGCAAAGAAAGATATTTTCGAGCTCAAGTATTTTAGTAGTTGCCTTTACTTTCACGATAATATTTTTCCTCTTATACAGGGTGACAAGAATCAAAAATCTTAAGACACGCGTTTGATACTGTATCGACGCAGAAAGTTGGAATCTTTTAAGCTTATAAAATTTATTCTCTATTTAGTTCTTTATTTTATCAAATTTATTTTATATCCGTAGAATATTTTTGATTGAGGTTGTGTAAATAAATACTTCACACTCCGTACTTTCTTCTTGTCACCCTGTATAGGAAAAATATTTCCTATTCATCAAATTTTAAAATTTACATATTACCACACAGTTAGTCAAGAAAGACATTTGTGATAAATATGGGTATTCTAATATAAAAATTCAGACTAGGTGTATAAAAATTAGGTAATTGTCAATTTATACTCTATAATTAATCTAGTAGGCTAAAATCTTCCTATTTTAAGCGTTTAATTTTTAATAAGAGTATGAGCAAAAGCTTAACTGCTAATTTTGTTTTAATAAAAATAATCTTATAAAATTTTGTTTTTCTCTAAAAAGGGATATATGTAGTAATTATTTTTAATTTTCCATTTGTATTTTGTTTTTGCATACTCACAAGGAACCTTCGTTTACTGTGATTGTGAATTTGACTTTGAACGGCCATAACTTAGCCCAAACTAATTTTGCAAGAAGTTATGGCTTTGCGCCGTTATGGCCGCGCGCCCTTTTGGGTGTCCTATATTTGAGGGAAGAAAATGATTAGCATTAAAAAAGGAGGAAAATAAATGATTGACAGCAAAGAAGGAAAATTAATCTGAGACTCAAATAGGGGTGGGGGGCGGCATATGAACAAAGTACCGTAAATCGAGGGTCCTCTATCGAATGGTACCAAAAAATTCATCAAATTCGCATTTACAGTAAACGATGGTTCCTTGTCAGTTTTAGAACCGATTTAAAAAATTAAGACTTTTGCGAAGTCAGACGAGGAATAATAATTAAAGAATTGAGATATGTATATTATAGAATAATTTAATTTTTCTAAAATATAAATGTATGAGGAGGCAGGAAATAAATATTAGATAAGTTACACTTTTAAAATTACAGCTGTTGATATCGGTGTAATTTGTACTTGATTCTTAAACATCTGCTAAATATTCTTAATTTTATTTAAAATTAATAAAAATTAAATTTAATATTTATAAATATAAAATTAGTTATAAAATATATTTTTTAATTAAAATATTTTTAATTTTGTATGTACACAAAAACCCACAAAATTGTACTTTTTCCGCCTACAAATTTTTATTTTTTAATTAAATAATTAATTTTGTACTTTGAATTTTCAAAGAATTTAAAAGTGATATAAAATTCATTTTCAAATTTCACATGCAAATATTCGTTAAAATGTAAAAAATAATAAATAGAAATGGACCACACGCAGCATAATTTTTAAAATTAAAGTTTGGGAAATGGATAAAGTAAGATTGAGAATGCCTGATGGGCATTTTTCAGAATCATAATGGAAATGGTATCATTGTCTCTGTTCTCTCTGTAAACAAATTTAAAATATCGAATTTTACTCAAAATTGTGTAAAGTTTGAAATTCGAAAAATATTAGATCGTATTTTCGATTCATCCAATTCTATTTCTAACCTATGAAAAAATAAGGTAGCCACCTCTATTTGAATGGTCCTCGAATGACCCTTTTCCAAGGGTATTGGAAATAGAAGGGCGGCCATTCTATTAAAATAAATATGGTATATACTATATTATGATCTAAAGTCAATCAAAAAATTAATTGATGGTGAAGTAAAAGAAAGTTAGGTCAGAAAATAATTATAGTTGTATTACTAAATCTTATAACTCATTAAAATATTAATTGTAGTAATTAAGTGATAATCGATTTACAAAAAAAAGAACAAAATTATTTTTCATTAATTTTCTTGTCTATTTTGAATAAAATACAACAAACTATAAAACTGGATATATATATTTTATGAATTCTATTTCATAACTGGAAAAATTTAAAATTTAATTAGCTGGATACTATTTAAAATTATTTTTAAATTTGAAAGCAAAATTTAATAAGAGAATTCTCGCTAAAACTTTTTTCATCCAGAATTAGGTATTCAAAAAAAGAAAGTTCGTTTAATAAAATGATTCTTAGCTTTCAAGCTTTAAATTCTAAAAAAGTATCTTTATTTTGGATTACAATTTATTTTTCTGATTTATTTTTGTTAATAAGAATGTGTAAATAATAAAAGTACCTCATTAATAATTTTTAAATTAATAATTTTATTATTAAAATAGCTTAAACAAAATTAAATTTCATTTTAAATTAAATTAAAATGAAATTAAATAAAAATAAATTTTATTAACAAAATTATTTTTAATTTAATGATTTTTTTATTAAATTATTTAATTGTTAAAGCTCAAACTACTTTAAATTATTCTCAAATATATAATGAATTGCTTTCAAATTATATATCGTTACAAGAATTGAGTAAAAAATTTAATGTTAGTCAAGAATTGGAGGATAAATATCGAAAAATAAATCAGAATTTTGGTAAATTTAATGAAAGAAAGGTATTCTTTTAATTATTTTTAAAGTTGAAAATAAATGTGGCGAGGCTGTTTAGATACCAAATAATCTTAGAAAATCTAAAAAATGTAAAATAATTAATGTTTTTTGTAAGCATGTTAGGTCTGGGACTATTGCTTTGGGATTATAAAGACATAAATTTAAAAAAATCCTAAAACTATGGTTGGCAGATCCTGGAAAATTAAGGATATCTAAATCCGGATCCGTTATCTAAACCGAAAAGTTAGGATATCCAAATACAAAACTGAAATTATTATTGGAGATTGTACGCTGACGAAGAGGTCACTGGATTTATCCTGGGTAGGCAACACAAAACAACATTGATTATTTTGCCAAACTTCCCAAAAAATATTAATGAAGTTAGTATTGTTCGGTGTTGGTTAGTACAACTTTTTAAATGTGTTTTTGAATGCGCCAATTTTAATAAATGTGTATTTAATCCACAAATTGATAACAGGTATATTATTATATTATTAATATATTATTTAATATATTAATACCGTATTTATTCTATTAGAATGGCCGGCCATTCTATTTTTCAATCACCTTCCAGAGGGCCATTCTATTAGAGACGGCCATTCAAATGGAGACGGCCATTCTATTTTTCGATAGTAATTTTAAAATTTTTTATCACTAGAAAAGTTTATAATTTAAAAAATTTTCGAGCCGACCGACGGTCGAGGCATTTTTTTCGGGCTTGTTTTTATCAAATCGGGCATTTATGAGTTACTTTCGTGCCTGACTTTTTCGATTCGGGCTATGCGAGCTTTTTTGGCCCTGACCCCCGTTTCGAAAAGTTATAAGGATTCAAAATTTTTGGTTACAGTTCGATATGTTTCCTTGTTAGAAAAAAAGCTTTTGTTTCAAAGAAGTGAGTTTGATATAAATCTATTAAGCGATGAAGATGATTATGTAAGGATGATTAACCTAAAGATTTAAACGCCTAGGCGGGGTTAAACTATCTAAAAAGGAAAAAGAGAAAGTATTAGTCGATGCCCTGGGAGCTCGGTGGTAGATGGTGAGTCCTGTATATGGTGAGCGAAAGCGCCTAACAATAACTGTCATGAGGTCGCAGGTTCGAATCCTGACCGGTTGCTAAACTTGCTAAACTCTTTCTATTATGTTGATTAAATAAATTTAGTTTTTTTTTTCTTTATCGAGCACAAATAAATAAGTGTGAAACAATAAAATAAAACTCCTGGATCCACAGGGATCACTTATGGAGAGGTAACGTATAAAAAAACAAATACAATATGACGGTTTTTTTAAAAAAAACAACAAAAAAAATGTTAGGTTAAAAAAAATAATGGACTCCACAGAAAAATAAATTAAATCTATGAAATTAAATGTTAAAAAAATATATAGGTATATTTGGGTATATAAAAAAATATTTGTGTAAAAATAATTTTATTTAAATGTTAAGTAAATTTATTTAGGTAGGAAAGTGAACATTTTGGTTAGGATTTTATAGTTAATACACTCCATTAATTCATACTCATAAACTATAATTTTCTGTCGTTAATACATTGTCTAAAAATTTTTTAAATTGCGGTATAGTATTGATTTTCTCAATTTCTTTTTTTGGAAGTTTATTCCACCTATCTATGACTCTATGTGAAAAGAAATGATTATTCTTAGCTTGTTTCTTAAATATTTGATATCTATGCAAGCGCGGATTATTTCTATTAGGTTTTGAAAATATTTGTTCTGGATTTATTTTATAGAACCCCTTTATTATTTTGAAGGTTGTCATAAGATCTGTTCTTATACGACGGATATTAGTTGGAGGGAGTTTGCATCTTTTTAGTCTTTCGTTATAGCTTATTTTTTGGTATTTGTATTTATATCTTAAAACTTTCCTTGTAAAGCTTCTTTGAGGTCTTTCTAATTGCTTATTAAGATATTCTAGTTTTGGGCTAAAACTTTCAGTTGAATACTCCATAATTGGCCTTACGTATGTTTTAAATGCCTTTACATATGTATCTATTGGTAATGTTTTAGGTAATATTCTTAGGATATTGTTTAGCCTTATAAATGAGGATTTAGTGATTTTTGCGACATGTTGGTCAAATTTAAGTTTGTTATCTATGTATATACCTAAGTCTCTTATGTTATTAACTTCTTCGATTTTGTCACCGTTTATCTCATAGTTATACTTAATTTTGTTGTATATTTTTAAAACCTTAATCTTTGAGATAGAGAATTCCAGTCTATTATTTTTTGCCCATCTATATGCATTGTTTATAGCTCCTTGGAGGTCTATACAATCTTTTTCTGTTTTAATTTCCGAATAGAGCTTAAAGTCATCTGCATATAATTTTACTTTTATGTTTTTTGGGATATGTTTGGATAGGTCATTTATATATATTTAATGCATTTTATTCATTATTATGCCCGACTCGGTAAAAATGAGGCCGAAAAAGACTCGGTCAGGCCGGCCCGATAAAAAGCCCTAAAAAACGCCAACCATAATAAAATTGAAACCCTAATCCTGATAATTCGAAAATCTCAACCCTAATAAAATTGACAGAATAGTAAGAAAAGTTATAAGTTATAACCCCCGGAATAAGATATTACCAGGGCGGTGGGCCCAAACCCCAGAATAATAAAATATGGGAGGGAATACTTAAATAAATGTTTTAATAAAGCTTTAATTATTTGGATTTAATAAATATATAAATTGCGTATTTAATTATGTGTGTCCGGTGAAGGGGATCAACAGAGGGCCTCAACACTTGAGTTCATCTAGGAAGCCCGGGCATATTCCCCATATTCCATTATTCTGGGGTTTGGGCCCACCGCCTTGGTAATATCTTATTCCGGGGGTCCCACCTCTATTCGATCACAAGAATTGGTTATTAATGTATAGTGAGAAAAATTTTAGAAATATCATTTAAGTAAATTTCTATTTATTCGCAGACAGATTTTTGTTAGATGAAAAAAAGCCGGGCACGAAAAAAAACGCTGGCTACACAAACAGCTGCAACTGTTTTTAAGTCGTTTGTAATTGATAGGGTATCAGGGGACCAGAGCCGAAATCTGACTTCCGGCGTTCCAAAATTCTCAAAATTTTTGCCTGCGGCGTACTTTTAAATAAATGATGCATGAAAAGGAATATTGTCAATTTATGAAGCAGGCAGAGGTTCGTTGGTAATTTTCGGGAATTTTTATAGCTGAAAAAAGCAAAATCTGCTTCTTGGCCTTCCAAAATTTCCAAAATTTTCGCCTGCGGCGCTAAAAACCCCTCTCTTCAAGTCCCTAAACCCTCTCTTCAAATCCAAATCGCTGTATCCCTCAGCTATAATGCTATTGAGGGATTAAGGAGGTTATCGGCGGAGGTGATATCAGGAGTAGGAAATGATTTATAGGATATCAGAGGATTAACGGGATTTGAATTCACCACCCTTAGTCCATCGCCAAATATGTCAGTTAATCCCCAGATATTTGTGTTTCACCGGAACCAAAATTTTGCCCTTAACAGGATCCAATATGAGTTCAGTATCCCAGAACCGGACCGGAACCAAAAAACGCCGAAACTTTCCGAAACCGGAACCGGAATTCCCGGTAAACACTGCCAGCTATACACTTTAAATCAATCAAAACCATTTAATCCCACCTTATTCTCATTAATTTCTGAATAAATTAACGAAATTTGACCGAAAATGGCTTATTTCTAGAGCATTTATTCTTTAAAAAATTTTTCCAGTAAACCCCCGTACCCCGACCCGAACACCGCCCCGAAACAATTTGAAAACCCCGTACCCCGACATACCCGCCCCCGAGCGTTCGGGGTACATCCCTATTATATATACATATACAGTGTGTTCCAAAAGTATAACCGCACCCATATTTTTCAGGTTATCTCTTCTCCAATTAAATTTATCAACTCAACTTTTTTTTAAATATTGTATCAACCAATAACCTATTGATATTTAGTATTAATTTATTTTTTTCATTTAAACTCTTTTTTTTATTTAATTTATTTTAAAATTATGGTGTTCCATAAGTATAACCGCACTTTGTTTTATAGGTTTTTAATTGTGGGAAAAATCCACAAAAATTTTTGTGAACATATCTATTGATATCTATAGTAAATACAAAAGGGATGAAGTTTTGATGTACTCCCATCATCGAGATCTTGAAACTCGAAAATCAACGGAAAACCGGGGGTAGACGTCTTTAAAAAATATTTTTGACCCCTTACAGGTGAAAATGTCAGTTAATCCCCAGATATTTGTGACCGGAACCGAAATTTTGCCCTTAACCGGATCCAATATGAGTTCAGTATCCCAGAACCGGACCGGAACCAAAAAACGCCGAAACTTTCCGAAACCGGAACCGGAATTCCCGGTAAACACTGCCAGATATACACTTTAAATCAATCAAAACCATTTAATCCCACCTTATTCTCATTAATTTCTGAATAAATTAACGAAATTTGACCAAAAATGGCTTATTTTTAAAGCATTTATTCTTTAAAAAATTTTTCCAGAAACCCCCATACCCCGACCCGAACACCGCCCCGAAACAATTTGAAAACCCCGTACCCCGACATACCCGACATACACAAAACCCCGTACCCCGAGCGTTCGGGGTACAACCCTACATATTATATATATTATACATATATGTACTATTATTATACTAAATAAATTTTATAATTTCTAAATCAATAAAATTATAATTAAAAAATATATGTATGTAAACAAAATATTTCTGTATAAACAATATTCCATCACATAAATTTTATTTCCGTAAGCAAGAAAAGAAACATTATTTTAATATTTTCAAAAAATTATTTTGATAACTCTAGCCACGTTTCAAAATTAAAAAGTCTAAAAAAATAAATTTACAAAGGCTAAAGTTTTCGTACATATCTTCATTTATGGTAATAAAATATATGAAATATGTTTATTTAACAATTGAATTTAATTTTTTGCATATTTTTTGCAGCAGATTTTGGGGAAATGGAATACATTTTTTTGAATTTTTATAATAAATTCCACGTTTTGAAAGCTAACATGAACTTAATGTGAAAGACAAAATTTTTGAATTTGAAATAATATAAATACTCTCTTGATTCTAATGATTAAATATTAATTTTATTATTATAATATATAGATAGACTGTCGTCTCTGTTATAGGGCCCCGTTGACAAACATAAATAGGTATGTTTGTCAAATAATAAGGGAGGGGAGATGATAAGGGAGCAGATGCGGTAATTCAGATCATTTAAGGCAAACGTACAAACCCTGCTATATTATCAGCAGGTTTTCGTTTTATTTAGGCACTTCATCGTGCCGAATCTACCAGTGACCAATATTCCGTTTGAACTTGATGACTAAAATTCTGTTGGTGATCAAAATTCGAAAAATTGGTGGCAAAAATTACTAAAAATTTTGCTGACCAATATTCGTGACCAAAATATTGGTTCCCGTTTCATGACTCTGTTTCTACATAGTTCCAGACTAAATATCGGAGCAATACTTAGCACTGATGCTGGGATATATTGGGGAATATACCATGTCGAGACCGACATAAAAACTATAATTGTATGTCAGTTGGGCCTAGGGTCATTATAACAAAGTCGATTTTCTTAGCCTTAAATTTTTAATTCTCCATATCCAACATGACTCATAACGTTATATATGTTATTTTATTCTTAACAACTTTTATTTTGATATTTGGCCAAGACCCATGCTGTGTGCCATGTCGTTGTATTCCTGATTGTTCTAATTGTGGTAGTGGCTTAATGAAAATATTACAAATATTAGCTAGAAAATAAAATGTAAAGAAGAATCATTATTCAATATAGATTTTATTATAATAATGAAAATATTACAAATATTAGCTAAAAAATAAAATGTAAAGAAGAATCATTATTCAATATAGATTTTATTATAATATTTTTATACACAATCTGTTCTTAGTTAAAATTAAATATTAATTTCTATTATTCATACATCAAAGGGTTTTGTTAAATAAAAATTAAATTCCTTATTTCGGTAGTCGGTAATTCCCGAGAAATTTTGGGAATTTACGACCTGAGAAACGTCTGGAATTACCGATTTTCGTGAATCGTTACAAGTTATGTTAATAGATATAATATGTTTTATTTTCGAAATAAACTTTCAAAATTAGCTATTAATTTTGTACGTTTGTATTAATTAAAAGGGTACAGCCCAAGTATTAAAAGGGTACAGCCCAAGTAGGCGCGCGGCCAAGTAGGCGCAAAGCCATAATTTGCTTCAAAATTTTTAAATCTTTCAAAATTTAGTATTAAACGATTCCTCTTATCAAGCTAAAGAGAATGGTACCAAAATTGATAAGGTCCAGAAATTTTCCAAGTAGTTATGGCTTTGCGCCTACCTGGCCGCGCGCCTACTTGGGCGTGTCCCGAATAAAAATAATAAAATTATTCAAAAATTTAATCATTATTTATGAAATTGTTATGCTGGATATTTAATTGACGAATTCTTTCTCTTTGTGAATTTTGTAAAACAACTGCAGTAGAATTAGCTTGTGTGTTTTTAAAAAATTGTTTTTTAACCAAACGTCGAAAATCTTTTGAGATTATAAGCAAACAGAATTCTTCAAAGCACTCAATAATTAAGAAATCAGAACTATATAAAGTATTTAATGTTGCAAATAAAATTGTATGGTCAGCCATTGAATTATTTAGAGTATTATAAAGTAAACTAAACAATTTGTACATGCCAATTAATATAGGACAGGGGGTGGTGCTGGCCAAACAGATAATAAAAATTAGCAGACGGTCTTTTGCTACATTTGTATCCTGAACTTGAACATTTGTAGTTTTCTGTATTTCTGTTTGAAAGATATATTAAAATTAGTGTTAGAATTACGGTATATCAAATATTTTTAGACTTGGGTTCGGACAAAATATAAACATCCACATTTGCTCGATAGTGGATTATCATAAAAGTGGATTATCATAGGGATTCCTCACGTTAAAAAGCATACAGATAAACTCTTGCAATTAATATACTAGTATAACTTACTATGATTATAACAAAATTTTGCCAGTATTGCTAAATATATAGTTGATGATATACAAAATGTAAATAAGAGGATTATATCTGCGGGCATAATTATTCCGTTCATTAAAAAGCTAAATAATGCTAAAATTATTTAAAACTATTGAATATTCAGGGTGAATATTCAACCAGAATCTTCTAGAAAATTGCAATAATTTAGTTGGGTTTTCAGAGGATTTCTTATGTTCTTCCTTATCCAAAATAGGGGTGGACGCAAGAGGCAATTTCAAAAAAAAAGCAAAAATTATTTTGCAAAGTGCAATAAGCATGATGCAAATGCAATACGATGCAAAATGTACACAATAAGTAATAATAATAATAATTAAGATAAATTTGAAGTACAATGAAACACCTATTATAGCCCTTTCGACAAACCCTAAAATTCCGTTGTATATGCCCATATATGATAATGCATATTCTACAGAAGTATATAAAATTGTAATAATCCATATGGCCAAAATATAGTATTTAATATTTCTATAAATAAAAAGGTTATAAACTATGTTTGTGCAGCAGTGTATAACAGGGATCGCGCCGACAGAAAATCAAATTTCCGATTTTCGGGAATCGGGAATACCCGAAAATTTCGAATTACCGATTTTCGTGAATCGGGAATTCACGAGCCAAAAATCGTCGGGAATTCACGATTTTCGGGAATTTCGTGAATTCTGCTTTTTTAGGCGGTTTAGAAGTAATTACTGTGGGTTAGATGTACTAGAGGTTCTTATTTGATTAATGGATATTTAAGTGATATAAGCGTATCAAGGATAATGGGATTTAAGCAAATAAAGATGGATTGAGGGATACATATTAGGGCATCTTAAGGATTAAGAGTGATCAAGAGATAAATTTGAATCTCCCAGCTTTATAAATCACTGATATACAACTTACACATCTTGAGCCCTTGATATTACGCGCAAATATGGATTTCAGAGGATTCTAAGAGACATAAGAAGAACAAGAGGGATGTGGGCCAGTGGATGTGGATCAATTGAATCCTAATAGAGGATGGATTTGGGGATTAATAATGATAACGATGAAAGAAGATCTGAAGGAGTATTAAGCAGTGCTTCGAAGCTCGTACCAAAATTCGTACTCGTACCTCGTACTCGTACCTGGTACGAAGTACGAGTACGAGCAAAAAAATGGGGCAGGTATAAAGTACGAGTATTTAAAAATCATCACATACAATGCTTAAAATTTAAAAATAGATGCCCTAGGCTCCAAAAAATCATAAAAATTTACGATTTTTTGCTTTTTTCTCAAGTACGAGTAAGTACGAGGTACGAGTGCGAGGTACGAAGTCAAAAAAGAGGTATTACGAGTGCGAGGTACGAAGCCAAAAAAGAGGTGGTACGAGGTACGAGTACGAAGCCAAAAAAAGAGGTGGTACGACGTACGAGTACGACGCCTAAAATAAGGGTGGTATTAAGGCATTTAGGTGAGTATTAAGGCATTTAGGTGGTATTAAGGCATTTAGGTGAGGATTTATTAGGTGACGGAAAATGTGAATCTCTGTCTCAACAGGACCATCAAAAATTATAAAATTTTCGATGTGTATTTGGATGAATATCGGGGGTTCTCTCTTTATCTTTTTTCAAATCCCCCAATCAATTTCATTCATTATCACCCAATTCCCCCTTATCCGCCCAAATCTTTTTCCCCCTTATTATATCCTTATCCATGATGTGGACCTCGCAGTCTCAAAAGATACCGAAATTAGGAAATATGTAAAAGATAAAAGGTATATCGAATGGGATTAATGAGGATTAGAAATTATCTCTTCTCTAAATCTTTCGATCTCCTCTTAATTTTCAATTTTTCAGCGCCGCAGGCGAAATTTTTTTTAAACTTTGAGCTCAAACAGCCAAACTTCTTCCATTTTCAGCGCCGCATGTATAAATTTGAAGAATTTTTGAAGACCAGGAGCCATATTTCTTCAATTTTCTGCGCCACAGGCAAAAATTCTTTTTCCCCCTTATTATATCCTTATTTTGAGAATTTATGAAGATCAACAAGCCAGATTTCTTTCTTGTTCAGCGCCACAGGCGAAAATTATGAGAATTTTTGCAGACCAAGTCACCAGATTTCTTCCTTTTTTAGCACCCATAATTATTAAAAATTCCCGATTTTTTCCACTTTTTCAGAAAAAATATCGTGAATCGGGAACGTGAATTCACGAGAATTTTGATTTCACAATTTTCGTGAGTCGTGAATCGGGTCGGCGCGATCCCTGGTGTATAACCCTATCTAGATAACCCTATTAGCGATCAAAAAATTCAAGGCTTTTGATCCTGAAATGATCGATGAGGAGAAACATGCTCACTTTCAAAATTTGCGCATTGGCCTTAAAACCGATAAATTTTGGCTTATTGGAAATAAGAATTGTTTTTGGCTCTGAAATCAGAAAAAATTCTTCAAGATGTTTTGAGGACAATTATTGGTTTTGATGGACAAGTTCTGGTATCTCTCACTTTTTTCCTGAGAAAGGTTTTTATCTCGAGTCATGGTCCAGATGTGGATATTTTTATTTTATTAACGATTAAAACAATTAATTGAGGTGAAGAATATTAAAAAAACTAGAGTAAGTCGAGTTCGAGCGAGCTCGAGTTACTCGACTCGACCGCTCGGGTTTTTTGCGTAATTACTCGACTCGGAACTCGGGATCATAATACTCGTATTACTCGAGCTCGGAAATTTCCTACTCGACTGACTCGGTTAAAACCGAGTATTTTTATGCGGCCCAAAAAAGTAGATTTTTGGCTTAAGGATCTTCCAAATTTCTCAAAATTTTCGCCTGCGGCGCTGAAAAAAGAAGAAATTTTGCTCCTAGCCTTCCAAATTTCTCAAAATTTTCGCCTGCGGCGCTGAAAAAAGAAGAAATTTTGCTCCTAGCCTTCCAAATTTCTCAAAATTTTCGCCTGCGGCGCTGAAAAGCTGGCACCAAAATCCAAAAGTTTTGCTTGCGGCACTGTAAAGGGAAGTTGAATGGTATATCAGAGGATCTGGACAGATTAAGGAGGATTTTGAGTTACATCGTTGAATGAAGTTACTGGATTTTAGTGATTTTTTTTCGGATATTTCAAGGGATCTAAGGATATAGCAAGAGATTTGGATATAGCAAGAGATCTCATTCCTCTTATCACTCGATATCCGCATAATCTACACAAATCCCCCGAAATAATATTATCCATTGACTTTCCACCTGGAGCCAACATTTATCATGGGCGTATCATGGAATTTCGGCGGATTAAGAGGGATATAGGTGGATTAAGAAAATAAATGGGATTTGGATGATGATCCCCCGCATCACTGTCAATAAATGCCCAATACCCAGCACTGATGATGAATAGCCTTTAGTAAAAGTATTGGTTTTATTAAAATTATTTTAGAATACTGTTTTATAAAAATTACTCGATTACTCGACTACTCGAACTCGAACTCGACCTAAAAAGTTGAGCTCGAGCTCGAACTCGGGTTTTTCAAACTCGGATTACTCGAGCTCGGTTTTTTCCCAATTACTCGGTACTCGACTTACTCTAAAAAAACCCAATCGTGTGTTATTCATCAATTTAAAATATATAATTATACGAACTTTAATTTCCATAAATGTTGATAGCTAAACACAAAGAAGACGGCATGAAACCGATTTAACGCTAGACCAGCCATGTGAAAAAAAGATCCATTTAACGCAATTTCTCCAACAGGATTTAAAATAAAATTTATTATGAAGTTTTTGAATGTTTGTGAATTTATCGGAATATTATTTAAAATAAATATGCTGATGGCAGAAATTTGATACAGGAGTATGATGCATGTCTAGATACAAATAAATTTAACTCTAGTGCAGTTAAACGTTGGCATATCGTTGGCATAGCTTTTTTGGCATAACTTTTTGGAATTCGAGACGTGATATCGAGATATTTAAATCTACGAAAATCTACCTTAACGGGCAGATTTTACAGTGTACTAATTAAATGTTTTTATGTTTTGAAACAACTTTAATATTTGGTAGCCAAGAAGCTCTTTTTGTCACTTTAATCCCGAAATGTCGTTTCAATATGCCTCCTTACCTATAAATTGAGTGCGTCGGCTCTAGTTGAGTATGCTACTAGCTCGAGCTCGGTCGCGATATTATTCAGTGGTGTTAAGCTAGATTTACATAAAAATCACAAGACGAACAGGACAGATACATAAATTTCCGCTTGCACACAAAACCCAATTTTCAAACTTAAATCATCTAAATCCAGCCTAGAATAACTCTAAAATGTCATGGCGCACACATCTTATATGTAAATCGCAGGCGACAATCGCTGACTTTATTTAACTACAGTCGCAAAACGAGCGAAACTTTTAAGTATGGCAGAAGTTATACAGTCTGGTGCAAAAGTATATGGTCAAGGGTGTGTGAATTTTAATTTTGCTTCGCCTCACTGTTAAATCAAAAAATTTTAAAACTTTTTTTTATTTTTTTTACTACAGTCGCTATACAGTCGCATTATTGCGACTGTAGTAAAATACAGTACTACAGTCGCAAGTCACAATTCAGTACTATAGTCGCAACTTTTTTTATTTTATATTATATTAGCATTTTTTACGGGCTTTAAAATGATGATAAATTTAAGAAAAATATTTCCATTTTATAGAGTTATGATTTTTTAAATAAACGTACCCTATGTACCGACAATGATATTTTTAACGGATTTGAAATTATTTTTGATTTAAAAATGTCTAATCTAAAATAAAAACAAAATTTTTTAAATATTAGATGTGTAATTTTAGAAAAAAATGAGATTTAAATTTTTGGTCGATAACTTTTGCACCAACAAAAATAGGGGTACATTTATTTAAAAAATCATAACTCTATAAAATGGAAATATTTTTTTATAAATTTATCATCATTTTAAAGTTAACAAATATTTGAGAAAAATAAAAATTCACACACTCTTGGCCATATATATTTTTATATTGATTTTAAAGAAAATTAATTAATTTTATTTAATTCCGGGGACTTTTTACGCACCCTGTACTTTTGCACCAGACTTGCTTTCTAGGGATAGATTTCACTTAAAATTAAAGATTAATTAAATACCTTACTATACAAAATAAAAAGAGCGGTTCTTTCTTTTGAAAATATGTATAAAGGGCGATTTAAAATTAATAAAAATGCTGTAAGCAAAATAGTAATAATAAATATACAAATATGAGTAACATACTCTTCAAACGGTCTATTAATTGTCATTGCTACATACTATAAATTTAATAAATTTTGTTGATAATTTTATTTAGGGTTTTTGGCAAATTAACAGAAACCGAAGACCGGGGTCGATAACCAACACCGAAAAATGGTACAATTGGTTAAGATTAGAGATCGGAATTTTGTTCTGTACCGTATTCCGTACCGCACTGCCGATACGGAATACCGATAAATACCGAAAAATACGGGCTAGTACGGTACGGTCCGATCTCTAACAGAGTTGGAAAAGACGAGACCGATGCCGAGAATCTCGGCTTTTTTCCAATATCGGTCTCGGTTTTTTAATTCTCGTTCTCGAACTCGATACTGAAATTCTCGGTCCATTTCTCGGCGAGAAACGATACTGACTAAAAGAAACAAAATCCTCAATATTGTGCAAAGTAATTTGGCAATTTGATGTTAAAATTTTTTATAAAATTTAAAATTTCATTTTAGAATATCATTATCTATTTTTAATTTAATTTTAAACCTATAAAATGAGAGTTTAAAATTATAAAATTATCAGATCAAAAGAGATAAAATTGAACTTTCAAAATCTTTTTAAATTTTGAAAATCGGCTCAGAATTGACCGAAAAATAATATCCCAAACTTTTAAAAAGTTTTTTTATTTAAATTGCCTAATTTTGGGTGATATTAATAGAAGAGGGTTGTGGGTAAGTTTATCCGCAGCTGCGTGTAATCATCGAGTTCTGGGTTTTCTTTGAATAAGCGTTAACCCTCGGCTTGGTGTTCTATTACACGGGTAAGAGAACCTGGTAAACTTACCAGGTACCCTTACCTCGTTCTCTGAATACGGTCCCAGATTATGAAGAGTATTTATCTAATGATTTGGAGAATGAAAATTATGAATAACTTATTTTTACACGTATTTTTTGACATAAAATAAAGATTTCTGTTAGTCTCGGTCAGTATCGTTTCTCGGTATCGGTCTCGGCTCAAAATGATGGTATCGGTCTCGGTATCGGGTTCTTGAGCATCGGTCAATCTCGGTCTCGGGTTGGCCGATACCAGTATCGTTTTTTCCAACTCTAATGAAATACCATAGATATAACATGGCTAGGGCCTGACAAAATAAGAACGGAAAATCTCCAAATATGCGCATATATACATATGTACCGAAAAGGTTTCGTTTTGTTTCGTTTCGTTTCGTTAAATTTAGACTGTTTCGTTTTGTTAACAAAACGATTTTTAAAAATTTTACTTTCGTTTCGTTTCGTCCGAAAAAAAATTGAAGTTTCGTACAGGTATGGTTCCAACTGACTAAATTAGCTAATTTCCTGTGTTATTAAATATTTTCTAATTACATATTAGGTTATTGAAAACTTGTAAATATGAATAGCATTTTAAACTTAAGTGGTCGCCATGAAAATTTGAATTTAAAAAATATAAAAAAAATTTCCCACGTAATTTAAATTTCAACACGCAAATTGTGACCACACAGGAATAAATATTACTTAGAAAAAGATGATTTTTTCAGCAAAAAAATAAAATAATTAATTTTTTGTTAAAACTGTCTGTGAAGTAAATGTGCGTGATATTTTAAAATGAAATTTACTTTTTCAGAAGAGAGTGAATACAAAGGCCCCATAATAGGGAAATTAAATTTGATTCGACATATAAACTGAACAAGAGTTAATATTTTTATCAAAAAAGTCATTCAATTAAAGTAAATAAAAATTAGAAAATGTGATGAAAAAATGTAACAAAAGTAAAAAAAAAATTCCCAAAATTCTTAATTTTAATTTAAAAATGTAATTGTGGCAAAAGGAATATATGCACAATAAAAAAAAAGCTTGCAACCTCAAAAATAAAATAAAAAAATAGTAAATTATTATCCTCAAACTCCTACCTATTTTAGACAAAAATTATCTGTTATCAATTTAAAATTAATTTATTCAGAAATATTTTGAGTATTGTAAGTAGAGTAAGTCGAGTACCGAGTAATTGGGAAAAAACCGAGCTCGAGTAATCCGAGTTTGAAAACCCCGAGTTCGAGCTCGAGCTCAACTTTTTAGGCCGAGTTCGAGTTCGAGTAGTCGAGTAATCGAGTAATTTTTATAAAACAGTATTTTAAAATAATTTTAACAAAAACAATACTTCTACTCATTATCAGTACTGGGTATTGGGCATTTATTGGCAGTAATGCGGTAGATCATCATCCAAATCTCAGTTATTTTCGTTAATCCGTCTATATCCCTCTTAATCCGCCGAAATTCCATAATATGCACCAGAGATGGGTCGGAATTCCGATTTCCGACTTCGGATTTCCGACGTTTTTTTCCTTCCGATTTACGATTTCCGAAATTTTGGAAAAATTTTCGAGGATTTGTGCAGATTAAGGGGATATCGAGTGATAAGAGGAATGAGATGGATATCAAGGGATTAAGCGGGATTTGGGCCGATTATAGTGATAGGGAGTATTAGGAGCAAAATCTGGGAAATTCTGAAGATTAATGGGGATATCGTCGGATTAGGTATATTGTCGAAAGGTTGGCTTAAATTTTGAGGATTTCTGAAGGCCAGGTGAGGTGGGAACACCCAACAGAAGGCCAGATCCCTCGCTATTCCCTTAGATCCCTTGAAATATCCGGATATCACTAAAATCCAAATTCTTGATTCAATCCTCCGATATAAACAAATCTTCCTTTTTTAGCGCCGCAGGCGAAAATTTCAAAAATTATGCAAGGCCAGAGAGCAAAATTTCTCCTTTTTTTAGCGCCGCAGGCGAAAATTTTGAGAAATCTGGAAGACCAACTCACTAGTTTCTTCCTTTTTCAGCGCCGCAGGCGAAAATTTTGAGAATTTTGGAAGATCCTTAAGCTAAAAATCTTCCTTTCTGCGCCGCAGATAGGGGCATAAAAATACTCGGTTTTAACCGAGTACGTCGAGTAGGAAATTTCCGAGCTCGAGTAATCCGAGTATCATGATCCCGAGTTCCGAGTCGAGTAATTACGCAAAAAACCCGAGCGGTCGAGTCGAGTAACTCGAACTCGCTCGGACTCGACTTACTCTAATTGTAAGCAAAAAAATTTTTGGAATATTTTAAATAATAAATCTACTAAAATCGTTCATCTATGTAGATTGATATAAAATTAAATAGGGAAAACATAAATATCTAACCTATAATCTTTGGTTATTTTACAATAAAATATTATATATTTTTAAAAATTTTTTTAAATTTAGAGTAAAAAATTTTTTATACAGGGTATCAGAAACACAGTGTAAACATAGGGTATCTGATACCCTTTTATACAGGGTATCAGAAAGTACTTTTTATTTAGTTATTCATCATTTAAGCTTTATTTGATCCCATTATCTTTAATATGAATAAGGTTATGTTAAAAATATGTGTGAAATTACTTTCTGGTCACCCTGTAATACATACATATATCAAAGGCCGCAGGTAAAAATTTTAAGAATGTTCGAAGGCCTAAAATCTAATTTTTGACTCGACCCTAACAGGTCATTTTGAGAATCCGGTATATATAGTACCAAACATGCATATTTTGGATTTTAGTCCATGTTATATATCCATATTTTTCGATTGATAGTCCGTATAAATCCCATTCCTACTTAGCAAGAATTATTTTTTTATAAAAATTTCAAAATATAAATATTACAAAATTGTTAAAATTTTAATTAAAATAAACAAAAAAATAAATTTAGTTTTTATTTCAACTTTATTCATTCTTGCTTTTGAATTAACAGAACGCTTTGTTGTTACAATTGTTTTATTAATTGTGTCAATTTTAATTTTATTTGTTGTGGCTGTGATTATTCGACTAGTATTTGCTGTTATTTTTGTAGTTTCAATAGTTGTTAAGGGAATAAGGGATTCTTCATTACAAAAATCGTTGTTACATTTGATACATTTTTGATATTTTAAAGGACATTCTCCACAATTTTGCTCAACTTTAGAAAAATTTTTTTATTATTTTTATCAAAGAATCTCGTAATAACCTCTCCCAAAAACATCTCTAGCAATATAACAACTGTCATAAACATGTCGGCATGTTTTATTTATTTTAATATGAGGTTGTAAATTGGAAATAAGAAAGTGACATTTTATTGGAGGAGAAAGTATTGCTTCTGTATTACATAAGAATGCTGAACAATTACTGCATTTTGTCAGATTTTGTTGGTTTTTACATATACCACATCCTTGTACTAAGCCTTTAATTAAATAGGTAAATTTTGGAAGTATCTCGATCGTGCCAAGATTTGGAAATGAAATAAAACTAGATTTTTTAAAGAAGTAATAAAATTTGTAAACTGAATTTGGATTTTATCAAATTTGGACAACAACCCTCCCTCAAATAAATTTATAATTTACCCATTTCATTTTTATCAGCTCCAATAAAGCACATTTCCTTCTTACAAATCTTTTTCCCCTTCAAAGCTGCCCATTCGTTAAACTCTTTTTCCCAACAAAATAATTGGCTTTCAAAAAATGTATCTGCATTACAAGCTGGTTTATTGTTACATTCTGCACATTGAACATTACTCATATTTATTTTATTTAGTTTTTCTTGGAGTGTTGTATCTTTAGTTTTGATGTAGGGAGAAAGGTTGAGAATGCCTGATGGACATGTTCCACAATCATAGTGGAATTGGTCTATCTTCTCGTCTAAAATAAAGAATTTGATGAATATGGTGGTATTTTTGGGTATAGGAGGAAGTTAAGGAAGCTGTCTAATTATATTAAGGTAACATGCACCTCCAAGCTTTTCCTCAATTTTAGCAATGTAACAGTCTGCTTTTTTACAATTCTTATAGCTTCCCATAAACCCAAATCAATAGAAAGGAAACGTTGTTTGATTATTGCAAAGTTGTTCATTACACTCTTCACACGTATGGAGAGGGCACTTTCCACATCCTTTTTTAACTTTAAATTTTTTAAATTTCAAAATATTATTAAATTAATTTATTTAAGACCCTCATTTGTTGATGTTCTCAATGTATGGCATGAAGAAGTAGAAGGGGTTTTACATTTATTATTATTATTTTCCCAACAATGTTTATAAACTTTTTGTTCAGTGTTACAATAAGCTTCTTCATTACATCTAATACATTCTGTTTTGTCTTTAATTGAACATTGTCCACATCCTTGTATTACTAGAAACAGAGGATATGATCATTTAAATTCTAATCAGAGGTGGGTCAGAATTCCGATTTCCGACGTTTTTTCCTTCCAATTTCCGAAAAAAGTTTGATTTCCAAGTTCCAACTTTTAAGCCAGTTCCGATTTCCAACTCTTCCGATGTCCGACACATCTGGCTGTTCCGCTCACCTCTGATTCTAATAACGAAACTCCTACCTTTCCCAGATTTGAAATTTCTCCAAACAAAGCACCCCTCTTTACAAATCCTTATCCCTTTATTTATTGTTGTTTCATTCTCAAACTTCTCCAAGCAAAACAATTGTTTCTCGAAAAACTTTTCATTATTACATAAAGGACCATTATTGCATTCTGCACATTGTATTTTGCTTATATTGGTTCCAGCCAATTTTTTGAAGAGAGATACATTGGATGTATTTCTGAACATTTCGTTGTTAACTGGACATTTTCCACAATCGTAATAAAATTCATTTTTATTCTTGACTGAAAAATTTGAATTTTATTTTTCGGGATTGGTGAGAAAATTATTAATCTTAACTAGAGTTGGACAAGACGAGACCGATACCGAGATTCTCGGCTTTTTTCCAATATCGGTCTCGGTTTTTTCATTCTCCTTCTCGAATAATACATTATGTGTTATTCTATAAATTATGTGTACTTAAATTGGTACCAACTAACTTCTATTTAAAAGGAGTAGAGAAAGGATAATTTTCTGTCTTTTAAGCTCAGTATTTACTTAATTCTTTTCTCGGGACTGTTTTGAACATGGGAAAGGTATCTGAAGTTTTGTACTCCGGATCTAACAATTGAAATCATGGCTTCATATAGTTAACCGATTTTTTCGTCGCCAATATATGCGTCAAACGACCGCAGGCGAAAATTTCGTAGCTTAGTGAGTAGACCCTAGTATTTTTGACTCTATTTTTTTCGAGAAAAAATAAATTGTACATAGTGCCAAAAATAATAAATGGACAGAAATTATACTATGTACTTATTCAGTTTTACCTTTATTATTATTATTCAATTTTAAAATGTAACAGTCAGACTTGCTACATTCTTTAACTCCATTAATTCCATCAACACTGTTACAATAATAAATCCCCTTCAAATCATTACAACGATTATCTTGGCATTCCCTACATGATTTAGAATTACACTTTCCACATCCTCTGTTCTCTTTAAATTTAAAAAAATTAAAAATATTTAATAATTAATGCCTGTGTTATTCTTTATTCTCTCGACAAAACAAGGAGTTTCAAAAAATGTTTTGCAAATATTCCCATTGTTACCCAAACATTGTTTTGGAACAAGACTTTCTTCATTACAATATCTTTTCTTACAATTTTTGCAGTCAGATTTTGGGTTATTGTCCGGACATTTGCCACAGCCTTGTGTAACTTAAATTTATTTGCCCAATTATTTTTTTTATTTTTAGTACAACCTTTTCCACTTAAATCCCTTAACACAAAACATTCACTTTTACATTCTGTTTTTACACTAAGAGGTTTTGGGTTATTTGTACTTCCGCTACTTAGCGCAAAGTTTAGAGCGACATTATTGTTCACGTGATTTCAGGATGAACCCGGCCTTACAATATCGAGGGTGTCATGATCAATGTTGATCTCACGAAATTCCGGTACTTAAGTAGTTTCTGACCATGAGTTTAAAATGATATAAACAACTGTTTTTGATAACATTATAGGGACAAAAAAGGGGCGCAGAAACCATTTTGCCAATCATTAGAAATTTTGACCGAGAAGGCGTATCAAAAATTTCGGTACTTGAAAAAGAATATCTTATTTATGGGGATCAGAGCTGTTTCGATTTTCGGTTTTCGATTTTCGAGGTTTTTTTCCTTTCGATTTTCAAAATTTTGTGATATTTTCGATTTCCGAATTTTTGAAAAAATTTGAATTTTTGGCGCCAAAGTTGATGATTTTTGGCTTATCCGCCATCATAAATTCTCAAAATTTTTGCCTGCGGCGCTGAAAAAGGAAGATTTTTGGCTTAAGGATCCTCCAAATTTTTCAAAATTTTCGCCTGCGGCACAAAATGGAGGAATCCGTGGTCTCTTAACAATATTATGCTTTGGCTCCGGTATATTGGAATATATTGGAGGATTTGCTTGAAGTAAGGTGGATTTGGAAGCCCACTCCAATCCTGAACCCTATGCCAGGTACCGCCCCACTCTACGAGTAAAGGGCCTAGCTCTGCTTTACTATATCAGGGGATTTTACTCAAATCCTCCATTATACCTCTTAATAATGGAGGATTTTATCTCTCTCTTAATCCCTCTTAATCTGGAGACAACATGAAACTGCTCAGAAAATCACCGGCATCGGACCAAGATTTGAATAGGTCGGAGCCGGTGCCGTAGATTCGGATATGGGTTTGGGATAATGGGTTTGGATATCCGTAATCTCCCTGGATCTCCGATTCTAGTCATTAGTTTTCCCCAATTCCTTAGAGTTCAAGCAAAAGTTCCAACATAACAAAAATTTATTTTCCGGTTTCTATTATTAAAAAATTTTTTTCGATTTTCGTTTTTCGAGGTTATTTTTCTTTCGATTTCCGATTTTCGAAGATTTTTTTGTTTCGAAACACCTCTGATGGGGATAGCTCTAATGGTACCAAAAAACAGTTGTATATATAGATATTAAATATATTTAAATATGTTTGTTAATCTGTTAGCTTATGATTTTTTAGTGATAAAACTAAAATATTGACAAAAATTTAAAAGTAATCGGAAATCAAAAATTTAATGAGGACTACAATTTTCTGTTTCATTCTCTTATAGATCCTTTCATTTTAATGATTACGGATGAATCATCCTTAAAATATAATTTTAAATTTTAGAACATAGTATGTACATAAAAAATAATAGACCACCCATCCTATTTGGAAAAAATAATCATAAAACTATAATAATTTGTGGTGCTGTAATTAATTTATTAACTGTTTTGTAATTAATTTATTAACTGTTTTAATAAATTAATTTAAAGTAAATATGTAAATATTTTTTAACAGATAACATCATTAAAATAGTCATTTTAGCCTATTTTCAGTAAAATAAACTAATTAATAAATTAGCATAAATAAATTAATAATAAATTAATTTACACAATTTTTATTTAATTAAAAATTAATAAAATATTATATTCTCGTTCAGATAATTTGAAAAAATGATAGATTCTATTTATAAAATAATTATATTTATTTTATCAATTTTACAACTTGATTATGTGATTGTTGAAGGTGGTAATGAAGAATATACTACCGGCTTGTATGTATATGTATATTCTAATATTTATAAGTTATATTATGGCAATAATCTTAATAAATTCTTTAAGAAAAATTGTTAAAAGTTTAAAATGATAGACCCATTAGATATCTTTTGAATGTACAAAAAATCTGGAACAATAAATGAAAAATTAGGCTTTCTGGCTTTCTGAAAATCCAGAATTTTTGCATAGACTTTAAAAGTGGAAATCATGATCTGAATTCCAACATTTGAACACCATGGGGCGGGACACACGGGCTGCTATATGAATTGGTTGCTATATGAATTCAATCCGTACTTAACCTAATAAAACATATTATTATTTAGTGTATTTCTGACGGACATGATCAGAACTCACCATTCCATTCCGTATTTAAATTCGGACCAATGTATGCTTCGCCCCAACCAGAAAGAACACGGCTCATACGGCATAATCTTCAAAAGGACCACCGGTTTTCTATGCGATAAGTATATTACTATGTATAAACAAATTTAAATATCTTCTTAAATATTTGTAAGATTACTAATTTGCTATCCAAGTCAATTAGTCGGAAATAACACATCAAATGGTCTTATTGCCTCAATTCCCCATCGACTTCGTGAAGCGAACCCTGTGAGTACATATATGAAATAATTTATTGCGAGGATTTAGATGGATTAATTGGAATTAAGCGTCTGTCTAAATTGACAAAATAGTAGGAAAGATCAAAGCTAATGGCATTAATTTTGTTAAGATCGTAACTCAAACTGCTTTTTAAAAATATACCCATTCCTTTAATCTGAATATTTAAAAAGAATTATGTCTTATTTTAAAGAACAATGTTACTCAACAATGTGAAATAAAACGAAACCAATTCTGTTCGGAATCAAAAAACAAACATTTATGTAAATTGGGAAAACCTGCTTCGACTCTATGGCACGGCATTATGATCAAAACTGAATACTTACATGATCCAGATAATTTGGCTAATAATAATTTTGTTACTACAATTTCTTTGTCTATTAGTAAACAAAGGTTATCTTGTGAATAAAATACACAGTGCAAACCGGTCTTTTATGTAGTTATACAATAAATCACGCCGAAGATTTCAATATTGAATTTGGTAAGCAAACTGACCTACTCACACGTGTTTATATAAATGATATTATTGGAGGTTTGTGACTAATTAAAATATTGGGATAATACTTCAACTAATAGGCTTTTAAGCATTTATTTATGTAGTGGAATCGTTAAGATTATACTTGTAATAAATAGGCCAACATGTTTAATCGTTTTCCTTCGATCCTATTAATCCTATTAATCATTAGATATCTGATATCCTTTTAACTGATATCCTTTTTAATTTTTTTACTGATATCCTTTTTATCCACTCAAATCCCACAATATCTTTTAATCCCTTCAAATTTTTTCCCTCTATAACCACTCAAATCCAATAATCTCAATCCTTCAAATCCAATCCCCCAATATCCTAATCGACCCCTCGATCGCTCCTTAATCCCCCCCCCCAATATCCTACTTAATCCCTCTATGTCTCCTTAATAATTCGATATCCTCGATGTCCCTTATATTCGCTCAAATCCCTCGATGTCCTTTTTAACCCCCTCGATAATATCTCAGGTTCTTGATTTCGGATTTAACTTCCTTTATGTACCATAATTGGAACTTAGGTATATGGTTTAGGTATCCTTTTTCTAGCCACGCCTTTTTTTCCTTTTGCATCCTTTTTCTTCTACTTCTTGTACTTCTCACCCATCAATAAATTCAGCTGAAGATGTAGAAAAAGGTCAGTGAGGAAATAGATTAACTCACCAACCTGAGTCGGTCAGCATCGGTCGTTGATATCTCTGAGAAGAATTACAGGGGTCAAAAATGACTAAAAAGGTAAAATGGTCAGTATTTTGAGACAAATATGATAGTAAACACACAGAATTACCGGAGACCATTGTTTCAAAAAGGCAGACCTGGGTACTTATTGCCATTCAAAAGAGTATTGATTCAAATGTTAAGTTTTACTTGGTGAAATTGGACAGAAAAATTAATCTTTTCTTTATTAATGTTTCTCATTGAACATGCCACAGGGAAAATTGAGTGAAATCGAGGAAGAAAAAAGGCAGACCGAACTGTACATATTTAGTTTGATTGATGATGGAAAAGGAAAAAGGGGCGTGGCTAAAAAAGGATACCTAAACCATATAAGTTCCTTAACGAAAATAGACCGGGAGCAATTATTGATACCTATTAGTGAAAAAAAATTTTTTCATTAAAATCGCTAAAAAAATTTTGGAACTGGAACCGGTTCCAGAACTGGAACTGGAACTGCCAAAATTAAAAAAGCGGTTCAAGAACTGGAACTGCCAAAATTAAAAAAGCGGTTCCAGAACCGGAACTGGACCGTCAAAATTAAAAAAGCGGTTCCAGAACCGGAACTGGACCGTCAAAATTAAAAAAGCGGTTCCAGAACCGGAACTGGACCGTCAAAATTAAAAAAGCGGTTCCAGAACCGGAACTGGACCGTCAAAATTAAAAAAGCGGTTCCAGAACCGGAACTGGACCGTCAAAATTAAAAAAGCGGTTCCAGAACCGGAACTGGACCGTCAAAATTAAAAAAGCGGTTCCAGAACCGGAACTGGAACCGTCAAAATTAAAAAGGCGGTTCCGGAACTGGAACCGGTTCCAGAGAAATTTCGGAACTTTCCGATCACTGGTCGGCTCTTCCCTAATATCTATGACAGGGTAAGTCACATAAATTTGGTACACAAATGTATTTTTAATATTTTAGTTTTTATAAATATTATCTTTATTAATGTCTCTGTTGTATATGCCAAAACTAAAGAGTAGATCGAGTAAGGAAGAAAGTCTGACCAATAGGTTCATATTAAGAAATAATTTATGATTGAATGAGAAAATGATTCGACCGTTCTTTTCAGATATGATTAAAATTTATTTTAAAAGATATTTTTTAAATTTTGGGATATTTAAATTTTTACATTTAAATTTTTTAAATTTCATTTAACTTAGTATAAGATTTTTTAGTTTTATCAGTATCTACGAGTATTTATTATCTCGAGTACTTTTTAAAATCGATCCCCAAAAATGAGCTGGCCCCTATTGTATTTTGCGAGCCTATATATAATCTTTCTGTATGAAAAATTTCCGCCAGCGGCGCTAATAATGGAAGTAACCTGGCTTCATAGACATATGTAGGACATTTAAAAAAATTTATATTTGTAACTAAGGCACGCTATTTAATTAACTTTTTAAAAATCCAGTTAGTGTCCGCAAGGCGGATCTGCGAAGTTGGCTAACCATACATGTACCTGAACTTGAAATGTGATGGTTATCGCTTTTAAACTACTAATAAAAAACCTTTAAAAAATAATTAAACATATTAAAAAGCTTAAACATATTATATTGATTATAAAATATAAATACATATTAAAAGTTGATAAATAAATTTTTATGATAAAAATAAGTTAATTTTAAATAAAATTGTAATAAAAAAATAAAATTACAAAATCTTTGTTTTCTGAACGTCTATCAATTTATCTTCATTTGTTTTTTCAAGACCTTCAACCTAAATAAAAAATAATTAATTAATTACATATGTACTAAATATTGGAATTGTTTTATAATTCTCAATACAGGTTTACAACGCCGAAACAGGTAGAGATTATTATTATTAAGTTCTTATTTTAAAAATCTGGGCTTCATATGAAATCAACGTTATTTCGCCAAAATTCTCAACGAAAATTTTGAGAATTTTGAAAGATTATTAAGCAAAAACTTCAATTTTCAACGCCGCAGGCGAAAATTTTGGAATGCCAAGTAGCCAAATTTCTTCATTTTTTGGCGCTGCAGGAATAAAATATTAAGAGAAAAAAAGACAATGAGAAAAAAGTCTTTCTAATGATATAAGATTCATTCGTATTGGATCTAGCAGCAAAATGTTATGGCAAGTTCAAAAAGGTATGGAAAAATATCAAGCCTGCACAATTTACGTATAGAACCGAACTTTTGAAATACCGTATTTTTCTAATAGAAACACGTCTCTATTTGAACCACGGTCTCTAATATAACCATACCAAATGGAGGAGTTGAAAAATAGAACCACTGTGAATCTATTAGAATAAATACGATAGATTCAAAGACCTATTACTACAACTGTTCAATGATAAATAAAAAGTACATATTTCTTTTAAATTATCCTACCATCACATAGTGTGTTGCGGAATAAGGCATTAAAGAAACAAAGAAATTTGTAAATGTATCTTTTTTCGTTTCAACTTCAAAATTAATCGTCTCCTTTTTGCCATAAAAATTTAACAGTATCTGTTCTCCTTCTTTTAATTCAAGCTGGTGTGGAAGTGATTTATTTATATTTTCACTTTCTCCTCCTGTCTGTTAAATTTATTAAATATTTTAACGACTAAATTATTCCAAAATACCGTTCTGCTCTCAATATATATCCCATTTTGCGAAAGAGCAAAGTCGAAAACAATATGGCCAACTATAATGATAAAATTATTATGTTGAACCTCATTTTTGGAAAAAATCGTTTTAAATGAGAACTTTATGGATTGGAAAATTTTTGTATATCGTTATCAGAACGGAAAAATTTTCAGTTCTGTTACGAAATTATTTCAGGAAAAAATCAGATTAAAACTAAACCATACATTTTCTCAAAATTAATATTAACAAAAATTAAAATTATTGCAAAATATAGTACTCGACATCGTGTTTGACGCATATTTTTGACTTATTTTTAGGTTTAAAATAAAGGAGTTTAAAAATAGCTAAGTGAGAAAATCAGTCATTGTAATGACAATGTATTCAAGAAGAATTTCTACTCATTGTAAGGTTATTAATATAAAGTTCATACACTTATTATGACGTTCTATAGCCCCATACAGAAAGGTAACATTAATGGGGAAATTTGAAATTCTGCCTGTGATAACAATAATCTCGAAGTCTGTTAATGGTTTTACTTCCAACATTTTTGGCGGTAATTCAAATTTAATCGAATTGTTGATTATTTTTTGACATTGGTTTGAATCTTCTTCAAATTTAACGTCTTTTATATCTCCACTAATCTGTAAAATATTATTTCAAAGTTGAAATTTTTTATTTTTGAAACTAAATAATAATGATAATCTTTTTTTTCTTAACAAGAAGTAGTGCCAAAATTTGGTTTATTGCCGACAAGAGACTTTCATTTTTTCTAAAATTTACTTAGCTTACTTAATAAGTTTGGTGAAAAACTTTCCAGTGACAAAATTTCATTAAAGGGTAAATAAATCATACCATAACGTAATTGACTGTCCAAGGAGGAACTCTATGTCGGTAATGTATAAAATCTCCCCCATTGATGCTAATATTGTAGAAATCTTTCAGAGCATAGATTACTACATTTATATGCACACCAGTCTGCCCAATCGGATTTGAGTGAACTTCGGTGGCATCAAAAAATATATAATCATAGCTTCCGATTGTCGAAATTGTCATTTCTGAATGTCCACCCTTTTTGAAAGTAACATTATTCTCTTCAAGCGATATATATTTTTCGGGTGCAAAATTGAAAGCTAGCTGCATCACATTGAATCCAACTTTATAAAGTAAAAGCATTATTAAAAATTTTAAAGTCCTCACATTCATTAATGTGTTCACTAGAATCGTGCCGTAAGTTTATCTGAAATTGATTGTCGATCATATCCTCTGCCTTCGGAACATTAGCTTCAAAGCATAAAATAATTCCATAACTTTTCAAATTCATTAGTTTCTTTTTATATTTTAAAGAAGGTTGTTCATTTTGAAAAGGTTGTCCTTTCAATAAAGGTTGTTCTTCTGCATCATAATCCATCAATTGTATATCTTTACCCATCTAAAGTTTTATTTATTTATTTTTTAGTTTTTAATTTTCAGTTTAATTAAAAATTATAAAGATTTTGTTTCTGTTAAAAAAGACATGAATTAATAAAGCTAATCCATCTGATGCTGGCTCTGGATTGGGCCCTTTCCATTATTAATATTCCTTCTGTTTAATTTTTCCTCTATAGCATAGGTGTTTTAAAAATTAGTACAAAACACACCGAAACTCTATTAATCATCCATAAAGGCATAGATGTGAAGAGTATGCTTTCATTAAATAGTATTTCTCCATTCATTTTGATATTAAAACCTGAGTCACCGTTCTCTTCCATTTTTCCAATTAAAACGACCTCAAAAGGCCTTCCTTGTTGAAATAAGGTATTGTTAAAAGTCTCATTAAAGTTGCCGTAAAACTAAAATGTTTTAAAATTTTGTCAAGTCAATCATGTTTTTATATTAATTTGGTACTTTTCTAGTATTTATTAACCGCATTTAATTTTGTCTTCCTTCTCTAAAAACTAAAATGGTCAAGTATGCAATAGTCAAAACCAGGGTAGCTCCTCGAGCCTTCGGGGTTGGGATCGGTGGAGATCGGGGTTTGCCGGGGAGAGCCTTCGGGGTTTGGGTCGTGGTCTTAAAATATATTGAAATTCGAGCAAGTTAAATGGTTGGTAAAATTGATTGGCAGGGCTCAAAAAGCGCTGGCAATCAAAAGCAAGCAAGTAATTGAAAAGCAAGTAAAAATGGTGGGAACAACAAGTGATTAAAGGAAATTGGCCAGAGCATTAAATAGGGGACAAAAATGGGCGGTAGAAAAATGCTTAATAGAAAATAGTAAAGTTTGAAAATGTGTTTTGGAGCGGGGAGGATGAGAAATATTAAAATATAAATTAATAAAATAAATTGAAATTTAAAGTGCCCTTTTGGGCACACAATGATTTAAGCCTTTTGGGCACACAATGATGGAAGGGAGTTTGATTGTTAAAGTAAAAATGAATAATTATAATTATTCAATTTTCCCAGCAATCTTTTAGAAATGAGGAAAATGTATTTCAGTGCAATTTAAAATTTTTAAAAATTTCCTTACATCTATTGAATAAAATGTCATGGTATTTTCGGTAAAGCTGACGTTCAATCCAAAAATAGTTCTTCCAACTTCAAAGTAATTTTTTGATTTAATTAATGTTATCAAAAATTACGGTATTTATTCACATCAGCCTCTCCATGCATCAGCCTTATATAAAATTCAGAAGCATCAGGCTTGATCATAAAAATAAATTTATGATGAACTTCGGAAGCAGCTGCTTCTTTTGTTTCAAATGAATATGGCATTTGAATCATATGTTTAAAAACACCAGCCAACTTAAAAATAAAACAATAGTTTCACTAATATTTATATCATCCCAGGTTAGTCATGTAAAAGTGTGAGAAGTAATGCGTAAAGCCGTTTCCCCCGCTTTTAGCTTTAGTCCTATATGTATAATTTTAAGAAACAAACAACATTTACTCTTAACGTTAAATGTAGAATAAACTTTAAGTAATAATTTAGAACATATGTATGTAGCTGACGTGGAGGAAATCGGCCTTTTTTATTCTATAGTTAAAAATCTAATGAATTTCCTACGCCAATGTATATTTTTCTGGAAATGTTGGAGTCAAAATTTCTGAATTTTATTATAATTAAACACAGTATACCGCCCGAAAATTATAACATATTCCCTGAATTATAATGCCACAAGCTTTCGGGCTTTAATTTTCATAGATATTTCTCTTTAACATATTACCTCGTTGAATTCTTTCGTCTTAAGTTGGTTAATATGCACAGGTGTAAATATGGCAAAATCACCAGATATATCAATATAAACTTCTGATTCATTAAGGAAATTTACTTCCCACCATTTCTCGGGCCAAAATTTGTGTAAAAAATGTTCATTCAGATCAATTAAAATGGATGCCCATACATAATAGTTAGTTAAACGTATTTTCACGTCCAATCTCGATCCAGTGTTCATAAAATTTTTGTGCATTTTTTTCGTAAAATTTCTGACTTGAAACTATAATAGAATTAGGTAGATAATATTTTATGTAGTGTAGTTTCTCAGGAACGTTGACTGGGAAAATTTTTATAAAAAAATTTCCGAGATTCAAAGGATAAAACTTTTAAGGATCAAATTTTTGTTATTTATGCATACTTTACTCGCACGCAAATTGAGTTCCACCGAATTTTAAATGAAAAATAAATTCTCAGAAATCTCGCTGCGGCGCTTAAATTATTAAAGAATTTTAACGCAAATTTTAGTTCGGCTACTATAAAGTGATTAGGGGGGATAGCACCCCATATACTATATTTAAATTTAAAATTTACCAAAGTACTGTTAATTATAATTAAATCTTCATTTAATTTGATTTCAATAAATGTTATGTTTTCCTTAAGCAACAAAAATTTTCCACTTTTCCCCTCATATCCAGTCCACATTCCAAACTCGACAATTGTATCTTTTTCTTTAATTTTTCCCAATTTATGCAGAATTTGGTCGGTTTTCCTAACAAGGCAGTCTTTGTTCTTGAAATTTTTTTGTCTTATAGATTTTTTAGGCACTGCTGTGAAAGGTGTCGTTGGTGTTTTAAACTAAATGTATTATAAATAACTTACTAAATTAATTTAGGTAATATTGAGGATAATTGAAAATGAAATTAATGTACCGTATTTCCTCTAATAGAGCGGCCGCCCCCATTTGAACGGCCGCCTCCAATAGAGCGGCCCTTTGAGAGGGGATTGAAAAATAGAGCGGCCGCCTCTATTTGAACGGCCGCCTCCAATAGAGCGGCCCTTTACATTAAATTCAATTTGTTATTTTTAATTCATCTCTTTTCACTTTAGTAACTGTTTAACAACTTAATTTTAAGAAAATGAGTGATTCCGACATTGATGTCGTAAATATCAGTAATTCTGAAGAAGACCCAGGTCCAAGCACAACAAAAAATGTCGCCGTTCATACACAATAGCTCAATATATTGAGGCTATTGAAGAGAATGGTAGTAGGGTTGGGCCCCGAAAACTCGGGGGCGGGTATATCGGGTTACAGAGTTTTCGAATTGTTTCGAGGCGGGGTACGGGTCGGGGTTTTAGGAAAAATCTTTAAAGTAAATTTACAAAAATAATACACTCTCCGTCTATTTTTGTTAATTTATTCAAAAATTAAGGAAGATTTGTGGGATAACTTTTATTCCAAATTGGGGAACTAAATTGTAAAGGGTAAAATAAAGCGGCTATAGTCCATAATTGGATTTAATAGGATATCGAGGGAGGCAAATTTGAGGGGATTAAAAGAGATATTGTGGGATTTGGATGATTGAAAAGGATATCAGGGAATCTGAGGATTAGAATGGATATTTGGGGATCAAGGAGGATGTCGAGAGATTAAAATCAAGAGGTGGGGAAGATATTGAGGGATTGAAAATTTTTAGCGTCGCAGGCGAAAATTTTGGAAACTTTTGATGACCGACCACTGGTCGGGTGCATCACTAATTTTAAGCGATTCTTAGGAATTTTGATTTTATTTAATGAATAAAGAAATTTTCTTTTGCCAAATATTTTGTGTATGAAAAATAGAGCGGCCGCCTCCATTTGAACGGCCGTCTCCAATAGAGCGGCCCTTTGAGAGGGGATTGAAAAATAGAGCGGCCGGCCGCTCAATTAGAGGAAATACGGTATTTCTAAAAATTTCGTGAAATTTTCATCTCGAGCTGAACAATAATGAAAATAGGAAAATAATAATGATATGTACTGAAAATTTGGGCTCAGGAAAATTTAGCTCAGAGATTTTTCAAAAAGTTGGGTAGCAAATTTTTAGAATTTCCGGAACTCCGACGCCGACAATTCAATCATTACATAAATTATATAAGAAAATTTTTGAAGCCCAACCTTCCGGAGACCAAATTTCCTAATATTGGATGAAGACATTTACTTTAATTTAACTTTTAAAAATTTTTTACCCAAGCATAAATTCCACAAGCACACCCTCTATAGACAAAAAAATTCAATGTTTTTTGCGCAATTGATGGTAGTAAATCTAATCCGAGAGCCCAAATCCCAGTATATTTATGTATGTATGCACCTTTTTCTATATTATTCATAAATTCTTTCATAATATCATTATCATTGCCAAGAATTACTTTACCTATTTTTAAAATTATATATGTATTCATAATTTAAAATTTTCTGGACTGCATTTAATTCAATAATTCTTAAATAATTTCTAAAACATGCTTCGGTTAATTTCTCTCCAAAAAATATAAATTTTCAAAGTTATAGGAAACGTTCAAGGATCATGCCCGTTTCAAACTATTATACATCTTAACTCCAATTAAATCTGGGTAAAAATAAAATTCCTTTCAGAGAAACAAAAAATAAAAGCATTGTCCACTTATACTTTGTTTACTCCAGTTCCCTGATATCCTCGATTAAGGGGCGATTAAGGGAAGATTAACGGTTTGCGATTAAGAGGGATTAAGATCCTCCAATTTGCCTAATCCCCCTTCTATAACCCCTAATCCATCCTAATACCCTTATATTCACCAAATTTACTTTAGTCCCTCCAAGCCAGAGCTAATCGCTCCAAATCCCTATATAACCAAATTTACTATCCATCCTGATATCATGATCACTCCTTTTTTTGATTTTTGTATAAAATTAGCAATTTGGGAGATGAAGCGTAAATATTTTGTAAATATGTAGGTAAGAAAAAAATGAAAAAAAAGATTAATTTGGAAATGAACATGAAACGAAAAATTTCAATTTTAATTATTTACAAACCTCCAATATTATCCTTTATATAAACACGTGTGATGAGGTCAGATTTGCTACCAAATTCAATGTTGAAATCTGCGGCATGGTGTATCGTATAGCTAATAAATATAAAATGATAAATTAAATTTTGGTGATAGAAAAATTTCAGTTTTTTAGCAATCCAATTCAACTTTCTGGTTTTCCTTTTCAGTTATACCAAAATTAATTTTTACTTAGATAACTAACTGATTTTAAAGGCTGAATGTTGAAAGGCAAAAGTCAATTTAAATGCGAAAGATCAAAGACGAAACCAAAAGAATATTAGACGGCGAGAGACGATAGGAGCATATGGGTAAATCTCATTAATCAGCTAATATCCCTCTAAATCCACAATCATTTTCTACTATTTCTGATTTTTTCGCCTTTTTTGGTGTATATTTTGTCGCATTTCGTCTTTCGGTTTTTGAAATCGGCTTCAGCACACTTGGACGGTGTATTATTCATAAAATACCTTTGTTTACTAATTGACAAAGAAATCGTCGTAACAAAGATGTTATTTTCCAAATTATCGGGATCAGGTAAGTAATCTGTTTTTAGCATAATGCCGTGCCATATTGTTGAAGCAGGCTTTCGTGAATTACATAATTCTCTATTTTGTTTATCAGTACAAAATTCTTCTCGTTTTATATCACATTGTTGAGTGACATAATTCTTTAAAATAAAAAATTTTGGTATAATGTAGTCCGTCACATTTCCCTATTCTCCTTTCATTTAAGAGATTGTTTAAATTTTTAAAAGTATTTTGGTAAGAATGCTCTCAAATTGAATGTACTAAATATGACTTTGAAGCAGGGCTGCACGCAATTGCGGATTGCGTTTGCGGATTTTAAAATAAGAATTGCGAGTTGCGGATTGCGAGTTGCGGATTTTTTTTTCAATTGCGTGCAGCCCTGGGCCCGTACTATAAGAACGAGTCGTAGATTTGTTACTATAAGAATCTGGTCATTTGCCCAGGTCATCTAACCCATACCGAGCGGTAATTTGGTACTATATGAGGCTTGGTATTTTTTCTTCTTGCTTACCACGAACCATGTTCTTATAGTACCGACTAAAAATGAAAAATTATTTAATGTATTTTGACTTGAAAATACGTGGTTCGTGAACATGGTTCGTGGTGGACATGGTGATGGTGGTAAGAACATGGTTCGTGGATGCTCATCTGACTAAATAAAAAAAGTAAAAACTAAATGAATTTTTATGGTTTCTCTTTGATTGCCACACCTATGTACTATTGTTGAATAATGAAACGCAAATTTGGTTTTTAAAAAAGGGCGGAAGAAAATGAATGATCTTTCGTAAACAAAAATATTTTCGTTTATTCTAAAAGTTTGTAAAATGGCTCTATTTACCACTGAAATTTCCATATGTGTATATTTGAAAAAAGGCTGTCTAAAACTTCCTGTTAAATTTATAGATTGCTATACCAAAAATATAGAGGAGATACTTCTTAATATTACCCCAAATATTTGAGGACTTCAAAATTTTAGCTAACCCTGCTATAGAGCAGGGTATAATTTTTACCATTCGGTAGGGTTGTTATTAAATTCACAGTTAATAAAAATTCTGAAATTTTTATTAGAATTTTAAATAACCTCCTTCTTACACTAACACCCATTTAAACTCTAAAATTGGCTGAAAAAGGGGTACCTTGCGGTTTCCCTCATAACTCAAAAAATAATTATCCAAAAATTCTAGAAATTTTATAGGTGATTGTAGACATGCTAGAGAATATAAATTTAAATTTTTGTAATTTTACTAATTTTTTGTATCGAGTTATAGACTTCGAAATTCTTGCAAACCATGCGGAGAGCAGGGTCTGAGATTTACCACTCGGTAGGGGTTAAATGACCAAAAAGTGCTTTTCATATAGTACTGGTTAACCAATGGGCAAATGACCTGGTTAAATGACCTGGTCATTTGACCAAAAACCAGAGGTTTTTCTTATAGTAGCAAAGGTACCTCTGGTAACCGGTTAAATGACCACAAACCACGTTCTTATAGTACGGGCCCTGCTGTGAAGGGTTTAAATATATGTACATATGTGATTTAAATTTTAGTCTAATTTTTACAATTCTCTGAAAGATACTTTTCCGTCTTTAGAATCACATTTTGTTTATCTTTACAATTTCTAATAATTATTTTAAAATTGTAAACTGTAAATAATTTATTCCCTAACCGGGTCCGATTCACGAAGGCGATGGGGAATTGATGCAATAAGACCATTTGATGTGTTATTGCCGACTAATTGACTTGGGTAGCAAATTAGTAAGCTTAAAAATATAGAGATAGATAAATTTGTTCATCATTTAATATACTTATCGCAAGTAAAACCGGTGGTCCTTTTGAAGATTATGCCGTAGGAGTTATGATCTTTCTGACCGGGTCGAAGCATACATTGGTCAGAATTTAAATACGGGATTTCATGGTGTGTTTTGATCATGTCCGTGAGAAAAATACTAAATAGTAATAAAATATTTTATTGAATTTTGTATGGATTTATAAAATTCATCATCAACGCGAACCGAAAAATCTCTTTAAACCAATTTTTCTGAATGTAGTAAGTAAAGTTTTGCTGTAACCTTATTATAATTTAGTAATTCTGAATATATTATTTAACTCCATTTGGGAAGGTAAAGTCTGATTTGTTATGAGTTTAAGATATAAGTCGATGGTTTTTAAAAATTTTTCTTGCAACGGGGTTGGGTCGAAAAAATTCCGCGCTTCGGATTGTGTAAGTAAAATGTGAATTCAGCCTAAATCTGAGAATTTTCAATCAATATCCTCGATTTAGAAAAATTTGGCGTGATCCGGGATTTGGGTTTTTGATGACTCTGACATCACCGGGTTAGAATAAAATTAATTATGCATACAGGCCGTTATTATATCCATCATTACCATCACCACCAATCTTAACATCAAGTTGTAAAATTAATAAAATAAATATAATTATTTTATTAATAATTTTAATCATTTTACTTTAACTGAAAGAATATAATTTAGTATTTTATTATTAAATAAAAATTATAAAAAGTATAAATAATAATAAATTGTTAATTTATATTTAGTTTATAAATAAGCTAGAATGGCTAATTTAATAAGCTAAAATGGCTAATTTAATTTAATGATGTTATCTGTAAAAAAATATTTATTTATATGTACATCAATATGTTTGTTTTATAATTTACTAAAACCGTTAATACACCCACATATTCATTGGAGTCGGATAATTCATCTGTCAGAATTAAAATGAAATGATAACAAAATTGCCAGTCGATAGAATATTTACAATTTAAGCACTGTCAACCACAAATTATTTAACTATTGAAGACCACATAGTTATATAATAGAAGACCACACACATTTAAATTATTTTCACGAGAGATGTGGGGTAGGATGGGCACGTAGGATTTTGGACACGTAGGATTTTGTGTAATGTGGGTAAACACATTACATTTTTAAATATAGTAAATATAAAGTCATTTATAAAAAAAATATGAATTTTCAAATATAAATTTTATTATCGTGACAAATATATCTTTTGAAACTTTATCCTTATATTACTTGAATAAAGAATATTACAATTTTAAGGATGTTGTTATTTAAGATAATGATTCTGCTTTATATTCTGGTAAGTTTGTTGAAAAATTAATGCGTAGATATACCACGGCTGGGATGCTTCCGCCGCCGAAATTTTATCCTCTCTACATAATATGGCTCCCGAATAAGCTAATATGGCCACCAACAAATCGTTGAAAGCTGGTACTGTATAACGTAAAATTATTATATTAAGGATCGCCGAAAACTTAATCAACAATCATGCAGAGCACGTACATTCTCTATAGAAAGACGATTTCATATTACGAGAAATTGTTATGGGCACCCATGTTTTGTGAAAGTAATTGATGTAAATTACTTAAAATCGCATTCTATTAGATATTACCAAAACGGTAAATAAGTTTAATTATTTAATTGAAATGTTGTAACCAGTTTACTAAAACACATTCAAAAGTCGTATTCGTACTAGTAGTAAAAATAGAGTACGTCGAGTTCCTAGTTAAAAAAATTTGCCAGCAAATTTTTTTAAAGTTCCGGTTTCAGTCGAACCAAGAAAAAGTTCCGATTCCGGGGGACCCGAGACCCGACCCTAGACCCGGACTTTTTTTCGACCCGAAACCCGATCTGAAAAAAATTTTGAAAACCCGATCGAAACCCGACCCGACTTTTTTCTCAACCCGGAAATAAATGATTGCAATATTTTTTTAACAAAGTTTATAATTTTTTGATAAAATATTTTATAACATTAAGTTGAGACTGGATGTGGAGGATGCCAGGGTAAAAAAGATTGTGTTGAAACGGGTAATACAACAGATAACTATTTATTAGCATTGAAAGAACATAATTATAAATTTTGTCTAGCGCAGTATTTATTTTGTAATAAATAGAGCCAGGCATTTTAAGTTTCTAAATATATTTCTAAATTTTCCTTCGATGAGACAAGTTGAAAAACCTTTTCTTATATATTTATTCAATATTAGAGTTTGTCAAGGTCTCTCGCCTCGGCGACTAACTCTAGTCAAAATTCGGACAATTTTTAGACATGTCAGATTTTTGAAGCTATTTAGCAATCAAAATCCGTAAAATATGACTGATTTACAAATTTTTGGGATCTAAAATGCTTGGCTCTCATATAAAAATGAAATAATAATAATTTTAAAAAATTTTAGTTTACAGTAAAGACAAATTGCAAGAAATATGCAAATCTGGTATTAAAGATTGCCATATGACTATTAATGGTTTTATATTAGACATTAATTTTAATTCTAGTTATAATTTAGAAGAACCGAAGACCGACAAAAACATAATACACATGGACAAAGTTTATTATTCTACAGGCGGTTGTGGCAAATGTAATAATGAGAAGAATTGTAGAGATTGTGATAAGTTTGATTGTAGTACTCCAGAAACCTTTAGAAAAGGATTAATTTATTGCTATGAAAGAGAAATTGGGCAAATTGTTAAAGAAAATAAATGCTCTTCTAGTACTATTTGTTATATTTCAGTTGATTTTAACAAAAGTAAGAAGAATATTTAAGGTTATTAATAGGGAGCGGATTCTTATTAAAATATATCTACCAAATATGCCATTAGTTTTTCGATATTATGATATTGAACTAGCAAGTAAATTACATTTCAATATTTTGCCAATTTTCCAGTTATTTCAATATTTGGCACTTTTTTCAGATTATTTCCATATTTTTGCATATTTTTAACAAAACTTTGCAATTTTTCATAAATTTTAGGAAAAAGTGAAGAAATCTGGCAGTTCGACCTCCAAAATTCTCAAAATTTTCGCCTGCGACGCTGAAAACGGGGAATTCCGACTTATTTAATGGGGGAATCTGGCGGCAAACGGGGAAACTTTTACAATGTGGGAATTTCCTCTCGCAAATGTTAGAATGAACCAAAATACTTCATATTTTTATTTTTATCAATGGATTTGGAGGGAACAAAGAGGCCACACTAAACGAAAACCTAAAATGTCTCATTGGATAAAAATTCTTTTTCAATAAAAATCCGCTCCCTAGCTATTAAGAGAATGTATGGATGGATACATACGCAAACACAAATTTATATGAACACTAGACAGTTTAAACTTAACAATAACATAGTCGAATTTTGTAAATATGAGACTATAGAATACGTATACCCAAGCAATGACTTTGCATAGAATGTTATCCAACGCAGATCTATAAATGAATACGCATCTGAAGACAAAAATTGGAAGCAATAAGGATTCTTCCCTTCCAAAATTTTCGCCTGCGGTGCTGATAATGTAATCTGCTATATCGACACTTTGAGTTGATTCTAGAGATTTTCAGGAAAAATATAAAAAAACTAAAAATCGGGATGCTAATGTAAATGATATTAATTCATGTTTAAGGTGATGACGAGAAGACTGCAATAGAAAAATATACAGAACAAGGATGTGGAGAATGTCCTAAAAATAACAAAATCTCATGCGTTGATTGTAGTGATGGACTATGCAATACTGAAAGTCTTATTAGAAACATGCATTTTTGTTGGGACAATGATGATAATTCTGAATCTTGTGGAAACAAAAATTGTTATTATGCCGTAGGATGGGATAATAAAGGTATTAAATTTACCGTTAATTACTACTAAAATTCTATCTAGTTTCTCGGGGCTGCGGCAATAGGTACATTGACTAGATTATTAAGACTTTTTGTTTCTTGTGTTCCATTTTTGGTAATTTATAATTTATGGTGCAAATGCTTGTAAATTTATTTCACTACGAGGTAGTGATTTTCAAAAAATCATAACTTTAAGAATATCACCTGGTATTAAAATGAAGAGTAGATTCAGATCTTTATGTTGGTTATTAAGAAAGATTTTAAATTAACACCCCTAAAAATTTAATCGAAAAAAGCGACACTAATTATGACCTGACCTAATAAAGTTACCGTTAATTACTACTAAAATTTTATCTAGTTTTTCGGGGCTGCGGCAATACAATACCTGCTAATTTAAAAGATATACAATTCGTTGTATGTAACAAAAGATTATGCAATACAAAGCAATTATTTGACAATACTTTATTTTGTTTGAATAAAGGAAAAGAAGATTTGAAATATACAAAGGGAATATATAAATGTGATCAAGAATGTTTTGTTCATAGACATTTGGACGGAAAATGTGATTAAAAATATTTTACTAATTAATTGTAAATTAATAAATTTAGTGGAACAAGGTTGCGGTAAATGTCCAGTAAATAGTGAAAATTTTTGTAAAACATGTAAAACTAAATATTGTAATGAAGAAAATCAGGTTTACGAATATTGTTTGCAAAGTGATGGGAAAAGTTGTACAAAAAAATTTAATTATAATTGTTTTACTGAGAGAATAAAGGATAATAAAGGTCTTAATAAAATAAAATATTTGATAAAAAATAACAAATATTCAGTAAACAAAGGATGTGGTAATTGTCCATCTACAACATGTATAGAATGTAAAGGAAATCTTTGTAATGAAATTACGGATCCTCCATTTTACTGTTTGGATGGTGATGGAAAGAGTTTAAGAACATGCACAAAACCTGAGTGTTTTGTTTCTAAAGGTTAAAATAATATTATATTTAGTAGTTTTTACGGCCAAGGTGCAGAAGGAATAACAAAGTAAGCAGTATGGACAAAAATATTCTTGATTTCGAAATATTAACGGGTGTAAGGAAGAGAAAGATCCAGCTCGCTAGCATTTAGAACGCTCACTAGGCGGGGGTTTAGCGGATCTGTAAGTAGTGAGCAAAAGCGCCTAGCAATAACTGCCAGGAGGTCCTAGGATCGAAGCCTGCTCGGGAGTAAACATTTACCTCGCTTTTACTCGGGTATGCCAACAAGTGCCGTCACTGTTTTCTTTTACGCTTCACCTTCCACTTTTATATACTATTCCTTATCTCTATGTTTTAGCATGATTCACCTAGCTAGACAGGAGTTATCTTTATAACAGAATCATCTGTAATATGAAAAAAAATACGTAATAATAACAATATTGCAAGAGTCTAACATATATCTTCATTAAAAACTTTAAAAGTAAAGCACAAAAAATAATCGCAATTTTCAATTTACTAGGCTTAATCGGTGGTTGTGGAACTTGTGATGAAAATTCCATTAAAAGACCATGCGTTGATTGTAAAGATTTAAAGTGTAACACAAAAGAATTACTGAATAATGCATTCTTTTGTTACGAGAAAAAGAAAAATGTGAAAGAGGAAGAAGGAAGTAGGCCATGTTTGGAGAAAAAATGTTACATATCTCTTGACAGTAATACTATGAAATTTTAAAAGGAATATCAGTATAATTTTTAGTCGAACAAGGTTGTGGAAATATGCCGAAGGAAGTAAAGGATAAACAATATGCCGTTTGTGATAAATCCTTGTGCAATAATAGAAAATTTTTTGATCAAACTATATCTTGTTTGAATAAAGGAAAGGAGGAGGAGAATTATAAGAAGGGAATAAAGAGATGTAATGGGGAATGTTTTGTTTATAGAAATTCTGATGGCAAAGGTATAAATGAGTAAAAGTCATTAAAGCCATAATTAATATATAAGTTGAGCAAGGTTGTGGGGATTGTCAAGGAAAGGATTCTAAAGATTGTTATGCCTGCAAAAAGGATTATTGTAACGAAGAAAAAAATGTTTACAAACATTGTTGGGAAAATAATGGAAAGATATGTAAAAATAAATATCTGGAAGAGTGCTTTACAGAAAGAACACTGACAAATGAAGGTAATTTCTAGATGGCTATCAGATCGCTATCTTTTTTAGAGCCTCAGGTAAAAATTTTGTGATTTTAGATGAACCAAGGCGAAATATTTTTTCCATTTTTAGCGCCGCTAGCGAAAATTTGAATTTTGGAAGGCCAAATGAGAAAAGTCTTCGGGTTTTCGTTTCAGGTTGAAACCGACAGCCCTAGTCGAGTAAATATGATGTCTTAATGTCTAACAAAACTTTATATGTCTGATAAAGTTTAGTAGAATGCTTAATGTAACACAAAGGAAATAAACGTATGAAAATAAGAGTTATTAACTATTTTTACAATTATTTTAAAAGTAATTTTAATTTTTCAGTAAATAAAGGCTGCGGAAATTGTCCAAGCAAATCATGCAAGACATGCAATAAAAATCGTTGTAATGATGGAATAGGCTTAAAATATTTCTGTAGAAGCAAGGACTTGTTAGAAAACAAGAACGGTGTGAAAGAGTGTGAGAAGCCTGAATGTTACATTAAAGCTATGAATGGTAGTAAAAATGGTTGGTATTCGATTTGATTCTTTTAATAAATTGTAATAACGGTCGGGAGCTAAAAAAGCCGGGAGTCGAGACCGAGAATCAACCCGAGACCGAGTCTCGACCATCACTAATAAACTGTAAAAATATATTTAGAGTTTGATTTTGGATGTGGGGCTTGTGAAATTTCGGACTTAAACTGTGCACAATGCAATCATGGGGCTTTATGTAATACTGAATTGTTCTTCAAGAATGTAATTTATTGTTGGGAGAAGGATACGAATAACCAAAAACCTCTCAGTGTGAAAAAGGAATGTAAAAGTGAATGTTTTGTCTTGAGGGATTTAAATGGAGAAGGTTTATAAAAAATTTAAAAAAGAATATTTTATCTAGTAGAAATTTAAGTTAAACAAGGCTGTGGCAAATGTCCAAACAAAGACAGCAAATCTGACTGCAAAACTTGTAAGAAAAGATATTGTAATGTAGAAAGTCTCGTTCCAAAACAATGTTGGGGTAACAATGGGATTATATGTAAAACATCATTTGAAACTCCTTGTTTTGTAGAGAAAATGTCAAATAATAAAGGCATTAATTATTAAATATTTTTAAATTTTTTAAATTTAAAGAAAACAGAGGATGTGGAAAATGTAACTCTACATCATGTAGGGAATGTCAAGATAATCGGTGTAATTATTTAAAAGAGATTTATTATTGTAACAGTGTTGATGGAATTAATGGAGTTAAAGAATGTAGCAAGTCTGACTGTTACATTTTAAAATTGAATAATAATAAAGGTAAAATTAATTAAGGATTAATATCTGAGCATTTATTGTGTTAGTGTCCCACAAGTTTATTTCCATAAAAAATTGTCAGAGTCTAAAGTATTTGTGACAATTCACTAAACCTGAAATTTTCGCGTTCAGCCTCGGTAAGCCTTGATCTAAATACAAATATTCTGTCTACTTGGAGAAATAACAAAAAATTAGGCTACGGATCTTGAACTCAGATTTAAATCAAGTTAAATCCTGAGCAACAAAACTTAAAATACACGGTGTGTCACATACACGGTTACCCATCCCCTTTTAATATGTATACATGAAGTACAAGCAATGCCTTAGAAAGTTATGCTGATTTAGTTTAATTATTTTCACAGCAATCCCAAAAAAATTCAAAATTTTTCAGTCATGAATCGTAATGAAGAATATTATTACGATTGTGGAAAATGTCCAGTTAACAACGAAATGTTCAAGATTACATCCAATGTATCTCTCTTCAAAAAATTGGCTGGAACCAATTTAAGCGAAATACAATGTGCAGAATGCAATAATGGTCCTCTATGTAATACTGAAATGTTTTTCAATAAACGATTGTTTTGTTTGGAAAAGTCGGAGAATGAAACAAAAATAAATAAAGGGGCAAGGGCTTGTAAGGATAAATGTTTTGTTTGGAGAAATTTCAAATCTGGAAATGGTAGGAATTTTTGTTATTAGAATTAAATGATTGTCCTTGTTTATAGTAACACAAGGATGTGGAGAATGTTCAAATAAAGACAAAACAGAATGTTTAAATTGTAATGAAATTTATTGTAACACTGAACAAAAGGTTTATAAACACTGCTGGGCAGATAATAACAAAAAATGTAAAACACCTTTCAACTCTCCATGCTATACTTTGAGAAAATCAACAAATGAGGGTTTTAAATAAATTAATTTAATTAACTATACTAAATCGGTTATGTCACACTTTTTTTACAGTATTTACAAAGAAAAGGTGAATTTGTTTTGTCACGAAAATTTTTCTTTTAAAAAATAAGAGAGAAAAAGTTGTTTTTCTCTAATTTTGCATGAAAAAGTTAAGTGTAAACAAAAACATCCAACCATCTGCCATTTAGACGCGGCAGTTACCAGCCGTCTGCCTTTTATTCGCAAGCAGTAATTTAAAAAATAAATCACAGCCTTTTAGCCGCAAACACTATTAGAGCCAAATAGGGATATTGAGTATTTTAGAATTAAAAAAAATAAAAATTATTAAAGGGTGTTTGGTGATTAATTGAATACTAAGTATTTGAAGAGATGAAGGTGAATAAGGATAATAAAGTTAACGGTAGATTTGTAGGGGTTAAGTGTATATCGGGGGTTTACTGTGATTCGGGAGAGTTAATGCAGAATGATGTATGGGGGTTTGAGGATTGTAAAGAATATCGGGGATTTGCGTATTAAGAGTGTAAAAGATGGTGATAAAGGGGATATCGTGGATTGTGGGAAATCAATGGAATATTTTGACTTGAGCAAATGTATGGCGGATTTTGAGGATTAATAGGGATATCAGAGATATCAGAGAAAAAAGAGAGAAATAAAGAAGAGTTAATAGAGATTTTGGGGATATTGGGAAAAGAGTAGTATCAAGGGCTAATAGAGATATCGGGGTTTAGGGTAATTAAAAAGGCTTTCGAGGATTAGAGTGATACGCAACACAAAAAAAGAAAATTAAGTGAAAGCCTAGAAACCTAATCATCGGAGACTAAGGGATTAAGAGACAAATAAGGGGAGTTATTGCTTTGCTTTTTGGCTCAGGGATATTATGAGTTTCAGGCTAAAGGGTGTTATCAAATGTTTTGATGGGAGAAAGGGGTATTTTCTATGAAAATAAAGTTTGGAAAGTGAAATTTGTGTAATTAGGAGTATCGGAGAAGTAATTAACAGGCATATTTTGTGATTGAGGGATTTTTGAAAATAAAGGGTGATAGCTGTGATGTGTGATTAAGAGATAATTCATAAGATTAGAGTCTAATGGGTCATTCTGGGATTTTGGGGTGTTTATGAGGCATATTAGCTGATTGAGGGTGATTAATTGGTGGTGATTAAGAGAGTGGTGATTAAGCGAGAGGTGATTAAGAGAATGGTATTAAAGAGGGATATCGGAGGTTTTGGGGTTAAAACGGGTTATCTATGGTTTGAGTGCGATTAAGAGCGTTTTCATATGAGTTGGAGGCTAAAGGGTGATTCAGGGATTTTGGTGGTGATTAAGAGGATATCAAATGATTTGGGAATAAAGATATATTAGGGATTTGGGCTTGAGCAAGAGACTCTTCCCATCAATTGTGAGCCGAGTCCTGTAGCAAGTAAGATGTCGGGGATTTGAGTCCGCCAAAGTGTGAGGTTGATCTAAAAAGAATTAAAAGGTGTTGTACGAGCGTTAGGACGCGCGAAGCGCGTCCTAACGCTCGTAATATTTTAAAATCAAAAAATTTTAAAGTTAAAAAAGGATGTGGAGAGTGCCCTTTCCATACGTGTGAAGAGTGTAAAGGAAATCTTTGCAATAATCAAACAACGTTTCCTTTCTATTGCTTTGGATTTATGGGGAGTTATAAAAAATGTAACAAATCTGATTGTTTTATTGCCAAAATTGAGAAGAAGAATGGAGGTGTGTTCTTTTATTATATTTATATCCGAGGGTTAATGTTATGCACTAGAGTGTAGAGTGTTATTTAACCTAGCGCTAACAGTATAAGTACAACAAAGAATGGAATAAATTTTTTCACATGGGTAAATACAAAAATAACGAAGGTGGCAATAGTCATCAAGAATATGAAGATTAAGCAGCGATGTTCGGTCCTGGTGCCGATCAAGACTGATCGCTAATAACTGTTGCATCGTTAATGCTTGATTCTTACTGAATATTATCTTAAATGCCACTTTATGAGTTCCAAAAACCTTTATATTTAGACGAGAAAATAGACCAATTCCACTATGATTGTGGAAAATGTCCATCAGGCATTCTCAACCTTTCTCAATACATCAAGACTAAAGATCTAACACTCCAAAACAAAATAAAGAAAATAAATATGAGTAATGTTCAATGCGCCCAATGTAACAATAAACCGGCTTGTAATGCAGATACATTCTTTGAAAGTCAATTATTTTGTTGGGAAAAAGAGTTTAACAAATGGGCAGCTAAGAAGGGGAAAAAGATTTGTAAGAAGGAAATGTGCTTTATTAGTGTTGACAAAATTGAAATGAGTAAATTATAAATTTATTTGAGGAAGGTTTCCAAATTCAATACCGTGCCAAAATTCAGTTTGCAAGTTGGATAAATTTCTCAAAAATTCCATTATTTTTATTGGAAATTTTTGAGAAATTTTTTTGAATTTTTTTTTTGAAATTTTTTTTTTAAAAATTTAAAAAAAAAATTTTTTTTTCTTAAAAAAAAAAGAAATTTTCTCAAAAATTCCATTATTTTTATTTCCCAAATTTAACCACATAATACTTCTCTTATTCCGAAATTTACGTTTAAATTAAAGGCTTAGTACAAGGATGTGGTAAATGTACAGGCCAAAAAAATCTAACAAAATGCAGTAATTGTTCCAAATCTTTATGTAATACAGAAGCAGCACTTCCTCCCCCAATTAAATGTCACTTTCTTGCTGACAATTTTCTACCTCACGTTAAAATAAATAAAACATGTCATTATGTTTATGACAGTTGTTATATTGCTAGAGATGTTTTTGGAAGAGGTTATTACGAGATTTGTTTATAAAAAAGAATAAAAAAATTTTCTCTAGTTGAACAAAATTGTGGAGAATGTCCTTTAAAATATCAAAACTGTATTAAATGTAATAATGATTTTTGTAACGAAGAAACACTTTTTCACTTGACAACTATTCAAACAACAAAAATAACAACAAGTACTACAATAATTAAATTCACAAATAAAAGTGAGCTTAGCTTAGTTAATAAAACAATAGCAGCAACCATGCGTTCCGTTAAATCCAAAGCAAATCCGAATATAGATCAAATCAACTATAAATTAATTTTTGTGTATTTTTTAATTAAAATTTTAATGATTTTGTGATATTTATACTTTACTTTAAAAGTTTATAGAGTTATTATGTATATACATATAATTATTTTAAATTCAATTACGTAATAAAGGTTATTTGTTGACCCTTGGTCTTGATTCAAGACTTTTTATTTTGACTCCGTACTGCGACGTGTATGACCCCGAGCATTTGAGGTCAACCCCTAGTATAAATCCACAGTGGATTTATACTAGAGGTTGGCCTCAAACCACGCAGAAAGGATATTTAATTCAAATTTATTCAAATCTCCAAAGGATATACAATATACCGCTGATATGGAGAGACAAAAAAAATATAGATAAATGAAAAATATGTATATGTGGTAAAAAATATATGTGATTAAAAAAAATATATGTGGTCAAAAAAAAATATGTGGTGTTTGAATATGTTTTTGAGGTGCCATAATGTGAATAAAATTAAAGGCAGTAAAATAAAATAAGGTTGTATTAAACTTGTTTAAGTTTTGAAAACTTTAAAATTAACCTGAATTAATTAAATATATTTAGAAAATGAAAAATATTTGTGTTTAAAATAAAAATAAAAAAATAATTTGTGTTTAAAAATCTCAAATATTTTGTGTTTAAATTGTGGAGTTAAACAAAAACGTTGATAAGTATAAGTCGAGGAATGAAAATATAAGTCGAAAAGAAATATAAGTAAATGTAGGAAATTTAATGTGAATAAAAATACATTTTTTAATTGAAAGGATTAGAGTGAGAAAAAGCCCCCATTCATTTGTGTGATGCAATACAAATATTTTTGAATTAAATTGATATTTGTAATTTTTCTAATATATGTGGTAAACATAATCTTAAATGGATTTTAAATGTATTTATCGTATGATTAATAAAAATCTCTTTTGGGAGGAGATTCCAGATTTGTATGGTTCTGTTAAGGAATGAATTGGTTGTTTTAGAATTTTTTCTTGAAACTTGGATTACGTAATCATGTCTTCTACTGGGACGTGAGTTTAGCGTAAATAGTTCAGTGGGGTTTAAACTTGTGAGATTGAAGTATATTTTATAAATAGTGAGTAAATCTAAATAATATCGTCTGAAAAGGAGTGGTTCTAATTGGAATAGTATTAATCTATCTTTATATTTTAGTTTGGTTTTTCTACATTTATTTAGTGCGGATCGTGTATAAAATCTTTGTACTTTTTCTAATTTTTTTACTAGGTCTTTTTGTTTTGGGTTCCAGATAGGTGATGCGTACTCAAGGATTGGTAATACGTAGGTCTTAAAAATATTTCCCCAAATTTTTGGGTTATAGGTATGAATAGTTCTAAGTAATTGATGAACACGGAGGAATGCATTTCTACAGATTATATTAATGTGTTTTTTGAATGTAATTTGTTATCTACATAAATACCAAGATCCTTTACTAATTCTACTTGTTCAATTTTATGGTCCTGTATAAAGTATGGAGTTTTGGGATTTTTATTTCCAATATAGAGTACATAAGATTTGTTATTTGCTATAGCTAATCCCCATTTATGAGCCCAATCGTTAACAAGATTAATTTCATCTTGTAGTAGTTTACTATTTACCTTGTACGAATAAGTTATTTTTAGATCATCCGCATATAATGCGGGAGTAATTTGATTTCCTAATTTGGCTGGAAGGTCGTTTATATAAATTGTAAATAGAAGGGGACCTAGAATAGTACCTTGCGGTACACCAGAATGAGTATAAAAAATCTTTGATGTTTCATTATTAATCCTAACAGAGAATGTTCTATTGTAAAGGAAATTCTTGATCCATCTATAAATCTTGCCCCTTATACCGTAAAAATGTAATTTACCTAATAAATAGTTTATTGGGACTTTATCGAATGCTTTTTGAAAATCAAAATAAATTATGTCGGTATTTTGGTTATTAAGTAATCCTTCATACCATTTGGTAAGGATTGATATCATTTGGGTTGTTGTGGAACGTTTAGGAATAAAACCAAATTGGTGTTGCGAAAAAAAATTATTTTTCATAAAAAATTGTAATATTTCAGAACTTAGTATTTTTTCAAAAACCCTACAAGTTGTTGAGGTGAGTGATATAGGTCGATAGTTTTGAATATGACTTTTATTCCCATTCTTAAATATGGGAATTATTGTCGAGTGTTTCCATTCTTCTGGAATATCTCCAGAATCGAGAGAAATCCTGAATAATTCACAAAGCGTAGGTGCAAAAATATCATAACAGTTTCTTAGAATCTTATAGGATATATCCTCATGAGTAGAAGAATTTTTATTTGGAAGAGACTTTAGTGTATTTGCTACGGAAAGTATGTCAAAATCAATATCGTCTAGTGTATTCTCATTATTAATTAATAAGGGAGGTTTATCATAGTAGGACCCGCATATATTATTAAAAATTTCAGAAAAATGAATTCCAAATAATTCGGTTTTTTTGGAATCATCAAAGATATATTTATTATCGTGTAACAGAACAGGGATATTTTGTTTAGGTTTTAACGATTTTTTAATAAAATTATTAATTAATTTTCTATTATTGGAGATTAAAGAAATTTTGGAATTTAAGTAGTTTTTAATAAGATACTTTGTTCTGTTACAGACCTTATTATATTCATTCTTTGAACATTGATTTTGCTTGAGGAGGTTAAAAAGGTTCTGTTTATCCTTAATTGATTTTTTTATGTAGCTTGGGTATTTAAAACCAGATTTTTCTTTGACTGAAATGAACGGAATATATTGTTCAGTAATAGACTGAACAAGATTATAAAAGTTATTGAATTTCTCGTTAATCGTATTTTCTATATTGGGTGAGATTTCATTGAATCCTAGATAGTAAGCTAGAATAGGTTTAATGCGGTTAATGTTTTCAATATTAAATTCCCTGTATTGATGGATTGTATTCTGGTTCTTACTTATATTAATATTGAAGCGAATTGAAAAATGGTCCGAATTAGAAAAGCTTTTATCTATATGAATTTCCCTAATTAGATTGTCTTTATTAGTAATGATTAAATCCAATATAGACCCAGATATGTGAGTAGGAGCAGTTATAAGCTGTTTATATCCGAAATTCATAAGAAAGTCCAAAAATAATGTATCATTTGCTATAGAGGAGACATATTCTTTCCATATTATTTTTGGTTTATTTAAGTCCCCACAGATTATAGTATTGTGAGTGTAGTATTTAGTGAGTGTTTTAATAAGTTTAACATTAGAAGTATTTTTAAGATTTGGTGGAAAATAAATGCAAATAAGTCGAACATTTGTAAACCCTTTTTTAAGGATATCTATTATAATCATTTCATAACCCGATTGAGCTTCTTTATAGATCTCAACAGCTTGAATAGGGTTCTTAATTAAAATTAGGACGCCACCACCCCTTGTTTTTGTGGTTCGATTGCAAGCGAAAACCGAAAACATTCCATTGAAAGTTAATTCATTCGTAGTTATGAGATTATCATGAATCTAAGTTTCAGTTACACATATAATGTCAAAAGAGTTGAGTAAAATAAAGTTTTTAAACTCTTTAATTTTATTAATTAGGGACCGACTATTGAAAAGAATCGATTTAAGATTATGTTTAGAGTTATTACTTTGTGTATTTTGTATTGCACCATTACAATGAGTAGTTGTTAGAGTAGTTGGTCAGAAAATAGACGTATAGGGAAGTGATTGATAGTTTCTATTAGAAAATGAATTTTCCCAGGCAAAATTTTGTCTCCCCCATTTATCCTATGCAAGAGTTTTACGAAAAGTAGAAATATTTTCACGGAGAATAACAGTATTAGCGTAAATTACCCAATCACCATTATCTTCCATTCGTTTTTGTTTACATTTGCTTTGTAATTCCTTTCGTGCATTGCGTTGCTCTGTAGTCATTGATTCACGAATATATAAATTATGAAAACCAGGATGTTGTTTATGTGTATTACGATGATGTAACCAAGCACGGAGTGTGGCTTTCTGAAAATAAGAAGCTGGAAAAACGCATTTTACAAGTGGGGGAGCACCGTTCCGGGTTGGGTGGTCCTTGCCAAGCCTATAAACAGACTGAGGGCAAATCTCGATCCCCAACTTATCGAGAATACATGTGACATTATTTCGGTCTTCTTGAGCACGTGCAGATGGAAGTGGTTGTACTGAGGTGGGAAGGCCAGAAATTACAATAGAACGCTGCCTCTCCTTTTCTGAGATTGCGTTGTCAATATCAAGTGTAGAAATAGTCTGTTGTTGGGACATATCAGATATAATGCAAGCTGCGGTTTTAAGGAGGTTACCAAGTTGAGAAATAATTGTGCGAGCCGCAGGAGAAATGGATGTGTCGTCTTGTATTTGATCGAAATTTAAGCTAGAAATTTGATCGAGAAATTGTTGACGCTTGGCAGGAAGGTCTGGAGAAGTAGTTGTCAAAGGCCGTTTAGTTGCTGATTTATTCAAAAAATCAGTATGTGGTGTTTGAATATGTTTCTGAGGTGCCATAATGTGAACAAAATTAAAGGCAGTAAAATAAAATAAGGTTGTATTAAACTTGTTTAAGTTTTGAAAACTTTAAAATTAACCTGAATTAATTAAATATATTTAGAAAATGAAAAATATTTGTGTTTAAAATAAAAATAAAAAAATAATTTGTGTTTAAAAATCTCAAATATTTTGTGTTTAAATTGTGGAGTTAAACAAAAACGTTGATAAGTATAAGTCGAGGAATGAAAATATAAGTCGAAAAGAAATATAAGTAAATGTAGGAAATTTAATGTGAATAAAAATACATTTTTTAATTGAAAGGATTAGAGTGAGAAAAAGCCCCCATTCATTTGTGTGATGCAATACAAATATTTTTGAATTAAATTGATATTTGTAATTTTTCTAATATATGTGGTAAACATAATCTTAAATGGATTTTAAATGTATTTATCGTATGATTAATAAAAATCTCTTTTGGGAGGAGATTCCAGATTTGTATGGTTCTGTTAAGGAATGAATTGGTTGTTTTAGAATTTTTTCTTGAAACTTGGATTACGTAATCATGTCTTCTACTGGGACGTGAGTTTAGCGTAAATAGTTCAGTGGGGTTTAAACTTGTGAGATTGAAGTATATTTTATAAATAGTGAGTAAATCTAAATAATATCGTCTGAAAAGGAGTGGTTCTAATTGGAATAGTATTAATCTATCTTTATATTTTAGTTTGGTTTTTCTACATTTATTTAGTGCGGATCGTGTATAAAATCTTTGTACTTTTTCTAATTTTTTTACTTCTCTTATTCCGAAATTTACGTTTAAATTAAAGGCTTAGTACAAGGATGTGATAAATGTACAGGCCAAAAAAATCTAACAAAATGCAGTAATTGTTCCAAATCTTTATGTAATACAGAAGCAGCACTTCCTCCCCCAATTAAATGTCACTTTCTTGCTGACAATTTTCTACCTCACGTTAAAATAAATAAAACATGTCACTATGTTTATGACAGTTGTTATATTGCTAGAGATGTTTTTGGAAAAGGTTATTACGAGATTTGTTTATAAAAAAGAATAAAAAAATTTTCTCTAGTTGAACAAAATTGTGGAGAATGTCCTTTAAAATATCAAAACTGTATTAAATGTAATAATGATTTTTGTAACGAAGAAACACTTTTTCACTTGACAACTATTCAAACAACAAAAATAACAACAAGTACTACAATAATTAAATTCACAAATAAAAGTGAGCTTAGCTTAGTTAATAAAACAATAGCAGCAACCATGCGTTCCGTTAAATCCAAAGCAAATCCGAATATAGATCAAATCAACTATAAATTAATTTTTGTGTATTTTTTAATTAAAATTTTAATGATTTTGTGATATTTATACTTTACTTTAAAAGTTTATAGAGTTATTATGTATATACATATAATTATTTTAAATTCAATTACGTAATAAAGGTTATTTGTTGACCCTTGGTCTTGATTCAAGACTTTTTATTTTGACTCCGTACTGCGACGTGTATGACCCCGAGCATTTGAGGTCAACCCCTAGTATAAATCCACAGTGGATTTATACTAGAGGTTGACCTCAAACCACGCAGAAAGGATATTTAAAAATAGATAATACTTTAAAAAAGTCTAAAAATTGAAAATAATTGTGTGAATATTTTTTTTTGTAAATATAAATTTTTTGTTTATAAAAAAATAAAAAATAAAGCAAAAATTAAACGATATAAAAGTTTAAATTGTATGATGGTAGGATTAATAAAAGTAGCGGAGATTTTCTTGATTCTCTCTTTAATGTAGGTCAAAAATCTTACTATTATCGAAAAAATTTTTAGGATTGAGGCACTGTCGATAATTTTCATAAAGAGAGAAGTAACAGGAAAAATATCTAATAAATACTTCTAATAAAAAATCAATTTAAATCGCTTTCGATCAGTTAATCCTGAATTCATTTTTTAAAGCACCAAGGGTTTCAGTTGCTAGGTGGCTGTTGATTTAAAATTTAATTAATAATTTTATATAATAATCAGGGATAGGATTTTAGACTATTTTGCGAGAAGATAGACTCTGTTAGGATGGCGCTTTTATATAAAAGGCGCAGCATTTTAGTATGTCCGGGCCGATCCAAAAAATGACGGTAATTTTAGTTTTTTATTTGCTAGTTTCTAGCATTACTAGTTTAAATTTTTTTCAAATATAACCTGTTGCAGAAAATTTAAAACAGAAGTAATCGAATTTTCTAGTTGAGTAAGCTATCCATAAATTTTATTTATTTAGTTATTCACAAGTTTAATTTATTTTTTAGAGTTATTTCTGGGATTACCTATATATTTAAACGAGTCTCTAAGCTTTCTTATTGAATATTTATAAGAGTTAATGAATTAAAAAATGAGGGGTTTTACGTTATGAATTGTTTTAACAATGTATGTATGAAATTAAAAGGTCATAAAAATCTACTAAAATCAAAAATCCACGAAATCTGATTGTTTTCAGCTGATAGAATCAGAATGCTTGCCCTACAAGCGTGAATTCCCTTAATAAACACATCAAATTTTTCCTATAAAGTTAAAAACCTAGAATGTTACAAATTTTATAATTATTAATAGGGATCGGATTTTTAGGTCGTAAAAACCTTAAAATAGGTACCTCAAAAATGCCAAATAATTTCAATTTTAGTGCTATTTTAGGTTGCAAAACGCCAAAATAGGTTCAAATAGGTGATAATAACTCACTGTAAACAAAAGATTTTCAAGAAATAACAACGGATTTGAGCTCAATTCATCAGGACTATTTCGCAGAAAAAATAGGTTATAACCTAAAAATCCGATCCCTAATTATTAATATATTTACACGGGTTTGTAGTCTGCTATTATCAATAATTGCTGGAACCAACTCAAAATCACTCCTCATTGTTTGATATTGTTGGAGAAGGTTTAGAGTTTGTTGGATCTATAAATATTTATTTATTTTATTTTTAAAATGTCAAATTTATTTTTATTCGAGCTTGCAAACTACGGTATAAACTCAAATAATTACATAAGGTAATTATTCTAATATAAGAAATTTGGAACTAAATGCTTAAATTTAAGCATAAATTTTTAATATTCAATAATAAAATTTCGAGTAGCAAACTCTTCATGATTTAAAATTTCTTGGTGATAACGGATCACTGGATCTCAAGATTCTAGATATTACCATACACTCAATCTTATTAAATTCATTATATATTTGGAAGTATATACCATTTTAAAGATTAATTAATATATAATGTAAATTAAACCAGATATTCAGATCTTTCTGTAGTCGACTGCAATTCTGCAACCAAATTATTGTACCCTTGCGTAAGATTAACCATGCTCATTCTTGCCTAAAAATTACTTTAAATTTTTGACTTTTTCTCTAAATTTAAGCTTGCAGCTCTTAAAGGACAATCCGTAAATGAGATTTTGTCAAAAAGATCAATTCCGTACAATCTTTACTTTTAATAAAAATTTCAGTGCCAGATTGAAGTTCAGTGATTTAATGTTGGATAGCAAGGCCTGATTTTGATATCAGTGATTTAGTAAGCCGCGCTATAAGCAAAAATTTTACTGCCCTGATTGCAAAAATTTACTGCTCCTGTTTGCAAGGACAGAATTGACCCTTTTCTGTTTAAACCCCAAATTACTGTGAATGTGTAATCCTAGTCTAAAATAGATTATCTAATATAACCTGATTTAAAATTTCACTATCAATATCTGCTACCAATTGTGAAATATTTTCTCGCATTACTGCACGCTATTGAATATTTTTTTGTAAAAATAAAGATAATTTATAAGTTGATAATTTAATATTCTGAGGTTCAATGTCATTAAATATTTGATTTTCAGAGACCTATTGCTCGACTTTTCCAAAACCGAAATATGTAAATTAGTACGTGCATTTTCATTTTAAAGTGGATTTCCATTGGGATCAAATTGAAATAGGAATGGTGAATTCAATTACATTGAAATTAAATTACTTTTTATTAAAATTTCAAGTATAGAGCTATCCAATTTTTTTGTGAAGATAGGTAATGTGTATATTAACAAATTTATAAATTATGAGTACTAAATTTACATTATTTCTCGTCATTCCTTGAGCCGATGCATATTGCTGTTCAAAATTTAGAGCATGCAGTGCCTAGAAAAATTTATTTTTAAAATAATTAACAAAATAAATTGGATTAGCTTTTTAAGTATTATTTTTTCTGAACATGACAAAAGTAGAAAATAGGGGAATATAGGGCGAAAAGGTCAAAAATAGGGCAATGGCCAGTAAATAGGGTATAAAGACAACACCGTAACTAATATTTACTATCCGAGGATTTTATAAATTTATAATGATAAATTTAACCAAATTATGCAATTCAATAATATGATGTCCTTGTCTATAGATATTAAATTGAGCGTTTAGTTCCTCAGATGTTTCTTGAATTAAAGCAAGAGCCCTTCTTTCCTAGAAATTTATTTTGAATTTTTATTTTTTTAATATAAACTCAAAATATTTTTAAATAAATTTGAATGAAGTCTAACTTCTTACTCATTTCGGAAAACATTACATACAAATTGACCTCCGTACTTCGTATATTTAAAATGTACTTATCTGTAAGTACTTATAAATTGACTTTTTGGTCAAAAAATTAAATTTAACATTAAATTTCAAAATATAGCCTGGGGGTTAAAGTTGAAGAGATATGGCTGGGCCTCATAATTTCTCAAAATTTCGTTTTTGGCGCTAAAAACTCATTTAACATAACCTTATAAGAGACTTGAGCATAATGAATTTTGAAATTGTATTTTTGTAGCTCCTATGTAACCCTGGCCTAGTGCCCTGGTGGTCTTATCTAACCAATCAAACACGCTTACTTAGAAGAAATCTGAAGGAAATTATAGATTCTTTTCACACTTCCACAGCAGGAATAAAAATGATACGGAGTTAAATGAAATGGTCGGGGTCGGATCGTCAGCGTTAAAGGGTTAGAATTGGTTCGAAAATTTTGGGATTTATAAATTGAATAATTTCTGTTCCAGAAAATAGTCGATTTTGAGTAGACGTTCAAAGTAAACGGGCCATCTAACCGAAACTTGAGTAAAAATAAATAAAATCTTAAGGTCCGTAAGGTTTGCGCAACATGAGTAACCTGTTCTCTTCTGCTTACAGCCCTACCATTATTCGACACAACATCGAATACCCAAACTGTCAACAAAAGAATAAAAGTAATAATAATTTTAATGCTAATCAAAGACATTTTGTTTAGAGCTTTCAAATGATGTAAGAATTATAAAAAAATTCTGAATTTTTAAAAGTTACAAACAAGGAATGAATTATGGCGACAAAAAAATAAAAAAATGGTGGATATTGAAATAGTTTGATTATAATTAATTAACTATGACTTGAAAATATGTTATAAGAAACAAATATGATCGACTTTTAATTAATTTAGATTTGTTTAAAGTTTAAAAAATATTTATTGAAATTATGAAACTATGGGCGTTTCTTTCAACAATTTCAACGGAAAAATATTTAAAAAATTATAAAGTCCGTTAAGAAATTATAAGACCACGCAGTTTTTTGGTGTTACATTTACTTACTGTGTAACAACTGAGCCCCAATTTTTTCTATTAGTAAATACTCTATAAATATTAGGATTTTGAGAGTTTCAAAAATTTTTAATCAAATCTAAATTTTTTATGAATTTTTTTTCAAAATTTGGGGTGTTAAGAAATTATAAGACCAAAACTCAGGCAAGTTTTCGAAGATGAGTTTGGCTCTTTGGTTTACAGAGGCTGAACGCCCGCCCCGCTCAAACTTTAATATAAAATATTTAAATAAAATAAAAACTAAAAAATATTATTATGAAAATACATAATAACAAAAAATTTAGATAGGAGGAAGTAAAGTGGGCAAATTTTTAAATTTTTTAAATTAATTTTTTAAAATTTTAAATTTTTTAATTAAGGAAGTATTTTTTTTTCCATTGTCTAACTTAAATTTTTTTAAAGCGGAAGCTGGGAGTCGATAAATTTTTTTGTATAATGCCAAAAATCAATTTCAAATTTTATCTTGCTAATGCTAAGAGGTAATTCAATCAATTAAAAATTTTTTAAATTTAAAGGAAGAATTTAATTTAAAAAAAAAGATTTTTGCAAAAGTTTTAAGCAATGCATGGAAAAAGAATGAAGATAAAAATTAAAAGAATTTGCGCTTCAATTTAATTGAATTCTCATGGGTTGCCATTTAAAACCGAAAATTTTTGTCTACTATTATTTAAAAAATTTAAACAAAAGAATAAGAACTTACAAAACATCAAAATTAATACCTAATTTATAACTCAAATTGAATGACAGTCATTCTATTTTTCAATACCCCAGAAATTTGTCATTCAATTACAAATGAGGATAGAAATGAAAAAAAACTTGGAAGACCAATAAAAATTCATTTTTTTTCCAGCGCCGCATCAAAAATCCTTTTTTTTATATAAAAATTGCAAGAAAAATGGGAAAAGGCTGTATTTTACCCGGTGGCCCATTCAGAAATGGGCCATTCGATTCGTCTCGGCGAGCTTAGTCGAATAGTAACACCTTATAACCCGAGAACCTATAGGGGGAGTAGGCACATTTTTGTGATGAAAAATTGAATTTTTTAAATGAAAGTTCATTCGAAAGAGCTTCTACGGTTTTTAGTTGCCTATATCTCGGTCCACTCAAGTCGGATTTCTTTGATTTTGTGTAATTCGGCTCGACTCGATGAGCCCTTTCGAATGAGCTATCATTTAAAAAATCCAATTTTTCACCCCAAAAATGTTCTTACCCTCCCCTATGGTTTTTTTGGTTTGAAAGGTCAGTGACATTGCAGATTAAAACCCTAAGTTTGTGTATATATAGAAACATAAATTTGTTTTAAATACTTTTTTCACCAAAAAATATCAAAATAGGGATAAAAAATGTTAGCAACAAAAATATTCAGAGTTAAAAATTAACAAAAATCATAATGCTTGATTATAGGGAATTAAAAATTTTATAAATTAAAAAGAGGATGTAAATTGGTCAAAGGAAAGTAACAAAAATTTCAAAAATAATTTAAGAGGTAAAGAAAAACAATTTTAAATAAAGATCAAAAAGATGATGAAAAATATACCGTAATGTTTCTAATAGAAGCCCATGCCCTAATAGAAGCCCACTCAAGGCGGGGTATTGAAAAATAAACGCCCATGCCCTAATAGAGCCCACTCAAGGAGGGGTATTAAAAAATAGACGCCCATGCCCTATTAGAAGCCCAGTCAATGAGGGGTATTGAAAAATAAACGCCCATGCACTATTAGAAGCCCAGTCAATGAATGGTATTAAAAAATAGACGCCCAGGGCTTGTATAGGAAACATTACGGTAAATCCATTTTTAAATTAATAAAAAATAAAAAAATTCTTCACGTTTTTTGTATTTGCGCAAGGAATGAGCACAATAAAAAAATCTTACAAACTCAAAAACTAAATAAAAACTATATAATTAGATATTATCTTGAATCTCCTGTGAATTTAGACTAAAAAATTAGCTAGTAATAATTTTAGATTAATTATTTCTACAAAATATTTTTGAGTATTGTAAGCAAAAAAATTTGTGCTTATCCCTTGCTGATTTCCATAAAACCTAATTTTGGGGAAAAATAACGGTAATTGTCCAGTTCGCTATCCACCTGTCTGCTTTTTTCACTTGGAAAAGAAAGAGAAATAAGGATTGTATTCTAATGCCTAAGATCTCATTTCTGACAACTCAATTTAATCTTCAAAAGCCGAAGGCCTTGTATATTCGAGTATCTGCAGCGAAAAATTCGATCCAAAATTTTCTTCAAAGGAATTATTTGTAGGTCAAGAAGGGGTAAAACTGAAGTAAATTGTATCGTTATTTATTTTTATAAAATAGGTTGTGTTTTTTTATTTATAAAATTATGTTCTCACTTAACTAAATATTAATTCTTTACTTTTCTCCTTCTATTCCCAGAGGAAGAAGTTTTCTCTATAATTGAGAACGAAAAATGGGAAATAAAGAGGGAAGAAAAGTGGCATTCCATTTGTGGATAGGTGGATAACGAACTGGACATTTACCAATAACAAGCGTGACCTTAAAAATATAATTTGAATATATTCCCAAAATTTGAATATAAATATGCAATATCTTTTAAAGATAAATTTTCATATGAAGCTACATTTAGTTAGTTGGCTCTTGTTCATTTTTCTTGTCTTGTAAATTTTATTGGATTGCCTATTTTGGGTGGTCAAATAAAATTGAAAAAGAGCCAATAAATATAAAAAAATCTTGATAAATTAAATAAAATTGTAATAATGTTCAAATTATCTAATAATGCCGGAATACGAATTTTGGATACCCAGATTAGTTACTCCTCATTTTAAATATGATTTTTCATTTGTAATTGAATCTTAATTCGTGTTCGACATTAGCTAAATTTTTAAAATTTTTCGAAAATAAAAAAAATCTTTTTTTTTGTTTAGAGTTTTTACCTTTTTTTGTTGTTTTTTCTGTTTTTGTATAATGAACTCTTTGAGTTTTTAATTTTTTTCCTTTTGTGATATGTTACTTCGAAATGATTTTAAAATATTTTTTGTTGTTTTTTTTCAAAATACAACGTTTAAAAAAATACAAAGTTATTTTTTGTATTTTTGTGTTTTGTTGTGTTTTTTTGTATTTTTGTGTTTTGTTGTGTTTTTTTGTATTTTTGTGTTTTGTTGTGTTTTTTTTTTTGTATTTTTGTGTTTTGTTGTGTTTTTTTTGTATTTTTGTGTTTTGTTGTGTTTTTTGTATTTTTGTGTTTTGTTGTGTTTTTTGTATTTTTGTGTTTTGTTGTGTTTTTTTGTATTTTTGTGTTTTGTTGTGTTTTTTTGTATTTTTGTGTTTTGTTGTGTTTTTTTGTATTTTTGTGTTTTGTTGTATTTTTTTGTATTTTGTTTTTGTTGTGTTTTTTTGTATTTTTGTGTTTTGTTGTGTTTTTTTGTATTTTTTGTGTTTTGTTGTGTTTTTTTGTATTTTTGTGGTTTGTTGTGTTTTTTTGTATTTTGGTTTTTTTTGTATTTTTGTGTTTTGTTGTGTTTTTTTGTATTTTTGTGTTTTGTTGTGTTTTTTTTGTGTTTTGGTGTTTTTTTTTTGTATTTTTGTGTTTTGTTGTGTTTTTTTTGTATTTTTGTGTTTTTTGTATTTTTGTGTTTTGGTGTTTTTTTTTGTATTTTTGTGTTTTGTTGTGTTTTTTTGTATTTTTGTGTTTTGTTGTGTTTTTTTGTATTTTGTTTTTGTTCTGTTTTTTTGTGTTTTGTTGTGTTTTTTTGTATTTTTGTATTTTTGTATTTTTGTGTTTTGTTGTGTTTTTTTGTATTTTGTTTTTGTTGTGTTTTTTTGTGTTTTGTTGTGTTTTTTTGTATTTTTGTGGTTTGTTGTGTTTTTTTTGTATTTTTGTGTTTTGTTGTGTTTTTTTGTATTTTTGTGTTTTGTTGTGTTTTTTTGTATTTTTGTGTTTTGTTGTGTTTTTTTGTATTTTTGTGTTTTGTTGTGTTTTTTTGTATTTTGTCTTTGTTGTGTTTTTTTGTATTTTTGTGTTTTGTTGTGTTTTTTTGTATTTTTTGTGTTTTGTTGTGTTTTTTTGTATTTTTGTGGTTTGTTGTGTTTTTTTGTATTTTTGTGTTTTTTTGTGTTTTGTTGTGTTTTTTTGTATTTTGGTTTTTTTGTGTTTTGTTGTGTTTTTTTGTATTTTTGTGTTTTGTTGTGTTTTTTTGTGTTTTGGTGTTTTTGTTGTGTTTTTTTGTGTTTTGGTGTTTTTTTTTTTGTATTTTTGTGTTTTGTTGTGTTTTTTTTGTATTTTTGTGTTTTTTGTATTTTTGTGTTTTGGTGTTTTTTTTGTATTTTTGTGTTTTGTTGTGTTTTTTTGTATTTTTGTGTTTTGTTGTGTTTTTTTGTATTTTGTTTTTGTTCTGTTTTTTTGTGTTTTGTTGTGTTTTTTTGTATTTTTGTATTTTTGTGTTTTGTTGTGTTTTTTTGTATTTTGTTTTTGTTGTGTTTTTTTGTGTTTTGTTGTATTTTTGTGGTTTGTTGTGTTTTTTTTGTATTTTTGTGTTTTGTTGTGATTTTTGAATTTTCTTTTCAATCATAACTTTACATTTTCCCAAAATTTAATAAAACTTTTGTATTCAATGAATATGTACTGCAATAAGATAAAATCCTAAAGCGTAAACAGCAACAAGAGACAAAACAATTATCAACGTAAACCATGGTCCACAATCCCATTCAACATAACGTTTTTTTCGAATATTGTTTTGACTTCCAATTACATTATTTAAAATATCGTTAAGGCATCCTTGATTTTTAAAATTAGTTTTATCATCCGCATTGTGGAAACTTATTGTTGTTTCACATGTTAGATCACTTGATTTGTTTTGACAGAAATTATCTAAAATAATTTTAAGCTTTTTATATTTTTTTACATTGGTGATTTATTTAATTGAGTTATTTAAGAATTAGGATTATAAACATAATTTAAGGGCAGGCTGAAATTTGCGGACCGAGTTTTGCGGACCGAAACTTGCGGACCCGACGAATTTCTCAAAACATAGCTCATTCAAAAGAGCTCGACGAGCTGAGTCGAGTGACATCAAAATCATCGTGATTGTACAAGAGTGGACAAAGTTACGATAGAAAAACAAAAACCTAAACCTATGGTCCGCAAAAGTCGGTCCGCAAGTTTCGCACTACCAATTTAAGCCAATAACTAAAGAATGGCATCAGAACAAGAGACAATCTATAAAAACGCAGCGCAATACAACATTTAACGCAAATAACGCAATGCGCCCACACTGGTCTCAGAGATGTAGGTGAATAAATAAAAACTTTATCTAACCTAAAGCAAATACTGAGTTCAAATGTTTTATATACTTAAAATAATTTATTTTCGGTTAATTATTTTGTAAAGTATAGAAAATTTTCATCTTTTTATCATAGAAGCAAATATATGTATCCCAAAAGACAATAGAAGTTATACTATAATAACTGAAAACATTAATGAGAACTGCACATCTATAATATCTTAAATTAGGGCTCCGATTCGTACTTTATTTGAAAGTATTGTAAATTGAATTCGTACTTTATTCAAAGTATATACTTTAAAATCAACATTTTGGCAAAAAATAGAAGAAATCTGGCTTAAGGACCTCCAAAATTCTCAAAATTTTCGCCTGCGGCGCAAAAAATAGAAGACTTTTTGGCGCCTTTGACGCCACAAAAAAGTGAATTGAAATTCACAAAATGCTCAGTGGAAACAAGAAATTATTAGTAGATTCATTTAGGAGAAGAATATAAAAGATTTAAGCCGAATAAATATTTTCTAATTTAATTTGGGGGTGTACTTTATATTTGGAAATTTTGTCCCTATGTAATTTGAAATCGAGATTTTTATACTTTTGATTGGCATTTTGTCGATGAGAACCCTATCTTAAATCTATTTTAAAATAGGAAACAACCTTTTTGTGTTTTATGAATACTTCGGGAGTAACGGAGATTATGATAGTTTACAGGTATTCCTATAGCCACATTTGGATTTTCATCGTAGTATTGTGGGTATCCTTGATAATGATGAGGTTGGCTTGGCTCAGGATTAAGATGCGGTAGTTCAATTTCGTGTTGTTGAGGAATTGTTGGAGAGTTCTGACGTCGACGTAAAAGATTTTGAAAATCATCAATTTCGGGGAATCGACATTTTAAATCCGCCAATCCTGTTGCGAAAAAAGAGAATACAACAACTCCGATAAGGCTAAGAATTCCATGTAAAATCATTGCATTAGCCTTGTGACTTAAATCTAGACAATTACCATAGCAGCGTCGTTTCTTTCGAATCAAATACGATGAATTAGGTTTGAAAGCATTCTGAAATTAAGACATTAAACCAGGGCTTAGATTTCTGCGGATTTTTCCTCATTTTGTGGTCTTTTGAGGATTTTTTATATTTTTCGAATTTTTGATATACAATGCGGATTTTTAAAAATTCGAGATCGAAGACCTGCATTAAACTCTATATAAAAGTTAACTCTTTAGAATTTTTTTATTTTCTCCTCTTTTTGCTTAGAATATCTAATCAGAATAATGAAGGTCTTTAAATCTTTCTTAAATAGTCTTAAAATAACTTTGCTTTGCGGTTAAAATTTTTTTGACCAGTGATGCTTTGATTTTTTATTTTAAATAAATTTAAACCAACTTTAATTTCTCGATCAAAATACTTTGTCAAAATTGGCCAATCATTTTTCTTATAATTTTTATCTGGGTTTTCGTTCAATTTGTTTTTAAGATTACTCATAAATTCCTTTATATATTTAATTATTTCTTTAACAGATTTTTGAAGTTCGTTCTTTGTCGTTTTGTTTAAATTGGCTGTTTCTCTATCACTCTCTTCTTTAGTTAAAATATTTTCCCCATTTTCATCAATTTTTATAGCATTGCTGAAGAATGTTAAATAACGAAATAGTTCTAAAAAATCTTTTTTAAATTTATTTTTATCATTCCAATTGTTGAGAACATTGCTGAGAAGACCTTGTAATTTCTCCGACAGTTTTTCTCCGTGCTTTTTGATTTTATTGAGTTTAAAATAGAGCTTTTCTATAGACGTTTTCTTCATTATAAAATTTTCAATAACAACCACAAACGAATTAATTTGTTTAAACTCATTTAGGAAAACAATGTTTTTGCTGTTTGAAGCTTTATTTCTTATCCAATCAATTGGTCTCTTCAAATAATTGAATATTTTCTCAATTAAACGATCCACAAAACTTTTATTCTCCCCATTATCAAAAAGCTGTATTGCTCGAAAATCAACAAATTCAGGCGAGAAATTGTTACTGGAATCTCCACTTACTGAAAAAATAATAATTTTTTAGTCGAGATACAAGATAAAGCTGAATACGACACCATTTATAAAGTTAATAAATGAACAAATGTAAGTATAAAATAAAAAATACTCACATTTAAAATCAACACCATTAATCAAATTTATCATTACACTGATCAGGTCATTAACAAAATTACTGTGTTGTTTAGACAATTTTATAGAAATTTCATTGAACAATTTTTTGATCGAATCAAAATTAATTGATTTAATCTTGTCTAATTGCTCGTTAGATATTTTTAAAACAATGACTTTATCTTTGCTCTCGTTATCATCTAGTTTTTCCACAACATGATTCAGTGCTAGAGACAATGCTAAATATGCTGCACGAAGATGATTCGAGATAAAAATAATCAAGTCATTTCCCTTCTGATTGTTTATCTTCCCAGTAATCAATGTATTCAACTGCACCAAAATTCCATCATTTATCTTTTCAATAAGGTCTATGAGGATGGAAGAGCCTGGTACTTTATTCAATGCATTAAAGAGTTTATCATTTGTAATTATAACTTTTTTGTTGTCAGTTTTGATGTTAACAAGACTTTCAACATTTGTTAAAGCATTTGTGAATGCTACAACATTTTCTCCATAATGTTCAATGAAGCGATTGTAGGACATGACTTGTGAAGCATTTTCTGAAAATACCAAATGAAGATAAAAAGATTTAAGGACTCGATACATTATCCATCGAAGGATATATCACTTACCAAGATTTAAAAGGCGTTTGCACGCGTATTTGAAAACTTTGCCATTCCATCCTTGAAGATTAAAATAAGCATTGTTAATTTTATCCTCAAGCTCTTTCTTTTCATTTACTTTCATTAAATGGTTAATACTTTCCTCCTCAATGCTATATGAGAGAATAAGTGTTTGGATCAGGTTATTCACATGTAAGGATGTCTTTTCTTGTTTTTGATTTTCAAAAGCTTTCATTGCACAATTGAAACGAAGAAGAAAGAAACTATTTAGAGCTTTTTTATTTTCCAACATTTCCATGTAATGGGAAATAGTAGGGTTCTCTAGGCACCTTTGCTCAGAATTTTTCATATAATTCTGAATCTTTTTCATCGGATTGTTTAACCATCCAATCTAAATTTTTAGAAATATTTTAGAGCCATTCAAGGATTAGAAGAAACTTTCAAGAATTTACCTTATCTGCTGTTGGCTTTTCATTGCAATTTGGATCAAAACGCCAATTCAAAAAATGTTCAAGTTTTTCACCATCGAACACATTTTGACCTTTTGAAAACTCTCCAAAATCAATTTTATCATTATCCAATTTAACCAATTTTAAATTTGGATGAAGAGTTATCATAATCTTCATTGCCACATTTAAATCCTCTAATTTTTGAGTGGAAACAATTTCTAATAAAGTATTTGTGTCTTTATTTTGAATTGATTCGTACATTATAGTTGCAATATACAAAGGTTTGGTAAGCAGAAATGCTCCAAGAAGCTTTTTGTTAATCTCTGAGAATTCCAAATGTATAGAATTTTTCATTTGAAAAAGCCCCTTTTCTTTATTGAAAAAATTATCAACACATTCGATATAAAGATTCAAATGAGTTTTTGCGTCATCATTTTTAATTCCTCCATTGAGAAGTTCCTAAAAATATTTTTGGTAATAGTTTGGAATTCGCCCCCTTTTTTTCACCGTTTCCTGACCATTTTGAGCTTTTTTGTTTGATACATAATTTATATATCATTCGACTCAGCTCTTCGAGCTGAGTCGAATGAACCATGATTGGCTAAATCTGATCATACTTACCAAAATTATGAAGCTAAATCCTTATTGGGAACAGAATTGCTTCGTAATCGAAAATTTTTTTTCGTAATCGTAATTCGTAATTTTTAAAAATATTTAATTTTATTTAAAAAATCATTTAATAATAATTGATGATACTCCTTTTAATCGCTCTAAGTCATCTTATTTCTCTGATATTACTTCAAATGGCAATTAATTCCCTGAAATCCCTCTTAATCGCCTTAATCCTCCAATATCTCTTCAATCAATCAAGCGATATCACCGTCCCAGATTAAGGGTTTGATATCATAATATCTATCATTCTCACTTAATCCTGAGAGAATTTAAACTCTTAATACGAACCTATAAATCAGGGCTGGGCGAAGTTAAAAAATAAAAAGCGAAATGCGAAATGCGAAACTTTTTTTTTAAAAATAAAAAGCGAAATGCGAAAGATTTCGCGCCAAAAAATGCGAGAATGCGAAACGCGAAAGCGAAAGCGAAATTTTTTAAAAATATTAGTTTTTTAAAAATATTTTTTTAAATATTTTAACTAGCTGTGGGTTTGATCGCTGAAGGCGGCGGATAGCTGGGTGCCTATTAAGATACTTTGGATTGAAATTTTGTTCTGCCCGTGGGAAAGCCTATCGGCTTTGGGGCGCGCTTCGCGCGCTGCTAGAGATTTTAAATGCCATGTTAAAATTTTCTAAAATTTTTATTTCTAATTTTTAAGTTAAGTATTTATGTAAATATTTATTTAAATTTATATTTCAACTTTCTGAAAAATTTTAATTTACTATATTCTAAAATAATTGTGTTTTTCATTTAAAAAATTTTAACTCCCGTTTGTACCGTGCTTAGCCATAGTTTTACAAAAGTAAAACAATGCCCAGAGTACACCACGTGGAGGTGCACGGTGGTAAACGGGCAAACCCTGTACTCCTGGGGAGGGGGGACGGAGAAGGGGTGGGACAGTGGCATGGGGGGACACTGGCTGAGGGGAGGAGTTACAACCCTTAACACGAAAAGGAGGGGGATTACAACCCTTAACACGAAAGGGAGGGGGATTACAACCCTTAACACGAAAGGGAGGGGAGGAGTTACAACCCTTAACACGAAAGGGAGGGGAGGAGTTACAACCCTTAACACGAAAAGGAGGGGGATTACAACCCTTAACACGAAAGGGAGGGGGATTACAACCCTTAACACGAAAGGGAGGGGAATTACAACCCTTAACACGAAAGGGAGGGGAGGAGTTACAACCCTTAACACGAAAGGGAGGGGAGGAGTTACAACCCTTAACACAAAAGGGAGGGGGATTACAACCCTTAACACGAAAGGGAGGGGAGGAGTTACAACCCTTAACACGAAAAGGAGGGGGATTACAACCCTTAACACGAAAGGGAGGGGGATTACAACCCTTAACACGAAAGGGAGGGGAATTACAACCCTTAACACGAAAGGGAGGGGAGGAGTTACAACCCTTAACACGAAAGGGAGGGGAGGAGTTACAACCCTTAACACGAAAGGGAGGGGAGGAGTTACAACCCTTAACACGAAAAGGAGGGGGATTACAACCCTTAACACGAAAGGGAGGGGAGGAGTTACAACCCTTAACACGAAAAGGAGGGGGATTACAACCCTTAACACGAAAGGGAGGGGGATTACAACCCTTAACACGAAAGGGAGGGGAATTACAACCCTTAACACGAAAGGGAGGGGAGGAGTTACAACCCTTAACACGAAAGGGAGGGGAGGAGTTACAACCCTTAACACGAAAAGGAGGGGGATTACAACCCTTAACACGAAAGGGAGGGGGATTACAACCCTTAACACGAAAGGGAGGGGAGGAGTTACAACCCTTAACACGAAAGGGAGGGGGATTACAACCCTTAACACGAAAGGGAGGGGGATTACAACCCTTAACACGAAAGGGAGGGGGATTACAACCCTTAACACGAAAGGGAGGGGAATTACAACCCTTAACACGAAAGGGAGGGGAGGAGTTACAACCCTTAACACGAAAGGGAGGGGAGGAGTTACAACCCTTAACACGAAAGGGAGGGGGATTACAACCCTTAACACGAAAGGGAGGGGGATTACAACCCTTAACACGAAAGGGAGGGGGATTACAACCCTTAACACGAAAGGGAGGGGAATTACAACCCTTAACACGAAAGGGAGGGGAGGAGTTACAACCCTTAACACGAAAGGGAGGGGAGGAGTTACAACCCTTAACACGAAAGGGAGGGGAGGAGTTACAACCCTTAACACGAAAAGGAGGGGAATTACAACCCTTAACACGAAAGGGAGGGGAGGAGTTACAACCCTTAACACGAAAAGGAGGGGGATTACAACCCTTAACACGAAAGGGAGGGGGATTACAACCCTTAACACGAAAGGGAGGGGAATTACAACCCTTAACACGAAAGGGAGGGGAGGAGTTACAACCCTTAACACGAAAGGGAGGGGAGGAGTTACAACCCTTAACACGAAAAGGAGGGGGATTACAACCCTTAACACGAAAGGGAGGGGGATTACAACCCTTAACACGAAAGGGAGGGGAGGAGTTACAACCCTTAACACGAAAGGGAGGGGGATTACAACCCTTAACACGAAAGGGAGGGGGATTACAACCCTTAACACGAAAGGGAGGGGGATTACAACCCTTAACACGAAAGGGAGGGGAATTACAACCCTTAACACGAAAGGGAGGGGAGGAGTTACAACCCTTAACACGAAAGGGAGGGGAGGAGTTACAACCCTTAACACAAAAGGGAGGGGATTACAACCCTTAACACGAAAGGGAGGGGGATTACAACCCTTAACACGAAAGGGAGGAGGAGTTACAACCCTTAACACGAAAGGGAGGGGGATTACAACCCTTAACACGAAAGGGAGGGGGATTACAACCCTTAACACGAAAGGGAGGGGGATTACAACCCTTAACACGAAAGGGAGGGGAATTACAACCCTTAACACGAAAGGGAGGGGGAGGGCAACCCTTAACACGAAAGGGAGGGGAGGAGTTACAACCCTTAACACGAAAGGGAGGGGGATTACAACCCTTAACACGAAAGGGAGGGGGATTACAACCCTTAACACGAAAGGGAGGGGGATTACAACCCTTAACACGAAAGGGAGGGGAATTACAACCCTTAACACGAAAGGGAGGGGAGGAGTTACAACCCTTAACACGAAAGGGAGGGGAGGAGTTACAACCCTTAACACGAAAGGGAGGGGAGGAGTTACAACCCTTAACACGAAAAGGAGGGGAATTACAACCCTTAACACGAAAGGGAGGGGAGGAGTTACAACCCTTAACACGAAAAGGAGGGGGATTACAACCCTTAACACGAAAGGGAGGGGGATTACAACCCTTAACACGAAAGGGAGGGGAATTACAACCCTTAACACGAAAGGGAGGGGAGTTACAACCCTTAACACGGAAGGGAGGAGGAGTTACAACCCTTAACACGAAAAGGAGGGGGATTACAACCCTTAACACGAAAGGGAGGGGGATTACAACCCTTAACACGAAAGGGAGGGGAGGAGTTACAACCCTTAACACGAAAGGGAGGGGGATTACAACCCTTAACACGAAAGGGAGGGGGATTACAACCCTTAACACGAAAGGGAGGGGGATTACAACCCTTAACACGAAAGGGAGGGGAATTACAACCCTTAACACGAAAGGGAGGGGAGGAGTGACAACCCTCAACACGAAAGGGAGGAGGAGTTACAACCCTTAACACAAAAGGGAGGGGGATTACAACCCTTAACACGAAAGGGAGGGGAGACGAAATCTCTTAACACGAAAGAGAATCGTCAGAAAAAATGAGAGTTAGAGGCAAAACATCTCTTAACACGAAAGAGAAAAATCGGCTGTAATTGATGAAAAGGCCAATTAAAACACTTAAGAGAGAAGTAGGTGGTACGTCCCTTAAAATAAAAGGGGAATCATCACCAAAAAAAGCGGTACATCCCTTAAAACAAAAGGGGAATCATCGCCCAAAAAGGAGGAAGGTGGTACGTCCCTTAACACAAAAGGGGAATCATCACCAAAAACTAAGAAGGCGGTACATCCCTAAACGCAAAAGGGGAATCATCGCCGTAAAATAACAAAAACACAACCAAAAAGATATTAATACACAAAAAAATTACGTTGGGTTGAGTGTTTAATTATGGAAATAATTAGTCAAAAAATTATTTAAAAAATTTAACGATATAGACTAATCAAAGGTAAGACCACGAGCTACGACATTATGAATGAGGACATTACCTTCGTCGTCTTTGAGTTTATTCGGGGCGAAGACTTTTATAAGTTTACTATTTGTAGCACGCGATAATGCAGTATATAGTTGTCCATGAGCAAATGGCTCGTCTGTCAGATCAATTCCAAGTCTTTCGCAGGTTTGACCTTGAGCCTTAGTTATGGTCATGGCAAAAGCTTCACGAACGGGGAATTGAAAACGTTCAAAACTAACACCGTCTGGACTTTCATCAATATAGGAATTACAGACACGAGAAATTCCAATTGTCATACCATTATTGGAACCACTAATGGTTTCAGCTGAAATTAAATTCGTTTGAAGTTTTTTGACTATAAGACGGGTACCATTACATAATGATTTGCTTGTATTTAGATTTCTAAGAAGTACGATAATTGAACCTACTTTAAGATGTATATGGTGGGCTGGCAAACCACCTGGGGTAAGTTTATTAAGCGCTGCTACGTCAGAGTCAGCAACATAAGGAGAAAGTGGATTTTCATTGGTGCACTTATCAATTGAATAATAGTCAATAGATTCAGTATCAAAGGAAGACAGGACTAAAGAATTATTTAGATCAACAGATCTATTTAAAGGGGCGAGCATAAGTCTCTTAAGCATATCGGAACTTGGAATGTCAAAGCCTTTATCAAAAACGAATTCTATCAATTCTTCTTTTGTTTCAACAATCATAGACTTGGGGAGGGCTATTTTATCACCGGATGTATCTGTTCCAAGTCTATATAGCCACTCTTTGAACTGTACTTCAGAGGGCTGAAGACGCATATTCTGTGTAAGACGAGTCTTATTAAACAGAGGATAAAGATTCGATCTTTGAAGGCAAACTGCCACCTGCGCTTCGGGCGAAGGGGAATTTTTTACAACAGGAAGCGATTGTTTCCAATCACCGGAAATGATAACAACCTTTTGTGCAAAAGGTAAATTCTTATTTTGAGGAACCATAGTGCGACAGAGTTTATCGACGTTTTCAATCACTGTTTTTTCAATCATTGTAATTTCATCGATAATTATAAGGTTACTCTCAATTATTCGGCGACCAAAATAGCTTCCAAAAGGAATACTTGGAATCTTGCCTGGCTCATGAGTAATGCCAAATCTAAATGCAGAATGTAGGGTCATTCCGCCTGCGTAAAATTTAGTAGCTGCAATACCTGTTGAAGCTGTTGCAAGGATTTTATTTCCTAAGCGTCGTAAATTAAATAAAATAAAATTTAATAAAAACGTTTTTCCGGTTCCTCCGTCACCGGAGAGAAAGAACAAACGCTGTTTAGAGTTAGGATCTGTGCATCTTCTATCATACATATTATCTTTAAACATTTCCCATAACTGTTTAGAATCAATTATACAATCTTGTGTAGAGCCGTGGAGAAGGATATTAACAAATAACTGACGCATTTGTGAAGGCATAAGAGAGGTAGAAGCATCACTTAGAGTTCGTTCCCATATAGCATTATCTTCAAAAAGACCACGCAGACGAGCTGCATCTGCAAATGTATCACAAATAGTTCCATTAACATTTTTAAGATGATCTGGATCACCAGGGAAATGTCTCATTAGGACGTAAAGAGCGAATTTTTCATTCTCTCTAGGTGAAACCGAATAGATTCTACCGAAAACTGGTTTACGATCTTGTATTCTTCGTTCATTAGTGGAAAGATTCCTTTTTTTCCAGGTCTTCAATTTAGGATCGATTGAGTAAGTTTCAGGCATATTTTCAAAATGAATATTTTTAACTGACTCGTCTGTTCTCCATAACTTCCAGTATGAAGTTAGGGGTGTTTCAGGGAGCACACCTTTTGTCACAGGTTTTAATTTAATTTTTTTGGATTCAGGAGGAAAAACAATTTTTTGCAAACCTGGCAAATGAATAGAGAGTGGGATAACAGTATGAGAAAGATACGCATATTTATTGCCTTGGATTCTACAATAAGCTTCTGATGGACTTCTAAAAAGCATTTTTGCATATTGTGCAGGTTCGTCAATTGAAATTTTGTTACTATCAGCGCATTTAATATAAGAAAAGCTTGGACCTTTGAAAGGGTATTTTAAAGCATATTTTAAATTATCTGATTGACCGTAACAAAATTCTAAATTATGGTGGGATTGGAACATGACCATAATTAAAGGATTATAAGGTACTACATGTCGATTATCGTACTCAATTTCAATGGAGTCACGCGTAATCTTTAATATCTCTCCGCCATCTTTAGGACTTGGGCGTTTATATTCTGCAGGCTTATCGTCATGTAAAATAGTTTGTCGGCTATAAGGCTTGGGAAAACCTTTCATACAACGTCCATTTGTTCCTCTACAATGATCAGAACAATCATGAAGCTGGAACTTTGGTAGCAGTTCGCGAACCTTTCTAAGAAAATTGGCCCAATCTGATTTGTCTGAAGCGGGTGGTTCCGGAGGAATATGAGCCCATATTAGATTTTCAATATTTTCAGCTGTAGCTTCTCTATCAATAGTGAAAACTCTATGAAGATGCGGACCTCCTATTCTTTTTTGAAATTCCATGCTTTCAGCATATCCGAGGATTTTACCAAAAATATGCTTTTTATCAAGAAGGTTGTGGAGTTTTTTCATTTTGTCGGTGTATATACGACAGATAACATCGAAACGGTCAACTAATTTCTGGCCTTTATGCAAGAAATTTTTGGAAATTTCTGGCCATCGCGGGTTGGTGGTAAATGTTAACATAAATGATGCACAATTTGGCTTGCGAGTTCGTGCCATGATGGTTGTGGCGTCATAAAACATGTCCTGAAAATAGGGTCGAGTTCCAGGATTATGTTTTCTAAACAAAACTACACTGGTAATATCTTCGACATTATCAATATTTCCTCCTTTAGCAATATGGTTGAGGAAGTCTGGTGCTACAGTTGCACGCAAATTTAATTGGGGCTTGCGTAAATAATTGGCAACATCAGCATCGATTCTTGCTGCATAATCAAGAGTTATTTTTTGGCTAAGGCCTCCGCCTGCTGTCCAAATATTATGGCAAATATCATTCTCACGGAGCGCAAGACGATAACGAATATAATCTCTTTTAGAAATAGTTGGTTCATATTTAGGGGCATCATTAATTTCATCGTCGGAAGGAGGAATGTCTTCGTCTAATAACTCGTCATTATTATTCTTTGATTGATTATTATTTTTTGATTTATCGGTAATAATTCTATAAGGAATATTGTTATGCCAACCATCGTCTCCATGAGGAAAAAGTAAAGGATAAAAAATGGTATCGGTCAAGGGGTGATGTGGTCTGACTGTAAACAGTGCACCTTGGAGATCTGTGATAAAAACTCCCTTAACTTGTGGTGGTTCCTCGGACTCTGTCCATACAGAAAAAAAAAAATTTTTTGTCCATACAAAAAATTTTTCATAGGGAAGATTAACTTGGCGTGGATGCGCAGCCTTGTCTATAATTTGGTTTGGAGCAGATCGTTCCTCTAAAAGTGTAAATCGAAATTTCCTAACGGCATCAGGTCCATCTCTTTCAAGAATAGTTTGGTATTGGGAATGGAAATTTTTATACTGTAAAGCAAATGGGTGAATAGCCCTTAAGAGTGCATCTAACTTTTTTAGGGTCTGAGGGTTTACTCTATCGCCGCCATATTTTGAATCATTTTTACGCAATTCAAGAGCATCATTAGCATCTAATATATATAATTGTGAAAAGGATGGGGTTAAGTTTCCTGAAAACATAGAACTTATACGTCTTACGAATTCACCATTTAACAAAAAGCTTGTGGCTCCATACAGAGAGGAGTCTTTATGTCCAACAGAAATCGATCCAAAGGCTAGTAAGGAATTATAAACATTTTCATTGGCGAGAAATTCTTTAGAGATCTTTGTATCTCCTTTTAAGAGATCTTTCAAAATCTGGGGATGTTCGTTGTATGGAGAAGGGTTACTTTTCCACAACCACAACAATGCGAGGAAGAAACAACTTTAAATTTAGATTTGTGGTTTAAACTAATTTCGGATTCCAATAACAATGCCTTGCAATAATGACATACAGCGGAGGATCCAAAAATTCCAGAGTCATAATACTCTGCAGTGTGCTTAGCTCTAACATCAGCACATGGGAATTCTATATGACTCAGAGCACAACGTTTTTTAATAGGATTCTTTGAAATAAAAGAATGTTTATTTTGCATTATTGGTGATGGAATGATAGAAGATCGATCTCTAATTCGTGCTGAACGACGAAGTGGCGGATCTGGTGCTAAAAACAAAACAGGTTGTTCATTAACAATAACACCTTCGTCTGGAATAATATCTCAGTTATCTTTTTAGGTCTTCCTCCACCTCTTCCAGCTTGTTTTTTAGGACGGCCTTTCCCGCGAGAACTACAAAAAGATAAACTAACAGAACAATCCGGGTCACTCTCAGTACAAAATTTTTTTGGACGCCCTACGCCACGAGAACTACAATATGATATAATCGAAGAAGTATCGGAATCAGAATCTACAGAACATAAATTGGAATCGTCAAGACGTGGAATTTTGTCAATAGTTTGGGAGGAAATACTATTAGTACGAATCAATGCTCTAGAAGAAGAAAATGATGAAGAAGGGGCAACACCCATAGAGGACAGAAAAGGGGAGTCGTTTCTAGATGTTGTGGGAACAACGCCCATAGATGACACACTCAACCCTAATTGCGAACCACTAAAAACATTACCAGAGGATCCCGCGTGTCCAAAGTCCTATAAAAAATAAGCTAAACTTTTCTATTTAATTTTTCAATAAATAATATTTCCATAAAATTTCATAAAATTATAACCCTAATAATAGCAACCACAAAGTACCTTCCAGTCAAATCTAAATCCAGTTGAGGAATAATCATAAAAACAGATACCCTGAGATAAATCTAGACTGTTTAACTACTATGTTAATGAAAATTTAGTCTTAGTAATTTTATAGAAAAAAATCTTAGTAATTTTATAGAAAATGAAAAGATATAACATAAAGAAGGGGGGCATCAGCAGAAGAATTACCTTTACGGCTTGTATAATTTTAATATTAAAAAATAAAATTACCACAACATTATCATCACAATTGTCCACCGCATTCATTTAATTTAATTTAATTTAATTTAATTTAATTTAATTTAATTTAATTTAATTTAATTTAATTTAATTTAATTTAATTTAATTTAATTTAATTTAATTTAATTTAATTTAATTTAATTTAATTTAATTTAATTTAATTTAATTTAATTTAATTTAATTTAATTTAATTTAATTTAATTTAATTTAATTTAATTTAATTTAATTTAATTTAATTTAATTTAATTTAATTTAATTTAATTTAATTTAATTTAATTTAATTTAATTTAATTTAATTTAATTTAATTTAATTTAATTTAATTTAATTTAATTTAATTTAATTTAATTTAATTTAATTTAATTTAATTTAATTTAATTTAATTTAATTTAATTTAATTTAATTTAATTTAATTTAATTTAATTTAATTTAATTTAATTTAATTTAATTTAATTTAATTTAATTTAATTTAATTTAATTTAATTTAATTTAATTTAATTTAATTTAATTTAATTTAATTTAATTTAATTTAATTTAATTTAATTTAATTTAATTTAATTTAATTTAATTTAATTTAATTTAATTTAATTTAATTTAATTTAATTTAATTTAATTTAATTTAATTTAATTTAATTTAATTTAATTTAATTTAATTTAATTTAATTTAATTTAATTTAATTTAATTTAATTTAATTTAATTTAATTTAATTTAATTTAATTTAATTTAATTTAATTTAATTTAATTTAATTTAATTTAATTTAATTTAATTTAATTTAATTTAATTTAATTTAATTTAATTTAATTTAATTTAATTTAATTTAATTTAATTTAATTTAATTTAATTTAATTTAATTTAATTTAATTTAATTTAATTTAATTTAATTTAATTTAATTTAATTTAATTTAATTTAATTTAATTTAATTTAATTTAATTTAATTTAATTTAATTTAATTTAATTTAATTTAATTTAATTTAATTTAATTTAATTTAATTTAATTTAATTTAATTTAATTTAATTTAATTTAATTTAATTTAATTTAATTTAATTTAATTTAATTTAATTTAATTTAATTTAATTTAATTTAATTTAATTTAATTTAATTTAATTTAATTTAATTTAATTTAATTTAATTTAATTTAATTTAATTTAATTTAATTTAATTTAATTTAATTTAATTTAATTTAATTTAATTTAATTTAATTTAATTTAATTTAATTTAATTTAATTTAATTTAATTTAATTTAATTTAATTTAATTTAATTTAATTTAATTTAATTTAATTTAATTTAATTTAATTTAATTTAATTTAATTTAATTTAATTTAATTTAATTTAATTTAATTTAATTTAATTTAATTTAATTTAATTTAATTTAATTTAATTTAATTTAATTTAATTTAATTTAATTTAATTTAATTTAATTTAATTTAATTTAATTTAATTTAATTTAATTTAATTTAATTTAATTTAATTTAATTTAATTTAATTTAATTTAATTTAATTTAATTTAATTTAATTTAATTTAATTTAATTTAATTTAATTTAATTTAATTTAATTTAATTTAATTTAATTTAATTTTAATTTAATTTAATTTAATTTTAATTTAATTTAATTTAATTTAATTTTAATTTAATTTAATTTTAATTTAATTTAATTTAATTTAATTTAATTTAATTTTAATTTAATTTAATTTAAATCCATTTTTAATTTAATTATAATTTAATTTAATTTAATTTAATTTAATTTAATTTAATTTAATTTAATTTAATTTAATTTAATTTAATTTAATTTAATTTAATTTAATTTAATTTAATTCTGCTTCGGATCCATAACAGGATCCAGCTTATCCTACCACAAAATTTTCCCCAATATACAAAATTCACCCTTAAACTCTTCTACGGTTTGCCCCCCATAGTCAGAGACGCAGATTTTCTCGCTTCTCTCCCCAAATTGTACAGTCTAGGATTTTGGGATTTTTGGGAAGGCATATCTCCCCTTCAAGTTGGGATTTCGGGTTCGGGTCTTTTCCAGCATATATTAGCTCATTCCAACTTAAAATCCTCCAAGCAAAACTTTTCCGCTATAACCCCCCAGTCCCGAGATACCCCGGGTACCAATGCAATTTAGGTACCATGGGGCAATTATTTCAAAACTTCCGTATTTTTCCCTAATGCCCCATCAGATAGGACCCCGGATGCAAAAAGCTTCAGACTCCTAACTCAATCCGGTAAAGGGTTAGACCTTTTCGCCCCGGGGGGAAAATTTTTGGGAAGGCATAAGTACCCTTAGACTTCGAATTTCGACTTCGAGTTTTTTCCCAATCATATCCACATATCCCAACTTAAAATCCTCCCAGCAGACGTTTTTCGCTATAACCCCACAGTCCCGAGATAGCCCCGGCACCTAAGCGATTTAGGTACCATGGGGTAATTATTTTTCCAAATTCATAATTTTCCTGGATGGCCCATGGAATTCTACCCCCCAAATGTAAAACTCCCAGCCCTGTATCCCTGGCCCTTCGGGCCAGGGACTTTTTCAAAATTTCAACTTTCTAATTATTATAGGTATATAGTAATAATGCTTAATTGCTACAACTTTCGAAATTTCAAAAGTTGAAGCAAATTTGCTTCAAGTATCCAGCTCGAGAAGAGCTTTCGATTGATATATCATTTGACATATCTATTTTTATTTTTGAAATTAAAATTTTTTGGCCGAGAATTTTGGCCGGAAAAAATCACTAAAATTTTCAAAAAATCATATCTTGGCCAAAGTTTAAATTTTTAAAAATTTTAAAATCCTATCCGATGCAGAAAAATCTGCTTAATCCAGGAAAAATACCTTCAGCCCGAACCGCCGGCAAAAATCCCGGAAAACTTTCGAAAAACCGAAAAATTTTGGGTTTTTCGAAATTTGACCCCTACACCTCAAATTCATAATTTTTTCGAAATTTTTTGTGCTCAAAAAATTCCTAATTTTTGACTCTATTTTATAAAAGAAAACCCATTCAATTCCATTAATCCCATAAAAAGTTATGGCGATTTAAAAAATCCCATAAATCCCCCAAAAGGGATTTATGGGATTTTGGGATTTTTACCCCTTTGAAAAAATTCGAAGGGACAAAATTTTCGAATTTTGACCTATAAAACGACCTATATGGTACTCTGACACGCGCTGAGTCCAAATCCGGTGTCAGAAAAATTCTAAAAAAATTTTCGACAAAGTTAGAGTCAATTTAATTTTCGCGACATTTGCGCACATTGGCTATAACTTTTTTAGACTCAAACACACCCCCGACATATTATACCTTTTTCTGACCGCCAGGGGTTCCTCTACAACATAGGATATGAAAGAAACCCGAAACGACACTTTTGACAATTGGAGCCACCCTTCCCAATTTTACATAAAAATATTTTGAAACTTTGGGCTACTGTAACTTGGTCCAAAATGGTCTGAAAAATTTAAACTAAATTTTTCCAGACTCAGCTCACTGAGAGCTTTCATTTGACATATCACACGTGAATTGTCGATCAGTTTCGCAAATTTCGAAATTTGCGAAACGGGGATTTTGGGATTTTTGGGAAGGCATATCTACCCTTCAAGTTGGGATTTCGGGTTCGGGTTTTTTCCCATTAATATCCTCCCATCCCAACGTGCGTGCCTCCCGTTGGAACTTTTCTTCTATCTCGTCCCAATCCCGAGATACCCCCGGTACCTATTCAATTTAGGTACCATGGGGCAATTATTTCAAAACTTCTGTATTTTTCCCAAATGCCCCTTCTATTAGAACCCCGGATGCAAAAAGTTTCAGATCCCTAACTCTTCTCTAATATGAGTTAGAGTTTTTAGCCCCGGGGGCATAATCATTTGGGAAGGCATAAGTACCCTTCAAGTTGGAATTTCTGGTCCGAGTTTTTTGCATTTAGCATCCCCTAATAGTGGTACACGATCCTCCCAGCAGAAGTTTTCCGCTATCCCCAGCCGTTCCGGAGATAGCCCCGGCACTTTTGCAATTTAGGTACCAGGGGGCAATTATTTTTTGAAATTCATAATTTTCCTGAATTGCCCATGGAATTCTACCCCCCAAATGTAAAACTCCCAGCCCTGTATCTCTGGCCCTTCGGGCCAGGGACTTTTTCAAAATTTCAACCAACTCTGAATTATATATATAATGTAACTAGCGATGGGTTTGACCACTGGGGTGCCTATTACGATACTGTGGCAGTAAATTACATCGGGGGGTTCTTTAGGTTACGATACTTCTGCCCGTGCGAAAGCCTAACGGCTTTGGGGGCGCGCTTCGCGCGCCGCTAGCGATTTTTTATGCCTGGTTAAATTTTCTTTAGATTTTTATATTTTTTAAGTTGATTATTTATTTTTTTAATTTTATTTTTTTATTTTCGAAAAATTATAATTTAGTTTTCTTTATAATATTTTATTGAAAATTTTGCTTCCCGTTTGTACCGTGCTTAGCCATTGTTTGACAAAAGTAAAACAATGCCCAGAGTACACCACGTGGAGGTGCACGGTGGTAAACGGGCAAACCCTGTACTCCTGGGGAGGGGGGAAGGAGAAAAAGGGGGGCAGTGGCAAGGGGGGACAGTGGCTGATAAATATTTAAAAAAATTTACAACCCTTAATACAAAAGGGAGGGGAATTACTACCCTTAACACAAAAGGGAGGGGAATTACAACCCTTAACACGAAAGGGAGGGGAGGAGTTACAACCCTTAACACGAAAGGGAGGGGGATTACAACCCTTAACACGAAAGGGAGGGGATTACAACCCTTAACTTTAAAGGGAGGGGAGTTAATACACTTAACAAAAAATGGAAGGAAGTATTTACAACCCTTAACACGAAAGGGAGGGGAATTACAACCCTTAACTCGAAAGGGAGGGGAATTACAACCCTTAACACGAAAGGGAGGGGAATTACAACCCTTAACACGAAAGGGAGGGGAGACGAAACATCTCTTAACACGAAAGAGAATCATCGTCTGAAATAATGAATGAAGCGAATTAGAACCCTTAAGTGAGAAGAAGGTGGTACGTCCCTTAACACGAAGGGGGAATCATCACCAAAAAATAAGGAGAGAAAGGTGGTACATCCCTTAACACGAAAGGGGAATCATCACCAAAAAAAGGAGAGGAAGGTGGTACGTCCCTTAACACGAAAGGGGAATCATCACCAAAAAATAAGGCGGTACATCCCTAAACACAAAAGGGGAATCATCGCCAAAAAATAAAAAACGCAAAAAAATCAATTAAAAATATTACGTAGGGTTGAGTGTTTAATTATGGCAATAATTAGTTCAAAAATTAGTTTAAAAATTTAAAAATACAGATTAATCAAAAGTAAGACCGCGAGCAACAACATTATTAATGAGGACATTTCCATCTTTATCTGTGGGTTTATTAGGGGCGAATACTCGAATGAATTTACTATTTGTAGCACGTGATAATGCTGTATATAGTTGCCCATGAGCAAAGGGCTCATCTGAAAGATCAATTCCAAGTCTTTCACAGGTTTGGCCTTGAGCCTTAGTAATGGTCATTGCAAAAGCTTCACGAACGGGGAATTGAAAACGTTCGAAGCTAACACCGTCTGGTCTTTCATCAACATAGGAATTACAGACACGAGAAATTCCAATTGTCATACCAGTATTAGACCCACAAATTGTTTCGGCTGAAATTAAATTCGTTTGAAGTTTTTTGACAATAAGACGTGTACCATTACATAATGATTTACTTGTATTGAGATTTCTAAGTAGGACAATAATCGAACCGACTTTAAGGTGTAAATGGTGGGCTGGTATGCCAGCCGGGGTAAGTTTATTAAGCCCTGCTACGTCAGAGTCAGCAGCATAAGGAGAAAGTGGATTGTCATTGGTGCACTTATCAATGGAATAATAGTCCATAGATTCAGTATTAAAGGAAGACAGGACTATTGAATTATTTAGATCAACAGATCTATTTAAAGGGGTGAGCATAAGTCTCTTAAGCATATCGGAACTTGGAATGTCAAAGCCTTTATCGAAAACAAATTTTATCAATTCTTCTCTTGATTCAACAATCATAGACTTGGGGATAGCAATTTTATCACCGGATGTATCTGTTCCGAGTTTATATAGCCACTCTTTAAACTGTATCTCAGATGGCTGGAGACGCATATTCTGTGTAAGACGAGTCTTATTAAACATAGGATAAAGATTGGAGATCTGAAGGCAAACTGCCACTTGAGCTTCGGGTGAACGGGAATTTTTAACAACAGGAAGTGATTGTTTCCAATCACCGGAAATGATAACAACCTTTCCTGCAAAAGGCAAATGCTGATTTTTGGGTACCATAATACGGCAGAGTTTATCGACATTTTCAAGAACAGTCTTTTCAAGCATGGTAATTTCATCGACAATTATAAGGTTACTTTCAATTATACGACGACCAAAATAACTTTGGACTGGAATAGAAGGAATTTGGTCAGGCTCATGATTAATACCAAGTCTAAATGCAGAGTGTAAGGTCATTCCACCTGCATAAAATTTAGTAGATGCAATACCAGTTGAGGCGGTAGCAAGGACTTTATTTCCTAATCGACGTAAGTTAAATAGAAGGAAGTTTAATAAAAATGTTTTTCCGGTTCCTCCGTCGCCGGAGAGGAAGAACAAACGATTTATAGAATTCGGATCCATGACTGCATCAAGAACTAATTTATAGAAATTTTCCTGTTCAGGATTTAACTTCGCTTTTTCAAAAGATGTATCAACGGTCTCATCAACATCATCATCATTTAAATGTGTGGGAAAAAAGAATTCATCAACAGCTTTATTGGGATCATCAGTTAAAGAATTAGAAGGAAGAGGAAGTAGCGATGGGTACTAGCGATGGGTTTGACCACTGGGGTGCCTATTACGATACTGTGGCAGTAAATTACATCGGGGGGTTCTTTAGGTTACGATACTTCTGCCCGTGCGAAAGCCTAACGGCTTTGGGGGCGCGCTTCGCGCGCCGCTAGCGATTTTTTATGCCTGGTTAAATTTTCTTTAGATTTTTATATTTTTTAAGTTGATTATTTATTTTTTTAATTTTATTTTTTTATTTTCGAAAAATTATAATTTAGTTTTCTTTATAATATTTTATTGAAAATTTTGCTTCCCGTTTGTACCGTGCTTAGCCATTGTTTGACAAAAGTAAAACAATGCCCAGAGTACACCACGTGGAGGTGCACGGTGGTAAACGGGCAAACCCTGTACTCCTGGGGAGGGGGGAAGGAGAAAAAGGGGGGCAGTGGCAAGGGGGGACAGTGGCTGATAAATATTTAAAAAAATTTACAACCCTTAATACAAAAGGGAGGGGAATTACTACCCTTAACACAAAAGGGAGGGGAATTACAACCCTTAACACGAAAGGGAGGGGAGGAGTTACAACCCTTAACACGAAAGGGAGGGGGATTACAACCCTTAACACGAAAGGGAGGGGATTACAACCCTTAACTTTAAAGGGAGGGGAGTTAATACACTTAACAAAAAATGGAAGGAAGTATTTACAACCCTTAACACGAAAGGGAGGGGAATTACAACCCTTAACTCGAAAGGGAGGGGAATTACAACCCTTAACACGAAAGGGAGGGGAATTACAACCCTTAACACGAAAGGGAGGAGACGAAACATCTCTTAACACGAAAGAGAATCATCGTCTGAAATAATGAATGAAGCGAATTAGAACCCTTAAGTGAGAAGAAGGTGGTACGTCCCTTAACACGAAGGGGGAATCATCACCAAAAAATAAGGAGAGAAAGGTGGTACATCCCTTAACACGAAAGGGGAATCATCACCAAAAAAAGGAGAGGAAGGTGGTACGTCCCTTAACACGAAAGGGGAATCATCACCAAAAAATAAGGCGGTACATCCCTAAACACAAAAGGGGAATCATCGCCAAAAAATAAAAAACGCAAAAAAATCAATTAAAAATATTACGTAGGGTTGAGTGTTTAATTATGGCAATAATTAGTTCAAAAATTAGTTTAAAAATTTAAAAATACAGATTAATCAAAAGTAAGACCGCGAGCAACAACATTATTAATGAGGACATTTCCATCTTTATCTGTGGGTTTATTAGGGGCGAATACTCGAATGAATTTACTATTTGTAGCACGTGATAATGCTGTATATAGTTGCCCATGAGCAAAGGGCTCATCTGAAAGATCAATTCCAAGTCTTTCACAGGTTTGGCCTTGAGCCTTAGTAATGGTCATTGCAAAAGCTTCACGAACGGGGAATTGAAAACGTTCGAAGCTAACACCGTCTGGTCTTTCATCAACATAGGAATTACAGACACGAGAAATTCCAATTGTCATACCAGTATTAGACCCACAAATTGTTTCGGCTGAAATTAAATTCGTTTGAAGTTTTTTGACAATAAGACGTGTACCATTACATAATGATTTACTTGTATTGAGATTTCTAAGTAGGACAATAATCGAACCGACTTTAAGGTGTAAATGGTGGGCTGGTATGCCAGCCGGGGTAAGTTTATTAAGCCCTGCTACGTCAGAGTCAGCAGCATAAGGAGAAAGTGGATTGTCATTGGTGCACTTATCAATGGAATAATAGTCCATAGATTCAGTATTAAAGGAAGACAGGACTATTGAATTATTTAGATCAACAGATCTATTTAAAGGGGTGAGCATAAGTCTCTTAAGCATATCGGAACTTGGAATGTCAAAGCCTTTATCGAAAACAAATTTTATCAATTCTTCTCTTGATTCAACAATCATAGACTTGGGGATAGCAATTTTATCACCGGATGTATCTGTTCCGAGTTTATATAGCCACTCTTTAAACTGTATCTCAGATGGCTGGAGACGCATATTCTGTGTAAGACGAGTCTTATTAAACATAGGATAAAGATTGGAGATCTGAAGGCAAACTGCCACTTGAGCTTCGGGTGAACGGGAATTTTTAACAACAGGAAGTGATTGTTTCCAATCACCGGAAATGATAACAACCTTTCCTGCAAAAGGCAAATGCTGATTTTTGGGTACCATAATACGGCAGAGTTTATCGACATTTTCAAGAACAGTCTTTTCAAGCATGGTAATTTCATCGACAATTATAAGGTTACTTTCAATTATACGACGACCAAAATAACTTTGGACTGGAATAGAAGGAATTTGGTCAGGCTCATGATTAATACCAAGTCTAAATGCAGAGTGTAAGGTCATTCCACCTGCATAAAATTTAGTAGATGCAATACCAGTTGAGGCGGTAGCAAGGACTTTATTTCCTAATCGACGTAAGTTAAATAGAAGGAAGTTTAATAAAAATGTTTTTCCGGTTCCTCCGTCGCCGGAGAGGAAGAACAAACGATTTATAGAATTCGGATCCATGACTGCATCAAGAACTAATTTATAGAAATTTTCCTGTTCAGGATTTAACTTCGCTTTTTCAAAAGATGTATCAACGGTCTCATCAACATCATCATCATTTAAATGTGTGGGAAAAAAGAATTCATCAACAGCTTTATTGGGATCATCAGTTAAAGAATTAGAAGGAAGAGGAAGTCTATAATCCTTCATTTGCTTGCCATTTGCAAAAAGATATCTTTCAATAATAGCTAATGCTCTGTCAATTCGGCGCAGTTTTACTGCGTCAGTACAATTCCTTTTATCAATCATATGTTTTTTAAACATTTCCCATAAGGACAATGAATCTATTACACAGTTTTGTGTAGAACCATGGATAAGAATATTAACAAATAATGAACGCATCTGTGAAGGGAGAAGAGAGTTAGAAGCCTCCCTCAGAGTTTTTTCCCATACAGAATTATCTTCGAAAAGACCGCGCATACGAGCTGCATCTGCAAAGGTATCGCAAAAGGTTCCATTAATATTTTTAAGATGGTCTGGATCACCTGGAAAATGTCTCATAAGGACATAAAGAGCAAACCTTTCTGGCTCGCGAGGAGAAACAGTATAGATTCTGCCAATAGTTATTGTGCGGTTTTCTATATTTTTCTTACGGTTAGAAAATATTCTTGGCTTATTTAAATTAAAGTAATTAATTCTACATCGTTATCTCCATTTTTTTAGCCAAAAGTCTCAATGAACTTTGCTTACCTTGTGATTTTTTCCGAGAAGTTTTACTGCTTTTTGGTGGTGTTTGAGCACGAATTTCTTCATTTTCCATCATTGAGTCACTTCTTTTGAGAATTTTTGCAGAAACAGGACAATCATTAGCATCATCAACAATAATTCTATCAACATTGTCAATAGTTTGCTTTTGAAGCAAAAGCTTGAAGAAAAATTAGCTTCAAAAAAATTAGCTTCAAAAAAATTAGCTTTGAAGCAAAGTTAGCTTCAAATATGAAATTTTGCTTCTGAAGCAAAATATGTTTCAAATTTGAAATTTTTAAAGTTGAAGCAAATTTTGCTTCAAATTTGAAATTTTGCTTTTGAAGCAAAAGCTTGAACTTTGAAGCAAAGTTGAAGCAAATAATGCTTCAAAAACAAAATTTTAAAGTTGAAGCAAAATTTGCTTTAACTGCGAAATACGGGATTTTCGGGCTCGGGAAGTATTGGTGTGCAAGTATTCATTCAAAAGGGGATAATGATGGATATCAATTGGATAAATAATAGAGGAAAAAATCAAAGTTCGAAGTTCGAACTTAGAAATCCGGGATTTTCGGGATTGGTAAGTATGCTTGAATGAGTACTCATTCAAGAGGGAATAATTAGTGGAGTTCGGTGGGATAAAAATTCTGACGAAAATTCGAACTTTGTAGTTCGAACTTCGTCATCTGGGTTTTTAGGGATTGGAATTTCAGGGATTCGACATTTTTAACTATCCGACTAAACTCCCCTCATCATCCCTTTTCGAATGACTACCCATTCGACTATATTTAAAAATTTCGAAAATCCCGGATTTCGAAGTTCGAACTCCGAACTTCAACTTTCGACATAATCCTTTATCCCATTCAACTCCCCTCAATATCCCCTCTTGAATGAGTACTCATTCGACCATATTACAAAATCCCGAAAATCCCGGATTTCGAAGTTCGAACTCCGAAATTCGACTTTCATACTTATCCATTATCCCATTAGACTCCCCTCACTCCCGGCTCTCGAACGACTACCCACACAACCATATATCCCGATCCCGAAAATCCCGGATTTCGAAGTTCGAACTCCGAACTTCGACTTTCGGCTTCATCATTTATCCCATTCAACTCCCCTCATTATCTGCTTTCGAATGACAACTCATTCGACCATATTCCAAAATCCCTAAAAATCCCTAAAAATCCCGAATCCCTAATTTCGACCTTGCTTCGAATTTCCCTTATTTGCTTCAACTTCCCCTACTTGAACTTGAAACTTGCTTCTGCTTCAAGTTTACTCTTGCTTCTGCTTCCAATTTCTCCTATCAATCAAAATTTCTCTCTCACCTATGAGATTTGCCCCCAGGATTTCCTCACTTTGAAGAAATCCGACATTTATCGGTAAGACAGATTTCTTACCAAAATTTTGTGTCAAGCATAAGTACCCTTCAAGTTCGGCTTTCGACTTTGAGATTTTTCCTACATATATCAACCTGTTCCAACTTAAAATCCTACCAGCAGAAATTTTCCGCTAGCTTTATCCGTTTTCGAGTTATTTTGAAAAAACTCGAATTTTAAAGTCCGACACCCACGACAATTCACCGGAAATGTCTAAATTTTGTGTCAAGCATAAGTACCCTCCAAATTCGAATTTAGACTTTGAATTTTTTCCTACATATATCAGCATGTTCCAACTTAAAATCCTACCAGCAGAAATTTTCTTCTAACCCCACCCATTCCGGAGATAGCCCCTGCACCTATATTATTTAGGTACCAAGGGGTTCCTAAAAAATTCCGTCCATAATTTTCCTATATGCGGCATAAAATTTGACCCCGGACATGTCAAACTTGGAAGCCCGTATCTCAACTCTGGAAAGAGCTTGAGTTTTTCCGACACTTTTTACCAATACTTTTATATAATATATTAAACTAGCGATGGGTTTGACCACTGGGGTGCCTATTACGATACTGTGGCAGTAAATTACATCGGGGGGTTCTTTAGGTTACGATACTTCTGCCCGTGCGAAAGCCTAACGGCTTTGGGGGCGCGCTTCGCGCGCCGCTAGCGATTTTTTATGCCTGGTTAAATTTTCTTTAGATTTTTATATTTTTTAAGTTGATTATTTATTTTTTTAATTTTATTTTTTTATTTTCGAAAAATTATAATTTAGTTTTCTTTATAATATTTTATTGAAAATTTTGCTTCCCGTTTGTACCGTGCTTAGCCATTGTTTGACAAAAGTAAAACAATGCCCAGAGTACACCACGTGGAGGTGCACGGTGGTAAACGGGCAAACCCTGTACTCCTGGGGAGGGGAAGGAGAAAAAGGGGGCAGTGGCAAGGGGGGACAGTGGCTGATAAATATTTAAAAAAATTTACAACCCTTAATACAAAAGGGAGGGGAATTACTACCCTTAACACAAAAGGGAGGGGAATTACAACCCTTAACACGAAAGGGAGGGGAGGAGTTACAACCCTTAACACGAAAGGGAGGGGGATTACAACCCTTAACACGAAAGGGAGGGGATTACAACCCTTAACTTTAAAGGGAGGGGAGTTAATACACTTAACAAAAAATGGAAGGAAGTATTTACAACCCTTAACACGAAAGGGAGGGGAATTACAACCCTTAACTCGAAAGGGAGGGGAATTACAACCCTTAACACGAAAGGGAGGGGAATTACAACCCTTAACACGAAAGGGAGGGGAGACGAAACATCTCTTAACACGAAAGAGAATCATCGTCTGAAATAATGAATGAAGCGAATTAGAACCCTTAAGTGAGAAGAAGGTGGTACGTCCCTTAACACGAAGGGGGAATCATCACCAAAAAATAAGGAGAGAAAGGTGGTACATCCCTTAACACGAAAGGGGAATCATCACCAAAAAAAGGAGAGGAAGGTGGTACGTCCCTTAACACGAAAGGGGAATCATCACCAAAAAATAAGGCGGTACATCCCTAAACACAAAAGGGGAATCATCGCCAAAAAATAAAAAACGCAAAAAAATCAATTAAAAATATTACGTAGGGTTGAGTGTTTAATTATGGCAATAATTAGTTCAAAAATTAGTTTAAAAATTTAAAAATACAGATTAATCAAAAGTAAGACCGCGAGCAACAACATTATTAATGAGGACATTTCCATCTTTATCTGTGGGTTTATTAGGGGCGAATACTCGAATGAATTTACTATTTGTAGCACGTGATAATGCTGTATATAGTTGCCCATGAGCAAAGGGCTCATCTGAAAGATCAATTCCAAGTCTTTCACAGGTTTGGCCTTGAGCCTTAGTAATGGTCATTGCAAAAGCTTCACGAACGGGGAATTGAAAACGTTCGAAGCTAACACCGTCTGGTCTTTCATCAACATAGGAATTACAGACACGAGAAATTCCAATTGTCATACCAGTATTAGACCCACAAATTGTTTCGGCTGAAATTAAATTCGTTTGAAGTTTTTTGACAATAAGACGTGTACCATTACATAATGATTTACTTGTATTGAGATTTCTAAGTAGGACAATAATCGAACCGACTTTAAGGTGTAAATGGTGGGCTGGTATGCCAGCCGGGGTAAGTTTATTAAGCCCTGCTACGTCAGAGTCAGCAGCATAAGGAGAAAGTGGATTGTCATTGGTGCACTTATCAATGGAATAATAGTCCATAGATTCAGTATTAAAGGAAGACAGGACTATTGAATTATTTAGATCAACAGATCTATTTAAAGGGGTGAGCATAAGTCTCTTAAGCATATCGGAACTTGGAATGTCAAAGCCTTTATCGAAAACAAATTTTATCAATTCTTCTCTTGATTCAACAATCATAGACTTGGGGATAGCAATTTTATCACCGGATGTATCTGTTCCGAGTTTATATAGCCACTCTTTAAACTGTATCTCAGATGGCTGGAGACGCATATTCTGTGTAAGACGAGTCTTATTAAACATAGGATAAAGATTGGAGATCTGAAGGCAAACTGCCACTTGAGCTTCGGGTGAACGGGAATTTTTAACAACAGGAAGTGATTGTTTCCAATCACCGGAAATGATAACAACCTTTCCTGCAAAAGGCAAATGCTGATTTTTGGGTACCATAATACGGCAGAGTTTATCGACATTTTCAAGAACAGTCTTTTCAAGCATGGTAATTTCATCGACAATTATAAGGTTACTTTCAATTATACGACGACCAAAATAACTTTGGACTGGAATAGAAGGAATTTGGTCAGGCTCATGATTAATACCAAGTCTAAATGCAGAGTGTAAGGTCATTCCACCTGCATAAAATTTAGTAGATGCAATACCAGTTGAGGCGGTAGCAAGGACTTTATTTCCTAATCGACGTAAGTTAAATAGAAGGAAGTTTAATAAAAATGTTTTTCCGGTTCCTCCGTCGCCGGAGAGGAAGAACAAACGATTTATAGAATTCGGATCCATGACTGCATCAAGAACTAATTTATAGAAATTTTCCTGTTCAGGATTTAACTTCGCTTTTTCAAAAGATGTATCAACGGTCTCATCAACATCATCATCATTTAAATGTGTGGGAAAAAAGAATTCATCAACAGCTTTATTGGGATCATCAGTTAAAGAATTAGAAGGAAGAGGAAGTCTATAATCCTTCATTTGCTTGCCATTTGCAAAAAGATATCTTTCAATAATAGCTAATGCTCTGTCAATTCGGCGCAGTTTTACTGCGTCAGTACAATTCCTTTTATCAATCATATGTTTTTTAAACATTTCCCATAAGGACAATGAATCTATTACACAGTTTTGTGTAGAACCATGGATAAGAATATTAACAAATAATGAACGCATCTGTGAAGGGAGAAGAGAGTTAGAAGCCTCCCTCAGAGTTTTTTCCCATACAGAATTATCTTCGAAAAGACCGCGCATACGAGCTGCATCTGCAAAGGTATCGCAAAAGGTTCCATTAATATTTTTAAGATGGTCTGGATCACCTGGAAAATGTCTCATAAGGACATAAAGAGCAAACCTTTCTGGCTCGCGAGGAGAAACAGTATAGATTCTGCCAATAGTTATTGTGCGGTTTTCTATATTTTTCTTACGGTTAGAAAATATTCTTGGCTTCCAGATTCTATCTTTGTCATTCCAAGAATATTTTTCAGGCATATTTTCATAAAAGCTATTCTTGTCAATTTCATTATTTTTCCACATTTTCCAATATTGTGTTAAATGGGTTTCTGGGAGTATGCCGTTTGCTGCATTATTTAACTTTTCTGCATCTTTAAAATAAATATTTTGTTCACCGGGTAAATGAATACTTAGAGGAATTACAGTATGAGAAAGATAGGCGTATCTTTGAGAATATATACGACAATGAGCTTCTGGCGGACTTCTATAAAGCATACGCGCATATTGGGCTGGCTCATCTATACTTACAGTGCCGTCCTGACATTTAATATATGAAAAACTTGGACCCTTGAAAGGGTATTTCAAGGCATATTTCAAATTATCAGATTGTCCGTATGCATATTCCAAATTATGGTGGCACTCAAACATTACAAGGATATAAGGATTATACGGTACAATTCTTGAATTGGTATATGTGGTTTCGGTTGATCCATATTCTAATGTTAGAGTATGCCCGCCATCTTCGGGACTTGGACGTTTGTATTCTGCAGGCTTGTTAGCATGAAGAATGGTCGTGCGACTATAAGGTTTGGGAAATCCTTTTAAGCAACGTCCATTGCTGCCTTTGCAGTGCTCACCACAATCATGAATCTGAAACTTGGGTAAAAGTTCTAGAACTTTTCTAATAAAATTTGCCCATGCAGATTTATCGGAATCAGCGGGTTTTTCTGGAATGTGTGCCCAAATTAGGCCATCGATATTTTCTGGTGTTGCTTCGGTATCAACACAGAAAACTCTGTGTAAATGTGGGCCACCAATTCTTTTTTGAAATTCCATACTTTCGGCATAACCGAGTATTTTACCAAATATATGTTTTTTATTGAGGAGAAAGTGGAGTTTGCGCAACTTATCTGCATATATACGGCATAAAATATCAAATCGGTCGACAATTTTTTGGCCTTTATGAAAGAAATTACGGGAAATCTCGGGCCAGTATGGATTGGTAGTAAATGTAAACATGAAAGATGCAAGTCCAGGCCTACGAGTTCGGGCCATAATTGTAGTTGCATCATAAAACATATCTTGAAAATATGGACGGGTTCCGGGATGATATTTGCGAAATAATACAACGCTGCCTATTTTACTGTTTGGTTGTAGATCACCATCCCTTCTCATGTGGTCAAGAACATCAGGTGCTGTCGTTTTAAGGAGATTAAATTCGGGTTGACGCAAATAGTCGGCAACTTGAGCATCAATTCGTGCTGCATAATCAAGTACAAATTTCTGGCTTAAGCCACCTCCTGCACTCCAAATATTATGGGGCGAATCAGTTTTACGAATTGCAAGTCGATAACGAATATATTTTCTATAAGAAATGGTTTTCTTAGGGTCAATATCAATATCCAATTCATCATCGGTTTTATCATTAGTTATGTCTTCATTATCATTTATAGAATTATTAGTAGATTTCTTTGCATACTTAGGACTATTAGGGTTAAATGGAATATTCTGATGGTATCCATCATCTCCGTGTGGAAAAAGTAGGGGATAACTAATAGAATCAACCGTAGCATTATATGGTTTGACCTCAAATAAACATCCTTGGAGATCAGTTATATATGTTCCTCTAATTTTTGGTGGTTCAGAGGACTCAGTCCAAACTGCAAACATGGCTTTTTCTTGAGGTAGATTAACCTGTCGTGGATGTAATCCTTTACCTCTAATTATGGCAGGAGCAGCTCTTTCTTCTATGATAGTAAGGCGAAAGTTCCTTACAGCATCTTTCCCATCCTTTTCAAGAACGGACATATATTGGGAATGAAAATTTTTATATACTTTTGCAAATGGGTTTATATTTCTCAAAACAGAATCTAAAATTTTTAATGTTTGTGGATTAACTCTATCTCCTCCACAGAGAGTATTTTGGGTTCGTAAATTAAGTGCTTCATTCGCATCTAAGATATATAATTGTGAAAATGATGGTGTTAAATGTCCAGAATTCATTGAACTTATATGTCGGGAAAATTCGCCGTTTAGATTAAAGCACACACTCCCGTAATGAGATGAGTCCTTATGACCAACGGACACTGAAGCGAAAGCTAACAATGTGTTATAAGTATTGTGGTTTGAAAGGAACTCTTTAGATTCTTTAGTATCGCCTTTTAATAAAACCTTCAATTCATTAGGATGTTCAGTATAGGGAGGAAGAGTAACTGTTCCGCAGCTACAACAAAGTGAAGACGTGATAACTTTAAACTTGGATTTATGACTTTGATTAATTTCGGATTCAAATAAAAGTGCTTTACAATAATGACATTCAAATTTGCCAATGTATCCAGAGTCATAATACTCAGCTGTATGGCGAGCTCTAGTATCTGCACAAGGAAACCCTTCATGCGTACTGAGACATTTATTATTGTCGGTAATAGGATTTGGCTTAGAAGAAAATATAGGTTGTACAATGGGGTCTTGGGTAATGGACAATTTACGATTTTTAATGCGTTCTGATTGACGAACAGGAATAGATTGACGAACAGGCATATCAGGAGGATCAGGGGCTAAAAATATAATAGGTTCATCATTAATAACAACATTTTCATCAGAATTCTTTCGTGGTCTTCCACCTTTACGAATCTTTTTTGGACGCCCTACGCCACGAGAACTACAATATGATATAATCGAAGAAGTATCGGAATCAGTATCTACAGAACATATATTAGAATCTTCAAGGCGTGGAATTTTGTCGATAGTTTGGGAGGAAATACTATCACTACGAATCAATGCTCTAGAAGAAGAAAATGAGGAAGAAGGAGCAACACCCATAGCGGACAAAAAAGGTGAGTCAGATCCAGATGTTGTGGGACCAACACCCATAGAGGACACACTCAACCCTACTTGGGAAACATTAAAAACATTACCAGAGGATCCTGCGTGTCCAAAGTCCTATAATTATGTTATAATTTAGAAATGAAAAAATTTTTATTTTATAAAATAATTAAGTTTAACAAAACAAATTACCCACTAAAACGGTATGGTTTAACTACTACATAAGTTAACTACTAAATAAGTTTAACTACTACATAAGTTAACTACTTCCCCCTATGACTGTACTTATTGTACAGTCATAGTGGGGGGAATGGGCTAGAATGAGGTTCGATGTATTAGGTGAAATTGAACATCATTGTCCACGATTCCCTTAAAATTATCTAAAAACGTCTGACTAAAAATGTTGTAGAAACAATAATATGAAATCCCTATAAAAATGTTTAAATCCCTAGATTGTGAAGAAAAAAGTGGCGAATGAAGTTCAATTTTACTTTCTATTTTTAAATTATACCGGAACTTCTTCGCCGCGCAATATCACCGCAGTTGAATCAGGATTGACCTGATAGTCCTCAAAAGGACTCTTTAGATCCTTTGCGCTGCGTCGTTGTACCATTCTTTTTTCACGCTTCATTTGTTGTTTGGAAGGCATTTTTAAAATTTAAAAGCTAACTTTTATCTATAAATGAATCGAATTCAAAAAAAAAGAATCAAAAAAAGGAAATCGAATTTGAAAAATTGAGAATTAAAAAAAATTATGAAGCTAAATCCTTGTTAGGCTAACTTGTGCCAATGCAAGGGGATAAAATAAACGGTCACAATTTTGTTCGGTACTTATTTAGTCCCCCCCTCCCAGTCAGTTTTTTTCGAAAAATATGTAAAAATGGTCAGTCTGAACAACAATTGTAGAACCCATCGAGCTGTGTCGAATGACACCAAAATCAACCAAATCCGACTTGATTGGACCGAAATACTGACCCTGTGTCAAGCATAAGTACCCTTCAAGTTCGGCTTTCGACTTTGAGATTTTTCCTACATATATCAACCTGTTCCAACTTAAAATCCTACCAGCAGAAATTTTCCGCTAGCTTTATCCGTTTTCGAGTTATTTTGAAAAAACTCGAATTTTAAAGTCCGACACCCACGACAATTCACCGGAAATGTCTAAATTTTGTGTCAAGCATAAGTACCCTCCAAATTCGAATTTAGACTTTGAATTTTTTCCTACATATATCAGCATGTTCCAACTTAAAATCCTACCAGCAGAAATTTTCTTCTAACCCCACCCATTCCGGAGATAGCCCCTGCACCTATATTATTTAGGTACCAAGGGGTTCCTAAAAAATTCCGTCCATAATTTTCCTATATGCGGCATAAAATTTGACCCCGGACATGTCAAACTTGGAAGCCCGTATCTCAACTCTGGAAAGAGCTTGAGTTTTTCCGACACTTTTTACCAATACTTTTATATAATATATTAAAAATATTTAAAAATATTTTCTAAAAATATTAATACATTAGTGCATTTTTTGAAGAAGAATCTTACTAAGATTGCTTAATATTAGTGCCCGGCACCGGACCGGGCTCCAGGCCGGTTTGCTTGTGTCCGGGTCCCAATCGGATTAATCCAGAAAAATCCGGCCGGGTCCATTTTTCATCTTTTTCCATGTACTTTATAATTTTTCCATTTTAATATACTGTACCCATCTTAATCTCAAATCCCTTTCCTGCGCCGCAGTCGAGAATTTTGAGAATTTTGGAAGAACAACCCTCCAGATCTCTTCCTTTTTCAGCGCCGCAGGCGAAAATTTTGGAATGCCAAGAAGCCAGATTTCTACCATTTTTATCAATAAATTTGGTAAGAATATTATCGAGTCGGGCCAGATATGATTAATATTTATAAAACAAATTTACAATTTAAAATTAAAGTTTAAAAACATTTATTTTTGGAAGGAAAAATTGTTTAAGTCTTATTTCCTATGTCTGGATTCGAACCCAGCCTCAAAAAAAACCAATGTGAACGAAGTCAGTCAATTTAACCACTCCACCATCAACCAACGAAAGTAAAGTCGAGATAGATTATAGATATTTCTTTCCCTTTTCCTTTAAAAATTTGACAAATATTAAAAAAATACTAAATGAGAATGCGAAACAAATTTCGCATTTGGACTAAAATGCGAAACGCGAAACTTTTCCCGCTAAAAAATGCGAGAATGCGAAAGATGCGAAACGCGAAATTGCGAAATGAGCCCAGCCCTGCTATAAATCCCTGCAGATCACCTGATATCCGTCTAAATCACGCAATCCATCTTAATTTCTCAATATCTAGACTGATTTTATTGGTAAAAATAAAATTTTGAAAAATACCGGCCGGTATATATATCATTTAATCTCTTGATATCCCTCTTAATCTCAAATCAATTTTCTGCGCCGCAGGCGAAATTTTTGAGAATTTAGGAAGGCCTTAGTTGAAAAAATTCAATTGTTAGAGCCAGACGCTAAAAATTTTTTGAAGTTTAGATAGTATTTAAGACAGAATCTTCAATTTTCTGTGCTTCAGCGAAAATTTTGGGAAATTCATGACTAAATTAAAATTTTTAAAGTTTTTCAAGTCGAAAATATTAAAAAAATAAATTTATAAAAATTTAAAATCAAAGTTTAAAATTTTTATTTTTGAAAGAAAAAATATCAAAAAATCCATTTCCCAATCATGGATTAGAACCCAGCCCCATAAATCGACTCCTAAACCACTCAACCACCGACGAACAAGGGGGAGAAGTGAAGAAAATATACATACATATTTCTTTCCTTTTTCCTTTGAAAATTTAATGGCAAAGGACGAAAGCTTTTTTTGCAATAATTTTTTCTCGTAATTTTTATTTTCGTAATTCGTAATTTTTCCCGATATTTTCGTAATCGTAATTCGTAACTCAAAAAACGCCGTAATTCGTAATCGTAATTCGTAATTACGATGCAACCCTGATTGGGAAGACTTTTTGTGGCAATCCAAGGGACTCGACTCAGCTCGAAGAGCTCTTTCGAATGATTTATAATTTGCCATAAAATGAGAAAAAACTAGGAAAATAGAAAGGTAAATAAAGGGGGGGGGGCGAATTCCAAACTATTACCAAATTTTTTTAAATATTAGTTTCCTGTGAATTGCTGAAAACTTATAGATTCAAAAGATTACCCTAATTGGATTCCAAATTTTGTCTTGCTCACTCTTCAAGTTGTCGCAGAAAGCAGCAATTCCTCCAAACCGGGCTTGATCATTAAACATCGCCATATCATTCAAAAACATATTTACACATTTCTCCTGTTCATCACATTTACTAGCATTTTCTAAAATCCAAGCAATTTGATTCTTTACATGTTGATCAATTTCATCTATTTCGGAAGAAATGTCGAATTCTTCCTTTGCATCGAAAAACTCTTCATTTTCTTCTTTAGACCCTTCACCACTCCCATAAACAAGATTAAAACAATAAATTAACAAAATGCAGTTTAAAACATATAGTTTTAACATCTTAAATTAAAAATTTTTAATATATTCCCCGTCAAATTTTCATGGGTTTTTTGGAGATAGGCTCGGATTTTGAGTCAGAGAATATTTTTGACTTCGTACGTCTCCTTCAATTATATTGAAAATTTAAAACTAGGTGAAGAGGAAAAAAGACGAAATTGTAAATGAATTTAGAAGGAAGGAAACACTAATAAAAGAAGCAAATTGTCGAAAAATTTAAATTATATAGAAAATTATGAAATGATTAGAATGTAAAAAACACTGTCGTCTGACTGTTTTTATAGCCAATAAGTCGACGTGTATAATTAAAGGCAATGGGATTCTCTCTTTCACTGGCATTATGCTATATGTCTATTCTATAGACGCCCCAAATTTGATTTCTTTTACATACATTTCGCAATAGCCTTACATCTTGTCAAAAATAGCTAGTTGAGGAACGTTCATCGATTTTATTTTCACGTTTTTTAATTGATAAAAATTTTTAATGATGGCGAGTCAAAGACATGATGTTTGTCATAATCAGAGTACCGGTCCCGGTATCAGGTCCTCCACTTCAAACTGACTTGGGTCATGTTTCTGAGTTAAACTCCAAAAGAGCTCGATTTTTTACACGAAATAGCATTTTTTAAGATCCAAGCAATTTGATTCTTTACATGTTGATCAATTTCATCTATTTCAGAAGAAATGTCGAATTCATCCTCTGCATCGAAAAACACTTCGTTTTCCTCGTTAGACCTTTCCCCACTTACAACAATAATATATAAACGATAAATTAGAGTTGTACCCCGACCTAAACCCCGTTCCCGAACGATTTTTTCACATTTATCCACGACCCGAACCCAGCGCCGAAAAAGAGAAAACTATGCCCCACGTCCCGAAAAAGTTTCGGGGTTTACACCCCTAAAATGAGATTTTTAAGAGGACAAATAGTTTTAACATTTTCAATTCTAATTAAAACAGGAAAATATATGAATAATGAGAATAGAAGATTAAATATAATCAAGACTCACTATAAGAAAAATCACGCTAATCAATAAGGTACTGGTGGGATCCTGCCGGATTAATCCCACATTCCGTCTTTATAACAGGAACTGCGATGTATACGAAATTTTATAAATTTTGAAATTAGAAATAGTTGAAGAAAAAAAATAAATTTAAAAAAAATTTTAAAAAATTTAAAAAAATAAATAAAAATAAATAAATTAAAAAAATTTTTTTTAATTTTTTTATAAAAAATAATATGTACATATTTATTAAAAAAATTTTTTTCTAAACAATTAAAAAAATTATTCCTAAATTTTTATTATTTAAAAAAATGTTTTTTTATAAATGAAGATTTTATTCAATTTTCCGTTATTTAAGGCAGTTAATCGCTCGCGCCATCCTCAACTCGCTACTCATACAGAGAGTGTTAGAGAATTTGAATTAAAGAGAGACTATTAAAATATAAATTGTCGCAAGAGATCGAAAGAACGCCTCTTAATGTGTAGGGAAGGAGAGTAAAGAAAATTTTTTAAGTAAATCTCTATTTATTGCCAGACACGGTTGGGGTCAGTTGAGCCCCGCCAGTTGAGACCCGCCAGTTGAGCCCGGGCCGGTTGAGACCGTGGTGGGAAATCCTATATTAAATTTGAGAATTCCTGTCTGTTTGTGCGCAGCTTTGAATTTGGTAATATTCAAGAGTATGACCCCCCTTTTTCCTCCCCAATTTCCCCCCTATATTTTTACAAAATGGTCAGACTTTTTCCTTCCATCTAATTTGCCTTTCTAATTTTTGCCTACAATCAGACAAAAAGGATTATTTTTCCCCTAATTTTTTCCTATATTTTTTATACAGATTAAAAGGAATTATTCTTTATTCAGTTCTTTCGCAAGGATAAAAAAGCGAAACATGATGCCAAAAATTATAAAAAATATTTTCAATATCACCAAAACGTTTTCGCCAAAGAAATTCAGGGAGATAACTTTTATACGTTCCAGTGTTGTTGCCAGCTTGATGTCTGAATTTTGGGTTGGGGTCGTTTTGGCGCGGCCGGTTTGGCGCCTGCCGGTTTGGCGCTGCCGTTTTGGCGCGCCCAGTTTGGCGCGGCCGTTTTGGCGCGAGTCCTTTTTGGCGCAGCCGTTTTGGCGCGGGGTCGTTTTGGCGCGAGTATAAAAATTTGCAAAACTAGTTTAAAATATGGGAATTATCCATGTATATCAGGGATCTAGCCGTCCCGATTCCCGATTCCCGAAAATCGGGAATTCCCGACGTTTTTTGGGTCGGGAATCCCGATTCCCGAAAATCGGGAATTGAATTTTTGTCGGGAATTCCCGTTCCCGATTCCCGACTTTTTTCCTAAAAAATCGGGAATTTTCGGGAATTACACTAGATATCTGGCTGGCTCCTTTGCCTTCCAAATTTTTTAAAATTTTCGCCTGCGGCGCTGAAAAAGGAAGAAATCAGGTGACTTGGCCCTCCAAAATTCTCAAAATTTTCGCCTGCGGCGCTAAGAATGGAAGAAAGCTGGTGAATTGGTCTTTCAAAATTCTCAAAATTTTCGCTTGCGGCGCAGATAAGGAAGAAGTATGTGGTATATCGGAGTATTGTATAAAACAGGTTGTACAGATTGGCTTAAGGATCCTCCAGAATTTTCAAAACTTTCGCCTGAGGCGCAGAAAAGGGATGATTTTCGGCTTAAGGATCTTAGAAAATTTTCAAAATTATCGCCTGCGGCGCACATTAAAGGAATCCCTAGTATATTGGGTATACCTTTTATTCACTCTAAACCTCCCAATAGTAATCTCCACCTATATCCCTCGATATCACTTCCAACGAATCTCACCTGATCCTTCAATGTCACATACTTGTGAAATCCCCTGCAAAGGAAGAAAAAGGTTAAGTTGCAGGATAGGAAGGAGGTGATATATTCTTAACTTCAACTCTGTTTAATCCTTCCAAATTCTCTGGTATCCCTCGGTATCCCTATTAATCCCCTAAATTCCCTCTTAATCAGTTCTAATCCCTCGTTACATTTATCCTTTAATTGCACTGACTCTCTTTAATGTTTAGAAATAGCACACCTCTTGGCCTCAATGTCCAACATCAACCCCAGCCAAGAATAGCATATTTCCCGAAATTCCCGAAAATTCCCGAAAATCGGGAATTCCCGACGTTTTTTGGGTCGGGAATCCCGATTCCCGAAAATCGGGAATTGAATTTTTGTCGGGAATCCCGATTCCCGAAAATCGGGAATTAAATTTTCGTCGGGAATCCCGATTCCCGAAAATCGGGAATTGAATTTTTATGTCGGCTAGATCCCTGATGTATATGTTCCAATATGGAGGATTTGTTACAGAAACTGAATGGAATTAAACGACGGTGCAACTCCTACAACATTGTTACGATATCGGGGGAAGTTGACACAAACATGGGGGAAGTTAACCCGAACATGGGGAAGTTGACCCGATCACGGTTGGAAGTTGATCCGAACATGGGGGAAGTTGACCCGAACATGGGAGAAGTTGACCCAAAAATGGGGGAAGTTGACCCGATCACGGGGGAAGTTGATCCGAACATGGGGGAAGTTGACCCAAAAATGGGGGAAGTTGACCCGATCACGGGGGAAGTTGATCCGAACATGGGGGAAGCTGACCCGAACATGGGAGAAGTTGACCCGATCACGGGGGAAGTTAACCCGAACATGGGGGAAGTTGACCCGATCACGGGGGAAGTTGACCCGATCACGGGGGAAGTTAACCCGAACATGGGGGAAGTTGACCCGATCACGGGGGAAGTTGACCCGATCACGGGGGAAGTTAACCCGAACATGGGGGAAGTTGACCCGATCACGGGGGAAGTTGACCCGATCACGGGGGAAGTTAACCCGAACATGAGGGAAGTTGACCCGATCACGGGGGAAGTTGACCCGATCACGGGGGAAGTTAACCCGAACATGGGGGAAGTTGACCCAAGCATGCGGGAAGTTGACCCGTTAACTGGGGAAGTTGTTCCGATCACGGTTGGGTTGATCAGAGAAGGGAGCAATATTTAAATTATATATTTATATTTCCACTGTGGCGCCAAAACGACCCCCGCGCCAAACCGGCATGCGCCAAAACGACTCGCGCCAAAACGGCCGCGCCAAACTGACCGCGCCAAAACGGCAGCGCCAAACCGGGTCGCGCCAAACCGGCCGCGCCAAAACGTCCCAGTCCCTGAATTTTCGTTTATACGTTGACCACAATGATTCAATGTTCTGAGTATGGATATTGGGATCTTCGCTATCCACGTATTCTTTTGAATGATTAATAGTGGCGTGGATGTATTAACTCTGAGTGTTGGTCGACCTCCACATTTATGGCAGGTTCTTTTTCCATGGAGAAGTCCAAGCTCTTCGAGCCATGCATCGAAATCATTATCGCTCAAACGTAATTTATCATGTAAATCAAGAGGTTTAAAATTTTTGAGTTGTTCCATTTTTTAATTGAGAAAGTGAGTCTTCTTAAAACTTATACTTGTTAAATACCAAAAAATAATCCTCCTTTTTACTTGTTTTTTGCATGTACTTTTACTTATATAGAATTCAATAATCCTTTTTGTCTGATTGTAGGCAAAAATTAGAAAGGCAAATTAGATGGAAGGAAAAAGTCTGACCATTTTGTAAAAATATAGGGGGGAAATTGGGGAGGAAAAAGGGGGGCCATACTCTTGAATATTACCTTGAATTTTGCCGTGTTTGGCGTTGTGTTTAATTTTTAGTTTCCCTAATTCAAGAGGGGATAATGAGGGGAGCGTAGTTGGATATAAGACAATGCCTAAAGTCGAAGGGCGGAGTTCGAACTTCGAAATCCGGGATTTTCGGGATTAGTGTTTCAACTATGTTTTCAGCCCCCTTGGGTTAAGCGGCTTAAATAATTGTAAAAATTACACAAAATGTTTTCAGAGTGCAAATTACTTATCTTCATGATCAATGAAAGTTGCCTATTTTCTAGTAAAATATCAGGATTGGTCTAGTTTATGTAAAAAGAATTCGTTGGTTTGATTTGTGAGGGGTCAGGTAGAGGTGCTGTAAATTTAGCCTTTTCAGTAAGGAGTTTAGGGAATACCTTTTTAAATCTCTGAGTATATTAAGGAATGGTGTTTCTGTAGTTTATATTTATTGTTCTGTATATATTCTAGATAGAAATTTGACAACACCTAAGAAATGATAAAAAAAATTATATTTTTTAGTCAGATAGTAAACTCTAAAGGAAATTAATGGATATTTTATTGCATCTAATTCATAATTTGCTAAAGAATTTATTCATTGTAATCGAAATTATTTTAACAACAAATTATTTTTTAAATCAAAAATTATAATAGAATACATATGTAGAAGCATCTAATTAAAAATTAAGAAAAAAATAGTCGAGGCTATTTTTCTTTCGATGTTTTATTTCGAAGATTTTGAAAAATATTTTCGATTTCCGATTTACGACGATTTTTTTGTCTCAATAATTCTACTTTCGATGCAATTCTGAAGAAATTTTATTCAACTCTTAATGCATCCAATTATTTGCTCTTTCATAAAATTAGATCTCGACTCCGTGAAATTTAAAAATGATTTCTTCACAATTGTTTTTATTTTTTTACATCATCTTTGTAATAATGTGAGCGACAGAAAATTACTTGCACTTTTACTTAATTATTTCATAACAAAATTGTATATGTAGACTCAATCCCCTTAAAAAATACATTCATAAAAAGTACAACAAAATTTTTGAAATATAAAATTGTAAATCTGATAAACAAATTTTGTCTATAAAATAAATTTCCTTTTATCAATTTTCCTCTAAATATTTCTAACTTATTCAAAGAAAATGTATAAATTAATTCTTTTAATTATCTCTATTCTAATTTTTGAAAATATTTCCCAACATAAAAATTGTAAATATTCGAAAAATGGGAAGGAAAATAAAATTTCCCTCCGTAGACACAAAAGAGGGTTAAATACAAAAAATGGTTGTCAAGAAGAAGAAACAAGCTCTAGTGGCCAATTAAATAAAAATTTTGAAAAATTAAATTTGAAAGAAAAAAATAAAAAGCACAGAGGGTTGTATATTTGTGACAACTTTTTCTACTCTCATACAAAATTTAATGTAATTAATTTAATTATTTAAAATTTTGATCTAGTTTATGTAAAAAGAAATGTTATGGATCTTATATATCTTAAACTAATGTTGTTTGTATGTGTTTTATAACTAGGGTTATTCCCCGTCCCCGTCCCTGCCCCCCCCCCGAGAAAACAGAAAAAACAAAAAACTTTAATTAAACGCAAAAAAATTAATTGGATATATGTGTATTAAGTCAAAAATTTGTGTTACTGTTGATACTCAATCTTTTAAAGGTCTTCGATTAGTAATTAAAATTTTAGGAATTATTGGCCAACATTCTATCTGAAGAATATGAAATTGTAATTATTTAATTTTTACTTAAAGAAACGAATCGCAAATAAGCAAAATGTTCCGAGTTTCGATCCTCAACATTTCCAAATTAAGACGGTTTTATGTTTCGTGTTCTGGAACCTAAATATTGACAGATGCATTTTAAGAAGGCGGTTAATGACAAAATTTAGCCATCTTATTTATATAAAATAGTTTTGTTATCATTAGTAAAGCTAGATAACGCAATCCTCTTTAAAGTTCCCTTAAAATCGCACTTTGTTAAGGATTATGATTGTCTTATTTAAATTAATTATGTATTTTCTCTGCGGGAGCTCATTCCCGTCGAAACGATTAAGAACATATAATCTTTAGCAAAATCTTAAATATTTTTAATTAAATAATCTTAAATATTTTTAACTTGATCTACAAGATTTTTAAATATTTGTTGAGGATTCAAAGATTTATTAAAAATTTCACATTTTAAATTTTATTTGCAGGATGTAATAGTTTATACACGAAGTGTAGGTGGACATCCTGTACATCCAAATAATGTTAATTTAATTATTAATGTGCCGATAAATGAAAGTAAATTGGATCAAAATTTGGTAGAAAAAGAAGGAATTAATGAAGCTTTTAATGAATTTAGATATGAATTCAAATTTCTTATAGGAATCTATGAAGGTAATAAATAGGTTGTTTCAATAAGGTTGTTCAACTCTAGTAATAAATAACTGAACCGGAATTGAAAACCAGAGGACGAAAACGGCGTCAGTGGTAAGCGCATTGTGTTAAATTTTTTGATAACTAATCTGAGGACAAAAATTGAAGAGATCTATCTTTTTGATCTCCCAAAATTCTCAAAATTTTCGCCTGCGATTAATAACCAATATTGAACAACCCTAGTAATAAATACCGTATTTCTTCTAATAGTGCGAATCCTTCTATTAGACCGACACCTTCTATTAAACCGCCACCTAGAGGAAGGTTGAAAAATAAACCGACCGGTTGCACTATTAGAAGAAATAAGTTATATCAAAAATATTAAAATTTTAAAATTGAATATTCCCTCAAAATTAAAGAAATAATTTCAAACAAAAAAGTCAAAATTGGAGAGGAAATGGTAGGAATCTATGACTGGTTAAGTAAACAAAACTATTCTTTTGGAATTGGGGAATTTGATTTTATTGTTGGTCCTTTTCTTGTTTTTGAGGCTTTAGGAATTGAAAATACTTTTGATGTTGATGCTTCTGTACTCTTTCCTGAATATCTTCAATTTTTTGGAATTGATGTTGCTTTATACAATATTCCAGGTATTTTATTGGTGTAACTAGAAAGGAATTACGAAAAAAAATTTATGAATTTTTTGGGTTATGGAATGTAATGTTTTCTGCTATTAATTTTAGAAGAGAATATCGTGTTGCGAGCAGTGACGTGGAACATTTACCGGTTCCACGGTTCAAGTTCTCCAAGCTGGTTCCAGACCTTTACCAGTTCCTGTTGCAAGCAGGTTCCAGACCTTTACCAGTTCCTGTTCCAAGCTGGTTCCAGACCTTTACCAGTTGCTGACATTTACCTGTTCCACGGTTCCAGTTCCAAACCGGCTCCAGACATTTAACGTTCCAAGTTCTGATCCGGTTCCTGACCTTTATTGGTTCCACTGTTCCAGTCCCGGAGCTGGAACTTCTCCATCACTGGTTGCGAGCGTGAATGTCTATTAATAAAATAGGTATATATTTTACTTATCATAATTTTCAAAAATATTATTTCAATAAAGGTTTCTCATTTCCAAATCCTGGAGACTGGTTAAACAACGGAGATTTATTAAACAAGGAAAGTAAAAGATATATGGAAAATAAGTTTAAAAATGTGGCTGATAGTAAGGAGTATGCACTTGTTTATTCAAGAATGGATTTAACTATTTTCAACTCTTTTTACACAGAGGGGAATGTTAAAGATTTACAATTGCCTTCGTCTATAGATTTTTTATTCAAAAAAATTAAACTTCATTTTCTTAATCAACTTTTTCATGCAAATTTCAAAGAATTTCCTGTCATAGAAAATATTGTTTATATTGGGGGAATTGTTGTTGAGAAAAATGAAATTTTGATTAAAGAAAAGGTGAAAGCCAATGCTAATGAGGTAATTCTGATCAAGTTAGGTATTTGAATCAGCTCTTTCAACCAGTCTTGCGGCGGTTCCGGTTCCGGAACCGGTGCGGTTCCGGTTCCGGAAGTGGAACCTGTAAAAGTCCGGAACCGGTTTGGAACCGGAACCGTGGAACTGCAAAGGTCCGGAACCGGTTTAGAACCGGTTCCAGAACCGGAACCGGGCAAATTAAAAAACGGTTCCGGAACCAGAACCGGAACCGCCAAAATTAAAAAAGCGGTTCCAGAACCGGAACCGGTCACATTTTGGAATTTCCGCATCACTGCTTTCAACTCATATCTACTAAACTTTAAAAAGGCTATTATTTGCGTAATGATTTTTCATCCCAAAATCAGCTTTGTAATCTATAGTTTTCAAGTTTTATGAGTCTTAAACTTGGTCCTGAGAGTCGAACCGGCCTCTTCCCCGTGTAGTTCGCCTAAGTTTTTGAAGCCCTTTTTGCTGACATATCATGCTCATAACGCGGCGAGAAATAAAAGTCACCTGTCACAAATTTCGGTGATGTAGTAATACTAGATCTGACTAGTTAAGCTTTTAAATCGACCCCGAAACCCGACATGCCATCTCCGCAAATCCCGATCCCCGGCACTTCCCCCGACTGCTCGGGGAGCTACCCTAGTTTAAAGTAACTACTAAATATAAATTCAAAGCCTAAATGCGTTGTTTTGTTTACATCTGGAACTGTTAATTTAACCGGAATATTTGATCCTAAAAGTATATCAAGAATGTTTGAAGAATTTGAAAAATATGGTCATTGTTTGTTTAAAGTTCGCCTACATCGATTTGTACCGGAAAAATATAATGACAACATTATTGAAGTGACAGATGAAATGCTTCCACAAAAAGAAATTTTATGTAAATTAAATTTATTATTCATTAGAATGAACTAAATTTGAAAAATTGTCCAATATACTCCAAATAAACGTACTTGAATCATATGTCATTCGAAAAGGCTCATATGATTCAAGTATTTTTGTTCAGTAGCCATAACACTTAAATAATTTTAATTTTCAGCCAAAAACAATACAAAATTATTTATTTCTCATTGTGGACAAAATAGTTTGACCGAGGTATTTTTTGTTTGTCTTAAAAGTTTTTATAATAATTTACATAATAAATTCCCAACATTATTAAATTTAAAATTTTGCGAAATTTGAAGAAACAAAAAAGCAGACTTATAAATAGAAGACTTTTAAAGTCACATATATCTTGCATAACATTCTTATAGCATGTATTGGTGCATCCCTCCTAATCAAATAAACAAACTAAAAATAAATGCCACATTCACGTGCATTAACATGGACATATATTTTGACCTTTTCCTATATTAAAAGGAATCTCGATCGTTCTCAGAGTTTATGATAATTACCAACCCAGTAATTATATTAGTAACTTAAGTGACTTACTTAAGTTACTAGCTACCAATAACTTATGAACAGTTCAAATATTTTTGAGATTAATTATTTATAGGCAATATATGCCGGTGTTCCTTTAATTTGTATTCCAAACTATGGCGATCAGTTTTACCTTTCTTCTCTGGTTGAACATTTGGGGATTGGAATTTATATAAAATTGTATAAATCTAACGAGAATGAAGTAAATAGTGAAGTTTTTGGTTCTGACATTCAAAGTGCTTTAAACAAAATGTTGATCGAGAAGTAAGGAGATAAATAATTAGAAAAGTTTATCTGTTGTGTCTTGCACAACAATAAATAAGCAATACAATAATGTGTTTATTACACAAAAGAAATACAATAAGGTTAAAGATATAGATTGGGGATTTGGAATAAGCAATAAGGAGATAATTAGTGTTGTGGTGTGGTGGCTACTATAAAAGCCTCACACAATTGACAGTCCGGGTCTCCTAATTACTTACCAACGTTATTCTATTACTTCAATATTATTGTATTTCTATTGTGTGATAAACACATTATTGTATTGCTTATTTCTTATTGTGTAGGAGACACAACAATTAGGAGACATGGACTGACAATTGTGTGAGGCTTTTATAGTAACCACCACACCACAACAATATCTTCGAAACTTCTAATATTCTCATTTTAAGCAATATTTATCAAAAAACAATTAATGAACTTCGAACGAAAATTTTACTTGATTTGAAAGAAAATGGGCCAAAGAAAACTATTTTTCTCGAAAAGATTTCTGAGGTCATTGGTAAATGAAGTTGTAAATGAGAAATTAAGGAAAAATTGAAAATATTTTGGTGATTTTTAATTATTATTTGTATTCATTTAGCTATTAGGGTCAAGGATGGCCGAAATAAAAAATTTTCTATTTCGTTTTTTATTCGTTCTAGCATGTTGAATAGAATTTTCTATCTAAAGTTTACTAGAAAATTACAAGTATCGAGTTAAAAGTCGAAATCTCGTTATTTTAGAGGGAGGGATTATTTTTTCGATCGACCTAAAGAGGGGGGCTATTTAGAGGGGGGGGGGTTATTTTGGAGAAAATACGGTATATTATTTGATTTGATAGTTGACCAACGCAATATACCGGACCATTGGTAGAATGCAGAGCTGGGCTAAACTACAGTTTCGGTACATGGCTCCGAATTGGACGTTTTATATGTCATTCGAAAGAGCTCGTCGGCTGAGTCGAATGACACAACAACACTGAGCCGAGAAATGAAGTAATGATTCATTTAAATTATTATGATAAAATTTAGTAGTAAAAATCAACCGTTTATTTTAGTCTCTCTTTAAATTTATCAACACCATTACACATTATTTAATTATTTAAATTAAAACTAAAAAATATTAACTAGCTGGTTGACAATTAGTATTTATTTTAATAATTTATAAAAATTTATGTGTCAGCGGAAATACTAGATTTTTCAATAATATTTCCCAGTAATAATATTTCCCAGTTTTTTGCTTCTGCCTTGGCAAGATTATGTCTCGTATGTATAACTCGCTAGCTTATTCATATAAATTAAAATTATTCAATGATTTTTCTGATTCAACAGTTTTTCAACCATTCAACTGAGAAACTGAACCGAGTCGAGATCTCAAACATAAATTATGGTTATTAATAATTTCTAGATGTCGTTCTCTATCCTCGTACGAACTCCCAGACAGATCACTTATTCAAAGATTAACTTGATTAAATTTGAAAAATACATACATACTTGTAGAAATAAAAAGGCAAAATCTAACCTATAGTTCTAGACATCATGCCAAATTTCGAAACACTAAAGAATGTTAACTGAACTCGTCCCTAATTTTTACAACCAAGAAAAATGTATTTTTGCAAGATTAATTAAAATTTTTTTGATTATTGACTAAAATTTAATTTGGACGCCGACAAATTTCATTAAGCAATATTTGTATTTTTTAAATAACTCTGTAGCTGAAAATGTTTTATATTTTATTTAATTATGTAAAGCTCAATCTTTCGGTCCCCTAAATTTTTATTTCAAATAAATTTGTTGGACACAAAATGAAAATTCATAGCTGCAATTTTTGATTTTCTCTTTACACTCTGTTCCAAAAGTATATGCCCACCTATATTTTTAGATTTATCCATGTGATATAGCTATAGATTTTTCTTGAATTTTTCATGATTAAATACCATGACATTTAGAAGAAAAATTTTTTTTTGTATTTTGCTTCAAAATGTCATGGTATTTAATAATAAAAAATTTAAGAAAAATCTATAGCAATATCACATGGATTAAGCTAAAAATATAGGTGGGCATATACTTAAGCAATATTTGAAACAGAGTGTATTTAGTTATATACTTTACATTATAGTATTATTATTATCATTTATGAATTATATATTAAATTTAATTCTGATTATACAGGTATTTTTACTTGAAATTATAAAAATTATTAAAATAATTTTTGTAGAAAAATAAGGCCCAAGAGCAGGGCTGCACGCAATTCAAAAAAAATCCGCAACTCGCAATCCGCAACCCGCAATTTTTTTAAAAAATCCGCAAACGCAATCCGCAACCCGCAATTTTTTTTAAAAATCCGCAAACGCAATTTCCGCAACTCGCAATCCGCAATTTTTAAAAATGTAGATAAAGAAATTTAATCACTTCATACTATAGTTAAAATTATATATGAGCAAATTATGGTGAAGTGTCAATAACATTTCGAGGTTTTCTGGTAATAAACTCTTTCTAAGATCATTTGCTACGAGTCCTGCAGTAGAGAATAGACGTTCAGACTTTGAACTGGTTGCGGGCGCACAATGATATCGTCTCACCAACTTTCCAAGTAAGGTCCACTTTTCAGAATTTACCTAATTGTTGGTTGTTATTTCATTAGTTTATTAATTTTACCCTCCAGTATTCAGCTATACTCGAACAGACTTAATCTTCGCATCTCGCAAGTATTCATTAACTTCTACTTCCGATTTTTGTCGCTTTTCTAGGGCAGTAGGATTCTTAAGTGGTTCCTAATTATATAAAATTGAAAAAATGAGAATTTATATTAAACCTGCAATATGAATGATCCTTGCTTTTCTTTCTCAAAATTAGAAAAAAAATCTTGACAGCTATCCAAAGAATAATCTTCCTCCATTGGAATGAGAAAATCATCAACTTCCTCCTGAAACATCTAAATACCAAGCAAATTTTAATAAGGTTTACATTAGTTATTTGATTTTTTTCCGCTTCTTGGATCAACCATTCTTTATATTCTTCCCATCTAGTTTCATCAAGATAAATAAGTTTGAAACGTGGATCCAATAAAGTTGCAAGCACGAAGTCTCGATTACGCTTAATTTTGTGGACAAAGTTTCTGAAATCTTTTTTCTAGCTGATGAAAAATCAGAATCCTCTTTGGTTAAATTGTGTTGAAGTGCCTGTTTAGGTGATCTTTAATATAGTTACACTCAGCAATTTTACATTTTGCCGTACTTTTGTCAATTCGATTCGCCAAATAAATTTTATACAATTTAAAATAAGACAAATTGCGTGAAAATTGCGTAAAAATCGTAAAAATCCGCAAACGCAATCCGCAACTCGCAATCCGCAATTGCGTGCAGTCCTGCCCAAGAGCCAATTTTACCTTCAGATTTTAACCTCGTTTAAAATCATCTAATTATAAAAATTAAATTACAAAATTTTTTTGTTTGCTTTGTGTTCTTGATACACAATTATAATAAGCCAGAGATAAGTTAGCAATAATTAAGAAAGAATAAATGATTGCAATGTAAACTGAAAACGGTTATGATCATTTCGCTATCGTTTTAAGGAATTAGTGTTATATGAGAAAACACAAATTCAATATGCTTTACTGAGATAGAAGTTGTAAATTATAGTAATAAAATTTAGTCTGTTAAAATCTCTCCCAATTGAACTAATTTATAAGATGTTAAAAAATTGTAATATATTCAAGCTTTTTGTTGGATATTGCTGGGCTAGAGCATGCTATAGCAAAACATATAACACATGTGGAACTACAGGAACTTGTTATGTTAGAGGAATCGGAAAATCTGGCAAGATGACCGGTGGTAATCAAGTTTAATTTGAACTTTAGAACTTATGGATTTTAGTTTAATTAAAAGATTATTGTTTTTTGTAGAAATGTTTTTTAGGTGGTATCACGACTTTAACGCCGAGATCATTTGCGCCGTGACATTTGCGCCGCCATTATTTAAAAAAATAACTGTTGGACCGCACTATACTAGTGTAACCCTTCAATTATTCGAAATCAATATTTGACGATTTTTTATCCATATTTTTCATTTTTTACATATTTTTCTATTTTTTCAAAGTAATTCTGCGCTTAAGTTTGGATAACTTGTTGGAATAACCTAAAATTACGAGATTTGTAAAATTTCAAAGTTTCGTTTCATTTCCTCAAAAAAAATTTTTTGCATGTCATATACTAACCAGAAAATCTAACTATAAAATTAAATTATCTAAGTTGAAAAAGGGTGTGGTAGATGTGATAACGATAAAAATTGCCATGAATGTTCAACTGATCACTGTAATACTGTGGGATTAGTAACTACTCAGCATCTGTCTTGTTATACAACACAGGAACAATATCATTATGATTTTTGCTTAGCTGATTATGGTTGCATCATTAAGAAAATAGGTCCAAAAGAGTGGGAATTTGGATGTGGCATATGTACAGGAAGTGAGCCCTGTTATCAATGTAACACTAAAAACTGCAATAAACGAGAAGCATATCTCTTTTGCTATGAAAGAGAAGAAAATGGAAAGGAACGCATTGCATCAACAGGCTGTACAATGGGAATTTGCTATATTTCTGTTGATATTACGAAAGGTGTATATTTGTGAGATTAGAAATAAGTAAAATTCTAATATGTATATGAAATAAAAATATATAAGCTATGCAATATATACATACAAGCGAATCTCAATAAAAAAAGGCCACAAAATTGTTCTGGAGATAGAACTATCAAGGATGAGCCCTGACGCATTTTAAAAAGCGAAGTCGAAAAATCTTCGGAAGAGCAATAAGCTTATCTTTATCCTTTGGAACATTGGTATTAGAAAAATGGATTCACCTCAGAATATCGCACTAGAGACTAACAAATGCAACGATATTTTTCGATACTCGATATTTTTCGAGACCGATACCGATATTATAGATCGATCACTCAAGTCCGGTCTCTAATCGACACCCTAAATATCGTCACCCAAAATATCGCAATACCTAAATATATCGCAATACCTAATTCAATATCGCAATACCTAATAAAAAATACCTGAATATCGACACCCAAAATGACGAATTACCCAAAATATCGAAAATCATATGATCAATACCAAACCTTTTTAATTTCATAATTATGTATTCCATTGATCGGGAATGTTGTTCCAACACTATTTTCGATCGAACTGACCATAGCGACCGATCAAGATTCTCCTTCGAGATCGATCACTCTCTTTGATTAGACATTTTTGTCAAATTGAAGTTTGTTCGATTGCTGGAACAATTCCCATATGTTAAAAAGACTTACGCGTCCTTGGAATACATAATCTTTTAATCCCTGAATCCATTCATAATTGCTCCCAACCCCTCTATATCCATCCATTTGCTCAATTTAGTTAAAACTAGTGAAAAGTATATAGAATAAAGCTTCTTAATTGAAATTTTAATTATAATATTTTTATGATTTTTAAATAATGCCCTATTTTTTGCCCTATTTTTGGCCGATTTCGCCCTATTTTTGCCCTATTTTTGAGTGACTGCGCCCTATTTTAGTGTTTCGGAAAGGGCCACCCTGATGTCAATATTTGGGTGACGATATTCTGGGGCGATCCCAGAAAAACGAGCAGAAATTGCTCATTAGATATTTTTGAGGGTTATGTATGTAATCGGGTGTAAATCGGAGTGAAATGAACTGGGATTGAGTAATTATAAAATTAATGAATGCGCATAAATACTTTAAAATTCATTAGTAAAAATTTAAATTTAGCTGGAGGAGATATGGCAACTGCTTTGAAAAAATATACTAAACAAGGTTGTGGAGACTGCCCCTCTTATACTATTCCGTGCCGTACATGCGACACAAAACAATGTAACACAGAAAAGTTTTATAAAGAAAAACATTATTGCTTGGATACGTCTGGCATAGTTCAGGAATGTATTTCGGAACATAAAGGATTTTGTTACTATGCTGTTATTAATGATAATAAAGGTATTGAATAACTGGAACTTCAATTTAGGCAAGCACACAACTTGTGAAAATTTTCGCAGTTCAGTGTCATATTTCCGTTTTTTCTCTCAATATTTTTCTCAAAACTCTTAACTTTTCCCATACATTTTTAATAAGTTGACATTATGATATTTCTGTTTTCTAACTTTATCACTACATTAATGGTAAAAATTTCAAGATTTCTGACTTATCAGCTCATGATCTTTTAGCTAATGATTTGTCAGTTCTTTTGAGAAGAACCATTCTCGATGGAGATGACATGGGGAATAATTTTTCGTTTTGGCAAAACAGAAAAGTTTTTTAAAGACTATCAACCAATACATATACCGTATTTTCTCTAAAATAGCCCCAAGGGGTTATTTTTTCGATCGTCCTCTAGTGGGGCTATTTTAGAGGGTGGGGCTATTTTAGAGAAAATACGGTATGGTACAAGTTACGAAACCTAAACAATAATCTCTAAATAAGTCTAAAAATTTAATTATAAAATTATATTTAGTTGAGCGAGGGTGTGGAGATAAAACTTCATGGACTGAGAAAAATGTCCAAGTTGCCAAATGTCAAAATAAACACCTTTGTAATACAAAAGAATTTTTTGAAAGCAAACTTTTTTGTCTGACGTTGAATGTAGGAAAAATAACGCATGAAATATCAAAGATGAGTGAACCGTGTGGTGAAGATCATAAGGCATGTTATCATCAACGCAGCGAAGTCTTATGTTCGTTTTTTTAGAATCCACTATAATATATGTATCAGGGCTGGGCGATTTCGCATTTTCGCGTTTCGCATCTTTCGCATTTTTCACATTTTTGAGCGCGAAAAGTTTCGCATCCCGCATTTCGCTTTTTGGTCCAAATGCGAAATTTGTTTCGCATTCTCATTTAGTATTTTTTATATTTTGACATAAAATTTTTTAAAGGAAAAGTGAAGAAATATTTATAATCTATCCCAGCATTACTTTTGTTGGTCTATGGTGTAGTGGTTAAGTTTACTGACTTCGCTCACTTATGTTTTGGGGCCGGGTTCGAATCCAGACATAGGAAATAAAATTAAACAATTTTTCCTTCCAAAAATAAATCTTTTTGGACTTTGATTTTGATTTTAAATCTGTAAATTTATTTTTTTAATACATATGTTAAACCTGAAAAATTTAAAAAATTTTGATGTAGTAATGAATTTTCCAAAATTTTCACCGGCTGCGCAGAAAATAAAAGAAATCTGAATTAAGGACCTCCGAAATTCTCAAAATTTTCGCCTGCGGCGCAGGAAAGGATTTGAGATTAGGAGGGATATCTGGAGATTAAGATGTGAAAAGTTCGATGGAAAAGGGAATCCCTTTTGATCCCTTTATATCTCGACCAAATCCCTCAACATTTCCGTTAAGTTCTAATCACAGATTTCTTTATTTACAGGACTGCAGGCGGAAATTTTGAAAAATATTTGGAAGGATTAGAATTTTTAACAAATTTCGCATTTTCGCGTTTCGCATCTTTCGCATTTTTCACATTTTTTGGCGCGAAAAGTTTCGCATTCCGCATTTCGCTTTTTATTTTTTTAAAAAAAGTTTCGCATTCCGCATTTCGCTTTTTATTTTTTTATTTCGCCCAGCCCTGATATGTATGCTACATATAATTAGAGTTAGGATTTTTAGGCACTAAAAATCTAAAAATAGGCGCCTATATAGTAGTGATGTTCGTGTATCCCGACTCGGGAAATTTCCCGAGTTTTTGGCCTCCCGACCCCGCTCCCAATTCCTGACTAAGTTGGGAAATTTTTACACTCCTAAGAATGCCTTTTTTGATAAAATTCTACATATTTTTGAAGGAAAAAACTAATAAAAGGCCATAGACCAGTGCCAAAAATTTTCAGACAACAACTCAAAAAATGGCTAAAAATTCGCAAATTTTAGTAAAAATATGTAAAATAGGCTATAAGAGGGCAAAATACCGTATTTCCTCTAATTGAGCGGCCGGCCGCTCTATTTTTCAATCCCCTCTCAAAGGGCCGCTCTATTGGAGACGGCCGTTCAAATGGAGGCGGCCGCTCTATTTTTCATACACAAAATATTTGGCAAAAGAAAATTTCTTTATTCATTAAATAAAATCAAAATTCCTAAGAATCGCTTAAAATTAGTGATGCACCCGACCAGAGGTCGGTCATCAAAAATTTCCAAAATTTTCGCCTGCGACGCTAAAAATTTTCAATCCCTCAATATCTTCCCCACCTCTTGATTTTAATCTCTCGACATCCTCCTTGATCCCCAAATATCCATTCTAATCCTCAGATTCCCTGATATCCTTTTCAATCATCCAAATCCCACAATATCTCTTTTAATCCCCTCAAATTTGCCTCCCTCGATATCCTATTAAATCCAATTATGGACTATAGCCGCTTTATTTTACCCTTTACAATTTAGTTCCCCAATTTGGAATAAAAGTTATCCCACAAATCTTCCTTAATTTTTGAATAAATTAACAAAAATAGACGGAGAGTGTATTATTTTTGTAAATTTACTTTAAAGATTTTTCCTAAAACCCCGACCCGTACCCCGCCCCGAAACAATTCGAAAACTCTGTAACCCGATATACCCGGCCCCGAGTTTTCGGGCCCAACCCTACTACCATTCTCTTCAATAGCCTCAATATATTGAGCTATTGTGTATGAACGGCGACATTTTTTGTTATGCTTGGACCTGGGTCTTCTTCAGAATTACTGATATTTACGACATCAATGTCGGAATGACTCATTTTCTTAAAATTAAGTTGTTAAACAGTTACTAAAGTGAAAAGAGATAAATTAAAAATAATAAATTGCATTTAATGTAAAGGGCCGCTCTATTGGAGGCGGCCGTTCAAATAGAGGCGGCCGCTCTATTTTTCAATCCCCTCTCAAAGGGCCGCTCTATTGGAGGCGGCCGTTCAAATGGGGGCGGCCGCTCTATTAGAGGAAATACGGTAGTCATTTTACCATTAAAATAGGCAATACTTATTATTAATAATTATTGTATTAATAATAATAATAATAAATTTAATTACAAACAATAATAATTAAAACAGTAATTATTTAAAATGCCACAATAGAAATATTTGAGAAATATGTTAGCCAATTCAAAACCAAATTTCAAAGTTATGAAAGAAAATTTCTTAAAGAAATCAATGGAATTTGGACAGGCAAAATTAGTTTCGACTAAAATTGGAATTAAGAACCTATATACGTTATCAAATAGTCTTAATTGTTTTTAATTTTAGATCTAGGTTGTGTTAAATGCAATGACAAATACTGTACTAATTGCATGACAAATTTCTGTAATGTGGAAGAAATGGGGTATAAAAAGTGTTACACAAATACTATGAATATGTGTTATGCAAGATTTGATGAAACTTGCTTTACTGAAAGAACGGAAAATAATAAAGGTAGAAAATTTTAAACAAATTTTGAAATGAAGAGGAAGAATGAGTGGGGGAGATGAAAATGAGAATTAGGGGGAGAGTGAGAGCAAAATAAAGTGTTCCATCCCTCAATGGGATATAATTATGTTTCAGATGTTGAACGAGACGAGATTCCAAAGTAGTGAAACAATAATAATTACACAGAGTAATGTAGTCCCTATTCCCGTGCCATCCCGATAACTTCCTAATTTTCTTTAATTATTAAGTTTTTTCATTTTCAAGTCAACAAGGGTTGTGGGAATTGTCCTACTAAAACATGTATTACTTGTAATAAGCATGAATGCAATGATGGAAAGAATTTGCCTTATTATTGTTTGGATTACGATGGAAAGAGTCCGATTGAATGTAAAAAATCGGATTGTTATATCGATAAATGTATGTTGAATTTTCAGTTTAAGAAGGGGATCTTGATGTCTGAGAACCCAATCATATATTTAGATGGCATTTCAGAGTTTGCAGGATAAAACTTTATAAAAAGTTATTATTCGATTCAAGGTTTTCGAAAATTTCTCGAGGCTTGATTCGAAGAGCCCATACCTCTTGTAATCCAATGAATATCAAGGCATGGAAATTTAATTCCCGAAATGGGGATTTTATTTTTTTTCCCGAAATGGGGATTTATTTTTTATGATGAGATGTTCTTTTGTACAATCAACTTTTCCTTTAATTATGACAATTGTGGATAATTTTATCAAAATCATTAAGATTTTAAAACTGGTTGCGGAACTTGTGATGAAAACAAAATTAGTGTATCTTGTGTTGATTGTAGAGATTTTAAATGCAATTCTAGAATTAAACTAGAAGAAACTGTGTTTTGTTATGAAAGAGAAGAAAATGGGCAAGAGAATGAAGGGAGAAGGCCTTGTGGAGAGAAAATTTGTTATATTTCTGTGGACCTTTTTAAAGGTAACTAAGAATTTTTTTAATAAAGGTCCATTCACTATATATATGAAACATTAAATGTGCTGATTAGGGTTGTCGGATCAGGATATCCTGATCAGAAAAAAGACCAGATATCCGGATCAGAAAAAATATCCGAAATCTTCGGTTCGGATATCGGATCCGGATATCCGAAGATTTCCAACTATCCGACAACCTTAGTGCTGATACAGCTTTATTTTCACCCAGCCCAGATAATAAAAAGAACTAAACGGATAAAAACGAATTTAGTTTTGGGGTCTTTTATTGTTATCAACTTTTATAAAATTTCAATCTGTTTATTTATATGGACTAGTGTTTCACCGGAACCGAAATTTTGACCGGAACCGGATCCAATTTGAGTTCCGGTTCCCGGAACCGGAACGTCCGGTGAAACTCTAACACACTCTGTCACAAAAGTATAAGCACCCCCAAAATTTTTGTGAAAAATAGATAATCCCTAAGCATTATTTGTCTTATTTTATTCCTACATTAGCAGGGATCCAAAACATCAATAAAAATAAAGTTTCAAAAAATTTTATCGCTTTAAACATTTTAAAATTGAAATTTCTCGAAATTTATGTGTCACAAAAGTATAAGCACCCCTGTAAAAATTTAATTTCTACTTATTATAAAATTCTACAAAAAATACAGTAAATATGTCTATCGATATTATGGAAAATAAAAAAGAATTAGGCCCATATCTCATTCCAGTGTTGAGATCTCGATACCCTTAAAATCAACGTAAAACAGGGTTTTTCAACTTCGAAAAAATTTTTCGAAAATTTTTCGACCCCTTATGGTTTGTTTCGATTTTTCATTATGAGCTCATTCGAAAGCCCTTTAAATTTGCTACAAAATAGCCATATTTATATATCTCAGAAAAAAATTCAATAGAGATATACAGGACGTTAATCATCCAGAGCTAATTCTATGGGGTATTTGGACGTTTTTTGTGCCTTAGAAATTTAAAACTTAATAACTTGCTGAAATAATTTTTTTGGAATTGTAGCAAATTTAGCAAATTTAAAGGCTTTCGAATGAGCTCATAATGAAAACTCGAAACAAACCATAAGGGGTCGAAAAATTTTTTCGAAGTTGAAAAACCCTGTTTTACGTTGATTTTAAGGGTATCGAGTTCTCAACACTGGAATGAGATATGGGCCTAATTCTTTTTTTATTTTCCATAATATCGATAGACATATTTACTGTATTTTTTGTAGAATTTTATAATAAGTAGAAATTAAATTTTTACAGGGGTTTTGGATCCCTGCTAATGTAGGAATAAAATAAGACAAATAATGCTTAGGGATTATCTATTTTTCACAAAAATTTTGGGGGTGCTTATACTTTTGTGACAGAGTGTATGGACCATAGATGAATCTAAATTTCAGGAGTACCTGAAGAAGCAGCATTAAAAAACTACACTCGGCAAGGCTGTGGCAATTGTCCTTCAAATACATCCATTCCTTGCCAAACTTGCAAAACTACATTATGTAACTCTCAAAAACACTTTAATGAAAGTGTTTATTGTTGGACAAAGGAAAATATAACAGAACCAAATTCTTTTAAATATTGTAAAGAAGGAGAATGTTTTACAAGTCGAAACTTGAATGGAACATGTTTGATAATTGTTCAGATTTTTTTATGAAAACTAATTTTTAGTGGAACAAGGATGTGGAAAATGTATAGAGAATGATTGTAGAAATTGCAAACAGAAATTTTGTAATACTAAAGAGATTGGGGTTAAACATTGTTGGACTAATAATGGTTCGACTTGTTCAACTGGATATTATGATAATTGTTTTACTGAAAGAACGGAGACAAATGAATGTAAAATAACTTAATAAGATTTGTAGTTTTGTTTTTAAGTAAACAAGGGTTGTGGGAATTGTACTGCTCCAACATGCATAACATGCACTGGCCATCGTTGTAATGATGGAAAAAAGTTCCCCTATTATTGCTTAAATTCTGATGGAAAGAGTATGCTAGAATGCTCAAATCCTGAATGTTATATTGATAAAAGTAATAGCCTGAGCATAGTTTCAATAGCAATAATTCAATTTTAGATTTAAATGCTGGTTGTGGAACATGTGATGAGAATAAAATAAACATATCTTGTGTTGATTGTAGAGATTTCAAATGCAATTCCAGAAATAAACTGGAAGAGACTGTATTTTGTTATGAAAGAGAAGAAAATGGGCAGGAGAAGGAAGGGAGTCGCCCCTGTCTCGAGAAAAAGTGTTTCATTTTGGCCGATACTACTAAAGGTAGTCAACAATGATTGACAAATGCCCAAATACATTTAAGGAGAATCTGAGGGAGATTTGAAGAAATATACTCGACAAAGCTGTGGCAAATGCCCTTCTACAGCTATTCCATGCCAATCGTGCAATTCTTCACTTTGTAACAATGAAACGTTGTTTAAGGACAGTCATTATTGTTGGGCTGAGGCTAATACAACCATTCCATGCAAAATTTCAGAATACGGAAATGTTTGTTACTATGCTGTCATCAATGATAGTAAAGGTATAAAACGGACTTATCGATGTAATGAATGAGTAGATAGGGTTGTAGGACATACCAAAGGTATTCAACAGATACCTCTAGGTATATTCACCGATTGTTCGATAATGTACAAATGGTGTTCAATATCGCTCGAGCCGAGCCACATATCTCTTTTACTAAACTGAAATAATAAATTTGAAATAATTTTAGTTGAACAAGGATGTGGTAATGAAACATCATGGACTGAAGATAATGTAATTGCAGCCAAATGCCAAAATAAACACCTCTGCAATACTAAAAATTCGTTTAATGAAAGTCTATTTTGTTTAAATAAAGCAAAAGATATGTTGGTTGTATCCAAAAGGTCTTTAAAACAGTGTGATGAAGAATGCTTCTTTCGTCGACTCTCGGATGGGAGAAGTGAGAGATTTGGGATTCAAAAATAAAATTATTTTTTAGTGGAACAAGGATGTGGGAAATGCACAGAAATTGATTGCAGGAATTGCAAACAAAATTTTTGCAACCATAGAACAATTGGGGTTAAACATTGTTGGACTAATCATGGTTCGACCTGTTCAACTGGATATTATGATAATTGTTTTACGGAGAGAATCGAGAAAAATGAATGTAAAATGACTAATTAAGATTTGTATTTTTTGTTTTTAAGTAAATAAGGGTTGTGGGAATTGTTCTTCTGCAACATGCAAAACATGTAATGGACATCGTTGTAATGATGGGAATAAATTTCCCTATTATTGTTTTGGTTCTGATGGAGAGAGTTTGTTGGAATGCCCAAATCCAGACTGTTATATAGACAAAGGTATCTGCGGGACTTATTTAATTAACATCCATCGTTGTTAAAAGTCGAGTCTGATAATGAGAGTTGGCATAAAATGACGGTATTAAGTCATCCCTCAAATCAATTACCAACGCTATTAATAAAAAATGTATTTAAATTCATATCTTTTCACCAGTTCCTGACACTCTAAATAAGAATCTCTCTAGTATAATTCGATATAATGAAATTTCTCTCCGGTACGTTCGAGTTAGTATTCCAAGATTTGGTTGTACCAATCTTTCCACCTAAAATCCATCTATATTTAAAGATTTCAATGCCGGTTGCGGGACCTGTGACGATAACAAAATTAACGTATCTTGTGTTGATTGTAGTGACTTAAAATGCAATTCTAGAAACAAACCAAACCAGACAATATTCTGCTATGAGAGGGAGGAATCTGGGGAGGAAATAGAGGGGCAAAGGCAATGTGATAAAAAGATGTGCTATATTTCTGCGGATATTTTAAAAGGTCTGATGTTCCCCCAGAGTAAAATTTTATTTAAATAATTCAGCAAAATCTGAGGAGACGGCTTTTGAAAAATTTACTAAACAAGGGTGTGGAAATTGCCCTGATAATTCTATTACGTGCAGAACTTGCAACAGAATTCATTGTAACTCTCAACATTTTTTTAAGGAGAGACATTTTTGCTGGATTTCGGAAAACTCGACTGAACAATGCAGTGTTTCAGAACACAAAAGGATATGTTATTATGCTGTCATCAATGATAATATAGGTATAAAACTCGTATCTCAATGAAGGTAACCTGGGCAAATTCTTAAATTGAATATAGATCATTTATACACATTTATCAAACAGGACCCTTTAAACGGGTTTTTTGTCTCGCTGACCATAACCATACTGTAAATTATGATGAAACTAACATTACAGAAAAAATTAATTGTAAAAAGCTATAAGGGTATTATTTAAATATAGGTATGTATATTCAATCATACCTTGTTTTACAACTAGCTTCTCCTCACTCTTTGGGGAGAATAAGATATAAATTGCCAAATTTGTCTTTATTTGACATTTATAAGACTAGTTGAAATCTTACTTTTAATAAACTCTAAACCCCAGTTTATGTATTTAGTTGAACAAGGATGTGGTAATAAAACATGGAATGAATCAAATGTACGGGCAGCAAAGTGCCAAAATGAACACCTCTGCAATACTAAAAAATTGTTTGATGAAAGTCTATTTTGTTTAAATAAAGGAAAGTATGATTTGAATGAAACAAAAAGTTCTGTTATTCAATGTGATAATGAATGTTTTACTAGACGATATTTGGATGGGAAATGTTTGTTATTTGTTTAAGCAAGAAAAGTTTTTTTTGTAGTGGAGCAAGGTTGTGGAAATTGCACAAATGTCGATTGCAAAAGTTGCAAAATAAATTTTTGTAATACTAAAGAGATTGGGGTTAAACATTGTTGGACTAATAATGGTTCGACTTGTTCAACTGGATATTATGATAATTGTTTTACTGAGAGAACGGAGACAAATGAATGTAAAACAAAAAATTAATATCGAAATTCTTGTTTTAAAGTAAATAAGGGGTGTGGGAATTGTACTTCTCATACATGTAGAACATGCACTGGCCATCGTTGTAATGATGGAAAAAATTTCCCCTATTATTGCTTAAATTCTGATGGAAAAAGCTTGCTCGAATGCCCATCTCCTAACTGTTATATTGATAAAAGTAACAGCCTGAGCATAGTTTCAATAGCAATAATTCAATTTTAGATTTAAATGCTGGTTGTGGAACATGTGATGAATACAAAATTAACGTATCTTGTGTTGATTGTAGCGGCTTCAAATGCAATTCTAGAAATAAACTAGAAGAAAATGTATTTTGTTATGAAAGAGAAGAAAATAGTAAAGAGATAGAAGGCTCTAGACCTTGCGTTGAAAAAACATGCTTTATCTCTAAAGATCTTTCAAAAGGTCCCCCGCTCTAAGTGAGAACTTGAACATGTTGAAATTTCAGAAACAGAACAAATCTCAATGAAAAAATACACTAAACAAGGATGTGGGCTATGTAATTCAACTAGCATTCCATGCCGAATATGTAACACAACCCTTTGCAATACAGAAAAGTTTTTTAAACAAGTTAATTATTGCTGGGGCAAAGAAAATTTTGTTGAGCAATGTGATATGAGTAAATATAGTTCAAACTGCTATTATGCTTCAGACTTTGATAATAAAGGTAGATAACTAGATTTGGCACTTAGGTAGTGATGGAACCTGGATCTAATTTCTAAACCTTAAGGTCTCTAGTTTCAGGTTCTAGTGACTAAACTTGGAGATGCAAGGGAAGCGATCTCATTAACTGGGAGTTTGTTCGATAACTCATCTCTGTTCTATTTTTTACGTTGTTCCTCCAATATTCAATAGTATGTCCCTTAAAAGGTCCACTTGTACAAATGACACAGAAATTTTTTGTAGTATAAAGTATCAATTTATAGTCGATCAAGGCTGTGGAGATTTACCAAAAGAATTTAATGATACACCCTATGCTAAATGTAGCAAGCCTCTTTGCAACTCAAAAGATTTATTTGACAAAACTTTGTTTTGTTTTAACAAAGGAAAGGAAGAAATTGAGTCAAAAAATGCTATTAAACAATGCGACCAGAAATGTTTTGTTCACAGGCATTTTGATGGAAAATGTTTGTTTTTAATTTTAAAAATAAAATCCTAGTTCTTGAGGTTATAAACACCAATTTTCATTTAACGAGAGTTCGGGTGTGATCCCTGGCATTTACCCATGCCCAATTTAATGCCGCCCCTGCATTAAGTATCACAGTATGCCTAACCTCAACTCTAACGACCCCTTGATTAAATGCTTTATTGACTAATTTAGGAATTTGAAGGGATAATTCGTAGGGGGTTTTTGGAAGTTTTAAAGTGTGTATATGTGTAGGGATTGAATGATTATACCCAGAAATTGTTTAGCGTTCACAGATAACTCTGAGGCAACAAGGTTAAACGGTTTTCTCAAATTAAAGGGTTTTGTGCAACCCTGTTATCTACAACAAACATATGTTAATCCTAAATAATCCCTCTTGTTAAATAACTGAAATAACTTTGTGATTCATTTAATTATGGAAAATATTTTTAGTAGATCAAGGTTGTGGAATATGCTCAAAAAATGTTAGCACAACTGATTGTTTTACATGTACCGAAAAATATTGTAACGAAGAAAAACATGTTGATATGCATTGCTGGTTAAACGATAAGGAAATATGCAAAACTCCATCTACTAGCAATTGTTTTACTGAGAGAACAGAAGATAATAAATGTCTTTAATTAATTATTTTACATTAATAAATAAAATTATTTAAAGTAAAAAAAGGTTGTGGCCATTGTGCTTCTTCAACATGCAACAAATGCTACACACATCGCTGCAATAATGAAAAAGATTATGACTACTTTTGCAGGAGGAAAATTGGTATTGATAATATTTGCAAGAATTCGAGTTGTTATATTGCTAATTTGGAGGAAATGGATAAAGGTATACGCTAAAAACAGAAGATATCATAATATAGATATACACATTATTGGATGGACTGTTCAGGATCATTTCGAGATGGTTTAATTCCATCACCAATTTAATAGAACAACACGCACCTCAAATGAATTGTGGTGACATTGAGATATAATAATAATAATCCATGATTTATCATGGCATTCTAGGAACTTAAATTACGGACCGTCCTGAGCCAAACTCTTAGAAAACTTTATATTTAAATCGGAAATCTTTTCTCATAAATAAATTTTATGAAACGTTGCCTTATTATAGGTAATTATGATTGGAATTGTGGAAATTGCCCAGATATCCAAAACCATCCATTTAAATGTGCAAAATGCAACAATAGTCCTTTTTGTAATACTGTAGAGTTTTACAATAATGCTTTGTTTTGTTGGAATAAGACTGAGGAAATGTCTATACCAATTAGTGATTTGAGAAATTGTGAAACTCAATGTTTTGTTGCAAGAGATGAAAATGGGAAAGGTTTGAAATTGAATAGTATTATGAAGAATCTGACATTGGGGTTGCACCCCGAACCACTAAAAACACCCCAAACCACGACCTCGAACCTTCGAGAAAACTCGCAAGGAGAGATGAATGAGATCATTAAAAATTTATCGAAATCCCTATAACTGAGGTTTATGTTAGAGCCTTGCCTCGCTACGGCCTTTAGTATCGATAAAGGCGCGCTGTTGTTTCGTCCCCCTTTTGTTTCGTCCCCCTGAACAAAACTTTTGTTTCGTCCCAATGTACAAAACTTTTGTTTCGTCCCAATGTACAAAACTTTTGTTTCGTCCCCTTTTGTTTCGGCCTCTTTTGTTTCGTCCCCCTGAACAAAAACTTTTGTTTCGTCCCAATACAAAACTTTTGTTTCGTCCCCTTTTGTTTCGACCCCTCTCAAAATGTCCAACCGAGTAAAAATACTCACTTTGTCGAACTAAAAATTAAAAATGTGGAAATCATACCTGAACATACATAAGTTCTTCAGATATTAAAAATATCTTATCGAATCATCCACAGAAATTAACGAAATAAAAGGGGACGAAATAAAAGGGGACGAAACAAAAGGGGACGAAACAAAGCGTAGCCATCGATAAATGATAACTTTAAATCTCATAGATTTTCAGTAACTCAAGGCTGTGGTATTTGTCCATCGAATTCTAGAAGTAAAGACTGTGTAAATTGCAATGAGAGGTACTGTAATGAGCAACGACTTGTTCCCAAACAGTGTTGGATAAATGATAAGGAAATATGCAAAACTGAATATGATACTCCTTGCTTTACTGAAAGAACTCTGTCTAATCAAAGTCTTGAAATTGTTTTTTTTTAATTTTCAAGAAAATTTTTTGAAGTTAACAAAGGATGTGGGAAATGTTCAAGTTCTTCTACATGTAAACATTGCAAAGATAATCGCTGTAATTCTGAGAAAGAATTCCCTTATTTTTGTAAAAGCGTTGAAGGAGACAAGGAATGCCCTGAACCTGATTGTTTTATTTCGAAAGGTAGATGGTGGATCTAGTGTTTAGTTAGATCAGACATGTGCGTAGGTCATCATGCAATCTGGGACAGAAAATTACTCGAAACTCCGATTACCGAAATCTTTTTAAAAATCGGGAATTTTCGACAATTCATTCTCACCATTTTTCTGTATATTTAGTGCATATTTTGACAAATTTTGCATATAATATTTTGGTGCATACCGTATTTCCTCTAAAATAGCCCCAGCCTCTAAAATAGCCCCCCTCTAGAGGTTGATCGAAAAAAATAGCCCCTCCCTCTAAAATAGCCCCACCCTCTAAAATAGCCCCACCCTCTAAAATAGCCCCCTCCCTCAAAATATTTAATTGTTGTTTTTTCAGAGAAAGCACTGTTGAATCGCTATATTTCAATAAGATTAGAAATGATTATTGGGGATGACTGGATTTCGAGTGAAATAAGGGGATTCTGATGGATTAAGAGGATAGCGAAGGATACATATTAGGTTTAGGAGGGAATTTGTGAATTAAAAGAGATGAATTAAAAGAGTATTTTTTCCACTTTTATTCAATTAAATATCCAATATCCTCCCAATTCCCTGATATCTCAAATACACTGATCTCCCACCTTAATCCCTCATATTGGCTTTTGAGAGGAAATCTATGAATTAAGCTACATATTGGTAACCTTAACCAAGTCTTGGATGAATTTATGGACTGAGGAGTACATGATGGAAGTTTTTAGGCTAGGATGTTCGTTAAGAGACTTTTAGTTTGTGATGAATTCTATTAAATTTTAGAAAAATATTGTTCAAAATTTGGTAAATTTTTTAATTTTCAAAAAATTTAGGAATCGAAAAAATAGCCCCTCCCTCTAAAATAGCCCCCCTCTAGAGGCCGATCGAAAAAAATAACCCCATGGGGCTATTTTAGAGGATTTACGGTATTTTGAGTTTTTTCGGTGTATATTTTGTCTAGCCCTAGTTTTAGCTAATAAGTTAGCAAACTAAAACCTAAAAAGCTAAACTTTCTAATGTCAGATAACAACCAAGGTTCCTTTGTATATAACTGCGGAAAATGTCCACAATCTTCCTCTAACCTATCCTTCGACGGTATTCAATGCGCAGAATGCAAAAACAGTCCGTTTTGTAATACACCAAAATTCTTTGAAGAACAATTGTTTTGTTGGGAGAATTCAAATACTGACAAAATGGGAATGGTAAAAGGAGCAAGAGTTTGCAAGAGTAAATGCTTTGTATCTCGTGATTCAATTAATGGGCAATGTAAGAATAAAAATATTTCTAATAAATGGGCAGGATAGAGTTCAGCCACGTGATAAGGGCGTGAATGAACGTGAATTAACTTGAAGGTTCTCACACAAAGGTAGTCACTCCCCTCTCCCATTCCCGTAAAAATCATCTGACCGTGAACGTCGGACCTCTTAATAACCAATTGCGGTTCCAGAAATACTGATTTAGATTAGAGAATGATATCCTCTGGAGACTTATATTTTTTGAATAGTTTCGTCTCTTTCTGTTTTCTTGTTTGGATTTAGTCAGTTAAACCCTTAGATTCTCTTAAGTAAATTTTGGCTGTGGTGAATGTGATGACCCTAATTTTGACTGTAAAACCTGCTCAGAAAAGTATTGCAACGAGGAACGACTTGTTCCCAAACATTGCTGGTTAAATGATAAAGAAATTTGTAAAACAGATTTTGATATTCCCTGTCATATGGAAAGAATTTCGATAAACGAAAGTAAAAATCTTCGAAGTTAAAAATAATTTCGAGAAATTAAAGCAAAGAAAGGCTGTGGAAACTGTGAAACGAAAGCTTGCAGGAAATGCTTAACTCATCTGTGTAATGATTGGAAGGATAACCCTTACTATTGTTATAGTAATCAAGGAGCAAATGGTGTTAGTGAATGTACCGATCCTGACTGCTACATCTTGAAGTTGAGGAATAAAAAAGGTAATAAATGGGAGTAATTGGAAGGGTGATGGATGATAGATTAAGATGTAACCAATAAACTTATTTGAAGTTACTCGTTAATGTTTAGACGGAGACAAGTCTCTAAAAGCTATAGCTTTTATATAACCAACACACAAACCCTACCAATCCCTATCTCTACTAATAATATGTAATAAAATAAAATTATTTTTCAGATAATAAAAATGAATATTATCAAAATTGTGGAAATTGTCCAAAAACACGTTCATCGTTAATTGGCACATTAGACGAACTACTTGGGGAAAGTTTAAAAGAAAATTATAATGATGCCTTCCAATGTGCGGACTGCAACAATGGGATTTTATGCAACACGGAAAAGTTTATAGAGGAGAAATTGTTTTGTTTGGAACGGTCGCTTAATGACTCGATGTTTGTCAATGGGGCTCGTGTTTGCGAAGAGAAATGTTTTGTATCAAGAAATAATTTAACAGGATATGGTAGTTGTTTAAATTAAGTTGCTAAATTTAAATATTAGTAACAGAAACAGCTCGTATGGCTATAAATTATAGGAAAGCTTAGGATATCTGAACCCTAACCAATAAAACCCTCATTCTTCTTTTTGAATCCGAATCACCAACAGTCATCCTGAAGATTACCGCGATTGGCAGATTCGGATATACAAAAAAATGAAATATAAAACCAGTTATCCTAACATTTTGGTTTAATACCGATTAGTATCTGAATAGGGCTTTTAAAAAAACTTGTGATTCACAATACCACCCCCAAACTATCTCTAATTCCTATTATTACAGTAACTCAAGGATGTGGATCTTGTCCAACAAACGACACCACAGAATGTCAAGAATGCAAAGAAGTTTACTGCAACGAGGAAAGTAAAGTATACAAACATTGTTTGGCCGATAATGATGGGATATGTAAAACACCTTTTGATGCTCCTTGCTATTTATGGAGAACTCCAACAAACGGGGGTTTTGAATAAATAATCAAATAAATATTCCTTTATTAATTTTATAGTCAAAAAAGGATGTGGAATATGTCCTTTTTTCACTTGTAAAGAATGTAGTACTCATCGTTGCAATAATGACGATCAACTGCCATTTTATTGTTTTGGATTTATGGCTAGTTATAAAGAATGTAGTGAATCTATATGTTATGTTGCTAAAATTGAAGAAAAAATTAGAGGTGTTTTATTTATAATTTAAGGCTAGCTTTGTAGTAAAAATGAATTATTTGAAGTCTATTAGTCCAAACAAATTCTTTGAATCCAAAAAACATTTTAATGCTGTTTATGCCTCATAACAGAGATCGGAACTACTCCATGTTTTCTACTAGACACTTCCTTTCAAGTTTCAAGCGTCGCTTTTTTATTTTTCTAGCCTTAGGCTTTTAAGGGGCTTTTAAGGGCATCATTCGGTGGATAAATGAAGATTAATTAAACGGGGAAAGTCTGAATTGAAAAATTTTCTACAAAAATGAATTTAAGACAAGAAAATTCAACAGTACCACTATGATTGTGGAAAATGCCCATCTAATATCCTCGATTTGTCACCATACATCAAAACTAAGGAAACAACTTTCCTAAATAAATTTAAAAATCTTGATATGTCCAAAATGCAATGTGCAGAATGTAGCAATAGTCCGGCTTGTAACGCTGATACATATTTTGAGAAAGAAAAGTTTTGTTGGGAGAAGGATGTTAAAAAGTGGACACCAACCAAAGGGAGGAGGGTTTGCAAAGAATCGTGTTTTATTGGAGTTGACGCGAATGAAATGGGTAAATCCTTATATTTGAATGAAATAGCTTAAAATGTCGGGCCTCAATATAAGATACACCCATGTGACAGAAAATTTCGTCATATAATAAGGGGTACATATATACTCAATAGCCATTTAGATTTAAATTTAAATTGAGGTGTATTTTATACTGTATATTGACCTTATTAGACATTTTAACCTAATTATTTTTAGGCTTTGTTCAAGGCTGTGGTAGCTGCCCTTCTCACACGGAAAAATGTTCGAATTGTAATACCCCATATTGCAACGAGAGAAATATCCTTCCAACCATAAAGTGTAACTACAACATTCCTAAAACTAAGCTTTATAAGAAAAAAGTGAAAAAATGTCACCCTATGTATACTCACTGCTATGTTGCTAAGGATAAATTTGGCAGAGGTAATAATTTATCCGGTGCTACGTAATGTAGCTGGGCTATAGCTATTTCTTTCCTTCTGCTAGTGCAAATGGTTAATCGGCGGCTGGGTGCGAACAGCCTCTTCAGTAGACCGGACTGATGTGTTATCCATGTTATCCATTACACCACGCCGCCTACTGCACAGCCTTAGGGCTTAAATAGCTATATGCGACCGTATCTGAAAACAAGGGTCCTTTGGTTTTTTTTTCATCATTTTTTTCCTTCCTTAAAATTAAAAAAATGGTCAGTCTTTTCTTCCTCGTTCAATTCCACTCTTTTCACCTGTGGCATATTCAAATGAGAGGACAGACAAAAACACACACACGGACAGACAAAACACGAGTGTTTGTCTGTCCGTGTTCGTCCGTGTTTTGTCTGTCTGTGTTCGTCCGAGTTTTGTCTGTCTGTGCTCGTTCCGTCCAAGTTTTATCTGTCTGTGTTCGTCCGAGTTTTGTCTGTCCGAGTTCGTCCGAGTTTTGTTTATCCGAGTCCGTCCGTGTTTGTCTATCCGAGTTCGTCCGTCTGTCCGAGTCTGTCTGTGTCGTCTGTCCAAGTCTGCCCGTGTGTGTGTTTTTGTCTGCCCTCTCATTTGAATATGCCACAGGTGAAAAGAGTGGAATTGAACGAGGAAGAAAAGACTGACCATTTTTTTATTTTAAGGAAGAAAAAAAATGATGAAAAAAACCAAAGGACCCTTGTTTTTAGATAGGGTCGCTATATGCTTTACACTATATTGCTAAGGACGAACTTGAGAGAGGTAATAACTTGGATTTTTGGTTCTTTCCTGTTATCTACAAACAGATTTTATACTAACTGGATGGTGTTTATTTTGGTTCTAACATGATAGTGTGCCTATAATGCTGTATTGTCAAAATTGTTACTGTCCACGAGGGACGACGCTTGATATTTTAATTCAGCATTGCCCCCCCCCCGTGTATAATGAAAAATTCTCCTTACCCCGAAATTATACTAAATAGGGATATTCTCTATTTTCCTCTCTTAAATATCTATCAAATATGCTCGAATAATTACCCTCTCCTTGCTCACTCTCAATAATTTCTAACTCCAGTTCGATGAAAAAATAATTATCGTTAAAAATCTTTTAGCCTTCCTAAATTATTTCCGAATAATTAACTCCTCTTTATTAATTTCTCCTATCAGCGAGGTTTTAAACAATAATTAACTAGGATTTATATGAGCATTAATTACCAATAAAAAGAAAATATGCTCGAGGGTATATAAAAAGTATCTGATATTTTTCGAAATTTTATTTTAAAATTTAAGTGGAGCAAAATTGTGGCTTGTGCCCTTCAGAATACAAAGAATGTATAAATTGTAATGACAAGGATTTGTGCAATACTGAAAAGGCCCTTAAAGATTCAACAATGCTTTAAACACTAAAAAGACTTTAATTAATCTTTAAATTTATTTGTGTCATGTTTAACTTAAATTGTGTAAAATTTTATTTTTTTATAACAAAAAATTGAAAAAGTTTCGCATTTTATTTTTTCATTACGCTTAGCCCTTAAAGATTCACCCCCCGAGTGACGACGCTTGAGATTTTAAACACACACAATTCACCCCCCGAGTGACGATTCGAAAGCTCTAATTCATGTTCATGCTTCAATGGCAGAAAGTTCAAAAAAAAGTTCATGCTTCAATGGCCTGATGTTCATGCTTCAATGGCAGAAAGGGCAAATCGTACAATTAAAGAAAGACTATATCGATACTTCAGCGAAAAAAACACACTTCGTCGGGTAGAGGCAATTCAAAAAATTGTTTCTGGAATAAATTCAAGCGTAAACCGTGTTACAGGTGTTACACCTAATTCTGTTACTTTTAAAAATTCTCAAAATTTATTTGAAAGACTATATAAGGGCACTGATGATCATATAAAAATAACTTCTAAACTCGAGCCTGGACAAGTTGTCCGTATATCAAAAGAAAAGGGTAAATTTGAAAAAAGTTATTTACCAAACTATACTGACGAGCTTTTTCTTATACATACAACTAAAGACGCGCGTACGCCTATAACATATAGGTTAAAGGATTTTGAAGACACCCTAATTGAAGGAATATTCTATAGAGAAGAGTTGGTGCCCACGCAAGAGGATACTACTCATCGTATTGCTGAAATTTTAAAGACACGTACAACACGTACAGGGATAAAGCAATACTTTGTGCGTTGGGTTGGTTATAAAGATATTCATAACAGCTGGGTAAACGACAGCGACATAGTTCGACATTAACCATGGATTCATTTTATGTTGTTTTACCTTCAAATTCTGAAGATGTTGAAGGAAATACTACCTCAAAGTTTACAGTAAGGATGCCTGACACACTTGAGTTAGATTCAAGTTGGACTGTTGCACTTTCAAACATTATTTATCCGTTTTCATTCTCTTTACTTGGAGATTCCGAAGAACAAGAATCTATTACAATTTATCGCCGATATGGAAAGGAACTTCTATCTGTTCGAATAGAGATACCTGATTTGTCTTTTGCCTCAGAAGAGGCATTGGAAGAGGCCATAAATGCAATTTTACTTGATGCTTGGAAAAAGGAATTGGATCGCGAGCGAAAGGAAATGAGACTTGAAGAGAATAAAAAGAGAATTTATGGGAATTTTCGTAAAAGACGCGCTGTTGAGACTATAAGCGAACAATTAGTTAAAATGGGTATTTTGATTTGTCAAAGGAAATTTCATTTAATTTCATGAAATTTTTAGGAAAACAAGGAATTCGTTTACCGCCTATAAGCCCTCATGCAATAGATGGTATAGAAATGGTTCGTTTCACTCCAAATCAAGATCAAATAGGGCTGATCAAACAAGCACTTGATGAATTTACTAATCCTCCCTCAGCCAATCAAAATGAAGACGGATATTGACCCAACGGATATATCCGGATACGGATAGCAAAATCCGTATCCATGCGCATGCCTGATCTATTCTGATAAACAAATCAACTGAAATTTTCCTTTTAACAAATTTCGAAAAATATTTTAAAAAATTGATAATTTAACTTGATGAAAAAAGTAAATAAAAAATAAAATTAATCAAAGAATAGATTTCAATAAAATTCTTTAAGAATTAAATGTTTTGAAATATCATATTTAAATGGTTTTAATTCCAAATCATTTCCAAAATTTGCTTCAACAGAACAATTCTTCAGCCAAACACCTGGTTTATATGAATCGGTATTGCCCTTTAATAATACACCTTTGCCTTTAAAAACAATTTTTGTATGGTTATTTTAATTAAATATTTACCTATTTGATTTCCATTTTTAGTAATGAAAACATAAGGAAATTCATTTGATATATTAGTTGGGGGATAATCCACAACCAAAAATATCATTATTATTCCGTGAAAATGTTGAAAGTTGAAATGTTGCTAATTTCTCGTTATATATTCTACCATATTTTGCAGAATAGAAAATATAATTGTTTGTACTAAAATTTCTAAGACCAATATCCATATCTGATTCGCTACCATTTAATTCTTTTTCAAATTTACATTTAATTTCAAAATAATATAAAGAATAATTGAAATAATTTTGTGGTTTTTTGAATGGATTTTCTGCATAAATATAAACCCATTTATCATAACCTAAAAATATTTTTAAAAACTTTAAAAATTTTAAATAATTTACCTCCTTTCCACACCAAATATTCAATATTTTCATCATCAATTAAATTTCCAAATCCATTCCCTTTAATACAATTACCAACAGGGTTGTATGTATTTATACAATTATTGTCACAGCATTTACTGTATTCACTACCAATTTCTTTCCATTTATTTTTAATTTTAACAAAAACCAAATTATTCAATAAACTAACGAAATTAAATAAATCCCCAAACTTTTTGTCGGTCAAATCATTTGCCTTTATTAAATAAAATTTTAATTTAAAAAATATTTTTTATTTATTTTAAATATTAAAATTAAATCATTTTCTTTTAAATTATTTTAAAAGAAAGTTGATTGTATCAACATTTTCCGGTTTGAACAACATTCCCGTAGTGGGGCGATGCTTCATAAAAACTAAATTAATTATATTTACTTTTTTAATTTCAACTTCCAAAGAATTAATTTTTTCGTCTTTTTGAACAATTTCATCTTTTAATTGTTTAATATTTTCTTCAATTAATTTTGGAAAATTATTTTTAATTTCCTCAATTTCATTTTTATGTTCAGAATTTATTTTTTGAATTTTCTAAAATTAATATTTAAAAAAATATTCAAAAAATATCCAAACTTTTAATTCATTTTCCAAATTAATACTTTTTTCCTCTTCTTCAATAGATTTTAATTGAAGATTATTAAAATTAGTTTGAAGTTTAATTAAATCATTGCTTTGTTTATGCAACTTTAAAAATAATTTTTGTAATTTATAAAATTGGGTTGGGGTCAGATGAGTACCTGAGCAATATTTGGGCCATACTTTTTTGGGTTTTGTACTAATTCGAATAATTCTTTTATCAATCTAAAGCTCTGGATGTGAGGTTTATTTCCTCAAACAGGATTGATTTGATCAGTTTATGACACAAAAAGTTATATTTAGATGTAACTTTTTGTATGATGATCTGATCAAATCACGGATATACTTTAGCCGGTGGCCCACTCAGAAACGTGTCAAATTATATACCATTCGATTCGTCTCGGCGAGCTGAGTCGAATGGTACCACTCTTTTTTTGCGGAAATTCCTACGAGTCGAGATATGGGTCCTTAAAAACGGAAAACCCATAGGGGGAACCAAGCACTTTTTTGGGGTGAAAAATTCGAAAATGCAAATAATAGATCTTTCGAAAGAGCTCGTCGAGCTGAGTCGAATGACACCAACATCAACGAAATCTGACTTGATTGGACCGAGATATAGGCCCCTAAAAACCGAAGATCCAAAGGGGAGATTTTTGGAATAAAAAATTTTTTGTACAATACTTCATTCGAAAGAGTTCGACGAGATGAGTCGAAAGACACAAAATCACCTCGATTGAACAAGTTTAGACAAAGTTACAACACAAAAAACAAGCAACATAAACCTATGGGGCGTCGGCGAGGCGCTTGTGCAAAACCCCGCGTTTCGCGCGGGGTTTTGCGGCACGCGCCTCGCGGGGAGTCTACGGGCGCTGGGTCTGGGCTCGTAACATAAACCTATTCCTATCTCCCTTGCTCTGGACGTATTTGGGGCCTCCGTAGCAGCAAAATCTCCACAGATGCCATAGGTAAGGAGCTACTTGTAAAATAAGATCATAACTTTGTCAAATCAAGTCGGATTTCGTTGATTTTGATGTCATTCGACCCAGCTCGACGAGCTCTTTCGAATGAGCTATTATTTGCATATTCGAATTTTTCATCCCAAAAAAGTGCTTGGTCCCCCCTATGGTTTTTCGGTTTTTAAGGACCCATATCTCGGCTCGTAGGAATTTCCGCAAAAAAAGAGTGGCACCATTCGACTCGTCTCACCGAGACGAATCGAATGGTATAATTATGCGGATCAGACCTTTCGGTCTGGCGCACCTTCAGAGCGCCGGTTGGGGGGTTTTGGGGATTGAGTGGGGGAGGCGCAGAGGACTTAGTAAATAAATAATTTAGTAAATAAAACATATTTAATTAAAACATTTATCTTATATTCAAAATATATAGATTAAATGAGTTTTTGGTTCAACATAAATATTTCAATAGAATACTGGAAAATTGATATAATAGGGACTAGAATATTGTTGGGACATCGACAATTCACAGGACTGAACACATCTGAACTCAATCATCTGTTGTTCAACCTTTGGTTAAATATCGGGGGAAAGTGGGAGGGAGGAATTGGAAAATATAAAGTGAACGTTTTGGGAAGGTGGGAAATAATAATTGTGATAATGTCGGGAAAAGGGATATTAACAAAGTTGTTTACATTATTGGGAATGTTCGGGAAGGGTAAGTGATGGGAAAAGGAAATAAATGTACAAATTGTAGATATAATGGGAAGATAGGTGATGGGAAAGGAAGAGTGTAATAAATATAAATTGAAATGGAAAATAAAGTCGGGGTCGGGACTTGGATAAAATAAAAGTATCGAGTCTCGAGTCCGGGGCTTACATCTCCCTACCGCCAATAAGCGCGACCCTGCGCTTACGTGGGTGCTTAGATGGATTTTTGAAGGGGGTTTTCGAAAAAGGGGGAATCAGGGGAAAAGGGGGGTTGAGTGGGGGTGTGGGTGGGGTTGGTTTGGTGGTAGAGGGGGGGTAGAATAGAGGGAAAAAGGGGGATTAGAAATGGAGGGAAAAGGGGAGATAGGAAGGGGTGAGGGGGGGACAGGAGTAGAGGTAAAGAGGGTGAGGGGGGATGGAAAAGAGAACGGGAGGTTTACAAATGGTGACTCAAACTTAATTGGTCCCCGTTTGTTTGAAAATTAGGGCATAGCGCATTACTCGATCAAATGGTTACCAATTTTTTTGGGCCATTCGAAGGATGTTACTCACAGGGGTCGGGGAGGGGGAGAAAGGGGGAAGAGGGTTGAAGGGGGAAGATGGTAGAAGGGGGGAAGAGGATAGAAGGAGGGAAGTTGGTTGAAAAGTTTATAGAGCTTTTACTCTCTACTAACTTTTCATTGATTGTTAAAAAGGGATTTTAGGATGGTGAGGTTAGACACTGATTCAAACCAGGGTTCTCTTAATTTTGTTAGACTCGATACTTAAATATTTGGGGGATAAGTGTAAATTAGAAAAAATTAAATCTGAGATATAATAAATGAGGGGGTGAGGGAAATGATCTGAGGAAAAATGAGTGAGTGTGAGGTGAGGGATGGAAAAATTAGAAATACAAAAATATTTTACAAATGAACATTTTTGTGATTTCTTTGTCCTTGTTTCTTCGGTTTCATTCTTCAGTCAAAAGCATTTTGAGTTGATAATAGGTTCGAGTTCGGATTGATTTTGTATGTAGTTGTGTAAATAAATGGATTTTTTTTTATTAATTGGATTCAGGGAAAAGACGGATATGAATTGTTGATGCAAGGAATTACCTTGACTAGGACAAATATTGATGTATTGATGCAAGGAGTTACCTTGACTGGGACAATGCTAAAGGGAAAAAAAATTTTTTTTTAATATAAATGGATTATTTTTTAAAAAAAATTTCCCAAAGGACAGACCTTAAAATTTTATTAAATTAAAATTTTTAAAAATATGGGGTAGGATAGGTGGTAATTCCCTTTTGTTTTTATTGAAAAAAAACGAAAGAGACATTATTGGAAGAAAAATGGATGTGGAGGATGGATGGAAGGGAAGAGGGGATTGAAGAAAGGAAGAAGAGGGGATTGAAAGGAAAGAAGGGAGAAGTGGTAGGAGGGATGGGGATATATTTGGAAATATATTTTTAATTCAGAAACTTAATTCTGATTAAAAAAATTTTTTTGATGAGAGAGGGGGTGGGAGGGGTAAAAATTGCTAACTAAAAGTTTGTAATTAAATTTATAATTATTTAAATTTATAATTATATAATTTAAGAATATCTTACAAATACAAGGGAATGGGAAGAAATAGGGATTGGAGCGGGAATAATTTTTAACTTAAATTAATTTAATTAAAAATTAAATATTGAGAAGAGATTGAGGGAGGAAGGAGGAGGGTTTATTATGCGGATCAGACCTTTCGGTCTGGCGCACCTTCAGAGCGCCGGTTGGGGGGTTTTGGGGATTGAGTGGGGGAGGCGCAGAGGACTTAGTAAATAAATAATTTAGTAAATAAAACATATTTAATTAAAACATTTATCTTATATTCAAAATATATAGATTAAATGAGTTTTTGGTTCAACATAAATATTTCAATAGAATACTGGAAAATTGATATAATAGGGACTAGAATATTGTTGGGACATCGACAATTCACAGGACTGAACACATCTGAACTCAATCATCTGTTGTTCAACCTTTGGTTAAATATCGGGGGAAAGTGGGAGGGAGGAATTGGAAAATATAAAGTGAACGTTTTGGGAAGGTGGGAAATAATAATTGTGATAATGTCGGGAAAAGGGATATTAACAAAGTTGTTTACATTATTGGGAATGTTCGGGAAGGGTAAGTGATGGGAAAAGGAAATAAATGTACAAATTGTAGATATAATGGGAAGATAGGTGATGGGAAAGGAAGAGTGTAATAAATATAAATTGAAATGGAAAATAAAGTCGGGGTCGGGACTTGGATAAAATAAAAGTATCGAGTCTCGAGTCCGGGGCTTACAGTATATAATTTGACCCGTTTCTGAGTGGGCCACCGGCTAAAGTACAGCCCAAATCACTCCTGTTGGCGAAAATAATGCTCACACCCAAGGCTTTCGATTGATATTTTAAGTATCTAAATTAATTAAGAATCGAACAAAATATGGCCCAAAATATGGATTCAAAAAATTCAACCGGCCCGTTCCGTTAAAATTATTTTTCTTTTATCTAATTTACTTTTAATTCCAAATAAGAATTTTAGGAACTTATTTACTTTAACTACACACCCCATTTATTCGCGAGCTCAAAATGGTCAAAGTAAACCTATGGAAGTCGGCGAGACGCTTGCAAAATTATTTTAGTAGGCAAAATTATTTTATTTTTTACAAACATAAACACAATAATTACAAAAACAAACATACCAACGGTTGCTCTGGTTATTATCTGGCAATATAAACCCATTATTGGTTTGCGAATAAATGGGTAATTGGCGAATAAGTGTATCAATAATGGGGTGAGTCTCGCGAATAAATGGGGTGTGTAGTTAAAGTAAATAAGTTCCGGAATTTTAAATGTGATTTAGTTTATAGGAAGAAAATGATTAATTAATTACCTCCTTAATTTCTTTCTCAAAATAATTAATTTTCTCATCAGTAGTTAACCCAACCCCCGAGTCGCTGGGGGCAGAGGGGTCCGCAAAATTAATCCCTAATTAATCCCATGTAATTAGATCACTAATTAAGCATAACCTAAAGGTTTAGGGACATTCCGAACTATCCCAAGGGTCTTATCAAAGATAACTGATTTAAGAAAAGGGGCCCGTGTAATTAATCTCTAATTAATTCCTATTAATCAGTACACTAATTAAAGTCATCCTAAAGGTTTAGGGACATCCGGTACCATCCAAATTCGTCTTATCAATGATAAATGATTTAAGAAAAAGGGTCCGTTTAATTACCCTTAATTACTTGTAATTAATGCTCCTTCTTCACGCATTAATTTTAATACTAATTAATTCTTCACTAATTAGGGTAGAGTAAAGGATTTATAGATACCCCCCCTCCCAATTTTTCTAAAATTAAAAATTTATTTTTTCCCTTTTCTTTTTCCGTAATTTTTCGCGCAGCGTGCGTTCATTTTTTACTTTTTAATTTCTTTTTGTAAATTTATTAGGTCATCTTGAAAACTTTTCCTTTTTTCTTTTGTATTTTTTAAAAATTTTCATTAAAATTTTTGTATTTTCTAGGTCATCTATGACCTAGAAAAATTTTTCTTTTGAGTTTTTAAAAATTTGTAGGTCATCTTAACCTAAAAACTTTCTTTTGTGAATAAAAGAATTAAAAATTTTAATGAAAAATTTTTGAATGGAAAAGGAAAAAGGGATTAAATAGTGAAACTAAAAATTGAATGGAAATTAAGGTTAAAAAATGTTTTGAATAAAAAATAAAAGAAAAAATTTAAAAATAAATAAAGAACTGAAAATAAATAGAGATAAAAATTAAAAATATAAAATGTTGAGATAAATTTAAACCTCTTACTAACTGACTAGACCATAAGCTCCAGTATCTGATCCGTCTCTTCCGTCTGGTCATCAACTCAACTCGTTTCACCTGTGCTTAAAGGTTTACATATTACATCTTATATCCTTTCCAATGAATTTTCACAACAAGAACATAATTTAACCCTCCATTTTCTTCATTAATTAATTATCCAACTAAAAATATCCTATTTTTTCAAAATTTATTATTTTTTCTTCAAAATTAGGTCAATTTTTCAAGGTTATTATTAAAAATTTTAACCTAGTTAAGAAATTTCTCTAAAATCCAACTGTGATTTATTTTAAAAATATCTCTTAGTAGGTGGAGCCTGTACTAGTATAAAAGGCGATTGACTTTGATCAGAGCCATTATTCTACTGTTCAACACCTACATCTTTGAAACAAAACAACCTTTCATTTTTCAATCTTTTTAAAAAAATGTTTCCTCCTCCACCCAAAAAATTTAAGAATTTTTCAATTTCCAATATTTTAGGTTCCCAAACTAGCAATCCCTATGTTAAGAAGCTTGGTCATGAGACCAAGTTTAACCGTAAATTTAATTCGTCTAAGGTCTCATCTAAGTTCCTTATTTCTAACCTACCCAACGATCCTGAATCCCTTCTAGCTGGGATTTTCCAAAATACAATTGACGAAGCTCTTGAAGAGAGTCGTCAATGGGGGGTTGAACCTGACCAACTAGGGTGTATAATATCGAGTCAGAATCTCGATTCTGACGTATGGATACCAGTGCGGGAGATCACCCCCAACACTATTGATTCAATCTTGAATCAGTTCCTCAAGGTCGCCCAGAGTAAAAAACAAGATAATGGTATGTTATGGGGGGCTCCCTTCCTAGTTTCTGTATCCACAATCCAAAAAAGTGACTCGCCCCGAAAAGTGCACGGTCGTGGAAGAAATTCATCATCTAAACAACTTAAAATCAACGACAAATCTTTAATTAAAATTCGCAACAACGACAACTATTGTCTATTCTACTCTTTGGTTGCTACATTCATTTATGCAACATGCTTATGGCCCAAATGGAAATTCTACAACTACATGCACAGTAGATTAGGGATGACTAACCGATTCAAGAATGACACAATGGAACTAATGGAAAGTGTTGGTGCACCGCTCAACAATGACAGCTACGATGCAGAGGAATGGATCCCATCTGTGGTTGAATATTGGAATTTGTTGAATAAAGGATGGTTTAAAGTTTTTATATTCGGGGATTTGGGGGAAAAACCTATTTATAAATATGGCCCCGATAATTTTGATACACCTATAATTTTGTTTTATAATAAGGAACACTTTGATGGGGTTCGTAGGGCTAGCGATCTTTTTGGGGAACTCTATTGTCTATCGTGTGAAAGCGTTTATAATAGGAAATCAAATCATTCAATCGCGTGTAAAGCTAGATGTCCTAACTGTTCAAGGGTTGGCCCCGGTTTTCCTTGTAAAGATTTAGATGATTTCTTTAAACATTGTAGTGGGTGTGGGAAAGACTTTAAGAATGAAAACTGTTACACCCATCATATCACCTCAAATTTCTGTAGTTCCTCTAAAAAATGTGAAAAATGTGAGATTATCTGGGATGTTAAGGATAATAATAGGAATGGGAGGGAGGGGCACGTTTGCTCTGAACGCTATTGCACAACGTGCGGTAGTTATCACGACCCTAAGCGAGGGTGTTATATTAAGCCCCTTGTCATCAAACCACCAAAGACGTACCGAATCGTCGCCTTTGATTTTGAAACCATGCAATACAGGGACGGGGAAAAGGGTAAAATGCACGACGTTAACTTTATAGGGGTAAAGGTAAATTGTCCCGGATGTATTACTAATGGACCTAACGATGATTGCAGTGTTTGTGGGGAAGATAGGACGATAACCTTTTCCACGAGACCTTTCCAAAACACACCCGTTGACATTCAAAATGTCACAGAGAATCCCTTAGAAGAGTTTGTGACATGGATTATCGATTCTACCGTGACAGACACGGTTGCCTTCTCACACTTTGGGGGTAGATTTGATATGGTATTGGTTTTTAAGGAATTGTTTCTTAGAGGGTTGACACCAGACATGATTAAAAAAGGTAATAAGTTGTATGAAATGAAGGTAAAAGTTGGTAAAAGAATTGGGTTATCTTTAGGGACACTTTTAATTTAATGCCCATGTCCCTTGCTTCCTTGGTCCCTGCCTTTGCACTTAGTGTAGAGGACAAACCCTTCTTTCCACACATGGTAAATAGACCGGAAAATTATGGTAAGAAAATTTTTCCGGTCAAGGAGGATTACTTGGCTGATGGAATGATGCCCGAGAAGAGAGCTCAGTTTGATAAATGGTATGAACAACACAAGGATGAGCCTTTCAATCTGGATGAATCTTTGGCATCATATTGTATCAACGATGTGGAAATTCTGATGGCTGCTCTGGTTGCATTTCGCCGCGAATTCTTGGAGGTTTCAAATGGATTGGATGTGCTGAGGGAAGCAATGACAATCGCCAGCGCGTGCATGAAACACTTTAGAACAAATCATCTTCAATCTCAACACCTTGGAATTGTTCCAGAGAAGGGCTACGACAACGCAGACAACCAGAGTTTGCTTGCTCTTCGATTCCTCAGCTGGTACGCTGAGGAACACAAGGTCAATATACGTAATGCTTATTCTAAAGAAGGGGAAAAGAGGTTTGGGAATTATAGGGTAGATGGCTGGGTGGAAGAAAATAAACTGGTTATTGAGGTCAATGGGTGTTGTTGGCATGGGTGTAGGAAATGTTTTCCAGATGATGAAATAAGGCTTCCCAATGGGGTTACAGCGGGGTTCAGAGGGAAAGGGATGAAAATCGTTTGGAATTTATTGAAAGCTTTGATGTAAATGTAGAAGTTTATTGGGAGTGTGAAATAAGGGGGATGCTTTCAAGGGATAGGGTTATGAGATTAAAGTTTAAGAATTATCTGGACAATGGACCGATCGATATTAGATCGGCCTTCTTTGGGGAGAACTGGACCACTCAAGCTATTCCACAAAACGGGGGAGGGGCAAAAAATTTCCTACTATGATGTGACCTCCTTGTATCCGTTCATCAATATGACAACACGCTACCCAATTGGTCACCCTGATGTGCATATTCTGAACATTGACGTCAACTGGACTCAACCATCTGACAACACATTTGAATTGGCTCTTCTAAAAGTTTTTGTAATACCACCACGCAGCATCGACATACCAGTGTTGCCTATGAAAATTGGAGACGACGATGAAAGACTTCTATTCCCCCTTTGCTCCACTTGTGCAAAGGAAAATCCAAATGGTGATGTGAACGAGAACTACAGCTGCAAACACACAGACCAACAACGTGGATGGGTCTCAACTTGTACATCAATTGAGTTGAATGAGGCATTGAAAGAAGGATATGTGGTCACCAAAGTCTTCAGAGTCCTGGAATTTAAAAATTATGACGACAACCTATTTCGTCCTTACATCCGTGAATTTATGGCTCAGAAAATTCACGCGAGCGGCTTTGACAACGACATCAAAGGAAATCAACAGAAGGAAGAGAACTTCATCAAGGAGTGTAAAGAAAAGTTTGGGATCATCATTGACAGAGAGAAAATGAGGGTCAATAAAGGAAAGAGGACGCAAGCCAAATTATGTCTCAACAACTTATGGGGTCGTTTCTCTCTCCGTAACTTTGGATTATCACAGTGTGTAGTTACGGACGACCCTGCAGTGTACACCAAATATTCAAACGACCCATCACTTATTATCAACTTTTTTGAAGAATTAACAGATGATCTACTTTTAATTTCCTACACCAAAAAGAAGGAATTTGTGGAAGAACATGACTCATCAAATGTCATCATCTCCTTATGGACTACCTCAGCAGCGAGGATCCACTTGCTTCACGCCATGCAACAGGTTGTGAGGACTCCTGACTGCACTTTACTCTACACCGACACGGACTCCTTAATCTTTTCACACCCAATTGACAACTGCCCTCTTCAACTTGGTCCTCATCTGGGTCAATTCACTGATGAGTACCCGAACTTCAAAATTTTGGAATTTTGCTCTGGTGGCGCAAAACAGTATGGACTGAAGATGGAAAAGAAGGATGCACCTAACAATGAACCTGTCTTCGTGCTCAAAGTGCGTGGGATGACTCTGAATTGGGATGCAATCAACAATCAAGGAATGCGGTATGACACGTTTAAAGAAAAAGTGTTCAACTTTGCTGAAGGTGATTATGATCCAATTATTGTTTCTTATCCAAATTTTTTACGTCCATCTGTTAAAGATGGATCAGTTACCACTCTTCCTCTTAAGAAAATTTATAAGCCCTACGTCGGAAAGGGAGTAGTCCGCCCTTCTGATTTTTCTGTATTGGACTTTGGATTTGTCAACATGTGATTTTTCCCAAATTAACTTGGAGATGGAAAGTAGCCAGGGGTATGGGCACCCAAACTCTATACCAACCATCGTAATGTTGCGAGTCACACCTCTCATTGACTTGTCGATGATTATCAAATGTGTTATTCACATATTGTGAGGTAATCCTCGCATTGAAAATCGGTGGTAGCGGACTTGAGTAAATTCTCAAGTCCCTGGTTGAGTTTGGTGATGTCTGTCGAATGGCGAAGCCATTCTCCTTCCCTTTTTCTATTCACTATATTTTTCTATTTTTATTCATTATTTAATTTTATTGTATTTAATTTTTATTCGTGATAAAAATTTTATAATATGCTTTTAATTATTTAAAAAATACAATATTAAGAAAAATTAAGATAAAATAAATTACAGAATTAAGAGAAATATCTTTACAATTTTAGGGGTAAAATTGCATAATTAAGGAAAATTGTTTACTTTTTTTAAAAATACATTTACATAATTAAGTGTAAAGTGCGGAATTAAGGAAAAGAACATTACAATTTCAGGGTAAAATTGCAGAATTAAGGAAAAATATCACTCTTTTATCATTTTTCAGTGTATATAGGGATATATACAAGAGGTGTACATACATATAGGAGCAGAGATATCTTTACCATTTGTCCTGACTTAGGTCTCCTCTATAAATTTCATCATCTTCCCTATTCATAAATATTTTTGGACTTCCAAGTGATGAAATTGATTCAGATTGTGATTTATCTTCTTGTAGTGTTAAACGTCCCATCTCTACTGCTAAATGATTTATCTTATCCATGTGTTCTTCATCAATGAACTCCAATACTTCCAAAGGATAAAAACGATCCTTCTCAAACGGTCTGCGATCAATAACACAATTTAAATAAGGATTGCGCAGACGAATACGATGTCTTGTGTAAAAATGTTGTGATATAGTAACATTATAATGACTCCTAAGTCGTCCATAGGCGCGAATTCTGTTTGCGCCTTTTCTTGTCAAACCTCCAAATAAAAACTTTTTCCTCTGATAATCTTTGTTCAGATAGGTTGTTTGAACTTTACGATCCAAAAATTCTTTCATAACTTTAATACGAGTCTGAGGATTTACTAGATGCCCGCTTAGACTGAGAACTGAACATTCAAGAAGGCGAGCGATTTCATCGATTACGCGGACCATTTTTGCAGAAAGAATTTAATAAAATGAATGAAACTTTTGTTACAAGATATTTGGGTTTATATATGACTCCTCCGTACATTTTTCATAACTGGTTATTAGCCCTATCTACACCTCAATGTGAGGTTAACCTATTTTTAGCAACCACACATCAAAATTTGACTCATTCTTGGTAAATTGATTCAGGAAATTCAAGGTGTTAGGTGAGCTTGATTATTATGGACTTACATCTTAAAATACAATTCATTACTAGAATTATTATTGTTTTATATTTTTATTATTGATAATAATTTAGAATATTTTTTATTTAATTTAAATATGTAAATATTAATTAAAAATATTTAATGCATGATTACTTATTTGATTTTAATGTCACTTTTTTTTTGCTCGGGTAATTTTATTTAATTTATTATCTTTATATATTGTTTCTGATAATCCTATTGTAATTTCACTAATTCCTCAACCAGAAGCAACAACAGACCGGAAAATACATAGATGTAGGCGTTGTAGAGCAGACTTCTTTATCGGTTGGTAATTTTTAAAAATAAAAATTTATTCACATGTTAAAAAGGTTTGACCTTCAGATGGTTCTCCTTTGCCAGAAACTTAAACAATCTGTACAAGAAACATTTGAAGAACTGGATTAGTGTTTAGAACAATTAGAGACATTTCAAATTTGTCCTTAGATTGTAGATAATAGATTTATATCTTCCTTAGCTGTAGACACCCAGGTGCACTATTTGATTTATCGAGGTGTTCACAAATTCATGAGACTGACACCCAGTCGCTTAGATAGTATACTTAATTACTCTTTAATTATTTATTTTCATGTAAATTACTAATTGGACTAAAACAAAGGATTAGAGATATCAGATATCAACCTATACTCAGAGAAGTCAAGTGTAAATTTAACTACCTACTAATTAATTCCATAGAATTCGCACAATATTTAAATTAAGCCAAAAGGTTTAGAGACTTCTCGTATGACCAATGACGCTTCAATACAAAAAGCTTAAGGGAATTTTTAATTTTGATAGATGAGGAAAAGGAGTCAATTAAATAAAATAATAATAAAATGGAAAAAATTAAAAGTTTGTTCGAATATTCGAAGTTAAATTTACATATTCGAACAAACTTTTAATTTTTTCCATTTTATTATTATTTTATTTATTTTATTTTACTTTTTGTATTGAAGCGTCATTAGTCATACGAGAAGTCTCTAAACCTTTTGGCTTAATTTAAATATTGTGCGAATTCTATGGAATTAATTAGTAGGTAGTTAAATTTACACTTGACTTCTCTGAGTATAGGTTGATATCTGATATCTCTAATCCTTTGTTTTAGTCCAATTAGTAATTTACATGAAAATAAATAATTAAAGAGTAATTAAGTATACTATCTAAGCGACTGGGTGTCAGTCTCATGAATTTGTGAACACCTCGATAAATCAAATAGTGCACCTGGGTGTCTACAGCTAAGGAAGATATAAATCTATTATCTACAATCTAAGGACAAATTTGAAATGTCTCTAATTGTTCTAAACACTAATCCAGTTCTTCAAATGTTTCTTGTACAGATTGTTTAAGTTTCTGGCAAAGGAGAACCATCTGAAGGTCAAACCTTTTTAACATGTGAATAAATTTTTATTTTTTAAAAATTACCAACCGATAAAGAAGTCTGCTCTACAACGCCTACATCTATGTATTTTCCGGTCTGTTGTTGCTTCTGGTTGAGGAATTAGTGAAATTACAATAGGATTATCAGAAACAATATATAAAGATAATAAATTAAATAAAATTACCCGAGCAAAAAAAAAGTGACATTAAAATCAAATAAGTAATCATGCATTAAATATTTTTAATTAATATTTACATATTTAAATTAAATAAAAAACATTCTAAATTATTATCAATAATAAAAATATAAAACAATAATAATTCTAGTAATGAATTGTATTTTAAGATGTAAGTCCATAATAATCAAGCTCACCTAACACCTTGAATTTCCTGAATCAATTTACCAAGAATGAGTCAAATTTTGATGTGTGGTTGCTAAAAATAGGTTAACCTCACATTGAGGTGTAGATAGGGCTAATAACCAGTTATGAAAAATGTACGGAGGAGTCATATATAAACCCAAATATCTTGTAACAAAAGTTTCATTCATTTTATTAAATTCTTTCTGCAAAAATGGTCCGCGTAATCGATGAAATCGCTCGCCTTCTTGAATGTTCAGTTCTCAGTCTAAGCGGGCATCTAGTAAATCCTCAGACTCGTATTAAAGTTATGAAAGAATTTTTGGATCGTAAAGTTCAAACAACCTATCTGAACAAAGATTATCAGAGGAAAAAGTTTTTATTTGGAGGTTTGACAAGAAAAGGCGCAAACAGAATTCGCGCCTATGGACGACTTAGGAGTCATTATAATGTTACTATATCACAACATTTTTACACAAGACATCGTATTCGTCTGCGCAATCCTTATTTAAATTGTGTTATTGATCGCAGACCGTTTGAGAAGGATCGTTTTTATCCTTTGGAAGTATTGGAGTTCATTGATGAAGAACACATGGATAAGATAAATCATTTAGCAGTAGAGATGGGACGTTTAACACTACAAGAAGATAAATCACAATCTGAATCAATTTCATCACTTGGAAGTCCAAAAATATTTATGAATAGGGAAGATGATGAAATTTATAGAGGAGACCTAAGTCAGGACAAATGGTAAAGATATCTCTGCTCCTATATGTATGTACACCTCTTGTATATATCCCTATATACACTGAAAAATGATAAAAGAGTGATATTTTTCCTTAATTCTGCAATTTTACCCCTGAAATTGTAATGTTCTTTTCCTTAATTCCGCACTTTACACTTAATTATGTAAATGTATTTTTAAAAAAAGTAAACAATTTTCCTTAATTATGCAATTTTACCCCTAAAATTGTAAAGATATTTCTCTTAATTCTGTAATTTATTTTATCTTAATTTTTCTTAATATTGTATTTTTTAAATAATTAAAAGCATATTATAAAATTTTTATCACGAATAAAAATTAAATACAATAAAATTAAATAATGAATAAAAATAGAAAAATATAGTGAATAGAAAAAGGGAAGGAGAATGGCTTCGCCATTCGACAGACATCACCAAACTCAACCAGGGACTTGAGAATTTACTCAAGTCCGCTACCACCGATTTTCAATGCGAGGATTACCTCACAATATGTGAATAACACATTTGATAATCATCGACAAGTCAATGAGAGGTGTGACTCGCAACATTACGATGGTTGGTATAGAGTTTGGGTGCCCATACCCCTGGCTACTTTCCATCTCCAAGTTAATTTGGGAAAAATCACATGTTGACAAATCCAAAGTCCAATACAGAAAAATCAGAAGGGCGGACTACTCCCTTTCCGACGTAGGGCTTATAAATTTTCTTAAGAGGAAGAGTGGTAACTGATCCATCTTTAACAGATGGACGTAAAAAATTTGGATAAGAAACAATAATTGGATCATAATCACCTTCAGCAAAGTTGAACACTTTTTCTTTAAACGTGTCATACCGCATTCCTTGATTGTTGATTGCATCCCAATTCAGAGTCATCCCACGCACTTTGAGCACGAAGACAGGTTCATTGTTAGGTGCATCCTTCTTTTCCATCTTCAGTCCATACTGTTTTGCGCCACCAGAGCAAAATTCCAAAATTTTGAAGTTCGGGTACTCATCAGTGAATTGACCCAGATGAGGACCAAGTTGAAGAGGGCAGTTGTCAATTGGGTGTGAAAAGATTAAGGAGTCCGTGTCGGTGTAGAGTAAAGTGCAGTCAGGAGTCCTCACAACCTGTTGCATGGCGTGAAGCAAGTGGATCCTCGCTGCTGAGGTAGTCCATAAGGAGATGATGACATTTGATGAGTCATGTTCTTCCACAAATTCCTTCTTTTTGGTGTAGGAAATTAAAAGTAGATCATCTGTTAATTCTTCAAAAAAGTTGATAATAAGTGATGGGTCGTTTGAATATTTGGTGTACACTGCAGGGTCGTCCGTAACTACACACTGTGATAATCCAAAGTTACGGAGAGAGAAACGACCCCATAAGTTGTTGAGACATAATTTGGCTTGCGTCCTCTTTCCTTTATTGACCCTCATTTTCTCTCTGTCAATGATGATCCCAAACTTTTCTTTACACTCCTTGATGAAGTTCTCTTCCTTCTGTTGATTTCCTTTGATGTCGTTGTCAAAGCCGCTCGCGTGAATTTTCTGAGCCATAAATTCACGGATGTAAGGACGAAATAGGTTGTCGTCATAATTTTTAAATTCCAGGACTCTGAAGACTTTGGTGACCACATATCCTTCTTTCAATGCCTCATTCAACTCAATTGATGTACAAGTTGAGACCCATCCACGTTGTTGGTCTGTGTGTTTGCAGCTGTAGTTCTCGTTCACATCACCATTTGGATTTTCCTTTGCACAAGTGGAGCAAAGGGGGAATAGAAGTCTTTCATCGTCGTCTCCAATTTTCATAGGCAACACTGGTATGTCGATGCTGCGTGGTGGTATTACAAAAACTTTTAGAAGAGCCAATTCAAATGTGTTGTCAGATGGTTGAGTCCAGTTGACGTCAATGTTCAGAATATGCACATCAGGGTGACCAATTGGGTAGCGTGTTGTCATATTGATGAACGGATACAAGGAGGTCACATCATAGTAGGAAATTTTTTGCCCCTCCCCCGTTTTGTGGAATAGCTTGAGTGGTCCAGTTCTCCCCCCAAAGAAGGCCGATCTAATATCGATCGGTCCATTGTCCAGATAATTCTTAAACTTTAATCTCATAACCCTATCCCTTGAAAGCATCCCCCTTATTTCACACTCCCAATAAACTTCTACATTTACATCAAAGCTTTCAATAAATTCCAAACGATTTTCATCCCTTTCCCTCTGAACCCCCGCTGTAACCCCATTGGGAAGCCTTATTTCATCATCTGGAAAACATTTCCTACACCCATGCCAACAACACCCATTGACCTCAATAACCAGTTTATTTTCTTCCACCCAGCCATCTACCCTATAATTCCCAAACCTCTTTTCCCCTTCTTTAGAATAAGCATTACGTATATTGACCTTGTGTTCCTCAGCGTACCAGCTGAGGAATCGAAGAGCAAGCAAACTCTGGTTGTCTGCGTTGTCGTAGCCCTTCTCTGGAACAATTCCAAGGTGTTGAGATTGAAGATGATTTGTTCTAAAGTGTTTCATGCACGCGCTGGCGATTGTCATTGCTTCCCTCAGCACATCCAATCCATTTGAAACCTCCAAGAATTCGCGGCGAAATGCAACCAGAGCAGCCATCAGAATTTCCACATCGTTGATACAATATGATGCCAAAGATTCATCCAGATTGAAAGGCTCATCCTTGTGTTGTTCATACCATTTATCAAACTGAGCTCTCTTCTCGGGCATCATTCCATCAGCCAAGTAATCCTCCTTGACCGGAAAAATTTTCTTACCATAATTTTCCGGTCTATTTACCATGTGTGGAAAGAAGGGTTTGTCCTCTACACTAAGTGCAAAGGCAGGGACCAAGGAAGCAAGGGACATGGGCATTAAATTAAAAGTGTCCCTAAAGATAACCCAATTCTTTTTACCAACTTTTACCTTCATTTCATACAACTTATTACCTTTTTTAATCATGTCTGGTGTCAACCCTCTAAGAAACAATTCCTTAAAAACCAATACCATATCAAATCTACCCCCAAAGTGTGAGAAGGCAACCGTGTCTGTCACGGTAGAATCGATAATCCATGTCACAAACTCTTCTAAGGGATTCTCTGTGACATTTTGAATGTCAACGGGTGTGTTTTGGAAAGGTCTCGTGGAAAAGGTTATCGTCCTATCTTCCCCACAAACACTGCAATCATCGTTAGGTCCATTAGTAATACATCCGGGACAATTTACCTTTACCCCTATAAAGTTAACGTCGTGCATTTTACCCTTTTCCCCGTCCCTGTATTGCATGGTTTCAAAATCAAAGGCGACGATTCGGTACGTCTTTGGTGGTTTGATGACAAGGGGCTTAATATAACACCCTCGCTTAGGGTCGTGATAACTACCGCACGTTGTGCAATAGCGTTCAGAGCAAACGTGCCCCTCCCTCCCATTCCTATTATTATCCTTAACATCCCAGATAATCCCACATTTTTCACATTTTTTAGAGGAACTACAGAAATTTGAGGTGATATGATGGGTGTAACAGTTTTCATTCTTAAAGTCTTTCCCACACCCACTACAATGTTTAAAGAAATCATCTAAATCTTTACAAGGAAAACCGGGGCCAACCCTTGAACAGTTAGGACATCTAGCTTTACACGCGATTGAATGATTTGATTTCCTATTATAAACGCTTTCACACGATAGACAATAGAGTTCCCCAAAAAGATCGCTAGCCCTACGAACCCCATCAAAGTGTTCCTTATTATAAAACAAAATTATAGGTGTATCAAAATTATCGGGGCCATATTTATAAATAGGTTTTTCCCCCAAATCCCCGAATATAAAAACTTTAAACCATCCTTTATTCAACAAATTCCAATATTCAACCACAGATGGGATCCATTCCTCTGCATCGTAGCTGTCATTGTTGAGCGGTGCACCAACACTTTCCATTAGTTCCATTGTGTCATTCTTGAATCGGTTAGTCATCCCTAATCTACTGTGCATGTAGTTGTAGAATTTCCATTTGGGCCATAAGCATGTTGCATAAATGAATGTAGCAACCAAAGAGTAGAATAGACAATAGTTGTCGTTGTTGCGAATTTTAATTAAAGATTTGTCGTTGATTTTAAGTTGTTTAGATGATGAATTTCTTCCACGACCGTGCACTTTTCGGGGCGAGTCACTTTTTTGGATTGTGGATACAGAAACTAGGAAGGGAGCCCCCCATAACATACCATTATCTTGTTTTTTACTCTGGGCGACCTTGAGGAACTGATTCAAGATTGAATCAATAGTGTTGGGGGTGATCTCCCGCACTGGTATCCATACGTCAGAATCGAGATTCTGACTCGATATTATACACCCTAGTTGGTCAGGTTCAACCCCCATTGACGACTCTCTTCAAGAGCTTCGTCAATTGTATTTTGGAAAATCCCAGCTAGAAGGGATTCAGGATCGTTGGGTAGGTTAGAAATAAGGAACTTAGATGAGACCTTAGACGAATTAAATTTACGGTTAAACTTGGTCTCATGACCAAGCTTCTTAACATAGGGATTGCTAGTTTGGGAACCTAAAATATTGGAAATTGAAAAATTCTTAAATTTTTTGGGTGGAGGAGGAAACATTTTTTTAAAAAGATTGAAAAATGAAAGGTTGTTTTGTTTCAAAGATGTAGGTGTTGAACAGTAGAATAATGGCTCTGATCAAAGTCAATCGCCTTTTATACTAGTACAAGCTCCACCTACTAAGAGATATTTTTAAAATAAATCACAGTTGGATTTTAGAGAAATTTCTTAACTAGGTTAAAATTTTTAATAATAACCTTGAAAAATTGACCTAATTTTGAAGAAAAAATAATAAATTTTGAAAAAATAGGATATTTTTAGTTGGATAATTAATTAATGAAGAAAATGGAGGGTTAAATTATGTTCTTGTTGTGAAAATTCATTGGAAAGGATATAAGATGTAATATGTAAACCTTTAAGCACAGGTGAAACGAGTTGAGTTGATGACCAGACGGAAGAGACGGATCAGATACTGGAGCTTATGGTCTAGTCAGTTAGTAAGAGGTTTAAATTTATCTCAACATTTTATATTTTTAATTTTTATCTCTATTTATTTTCAGTTCTTTATTTATTTTTAAATTTTTTCTTTTATTTTTTATTCAAAACATTTTTTAACCTTAATTTCCATTCAATTTTTAGTTTCACTATTTAATCCCTTTTTCCTTTTCCATTCAAAAATTTTTCATTAAAATTTTTAATTCTTTTATTCACAAAAGAAAGTTTTTAGGTTAAGATGACCTACAAATTTTTAAAAACTCAAAAGAAAAATTTTTCTAGGTCATAGATGACCTAGAAAATACAAAAATTTTAATGAAAATTTTTAAAAAATACAAAAGAAAAAAGGAAAAGTTTTCAAGATGACCTAATAAATTTACAAAAAGAAATTAAAAAGTAAAAAATGAACGCACGCTGCGCGAAAAATTACGGAAAAAGAAAAGGGAAAAAATAAATTTTTAATTTTAGAAAAATTGGGAGGGGGGGTATCTATAAATCCTTTACTCTACCCTAATTAGTGAAGAATTAATTAGTATTAAAATTAATGCGTGAAGAAGGAGCATTAATTACAAGTAATTAAGGGTAATTAAACGGACCCTTTTTCTTAAATCATTTATCATTGATAAGACGAATTTGGATGGTACCGGATGTCCCTAAACCTTTAGGATGACTTTAATTAGTGTACTGATTAATAGGAATTAATTAGAGATTAATTACACGGGCCCCTTTTCTTAAATCAGTTATCTTTGATAAGACCCTTGGGATAGTTCGGAATGTCCCTAAACCTTTAGGTTATGCTTAATTAGTGATCTAATTACATGGGATTAATTAGGGATTAATTTTGCGGACCCCTCTGCCCCCAGCGACTCGGGGGTTGGGTTAACTACTCTCATCTTTTTGCTTTAAATTCTCTTCGTTTGCAGCTTTTAATATTTCAATTTCTTTTACATGTTCAGACTTTATTTGTAGTATCTCCTGAAAATATTAAATTTAGTTAGCCTTTTGCCAGTTTCGTTTTCAATTATTTTATGTATCTTTACCACATACCATAGGTTCTAAAATACAAGACTAGGTACTTATCTCTATAGAACTGGGTATTTACCCTCTTTAATCCCTATAAATATTTTGATCACTTTCAAAATGTGTAGGTGAGGAAATCTGGCTTCCTGGCCTTCCAAAATTCTCAAATCTTTAGTCTTTTTTTTGCGATTTCCACGCTAAATTCCCAATATTTTTCTAGATTTGATTACATTTCCTATAAATTCCTCAAAATTATAGATGCTCATGCCGAAAGCTCTAAAAATAGACCAAAAATCATCCATTTCTTATTTTTTCCCTTTTGCCCTTTCTCTACAACTTTTTTTATGTTCCAAAAACTGAAATCAAAAATCTTAGAAGAAAATAAATCTACAATGCTAGAATATAAAGAGGAGTTAACCAAAAACTAAATTAAATAAATAAATTAATTATTTACCTTTTTAATTTCGGTAATAGTGTCGTTTCCAGTCCGCATTTTTCCTCCCCGATTTTTTACCCTATGTTTGTACGGAATGGTCAGATTTTCCCCTTTCTTTCATCAAATTTGCCTTTCCATATTTTGCCTAAAAACAATCAAAAAGATTAATTTTTTATTCATTTCTTTCACAAGGATAAAAAAGTGAGACATGATGCCAAAAATTATAAAAAACATTTTCAATATTGCCAAATCGTTTTCGCCAAAGAAATTCCGGGAGATAACTTTTTATAGGTTCCAGTGTTGTTGCCAGCTTGATGTCTGAATTTTCGCTTATAAGTTGACCACAATGATTCAATGTTCTGTGTATGGACATATTAGGTTCTTCTCATTACTCTAATACTTATTTAAATATCACAAATTAATCTTTTTGATTGTTTTTAGGCAAAATATGGAAAGGCAAATTTGATGAAAGAAAGGGGAAAAATTGACCATTCCGTACAAACATAGGGTAAAAAATCGGGGAGGAAAAATGCGGACTGGAAACGACACTATTACCTTAATTTCTTCTTCCAAAGAATTAATTTTTTCGTCTTTCTGATTATTTTCAGATTTTAATTGCTGAATATTTTGTTTCAAATTTTTTATCTCATTTTCATTTTCAGAATTTATTTCTTGGATTTTCTAAAATTATTTGAAAATATTCCAAAATAATCCAAAACTTTACTTTCAATTAGGGTTTGACCCCGAATGCTCGGGGGCGGGTGTGTCGGTGTACGGGGTTTTCGAATTGTTTCTAGGTGGGGTTCGGGCCGGGGAAGCAAAATATGGTCGGGATTCGGGTCGGGGTTAAGGGAAAAATTTTTTAAGAATAAAGTTAGAAAATAAAATCATTTAGTTTTGTAAAGTCTTGATTCTATGGATGAAAGGTTTCGTTTGTAGGACACTCGCTGATGTTGGAGTGCCTTTCAAATGAGCTTGCTTATACAAGCAAGTGCCTCTAGTAAATAAATAAAAAAATTATTTTTAACCTCTAATTTCTTCAAACGTTGTTTTAAACTTCCATTTATATGTTGTGTTGAACAACAACTACTAGATATAGTAGTTAACCCATCAATACTCGATGTTTCTGTAAAATTATCTTCCTCTTCAACAAGCGTTTCATCTTTAGCAGAATTTTGTGTAGAATATGGCCATTCTTCTAATTGTTTTGGTGTTCTCATATTTTTAAAAAATTAATTTTCTGAAAATTTTGTTTTGGAGTGGTGCTTAATAGAGTATAAATTTAACTTTTTTTTAAAAAAGTAAAATAAATTTGTTTAAATTTAAAATAAAAAATCTTTTTAAAACACCTCCAAAAAGGAATAGAAAAAAATAATTCCATTTGTTTTATGGAATTTAAATAAATAAATTTATCTAAAATTAAGGGAAATTTTTTCTTCTAAGAGACAATTTTATTTTTTAGTGAAAATATGAAAAATTTTTGGAATAAAAATTCATTTCAATTTTCTTTTTTAATCTAAATGTGAGTTTAAGACATGAAAATCAAAAAAAAATGTATTTATATACAGAAACAGTTTTTGCCCAAAGAGAGTGAAAATATTAAAAGTAGATTGAAAATTATTTTTATGAGAATATTTGTTGAGGGAATATTTTAAAAATATAAAAGATAAGAAAATGTTTTGAGGAAATTTTGAATTATTTCCAGCAAAACACAGACATTCTTATAGGGAGAATTTTCATCAATGTGACCCAGACATTTTTATTGGCAAAATATCATCCTTCTCCATATAATATTATATATTTGAAAAAATATGTCAACTCAAAATGTAATGAGTAGGGATCGGATTTTTAGGTCGTAAAAACCTTAAAATAGGTACCTAAATAGGTTGTATAAAATGCTAAAATAGGTGACAAAAATAGGCAAATAGGTTGTAAAAATAAAGAAATAGGTTGCATAAAAGGTCGACATAATGGGCAAGAAAGTCAAAAATGCCGAATAATTTCGATTTTAGTTCATAAATTTCAGCCCCAATGCAAAAATGTTAATAAATTTCCATTTTTGAAAAATTTTTGATTTTTGAGGATAATATTTTTCAAAAAATACAAGAAAAAATTTTGAGCCGATAAAAAAATTGACAAAATTTTTGAAAAATTTTAAATTTTTTTCAAAAATTTTTGAAAATTTTTATTAGAAATCGAAATTTTATGAAAAAAGCTCAAAATAGGTGACAAAAAAGTGAAAAAATCACAAAAATATCCAAAATAGGTTACAACCTATTTTAGGTTGCAAAACGTCAAAATAGGTTCAAATAGGTCATAATAACTCCCCGTAAACAAAAGATTTTCAAAAAATAACAACGGATTTGAGCTCAATTCATCAGGACTATTTCGCAGAAAAAATAGGTTATAACCTAAAAATCCGATCCCTACTCATTAACATTATAGTATACAAAATATTGGGTTTACACTTTAGTTAGATCTTACCGTTATACCGTTATAACTACTCTATAATAGGTAGTAAAGTTTATGGGGGCTCGAGCGTTGGGTCCTCCGGTTCCCGTAAGCGGGAACCGGAGACGCGCCCGAGCCGCTTTTCTCCTAGATTAAAACCTCTACTTTTCTTTTAACAATATATTTATTTTTGGGGAGTTTTTTGGATTAAAAATATATATAAATGAAGAGGGAATAATCGAGAGTGTCAAAAAAGGTGTGTTTTGTGACAGGTGTTCTTTATTGCTATCACATACTCGTTCATGGGACGCTTAAAGCTCATGGGACGCATGTCCTAAACTTAAGCCAAAATTTTAAACTCGATTTTCGGGAAATTGAATTCTCTTGTCTGATATTTCCTTTCCTACATCATTTGATTTAATAAAGTGGAATGGATGATATCAAAAGCAAAACAGACCTTTACTTAACTATTACATAACAAATTGTATAGATGCACTAAAAGTACATAAACAAAAAGTACAACAGATTTTTGAAATATAAAATACCTATAATATCTAGACAAATTTTGCCTATAAAACGAGCTCCACTTATCAGTTTTTCATAAAAAATTTTTAAAATTATTTAAAGAAAATGTTGAAATTAATTCTTTTAATTATCTCCATTTTAATTTTTGTGGATATATCACAACCTAACAAAAATTGTAAATATTCGAAAAACGGAGTTAAATGGAATAAAATTTCTAAATTTTCCCTCCATAGAACCAAAAGAGGTTTAAATACAAAAAATGATTGCCAAGAAAAAGCAAGTTCCAGTGGTTTAAAAGAATTAAATAAAAATGTCGAAAAATTAAATTTGGCGGCAGAAAAGAAAAGGGGACTGTATATTTGTGACAACTACTACTACTCACATACAAAATTTAATGTAATTACTTAATTAGAATTGTGGTTATAGGTTCAGTGAAAAATACTACGGACCCATGTATAGATAACAGTAAAATTCGAAATTAACAAATAGCTGAGACAGATTAATTAAGGGACAGATCTTCTTAAGCTGAACGTTATCTTTGAATATCCCCCTCTATTGGAGTGGGCGATTCTAATTTATGAAGATGAATTGAGCCAAATAATTGAGCCAATAAGCCATATAATGTGTAATTGAGCCAAACTACTAAAACTTACGGTTGAACAAAAATTTTTAAAATCTTGAATTATTAATTAAAATTTCAGGAATTATTAGCCCACATTTTATCTGAGAAATATGAAATGGTAAGATTACTTTAATTTTTATTATAAAATCGACGATTTCGAGTTTACATATTGGAAATACCCAAAACAAGAATACTTCCGCAACCCCTTCTAAAATTAAGACTTCAATTTTTTCTGTTCTGGAACCGGATCATGGCTAGTTGAATTCGGAGAACTCTAATTTATGGCAAAATATATTCCATCATATTAAAATAGTTTTGTGAAACAAAAAAAATCTAGAATAGAAATTTACCTTAAGGCCCCAAAGCTGCACATTTTTGAAGGATATTGGCGAAACGAATTCATAATAATTATATATTTTAAGCTGTTGGAGCTATTAACCGCTGAAAGATCCCTCGTTAATTGTTTATCTCTCGGACGTTTCCCAAGAAATAAATATAATCTTAACTAAATTATTAAAATATTTTTTAAATTTCCATTAGAAATTTAATCTTTATCAACATTTCCAATTATAAACTTTATTTGCAGGATGTAGTAGTTTATACACGAAGTGTAGGTGGACATTCTGTAATCCCGAAGAATGTCAATTTAATTATTAATGTTCCAGTACCTGAAAGTAAATTGAATCAAAATATAATAGAAAATGAAGGAATTGATTTAGCTTTTACTAAATTTCGATATACTTATAAATTTAGAATAGGAATTTATGAAGGTAATATTAAATATATATTAACACTTAATACCCCTTTCAATCTTCAAAGAAATAATTTCGAACAAAAAAGTCAAAATTGGAGAGGAAATGGTTGAAGTATTTGACTGGTTAAGTAAACAAGTATATTCTTTTGGGATTGCAGAATTTAATCATATGGAGGGACCTTTTGCTGTTTTTGAGGCTTTGGGAATAGAAAATACTTTTGATGTTTCTGCTTCTATATTCTATCCTGAGCATCTTCAATTTCTTGGAATTGATGTTAAATTACTCAATGTTCCAGGTATTTTATTGTTAATCGCAAAAATATTTTTTTCCAATCCAGAATTCAAGTTTGCAATACCTGGAGACTGGTTAAACAATGAAGGTTTATTGAACAAAGAAAGTAAAAGATACAAGGAAAATTCGTTAGTAAATGAGGTTACTAATAGAAATTTGGCACTTATTCATTCAAGAACTGATTTATTTGCTTTTGACTCTTTTTATAATGAGAGGAATGTTAAAGATTTACGTGTACCTTCGTCTGTTGATCTTTTATTTAAAAAGGTTAAATTCCATTTTGTCAATCAACCTTTTCATGCAAAGTTCAAAGAATTTCCTATCTCTGAAAATATTTTATATATTGGAGGAATTCTTGTTGAGCAAAATAAAATTTTGATTGAAGAAAAAGTTAAAGCCAATGATAATGAGGTAAATTCATCATCAAGAATGAATTAAATAAATTTCCTTGTAATGATGAAACAATCACTTGATGGGACGTTATATATCTTTTAGTTTATATCTCTTCCAACCTGACTGTTTAAACCGATAAACCGACTGCTGAAACAAACTGTTAAATATAAATAGAGCCTGAAATTTTGTAGATTACTCTGCTCAACGTAACTAGGGCCTCCGTAACAGTAAAAATCTCCACGGAGACCATAGGCAGTAGCTAAAACAAACGAGCATAACTTTGTCAAATCAAGTCAGATTTCGTTGATTTTAGTGCCATTCAAGGTAATAGTTCGGATGAGACCCCCCCTCCTTTTTCCTTTCTAAAAGTATTGAAAAATGGTCAGCCAGTCTTAGGTTATAGAACTCGTCGAGCTGTGTCGAATGACACCAAAATCAAGTCCAGGTCTTAACTTTGGGCCGAGATACGGACCCCCGAAAATTGAAAAATAACAGGGTGGACCAAGCTCATTTTTTGGGCTAAAAATTCGATTAAACTTATAATAGCTCATTCGAAAGAGCTTGTCGAGCTGATTCGGATGACATCAAAATCAACATAATTGAACAAGATTTGACAAAGTTATAACATAAAGTAATCCTATTGTAGTCGTGAGAAGCCTTTGCAAAACCTCTTTTTGCGCAGGATTGCTGTCTGTATATCGGTCCAAAGTTAAGACCGGGGGTTGATTTTGGTGTCATTCGACACAGCTCGACGAGTTCTATAACCTAAGACTGACTGACCATTTTTTAATACTTTTAGAAAGGAAAAAGGAGGGGGTCTCATCCGAACTATTACCCCATTCAACTCAGATGGCGAGCTCTTTTGAATGAGCTATCATTTGGATATTCGTATTTTTCACCCCAAAATCGAGCTTACTCCCCCCTATGGTTTTTCAAATTTTCGGGATCTATAACTCGGTCCAGAATTATTTCCTAAAGTAGGGAGTGGTACCGTTCGACTCAGATCGTCGAGACGAATTGAATGACATATGTCATGATCCGAACTTTTACCACCGGTACACTACATAACAGCAGTATTTTAGTTTCCGTACCGTACCTGTACGGAATAGTGATAAATAATTAAAATACCGGTGGTAGTATTACTGTCCGGGTCTAAATATAAATTTAAAGCCTATCTGCGTTATTTTGCTCACATTTGGAACGGTTAATCCAATCGGAGGCTTTGATCTTAAAAGTATTGCAAAAATGTTTGAAGAATTTGAAAAGCATAGTCATTGCTTATTTAAAGTTCGCTTAAATAAATTTGTGCCAGAAAATTATAATATAAACATTATTGAAGTGACTGATGAAATTCTTCCTCAAAAAGAGATTTTATGTAAATTATAAATTTATACATAGATTTAAATCTTTATTTTATAGCAAAAGAAAATACAAAATTATTTATTTCTCATTGTGGGCTAAATAGTTTGACTGAGGTATTTTCTGTTTGTATAAAAATTTTATTCACTATTTTTTTATTTACCTTACTTAAATAAAAACGTTGCGCGGGAACAAAAAATCATCGGCAATTAATAATTTTTTATTAGTGTCTTTTTTCCGAAATATATATTATCGTATATATTTTAACTAGGGGCCTTTTTCGGGCCTAAACTTATCGAGTCGGGCCGTTACGATTCACTTTCGGGCCGAACTCTCTCGTAACCTTCTTAATGCTCTAAATCCATCATAATTTCTGCTAAAGCCTCTTTATCACTTCATTCGAGTCGGGCCGGTAAACATCTAGGCTTTTCTCGATCTTGGCAACCATAATTTTAACATAGGAAAATAATTATTTTTAGGCGATATATGCAGGTGTTCCCTTAATTTGTATCCCATGCAATGGCGATCAGTTTTACCTTTCTTCTCTTGTTGAACAAATGGGGATTGGAATTTATATAAAATTGAACATATCTAATCAGAATGAAGTGGATAGTGAAGTTTTTGGTGCTGACTTCCAAAATGCTTTAGATAAAATGTTGATTGACAGGTAAGTAGATAAATGTTAATCTGAATACTTTGTACCGCTTACAAGCATAGTCATTAATCCCTAACTCAGTGATATTGGTTTAAATCCAATATTGGTTTAAATCCATTAAATTTAAAAAGTCTCTAGTTTTACATTATTTAGCTAGAAACATTAAAATTTTTAATATAAAAATTTAATATTTTCTGTCTTAAAGCAATATTTATCAAAAAACAATTAATGAACTTCGAACAAAAATTTTACTTGATTTGGAAGAAAATGGACCAAAGAAAAATATTTTTCTTAAAAAGATTTCTGAAGTTATTGGTAAATGAAGTTTTGGTGGTGACTTCCAAAGAGAAAGTAATTGGGAAAGTAATTGAGAAATTAAAATATTTTTTTAAATTTTTATTTGATTATATTTTCAAATCTTTGTATTCTTTTAGTTAGGGTCAAGAATGGCCGAAATAAAAATTTTATTATTTGTTTATCCATTACTTATAGCGTTTTAACAGTGAGGACACTAATTGTTGGATTTTAATATTAAAATTAAAAATTAAGCCTTTAAAAGTAAACTTAGTTTACTAGAATTATATTATTAAATATGCTTTAATTGTATGAAATTAAATTTTAATTACTAATTCTGAATGTCGATGTTTTAATGGTTAATAGTTTGTCAATGTAGTGTTAGAATTGTTTGCTGCTGAGGGGTCTTCCTTGCTAATTCCTCCCCGATTTTTTACCCTATGTTTGTACGGAATGGTCAGATTTTCCCCTTTCTTTCATCAAATTTGCCTTTCCATATTTTGCCTAAAAACAATCAAAAAGATTAATTTTTTATTCATTTCTTTCACAAGGATAAAAAAGTGAGACATGATGCCAAAAATTATAAAAAACATTTTCAATATTGCCAAATCGTTTTCGCCAAAGAAATTCCGGGAGATAACTTTTTATAGGTTCCAGTGTTGTTGCCAGCTTGATGTCTGAATTTTCGCTTATAAGTTGACCACAATGATTCAATGTTCTGTGTATGGACATATTAGGTTCTTCTCATTACTCTAATACTTATTTAAATATCACAAATTAATCTTTTTGATTGTTTTTAGGCAAAATATGGAAAGGCAAATTTGATGAAAGAAAGGGGAAAAATTGACCATTCCGTACAAACATAGGGTAAAAAATCGGGGAGGAAAAATGCGGACTGGAAACGACACTATTACCTTAATTTCTTCTTCCAAAGAATTAATTTTTTCGTCTTTCTGATTATTTTCAGATTTTAATTGCTGAATATTTTGTTTCAAATTTTTTATCTCATTTTCATTTTCAGAATTTATTTCTTGGATTTTCTAAAATTATTTGAAAATATTCCAAAATAATCCAAAACTTTACTTTCAATTAGGGTTTGACCCCGAATGCTCGGGGGCGGGTGTGTCGGTGTACGGGGTTTTCGAATTGTTTCTAGGTGGGGTTCGGGCCGGGGAAGCAAAATATGGTCGGGATTCGGGTCGGGGTTAAGGGAAAAATTTTTTAAGAATAAAGTTAGAAAATAAAATCATTTAGTTTTGTAAAGTCTTGATTCTATGGATGAAAGGTTTCGTTTGTAGGACACTCGCTGATGTTGGAGTGCCTTTCAAATGAGCTTGCTTATACAAGCAAGTGCCTCTAGTAAATAAATAAAAAAATTATTTTTAACCTCTAATTTCTTCAAACGTTGTTTTAAACTTCCATTTATATGTTGTGTTGAACAACAACTACTAGATATAGTAGTTAACCCATCAATACTCGATGTTTCTGTAAAATTATCTTCCTCTTCAACAAGCGTTTCATCTTTAGCAGAATTTTGTGTAGAATATGGCCATTCTTCTAATTGTTTTGGTGTTCTCATATTTTTAAAAAATTAATTTTCTGAAAATTTTGTTTTGGAGTGGTGCTTAATAGAGTATAAATTTAACTTTTTTTAAAAAGTAAAATAAATTTGTTTAAATTTAAAATAAAAAATCTTTTTAAAACACCTCCAAAAAGGAATAGAAAAAAATAATTCCATTTGTTTTATGGAATTTAAATAAATAAATTTATCTAAAATTAAGGGAAATTTTTTCTTCTAAGAGACAATTTTATTTTTTAGTGAAAATATGAAAAATTTTTGGAATAAAAATTCATTTCAATTTTCTTTTTTAATCTAAATGTGAGTTTAAGACATGAAAATCAAAAAAAAATGTATTTATATACAGAAACAGTTTTTGCCCAAAGAGAGTGAAAATATTAAAAGTAGATTGAAAATTATTTTTATGAGAATATTTGTTGAGGGAATATTTTAAAAATATAAAAGATAAGAAAATGTTTTGAGGAAATTTTGAATTATTTCCAGCAAAACACAGACATTCTTATAGGGAGAATTTTCATCAATGTGACCCAGACATTTTTATTGGCAAAATATCATCCTTCTCCATATAATATTATATATTTGAAAAAATATGTCAACTCAAAATGTAATGAGTAGGGATCGGATTTTTAGGTCGTAAAAACCTTAAAATAGGTACCTAAATAGGTTGTATAAAATGCTAAAATAGGTGACAAAAATAGGCAAATAGGTTGTAAAAATAAAGAAATAGGTTGCATAAAAGGTCGACATAATGGGCAAGAAAGTCAAAAATGCCGAATAATTTCGATTTTAGTTCATAAATTTCAGCCCCAATGCAAAAATGTTAATAAATTTCCATTTTTGAAAAATTTTTGATTTTTGAGGATAATATTTTTCAAAAAATACAAGAAAAAATTTTGAGCCGATAAAAAAATTGACAAAATTTTTGAAAAATTTTAAATTTTTTTCAAAAATTTTTGAAAATTTTTATTAGAAATCGAAATTTTATGAAAAAAGCTCAAAATAGGTGACAAAAAAGTGAAAAAATCACAAAAATATCCAAAATAGGTTACAACCTATTTTAGGTTGCAAAACGTCAAAATAGGTTCAAATAGGTCATAATAACTCCCCGTAAACAAAAGATTTTCAAAAAATAACAACGGATTTGAGCTCAATTCATCAGGACTATTTCGCAGAAAAAATAGGTTATAACCTAAAAATCCGATCCCTACTCATTAACATTATAGTATACAAAATATTGGGTTTACACTTTAGTTAGATCTTACCGTTATACCGTTATAACTACTCTATAATAGGTAGTAAAGTTTATGGGGGCTCGAGCGTTGGGTCCTCCGGTTCCCGTAAGCGGGAACCGGAGACGCGCCCGAGCCGCTTTTCTCCTAGATTAAAACCTCTACTTTTCTTTTAACAATATATTTATTTTTGGGGAGTTTTTTGGATTAAAAATATATATAAATGAAGAGGGAATAATCGAGAGTGTCAAAAAAGGTGTGTTTTGTGACAGGTGTTCTTTATTGCTATCACATACTCGTTCATGGGACGCTTAAAGCTCATGGGACGCATGTCCTAAACTTAAGCCAAAATTTTAAACTCGATTTTCGGGAAATTGAATTCTCTTGTCTGATATTTCCTTTCCTACATCATTTGATTTAATAAAGTGGAATGGATGATATCAAAAGCAAAACAGACCTTTACTTAACTATTACATAACAAATTGTATAGATGCACTAAAAGTACATAAACAAAAAGTACAACAGATTTTTGAAATATAAAATACCTATAATATCTAGACAAATTTTGCCTATAAAACGAGCTCCACTTATCAGTTTTTCATAAAAAATTTTTAAAATTATTTAAAGAAAATGTTGAAATTAATTCTTTTAATTATCTCCATTTTAATTTTTGTGGATATATCACAACCTAACAAAAATTGTAAATATTCGAAAAACGGAGTTAAATGGAATAAAATTTCTAAATTTTCCCTCCATAGAACCAAAAGAGGTTTAAATACAAAAAATGATTGCCAAGAAAAAGCAAGTTCCAGTGGTTTAAAAGAATTAAATAAAAATGTCGAAAAATTAAATTTGGCGGCAGAAAAGAAAAGGGGACTGTATATTTGTGACAACTACTACTACTCACATACAAAATTTAATGTAATTACTTAATTAGAATTGTGGTTATAGGTTCAGTGAAAAATACTACGGACCCATGTATAGATAACAGTAAAATTCGAAATTAACAAATAGCTGAGACAGATTAATTAAGGGACAGATCTTCTTAAGCTGAACGTTATCTTTGAATATCCCCCTCTATTGGAGTGGGCGATTCTAATTTATGAAGATGAATTGAGCCAAATAATTGAGCCAATAAGCCATATAATGTGTAATTGAGCCAAACTACTAAAACTTACGGTTGAACAAAAATTTTTAAAATCTTGAATTATTAATTAAAATTTCAGGAATTATTAGCCCACATTTTATCTGAGAAATATGAAATGGTAAGATTACTTTAATTTTTATTATAAAATCGACGATTTCGAGTTTACATATTGGAAATACCCAAAACAAGAATACTTCCGCAACCCCTTCTAAAATTAAGACTTCAATTTTTTCTGTTCTGGAACCGGATCATGGCTAGTTGAATTCGGAGAACTCTAATTTATGGCAAAATATATTCCATCATATTAAAATAGTTTTGTGAAACAAAAAAAATCTAGAATAGAAATTTACCTTAAGGCCCCAAAGCTGCACATTTTTGAAGGATATTGGCGAAACGAATTCATAATAATTATATATTTTAAGCTGTTGGAGCTATTAACCGCTGAAAGATCCCTCGTTAATTGTTTATCTCTCGGACGTTTCCCAAGAAATAAATATAATCTTAACTAAATTATTAAAATATTTTTTAAATTTCCATTAGAAATTTAATCTTTATCAACATTTCCAATTATAAACTTTATTTGCAGGATGTAGTAGTTTATACACGAAGTGTAGGTGGACATTCTGTAATCCCGAAGAATGTCAATTTAATTATTAATGTTCCAGTACCTGAAAGTAAATTGAATCAAAATATAATAGAAAATGAAGGAATTGATTTAGCTTTTACTAAATTTCGATATACTTATAAATTTAGAATAGGAATTTATGAAGGTAATATTAAATATATATTAACACTTAATACCCCTTTCAATCTTCAAAGAAATAATTTCGAACAAAAAAGTCAAAATTGGAGAGGAAATGGTTGAAGTATTTGACTGGTTAAGTAAACAAGTATATTCTTTTGGGATTGCAGAATTTAATCATATGGAGGGACCTTTTGCTGTTTTTGAGGCTTTGGGAATAGAAAATACTTTTGATGTTTCTGCTTCTATATTCTATCCTGAGCATCTTCAATTTCTTGGAATTGATGTTAAATTACTCAATGTTCCAGGTATTTTATTGTTAATCGCAAAAATATTTTTTTCCAATCCAGAATTCAAGTTTGCAATACCTGGAGACTGGTTAAACAATGAAGGTTTATTGAACAAAGAAAGTAAAAGATACAAGGAAAATTCGTTAGTAAATGAGGTTACTAATAGAAATTTGGCACTTATTCATTCAAGAACTGATTTATTTGCTTTTGACTCTTTTTATAATGAGAGGAATGTTAAAGATTTACGTGTACCTTCGTCTGTTGATCTTTTATTTAAAAAGGTTAAATTCCATTTTGTCAATCAACCTTTTCATGCAAAGTTCAAAGAATTTCCTATCTCTGAAAATATTTTATATATTGGAGGAATTCTTGTTGAGCAAAATAAAATTTTGATTGAAGAAAAAGTTAAAGCCAATGATAATGAGGTAAATTCATCATCAAGAATGAATTAAATAAATTTCCTTGTAATGATGAAACAATCACTTGATGGGACGTTATATATCTTTTAGTTTATATCTCTTCCAACCTGACTGTTTAAACCGATAAACCGACTGCTGAAACAAACTGTTAAATATAAATAGAGCCTGAAATTTTGTAGATTACTCTGCTCAACGTAACTAGGGCCTCCGTAACAGTAAAAATCTCCACGGAGACCATAGGCAGTAGCTAAAACAAACGAGCATAACTTTGTCAAATCAAGTCAGATTTCGTTGATTTTAGTGCCATTCAAGGTAATAGTTCGGATGAGACCCCCCCTCCTTTTTCCTTTCTAAAAGTATTGAAAAATGGTCAGCCAGTCTTAGGTTATAGAACTCGTCGAGCTGTGTCGAATGACACCAAAATCAAGTCCAGGTCTTAACTTTGGGCCGAGATACGGACCCCCGAAAATTGAAAAATAACAGGGTGGACCAAGCTCATTTTTTGGGCTAAAAATTCGATTAAACTTATAATAGCTCATTCGAAAGAGCTTGTCGAGCTGATTCGGATGACATCAAAATCAACATAATTGAACAAGATTTGACAAAGTTATAACATAAAGTAATCCTATTGTAGTCGTGAGAAGCCTTTGCAAAACCTCTTTTTGCGCAGGATTGCTGTCTGTATATCGGTCCAAAGTTAAGACCGGGGGTTGATTTTGGTGTCATTCGACACAGCTCGACGAGTTCTATAACCTAAGACTGACTGACCATTTTTTAATACTTTTAGAAAGGAAAAAGGAGGGGGGGTCTCATCCGAACTATTACCCCATTCAACTCAGATGGCGAGCTCTTTTGAATGAGCTATCATTTGGATATTCGTATTTTTCACCCCAAAATCGAGCTTACTCCCCCCCCCCTATGGTTTTTCAAATTTTCGGGATCTATAACTCGGTCCAGAATTATTTCCTAAAGTAGGGAGTGGTACCGTTCGACTCAGATCGTCGAGACGAATTGAATGACATATGTCATGATCCGAACTTTTACCACCGGTACACTACATAACAGCAGTATTTTAGTTTCCGTACCGTACCTGTACGGAATAGTGATAAATAATTAAAATACCGGTGGTAGTATTACTGTCCGGGTCTAAATATAAATTTAAAGCCTATCTGCGTTATTTTGCTCACATTTGGAACGGTTAATCCAATCGGAGGCTTTGATCTTAAAAGTATTGCAAAAATGTTTGAAGAATTTGAAAAGCATAGTCATTGCTTATTTAAAGTTCGCTTAAATAAATTTGTGCCAGAAAATTATAATATAAACATTATTGAAGTGACTGATGAAATTCTTCCTCAAAAAGAGATTTTATGTAAATTATAAATTTATACATAGATTTAAATCTTTATTTTATAGCAAAAGAAAATACAAAATTATTTATTTCTCATTGTGGGCTAAATAGTTTGACTGAGGTATTTTCTGTTTGTATAAAAATTTTATTCACTATTTTTTTATTTACCTTACTTAAATAAAAACGTTGCGCGGGAACAAAAAATCATCGGCAATTAATAATTTTTTATTAGTGTCTTTTTTCCGAAATATATATTATCGTATATATTTTAACTAGGGGCCTTTTTCGGGCCTAAACTTATCGAGTCGGGCCGTTACGATTCACTTTCGGGCCGAACTCTCTCGTAACCTTCTTAATGCTCTAAATCCATCATAATTTCTGCTAAAGCCTCTTTATCACTTCATTCGAGTCGGGCCGGTAAACATCTAGGCTTTTCTCGATCTTGGCAACCATAATTTTAACATAGGAAAATAATTATTTTTAGGCGATATATGCAGGTGTTCCCTTAATTTGTATCCCATGCAATGGCGATCAGTTTTACCTTTCTTCTCTTGTTGAACAAATGGGGATTGGAATTTATATAAAATTGAACATATCTAATCAGAATGAAGTGGATAGTGAAGTTTTTGGTGCTGACTTCCAAAATGCTTTAGATAAAATGTTGATTGACAGGTAAGTAGATAAATGTTAATCTGAATACTTTGTACCGCTTACAAGCATAGTCATTAATCCCTAACTCAGTGATATTGGTTTAAATCCAATATTGGTTTAAATCCATTAAATTTAAAAAGTCTCTAGTTTTACATTATTTAGCTAGAAACATTAAAATTTTTAATATAAAAATTTAATATTTTCTGTCTTAAAGCAATATTTATCAAAAAACAATTAATGAACTTCGAACAAAAATTTTACTTGATTTGGAAGAAAATGGACCAAAGAAAAATATTTTTCTTAAAAAGATTTCTGAAGTTATTGGTAAATGAAGTTTTGGTGGTGACTTCCAAAGAGAAAGTAATTGGGAAAGTAATTGAGAAATTAAAATATTTTTTTAAATTTTTATTTGATTATATTTTCAAATCTTTGTATTCTTTTAGTTAGGGTCAAGAATGGCCGAAATAAAAATTTTATTATTTGTTTATCCATTACTTATAGCGTTTTAACAGTGAGGACACTAATTGTTGGATTTTAATATTAAAATTAAAAATTAAGCCTTTAAAAGTAAACTTAGTTTACTAGAATTATATTATTAAATATGCTTTAATTGTATGAAATTAAATTTTAATTACTAATTCTGAATGTCGATGTTTTAATGGTTAATAGTTTGTCAATGTAGTGTTAGAATTGTTTGCTGCTGAGGGGTCTTCCTTGCTAATTTGCTAAGTAAAGTTCTGGGGCGTAATACAAAAAAGCGTGTAGGAGAAACTGGTAAATTTACCAGGTTATCTACTCGTATAAGGAACTCTTAGTTAAGAGTTAAGCCTTATTCAAAAAAATCGACCCAAAACTATCTTCTAAGAATATTACTCCTGGAATGAAAATGAAAGGGAGTACGGGATAAAGCAATAAAAGCTCTGTTTAGATGGTTGTTTGGTGGGTTATTTAATCAGAGGCCTTTAGAGGATCATTTAAAAGTGAAAGAAGACAATGATTATGTTATTTCTTTAACAATTTTGTGAATTAAATTTTAATTATAATTTAGAATTGATATAATTCAAATAATAATTTTCAATTATTATTGCACAGATAATGTAGTTCTTCATTATTAATCTTCATTAATTATATCATTGTGTATATCATTACTTTCTATTAATTATTAGTCTCATAACATTGAATAAAAATATATATTATTAAAAATATATAAAAGCTACCTAAATCATTAATTAATCCGGGACAAGTATCACAGCACTCAGGGATACAACCAGAACCACAACAGTCATCTAATAAGCTTATTTTAAGCAGTGAACATAACACAAAAAATAGAATTAAATATAAACATTTCATGATCGCTAATTTAATTTAGTTTATATCTATAAAATAATTTCTGTATTTGTATAATAAAAGAAATAATTTCATTAAGCTAATTTTAGATGCCCGTATATATAAATATAATAATTCAGATTTTAAAATATTTATCTCCAAAAATACTCTGAAGTGATTTAAGTTAATCATCCAAGATTAGGCAACTAAATTTCTAAACAATTAACAAGATAAAATTTATTTAATGGAGCTATTAAATCAAAGTCAGTCTAGCTAGTGTAAGAAGCTTGTATCATTAAAAAATAAACCAGGTCCCGTACAGTTCGATTAAGCTCTTCTTTATGAGCGTTTAACCCCTGCCTAAGCGTTTTAAATGCTGCTAGGTGAATCAACATTACTAATTTACATAACTAATTTACATCATACCTAATATCATATGAAGATTGTTTTTAATTTTTATTTTGAATAGAAAATCATGAGTTGGAAATCATGAGTTAAAACACAACAAAATAAATTGTGACCTTCCAAAGATAAATAAACATTTATATTTACCCATTTACCTCCTTTGAAACGTGGATGAAACCTTTGAAACGTGGATGATATTTTTTAATTGTAATTGATTTAAAACTTTGCCAAAATTGTTTCTAACATCCATGTGAATAATAGATCATGTGTAATTTGTTAAAATTTATTTAATCAGTTGAGATTTTTAACTCAATTTGATTAAACATCTATCATAAAGGAAGTAAAATTATAGCAGTGTTTTTGATAAAAATTTAAACTAATTTTTTTGTTTATGTTATTTTTAAATTAAATAATTCCACTGAAACGTACATATGTATGTTTTAATAGATTTTACTATAATTTCGATAAATAAATCTAAACAGAAGATATAATATCCTGGTAAAAATTTATATTTAACTTTTGTCAAAATAAAAGTCAATTTACAGCCGTATGCGAAAATTTTAAGAATTTTAATGCTAAATTAAATTTTTAACCAAAAAGTCTATTAGTAAGCACTGTACTTTCAAAATAAGTACGAATCGAAGCCCTGATATAAGATCTCTAATTTTAATAAGTACTTATATTTCATACATTAGCTTCTTTTATTAACAATATTTTTTATTCTAATAAAAACTTCATTGACTCTTTTCTCCTTTAATTCTACTTGCTTATACTCCCCATAGAAAACTGAAAATAAAATAAACTAGGTTTGTACATATAGCAGAGGAAAAGAAGTAGCGACGTGAACCTAATGACCGCCGTTGTTTAAGACATTTTTTTTAAATTTTAATGGTAGACTCAAAAAATTTAAATGCTAGAGAAAATTATTTAAAAAAGTAAGTAATAAGTAGGGTGCGGATTTTTATTGAAATAAAATTGCAATATATGGCCATAAAATATTGAAATAAATTGGCAAAATATTGACAAAAAGTGCCAAAAATTAGTGAAATATTGAAATAAATTATTGTTTATTTAGTAGTAAAACTCAAAAAAAAAGTTAAAATTCAACAGAAAAAATTAATAACGTTTTTAAAATTGCACATTAGCTTTATAGTTCGACAAATTGAGTATTTTTACTCTCTTGGACATTTTGAGATTGTCGAAATGAGGCATTTGGGGGGGGGGGGGGGGTCCAGTGGGGCATTTTGAGGGCGGAACATTTTGGGATGGGGATTTTTGTTCAGTTACACATTTTGAGGTTTTTTAATTATGAAATTGGGGGCGCTTTTTCAATAAGGTCTGAGCACTGTTCTAGGGAAAATTAGTGCGAAGGCAACAGCACTGTGGTGAATAGTAGGCCCTAATATCCCCTTCTCAGCGCCGCAGGCGAAAATTTTGAGAATTTTGGTTGTCAAAAGGCTAGATTTCTTCACTTTTTTCCTGAAATTTATGAAAAATCTCAAAATTTTGTTAAAAATATGCAAAAATATTGAAATAATTTGCAAAAAGTGCAAAATATTGAAATAACGGGAAAATTGGCAAAATATTGAAATATATTGAAATACAACTTTGTTCAGAATCATAATATCGAAAAACTAATGGCATATTTGGGCTTCTCTCGACGAAATGCATTTGCAAAAAAAAATATATTTCAATAAAAATCCGCACCCTAGTAATAAGCATGCTTATACATAATATTTTATCTTTTCATTATTTAATTCTCTCTTTATTTTCATTCCCATACAATATTTTAAATAAAATATACGCAGTTTATATAAGTAAAATTAAAAGTCAACAATTATGAACCAGCTGGCCGCCGTTTCCCGTTAGGCGTGAGCGACCGATTGTATCAACTCCGTTTGATATTTAATCGCTGTGTCTGGTCTCCCAAACCGAGTGCAATAGCACTATGGGCAATGCTTTGATGGCTGACATGGCTAGGCCTCATAGCTTGTCATGGTGGGTAATGCCTAGCGGTAGTATTCGGATGGAAGACTAGTAATATGGTTCATTTAATTTTTTAAAATAATTTTTGAAATGAACAACACCGTTAAGGAAAGTGCCGCTTTCATACAAAAAATTTTTACAAAAATTATGTTGGAATAATTATCGGATTTCGAAGGATTTGAATGAGGTATCAACATAGCATCTAAGGATACGACAGATCTATCTTACCCGATTTTTTTGCAAAACTGGGTGGGGGGGGCTTCTCTCGACGGGGGGGGGGCTTCTCTCGACGAAATGCATTTGCAAAAAAAAATATATTTCAATAAAAATCCGCACCCTAGTAATAAGCATGCTTATACATAATATTTTATCTTTTCATTATTTAATTCTCTCTTTATTTTCATTCCCATACAATATTTTAAATAAAATATACGCAGTTTATATAAGTAAAATTAAAAGTCAACAATTATGAACCAGCTGGCCGCCGTTTCCCGTTAGGCGTGAGCGACCGATTGTATCAACTCCGTTTGATATTTAATCGCTGTGTCTGGTCTCCCAAACCGAGTGCAATAGCACTATGGGCAATGCTTTGATGGCTGACATGGCTAGGCCTCATAGCTTGTCATGGTGGGTAATGCCTAGCGGTAGTATTCGGATGGAAGACTAGTAATATGGTTCATTTAATTTTTTAAAATAATTTTTGAAATGAACAACACCGTTAAGGAAAGTGCCGCTTTCATACAAAAAATTTTTACAAAAATTATGTTGGAATAATTATCGGATTTCGAAGGATTTGAATGAGGTATCAACATAGCATCTAAGGATACGACAGATCTATCTTACCCGATTTTTTTGCAAAACTGGGGGGGGGGGGGCTTCTCTCGACGGGGGGGGGGCTTCTCTCGACGAAATGCATTTGCAAAAAAAAATATATTTCAATAAAAATCCGCACCCTAGTAATAAGCATGCTTATACATAATATTTTATCTTTTCATTATTTAATTCTCTCTTTATTTTCATTCCCATACAATATTTTAAATAAAATATACGCAGTTTATATAAGTAAAATTAAAAGTCAACAATTATGAACCAGCTGGCCGCCGTTTCCCGTTAGGCGTGAGCGACCGATTGTATCAACTCCGTTTGATATTTAATCGCTGTGTCTGGTCTCCCAAACCGAGTGCAATAGCACTATGGGCAATGCTTTGATGGCTGACATGGCTAGGCCTCATAGCTTGTCATGGTGGGTAATGCCTAGCGGTAGTATTCGGATGGAAGACTAGTAATATGGTTCATTTAATTTTTTAAAATAATTTTTGAAATGAACAACACCGTTAAGGAAAGTGCCGCTTTCATACAAAAAATTTTTACAAAAATTATGTTGGAATAATTATCGGATTTCGAAGGATTTGAATGAGGTATCAACATAGCATCTAAGGATACGACAGATCTATCTTACCCGATTTTTTTGCAAAACTGGGGGGGGGGGCTTCTCTCGACGGGGGTGCTTCTCTCGACGAAATGCATTTGCAAAAAAAAATATATTTCAATAAAAATCCGCACCCTAGTAATAAGCATGCTTATACATAATATTTTATCTTTTCATTATTTAATTCTCTCTTTATTTTCATTCCCATACAATATTTTAAATAAAATATACGCAGTTTATATAAGTAAAATTAAAAGTCAACAATTATGAACCAGCTGGCCGCCGTTTCCCGTTAGGCGTGAGCGACCGATTGTATCAACTCCGTTTGATATTTAATCGCTGTGTCTGGTCTCCCAAACCGAGTGCAATAGCACTATGGGCAATGCTTTGATGGCTGACATGGCTAGGCCTCATAGCTTGTCATGGTGGGTAATGCCTAGCGGTAGTATTCGGATGGAAGACTAGTAATATGGTTCATTTAATTTTTTAAAATAATTTTTGAAATGAACAACACCGTTAAGGAAAGTGCCGCTTTCATACAAAAAATTTTTACAAAAATTATGTTGGAATAATTATCGGATTTCGAAGGATTTGAATGAGGTATCAACATAGCATCTAAGGATACGACAGATCTATCTTACCCGATTTTTTTGCAAAACTGGGGGGGGGCTTCTCTCGACGGGGGGCGCTTCTCTCGACGAAATGCATTTGCAAAAAAAAATATATTTCAATAAAAATCCGCACCCTAGTAATAAGCATGCTTATACATAATATTTTATCTTTTCATTATTTAATTCTCTCTTTATTTTCATTCCCATACAATATTTTAAATAAAATATACGCAGTTTATATAAGTAAAATTAAAAGTCAACAATTATGAACCAGCTGGCCGCCGTTTCCCGTTAGGCGTGAGCGACCGATTGTATCAACTCCGTTTGATATTTAATCGCTGTGTCTGGTCTCCCAAACCGAGTGCAATAGCACTATGGGCAATGCTTTGATGGCTGACATGGCTAGGCCTCATAGCTTGTCATGGTGGGTAATGCCTAGCGGTAGTATTCGGATGGAAGACTAGTAATATGGTTCATTTAATTTTTTAAAATAATTTTTGAAATGAACAACACCGTTAAGGAAAGTGCCGCTTTCATACAAAAAATTTTTACAAAAATTATGTTGGAATAATTATCGGATTTCGAAGGATTTGAATGAGGTATCAACATAGCATCTAAGGATACGACAGATCTATCTTACCCGATTTTTTTGCAAAACTGGGGGGGGGGGGCTTCTCTCGACGAAATGCATTTGCAAAAAAAAATATATTTCAATAAAAATCCGCACCCTAGTAATAAGCATGCTTATACATAATATTTTATCTTTTCATTATTTAATTCTCTCTTTATTTTCATTCCCATACAATATTTTAAATAAAATATACGCAGTTTATATAAGTAAAATTAAAAGTCAACAATTATGAACCAGCTGGCCGCCGTTTCCCGTTAGGCGTGAGCGACCGATTGTATCAACTCCGTTTGATATTTAATCTCTGTGTCTGGTCTCCCAAACCGAGTGCAATAGCACTATGGGCAATGCTTTGATGGCTGACATGGCTAGGCCTCATAGCTTGTCATGGTGGGTAATGCCTAGCGGTAGTATTCGGATGGAAGACTAGTAATATGGTTCATTTAATTTTTTAAAATAATTTTTGAAATGAACAACACCGTTAAGGAAAGTGCCGCTTTCATACAAAAAATTTTTACAAAAATTATGTTGGAATAATTATCGGATTTCGAAGGATTTGAATGAGGTATCAACATAGCATCTAAGGATACGACAGATCTATCTTACCCGATTTTTTTGCAAAACTGGGAATTTTCTGTTCTGTACTTTCTCTATCATTTTTTCCAAAAATAATTGTAGTTCTTCAACAATTGGATGGTGCGTGAATTTATATCATATGGAAACAAATAAAAAAATTTTCGGTTGCGGCGCTAACGATAATACTTGTAGAAACCTTAATGCTATTAGATAAACATTAGGAAACCCTGCTTATTTTTCAATTTTACTAATTAATAGTATTTTATACAAAAGAGATTTTTAAAATAAATTTAATTTAATTAATTATACGTTTAATTATTACTTCACTAATAGGATTAGATGGTCTAAAAGTAAATACGTGTAGGCGTAGAGAAAATTTTAAAGTAGAATTGTGAATATTTGTAATTTCGATTTCTTTCGTATTTCTAAAATTTGTACTATTATTCTTTTCAATTCCTCTAATATTTAAATTTGGCCATTTTGTTGAATTAAATACAATATTAGGCACCATTTTTGCACAATCTTTTGAAGTTTCTATGTGCTAAAATTTTTTAATCAATCCCTTTTTAATATTTTAAGGGAATAATTTATATTAAGACTGGCAATTTTCAAATAAACTAGAATCGGTTCGAACAAAAATATTTGAGCTGAGTTACAGGCGTTCAAAAAGGTAAAAAAACAGGGGGATCGAAATGGCTAACTTAGAAAAAATTTGATTTAACAAGTCTGGTCTCTAATTTATACAACCATAGAATTAAAGATAGATCCTATTAAATTCTATAAAAATTTCTATGATCATCTTCATCAATATCTAGTAGAAATAAACTTTTCCTTCTAAATTTTAATCCAAAAGAGATAATCATAAAATTAAATTAACATCCTTTACTCCCATCTTTTTTTCTATGGCTGTCCAACCCGAAATTTAATTAATAATTAGAATTACTTCTAAAAGTTGGTTGCAAAGATTAACAAAATATTTGGGGAATTTTATTTCCTTCATTTAATAAAATATTTAACAAAATATTGAATTCTCTCATATTGTCATATCCATTACAAATTAAATAAATATTCTTATAATTTTCCAAATATTCAAAAGTAAATTTAAATAAATTTGTATTTTGACAAAATATTTTAATTGTTTCCCCACAAAATTTAAATTTTTGGATTTCTTCTCTATCAAAAAGTAATTCAATAATTTCTGGATTAAAAACACAATTTGTAAAGTTAATAAAATTAAAAACACAGCGGACAATCTTTTTTAGCCAATAACGAATAATTTTTAGATATTCAATGCTTTTTGGAAATAAAGGAAGGTGTCTCTATCAGAACAATTTCATTTAACTTCTTTAAAAAGTTTTTTTACGGGACAAACACTTGACTGAGTACGCCAAGGTCGAGTTCGGTGAATAATACTCGTGGCAATTATTATATTCATTTAGATTTTTCATTGATTTGATTTTGTTGGTGATTTATCGATTTTTTAAATTTTTGATAAAAATGCAACATTTTTTATACACAACATAATATATACCGTATTAATTATACTGGGCTGGAGGGGCGTAGATAATAGAGAGAGCTGTTGTTCCGTCAACGCGTAAGTTTTCCTCTGGAGACGAAGATTCCTAGGGGAGACGAAATTGCGAGACGAAAATTGCGTTTATTTCCTTGGTGACCAATATTCCGCTAGAGAAGAAAATTCCGAAAATGTTGTAGACGAAAGTTCCAAAAAGTCTTGGAGACGAAAGTTCTAGAGACGAAAATTCCGGCACCCAAACTCGTCCCCTTCAAATCCCATCCAGTCAAAGTGTTATAACTAAACTTTCATTTGTAATTGGTCATCTCGGGCCTTAGAAATCCGCAAACAATTAATTTTATAATAGTTGACAATATTTTTGGGGTTTTGAAATTTTGAAGATAAAATTTTTTTCTTTCTCTAGTATTCTCCTAAATCCTTTATTCTTTTTATTTTAATTTTATTACCCACTCCACCCCCCCTCCCCCCCCCCCCTCCACCCCCCCCCTTCCCCCCCCCCCCCCCACTCCATCCCCCTCTATCCCCCCCCCATCCCTCACCTCTTCCTCCCCCTCAATAAAATTCTTTTATAGCCTTCTCTATAAAAAATTTTAAATTATCAAAAAGTATTGCCATTCCTTTAAAATCAATCACTCACATGAATGGCCCCTCTAATTAATTAAATTCGCATTATTGTTTATTGGCTGTTAATAATTTAAATAATTTTATAGGGAAATTTATATTTTAATTTAAAAGTTAGAGAATATTAAGTAAAATTAAATAATAGTTTTTTTTTACTTTTTGCCCTTTTCTACTTTAATATTTTCCGTGTTTTCGAAAAAAGTAAAATTTTTGCCAAAAGGAAGAATTCGACTTATTGGCCCCCAAAATTCCAAAAATTTTCTTTTTTGGCACTAGAAATGAGAGAAATTTTTGTTTGGGTCCGAAGCGCTGCATTTTCGACATAATTTTTTCCAGCTTCCTTCACTATACTTTCTTAGAAGTAAGAGATTAAATTAAGGAATCAAAAATTTTGTTAGAATTTTTTTTATAAAATCCCTTAAAAATAAATAAATTTTTTCTACCCCGATTAATAGTTTCTGAATAATTATTAATTTTCATAATTTTAAAACATCTAAATAAACGAATGTTGAAATTATTTAATTTCCATAATAGTGTACATATCAAGGCTTTAAAAAAATCAAAATTAAGGAACTTAAATTTATTAAATTCCATCTAAAAATTTTAAATGAACAAATTTTTGTTGACTGCGGTTTTATTGATGGTATTTTATGTTAATTTCGCATATTCAATGCAGAGAGGGGATGTTGAACTTACAGAAATTCAACCAGACACTGACGACGGAGGATACGAGACTGATGATGTAATATTTATAATAAAATTCTAACATTTTTCTAAAATTTGGGAAATAACTGTTATATAATAAAAGTTTACCACATACCGTGTTTCCTCTAAAATAGCCCCCCCCCCCACCCTCTAATATAGCCCCCCCCCCACCCTCTAAAATAGCCCCCCCTCTAAAATAGACCCCTCTAGAGGTCGATCGAAAAAAATAGCCCCCCCTCTCTAAAATAGCCCCCCTCTAGAGGTCGATCAAAAAATAGCCCCCGGGGCTATTTTAGAGGATTTACGGTATTTAAAGATCAACATCTTTAAAATCTATAAAAATTTTATTCAAAAATAAAATAATTATTCTTATAAAGCTAACTTTAAGGGAGAGGCAGATATAGAGTCAGGCCGCCCTTCAAGAGGACGTCGTCAACGAGGATCGTCAAGAGCACGTCGTCATGGAGGATCGTCAAGAGGACGTCGTAACAAAGAGCTAGAAAGCATTCAAGAGGAAAACGAAGAAACCATTCATGAGGAAAATGAAGAAAAAACGGAAGATGAATGTTGCGAATGCTGTATAATCATGTGAAAGATTATTTTAGTAGAGGATTTTCTAAAGGACTTCATCGAGGATATTTTTTTACTGTAGCCCTTTCCGCGTTGATTTTTGAGATTTGAGAGCTCGATGTATAAAGCAGTTACAAATTTTTTTTCCTTTTCTACTAGATATAGTAAAGCAGCTGGGCTATAGCTATTTCTCTCCATTAGCTAGTGCAAAAGGTTAATCAGCGGCTGGAAGCGAACCAGCATCTTCAGTAGACCGGTCTGATGTGTTAGCCATTACACCACGCCGCCTACTGCATAGCCTTAGGAATTAAATAGCTATATGTTTTACAATATCAATGGAAATGTTTACTGCAATTTTTAAAAAATTTATGAAATACATCCCTATTTCCTCTAATTGAGCGGCTGCCCATTTTTCAATCCCCTCTCAGAGGGCCGCTCTATTGTAGACTGCCGTTCAAATAGAGACGCCGCTCAAATAGAGGAATCCTAAGATGCTTTATTATTTTTTAATTTTTAGTAAAAATTTTACCGATAAATGATAATGATATTTATCTCATTTTAAAGATCAATTTCTACGACTTATTTTGTTTAAAATTTTTTATAAAGTTAAATAAAAAGACCTGTTAACTTACAATAAAGTTAACATGCTTTGATCCCACATTTTTTCTGTAATTTGTCATTTAATTTCTGATGGAAAAGGGAAATATTTATAATCTCCCCATTGTTCTTTTGTTGAGTGGTTGTTAATTTGTTGACTCATTTTGATATTCTGATGAGGTTGGTTCAAATCAAAAGATGGGAAATGATGTTTAAAAATTTTTTCTTCCAAAAATAAATGTTTTTAACTTTGATTTTAAAATTGTAAATTTAATTTCAAAAATTAATAAAATTAATCTATTCATAAATTTTTTCCTCTTGGCCTTCTATAATTCTCAAACTTTCTCCTGCGGCGCAGAAAAGTTACCGTATTTATTCTAATAGAATGGCCGGCCATTCTATTTTTCAATCACTTTCCAAAGGGCCATTCTATTAAAGACGGCCATTCAAAGGAGACGGCCATTCTATTTTTCGATAGTAATTTTCAAATTTTTTATCACTAGAAAAGTTTATAATTTTATAAAATTTTCGTGCCGACCGACGGTCAAGGCATTTTTTCGGGCTTGTTTTCATCAGCTCGGGCCTCAATGAGTTACTTTCGGGCCTGACTTTTTCGAGTCGAGCCATACGAGTTTTTTTGGCCCTGCCCCCTGTTTCGAAAAGTTATAAGGATTCGAAATTTTTGATCAGTTCGATGTTTCCTTGTTAGAAAAAAACTTTTATTTTAAAGAATATGAGTTTGATATAAATCTATTAAGCGATGAAGATATTATGTAAGGATGATTCACCTAGAGATTTAAAACGCTTAGGCGGGGGTTAAGCTTAGGCGGGGATTAAGCATTAGTCGTTGCCCTGGAAGCTCAGTAGTAGATGGTGAGTATTGTATATGGGGGAGCAGCCCACTTTGACGCAGCCCACTTTGCCGCGCCCATTTTGACGCAGCCCAATTTGACGCACGCCCACTTTGACGCGCTCCCACTTTGACGCAGCCCACTTTGACGCACGCCCACTTTGACGCGCTCCCATTAATTGAATACAATAAAAATACAGGGGCAGGTAAAAAATAAAAAAGGACAAAATATATTTATATAAAAAAATTTATTTTAATCAATATTAAAATTATGTGAGATTCCACGTAAAAAATCTAAGGTTCTACTTGACTTTATGAGTCCAATCAAACTTTATGAGTCCAATCAAAAAATAATTGGATTTTTCTTGGTATTGCAAAGTAAGGGTATGGTTCCAAAACATTTCTTCATGTTTGGGACCTACGCCCACTGGGTCTGGGACCGTTCCTTACCCTATCCCTCGAAATTTCTGTAGGTTATAGCCAATTTTTAAAAATTTCCGAAAAACGATTTTAACTTTCAGCAATTTCGAGGGATAGGGTAAGGAACGGTCCCAGACCCAGTGGGCGTAGGTCCCAAACATGAAGAAATGTTTTGGAACCATACCCTTACTTAGCAATACCAAGAAAAATCCAATTATTTTTTGATTGGACTCATAAAGTTTGATTGGACTCATAAAGTCAAGTAGAACCAAATCTAAAACTGTATCAAAATCATAATTATTGCAAATTCTTAAAATTCTTTCATCACATTCCAAATATTTTGCTCGCTTCCGGGGTGGTTCATGTCCAGCAACTTGCAGTTCAATATCAGTATCAATAAGTGCAAGGAATTTTTTGAGAGTGTAAAAACAACCAAAGAGGGGTGGGACATACCAAGTGCACGTTTAATTTTGCGATTACATGCTTCGGAATAATTATTTGTGCGATGAATATTTTGAATTGTGCGAGTGTGAACATTCCAAAGTGCTATAGGAAAAATAGGGTTTGCACGAGTGCCATTACCGCGAATGCGGCCGATATAAGAGGATACAAACCAGGAAATAAGAGGTTCAAAGCGATCATCTAAATCATTTTCTAAAAGATTAAGTGCATTAATAACATCATTTTCGGGAACAAAGGCTAAAGCAATAATCATTTTACATTTTGTTGGGTATGTGCTTAGTATAAAAGGCTACGGCTTTAGCCATTCGGGTGTTAGTGTTTGTTAGTGTTATTCTTAGTCTTAATCTAGTGCTCCACATATTCGGCGTCGGCCATATTCCTATTGTTCGTTACTATTGTATTTAGTCTTGTAGATAAAGCACAGTTTGTTAGTCTGTCTTATCTTGTTTATTCTTGCTAGTACGTAGACATACAAGTCTCGTACATAACAGTGGCGCGGTCGACAGTTGTATTCGGACAGTTTTATTCGAATAGTCGTATTCGGATATTCATTCTGTATTCATTGATTCGTGATTCAGTAATTCGATATCCAGTATTCAAGTTATTCAATTCAAGATGGAAAATGGAAGGTGGTGGATCTTGGTCCACGCCGTAGGGTGTGGAACCAATGGTGGACCTTGGTTCCAAATGAAACGGGCCATGGGTTTTATAAACAGTTTTTAATGCTTTATCGAATGAGCTATTATATATCCATAAGCGATTTGAATTCCCCATGTCCCAAAAAATAAACTATGCGAAAAATTTCTGAATTCGTCTTCGTCTCATCCATTTAAGTTCATTTTTAAAAGACAGTCCGATATGTCAGTCCCTGGGAGGTTACTTCAATTTTTCGATTTAACATTAATTTTTCAAATTTAAATACTTTCAGAGAGTATGCGGCGATCAAAGGAAAAGGCAAAAATTGGAAAGACTTAAACAACAACAAAAACAAATTTAAATTTTTAAAATTTCATTTTTTAAAAATAAATTATTAAAAAAAATTTTTTTTTATTTTTTTATTTAAAAATAAAAAATAGGTGGTACAATATTTATATGAGTAAGTTTGTTAGAGCTGTCCAAGAGAGAAAATTTTGCAACACTCGAGACTAAAGTACTAACAAGACTTTTTGGTTTATTTTTCGTGACTTTGGCATATGATATATAATTTCAAGTTTAAAGGAAATAAATCAAAACTTGAATTAAATACAGAGATTGTGAAACGAAGGTGTTTAAAATATCGTTTTCTAAAGGAAAACTTTTTCTCCATTCTTATGTATTCCTTTTGTGTCGACTCGAAAATTTTTGAGAATTTGAAGGGGTCTTTTCTACAATTTTAACTTTCTCTCCCTTTTTCTCCCGTCTAAAAAAATTTTCGCTCTTCTCTTTTAGTGATGTATTTTTCAAAAGCTTAAAAAGTCTGGACAAGGAACATTTCACCAACAGAACCAAGACCGAAAAACCCCATGAAAAATCATAATGCACGAATGAAGTCCGAATGTCCTGGACAGCTCTAAAGTTGGTATATTTTAATTAAAATTGGCTAAATAATTAAATAAACATTAAATATAATTAACAGCTCAAAATATTTCATTATCAAAAAATTAATTAAATATTTAATTAAAACACATATTAATTTATGTTGCCTAAAAATTCAAACAGTCCTGCTTCTTAGCATTCTTGAACGTCTATGTATTTTGTCCACACAAAGGAATGTTGGACATTGAATTTTTTTCCATGCGATTGAAACACGTTCTTTCGCATGCTTTAAACAAAATACATCATGGCCACAAAATCCGGCAAAATCAGCTGGATCTTTACACTTTTTAGCATTACAGATTTCTCCACCAAGCTTCTTTTTATGAAGCTTGGTGGAGAAATTGTTTCCATTCATTACCGCAGGTAGATCAACTATAGGAAAAAATTTTTTAAATTGTTTATACTGATTAAGAAATAACTAGATGTATACTCACAATTTGAGGTAGATTGAACATTTGAATTAAAGTCCCATTCTTCATCATTTAAATTTTCTTGTACCCCTACAGTAAGGAGTAGATCATTTGCGACTGAATAGAATCAAATAAAGGGTAAGATAGGAAATATACCTAGCCCGGTAATAGGATATGCTCCGCAACGATGAGGTGCCAATACATTATTTCGCTCAAAATTTCGCATCGTCCTAAAAGATCCAATTGCACCTGTCCAATGGAAGGAGCAAAAGGCATTATGAAACGTTGAGTTGCGGGTACCCGAAATAGAAAACCCATTTGCCAAGCGTTGCTAATCTGCTAAAAATAATATAAAATCTGCATCTATTCAAAAGAGAACTATTACTTTAAAGCTCAAAAAAACTTTGAATTGTTTATTTGCCCAGACTTTTTTACAATTGCGCAATCATTTACTGAATAATATCTCTCTTTAGGTTAAAAGTAGTAAAAATAGTGGACACAATTTTTATAAGTGTCAAGATCTAATATAAATTTCTAGACCGGCAAAAATTAATCTAAGAGGGAAGAAAAGGATTAGAGATTTGTGAAATAGCGTAAACAAAAATTTAAATATTTATTAACCAATAGTAAAATTAAACAAAATTGGAAAAGAAAAAGTAAAAATTAATTTTAATTATCAATTTTAGTTATCCATTTTATCTTCAACTTTTTTATACTTTCTTTTTGGTTTATTTGAAAGTAAATCTGTTGTTTGACAGTTATCTAATGCACACTTTTCACAAAATTCAATTTTAAGAATTATTTTATCCCCTTGACGAATTATTTTATCTTGAGAGTTAAAAAGACGTTTTTGACAATCTGTAATAAAAAAATATTAAAAAGTTTTTTGAATTTTAAAAAATACCATAACATAGATGGTATTGTAAAACTGTTTTTCCCTTAGTTAACTTCTAGAGGTGAGTTAAGGTTTGTGATTTTTCTTTGCTAGATTTTGAAAACAATTTTTTCTCATTAGATTTATTTGACAATTCTTTGATAATTTTAGGAGAATCTTTCATTTCCAACGATTTATTTAGTTCTAAGATAGGAGAATCTTTCATTTTCAACGATTTATTTAGTTCTAAGATAGGAGGTGAATGAGAGGATTGAATTCAGGGATTTCGAGATTGTTCATTTTCTTGAAAATTTTTAAAAATGATTTTAGAAAATGAATGGGAAACAAAACTACTCAATACCTTCCCCCGATTCATTCTCCCATCCACCGAGTTTTCAATTCATTCTAAATATTTTACAGAAATCATAAATCTTATTACAGAAATCTTAAATCCAATCATTTCCAATATTCATTCATAAAATAAAATTTTTAAAATGGTACTTCTAATTGATGAAGTTGCAAAAATATTAAAATGCAATGTTAAATCTCTAAGAGACGAGCTTAATCATCCCTCTAATCGTGAACTTATTTTGAACAAATATAAAGGAAAAAAGCTTAGAACTACTTATAAAGATAATAATGGATTTTCCAAAACAATTTTCTTTGACGATCTTAGCCATAAAGGTGCAAACAATCTTCAAGCATATGGCCGTCTTTCTAAGCACTTTAATGTTACCGTAGCGGCACATTTTTATGCCCGCCACAGAATTAGATTATTTCATCCCTTTCTTCATTGCGTCATTGAATCCTTTCCTCGAGGAGAAAATCGTTTTTACCCGCCAAAAATATTTATGAATATTTTCAAAAGTGATACATCAGAGAATTTAAACAAAACTCTCATCCGAGAGAAGAAAAAATCAACGACTCTTTCAGATATTGAAGAGGAGGATGAAACCTATCTAGAATTTGTTAATGGAAGGTAGTGTGTTACAGAATAAATTACAATTTAAACACCTATTTCTGTTAATTATTTCTAAATTGTATCTTCTCATTACTAATTTTGCTATTTTTCCCCTAAAAATACTATCTTGCTAACATTAATATTTCATAAATTGACTCTTTAAAATAAATTTATTTAAAATAAATATTATGAAGTAATAAAATAATTAAAGAGATAAATTCTTAACAAAACCAAAGTCTAAAACAGAAAAATCACTATGACGAATTATTCCTTTTCCAACAAAAGGCTTATAAATTTTAGTTAATTGTTGAGAGATGACACAACCTTTTTTGACAGATTGACGAAGAAAATTCGGATATATTAAAGGCATTGAGATAGGATTACAAGTTTGAACATATTGTAAAATTGAATTTTTGAATGTTTGATATCTTAGTCCTTGATTATTTATGACATCATAATTTAGTGTTATTCCCCGTACCTTTAAGACATATTCTGGCTCTTCATTATTTACACATTTTCGTTTTAGTTTCAGACCATACTGCTTTTCACCACCGCTACAATACTCAAGTATTTCATGATAAGGGTATTTGTCTGTAAGATCTCCAAGGTGAGGTCCAAGTTCCAGAGGATTATTATCTTCAGGGTGCGAAAAAATCAAAGAATCTGTATCAGTATAAAGGAGGGTGCAGTCTGAAGTTCGTGCCACTTTTTGCATAAGGCGAAGAAGATGGAGTCTTGCAGCTGAAGTAGTCCATAAGGATATCACTACATTTGAACACTCATGTTCCTCTATCCATTCTTTCTTCAGATATCTCAGCATAATTGCTTCCTTTGTTAATTCATCAATTGATACCATCCCTATAGAACGATTATCTAGGAAATCAGCTAATTCGGATGGATCATCAGTTATATAAGTTTGTGTTAATCCTTGGTTTCTAAGTGAAAAACGTACCCATAAATTATTAACAGCTAATTTAGCTATTGCCCTTTTTCCCTTATTCGGAATCATCTTTTCTCTCTCAATCTTCATTCCAAATTTTTTCCAACATTCTTTAACAAACTTTTCTTCTTCAATGGCATTTCCTTTAATTTTATCATCAAATCCTGGTGCATGGATTTTTTGAGCTACGATATTATCGATGATCGATATCGATATTATCGAACGATAATTTTTCGATATTTTTCGATATTTTAATTTTCTTTTAATTTTAACATATTGGCATAATGTTTTATTTCTCTTTTAGATTAAAGGTGGCACGACAATTGTACAGTGGGACGATTGTACAGTGAGACAATTGTACAGTAGACAATTGTACAGTGGACAATTGTACAGTATTCAGAGCTTTTTAAAAAGAAATTTAATTTTGCGATAATCGGTAAGAAATGGATAATCGGTAAAAATACACTTAACCCAAAGTATCGAAACCATATGATCAAGATTAAAATTTTCCTCCCCTTACTAGCATTGAACTGCAAACCTTGCGACAAATAGCGTCGCAATTAAGCCCCACGCATTAAAATAAACGAAATACATTAAAAATGTACATATTATATAAAATTTGTAAATAAAATTTAAATTTAATCATTTATTAAAACTTACCATTTTTAAAGCTTTTTAAAAGGAAAGAATAGCTGTATGCCTAAATCTAAAATAAAACCCAAAACATCCATTGAAATCATCATGCAACATTTAAATTTAAACGACCCCTATAATATTACTCAAAATCCCCCTTCACAAACTTTATCCCTAGCCTCCGAATATTCTGACCCCGCTTCTCCAAAGATGGAAATTGAACATATTCCGACAACAGAACCACCACAACAGGAAATAAAAATTGCTGACCCAACCCCCAAAATTGACAACGAAAATAAAGAATCTAATCAACCAGACCGTCCTCGTATACTGGCACCTGAACAACCTAACAACAAGAAAAAATTAAATGTCACATTTAACAACTTAATCAATGGCCCGACTCTAGTGGCCAAAAAAGATCCTCTGCCTGTTGCTGTTCTAATTAAAAGAGACGGGCAAGTTTACTCTACTAAAAATTACAAAAATTTTAATCCAAATTTTCATGCAAACAATATGCCAATCAAAAACAATGCTTGGAAACCACCTTCATTAATGTCTCTCCATATACCACATCCCTACCGAATCCCAATTAACAACAACCTTCCATCAACAAGCCAAGCAACCACTCGACAGTTCTTCACAAATCAAAAAAAAATATTTTTTCCAACTCCAAAATGAAATCAACTCCGGCGTGGGCAGTGTCAAAATTGCTATTTTGAAATAGAAAAAAAATATAAAAACAATGATTCACACTTATCAACACATATTTTCACTTTAAATTATAAATTAAACTTTCGTTCCTTTTCTAAAGCTAATTTTTTTTCTCACAATTGTTGACTTTACATATTCACTTTCCTTTTAAAGCAATTCAATTTCTCACTTTTGACTGTTCTTCTTCAGTTTTTCTACGATTTCATTATTTTTTAAATCCCATCAAGCTTTTACTATTTTTGCCTTTGCTCATCGACAATATTTTTTAAATAAATTAAATTTTGTTAATAAATATATATTTTTTGGGGTTTTAAATTTTATTTGCTAAAAAAGCAACAAATATGATATACTTCGATAACTATAAAATAGCTTTGGCACTAGGTGGCCACACACTTATTATAGCATTATAATTATTTTATTCCCACATGATTATTCCCATAGGGTGTCAACTCACATTGAACAAATTATTATAAAAACTGACAGTTTATAAAGAAAAATAGATTATTTTGCTACAATAACAAAGAAAATAATGTTTTCATTGTTTGTTTTTTTTTGAAATTAAAATAATCTTTAAAATCTCTTCGTGTTCTCTTCGTGTTAATCATGCCGTTTACGTTTTCTGTTGCCTTTAGAAATTATTTTTTGGATTTATGAATTTGTTTTTAATAAATTTTTAGCTTAAACTACTATGCTTTTTTTCAATGTTTAAAATAGATTTAAAATAATTTTAAAATAAAACAAATTTATATAAGTATAGATCGTTATGGAATAAATGTGAAACCCCCTAAAAATTGTGTAGTTATTATCTAGAATACCTTTTGGGATTGATATATAAGGGGCCTATCAGTAGTATAATTATCTCACCCATCCCATTAATGTTTTCTTTATAGGCTAGGTTGGGAGGAAGGAAATATATAGAAAAATTTATGTCAAGATAGAGCCTGCAAGAAATTTTAGTCACACAAATTTGAAATCTGCTAACTATAGTTATGTATAAACTTGGATTATGTTTAAAACAAATAATTACTCTAAACTTATATGTAGATAGTAAGTGTCTTATAATTATAAGAATTTACCTTCTTTGTCATCTGGAAAAAGTATGTTATGCATTTTTTCTGATGTCATATCTTCCTATTAATGAATTTATGTTTAATTAATAATATATACCCTGATACATAGAAATCGACCAGCTTTCAATTTTAATTAAAAAGTAAATCACTTGATTGTTTATTTTTTACATTGTTTACATTTGTTTACATTCAAGAAAGTTGAATAAAATAATTAATAAAAATACCAAAAAACGCATTTTACTATATTTTATTATTTTAAAAATAAAAATAAATTTTTAAAATTAAAATAAAATTTCTCAATGAAATAAAAAAAATAAAAAAATATGTACTTTAAAAAAATAATAAGCATATGTATTTAATAAGCATATAATACATATACAAATTATCCTATATATAATTTTAGAAGTAAAAAAAGCAGTAAAACTGTCTGTCTGTCTGTCCGAGGGGTCATTTCGGCGCAGATATGTATTAGGGCGTAACAAAAGAAAATAAAAGAAAGGGGCGTGTCGGTTACTAAAAAAGCAGTAAAACTAAAAAAGAAGAAAAAATGTTCAGAAAAAAACAAATCAAACAAAAAAGATTTTTTGTTGTTTACTTGCAAGCAAAGGTCAAATATGATGAAACAATGTATAGAATTCAAATTTACATTTTTAATGGAAAAGAGTACTTTTGATTTATACTTTGTTTTTTACAAGTTTTTCATCCCAGATAAACAAATTTATTTCCAACATATACATTTGTTAATTTTTCAGTTATTTTGCATTTTTTAATTTCATTTCTTTTAGATTGATAATTTTGTTCCAACATTTTGTACTTTTTTCTGACATTATAATACACTGATTGCTAATCTTGTCCAGCGGCCTGATAAAAGCACAGACAAGAGGTAGATAAGGGTTAAGGTAAAAGGTATATAAGAGTATTACCAATGGGTAGGTTAGACCCCGACAAAGTGTAGGAAAAAATTCAGACACTGCGAAGATAAGTCTGGCAATGGTAGATAAGGGTTCAGTAAATTAGTAGTAGAAAAGATTGACAGCGGGTAGATTAGAGTTCAGACACTGGGTAGATAAGAGTTCAAACAATGTGTAGATAAGAGTACACAATGTTCAGTCTTTTTCACTTAGTCATACAATGAGTTGATTTTGAGATAAGTGAAGATAAAGGTACAGGCAACGAATATGCCAAAGTTTCGGCTTTTGGTAGATGAAAGTTGCGTCACTTGGAAGTTAAGAGTTTCTGACAACGGGAAGAAGAGTTTTGGCAATGAGTAGATAATGGCTCTGGCAAAGGGCAGATAAGAGTGAAGATAATGGGTAGATAAAAGTTCAAATAACGAGTAGATCAACAATGAGAGGTGTAGATAAAAGTCCGGCACTTGGTAGATAAGAGTTCGATAATGGTTGTCAAATGTTTTGGCTTTGTTTAGATATAAGTTCAGACAATGGGTATATAAAAGTTCCAGCATTAGTAAGATATGAAGTCTGGCAACGGGAAGAAGAGTTTTGGCAATGAATAGATAATAGTTCAGACAATGGTTAGATAAGAGTTTAGGCAATAGGTAGACAAAAGTGCTAACAATGAGTAGATAAACATTAAGACAGGTGTAGATAAAAGTGCTGCAAGAGTTCAGTCTCTGGGTATATAAGAGTTTTGCGACTGGGTAAATAATATTCAGCCAATGTTTAGATAAAAGTTCAGACACAGGGTAGATAATAACCAGGAAATTTCAGATAAAAGTTCAGACACTGGGTAGATAAGAGTCTGGTAAATAAGAGCCCAGACACTGGGTAGCCAAGATCTAGATAATGTGTAGGTAAAAGCTCAGACTCTGGGTATATAAGAGTTCTAACACTTGGTAGATAAGAGTTCGGACAATGGTTAGATATGTGTTTTGCCAATGGGTAGATAAGATCTAGACAATGTGTAGATAAAAGCTCAGACTGGACAGATAAGATTTCAAACACTGAGTAGATAAGAGTTCAGACAATGGCCAGATAAGAGTTTTGACAATGGGTAGATATGAGTTTTGTCTTTGGGTTGATAAGATCCAGACAATGTGTAGATAAGAGTTCAAACAATGGGTAGTTAAGAGTTGCGTTAAAGGGTAGATAAGATACAGACAATGTGCCGATAAAAGTTCAGATACTGAGTAGATAAGTGCTCAAACAAATAGGTAGACAAGAGTTCTGGGAATCGGTAGATAAGATTTTTGCCAATGTGTTGATTCGGACAATGGTCCGAATTTCGCTAGTAAGTAAATAAAAGTACATTTAATTAATAAATTGATTTTATAGTCTATAAATTTATAGTAACAATTACTCAATATATTAATGAGGTGTATTTGGGTGAGTTGAATTGAATTTTTAAATTTCTAGAGAGAAAATCCAGCAGATGAGAATATTTGAATTAATCAGAGGAACTGAGTAATGATGGGAAAATTTCAGAATTTCTTTGGAACCGGCGGTTCCAGTTCCGGAACTTGAACTTTCCCATGACTGGAGGCGAGCAATGATGAGTATACGTCTTCTAGCTCATCTTGTGTATATTAAATAAAATTTTGTTTTTTATTACAAAATGTAAATTTAGGTATTATAAATTAGAAATTTTAAATGTTATTTAGTTAAATTAATTTATTTGTCTTATAAATTAAATTTTATTTTTTTATATAAAAATTTTTTTTATATCATTTCACGTTAGACTTAGTTATCCTTCAATTTCAAAACTATTTCAAAGGAATAGGATAAATTTGATTAACATTTTGAGTAGCCATTAATTTTTGTTGTATTTGCAAACGATTTACAGCTGCAGAATGTCCAGTTGCGGCATTATTATTTGGAGAAATTTTTGTTTTAATTAGAGGTGTATGGGCAAATATTTGTATAAATGCTGTTTTGTAGTCAGAACTGGAAATTTAGAAATAGTCAAGCTTTGGTATAGTGATCCCTCGATATAACAAAAAATTTCGACTAAGAACAGTTAAAAAGTTCCTTCAAGTTCGTTATATCGAGACTGTATTTAATTATAAATTTAAAAACCTAGTAAAATAAAGAACAGGGGCATTAGAAGCAGCAGATATATTTAATAGAATAGAGACTGCCTTTCTAATAAACCAAGCACTTATTTGGTTAGTTAATAATGGATATATCCAAAAAGAGAATACACGCATAATATAATATCCTCCCAAATTAAAAATAATTATAAGTAAAAGGGAACGATATAAACGGCAATTTAGATGCTGAGAGGATGAGGCATCTGAAAAATTATTAGATGTTGATATTTTAATTTTGCAGATTTATTATGAGTAACTCTCATTTCCGACGATTTTAGAGTTTTGGGATTTCCTTTTGTTTTTCTACTTAATACATATCAATAGAAATATTAAAAGAAATTTTTGTGTGTTTTTTAGAATAATTTTATCATGAACAGTGAAGTGGGGGTTCCAGTTCCGTAGCCAGTTCTGTAAGGTTTCTGTTCCGGAACTGAAACCTATAAATGTCTGGAACCGGTTTTAGAACTGCCAAAATTAAAAAAGTGGTTCCAGAACTGGAACGGTTAAAATTTTGGAACTGTGGCATCACTGATCATGAAAAGTTATTATTTTACGTAAGAATTTTTCCGTCTAGTTTGAGAAAAACTGGATAGACTTTCAATGATTACAATATTTTTAAAAATGTCCGTTAATTATAATAAATTTACTAAATTCCAATTGATTCAACTGGAATTTAAAAAGATTCAAAATAATTTTACCTGATTTAATTTTAACCAAAATACCGACAGCGACATATAAAATAATTGCAATATTATAAAGAATAAAGCAAGAATATGTATAAATTGTTCCAAAAGTACCCCTCTTAATTAATTAATTTTTAAAAACATATTTTAGATAAAACTAACTGAAAATATGTCGTTAAATGTTGGAGGAACTAAAGTATCCGGGTCAATATTGTTAAACCAGTAAAATCCAACAGGGAATATAGCACAATACAAAGCACAGATAACAGAAATTAGGGTTAAATAAATACGAGGACGTATTTGGTTTGGACTAAAAAATTTTTTTGGGAGGATTTTATTTTTAAAAAATCCAAACAATGTCGGAAATAACACACAAAGCATTCTATCTAGTCCAGTAAATACAAACAAAGGTCCAATCCCTGAAGCAGCGAAAATTGGAATAAAAAAGACAGCAACAGTTTGTGAATATGTAAGGAAATTAATTCCCATTAAATTAAAATAAAACATAATTAAAATTCCAAATTCGTGTATTATTTCATAAAATGCACATTGGGCTAATAGAATATTTGATGTTCCGTGAAATTTACTAAAATATAATAAGAATTGAAAGTTGATAGGAAAGCATTTTTTATAAAAAGGATAAATAATTAGTATTTTTGTGTTTTGAATAGGGTTGTCGGTTCCTGAAAATTCTTCAGATATCCGGAACCGAACCGAAAAATTATCGGTTCCTCGGTTCGGTCCTTAACCGATCACTCTAGTTTTGACAGTTTTTCCATGTGGTCAAACAAATTTTAAAAAATTATTTTTGGTTAAAGTTTAATGAAATTTTGAATATTAAGTTTGCATAGATTCTTTATTTTGTCTATGATGAGCTAACTAGATATTGAAGGAAAAGGTAAATGGCTAAAAAATTTACTTGATCAACGATTATTTAAATTACCTCTTAGTTATAGTCACCCAAATTAAAGCAATATTCATAAACATTCCAGGAAATGCAACTGCGACTAATGGTAATGTACTCAAAGTTAATGCCCATGAAAATCCTGTGTCGTTATATTGGGAATATAACTAAAAATTAAATATAAAAGTAATCTTTAAAAATTTTATAAAGCATGTAAAATCTGTCTTTAGGTTTAAAAAATTTCTATTTGAGTTGTTAAAGATCTTGTTAAACAGAATATTCAATTAAGATTAATCGTTCGAATTATTTTTTAATTTTACATAAATTAAGAAGGAATATACATAATATCGAACATATTCCTGAAGTTTATGGTTTTAATTAGAGAGCTAGATTGTGCCCAGGTTGTGAACAGTTTTTCAGTAAATATGGATGGAGTAGGCCGTTTTAATATCACGGGCCTCCGATATCCCGTGATATCCGTCCAATTCCCCTGATCCCCGTTCAAATCCTTAATCCTCTATATCCCTCCAAATCATTATATCCCTTAAACCACCCATAATAGCACAAATCCACTTATTTTCCCAGCTACCGCTTTTTTCAAAAATTGCCGATTGCAGACTTATGCAACCCTCCAAGAACTTAACGATAGTGAAGAGAGCATTTCTATGTTTATTCTTTTGAAATCATTTTAAAGTATTAAAATTCAATATTTCCTTACATTATCTTCCATAACATCCATCAATATTTAAAATAAATTAAATTTTATTTAAAATTATTTAAGCGTTATCTAAATACAATATTATTCTAATTATTAAAAATAAATAAATGTTTAAACTATATATAGTAATAATTTTTTTTGAAATAGCGTGTTTAATTTTTATTTTCCCTAAATTAATTTGCAAATTTTATGTATTAGGTTCCTGCTTTTACATATTATTAATGAAACAATTTTTTAAAAGGAAAATTCCAATCTTTAATCAGAAAATATTTGTTTGCATTGTTAAATAAAATCAAAAAAAGAGATAATAGGAAAAGAAATAGGTATATACAGAATTTCCTAAAATAGTACTCCCCACGGAATTAGAACTCCCTTTTTAAGTACTAAATACTCCCCTTTGGAGAAGGTTGAAAATGGTTACTCTCGGGAGTACATTTTAAGGAAATACAGTAGCTATTTAATTTTAAATTATAATAAATATAAATATAATTTAAAGAAAACATTTATTTCATTTTTTAATAAAAATTGGATGAATATTTTAATATTTAAATTAAATTTCCTTTAAGAAAAAAACTAAAAATTTTTACTTTAATTTTATTAAATATTCTTATTTAATAAAAAAATCATAATGAAACAAAAAACGTTAACATTTAATATTTAAATTAAAAAAACATTTATTATTATATTAAATAAAACTTTATTTACGTAAAAGAAAATTAAATAAACAAAGAGAATAAATACATAATTTTTTTGAAAAAACTTTTGAATTTTTAATAAAAAAGTTAATTAAAAATATTTTTTAAATTTAATTTTCTTTTAATTGTTTAGATTTTATATTTATTTTAAATTTAATAATGAAAGGATAATGTCAGAAATACAGATTTTATTTAATAAAAAATAAAAGCTTAATTTTATTACCTTTATTTGTTAGTGACCAAAGTTTAGTTCAAAAATCTTATTATAAAAAAAAAATTTTTTTAATTTAGTGCAGTTTCTTAAACTTTAATTAATTTTATTTTTGCATCTTGCTTTAATTGTAAATATTTTATAATCGTGTAAAGACGAGAAGATTTTAAGAATTTTTAAAATGCTTAGCTGGAAATCAATGAGAATATCATTGGATTGGATAAATAAATTTTAAAAATTTTTCAATTTTGTGGAGGGGAAGGCAAAATTTATTTTTGTCTTGTAAATATCGGCCCTATTAAAATTATCCTCCCACTCAATCCTATCACAAATTTAAATGCCCTCTCAATCATCTTCCTCTGTCATTTCCCATCTTTTTAAATAATTTTCAAATTGACTAAATTTTCATTAAAATATTAAATAGGATTTTTGAAATTAAACATAAATATTATAAATTTTGGGAAGTTGTTGAATGCTTTAAGAATGAAATATATGTATATGTAGCTAATATCTTTAAGCTATTTCTAACGACGATTTTCTCAAATTAATAATCGCAGTCCAACAAAATTAAAAATTTTAAATTAAAAAACCCCTTATATTTTAGTTTGTTAGCTATTTTGCTGACTCCCTTTAATTTATTCTATAAATATTGGTCCTAATTTGGTGGTCTTTAAATTTTTCTGTTTTTAAAAATATTTAGGGAATTGGAGCTTAAGAATGACTTCTATTGGAGCTTTGAGCATTTTCATCCTTGATTTTCAAGCTTGAACCCTAAAATCCTAGCCAGTACATAATAAAAATAAAAGAAAATTAAATTACATCGATTTGAATCCCTGAATATAATATTAATATTAAAAAATCCTTAATTAAAAATTTAAACTAATTAATATAATGTTTAGAGTAAATGTTAAATATTAAAATTTTTTGGCATAAAATTCGAAAATTATCCAATAATATATTATTAACAATATTATTTTATTGGATAATCATCAAATTTCCAAGTTGGTTAAGAATTCTATTAACGTTTTAATAGCGAATTCTGTTTAGCGGCACATTGTGGCCAGTGTTTTACATGTGGCCGCCAATTTGACTCCCCAGAACATTCACAACATGTTGGACACGAAGTTACTGGGCAACAAGATATAATTGAGCACCAACAAGAGGAGGAGGGAGAAGAGCATGCGAGAGAACAACAAATGAAAGGTAATTTAAAGGGGGATATTTTAAATTTTAGTCAGGTTTTAAGTAATTTTTTTATAAAAATTAAGTATTAGATTAATATTAGATATAAGAATTAACAATTTTTCATGCTAAATTTTAATTCAATATTTTCTTTTTTAACATCACTATCTACAGGGTGACTCAAATGATACCGGACACAGGATTTATGCCATAACTTTATTCAAATTAAAGATAATGAGATCAGATAAAGATAAAATTATAGAGAACTAAATGGAGAATAAAATATAAAAATCTTTTAGAATTTTCCCTATTCTACTTTGAGATAGTGGGACGATATCGATATTTTAGGAAAAATTCGATATCGATATTCGATATCTACCGTATTTTTAATATCTACCGTATTTATATTTTAGCAACTTAATTTTAGTTCATTTCTCGCGCTATCTTCCACCAAACTGGCCATGGTTTAATCAGTTAATGCAATTCCATCTTTCAGTAGATACAAGGACAACCATAGGCGAAGCATCTACTAGTCAAATGTCAACTGAAGAATCTCCATCCAAAGACCTCTATCCTGATTTTCTCCTAGGATCTCCGGTACATACAAGATCCCTTCGAGGCGAAGCATCTACCAGTCAAACGACAACTGGAAAAGTTCTTGGATCTCCTATCCATGGATCCCAGTTTAGACTCCCTCTTCATTCTGATGAAACAATAAAAATGCCTTATATAAATTATTATAGCTGGGACAAAATATCACATTTCAAAGTTTTAATTCATCGAGGTGAGGGTGCAATCGTAAATGATGTAAACGAATCTGTATGTTATTTTGATTATAATTTTAAAATAATTATTTGGAAAATAAAAATAATTTATTTAAAAAACAATTTAAGATATACCATGCTACCTACTATGACCCGAATTATATAAATTTTGATAACTCTGTGCTACTAAAAGAAATTTTATTACATAAAAAAGGAATTTCTTATAATGTGAAAGTAAGTAATGCTTTGGGAGTTTTAACAGGTTTTCGTGCAAAGCATCTACATGAAGGATTGGCGACTGGATTGGAGAAATATGGTCGTATAATGAGCTTAATTAGCCAGTTAGTTGTATATTTAAATTAGGTATTTAAAGACATTTAGGTTTAGCAAACATACTATAATAAGTCAGGGCTTGGATCTGAAAAATGTTAAGTTAAAGTAAAAAAGTTTAATTTGAAAATACATAGGGAAGCTTTCAAAATACGCAGTACGCAACAAAAATACAATTAAAAATATTGATTTTCGCTCAAATCGTTTATAATTCTCTCCTAAATGTTAGCGCCGCATGTGAAAGTTTTGAAAATTTCAAGGTTAAATTCAATTTTTAACCAAAAAGTCCATTTGTAAGTAAAGTACTTCCAAACTATGTACGAATCCAAGTACTATAATAAGTGATAATTATGAGAGGATTATTAGCCGAAGATTGGTTCTACGGCATAAACGTTAACAATTAAATAACACATACATAATTGCAGCAAAGAGTCAACAGAAAAGCTTACTCTGCTCATCGAGAATAGCACACAAACTGTGGAAAATTATTTCGTACATAAAATGGGTAAACTTTTTATAAAAATTTCTATTAATTATTTAAATTTCGTTAGAAAAATCGCCCGCTAAAGTTATAAAACTGGTGCTTCAAATGGCTTTGGCAGTTGAACAATATCATGATTGTAAGTAGTTAGTCCGCCACCCTGTCAAAAAGTGACAACAGTTAATCAATCAAAATGAGCCGTATGTGGATTAAGAGGGATATCAGAGGATTAAGATGGATTTTGGAAAATATCCTTAGATCCAAATCCACTAATATCCCTGAAATCCCACGGTGTCACGCACAAGTCCCTTCATATTAACTTTATCCCTCAAATCCACCGATATCACTTTTAATTCCCAAAATCCTTTGATCTCCCGACTAGTTCCTCGAAACAATATACATACTAGTTCGACGAATATCTAGCTTATTGGACATTTTGAGATGACCCGAACTGTGGGTTTTGTTAAAGGAGACGAACTGATGGTTTTTGTTCAGTGACCCAAACCGGGGTTTGGCGCGCCAAAATCCTTGTAATGATTTGAGTGATTAAGGAGGACATAAATTTGATATCGGTTGGTTTTGAAAATTGGAATTATGCGGGTTATCTATAATAAAGGAGATATCTGGGGAGATTAATAGGGAAATAGCTTCACATGAGTGAAATGGCTTCACACCTTTTGATTAACTTTGTCACCTTTTGACAGGCGATGGGGTGGGATTAACTACTATTGTAGTATATTTATTTGACTCATTTAAAAGTTGGCGTTCACTTGTCTATTGACCATTCACATTTCTTCTGCGTTGAAATAAGTGACAATGAACCTTGTCATGTCAAGTTGTTACCCGCTACACATTCAATTCTACAAAATGTTCATAATGAAGGACAGATTTTCTATCTGACTGAATCACGTGGATTTGATACCTATAAAAGTTTAGAATATAAGAAACCGAATGATGAAGGAAAATATGAGGTTATTAATAAAACTAAAAATGAATTAGATCTTTAGTGCTATTTGATTAACCTGAGCTCGGGTATAATCGAGCAATTTTAAGGATCAAAGGTGTAATCCTTGAGAAACTAATGAAAACTCCGCCTAGAGTGTTGGTGCATTTAAGCTGAAGGAAATAGGGAAAAGCGGTTTAGTTGATGTTCATTCCAACTTAGTTCTCTATTAATCTATGGCCAAGTGTTCGGTCGGCTTTAAGCCTGACCAAATGGTTAACTAATATCATTCACCCCGTCCGCTTGAGTTACTTCTGGGCATTCTATTTATTGCAACATCAACATCTCTCTTAATTAGGGCTGGCCCCTCTAATTAAAATTAACTCAATTGAGCTTTGACCAAAAAATTAAAGTCTCTCCAACCCTGGACTAAACTATTATAGATTATTTCGGAGAATAATTTACCCAGATATATTTTATTTAATCTCTTATTAAAGGTATCTCGTGCCTCAGACGTTTATTCATTGTGTCTATTGGCTTTAGAATTTACTTTACGATCTGACGGTCGACATCTAGAAATTAATGACTCTTTTAGAAATGTCAACAGTGAACAACTTTTAGCTAGAGGACACACAGCTATTCAATATCAAATATTTACTAATGATCAAGCTGAAATTAAAACATGGAATGATTTGATACAGTTATTCAGCGTAATTTTTACTATATTTAATTTTTTAAAAATAATATTAAATTTTAAATATATAAATATATAGGGTTGCCTTGTCGAGCCACAAAATCGTCCAACAATTCATGATGTTGTTAATAAACTTTGTTTATAATCAACTTTATAAATTAGTTAACATTATGCGAAGCTAAAAATCAGATTAACATTTATTTTTAAATGATTTTTAAACAATTTAGTTAAAATTTTAGCTTATTTTTTTTTGAATTTAGTTAACTTTTCTCTTGAGCATGTTTATAATTTAGGTATATTCAAACCTGTAAAGCATCCAAAAATGGCCAATTAACCTTTTTCGTTAACCTTTTCCTTTCCTTCGTTAACCTTTTCCCTAACGTTTTCCGAATACCAAAATCTTTCGATAAATGCTTGATATTTGTTGAAGAATTTAATGGATAATATATTACACTATGGTTGTTCATGACCGGGTTTAAACTCAAAATCATTTCCTAAAGTAGGGAGTGATACCGGTCGACTCAGTTCGTCGTGACAAATCGAATGACATATGTATGTCAAGTCCCGAACTTTACCTTTGGTACACTACAATATATCCTAATTTTCAAATTAAAAATTGCCTTCGGTCTTTTAATTACCCCCCCCCCCCTCCTCTCCTTTCTTGTGAGAAGTTTGTCGCGAAATGAGACTTTTTGTATTATATTTTATTGACCCTTTTGTCCCTCGTCTTTTTTGTTAAAAATATTTTTATTTTTAGATTTATTTTTAGTCATGCTTATTAATAAATACGTCCACTTCCTTCAAATTCATCATGACTTTTTTGTAAAATTTCTATTTTCTATAATGATACTCCCATATTTTCTCTATATAAACTTAGGAATTTAGTGAAATAATCAGAGTTTGTTTAGCTTCTCACAGAGTTTTTTGTAATTCTCTCGTCTAGATCTCAATGAATTCTTTTATGACTGTGGAGGCTCCCCCACAAAAGAGTCAAAAAGTTAAAAATCCACAAAAGAGTCAACCCACAAAAGAGTCAAAAGGCTAAAAACCCACAAAAGAGTCAAAAATCTAAAAACCCAAAAAAACAAATATATAATAAGAAAACGATACTAAAGTGGTTCTAAACTAACAGAATCTTTGGTTCTAAACCAACAGAAGGCGGCCGTCGTTCTGCTCGACATGCCCGGCTTCCTCCGCAGCGGCAAAAACTTTTTTCCACACAAAAGTATAGCACTACCCCTATTTTTCAGGTTTTAATATTGTAACCGTTGTTCTATTTTTAGACTATTTTGAAATAGGTAACAAATAGTTGTCTAAAATTAGGTTCATAAAAAAATTTTCTTATCAAATCATTTTTTCGATAGTTATAGGCAAATAAATTGAAATTTATCTTTGTTCAGACATAATATCGCAAAAACTAAGGCATATTTGGGCTTATCTTGACATAAAATCGTAGCAAAAAACATTTTATTTCAATAAAATCCTATCTCTACCAATAACTCTATTATTTAACATATAACTGGTTAATGTTGAAATAATAATGTTTTGGGCTAATTTTAAAAAACTTAAATTTTATAAAATAATTTAAAAATTTTATTTATTGCCAAATAATTTAATTTTGCAGTTACACACGACATGCCTCTTTATCAATAAAAATAAAATTGATTTTTATGTCAGATGGTCGGTCGGAAATGGATTTCCGATTTTTTCTCGCTCTAAATAAAATATTAAGCAATGCTTTGGCAAAATATCCATAGAAATTTTGGTCGGGCTACATTAAAGTTACTCCTTAAAAAATTTTTTTCAATAGAGAGGCAATTTAACATGTGCTTTTTTGCCTTACCACGTTAGCCGTGCTGGAATATGCGCGATGGAGAAAGAGGGACCAAATTCAGAGTCTTTAAATTCGAGCGGATTCCTTCTCGTTGCTCCATTAAATCACTCGCTACTTTTCCTTAAATTTATAAAGAAATATGATTGTTTCTAAGTTTCTTTCATTTTCTCTCTTGTGAACAAAAAATAAAGTTTCTATTTATTTTAAAAACCAAGCACATGTATCATTGAAAATTACTGCCTTCTATTTTAATTCAATTATCACACTATTTAGACAAGACCGTTTAACGGCACGAGTCATTTCTGTTCCCAATTTCAATACAAATCCGTCCTTATTTCAAAAAATTAGTCGATTCAATTGTTACACTATTGAAATAAGATTAGATACTTGAAATAAGATTGAGATGAAATGCACTTGAAATAAAATTAGATAATTTCAAAAAGTTTGTGCTTGCTGATTCAATTTGCATATATCTATCATGATTTTTGAATATTTTAGAACTTTTTTAAAAAATCTATAAAATGCGTTTATTCGAAATTGTTTTCATGGTATTATTTGTGATGTTTTTGAAAGAAATAGATTGCGTAAAAACAAGAGGTGGAAAAGAAACTTATCCACACGAAAAGACGCGTTTTCTAGATCCTCAACAAACCAGAGAAGGAGCTTCTGCACACAACCGAATCGACCTGCGTCACCCTCAACAACAACCATCGAGTCCAGGAGGAACCCCTGGTCTCATATCTGGTAAATATTATATTTTTACATAATTTTGGTTGAACAGAGAGTTTTACAAGTTTGGCTATTAAAATAAATAGGATAAAAAAATTTTGGTCAAATAATTTCAAGCGGAGGGAGTTTAAGATATATTCAAAAGGATGGTAAAGGCCTTGTAAGGGTAGAATAGAACCCCAGCAATAACTGCTGGATGGTTGCAGGATCGATGCGAGGTCGGGCAAAACTATTTCAGTCTCTTCACTTTATACTTATAGATAGTTATCCCAACTTAAAATTAGATTGTATTCAATTCATATTTATAATTTTAACAGGTTATCTTGCCGATCCATCTTCAGATGATGATTATAAAGAAAGCGAACTAGCTCAAAATCCTCAACGAACGGAGGGAGGTTCACACACAAGAGGCAAAATTTTACATAAACAAACATCCCGTCAAGAAGTAAATACACATACAACTCTGAAAAAAAGTTCACGGATTGCTGTTCAGCAAACAAAAAATGCTCAACGAGGGCGTCAAAGTGGAGCATGTGAAGGTAGTGCGAGCACAGGTAAATACTGTCTAAATTATGGAGATTTTACTAAAATGAACAATTTGTGAACTCGTTCTCTAGATCCTCAACAAACAAGTGAAGGAACTTCTGCACAGATACGAATCAACCTGCGTCACCCTCAACAACAACCATCGAGTCCAGGAGGAACCCCTGGTCTCATATCTGGTAAATATTATATTTTTACATAATTTTGGTTGAACAGAGAGTTTTACAAGTTTGGCTATTAAAATAAATAGGATAAAAAAATTTTGGTCAAATAATTTCAAGCGGAGGGAGTTTAAGATATATTCAAAAGGATGGTAAAGGCCTTGTAAGGGTAGAATAGAACCCCAGCAATAACTGCTGGATGGTTGCAGGATCGATGCGAGGTCGGGCAAAACTATTTCAGTCTCTTCACTTTATACTTATAGATAGTTATCCCAACTTAAAATTAGATTGTATTCAATTCATATTTATAATTTTAACAGGTTATCTTGCCGATCCATCTTCAGATGATGATTATAAAGAAAGCGAACTAGCTCAAAATCCTCAACGAACGGAGGGAGGTTCACACACAAGAGGCAAAATTTTACATAAACAAACATCCCGTCAAGAAGTAAATACACATACAACTCTGAAAAAAAGTTCACGGATTGCTGTTCAGCAAACAAAAAATGCTCAACGAGGGCGTCAAAGTGGAGCATGTGAAGGTAGTGCGAGCACAGGTAAATACTGTCTAAATTATGGAGATTTTACTAAAATGAACAATTTGTGAACTCGTTCTCTAGATCCTCAACAAACAAGTGAAGGAACTTCTGCACAGATACGAATCAACCTGCGTCACCCTCAACAACAACCATCGAGTCCAGGAGGAACCCCTGGTCTCATATCTGGTAAATATTATATTTTTACATAATTTTGGTTGAACAGAGAGTTTTACAAGTTTGGCTACTAAAATAAATAGGGTAAAAAATTTTTGGTCAAATAATTTCGAGCCTAAATCATATAATTAAAGAACTAGCTAGCGTTTAAAACCCACACGGAAGTAGTTTAAGATATATTCAAAAGATGCGAAAGAATGGTAAAGGGCTTGTAAGCAGTGCTTAAAAATTTCAATTTTGCTCGAACTCGTACTTCGTAACACCCTATTTTTGGCCTCGTACTCGTACCTCTTACTTACTCATACTTGAGAAAAAGCAAAAAATTTAAAGTTTTTATGATTTTTCGAAGTCCAGGACATTTAGCTTCAAATTTGAAGCGCTGTATGCGATAATTTTTGGATATTGGAAGGCTTTGAAGCCATAAATCCTTTAATTTCATCATTTTTTGCGCCGCGGGCGAAATTTTTGAGTATTTTGGAGTGCAATGAGTAATATTCCAAGATAGGTAGCGTTACCCGAAACCAGGTATTTTTTCACCCATTTTTCATCTTCTTCCATGGTTCTTTTTAACTTTTTCATATTTATAATTTTAACAGGTTATCTTGCCGATCCATCTTCAGATGATGATTATCAAGAAAGAGAATAATCTTTGCTAAGAGAAGGCAGGACATCGGAGAGCGTTAAGATTTCGTTAAAATTCAGTATGCCCCGTTTTTTCTCCCTTAATGTTTGTATAATGGTCACTTTCTCCCTCACATTCACACTATTCACCTGTAGTGTGTCCAAAAATTGGGCTCTGGAGCACTGGGCTCCAAAATTTTTCGGAAATTTTGGGTCCAACTTTTAGAAAAATTGGGATCCATTGGAACTCTGGGGCCCTATGAGAAAAAAACGCAAAATTCGGATCTGTGGAGATTTTTGCTGCTACGGAGGCCCCAAATACGTCCAGAGCAAGGGAGATAGGAATAGGTTTATGTTACGAGCCCAGACCCAGCGCCCGTAGACTCCCCGCGAGGCGCGTGCCGCAAAACCCAGCGCGAAGCGCGGGGTTTTGCACAAGCGCCTCGCCTACGCTCCACAGGTTTAGGTTTTTGTGTTATAACTTAGTCTAATCTTGTTCAATCACGTTGAGTTTGGTGTCATTCGACTCAGCCCGTCGAGCTCTTTCGAATGAGGTATTATTTGTATAAAAAATTTTTTATTCCAAAAATCGCCCCTTTGGATCTTCGGTTTTTAGGGATCTATATCTCGGTCCAATCAAGTCGGATTTCGTTGATTTTGGTGTCATTCGACTCAGCTCGAAGAGCTCTTTCGAATGAGGTATCATTTGCATTTCGAATTTTTCACCCCAAAAAAGTGCTTGGTCCCCCCTATGGTTTTTTGATTTTCAATCGCCTGTATCTCGGTTCAAAAATTTTTCCTAGAGCTAATTTTGGTGGTGTTCGACTCAGCTCGACTAGCTCTTTCGAATGGTATAACATTTGTATATTAACTCCGGGACCCACGTACTAAAGTGACCCCTCAGTCGGAAATTAAAGAATGGAAAGTGATTTATTTAAATAAATATTCATTACAATACAAATATTTATTTATATGTATTATTTGAGCAAACCACTAGCGCATTTGCGCATTTACAGTGGTGATAAAAATACAAATATATGTAATACAAAACAATCAAAACAAATTAAAAAAAGATAAAACCGATAGCGAAACCGTAACGGTCAAATTTTGAAAAAAACGGTATTTTTCGGTATCGGTATTTTTTCGGTATACCGATATCGATACCGTACCGGTCCTCAAAAAAATACCGCGGTATTTTCCGGTATTTCGGTATTTGTGATGTCATAAAATATTTTTTTAAATTTTACACGCGGCGCTGAAAATTGAAGATTTCTGGCTTAAGGATCCTCCGTAATTTTCAAAATTTTCGCCTGCGGCGCAGAAAAGGGAATACTTTTGGCTTAAGGGTCTTCCAAAATTTTCAAAATCTCCCCGTATCCTCTTAATCCCACACTCAAATGATGCTTTGATTTGCAACCAAAGCTTTGATTTGACTGATCTTTGGGCCAAGATACAGATCCCTGAAAATTGAACAACCATAGGGGCGAAAAACCACGGGGACGAAAAATTATACAAATGATACCTCATTCGAGAGAGCTCGTCGAGCTGAGTCGTCGACTCCGTTAGGTCTACTGCATGTCATAACTTTGTCAAACCATGTCCAATCACTTTGATTTTGGTGTCATTCGACTCAGCTCGACGAGCTCTTTCGAATGAGCTATCATTTGGGTAAAATTTTTTTATTCCAAAAAATCACCCCTGTGGTTGTTCAATTTTCAGGGATCTGTATCTCGGCCCAAAGTTAAGACCAGGGGTTGATTTTGGTGTCATTCGACACAGCTCGACGAGTTCTATAACCTAAGTCTGACTGACCATTTTTTAATACTTTGAGGAACGAAAAAGGAGGGGGAACGAAATTGAATATTACCGCTAAGATTTAAAAATAAAATTTTAAAAAAATTTTATAGAATTTTTTAAAAAATATCGAATACCGGCCGGTATACCGAAAATGTTGAGACGGTATTTTCCGGTATCGGTATTTTTCCGGTATACCGATATCGTACCGGTCAATTTTTGTAAAAACGGTATTTTTCGGTATCGGTATTTTTTCGGTATACCGAATACCGGAAAAGGTCATTTGCCGAACACTAGTTTCAACTAAGAAGCACTATTTGAAAATCTATAACTTATTACTAAGTTAACAGATTTTAATGGTTTTTGGTATTTTATATCGATAATTTATAAGGTTTTTTTGACATAAAAATTATGTCTAAATTCGAACCCTAACCCTGTATTTCAAATCCGTACTTTACTGTTCTCTTTTCTTTCTCTTTTCATTGCATGATATCTTACTTCATTTATTTTCCTGCGAGTGGGAAAGAGTAGATACTGTATTGAATTTTTAGTGTCTATCGCCTAGTGTTTACTCTATTGTCTATCGCCGCTCGTAAAAAACAAAAGGAAGTAAGAAAGTATGTGGCGAGCATGCAATACAAATGAGAAAAGAGAGCGGCAGAGAACGGAATTATCTCGGGTTAGGGTTCGAATTTAGACATAATTTTTATATAAAAAAACCTTATAAATTATGGATATAAAATACCAAAAATTATTTTAATCTGTCAATTTAAAAAAAAGTTATAGATTTTTCAAATAGTGCTTCTTAGTTGAAACACCCTGTATATCTTAAATTTGGAAATACCATTCAAAACTCAGTACAATGTTTTTAATAATTCCCTGAATTCCTTGTGCTTATTAGTTTTCATAGTCTCCGAGGGAAGACAATTCCATTCTCTTACTATTCTATGGAAGAGATTCCTCTGGCTTTTTGTTGTGTGACTTCTTACTCTTAATAATAATGGCCAGCGTAATGATCTTTTTGAAAAGATAAAGCATTTATTTATACATAAAGCTTTTATTTTTTATTCACAAAAGAGAAACTGAATGAATTTGGAAACAATACCGATTTCTGTATAAATCTTAAGAAACTTAGCGAAATTTATGGAGGAATTGGGAATTTGCTCCAATTTAAAGACCCTGAAATTTGGTCTCTATTTCTCTATTTATAAAATATCAATTATGAGTGGGAATTTGGAAGCACTTCGATAAAAATAATAAGTTAATTTATTGTGGAAATTTAAATAGCTTATTCTATCACAAGTCTTTACTGACATTATAAACTATAATTTTTGTATCCATGCCCTTTTGCCAATAGCGGAGAGCTTGCATTGCAGCCTGCCATTTATTCAGCCATTCTAGCAAGACCCGGTTAGGAGCTGTTCGAAATTTCGATACACGATCTTTAATTTTTTAAGTTTCGATTTTCGGTTTTTTCAAAAATAAGTTTATGACGCTAAACGATGTAGAGAGGTCGATGTTAGCCGAGGGTGAAGGAAATACTAGTATGTTAGTAGAAGCTCTGCATTAAAAGTTTGTCGCTTATACCACATCCGATTTCTTAAATCATGCAATGCTCTTTAAGTTCCATCATTTCATAGTTCCAAAGCTTCTACTAACATACTAGCATTTTCCTTCACCATCTACTAACATCGTCTACTAACATCTTTACCGTCATAAACTTATTTTTGAAAAAATCGAAATATGACAAAATCTAGAGATCGTATATCGAAATTTCGAATAGCTCTTAACCGAGTCTTGCTAGAATGGCTGAATAAATGGCAGGCTGCAATGCATGATCGCCGCTTTTGGCAAAAAGGGCATGGATACAAAAATTAGTTTATAATGAGTAAAGAAACGTGATAGAAAATGCTATAAACCATTATTTTCATCGAAGTGCTTCCCAATTCACTCTCAAGAATGATATTTTATAAAAGCAGGCCTTAGTTTTTGAACTCAACCCGTTTGGAACTGGAACTGTGGAATCGATAAATGTCTGGAACCGGTTTGGAACTGGAACCGCCAAAATTTTGGAACTTCCGCATCACTGTCCAGGACCCAACTTTAAAGGCTCTGCTTATCTCATAACACAATTTTTTATAAAACAGCCTTTAGATTTATAAGCTTAGTTCTGAATATACATAGTATTTATTTTACGTTTTATCAGCCTTTATACTATAGTAGAAAATTTTTCTTTATTTTAATAATTTTCAATACGAAATAGTAAGCTGTTTACTGAGTATGGAAGCTCAAGTTATACGGAACCTAAAACCTCCTGTAGCCCTAAAAACTTCCTGTTATTGTTTCCTTATACATAAAGATTTCCCAAGAACCCCAACCTTAATTTTTACTCTAAAAGGATGTTCTATATCGCAAATGTCGTTCCACAAGTTGTTTAAAACTTCAACTTTAAACAACATTTCTTTTCATAGCCGAATTTTTTTCCAAGTTCAAATCAACAATCAATTCTAAGTTAAAATCAAACAATTTTGAAAAATTTGATAAAATGTTTAAATTATCTGACCAAATCATTGATTTGACCTAACCAGAGTTTTTGTCTCTGGAGCTAGCTCCGGCTCCAGCGGAAAGAATTTCTCCGGCTCCTGCGATTACTCTCTCCACTGCAAGAGAGAGAGAGTAATCGCCCCCTTAAGATGACGTCCACGTCATGCTTTCTAAACTAGAAGGAGGAGATTTTATTTTAATTATTTGCTAGCTCCAGCGGAAAGAATTTCTCCGGCTCCTGCGATTACTCTCTCCACTGCAATCAATCTCTCTCATTCGTTAATAAAAATTGAAATTTGCAATTTTATAAATACCATAAATCGATTAGTGAAGTTGAGCAGGAAAGAAATCGTGGAGAGAATTCTCCCAAAAAAGATAGACATAAAAAGCGTCTTGCGTTTTGCGGCAAAAGATAGCATTCAAAATACGAGCGACAAACTTGCGTCTCTTCATTACCAATTTGGGCAAAAGAAATTGCTCAACTCCCTCCCCATCCCAATTTGGGAATGAAGAGACGCAATTTTGTCTCTCGTATTTTGAATGCTATTTTTTGCCTCAAAACTCAAGACGCTTTTTATGTAAATACGGCATTAATTACTACCCACACTCCCTCCCCATTTCCCCCACAAGGCATTAATTCAAGACGCTTTTTATGTAAACACGGCATTAATTACTACCCACACTCCCTCTCCATTTCCCCCACAAGGCATTAATTACTACCCACACTCCCTCCCCATTTCCCCCACAAGGCATTAATTCAAGACGCTTTTTATGTAAACACGGCATTAATTACTACCCACACTCCCTCTCCATTTCCCCCACAAGGCATTAATTACTACCCACACTCCCTCCCCATTTCCCCCACAAGGCATTAATTCAAGACGCTTTTTATGTAAACACGGCATTAATTACTACCCACACTCCCTCTCCATTTTCCCCACAAGGCATTAATTACTACCCACACTCCCTCCCCATTTCCCCCACAAGGCATTAATTACTACCCACACTCCCTCCCCATTTCCCCCACAAGGCATTAATTACTACCCACACTCCCTCCCCATTTCCCTCACAAGGCATTAATTACTACCCACACTCCCTCCCCATTTCCCTCTCATTCTTTAATAAAAATTATTTTCAAAAAAATTTATTTAAAATTAAAAATGAATATTTTTTATTTAATTTTATTTTTTTCAACGAATTCACTTTATCATAAAATGACTAAAGGAATGGAATATCCGCGTTTGTTTTTTATTTGTTAAATAAAATTTTTAATGTAAAATTTTCGAAATTGAAAAAAGAGAAATTTTTTAGAAAATTAACTAAATTAGTTTGTATGCCTTTTATTTAATTCCCACATAATAAGTTAAAGTAAATTCTCTTTAATTATTAGGGTATTGTGACTTACAGCGGATACTTTGTTTCTGAACCGATTTCGACAATTGAGGTGTGATTCGAAAGAGCTTCAAAAACCGAGTCGAACTAGATACGGGGGAAGTCGATCCGACAATCAGGGACCGAGTTACAGACCCCTGAACTTTGAAAAAGAGAAGGGTAAGCTCATTTTGGGGTGAAAAATTCGAAAATGCAAATAATAGCTCATTCGAAAAAGCTACTCGACTGAGTCGAATGACACCTAAATCACCGAAATCCGACTTGATTGGGCAAAGCTATGATCGTTTGTTTAAGCTCCTTACCTATGGTCTCCATGGAGGTTTTTGCTGCTACGGAGGCCCCAAGTGCGTCCAGAGCAAGGGAGATAGGCATAGGTTTATGTCACTGACCCAGACCCAGCGACCGTTGACTCCCCGCGAGGCGCGTGCCGCAAAGTTTGCACGGGGGGGGGGTTTTGTTTTTTTTGTTTTGCACAAGAGCCTTGCCTATGCCCCATAGGTTTACCTTGACCGTTTTTAACCTGTTTATCTTGACTCAGAATCAAGATATCGAGCTTATCTTAAACTATTTCGCAAAAAAATAGTAAACTGTTTATATAGATCACTATAAAACCCTCGGTTCTAAGCCTTGGTCAAATTGGATTTAAATATATTTATTCAAAGGGTTAATTTATATTAAGTTAAAAGTTAAATTTCAATATAAGTTTAATATGAGTTAATTCAATACAAGTTCAATAGAAGATAAAAATGTCAAATTTAGGGAGAGTATATTGAACTGTTTGTAAGTTCACTATAAAACCCTCGGTTCTAAGCCTTGGTCAAATTGAATTAAATATAAATTTATTCAAGTGGTAAAATATAAGTTAAAGATTTAAAACGTAAAGTTCAGAATAAGACAAAATAGGTGAAAATGTGGCGGATATATATAGTGGAAATTTAGGCAAACAAATATTGTTATTGAGATGGACAGGTCAAGAAAAGGGTAAATAGATATTAATACAAAATGCGAATAATAAGAGATAAAGATTGGCCGGTAATAAATATTAGATTGAGAAAGTCGGGAATCTCTTTAATTGGGATGACAGGTCAACTCTTATCATTTTTTATATTTTTGGGAAACGTTATTTTTTAATAAGTTTGTTTGTTTGTGCGAATGCAGCATATATATAACATAAAAACATAAATTTTTTGTAAATGACAGCCCAGAATTAATTAAATAGAATGAAAAACAAAATATAAGATAAGGATTGTTTGGTAAACATTAAGTCGGGAAAGCTCAGAAAACCTTTTATAAAATTGGAAGGTCAAGAGTTTGTCATTTATTTATTTATTTTTATATTTTGGGAAAAAAGATATTTTTTAATTTGTTTATTTGTTGATGCGAATGCAGCAAATAGGTTATAACCTAAAAATCCGATCCCTAATTATTAGGTATGGCAAAACATGAAATTTAATTTTTGTATTTGTATATAAAAGATTACCTCCACAGCCGCTAATCATTGAATTTTTAAATAACGAAGAGACTTCTAACCATTATTTTTAGTATCTTTTTAAAACAGTAAAATCTATTTCTAAAAAATATATGTAGAAATTTAACCTTTCTACCAAAAATTATAAAAATGATTTGATCAATTAACATAATCTTCGGTGTATAATATAAACCGAAGATGATGTTAATTGATCAAATCTTTAAGGTGATAAAGGAAAGGAAGTAGCAGCAGGTCCAAGTTCTCCATATAGCCCTAGCCATCCAACAACTCCAACAGACTCGATATTTCCAAATATGAAGTTTTCTCTCGTTGAATTGTCATTTCTTGTTCGAATTTTAATTGAAGTTGGTGAAGATAAAATAGATGAGGATTATAAAAAAGGACTTTTGGAAATACTTAGAGATTGTAAAGAACAAGCTTTGTATACATTCAGTCATGTACAAAATTTTGAGAGAATTTATGAAAGTAACTTGATTGAAAATGTATTTAAAAAACTTCAAAAGGTATTTTTCTTATAAATTAAGAAAGATTTACAGGTTGACAAGAAAGATATGGGGCAAATTCTTGATTATTCAAAAATTCTTGATTATTCTTGTTCCTTGTTTAATTCTCTATCATATAAGCTTTAATTGATCCAATTATCTCTCATATGAAAGAAGTTTGGCATAAAAGGTGTGCCGCATATCTTTCTTGCCACCATGTAAATTTATAATAAGACTATGCCTAAGACTGACTAAAAAGAATAATTCTAATTTGACTTTAACATAAAGTAGGGGGTGACTTAGAAATAATTATTTTATTTAAGAGACGAATATCCAGTTAAAGATATTAAAATATATACGATATTACCGCGGTATTTTACGGTATTGTTTTTGGTATTACCGATACCAATATTGTAACGGTCGATTTTGTAAAAAATCGGTATTTTTCGGTACGGTATTTTACCGAAATAACGATAATGATACCGGAAAAACGCATTTGAATAACACTAATAAAATACTTAAACATTATCGATAAATGTCCGTCTCGTCCCCTTCCTGTCCGCAAAGAAAATGCGCACTTTATTCCTCTTTACTTGCGTTGCTTGCGTTAGGAAAAGTACTCGCTCATTTTTCTGATTTCAGGAAAGTTGGGCTCCAAGATTATTAAGAAAGTGGGATTTAATGATAAATTAAGAAATAATTCTATTTATTAAAAATTTTCTGATTTTTTTATTTTTAAAAATTTTTAATTTAAATTTAGGTTATTCAATTCTATGACAATTTATTAACAAAATTCCAAAACGAACGTAAAAAATTAATATTGAATAACCAATCAGAAAACCCAATTCAATTTATTCATAAAAGATTTGATTCATTAACAAAGACAATGACGGTGGATTATTTAGATGAATTTTTCGGGCAGTTTGGAATTAATCTTGCTATTGATTTGTATGACTCTGATGATGATTTAACTGATCTTTATGGTGAAGCTAGAAGTAAAATAGATAGTTTAAGGTAAATTTGTGCTTTTATCGAAAATAAAAAACCCCTCATATGTATCTTCCAGTAGATACTAGAAAATTTTTCTATGAAAACGGCAAACACATATTTGATATATGTTGTCATTTTCCTTTTGATAACTCCTCCCTTTATTTGTGCTATGTTGGTGTTTGAGATTAGTTTTAGGAGCTCGCCCTGGCCACCGGGGGGACCACCACGGGCACCAGAGGTGGTCTAATACATAGTCCATTCTCCGTCTCCACAGTTCGAATTCGCCGCATTCCCGTCTATCCGGAACCAAAAAACACTTATTTCCCCGTCGCGAGAAATGAGGAAAAATTTACTTAAGTATTTTGTTTTATAGGGTTGTCGGTTTCAAACTGTTGTGTGTGGGCGTCAGCCCTTAGAGTGATTAGTATAAAAGCCCAACCAATAGTTAGTTCTCTCTCCCAGTTTTAGTTCTTCTACCTACCTTCACCTGCTCTGTATTTCTTTGTGCGATAAACGTTTGTTCTTCTTTTCGTAAGCGGGGTCATAACACAAACCTTAACCAAACCGAAGTTTCGGTTGCTGGCCTCCTGTTCTTCCAAAGGAAACTTATTGCCTTCCAGAATTCTCAAAACTTTCGTCTAATTGCTGAAAAATAGGAAAGATAGATCTCAAACTCCTCTCCTTTTTTCTATTAAAATAGCCTTGCCGTTAGTCTGGGTATTCGGAACCGAAAATTCGGCTGCTGGTCTCTTGGCCAATTCATTCGTTAAACTTTTATTTAAAATTTAAATTTATTTTATATAAATTAATTAAGCGATATTTCTTCACTTTACTATGAATGCATAAACATAACATTAGTTGAACAAAATATTTTCATTCTTTGGCATTTATTTGGATTTGCAAGAAATTTAATAAGTTCTTTTATTTTATTTCAAAGTAAAAACAAAGGATATTATGACAATTTTTTGTCTCATTTCAAGTAATTTTAAAAGTTTTCTTTATAATTTTCATAATTAAATTTTTAGTCAAACGATTTCAATCGTCGAATATTTCAAAGCTTACGATATATTTGAAGTTAAAGCAAATTATTATATGTATTTATTAAATAGATTGGATATTTTTAATATAAATAATATTCAATTTAAATACAAAAAATATTTTTTTGGTTAGATTTTTAAATTGAAAATAATACATATTTAAATTAGAGATTTTAACTGACAATTATGTAAAACACTGTCAATTTCATAAATAAAAAATTGTCTGGAATGTGGAATTGTCGGGGGGGGGGGGTTATGTATCACTTTATAATAGTTTCAGTTAAGTTAAACTTTGACATCAGGCTTAAACTCGAAAAATCGGGTGGACTTATAGTTATGAAGCAGAGCCTATTTGTTTTTTCTCCATTGCAGTGGGGTTAGCACTTCGAAAGTAATACCAAGGCCCTCTCAGTCACCGGACTATTCCCATTGTTTATTAAAAAGTTCGGTTCATGTTCAGGATCTCGTAAGATTTCCCAGTCCAGCATTTATCAATTGGCGAGATGGTTTTAATTTAACCCCCTCCCAAGTTTAATGCCTAGGAGGGGGTTAAATTATATATGTATTTTAACACAAATTTAAATTCAGAGCGTGACCAAATGTTGAAAACATTGCAAGAGGCAGAATCGGAAGAGAATATAATTTACCCTGCAATGTTCTCTCCTATTGAAAATTTACAACATATGGCAACATTTTTGCCTTTATTTTACCTAAAACTTAAAGGTTTTTATTTTTAAAAAGTATGTAAAATAAATCTTCCTTTAATTCAGTTCCTGTTAATAATTCATTAAATTATGATGAATGTGTATTAATTAAAAAAAAGTTGGGCTTAGATCCATATACTTCATTGCCAAGAACACCATTTTATTCGTTTTATTATAATATTACTAATAATATTATTATTAAAACTACACTCGAAGAATTTGTCATTGAACCTTACTTTGCTTATATATCTGATGAGGAAAATAAAAATATGAGAGAATATTTAGATGTTAACGTTGTTGATTTGGAAAATTCTGTACTTGGAAACACTGTTCCACCTCAAAAACATACTGTGCTTCGTAATATGGTTAGCTCTGTTTAAGTAAATACTAGGGATGTTCCCCAACGGGGGGGGGGGGGGCAAGGAAAAATTTTGGTAGGAAGTGCTACAGGGGGGGGGGGGGGGGGGGGGAAGAAATGGAAATTTCGCGGAATCAAAAAGATTTTTTCAACGGGGAGGGGCGCATTTTTAATAAAATATCATTTTGTCAATCCCGGATAATAGGGGTTTTTTGAAAAAAATTTAAAAATATGAAAAGGATTTTCTAGGATAAGAGAGGATTTTCTAGGATTTTTGCGGAATTAATTTAAATTTAAAAACTTTCATTAATTAAGATAATCCAGTATGTTCGTAACTGCTAAGCGAACGTTAGAACATGAAAATGTTTAGATGAGAGAATTTGTAGTAAATTATCTGATTTTGATCCGATTCACAAAAATGGGAAGTGGGTTTCTGTCGGCAGGAGTACCTAGTACCTTCCTGCTAATTTTAGGGAAACAAAATTTATATTTTTTAAGGATAACGCATTATTTAGAGTTGGCAAATCCAGGTATCCAAATTTAGAGAATTTCAAGTCGGTTATAATTTTCGTTAATTATTTTATTAATGAACTTCAAGATTGGTATCACGATATACAATTTAATTTAGAAAATCTGCTGTTAAGCTTTTAAGGCTTATTCGCTTATCTCGAAATTGTATGGTTTTTGGCTCTACCTTATGACATGCGTCACATGAACTTTTATGCTCCCCATCAAAGTTAAGCGTCCCACAACTCCCCTGACAATCAAACAGTAGAGTTCATCACGGGACGGGATTACTTTCGGGATTTTTAGTTGTTCCCATAAATTGCCAACAGGGCTGAAAATGGAAGAAATCTGGCTTATTGGTCTTTCAAATTACACTAAATTTTCGCCTGTGGCGCTGAAAAGTTGAATCCCAATGAATCGATATAGAGGGATTATGAGTAACTAAGAATTAATTAAGAAATAATTTGATATCGAGTGATATGTGAGGAATAAGTGGTAGGATTAAGCGATATCTGGGGTTCGGGTTTTACGAGCATATCGAGAACATTTGGAAAGAATATAGAGGATTTGGTCTCATATACTCCCATAGAACGCATATTCTATTTATGCGACAGTATTCTCTGATGGGACGCTTATACTATATTTAAGATGCAAATACTTCGATGGGGCGCATAAAAGTTCATGCGACGCAAGCCCTAAGGTAACTCTTTTTATTTATTTCCGAATACTTGCATATTTCCTTGATTTGCCAACTTTATCAAAATGGTTATATCTAAACAAACTGGGGAGGGTATTTTGGGTTAAGGTTTTTAATTTGTTTCAGTACGGTATTTGAGTTGAGGGATGAAACTATGATCGAGTAATAGTCATCTTGACCTCTACATATTAAGCAGAGATTCCGATTTCCGACGTTTTTTTCCCTTCCGATTTCCAAAAAAATTTGATTTCCGTGTTCAGACTTTTGAGCCAGTTCCGATTTGCGGCTCTACAGATTTCCGGCTCTTCCGATTTCCGACACCTCGGACTTCTCCGATCCACCTCTGATATTAAGCATCTTAAAAACCTTTAAAAATATTTATTCGTTCAAGTACATTCAAACACATATATTCAAACGCATGAAATGTTGTTTGAATGTATTTCAATTCAATTTAGTCTTTTTTTCTTTAATTTATTTTATTTTCGGTTATATACATATTTTTTAACTTTACTAATTTCCACGTAGTCTAAAAAAATAGTAAACAGTCACATATTAGTAGTACATATATTATTATTTAAAAATTGTAGTTCCGATAAAAATTTTATTTTAGATTTTTTATTTTAAATATTCAAGATTTAAATGAATAAAGAAATTTACTTTTATAAAAAATTCACACAAGAATCTTTCCTTCCATTAATTTATATTTTTTTGAATTCGATACATAAACTTGTGCTCCTTCTAATCATTACGGTTAATTCGGTGGTTACTTTACTAATTGTTATGTCCGCACTTGCAGAAAGAATATAAATGAAAATAAATAATTCATCATCGGGTTGGATGGTGGCACAGTCGGTTGTGCTTCGGCCTGGGCCCTTTCAGTGATGGCTAGAAGGGCTGAATATTAGGTTGTGTCATAAATAATTAGCCCCCCTCAAACAATGTAAGGTTGAAAATTCATATCTCACTGTTCTGAAAACCAATCTGTTTAATTTTTTTTCATATATTCTCAATGATGTCTTCTTCATTTTCTGAAAGATTTGAAATTTTCCTCTACTTACAAATTTTTTACGATTTTTTAAAATTTAAGGCAAAACTATGAAATCAGTTGATTTTGCGGCAATTCACGGTGTATCAATCGACCCTTCTTAACTTGTTTCCCGTTTCAAGTAAAATTATGGTAATTTTTGTAAACGAGCAGGTGAGTGCCTGCCCCAATATACACATTTTATTTTTTGGATTGGCTTTGATTCAGGGGAGAACGGAATTCTTATCTATTGTTGGTTGACATCCAAGACGTTCTTCTTCTTTCAGCTCCTCTCTACCTTTCTTTTATTTGAATGACAACTTTTTTTCTGTGGAATACGAGATAACATCTCCTTACTTCGATTAGCATATTTTGCGCCATGATTCCTTCTCCGAATATCCAAGTTTAAACTCAAAATTTAGGTGGACGCTAATTTCATAGTTTTGCCTTAAATTTTAAAAAATCGTAAAAAATTTGTAAGTAGAGGAAAAATTTCAAATCTTTCAGAAAATGAAGAAGACATCATTGAGAATATATGACAAAAAATTAAACAGATTGGTTTTCAGAACAGTGAGATATGAATTTTCAAACTTACATTGTTTAAGGGGGGCTAATTATTTATGACACAACCTAATAAATGGCAGGCTGCAAAGCAATACTTATAAGCTACAAAAATGAAAACATTATAGTAATTAAACAAATGATCGAAAATGTTAAATAATTACTGTGTGTCCTGAAATGATAAGAGCACCCTACTTTTTATATGTAAATCGGTTTCAACTTTTTATATTTTTCTGAAATTTTGAACAGTATGTTTAAGAAAACTATCTAGAAAAACTATAATCTACTAACATCGAACTATCTACATTGTTTAGCGCGTTTATTTTTGAAAAACCGAAAATCAAAACATGAAAAAAATTAAAGATCGTGTATCAAAATTTCGAACAGCTAAAGCCATGCTAGGGGCAAGGTGTTGTAATGAGTAGAGATGTCCGAGACTCTTGGTCTTGAGTCTTGACTCAAGACTTTTCTTGGGCTTTTTTCGGTCTTGGTCTTGGGGTGTAGTGACTGAGTAAATTATTACATCCCTGGTTGAGTTTGATAAAGGAGTCGAATGGCGAAGCCGGTCTCCTCCCACTCCCACACATTTTTTTAATTATAATTTTTATTGTTTTTATTTGAAATAATAAAGCCATTTTTAAGCCATTTTTATCTTCATAGGTTGTTTGAACCTTACGACCAAGGAGCTCCTTTAGAATTAGCACATGGTTATCAGGATGATTGAGGTGGTCTCTTAATGATTTTATAGAGCACCCCAAAATTCTAGTGCACTCGTCAATTACTTTATTAGATGAGGAATGAGAATTCATTTTTTAGGAATGATTTTTTCTTAAAAATTTCTCCCTTTTTATACCCCCATTTTTGATATTTTGAAAGTTTACATTTTGATAAATAGGTCAACTTTTTGCAAGAAGTTGAATTTTTGATTTCCGCTCATTTTCATTGATTATTTTAAAAAATTTTTAAAAAATGAGCTCATCTCCAGAAGAAGAATTTATTAAGTTTATGCATGGGTCATGTGAGTATAGAGAATTTCACAAGAGGAAATATATGAACGCTTTAAGTCAGGCTATCAAAGATGGTGTTCAACTTGACTTGGGAGCACGACTGAGTGTACTCATAAACTACTTCAGAGCTGGAAAGTGGTGCCATGACTGTCTAAAGTTTGTTTTGAGTCGTTTGCAGTGCGAAATTATAGTACCAAAATATGAACATAATTTTAAGTACGAATTTTATCTATGTCCTGATTGTTTTAAAATTACAAAAAGTTATCTCGAAATACATAATAATTAATTATTTTATTCACGATATTTGTAACAAATAAATCTGTATTATTGATTGACTCTAATAAATTTAAATATTTGGGAAAGGAGTAGCCTTGTGATAAAAAATATACTAGTGAAATACAGTGGTGAGCACAAGTTTTTGATAGGGGTGATTGGTATGGGTTAGAATTTCTTTTTACATTTTTAAAATTTTTTAAAAATGAGTTAACAATACAAGAACTTATTGGTAATGCAAGACTATCAAAATAAAATATTTGATCTTTTTCTAAATAAAGTGTAATCCAGTGAGACCCTAGTTTCTCATGAGGATCCAAGTTGACAATAAGAGCTGTAGGGCATTTTTTAATAGAAGGGAGCAAGTCACAAGGGTAAGGGAGCAAGTCACAAGGGCAAGTCTACGTAAATATTCCGAGTATTCTGAAATATTTTCAATGCTTTTATCATAAGCTTCTACACAAGGAGCAAAGAGTCGAATTAAAAATAAAACTTTTGAAATATTTTTAAAAAACATTTTTATTTAAAATGAATAGAAAATGAACAATTTTTAGGTTTATATAGTAGTATCACTTGTTATTGATCGATTTTTGTCTAACATTATTAATGCATCTGCTTCTCCCATAACTATGAGCATCACCCCTCCCTCTGGAATAGGTTGACTAAATTTAATATTCACAGAGGTCGACCCATTCTTTATTAAATCAAAAGTCCCACCATTATCCTCACCACTATTTGTAAGGTTGAAGACATAGATACAGTGGGTTCGCCCATATTGTTGGTATGTTATCCCATTGCTCTCTGAAGACCCATTAAAACCTATAGCCTCATTCATATCATGAAATGCTCTCACATATCGATTTGAACCATAATCCAAATCATATGGTGCCTGGGGATATGAGCGCCCATTTGCTATAATACTAATTTCTCTAACTCTAAAAGGTTGAAAATTGAAAGGGCTCCGCTCTTGTGTACCTACATAGTCAGAGTTTGCGACTAATCCTAAAGTAATACGACGGGGGATTTGATCCATAAACAAATTAGCATGGAACTCATATCTTCCTTGACTGATAAATAATGGTTTCATCATTGTTTTTCTAATTGCATATCGAGCAGGTTTAACGTCAAGTCTTCTGGCAATATCAAGAGCAAGACCATCCATCAAGTCCAACTTTTTTACATATAACTTACAACTTATTACTTCAAAAATATAACGGGTAGGTTGAGCTCCAACAGGAAGAGGAGCAATGAGAATAAATTTTGGTTCATTGGGCAAAATTTCTATATCAACCTCACAATGGTTTACCAAATATTGAGGCTGATTGAAAAGATCAGCATCAAGTTTTGAAATAAATTGTGCTGTTCGGCTATTAACAAACAAATTTTTTCTTGAATTAAAACTTGCACCGGCCTCTTGTGATACACCTGAATCGTAATAATAGCCTGCTGAATTTAAATGAGAACTTTTTGCTCCTAGCGAATAAGAGAGCTCATGGGAAAAGTACGTCTTATAAGCATAAAGAGAGTTTGAATTGAATATTTCGCGCCCATTTATACTTATTCTCATATTATTAATGAAAGTATTTCCAATCATTTGTATAGGAGCAACATTTTCATCAAGAGTAATATTTACAGGTTGGCCATTCGCATTTTCTTTACGGATTCGAAATTCAGTGAATAGATAACATTTGGATAAATCAATAAAATTTTCACTTGAATGAATTTTAAAATGAAAGGGGGTGTCGGTTAAAGGATTACTAGGAAGTATTTCAAATGTTTTTGAAGATGAAATAGTAACATTGGTAGGAGGAACTTGAAAAATTTCCACAGCATTTGTAATTGTATCAAGGCTATCTCTATCAATCTTCTTAAATGACATTTTTAATAAAATCCAAAAGCGTCTACACGTTTTTTCTTTTGTCCAATAAATGTTTGATGGGAGGGAAATTTAGTCCTTTTTATACTCTTTTTTCCTGTCCCAAATTGTTTCGGCAGTCCTCCTTTCTCTAGGATTGTATCGATTCCTCTTTTTCCTTCACTAATAAAAGCTTCTTTTATAGGTTGTCCTTGATTAACACCTTCTAGTACGCGCTGTCCTGTATTGAGTGCCTCAGAAGATACTGTACTCCCAACTTTACGTAAAATAGGGAGAAAAAATCTCCACAATCCTCTCATTACATCTCCAACTCCTGCTCCTCTTTGTCCATACCCTCTCTGGTATGGTGAGGCCCCCTTAAAATAATAATTTTCCGCGCCACTCCCACATTGATCTAAAACAAAATTGTACCCTACTGAGTTTGTATCAAATTGAACATGAACCATTTTTATCTATAATAAAATAATTACAACATAAAACGAGGGTTTATATAGTCTCAAAAGTTTATCACTTTTTTAAAAATCAACACTATGCTTACTGTACCGTAAGCAAATGGTACAAGTCTCCCATTATCCATCGTTCTTAATTCAACTTCAATCTCATTAACTTCTCTGGGGAGCACTCTAACATAGATGGGAGAATCATAAATTTTCTCGTGGTACTCTCCAGGTATTGCTCCTGAGACAGAAACTATTCGAAGTAGAGAACTTAGAGAATTTCCTACAATCATATTTTCAGTAAGTCCCTTTGCATAGATCGCAAAACTGGAAAATCCTCCTCTTAAATCATAAGCATATTTTGCAATTTCATTATTTTGGACATGTTGTGAATTTGCGAAACCAAGAACATACCCCAATTGAGGCGAAAATGATACATATTTGATACTAGAATGAGTAAAGGATAATTTAAATCTCTTAAAGTCAGCGAGATAATTAATCGATATTGAATCAATAATTTGTTTTAGAAGAGTAGATGTATATGGCGTTTTCCCCTTTCCCAGCAATATATCAAAAACATCTTTTTTTCCTTCTTTAGGTTTTAACACAATAGTTTCTAATAGTGGTGATGGTGTTTGAGTCCATGATTCTTTTCTTTCCAACCCTAAAGCACTTAGAACACTCGGTGTCTGTGTACTATTATCCTTGGTAGAATTATCCTCTTTTCTTTCCTTCTTAGGAGGTGGTGGTAAAGGCTCTTCTTCCTTGTATGGAGAAAGTTCTCTTAGAACTTCTTTTTTCTCTTCTTTCTTTTCCAATCCTATTGCACTTAGCACAGGCGTATCTTTCGGTTTCTCTTCTTTCTTACCCAATCCTATTGCACTTAGAACAGACGAGTCTCTCGGTTTCTCTTCTTCCTTCTTTCCTACTCCTAGAACACTCAAAACTTTTTCTTTTGGTAGCTCCTTTTTCTGTTCCTCCACTGGCTGCTCCTTATCCTTTTTCTTTTCCTCCACTTTTGACTTTTCTTCTTCCTTTTTCCGTTCCTCGCCCTTTTTAGGCTCCTCTCTTGGCTGCTCATCCTCCTTTTTCTTTTCTGGCACTTTTTCCTTAAAATCCTCCTTTTTCTTTTCCAGCTTTGGCTGCTCTTTTCCCACCTTATCATCCTTTTTCTTTTCCTCTACTTTTTCCTCCAATTTTTTCTGATCCACCTCTTTTTTAGGCTCCTCTCTTGGCTGCTCTTTTTTCTTTTCCTCTTCCTTTTTCTGATCCTCTTCTTTTTTCTTTTCATTTACTTTTTTCTGTTCCTCTACTTTTTCCTTCTCAGGCTGTTTAGTTAAATTAATTTTATCCTTTTGTGGTGGTGATGTTTCCTCGACATCCTCCTGATAGGGAGAAAGAGACCTTAATGATTCATTCTCTTCCTCATTTTCATTATATGGTGTGAGGTCTTGCAGTTCCTCATGTTGGGTTTTTTTTGTTTTTTTTTGTTTCAGTTCCTCATGTTTTTTTTTTTTCATGTTGGCATTTAACTGGGTCGTATATTAGTTTATTCTTTTATTTTTTGAATTAACTGGGTCGTATATTAGTTTATTCTTTTATTTTTTGAATATATTCGAAGAAAATATAAAAGTACTTCGATTTTGTCTAAGAATTACGGCATTTAACTGGGTCGTATATTAGTTTATTCTTTTATTTTTTGAATATATTCGAAGAAAATATAAAAGTACTTCGATTTTGTCTAAGAATTACGGCATTTAACTGGGTCGTATATTAGTTTATTCTTTTATTTTTTGAATATATTCGAAGAAAATATAAAAGTACTTCGATTTTGTCTAAGAATTACGGCATTTAACTGGGTCGTATATTAGTTTATTCTTTTATTTTTTGAATATATTCGAAGAAAATATAAAAGTACTTCGATTTTGTCTAAGAATTACGGCATTTAACTGGGTCGTATATTAGTTTATTCTTTTATTTTTTGAATATATTCGAAGAAAATATAAAGGTACTTCGATTTTGTCTAAGAATTACGGCATTTAACTGGGTCGTATATTAGTTTATTCTTTTATTTTTTGAATATATTCGAAGAAAATATACTTCGATTTTGTCTAAGAATTACGGCATTTAACTGGGTCGTATATTAGTTTATTCTTTTATTTTTTGAATATATTCGAAGAAAATATAAAAGTACTTCGATTTTGTCTAAGAATTACGGCATTTAACTGGGTCGTATATTAGTTTATTCTTTTATTTTTTGAATATATTCGAAGAAAATATAAAAGTACTTCGATTTTGTCTAAGAATTACGGCATTTAACTGGGTCGTATATTAGTTTATTCTTTTATTTTTTGAATATATTCTAAGAAAATATAAAAGTACTTCGATTTTGTCTAAGAATTACGGCATTTAACTGGGTCGTATATTAGTTTATTCTTTTATTTTTTGAATATATTCTAAGAAAATATAAAAGTACTTCGATTTTGTCTAAGAATTACGGCATTTCACTGGGTCGTATATTAGTTTATTCTTTTATTTTTTGAATATATTCGAAGAAAATATAAAAGTACTTCGATTTTGTCTAAGAATTACGGCATTTAACTGGGTCGTATATTAGTTTATTCTTTTATTTTTTGAATATATTCTAAGAAAATATAAAAGTACTTCGATTTTGTCTAAGAATTACGGCATTTAACTGGGTCGTATATTAGTTTATTCTTTTATTTTTTGAATATATTCGAAGAAAATATAAAAGTACTTCGATTTTGTCTAAGAATTACGGCATTTAACTGGGTCGTATATTAGTTTATTCTTTTATTTTTTGAATATATTCGAAGAAAATATAAAAGTACTTCGATTTTGTCTAAGAATTACGGCATTTAACTGGGTCGTATATTAGTTTATTCTTTTATTTTTTGAATATATTCTAAGAAAATATAAAAGTACTTCGATTTTGTCTAAGAATTACGGCATTTAACTGGGTCGTATATTAGTTTATTCTTTTATTTTTTGAATATATTCGAAGAAAATATAAAAGTACTTCGATTTTGTCTAAGAATTACGGCATTTAACTGGGTCGTATATTAGTTTATTCTTTTATTTTTTGAATATATTCGAAGAAAATATAAAAGTACTTCGATTTTGTCTAAGAATTACGGCATTTAACTGGGTCGTATATTAGTTTATTCTTTTATTTTTTGAATATATTCGAAGAAAATATAAAGGTACTTCGATTTTGTCTAAGAATTACGGCATTTAACTGGGTCGTATATTAGTTTATTCTTTTATTTTTTGAATATATTCGAAGAAAATATAAAGGTACTTCGATTTTGTCTAAGAATTACGGCATTTAACTGGGTCGTATATTAGTTTATTCTTTTATTTTTTGAATATATTCGAAGAAAATATAAAAGTACTTCGATTTTGTCTAAGAATTACGGCATTTAACTGGGTCGTATATTAGTTTATTCTTTTATTTTTTGAATATATTCTAAGAAAATATAAAAGTACTTCGATTTTGTCTAAGAATTACGACATTTAACTGGGTCGTATATTAGTTTATTCTTTTATTTTTTGAATATATTCGAAGAAAATATAAAAGTACTTCGATTTTGTCTAAGAATTACGGCATTTAACTGGGTCGTATATTAGTTTATTCTTTTATTTTTTGAATATATTCTAAGAAAATATAAAAGTACTTCGATTTTGTCTAAGAATTACGGCATTTAACTGGGTCGTATATTAGTTTATTCTTTTATTTTTTGAATATATTCGAAGAAAATATAAAAGTACTTCGATTTTGTCTAAGAATTACGGCATTTAACTGGGTCGTATATTAGTTTATTCTTTTATTTTTTGAATATATTCGAAGAAAATATAAAAGTACTTCGATTTTGTCTAAGAATTACGACATTTAACTGGGTCGTATATTAGTTTATTCTTTTATTTTTTGAATATATTCGAAGAAAATATAAAAGTACTTCGATTTTGTCTAAGAATTACGGCATTTAACTGGGTCGTATATTAGTTTATTCTTTTATTTTTTGAATATATTCTAAGAAAATATAAAAGTACTTCGATTTTGTCTAAGAATTACGGCATTTAACTGGGTCGTATATTAGTTTATTCTTTTATTTTTTGAATATATTCGAAGAAAATATAAAAGTACTTCGATTTTGTATAAGAATTACGGCATTTAACTGGGTCGTATATTAGTTTATTCTTTTATTTTTTGAATATATTCGAAGAAAATATAAAAGTACTTCGATTTTGTCTAAGAATTACGGCATTTAACTGGGTCGTATATTAGTTTATTCTTTTATTTTTTGAATATATTCGAAGAAAATATAAAAGTACTTCGATTTTGTCTAAGAATTACGGCATTTAACTGGGTCGTATATTAGTTTATTCTTTTATTTTTTGAATATATTCTAAGAAAATATAAAAGTACTTCGATTTTGTCTAAGAATTACGGCATTTAACTGGGTCGTATATTAGTTTATTCTTTTATTTTTTGAATATATTCGAAGAAAATATAAAAGTACTTCGATTTTGTCTAAGAATTACGACATTTAACTGGGTCGTATATTAGTTTATTCTTTTATTTTTTGAATATATTCGAAGAAAATATAAAAGTACTTCGATTTTGTCTAAGAATTACGGCATTTAACTGGGTCGTATATTAGTTTAACTGGTTCTTTAATTTAATTTTTTAATTTAATTTTTTTATTCTTTAATTTTCATTTAACTGGTTCTTTTATTTTTTGAATATATTCGAAGAAAATATAAAAGTACTTCGATTTTGTCTAAGAATTACGGCATTTAACTGGGTCGTATATTAGTTTATTCTTTTATTTTTTGAATATATTCGAAGAAAATATAAAAGTACTTCGATTTTGTCTAAGAATTACGGCATTTAACTGGGTCGTATATTAGTTTATTCTTTTATTTTTTGAATATATTCGAAGAAAATATAAAAGTACTTCGATTTTGTCTAAGAATTACGGCATTTAACTGGGTCGTATATTAGTTTATTCTTTTATTTTTTGAATATATTCTAAGAAAATATAAAAGTACTTCGATTTTGTCTAAGAATTACGGCATTTAACTGGGTCGTATATTAGTTTATTCTTTTATTTTTTGAATATATTCGAAGAAAATATAAAAGTACTTCGATTTTGTCTAAGAATTACGGCATTTAACTGGGTCGTATATTAGTTTATTCTTTTATTTTTTGAATATATTCTAAGAAAATATAAAAGTACTTCGATTTTGTCTAAGAATTACGGCATTTAACTGGGTCGTATATTAGTTTATTCTTTTATTTTTTGAATATATTCGAAGAAAATATAAAAGTACTTCGATTTTGTCTAAGAATTACGACATTTAACTGGGTCGTATATTAGTTTATTCTTTTATTTTTTGAATATATTCGAAGAAAATATAAAAGTACTTCGATTTTGTCTAAGAATTACGGCATTTAACTGGGTCGTATATTAGTTTATTCTTTTATTTTTTGAATATATTCGAAGAAAATATAAAAGTACTTCGATTTTGTATAAGAATTACGGCATTTAACTGGGTCGTATATTAGTTTATTCTTTTATTTTTTGAATATATTCGAAGAAAATATAAAAGTCTAAGAATTACGGCATTTAACTGGGTCGTATATTAGTTTATTCTTTTATTTTTTGAATATATTCGAAGAAAATATAAAGTACTTCGATTTTGTCTAAGAATTACGGCATTTAACTGGGTCGTATATTAGTTTATTCTTTTATTTTTTGAATATATTCGAAGAAAATATAAAAGTACTTCGATTTTGTCTAAGAATTACGGCATTTAACTGGGTCGTATATTAGTTTATTCTTTTATTTTTTGAATATATTCGAAGAAAATATAAAAGTACTTCGATTTTGTCTAAGAATTACGGCATTTAACTGGGTCGTATATTAGTTTATTCTTTTATTTTTTGAATATATTCGAAGAAAATATAAAAGTACTTCGATTTTGTCTAAGAATTACGGCATTTAACTGGGTCGTATATTAGTTTATTCTTTTATTTTTTGAATATATTCGAAGAAAATATAAAAGTACTTCGATTTTGTCTAAGAATTACGGCATTTAACTGGGTCGTATATTAGTTTATTCTTTTATTTTTTGAATATATTCGAAGAAAATATAAAAGTACTTCGATTTTGTCTAAGAATTACGGCATTTAACTGGGTCGTATATTAGTTTATTCTTTTATTTTTTGAATATATTCGAAGAAAATATAAAAGTACTTCGATTTTGTCTAAGAATTACGGCATTTAACTGGGTCGTATATTAGTTTATTCTTTTATTTTTTGAATATATTCGAAGAAAATATAAAAGTACTTCGATTTTGTCTAAGAATTACGACATTTAACTGGGTCGTATATTAGTTTATTCTTTTATTTTTTGAATATATTCGAAGAAAATATAAAAGTACTTCGATTTTGTCTAAGAATTACGGCATTTAACTGGGTCGTATATTAGTTTATTCTTTTATTTTTTGAATATATTCGAAGAAAATATAAAAGTACTTCGATTTTGTATAAGAATTACGGCATTTAACTGGGTCGTATATTAGTTTATTCTTTTATTTTTTGAATATATTCGAAGAAAATATAAAAGTCTAAGAATTACGGCATTTAACTGGGTCGTATATTAGTTTATTCTTTTATTTTTTGAATATATTCTAAGAAAATATAAAAGTACTTCGATTTTGTCTAAGAATTACGGCATTTAACTGGGTCGTATATTAGTTTATTCTTTTATTTTTTGAATATATTCGAAGAAAATATAAAAGTACTTCGATTTTGTATAAGAATTACGGCATTTAACTGGGTCGTATATTAGTTTATTCTTTTATTTTTTGAATATATTCGAAGAAAATATAAAAGTACTTCGATTTTGTCTAAGAATTACGGCATTTAACTGGGTCGTATATTAGTTTATTCTTTTATTTTTTGAATATATTCGAAGAAAATATAAAAGTACTTCGATTTTGTCTAAGAATTACGGCATTTAACTGGGTCGTATATTAGTTTATTCTTTTATTTTTTGAATATATTCTAAGAAAATATAAAAGTACTTCGATTTTGTCTAAGAATTACGGCATTTAACTGGGTCGTATATTAGTTTATTCTTTATTTTTTGAATATATTCGAAGAAAATATAAAAGTACTTCGATTTTGTCTAAGAATTACGACATTTAACTGGGTCGTATATTAGTTTATTCTTTTATTTTTTGAATATATTCGAAGAAAATATAAAAGTACTTCGATTTTGTCTAAGAATTACGGCATTTAACTGGGTCGTATATTAGTTTATTCTTTTATTTTTTGAATATATTCGAAGAAAATATAAAAGTACTTCGATTTTGTCTAAGAATTACGGCATTTAACTGGGTCGTATATTAGTTTATTCTTTTATTTTTTGAATATATTCGAAGAAAATATAAAAGTACTTCGATTTTGTCTAAGAATTACGGCATTTAACTGGGTCGTATATTAGTTTATTCTTTTATTTTTTGAATATATTCGAAGAAAATATAAAAGTACTTCGATTTTGTCTAAGAATTACGGCATTTAACTGGGTCGTATATTAGTTTATTCTTTTATTTTTTGAATATATTCTAAGAAAATATAAAAGTACTTCGATTTTGTCTAAGAATTACGGCATTTAACTGGGTCGTATATTAGTTTATTCTTTTATTTTTTGAATATATTCTAAGAAAATATAAAAGTACTTCGATTTTGTCTAAGAATTACGGCATTTAACTGGGTCGTATATTAGTTTATTCTTTTATTTTTTGAATATATTCGAAGAAAATATAAAAGTACTTCGATTTTGTCTAAGAATTACGGCATTTAACTGGGTCGTATATTAGTTTATTCTTTTATTTTTTGAATATATTCGAAGAAAATATAAAAGTACTTCGATTTTGTATAAGAATTACGGCATTTAACTGGGTCGTATATTAGTTTATTCTTTTATTTTTTGAATATATTCGAAGAAAATATAAAAGTACTTCGATTTTGTATAAGAATTACGGCATTTAACTGGGTCGTATATTAGTTTATTCTTTTATTTTTTGAATATATTCGAAGAAAATATAAAGTACTTCGATTTTGTCTAAGAATTACGGCATTTAACTGGGTCGTATATTAGTTTATTCTTTTTTTTTTTAATATATTCGAAGAAAATATAAAAGTACTTCGATTTTGTCTAAGAATTACGGCATTTAACTGGGTCGTATATTAGTTTATTCTTTTATTTTTTGAATATATTCGAAGAAAATATAAAAGTACTTCGATTTTGTCTAAGAATTACGGCATTTAACTGGGTCGTATATTAGTTTATTCTTTTATTTTTTGAATATATTCGAAGAAAATATAAAAGTACTTCGATTTTGTCTAAGAATTACGGCATTTAACTGGGTCGTATATTAGTTTATTCTTTTATTTTTTGAATATATTCGAAGAAAATATAAAAGTACTTCGATTTTGTCTAAGAATTACGGCATTTAACTGGGTCGTATATTAGTTTATTCTTTTATTTTTTGAATATATTCGAAGAAAATATAAAAGTACTTCGATTTTGTCTAAGAATTACGGCATTTAACTGGGTCGTATATTAGTTTATTCTTTTATTTTTTGAATATATTCGAAGAAAATATAAAAGTACTTCGATTTTGTCTAAGAATTACGGCATTTAACTGGGTCGTATATTAGTTTATTCTTTTATTTTTTGAATATATTCGAAGAAAATATAAAAGTACTTCGATTTTGTCTAAGAATTACGGCATTTAACTGGGTCGTATATTAGTTTATTCTTTTATTTTTTGAATATATTCGAAGAAAATATAAAAGTACTTCGATTTTGTCTAAGAATTACGGCATTTAACTGGGTCGTATATTAGTTTATTCTTTTATTTTTTGAATATATTCGAAGAAAATATAAAAGTACTTCGATTTTGTCTAAGAATTACGGCATTTAACTGGGTCGTATATTAGTTTATTCTTTTATTTTTTGAATATATTCGAAGAAAATATAAAGGTACTTCGATTTTGTCTAAGAATTACGGCATTTAACTGGGTCGTATATTAGTTTATTCTTTTATTTTTTGAATATATTCGAAGAAAATATACTTCGATTTTGTCTAAGAATTACGGCATTTAACTGGGTCGTATATTAGTTTATTCTTTTATTTTTTGAATATATTCGAAGAAAATATAAAAGTACTTCGATTTTGTCTAAGAATTACGGCATTTAACTGGGTCGTATATTAGTTTATTCTTTTATTTTTTGAATATATTCGAAGAAAATATAAAAGTACTTCGATTTTGTCTAAGAATTACGGCATTTAACTGGGTCGTATATTAGTTTATTCTTTTATTTTTTGAATATATTCTAAGAAAATATAAAAGTACTTCGATTTTGTCTAAGAATTACGGCATTTAACTGGGTCGTATATTAGTTTATTCTTTTATTTTTTGAATATATTCTAAGAAAATATAAAAGTACTTCGATTTTGTCTAAGAATTACGGCATTTCACTGGGTCGTATATTAGTTTATTCTTTTATTTTTTGAATATATTCGAAGAAAATATAAAAGTACTTCGATTTTGTCTAAGAATTACGGCATTTAACTGGGTCGTATATTAGTTTATTCTTTTATTTTTTGAATATATTCTAAGAAAATATAAAAGTACTTCGATTTTGTCTAAGAATTACGGCATTTAACTGGGTCGTATATTAGTTTATTCTTTTATTTTTTGAATATATTCGAAGAAAATATAAAAGTACTTCGATTTTGTCTAAGAATTACGGCATTTAACTGGGTCGTATATTAGTTTATTCTTTTATTTTTTGAATATATTCGAAGAAAATATAAAAGTACTTCGATTTTGTCTAAGAATTACGGCATTTAACTGGGTCGTATATTAGTTTATTCTTTTATTTTTTGAATATATTCTAAGAAAATATAAAAGTACTTCGATTTTGTCTAAGAATTACGGCATTTAACTGGGTCGTATATTAGTTTATTCTTTTATTTTTTGAATATATTCGAAGAAAATATAAAAGTACTTCGATTTTGTCTAAGAATTACGGCATTTAACTGGGTCGTATATTAGTTTATTCTTTTATTTTTTGAATATATTCGAAGAAAATATAAAAGTACTTCGATTTTGTCTAAGAATTACGGCATTTAACTGGGTCGTATATTAGTTTATTCTTTTATTTTTTGAATATATTCGAAGAAAATATAAAGGTACTTCGATTTTGTCTAAGAATTACGGCATTTAACTGGGTCGTATATTAGTTTATTCTTTTATTTTTTGAATATATTCGAAGAAAATATAAAGGTACTTCGATTTTGTCTAAGAATTACGGCATTTAACTGGGTCGTATATTAGTTTATTCTTTTATTTTTTGAATATATTCGAAGAAAATATAAAAGTACTTCGATTTTGTCTAAGAATTACGGCATTTAACTGGGTCGTATATTAGTTTATTCTTTTATTTTTTGAATATATTCTAAGAAAATATAAAAGTACTTCGATTTTGTCTAAGAATTACGACATTTAACTGGGTCGTATATTAGTTTATTCTTTTATTTTTTGAATATATTCGAAGAAAATATAAAAGTACTTCGATTTTGTCTAAGAATTACGGCATTTAACTGGGTCGTATATTAGTTTATTCTTTTATTTTTTGAATATATTCTAAGAAAATATAAAAGTACTTCGATTTTGTCTAAGAATTACGGCATTTAACTGGGTCGTATATTAGTTTATTCTTTTATTTTTTGAATATATTCGAAGAAAATATAAAAGTACTTCGATTTTGTCTAAGAATTACGGCATTTAACTGGGTCGTATATTAGTTTATTCTTTTATTTTTTGAATATATTCGAAGAAAATATAAAAGTACTTCGATTTTGTCTAAGAATTACGACATTTAACTGGGTCGTATATTAGTTTATTCTTTTATTTTTTGAATATATTCGAAGAAAATATAAAAGTACTTCGATTTTGTCTAAGAATTACGGCATTTAACTGGGTCGTATATTAGTTTATTCTTTTATTTTTTGAATATATTCTAAGAAAATATAAAAGTACTTCGATTTTGTCTAAGAATTACGGCATTTAACTGGGTCGTATATTAGTTTATTCTTTTATTTTTTGAATATATTCGAAGAAAATATAAAAGTACTTCGATTTTGTATAAGAATTACGGCATTTAACTGGGTCGTATATTAGTTTATTCTTTTATTTTTTGAATATATTCGAAGAAAATATAAAAGTACTTCGATTTTGTCTAAGAATTACGGCATTTAACTGGGTCGTATATTAGTTTATTCTTTTATTTTTTGAATATATTCGAAGAAAATATAAAAGTACTTCGATTTTGTCTAAGAATTACGGCATTTAACTGGGTCGTATATTAGTTTATTCTTTTATTTTTTGAATATATTCTAAGAAAATATAAAAGTACTTCGATTTTGTCTAAGAATTACGGCATTTAACTGGGTCGTATATTAGTTTATTCTTTTATTTTTTGAATATATTCGAAGAAAATATAAAAGTACTTCGATTTTGTCTAAGAATTACGACATTTAACTGGGTCGTATATTAGTTTATTCTTTTATTTTTTGAATATATTCGAAGAAAATATAAAAGTACTTCGATTTTGTCTAAGAATTACGGCATTTAACTGGGTCGTATATTAGTTTAACTGGTTCTTTAATTTAATTTTTTAATTTAATTTTTTTATTCTTTAATTTTCATTTAACTGGTTCTTTTATTTTTTGAATATATTCGAAGAAAATATAAAAGTACTTCGATTTTGTCTAAGAATTACGGCATTTAACTGGGTCGTATATTAGTTTATTCTTTTATTTTTTGAATATATTCGAAGAAAATATAAAAGTACTTCGATTTTGTCTAAGAATTACGGCATTTAACTGGGTCGTATATTAGTTTATTCTTTTATTTTTTGAATATATTCGAAGAAAATATAAAAGTACTTCGATTTTGTCTAAGAATTACGGCATTTAACTGGGTCGTATATTAGTTTATTCTTTTATTTTTTGAATATATTCTAAGAAAATATAAAAGTACTTCGATTTTGTCTAAGAATTACGGCATTTAACTGGGTCGTATATTAGTTTATTCTTTTATTTTTTGAATATATTCGAAGAAAATATAAAAGTACTTCGATTTTGTCTAAGAATTACGGCATTTAACTGGGTCGTATATTAGTTTATTCTTTTATTTTTTGAATATATTCTAAGAAAATATAAAAGTACTTCGATTTTGTCTAAGAATTACGGCATTTAACTGGGTCGTATATTAGTTTATTCTTTTATTTTTTGAATATATTCGAAGAAAATATAAAAGTACTTCGATTTTGTCTAAGAATTACGACATTTAACTGGGTCGTATATTAGTTTATTCTTTTATTTTTTGAATATATTCGAAGAAAATATAAAAGTACTTCGATTTTGTCTAAGAATTACGGCATTTAACTGGGTCGTATATTAGTTTATTCTTTTATTTTTTGAATATATTCGAAGAAAATATAAAAGTACTTCGATTTTGTATAAGAATTACGGCATTTAACTGGGTCGTATATTAGTTTATTCTTTTATTTTTTGAATATATTCGAAGAAAATATAAAAGTCTAAGAATTACGGCATTTAACTGGGTCGTATATTAGTTTATTCTTTTATTTTTTGAATATATTCGAAGAAAATATAAAGTACTTCGATTTTGTCTAAGAATTACGGCATTTAACTGGGTCGTATATTAGTTTATTCTTTTATTTTTTGAATATATTCGAAGAAAATATAAAAGTACTTCGATTTTGTCTAAGAATTACGGCATTTAACTGGGTCGTATATTAGTTTATTCTTTTATTTTTTGAATATATTCGAAGAAAATATAAAAGTACTTCGATTTTGTCTAAGAATTACGGCATTTAACTGGGTCGTATATTAGTTTATTCTTTTATTTTTTGAATATATTCGAAGAAAATATAAAAGTACTTCGATTTTGTCTAAGAATTACGGCATTTAACTGGGTCGTATATTAGTTTATTCTTTTATTTTTTGAATATATTCGAAGAAAATATAAAAGTACTTCGATTTTGTCTAAGAATTACGGCATTTAACTGGGTCGTATATTAGTTTATTCTTTTATTTTTTGAATATATTCGAAGAAAATATAAAAGTACTTCGATTTTGTCTAAGAATTACGGCATTTAACTGGGTCGTATATTAGTTTATTCTTTTATTTTTTGAATATATTCGAAGAAAATATAAAAGTACTTCGATTTTGTCTAAGAATTACGGCATTTAACTGGGTCGTATATTAGTTTATTCTTTTATTTTTTGAATATATTCGAAGAAAATATAAAAGTACTTCGATTTTGTCTAAGAATTACGACATTTAACTGGGTCGTATATTAGTTTATTCTTTTATTTTTTGAATATATTCGAAGAAAATATAAAAGTACTTCGATTTTGTCTAAGAATTACGGCATTTAACTGGGTCGTATATTAGTTTATTCTTTTATTTTTTGAATATATTCGAAGAAAATATAAAAGTACTTCGATTTTGTATAAGAATTACGGCATTTAACTGGGTCGTATATTAGTTTATTCTTTTATTTTTTGAATATATTCGAAGAAAATATAAAAGTCTAAGAATTACGGCATTTAACTGGGTCGTATATTAGTTTATTCTTTTATTTTTTGAATATATTCTAAGAAAATATAAAAGTACTTCGATTTTGTCTAAGAATTACGGCATTTAACTGGGTCGTATATTAGTTTATTCTTTTATTTTTTGAATATATTCGAAGAAAATATAAAAGTACTTCGATTTTGTATAAGAATTACGGCATTTAACTGGGTCGTATATTAGTTTATTCTTTTATTTTTTGAATATATTCGAAGAAAATATAAAAGTACTTCGATTTTGTCTAAGAATTACGGCATTTAACTGGGTCGTATATTAGTTTATTCTTTTATTTTTTGAATATATTCGAAGAAAATATAAAAGTACTTCGATTTTGTCTAAGAATTACGGCATTTAACTGGGTCGTATATTAGTTTATTCTTTTATTTTTTGAATATATTCTAAGAAAATATAAAAGTACTTCGATTTTGTCTAAGAATTACGGCATTTAACTGGGTCGTATATTAGTTTATTCTTTATTTTTTGAATATATTCGAAGAAAATATAAAAGTACTTCGATTTTGTCTAAGAATTACGACATTTAACTGGGTCGTATATTAGTTTATTCTTTTATTTTTTGAATATATTCGAAGAAAATATAAAAGTACTTCGATTTTGTCTAAGAATTACGGCATTTAACTGGGTCGTATATTAGTTTATTCTTTTATTTTTTGAATATATTCGAAGAAAATATAAAAGTACTTCGATTTTGTCTAAGAATTACGGCATTTAACTGGGTCGTATATTAGTTTATTCTTTTATTTTTTGAATATATTCGAAGAAAATATAAAAGTACTTCGATTTTGTCTAAGAATTACGGCATTTAACTGGGTCGTATATTAGTTTATTCTTTTATTTTTTGAATATATTCGAAGAAAATATAAAAGTACTTCGATTTTGTCTAAGAATTACGGCATTTAACTGGGTCGTATATTAGTTTATTCTTTTATTTTTTGAATATATTCTAAGAAAATATAAAAGTACTTCGATTTTGTCTAAGAATTACGGCATTTAACTGGGTCGTATATTAGTTTATTCTTTTATTTTTTGAATATATTCTAAGAAAATATAAAAGTACTTCGATTTTGTCTAAGAATTACGGCATTTAACTGGGTCGTATATTAGTTTATTCTTTTATTTTTTGAATATATTCGAAGAAAATATAAAAGTACTTCGATTTTGTCTAAGAATTACGGCATTTAACTGGGTCGTATATTAGTTTATTCTTTTATTTTTTGAATATATTCGAAGAAAATATAAAAGTACTTCGATTTTGTATAAGAATTACGGCATTTAACTGGGTCGTATATTAGTTTATTCTTTTATTTTTTGAATATATTCGAAGAAAATATAAAAGTACTTCGATTTTGTATAAGAATTACGGCATTTAACTGGGTCGTATATTAGTTTATTCTTTTATTTTTTGAATATATTCGAAGAAAATATAAAGTACTTCGATTTTGTCTAAGAATTACGGCATTTAACTGGGTCGTATATTAGTTTATTCTTTTATTTTTTGAATATATTCGAAGAAAATATAAAAGTACTTCGATTTTGTCTAAGAATTACGGCATTTAACTGGGTCGTATATTAGTTTATTCTTTTATTTTTTGAATATATTCGAAGAAAATATAAAAGTACTTCGATTTTGTCTAAGAATTACGGCATTTAACTGGGTCGTATATTAGTTTATTCTTTTATTTTTTGAATATATTCGAAGAAAATATAAAAGTACTTCGATTTTGTCTAAGAATTACGGCATTTAACTGGGTCGTATATTAGTTTATTCTTTTATTTTTTGAATATATTCGAAGAAAATATAAAAGTACTTCGATTTTGTCTAAGAATTACGGCATTTAACTGGGTCGTATATTAGTTTATTCTTTTATTTTTTGAATATATTCGAAGAAAATATAAAAGTACTTCGATTTTGTCTAAGAATTACGGCATTTAACTGGGTCGTATATTAGTTTATTCTTTTATTTTTTGAATATATTCGAAGAAAATATAAAAGTACTTCGATTTTGTCTAAGAATTACGGCATTTAACTGGGTCGTATATTAGTTTATTCTTTTATTTTTTGAATATATTCGAAGAAAATATAAAAGTACTTCGATTTTGTCTAAGAATTACGGCATTTAACTGGGTCGTATATTAGTTTATTCTTTATTTTTTGAATATATTCGAAGAAAATATAAAAGTACTTCGATTTTGTCTAAGAATTACGACATTTAACTGGGTCGTATATTAGTTTATTCTTTTATTTTTTGAATATATTCGAAGAAAATATAAAAGTACTTCGATTTTGTCTAAGAATTACGGCATTTAACTGGGTCGTATATTAGTTTATTCTTTTATTTTTTGAATATATTCGAAGAAAATATAAAAGTACTTCGATTTTGTCTAAGAATTACGGCATTTAACTGGGTCGTATATTAGTTTATTCTTTTATTTTTTGAATATATTCGAAGAAAATATAAAAGTACTTCGATTTTGTCTAAGAATTACGGCATTTAACTGGGTCGTATATTAGTTTATTCTTTTATTTTTTGAATATATTCGAAGAAAATATAAAAGTACTTCGATTTTGTCTAAGAATTACGGCATTTAACTGGGTCGTATATTAGTTTATTCTTTATTTTTTGAATATATTCGAAGAAAATATAAAAGTACTTCGATTTTGTCTAAGAATTACGACATTTAACTGGGTCGTATATTAGTTTATTCTTTTATTTTTTGAATATATTCGAAGAAAATATAAAAGTACTTCGATTTTGTCTAAGAATTACGGCATTTAACTGGGTCGTATATTAGTTTATTCTTTTATTTTTTGAATATATTCGAAGAAAATATAAAAGTACTTCGATTTTGTCTAAGAATTACGGCATTTAACTGGGTCGTATATTAGTTTATTCTTTTATTTTTTGAATATATTCGAAGAAAATATAAAAGTACTTCGATTTTGTCTAAGAATTACGACATTTAACTGGGTCGTATATTAGTTTATTCTTTTATTTTTTGAATATATTCGAAGAAAATATAAAAGTACTTCGATTTTGTCTAAGAATTACGGCATTTAACTGGGTCGTATATTAGTTTATTCTTTTATTTTTTGAATATATTCGAAGAAAATATAAAAGTACTTCGATTTTGTATAAGAATTACGGCATTTAACTGGGTCGTATATTAGTTTATTCTTTTATTTTTTGAATATATTCGAAGAAAATATAAAAGTACTTCGATTTTGTATAAGAATTACGGCATTTAACTGGGTCGTATATTAGTTTATTCTTTTATTTTTTGAATATATTCGAAGAAAATATAAAGTACTTCGATTTTGTCTAAGAATTACGGCATTTAACTGGGTCGTATATTAGTTTATTCTTTTATTTTTTGAATATATTCGAAGAAAATATAAAAGTACTTCGATTTTGTCTAAGAATTACGGCATTTAACTGGGTCGTATATTAGTTTATTCTTTTATTTTTTGAATATATTCGAAGAAAATATAAAAGTACTTCGATTTTGTCTAAGAATTACGGCATTTAACTGGGTCGTATATTAGTTTATTCTTTTATTTTTTGAATATATTCGAAGAAAATATAAAAGTACTTCGATTTTGTCTAAGAATTACGGCATTTAACTGGGTCGTATATTAGTTTATTCTTTTATTTTTTGAATATATTCGAAGAAAATATAAAAGTACTTCGATTTTGTCTAAGAATTACGGCATTTAACTGGGTCGTATATTAGTTTATTCTTTTATTTTTTGAATATATTCGAAGAAAATATAAAAGTACTTCGATTTTGTCTAAGAATTACGGCATTTAACTGGGTCGTATATTAGTTTATTCTTTTATTTTTTGAATATATTCGAAGAAAATATAAAAGTACTTCGATTTTGTCTAAGAATTACGGAATTTAACTGGGTCGTATATTAGTTTATTCTTTTATTTTTTGAATATATTCGAAGAAAATATAAAAGTACTTCGATTTTGTCTAAGAATTACGACATTTAACTGGGTCGTATATTAGTTTATTCTTTTATTTTTTGAATATATTCGAAGAAAATATAAAAGTACTTCGATTTTGTCTAAGAATTACGGCATTTAACTGGGTCGTATATTAGTTTATTCTTTTATTTTTTGAATATATTCGAAGAAAATATAAAAGTACTTCGATTTTGTCTAAGAATTACGGCATTTAACTGGGTCGTATATTAGTTTATTCTTTTATTTTTTGAATATATTCGAAGAAAATATAAAAGTACTTCGATTTTGTCTAAGAATTACGGCATTTAACTGGGTCGTATATTAGTTTATTCTTTTATTTTTTGAATATATTCGAAGAAAATATAAAAGTACTTCGATTTTGTCTAAGAATTACGGAATTTAACTGGGTCGTATATTAGTTTATTCTTTTATTTTTTGAATATATTCGAAGAAAATATAAAAGTACTTCGATTTTGTCTAAGAATTACGGCATTTAACTGGGTCGTATATTAGTTTATTCTTTTATTTTTTGAATATATTCGAAGAAAATATAAAAGTACTTCGATTTTGTATAAGAATTACGGCATTTAACTGGGTCGTATATTAGTTTATTCTTTTATTTTTTGAATATATTCGAAGAAAATATAAAAGTACTTCGATTTTGTCTAAGAATTACGGCATTTAACTGGGTCGTATATTAGTTTATTCTTTTATTTTTTGAATATATTCGAAGAAAATATAAAAGTACTTCGATTTTGTCTAAGAATTACGGCATTTAACTGGGTCGTATATTAGTTTATTCTTTTATTTTTTGAATATATTCGAAGAAAATATAAAAGTACTTCGATTTTGTCTAAGAATTACGGCATTTAACTGGGTCGTATATTAGTTTATTCTTTTATTTTTTGAATATATTCGAAGAAAATATAAAAGTACTTCGATTTTGTCTAAGAATTACGGCATTTAACTGGGTCGTATATTAGTTTATTCTTTTATTTTTTGAATATATTCGAAGAAAATATAAAAGTACTTCGATTTTGTCTAAGAATTACGGCATTTAACTGGGTCGTATATTAGTTTATTCTTTTATTTTTTGAATATATTCGAAGAAAATATAAAAGTACTTCGATTTTGTCTAAGAATTACGGCATTTAACTGGGTCGTATATTAGTTTATTCTTTTATTTTTTGAATATATTCGAAGAAAATATAAAAGTACTTCGATTTTGTCTAAGAATTACGGCATTTAACTGGGTCGTATATTAGTTTATTCTTTTATTTTTTGAATATATTCGAAGAAAATATAAAAGTACTTCGATTTTGTCTAAGAATTACGGCATTTAACTGGGTCGTATATTAGTTTATTCTTTATTTTTTGAATATATTCGAAGAAAATATAAAAGTACTTCGATTTTGTCTAAGAATTACGACATTTAACTGGGTCGTATATTAGTTTATTCTTTTATTTTTTGAATATATTCGAAGAAAATATAAAAGTACTTCGATTTTGTCTAAGAATTACGGCATTTAACTGGGTCGTATATTAGTTTATTCTTTTATTTTTTGAATATATTCGAAGAAAATATAAAAGTACTTCGATTTTGTCTAAGAATTACGGCATTTAACTGGGTCGTATATTAGTTTATTCTTTTATTTTTTGAATATATTCGAAGAAAATATAAAAGTACTTCGATTTTGTCTAAGAATTACGGCATTTAACTGGGTCGTATATTAGTTTATTCTTTTATTTTTTGAATATATTCGAAGAAAATATAAAAGTACTTCGATTTTGTCTAAGAATTACGGCATTTAACTGGGTCGTATATTAGTTTATTCTTTATTTTTTGAATATATTCGAAGAAAATATAAAAGTACTTCGATTTTGTCTAAGAATTACGACATTTAACTGGGTCGTATATTAGTTTATTCTTTTATTTTTTGAATATATTCGAAGAAAATATAAAAGTACTTCGATTTTGTCTAAGAATTACGGCATTTAACTGGGTCGTATATTAGTTTATTCTTTTATTTTTTGAATATATTCGAAGAAAATATAAAAGTACTTCGATTTTGTCTAAGAATTACGGCATTTAACTGGGTCGTATATTAGTTTATTCTTTTATTTTTTGAATATATTCGAAGAAAATATAAAAGTACTTCGATTTTGTCTAAGAATTACGACATTTAACTGGGTCGTATATTAGTTTATTCTTTTATTTTTTGAATATATTCGAAGAAAATATAAAAGTACTTCGATTTTGTCTAAGAATTACGGCATTTAACTGGGTCGTATATTAGTTTATTCTTTTATTTTTTGAATATATTCGAAGAAAATATAAAAGTACTTCGATTTTGTATAAGAATTACGGCATTTAACTGGGTCGTATATTAGTTTATTCTTTTATTTTTTGAATATATTCGAAGAAAATATAAAAGTACTTCGATTTTGTATAAGAATTACGGCATTTAACTGGGTCGTATATTAGTTTATTCTTTTATTTTTTGAATATATTCGAAGAAAATATAAAGTACTTCGATTTTGTCTAAGAATTACGGCATTTAACTGGGTCGTATATTAGTTTATTCTTTTATTTTTTGAATATATTCGAAGAAAATATAAAAGTACTTCGATTTTGTCTAAGAATTACGGCATTTAACTGGGTCGTATATTAGTTTATTCTTTTATTTTTTGAATATATTCGAAGAAAATATAAAAGTACTTCGATTTTGTCTAAGAATTACGGCATTTAACTGGGTCGTATATTAGTTTATTCTTTTATTTTTTGAATATATTCGAAGAAAATATAAAAGTACTTCGATTTTGTCTAAGAATTACGGCATTTAACTGGGTCGTATATTAGTTTATTCTTTTATTTTTTGAATATATTCGAAGAAAATATAAAAGTACTTCGATTTTGTCTAAGAATTACGGCATTTAACTGGGTCGTATATTAGTTTATTCTTTTATTTTTTGAATATATTCGAAGAAAATATAAAAGTACTTCGATTTTGTCTAAGAATTACGGCATTTAACTGGGTCGTATATTAGTTTATTCTTTTATTTTTTGAATATATTCGAAGAAAATATAAAAGTACTTCGATTTTGTCTAAGAATTACGGAATTTAACTGGGTCGTATATTAGTTTATTCTTTTATTTTTTGAATATATTCGAAGAAAATATAAAAGTACTTCGATTTTGTCTAAGAATTACGACATTTAACTGGGTCGTATATTAGTTTATTCTTTTATTTTTTGAATATATTCGAAGAAAATATAAAAGTACTTCGATTTTGTCTAAGAATTACGGCATTTAACTGGGTCGTATATTAGTTTATTCTTTTATTTTTTGAATATATTCGAAGAAAATATAAAAGTACTTCGATTTTGTCTAAGAATTACGGCATTTAACTGGGTCGTATATTAGTTTATTCTTTTATTTTTTGAATATATTCGAAGAAAATATAAAAGTACTTCGATTTTGTCTAAGAATTACGGCATTTAACTGGGTCGTATATTAGTTTATTCTTTTATTTTTTGAATATATTCGAAGAAAATATAAAAGTACTTCGATTTTGTCTAAGAATTACGGAATTTAACTGGGTCGTATATTAGTTTATTCTTTTATTTTTTGAATATATTCGAAGAAAATATAAAAGTACTTCGATTTTGTCTAAGAATTACGGCATTTAACTGGGTCGTATATTAGTTTATTCTTTTATTTTTTGAATATATTCGAAGAAAATATAAAAGTACTTCGATTTTGTATAAGAATTACGGCATTTAACTGGGTCGTATATTAGTTTATTCTTTTATTTTTTGAATATATTCGAAGAAAATATAAAAGTACTTCGATTTTGTCTAAGAATTACGGCATTTAACTGGGTCGTATATTAGTTTATTCTTTTATTTTTTGAATATATTCGAAGAAAATATAAAAGTACTTCGATTTTGTCTAAGAATTACGGCATTTAACTGGGTCGTATATTAGTTTATTCTTTTATTTTTTGAATATATTCTAAGAAAATATAAAAGTACTTCGATTTTGTCTAAGAATTACGGCATTTAACTGGGTCGTATATTAGTTTATTCTTTATTTTTTGAATATATTCGAAGAAAATATAAAAGTACTTCGATTTTGTCTAAGAATTACGACATTTAACTGGGTCGTATATTAGTTTATTCTTTTATTTTTTGAATATATTCGAAGAAAATATAAAAGTACTTCGATTTTGTCTAAGAATTACGGCATTTAACTGGGTCGTATATTAGTTTATTCTTTTATTTTTTGAATATATTCGAAGAAAATATAAAAGTACTTCGATTTTGTCTAAGAATTACGGCATTTAACTGGGTCGTATATTAGTTTATTCTTTTATTTTTTGAATATATTCGAAGAAAATATAAAAGTACTTCGATTTTGTCTAAGAATTACGGCATTTAACTGGGTCGTATATTAGTTTATTCTTTTATTTTTTGAATATATTCGAAGAAAATATAAAAGTACTTCGATTTTGTCTAAGAATTACGGCATTTAACTGGGTCGTATATTAGTTTATTCTTTTATTTTTTGAATATATTCTAAGAAAATATAAAAGTACTTCGATTTTGTCTAAGAATTACGGCATTTAACTGGGTCGTATATTAGTTTATTCTTTTATTTTTTGAATATATTCTAAGAAAATATAAAAGTACTTCGATTTTGTCTAAGAATTACGGCATTTAACTGGGTCGTATATTAGTTTATTCTTTTATTTTTTGAATATATTCGAAGAAAATATAAAAGTACTTCGATTTTGTCTAAGAATTACGACATTTAACTGGGTCGTATATTAGTTTATTCTTTTATTTTTTGAATATATTCGAAGAAAATATAAAAGTACTTCGATTTTGTCTAAGAATTACGGCATTTAACTGGGTCGTATATTAGTTTATTCTTTTATTTTTTGAATATATTCGAAGAAAATATAAAAGTACTTCGATTTTGTATAAGAATTACGGCATTTAACTGGGTCGTATATTAGTTTATTCTTTTATTTTTTGAATATATTCGAAGAAAATATAAAAGTACTTCGATTTTGTCTAAGAATTACGGCATTTAACTGGGTCGTATATTAGTTTATTCTTTTATTTTTTGAATATATTCGAAGAAAATATAAAAGTACTTCGATTTTGTCTAAGAATTACGGCATTTAACTGGGTCGTATATTAGTTTATTCTTTTATTTTTTGAATATATTCGAAGAAAATATAAAAGTACTTCGATTTTGTCTAAGAATTACGGCATTTAACTGGGTCGTATATTAGTTTATTCTTTTATTTTTTGAATATATTCGAAGAAAATATAAAAGTACTTCGATTTTGTCTAAGAATTACGGCATTTAACTGGGTCGTATATTAGTTTATTCTTTTATTTTTTGAATATATTCGAAGAAAATATAAAAGTACTTCGATTTTGTCTAAGAATTACGGCATTTAACTGGGTCGTATATTAGTTTATTCTTTTATTTTTTGAATATATTCGAAGAAAATATAAAAGTACTTCGATTTTGTCTAAGAATTACGGAATTTAACTGGGTCGTATATTAGTTTATTCTTTTATTTTTTGAATATATTCGAAGAAAATATAAAAGTACTTCGATTTTGTCTAAGAATTACGACATTTAACTGGGTCGTATATTAGTTTATTCTTTTATTTTTTGAATATATTCGAAGAAAATATAAAAGTACTTCGATTTTGTCTAAGAATTACGGCATTTAACTGGGTCGTATATTAGTTTATTCTTTTATTTTTTGAATATATTCGAAGAAAATATAAAAGTACTTCGATTTTGTATAAGAATTACGGCATTTAACTGGGTCGTATATTAGTTTATTCTTTTATTTTTTGAATATATTCGAAGAAAATATAAAAGTCTAAGAATTACGGCATTTAACTGGGTCGTATATTAGTTTATTCTTTTATTTTTTGAATATATTCGAAGAAAATATAAAGTACTTCGATTTTGTCTAAGAATTACGGCATTTAACTGGGTCGTATATTAGTTTATTCTTTTATTTTTTGAATATATTCGAAGAAAATATAAAAGTACTTCGATTTTGTCTAAGAATTACGGCATTTAACTGGGTCGTATATTAGTTTATTCTTTTATTTTTTGAATATATTCGAAGAAAATATAAAAGTACTTCGATTTTGTCTAAGAATTACGGCATTTAACTGGGTCGTATATTAGTTTATTCTTTTATTTTTTGAATATATTCGAAGAAAATATAAAAGTACTTCGATTTTGTCTAAGAATTACGGCATTTAACTGGGTCGTATATTAGTTTATTCTTTTATTTTTTGAATATATTCGAAGAAAATATAAAAGTACTTCGATTTTGTCTAAGAATTACGGCATTTAACTGGGTCGTATATTAGTTTATTCTTTTATTTTTTGAATATATTCGAAGAAAATATAAAAGTACTTCGATTTTGTCTAAGAATTACGGCATTTAACTGGGTCGTATATTAGTTTATTCTTTTATTTTTTGAATATATTCGAAGAAAATATAAAAGTACTTCGATTTTGTCTAAGAATTACGGCATTTAACTGGGTCGTATATTAGTTTATTCTTTTATTTTTTGAATATATTCGAAGAAAATATAAAAGTACTTCGATTTTGTCTAAGAATTACGACATTTAACTGGGTCGTATATTAGTTTATTCTTTTATTTTTTGAATATATTCGAAGAAAATATACTTCGATTTTGTCTAAGAATTACGGCATTTAACTGGGTCGTATATTAGTTTATTCTTTTATTTTTTGAATATATTCGAAGAAAATATAAAAGTACTTCGATTTTGTCTAAGAATTACGGCATTTAACTGGGTCGTATATTAGTTTATTCTTTTATTTTTTGAATATATTCTAAGAAAATATAAAAGTACTTCGATTTTGTCTAAGAATTACGGCATTTAACTGGGTCGTATATTAGTTTATTCTTTTATTTTTTGAATATATTCGAAGAAAATATAAAAGTACTTCGATTTTGTATAAGAATTACGGCATTTAACTGGGTCGTATATTAACTGGGTCGTATATTATTTAACTGGGTCGTATACAGGTTGGCCATTCGCATTTTCTTTACGGATTCGAAATTCAGTGAATAGATAACATTTGGATAAATCAATAAAATTTTCACTTGAATGAATTTTAAAATGAAAGGGGGTGTCGGTTAAAGGATTACTAGGAAGTATTTCAAATGTTTTTGAAGATGAAATAGTAACATTGGTAGGAGGAACTTGAAAAATTTCCACAGCATTTGTAATTGTATCAAGGCTATCTCTATCAATCTTCTTAAATGACATTTTTAATAAAATCCAAAAGCGTCTACACGTTTTTTCTTTTGTCCAATAAATGTTTGATGGGAGGGAAATTTAGTCCTTTTTATACTCTTTTTTCCTGTCCCAAATTGTTTCGGCAGTCCTCCTTTCTCTAGGATTGTATCGATTCCTCTTTTTCCTTCACTAATAAAAGCTTCTTTTATAGGTTGTCCTTGATTAACACCTTCTAGTACGCGCTGTCCTGTATTGAGTGCCTCAGAAGATACTGTACTCCCAACTTTACGTAAAATAGGGAGAAAAAATCTCCACAATCCTCTCATTACATCTCCAACTCCTGCTCCTCTTTGTCCATACCCTCTCTGGTATGGTGAGGCCCCCTTAAAATAATAATTTTCCGCGCCACTCCCACATTGATCTAAAACAAAATTGTACCCTACTGAGTTTGTATCAAATTGAACATGAACCATTTTTATCTATAATAAAATAATTACAACATAAAACGAGGGTTTATATAGTCTCAAAAGTTTATCACTTTTTTAAAAATCAACACTATGCTTACTGTACCGTAAGCAAATGGTACAAGTCTCCCATTATCCATCGTTCTTAATTCAACTTCAATCTCATTAACTTCTCTGGGGAGCACTCTAACATAGATGGGAGAATCATAAATTTTCTCGTGGTACTCTCCAGGTATTGCTCCTGAGACAGAAACTATTCGAAGTAGAGAACTTAGAGAATTTCCTACAATCATATTTTCAGTAAGTCCCTTTGCATAGATCGCAAAACTGGAAAATCCTCCTCTTAAATCATAAGCATATTTTGCAATTTCATTATTTTGGACATGTTGTGAATTTGCGAAACCAAGAACATACCCCAATTGAGGCGAAAATGATACATATTTGATACTAGAATGAGTAAAGGATAATTTAAATCTCTTAAAGTCAGCGAGATAATTAATCGATATTGAATCAATAATTTGTTTTAGAAGAGTAGATGTATATGGCGTTTTCCCTTTCCCAGCAATATATCAAAAACATCTTTTTTTCCTTCTTTAGGTTTTAACACAATAGTTTCTAATAGTGGTGATGGTGTTTGAGTCCATGATTCTTTTCTTTCCAACCCTAAAGCACTTAGAACACTCGGTGTCTGTGTACTATTATCCTTGGTAGAATTATCCTCTTTTCTTTCCTTCTTAGGAGGTGGTGGTAAAGGCTCTTCTTCCTTGTATGGAGAAAGTTCTCTTAGAACTTCTTTTTTCTCTTCTTTCTTTTCCAATCCTATTGCACTTAGCACAGGCGTATCTTTCGGTTTCTCTTCTTTCTTACCCAATCCTATTGCACTTAGAACAGACGAGTCTCTCGGTTTCTCTTCTTCCTTCTTTCCTACTCCTAGAACACTCAAAACTTTTTCTTTTGGTAGCTCCTTTTTCTGTTCCTCCACTGGCTGCTCCTTATCCTTTTTCTTTTCCTCCACTTTTGACTTTTCTTCTTCCTTTTTCCGTTCCTCGCCCTTTTTAGGCTCCTCTCTTGGCTGCTCATCCTCCTTTTTCTTTTCTGGCACTTTTTCCTTAAAATCCTCCTTTTTCTTTTCCAGCTTTGGCTGCTCTTTTCCCACCTTATCATCCTTTTTCTTTTCCTCTACTTTTTCCTCCAATTTTTTCTGATCCACCTCTTTTTTAGGCTCCTCTCTTGGCTGCTCTTTTTTCTTTTCCTCTTCCTTTTTCTGATCCTCTTCTTTTTTCTTTTCATTTACTTTTTTCTGTTCCTCTACTTTTTCCTTCTCAGGCTGTTTAGTTAAATTAATTTTATCCTTTTGTGGTGGTGATGTTTCCTCGACATCCTCCTGATAGGGAGAAAGAGACCTTAATGATTCATTCTCTTCCTCATTTTCATTATATGGTGTGAGGTCTTGCAGTTCCTCATGTTGGGTTTTTTTTGTTTTTTTTTGTTTTTTTTACTCCTAGAACACTCAAAACTTTTTCTTTTGGTAGCTCCTTTTTCTGTTCCTCCACAGGCTGCTCCTTATCCTTTTTCTTTTCCTCCACTTTTGACTTTTCTTCTTCCTTTTTCCGTTCCTCGCCCTTTTTAGGAATTTTTTAAAAATTTTTTCATGTTGGCATTTAACTGGGTCGTATATTAGTTTATTCTTTTATTTTTTGAATTAACTGGGTCGTATATTAGTTTATTCTTTTATTTTTTGAATATATTCGAAGAAAATATAAAAGTACTTCGATTTTGTCTAAGAATTACGGCATTTAACTGGGTCGTATATTAGTTTATTCTTTTATTTTTTGAATATATTCGAAGAAAATATAAAAGTACTTCGATTTTGTCTAAGAATTACGGCATTTAACTGGGTCGTATATTAGTTTATTCTTTTATTTTTTGAATATATTCGAAGAAAATATAAAAGTACTTCGATTTTGTCTAAGAATTACGGCATTTAACTGGGTCGTATATTAGTTTATTCTTTTATTTTTTGAATATATTCGAAGAAAATATAAAAGTACTTCGATTTTGTCTAAGAATTACGGCATTTAACTGGGTCGTATATTAGTTTATTCTTTTATTTTTTGAATATATTCGAAGAAAATATACTTCGATTTTGTCTAAGAATTACGGCATTTAACTGGGTCGTATATTAGTTTATTCTTTTATTTTTTGAATATATTCGAAGAAAATATAAAAGTACTTCGATTTTGTCTAAGAATTACGGCATTTAACTGGGTCGTATATTAGTTTATTCTTTTATTTTTTGAATATATTCGAAGAAAATATAAAAGTACTTCGATTTTGTCTAAGAATTACGGCATTTAACTGGGTCGTATATTAGTTTATTCTTTTATTTTTTGAATATATTCTAAGAAAATATAAAAGTACTTCGATTTTGTCTAAGAATTACGGCATTTAACTGGGTCGTATATTAGTTTATTCTTTTATTTTTTGAATATATTCTAAGAAAATATAAGTACTTCGATTTTGTCTAAGAATTACGGCATTTCACTGGGTCGTATATTAGTTTATTCTTTTATTTTTTGAATATATTCGAAGAAAATATAAAAGTACTTCGATTTTGTCTAAGAATTACGACATTTAACTGGGTCGTATATTAGTTTATTCTTTTATTTTTTGAATATATTCGAAGAAAATATAAAAGTACTTCGATTTTGTCTAAGAATTACGGCATTTAACTGGGTCGTATATTAGTTTATTCTTTTATTTTTTGAATATATTCGAAGAAAATATAAAAGTACTTCGATTTTGTATAAGAATTACGGCATTTAACTGGGTCGTATATTAGTTTATTCTTTTATTTTTTGAATATATTCGAAGAAAATATAAAAGTCTAAGAATTACGGCATTTAACTGGGTCGTATATTAGTTTATTCTTTTATTTTTTGAATATATTCGAAGAAAATATAAAGTACTTCGATTTTGTCTAAGAATTACGGCATTTAACTGGGTCGTATATTAGTTTATTCTTTTATTTTTTGAATATATTCGAAGAAAATATAAAAGTACTTCGATTTTGTCTAAGAATTACGGCATTTAACTGGGTCGTATATTAGTTTATTCTTTTATTTTTTGAATATATTCGAAGAAAATATAAAAGTACTTCGATTTTGTCTAAGAATTACGGCATTTAACTGGGTCGTATATTAGTTTATTCTTTTATTTTTTGAATATATTCGAAGAAAATATAAAAGTACTTCGATTTTGTCTAAGAATTACGGCATTTAACTGGGTCGTATATTAGTTTATTCTTTTATTTTTTGAATATATTCGAAGAAAATATAAAAGTACTTCGATTTTGTCTAAGAATTACGGCATTTAACTGGGTCGTATATTAGTTTATTCTTTTATTTTTTGAATATATTCGAAGAAAATATAAAAGTACTTCGATTTTGTCTAAGAATTACGGCATTTAACTGGGTCGTATATTAGTTTATTCTTTTATTTTTTGAATATATTCGAAGAAAATATAAAAGTACTTCGATTTTGTCTAAGAATTACGGCATTTAACTGGGTCGTATATTAGTTTATTCTTTTATTTTTTGAATATATTCGAAGAAAATATAAAAGTACTTCGATTTTGTCTAAGAATTACGACATTTAACTGGGTCGTATATTAGTTTATTCTTTTATTTTTTGAATATATTCGAAGAAAATATACTTCGATTTTGTCTAAGAATTACGGCATTTAACTGGGTCGTATATTAGTTTATTCTTTTATTTTTTGAATATATTCGAAGAAAATATAAAAGTACTTCGATTTTGTCTAAGAATTACGGCATTTAACTGGGTCGTATATTAGTTTATTCTTTTATTTTTTGAATATATTCTAAGAAAATATAAAAGTACTTCGATTTTGTCTAAGAATTACGGCATTTAACTGGGTCGTATATTAGTTTATTCTTTTATTTTTTGAATATATTCGAAGAAAATATAAAAGTACTTCGATTTTGTATAAGAATTACGGCATTTAACTGGGTCGTATATTAACTGGGTCGTATATTATTTAACTGGGTCGTATACAGGTTGGCCATTCGCATTTTCTTTACGGATTCGAAATTCAGTGAATAGATAACATTTGGATAAATCAATAAAATTTTCACTTGAATGAATTTTAAAATGAAAGGGGGTGTCGGTTAAAGGATTACTAGGAAGTATTTCAAATGTTTTTGAAGATGAAATAGTAACATTGGTAGGAGGAACTTGAAAAATTTCCACAGCATTTGTAATTGTATCAAGGCTATCTCTATCAATCTTCTTAAATGACATTTTTAATAAAATCCAAAAGCGTCTACACGTTTTTTCTTTTGTCCAATAAATGTTTGATGGGAGGGAAATTTAGTCCTTTTTATACTCTTTTTTCCTGTCCCAAATTGTTTCGGCAGTCCTCCTTTCTCTAGGATTGTATCGATTCCTCTTTTTCCTTCACTAATAAAAGCTTCTTTTATAGGTTGTCCTTGATTAACACCTTCTAGTACGCGCTGTCCTGTATTGAGTGCCTCAGAAGATACTGTACTCCCAACTTTACGTAAAATAGGGAGAAAAAATCTCCACAATCCTCTCATTACATCTCCAACTCCTGCTCCTCTTTGTCCATACCCTCTCTGGTATGGTGAGGCCCCCTTAAAATAATAATTTTCCGCGCCACTCCCACATTGATCTAAAACAAAATTGTACCCTACTGAGTTTGTATCAAATTGAACATGAACCATTTTTATCTATAATAAAATAATTACAACATAAAACGAGGGTTTATATAGTCTCAAAAGTTTATCACTTTTTTAAAAATCAACACTATGCTTACTGTACCGTAAGCAAATGGTACAAGTCTCCCATTATCCATCGTTCTTAATTCAACTTCAATCTCATTAACTTCTCTGGGGAGCACTCTAACATAGATGGGAGAATCATAAATTTTCTCGTGGTACTCTCCAGGTATTGCTCCTGAGACAGAAACTATTCGAAGTAGAGAACTTAGAGAATTTCCTACAATCATATTTTCAGTAAGTCCCTTTGCATAGATCGCAAAACTGGAAAATCCTCCTCTTAAATCATAAGCATATTTTGCAATTTCATTATTTTGGACATGTTGTGAATTTGCGAAACCAAGAACATACCCCAATTGAGGCGAAAATGATACATATTTGATACTAGAATGAGTAAAGGATAATTTAAATCTCTTAAAGTCAGCGAGATAATTAATCGATATTGAATCAATAATTTGTTTTAGAAGAGTAGATGTATATGGCGTTTTCCCCTTTCCCAGCAATATATCAAAAACATCTTTTTTTCCTTCTTTAGGTTTTAACACAATAGTTTCTAATAGTGGTGATGGTGTTTGAGTCCATGATTCTTTTCTTTCCAACCCTAAAGCACTTAGAACACTCGGTGTCTGTGTACTATTATCCTTGGTAGAATTATCCTCTTTTCTTTCCTTCTTAGGAGGTGGTGGTAAAGGCTCTTCTTCCTTGTATGGAGAAAGTTCTCTTAGAACTTCTTTTTTCTCTTCTTTCTTTTCCAATCCTATTGCACTTAGCACAGGCGTATCTTTCGGTTTCTCTTCTTTCTTACCCAATCCTATTGCACTTAGAACAGACGAGTCTCTCGGTTTCTCTTCTTCCTTCTTTCCTACTCCTAGAACACTCAAAACTTTTTCTTTTGGTAGCTCCTTTTTCTGTTCCTCCACTGGCTGCTCCTTATCCTTTTTCTTTTCCTCCACTTTTGACTTTTCTTCTTCCTTTTTCCGTTCCTCGCCCTTTTTAGGCTCCTCTCTTGGCTGCTCATCCTCCTTTTTCTTTTCTGGCACTTTTTCCTTAAAATCCTCCTTTTTCTTTTCCAGCTTTGGCTGCTCTTTTCCCACCTTATCATCCTTTTTCTTTTCCTCTACTTTTTCCTCCAATTTTTTCTGATCCACCTCTTTTTTAGGCTCCTCTCTTGGCTGCTCTTTTTTCTTTTCCTCTTCCTTTTTCTGATCCTCTTCTTTTTTCTTTTCATTTACTTTTTTCTGTTCCTCTACTTTTTCCTTCTCAGGCTGTTTAGTTAAATTAATTTTATCCTTTTGTGGTGGTGATGTTTCCTCGACATCCTCCTGATAGGGAGAAAGAGACCTTAATGATTCATTCTCTTCCTCATTTTCATTATATGGTGTGAGGTCTTGCAGTTCCTCATGTTGGGTTTTTTTTGTTTTTTTTTGTTTTTTTTACTCCTAGAACACTCAAAACTTTTTCTTTTGGTAGCTCCTTTTTCTGTTCCTCCACAGGCTGCTCCTTATCCTTTTTCTTTTCCTCCACTTTTGACTTTTCTTCTTCCTTTTTCCGTTCCTCGCCCTTTTTAGGAATTTTTTAAAAAATTTTTTCATGTTGGCATTTAACTGGGTCGTATATTAGTTTATTCTTTTATTTTTTGAATTAACTGGGTCGTATATTAGTTTATTCTTTTATTTTTTGAATATATTCGAAGAAAATATAAAAGTACTTCGATTTTGTCTAAGAATTACGGCATTTAACTGGGTCGTATATTAGTTTATTCTTTTATTTTTTGAATATATTCGAAGAAAATATAAAAGTACTTCGATTTTGTCTAAGAATTACGGCATTTAACTGGGTCGTATATTAGTTTATTCTTTTATTTTTTGAATATATTCGAAGAAAATATAAAAGTACTTCGATTTTGTCTAAGAATTACGGCATTTAACTGGGTCGTATATTAGTTTATTCTTTTATTTTTTGAATATATTCGAAGAAAATATAAAAGTACTTCGATTTTGTCTAAGAATTACGGCATTTAACTGGGTCGTATATTAGTTTATTCTTTTATTTTTTGAATATATTCGAAGAAAATATACTTCGATTTTGTCTAAGAATTACGGCATTTAACTGGGTCGTATATTAGTTTATTCTTTTATTTTTTGAATATATTCGAAGAAAATATAAAAGTACTTCGATTTTGTCTAAGAATTACGGCATTTAACTGGGTCGTATATTAGTTTATTCTTTTATTTTTTGAATATATTCGAAGAAAATATAAAAGTACTTCGATTTTGTCTAAGAATTACGGCATTTAACTGGGTCGTATATTAGTTTATTCTTTTATTTTTTGAATATATTCTAAGAAAATATAAAAGTACTTCGATTTTGTCTAAGAATTACGGCATTTAACTGGGTCGTATATTAGTTTATTCTTTTATTTTTTGAATATATTCTAAGAAAATATAAGTACTTCGATTTTGTCTAAGAATTACGGCATTTCACTGGGTCGTATATTAGTTTATTCTTTTATTTTTTGAATATATTCGAAGAAAATATAAAAGTACTTCGATTTTGTCTAAGAATTACGGCATTTAACTGGGTCGTATATTAGTTTATTCTTTTATTTTTTGAATATATTCTAAGAAAATATAAAAGTACTTCGATTTTGTCTAAGAATTACGGCATTTAACTGGGTCGTATATTAGTTTATTCTTTTATTTTTTGAATATATTCGAAGAAAATATAAAAGTACTTCGATTTTGTCTAAGAATTACGGCATTTAACTGGGTCGTATATTAGTTTATTCTTTTATTTTTTGAATATATTCGAAGAAAATATAAAAGTACTTCGATTTTGTCTAAGAATTACGGCATTTAACTGGGTCGTATATTAGTTTATTCTTTTATTTTTTGAATATATTCTAAGAAAATATAAAAGTACTTCGATTTTGTCTAAGAATTACGGCATTTAACTGGGTCGTATATTAGTTTATTCTTTTATTTTTTGAATATATTCGAAGAAAATATAAAAGTACTTCGATTTTGTCTAAGAATTACGGCATTTAACTGGGTCGTATATTAGTTTATTCTTTTATTTTTTGAATATATTCGAAGAAAATATAAAAGTACTTCGATTTTGTCTAAGAATTACGGCATTTAACTGGGTCGTATATTAGTTTATTCTTTTATTTTTTGAATATATTCGAAGAAAATATAAAGGTACTTCGATTTTGTCTAAGAATTACGGCATTTAACTGGGTCGTATATTAGTTTATTCTTTTATTTTTTGAATATATTCGAAGAAAATATAAAGGTACTTCGATTTTGTCTAAGAATTACGGCATTTAACTGGGTCGTATATTAGTTTATTCTTTTATTTTTTGAATATATTCGAAGAAAATATAAAAGTACTTCGATTTTGTCTAAGAATTACGGCATTTAACTGGGTCGTATATTAGTTTATTCTTTTATTTTTTGAATATATTCTAAGAAAATATAAAAGTACTTCGATTTTGTCTAAGAATTACGACATTTAACTGGGTCGTATATTAGTTTATTCTTTTATTTTTTGAATATATTCGAAGAAAATATAAAAGTACTTCGATTTTGTCTAAGAATTACGGCATTTAACTGGGTCGTATATTAGTTTATTCTTTTATTTTTTGAATATATTCTAAGAAAATATAAAAGTACTTCGATTTTGTCTAAGAATTACGGCATTTAACTGGGTCGTATATTAGTTTATTCTTTTATTTTTTGAATATATTCGAAGAAAATATAAAAGTACTTCGATTTTGTCTAAGAATTACGGCATTTAACTGGGTCGTATATTAGTTTATTCTTTTATTTTTTGAATATATTCGAAGAAAATATAAAAGTACTTCGATTTTGTCTAAGAATTACGACATTTAACTGGGTCGTATATTAGTTTATTCTTTTATTTTTTGAATATATTCGAAGAAAATATAAAAGTACTTCGATTTTGTCTAAGAATTACGGCATTTAACTGGGTCGTATATTAGTTTATTCTTTTATTTTTTGAATATATTCTAAGAAAATATAAAAGTACTTCGATTTTGTCTAAGAATTACGGCATTTAACTGGGTCGTATATTAGTTTATTCTTTTATTTTTTGAATATATTCGAAGAAAATATAAAAGTACTTCGATTTTGTCTAAGAATTACGGCATTTAACTGGGTCGTATATTAGTTTATTCTTTTATTTTTTGAATATATTCGAAGAAAATATAAAAGTACTTCGATTTTGTCTAAGAATTACGGCATTTAACTGGGTCGTATATTAGTTTATTCTTTTATTTTTTGAATATATTCGAAGAAAATATAAAAGTACTTCGATTTTGTCTAAGAATTACGGCATTTAACTGGGTCGTATATTAGTTTATTCTTTTATTTTTTGAATATATTCTAAGAAAATATAAAAGTACTTCGATTTTGTCTAAGAATTACGGCATTTAACTGGGTCGTATATTAGTTTATTCTTTTATTTTTTGAATATATTCGAAGAAAATATAAAAGTACTTCGATTTTGTCTAAGAATTACGGCATTTAACTGGGTCGTATATTAGTTTATTCTTTTATTTTTTGAATATATTCGAAGAAAATATAAAAGTACTTCGATTTTGTCTAAGAATTACGGCATTTAACTGGGTCGTATATTAGTTTATTCTTTTATTTTTTGAATATATTCGAAGAAAATATAAAGGTACTTCGATTTTGTCTAAGAATTACGGCATTTAACTGGGTCGTATATTAGTTTATTCTTTTATTTTTTGAATATATTCGAAGAAAATATAAAGGTACTTCGATTTTGTCTAAGAATTACGGCATTTAACTGGGTCGTATATTAGTTTATTCTTTTATTTTTTGAATATATTCGAAGAAAATATAAAAGTACTTCGATTTTGTCTAAGAATTACGGCATTTAACTGGGTCGTATATTAGTTTATTCTTTTATTTTTTGAATATATTCTAAGAAAATATAAAAGTACTTCGATTTTGTCTAAGAATTACGACATTTAACTGGGTCGTATATTAGTTTATTCTTTTATTTTTTGAATATATTCGAAGAAAATATAAAAGTACTTCGATTTTGTCTAAGAATTACGGCATTTAACTGGGTCGTATATTAGTTTATTCTTTTATTTTTTGAATATATTCTAAGAAAATATAAAAGTACTTCGATTTTGTCTAAGAATTACGGCATTTAACTGGGTCGTATATTAGTTTATTCTTTTATTTTTTGAATATATTCGAAGAAAATATAAAAGTACTTCGATTTTGTCTAAGAATTACGGCATTTAACTGGGTCGTATATTAGTTTATTCTTTTATTTTTTGAATATATTCGAAGAAAATATAAAAGTACTTCGATTTTGTCTAAGAATTACGACATTTAACTGGGTCGTATATTAGTTTATTCTTTTATTTTTTGAATATATTCGAAGAAAATATAAAAGTACTTCGATTTTGTCTAAGAATTACGGCATTTAACTGGGTCGTATATTAGTTTATTCTTTTATTTTTTGAATATATTCTAAGAAAATATAAAAGTACTTCGATTTTGTCTAAGAATTACGGCATTTAACTGGGTCGTATATTAGTTTATTCTTTTATTTTTTGAATATATTCGAAGAAAATATAAAAGTACTTCGATTTTGTATAAGAATTACGGCATTTAACTGGGTCGTATATTAGTTTATTCTTTTATTTTTTGAATATATTCGAAGAAAATATAAAAGTACTTCGATTTTGTCTAAGAATTACGGCATTTAACTGGGTCGTATATTAGTTTATTCTTTTATTTTTTGAATATATTCGAAGAAAATATAAAAGTACTTCGATTTTGTCTAAGAATTACGGCATTTAACTGGGTCGTATATTAGTTTATTCTTTTATTTTTTGAATATATTCTAAGAAAATATAAAAGTACTTCGATTTTGTCTAAGAATTACGGCATTTAACTGGGTCGTATATTAGTTTATTCTTTTATTTTTTGAATATATTCGAAGAAAATATAAAAGTACTTCGATTTTGTCTAAGAATTACGACATTTAACTGGGTCGTATATTAGTTTATTCTTTTATTTTTTGAATATATTCGAAGAAAATATAAAAGTACTTCGATTTTGTCTAAGAATTACGGCATTTAACTGGGTCGTATATTAGTTTATTCTTTTATTTTTTGAATATATTCTAAGAAAATATAAAAGTACTTCGATTTTGTCTAAGAATTACGGCATTTAACTGGGTCGTATATTAGTTTATTCTTTTATTTTTTGAATATATTCGAAGAAAATATAAAAGTACTTCGATTTTGTCTAAGAATTACGGCATTTAACTGGGTCGTATATTAGTTTATTCTTTTATTTTTTGAATATATTCTAAGAAAATATAAAAGTACTTCGATTTTGTCTAAGAATTACGGCATTTAACTGGGTCGTATATTAGTTTATTCTTTTATTTTTTGAATATATTCGAAGAAAATATAAAAGTACTTCGATTTTGTCTAAGAATTACGACATTTAACTGGGTCGTATATTAGTTTATTCTTTTATTTTTTGAATATATTCGAAGAAAATATAAAAGTACTTCGATTTTGTCTAAGAATTACGGCATTTAACTGGGTCGTATATTAGTTTATTCTTTTATTTTTTGAATATATTCGAAGAAAATATAAAAGTACTTCGATTTTGTATAAGAATTACGGCATTTAACTGGGTCGTATATTAGTTTATTCTTTTATTTTTTGAATATATTCGAAGAAAATATAAAAGTCTAAGAATTACGGCATTTAACTGGGTCGTATATTAGTTTATTCTTTTATTTTTTGAATATATTCGAAGAAAATATAAAGTACTTCGATTTTGTCTAAGAATTACGGCATTTAACTGGGTCGTATATTAGTTTATTCTTTTATTTTTTGAATATATTCGAAGAAAATATAAAAGTACTTCGATTTTGTCTAAGAATTACGGCATTTAACTGGGTCGTATATTAGTTTATTCTTTTATTTTTTGAATATATTCGAAGAAAATATAAAAGTACTTCGATTTTGTCTAAGAATTACGGCATTTAACTGGGTCGTATATTAGTTTATTCTTTTATTTTTTGAATATATTCGAAGAAAATATAAAAGTACTTCGATTTTGTCTAAGAATTACGGCATTTAACTGGGTCGTATATTAGTTTATTCTTTTATTTTTTGAATATATTCGAAGAAAATATAAAAGTACTTCGATTTTGTCTAAGAATTACGGCATTTAACTGGGTCGTATATTAGTTTATTCTTTTATTTTTTGAATATATTCGAAGAAAATATAAAAGTACTTCGATTTTGTCTAAGAATTACGGCATTTAACTGGGTCGTATATTAGTTTATTCTTTTATTTTTTGAATATATTCGAAGAAAATATAAAAGTACTTCGATTTTGTCTAAGAATTACGGCATTTAACTGGGTCGTATATTAGTTTATTCTTTTATTTTTTGAATATATTCGAAGAAAATATAAAAGTACTTCGATTTTGTCTAAGAATTACGACATTTAACTGGGTCGTATATTAGTTTATTCTTTTATTTTTTGAATATATTCGAAGAAAATATAAAAGTACTTCGATTTTGTCTAAGAATTACGGCATTTAACTGGGTCGTATATTAGTTTATTCTTTTATTTTTTGAATATATTCGAAGAAAATATAAAAGTACTTCGATTTTGTATAAGAATTACGGCATTTAACTGGGTCGTATATTAGTTTATTCTTTTATTTTTTGAATATATTCGAAGAAAATATAAAAGTCTAAGAATTACGGCATTTAACTGGGTCGTATATTAGTTTATTCTTTTATTTTTTGAATATATTCTAAGAAAATATAAAAGTACTTCGATTTTGTCTAAGAATTACGGCATTTAACTGGGTCGTATATTAGTTTATTCTTTTATTTTTTGAATATATTCGAAGAAAATATAAAAGTACTTCGATTTTGTATAAGAATTACGGCATTTAACTGGGTCGTATATTAGTTTATTCTTTTATTTTTTGAATATATTCGAAGAAAATATAAAAGTACTTCGATTTTGTCTAAGAATTACGGCATTTAACTGGGTCGTATATTAGTTTATTCTTTTATTTTTTGAATATATTCGAAGAAAATATAAAAGTACTTCGATTTTGTCTAAGAATTACGGCATTTAACTGGGTCGTATATTAGTTTATTCTTTTATTTTTTGAATATATTCTAAGAAAATATAAAAGTACTTCGATTTTGTCTAAGAATTACGGCATTTAACTGGGTCGTATATTAGTTTATTCTTTATTTTTTGAATATATTCGAAGAAAATATAAAAGTACTTCGATTTTGTCTAAGAATTACGACATTTAACTGGGTCGTATATTAGTTTATTCTTTTATTTTTTGAATATATTCGAAGAAAATATAAAAGTACTTCGATTTTGTCTAAGAATTACGGCATTTAACTGGGTCGTATATTAGTTTATTCTTTTATTTTTTGAATATATTCGAAGAAAATATAAAAGTACTTCGATTTTGTCTAAGAATTACGGCATTTAACTGGGTCGTATATTAGTTTATTCTTTTATTTTTTGAATATATTCGAAGAAAATATAAAAGTACTTCGATTTTGTCTAAGAATTACGGCATTTAACTGGGTCGTATATTAGTTTATTCTTTTATTTTTTGAATATATTCGAAGAAAATATAAAAGTACTTCGATTTTGTCTAAGAATTACGGCATTTAACTGGGTCGTATATTAGTTTATTCTTTTATTTTTTGAATATATTCTAAGAAAATATAAAAGTACTTCGATTTTGTCTAAGAATTACGGCATTTAACTGGGTCGTATATTAGTTTATTCTTTTATTTTTTGAATATATTCTAAGAAAATATAAAAGTACTTCGATTTTGTCTAAGAATTACGGCATTTAACTGGGTCGTATATTAGTTTATTCTTTTATTTTTTGAATATATTCGAAGAAAATATAAAAGTACTTCGATTTTGTCTAAGAATTACGACATTTAACTGGGTCGTATATTAGTTTATTCTTTTATTTTTTGAATATATTCGAAGAAAATATAAAAGTACTTCGATTTTGTCTAAGAATTACGGCATTTAACTGGGTCGTATATTAGTTTATTCTTTTATTTTTTGAATATATTCGAAGAAAATATAAAAGTACTTCGATTTTGTATAAGAATTACGGCATTTAACTGGGTCGTATATTAGTTTATTCTTTTATTTTTTGAATATATTCGAAGAAAATATAAAAGTCTAAGAATTACGGCATTTAACTGGGTCGTATATTAGTTTATTCTTTTATTTTTTGAATATATTCGAAGAAAATATAAAGTACTTCGATTTTGTCTAAGAATTACGGCATTTAACTGGGTCGTATATTAGTTTATTCTTTTATTTTTTGAATATATTCGAAGAAAATATAAAAGTACTTCGATTTTGTCTAAGAATTACGGCATTTAACTGGGTCGTATATTAGTTTATTCTTTTATTTTTTGAATATATTCGAAGAAAATATAAAAGTACTTCGATTTTGTCTAAGAATTACGGCATTTAACTGGGTCGTATATTAGTTTATTCTTTTATTTTTTGAATATATTCGAAGAAAATATAAAAGTACTTCGATTTTGTCTAAGAATTACGGCATTTAACTGGGTCGTATATTAGTTTATTCTTTTATTTTTTGAATATATTCGAAGAAAATATAAAAGTACTTCGATTTTGTCTAAGAATTACGGCATTTAACTGGGTCGTATATTAGTTTATTCTTTTATTTTTTGAATATATTCGAAGAAAATATAAAAGTACTTCGATTTTGTCTAAGAATTACGGCATTTAACTGGGTCGTATATTAGTTTATTCTTTTATTTTTTGAATATATTCGAAGAAAATATAAAAGTACTTCGATTTTGTCTAAGAATTACGGAATTTAACTGGGTCGTATATTAGTTTATTCTTTTATTTTTTGAATATATTCGAAGAAAATATAAAAGTACTTCGATTTTGTCTAAGAATTACGACATTTAACTGGGTCGTATATTAGTTTATTCTTTTATTTTTTGAATATATTCGAAGAAAATATAAAAGTACTTCGATTTTGTCTAAGAATTACGGCATTTAACTGGGTCGTATATTAGTTTATTCTTTTATTTTTTGAATATATTCGAAGAAAATATAAAAGTACTTCGATTTTGTCTAAGAATTACGGAATTTAACTGGGTCGTATATTAGTTTATTCTTTTATTTTTTGAATATATTCGAAGAAAATATAAAAGTACTTCGATTTTGTCTAAGAATTACGACATTTAACTGGGTCGTATATTAGTTTATTCTTTTATTTTTTGAATATATTCGAAGAAAATATAAAAGTACTTCGATTTTGTCTAAGAATTACGGCATTTAACTGGGTCGTATATTAGTTTATTCTTTTATTTTTTGAATATATTCGAAGAAAATATAAAAGTACTTCGATTTTGTATAAGAATTACGGCATTTAACTGGGTCGTATATTAGTTTATTCTTTTATTTTTTGAATATATTCGAAGAAAATATAAAAGTCTAAGAATTACGGCATTTAACTGGGTCGTATATTAGTTTATTCTTTTATTTTTTGAATATATTCGAAGAAAATATAAAGTACTTCGATTTTGTCTAAGAATTACGGCATTTAACTGGGTCGTATATTAGTTTATTCTTTTATTTTTTGAATATATTCGAAGAAAATATAAAAGTACTTCGATTTTGTCTAAGAATTACGGCATTTAACTGGGTCGTATATTAGTTTATTCTTTAATTTTTTGAATATATTCGAAGAAAATATAAAAGTACTTCGATTTTGTCTAAGAATTACGGCATTTAACTGGGTCGTATATTAGTTTATTCTTTTATTTTTTGAATATATTCGAAGAAAATATAAAAGTACTTCGATTTTGTCTAAGAATTACGGCATTTAACTGGGTCGTATATTAGTTTATTCTTTTATTTTTTGAATATATTCGAAGAAAATATAAAAGTACTTCGATTTTGTCTAAGAATTACGGCATTTAACTGGGTCGTATATTAGTTTATTCTTTTATTTTTTGAATATATTCGAAGAAAATATAAAAGTACTTCGATTTTGTCTAAGAATTACGGCATTTAACTGGGTCGTATATTAGTTTATTCTTTTATTTTTTGAATATATTCGAAGAAAATATAAAAGTACTTCGATTTTGTCTAAGAATTACGGAATTTAACTGGGTCGTATATTAGTTTATTCTTTTATTTTTTGAATATATTCGAAGAAAATATAAAAGTACTTCGATTTTGTCTAAGAATTACGACATTTAACTGGGTCGTATATTAGTTTATTCTTTTATTTTTTGAATATATTCGAAGAAAATATAAAAGTACTTCGATTTTGTCTAAGAATTACGGCATTTAACTGGGTCGTATATTAGTTTATTCTTTTATTTTTTGAATATATTCGAAGAAAATATAAAAGTACTTCGATTTTGTATAAGAATTACGGCATTTAACTGGGTCGTATATTAGTTTATTCTTTTATTTTTTGAATATATTCGAAGAAAATATAAAAGTCTAAGAATTACGGCATTTAACTGGGTCGTATATTAGTTTATTCTTTTATTTTTTGAATATATTCGAAGAAAATATAAAAGTACTTCGATTTTGTCTAAGAATTACGGCATTTAACTGGGTCGTATATTAGTTTATTCTTTTATTTTTTGAATATATTCGAAGAAAATATAAAAGTACTTCGATTTTGTCTAAGAATTACGGCATTTAACTGGGTCGTATATTAGTTTATTCTTTTATTTTTTGAATATATTCGAAGAAAATATAAAAGTACTTCGATTTTGTCTAAGAATTACGGCATTTAACTGGGTCGTATATTAGTTTATTCTTTTATTTTTTGAATATATTCGAAGAAAATATAAAAGTACTTCGATTTTGTCTAAGAATTACGGCATTTAACTGGGTCGTATATTAGTTTATTCTTTTATTTTTTGAATATATTCGAAGAAAATATAAAAGTACTTCGATTTTGTCTAAGAATTACGGCATTTAACTGGGTCGTTTATTAGTTTATTCTTTTATTTTTTGAATATATTCGAAGAAAATATAAAAGTACTTCGATTTTGTCTAAGAATTACGACATTTAACTGGGTCGTATATTAGTTTATTCTTTTATTTTTTGAATATATTCGAAGAAAATATAAAAGTACTTCGATTTTGTCTAAGAATTACGGCATTTAACTGGGTCGTATATTAGTTTATTCTTTTATTTTTTGAATATATTCTAAGAAAATATAAAAGTACTTCGATTTTGTCTAAGAATTACGGCATTTAACTGGGTCGTATATTAGTTTATTCTTTTATTTTTTGAATATATTCGAAGAAAATATAAAAGTACTTCGATTTTGTATAAGAATTACGGCATTTAACTGGGTCGTATATTAGTTTATTCTTTTATTTTTTGAATATATTCGAAGAAAATATAAAAGTACTTCGATTTTGTCTAAGAATTACGGCATTTAACTGGGTCGTATATTAGTTTATTCTTTTATTTTTTGAATATATTCGAAGAAAATATAAAAGTACTTCGATTTTGTCTAAGAATTACGGCATTTAACTGGGTCGTATATTAGTTTATTCTTTTATTTTTTGAATATATTCTAAGAAAATATAAAAGTACTTCGATTTTGTCTAAGAATTACGGCATTTAACTGGGTCGTATATTAGTTTATTCTTTATTTTTTGAATATATTCGAAGAAAATATAAAAGTACTTCGATTTTGTCTAAGAATTACGACATTTAACTGGGTCGTATATTAGTTTATTCTTTTATTTTTTGAATATATTCGAAGAAAATATAAAAGTACTTCGATTTTGTCTAAGAATTACGGCATTTAACTGGGTCGTATATTAGTTTATTCTTTTATTTTTTGAATATATTCGAAGAAAATATAAAAGTACTTCGATTTTGTCTAAGAATTACGGCATTTAACTGGGTCGTATATTAGTTTATTCTTTTATTTTTTGAATATATTCGAAGAAAATATAAAAGTACTTCGATTTTGTCTAAGAATTACGGCATTTAACTGGGTCGTATATTAGTTTATTCTTTTATTTTTTGAATATATTCGAAGAAAATATAAAAGTACTTCGATTTTGTCTAAGAATTACGGCATTTAACTGGGTCGTATATTAGTTTATTCTTTTATTTTTTGAATATATTCTAAGAAAATATAAAAGTACTTCGATTTTGTCTAAGAATTACGGCATTTAACTGGGTCGTATATTAGTTTATTCTTTTATTTTTTGAATATATTCTAAGAAAATATAAAAGTACTTCGATTTTGTCTAAGAATTACGGCATTTAACTGGGTCGTATATTAGTTTATTCTTTTATTTTTTGAATATATTCGAAGAAAATATAAAAGTACTTCGATTTTGTCTAAGAATTACGACATTTAACTGGGTCGTATATTAGTTTATTCTTTTATTTTTTGAATATATTCGAAGAAAATATAAAAGTACTTCGATTTTGTCTAAGAATTACGGCATTTAACTGGGTCGTATATTAGTTTATTCTTTTATTTTTTGAATATATTCGAAGAAAATATAAAAGTACTTCGATTTTGTATAAGAATTACGGCATTTAACTGGGTCGTATATTAGTTTATTCTTTTATTTTTTGAATATATTCGAAGAAAATATAAAAGTCTAAGAATTACGGCATTTAACTGGGTCGTATATTAGTTTATTCTTTTATTTTTTGAATATATTCGAAGAAAATATAAAGTACTTCGATTTTGTCTAAGAATTACGGCATTTAACTGGGTCGTATATTAGTTTATTCTTTTATTTTTTGAATATATTCGAAGAAAATATAAAAGTACTTCGATTTTGTCTAAGAATTACGGCATTTAACTGGGTCGTATATTAGTTTATTCTTTTATTTTTTGAATATATTCGAAGAAAATATAAAAGTACTTCGATTTTGTCTAAGAATTACGGCATTTAACTGGGTCGTATATTAGTTTATTCTTTTATTTTTTGAATATATTCGAAGAAAATATAAAAGTACTTCGATTTTGTCTAAGAATTACGGCATTTAACTGGGTCGTATATTAGTTTATTCTTTTATTTTTTGAATATATTCGAAGAAAATATAAAAGTACTTCGATTTTGTCTAAGAATTACGGCATTTAACTGGGTCGTATATTAGTTTATTCTTTTATTTTTTGAATATATTCGAAGAAAATATAAAAGTACTTCGATTTTGTCTAAGAATTACGGCATTTAACTGGGTCGTATATTAGTTTATTCTTTTATTTTTTGAATATATTCGAAGAAAATATAAAAGTACTTCGATTTTGTCTAAGAATTACGGCATTTAACTGGGTCGTATATTAGTTTATTCTTTTATTTTTTGAATATATTCGAAGAAAATATAAAAGTACTTCGATTTTGTCTAAGAATTACGGCATTTAACTGGGTCGTATATTAGTTTATTCTTTTATTTTTTGAATGTATTCGAAGAAAATATAAAAGTACTTCGATTTTGTCTAAGAATTACGGCATTTAACTGGGTCGTATATTAGTTTATTCTTTTATTTTTTGAATATATTCGAAGAAAATATAAAAGTACTTCGATTTTGTCTAAGAATTACGGCATTTAACTGGGTCGTATATTAGTTTATTCTTTTATTTTTTGAATATATTCGAAGAAAATATAAAAGTACTTCGATTTTGTCTAAGAATTACGGCATTTAACTGGGTCGTATATTAGTTTATTCTTTTATTTTTTGAATATATTCGAAGAAAATATAAAAGTACTTCGATTTTGTCTAAGAATTACGGCATTTAACTGGGTCGTATATTAGTTTATTCTTTTATTTTTTGAATATATTCGAAGAAAATATAAAAGTACTTCGATTTTGTCTAAGAATTACTGCATTTAACTGGGTCGTATATTAGTTTATTCTTTTATTTTTTGAATATATTCGAAGAAAATATAAAAGTACTTCGATTTTGTCTAAGAATTACTGCATTTAACTGGGTCGTATATTAGTTTATTCTTTTATTTTTTGAATATATTCGAAGAAAATATAAAAGTACTTCGATTTTGTCTAAGAATTACTGCATTTAACTGGGTCGTATATTAGTTTATTCTTTTATTTTTTGATTATATTCGAAGAAAATATAAAAGTACTTCGATTTTGTCTAAGAATTACGGCATTTAACTGGGTCGTATATTAGTTTATTCTTTTATTTTTTGAATATATTCGAAGAAAATATAAAAGTACTTCGATTTTGTCTAAGAATTACGGCATTTAACTGGGTCGTATATTAGTTTATTCTTTTATTTTTTGAATATATTCGAAGAAAATATAAAAGTACTTCGATTTTGTCTAAGAATTACGGCATTTAACTGGGTCGTATATTAGTTTATTCTTTTTTTTTTAATATATTCGAAGAAAATATAAAAGTACTTCGATTTTGTCTAAGAATTACGGCATTTAACTGGGTCGTATATTAGTTTATTCTTTTATTTTTTGAATATATTCGAAGAAAATATAAAAGTACTTCGATTTTGTCTAAGAATTACGGCATTTAACTGGGTCGTATATTAGTTTATTCTTTTATTTTTTGAATATATTCGAAGAAAATATAAAAGTACTTCGATTTTGTCTAAGAATTACGGCATTTAACTGGGTCGTATATTAGTTTATTCTTTTATTTTTTGAATATATTCGAAGAAAATATAAAAGTACTTCGATTTTGTCTAAGAATTACGGCATTTAACTGGGTCGTATATTAGTTTATTCTTTTATTTTTTGAATATATTCGAAGAAAATATAAAAGTACTTCGATTTTGTCTAAGAATTACGGTCGTATATTAGTTTATTCTGAATATAATATAATATAAAAATATAATTTTTTTGAATATAATCGAAGGAAATATAAGAGTACTTCGATTTTGTCTGAGAATTAAGGCATTTAACTGGGTCGTATATTAGTTTATTCTTTTATTTTTTGAATATATTCGAAGAAAATATAAAAGTACTTCGATTTTGTCTAAGAATTACGGCATTTAACTGGGTCGTATATTAGTTTATTCTTTTATTTTTTGAATATATTCGAAGAAAATATTACGGCATTGTCTAAGATACTTCGATTTTGTCTAAGAATTACGGCATTTAACTTGGTCGTATATTAGGTTATTCTTTTATTTTTTGAATATATTCGAAGAAAATATAAAAGTACTTCGATTTTGTCTAAGAATTACGGCATTTAACTTGGTCGTATATTAGGTTATTCTTTTATTTTTTGAATATATTCGAAGAAAATATAAAAGTACTTCGATTTTGTCTAAGAATTACGGCATTTAACTTGGTCGTATATTAGGTTATTCTTTTATTTTTTGAATATATTCGAAGAAAATATAAAAGTACTTCGATTTTGTCTAAGAATTACGGCATTTCACTGGGTCGTATATTAGTTTATATTTTATTTTTTGAATATATTCAAAAAATAAAAGAATAGACTAATATACGACCCAGTTAAATGCCGTAATTCTTAGACAAAATCGAAGTACTTTTATATTTTCTTCGAATATATTCAAAAAATAAAAGAATAGACTAATATACGACCCAGTTAAATGCCGTAATTCTTAGACAAAATCGAAGTACTTTTATATTTTCTTCGAATATATTCAAAAAATAAAAGAATAAACTAATATACGACCCAGTTAAATGCCGTAATTCTTAGACAAAATCGAAGTACTTTTATTTTCTTCGAATATATTCAAAAAATAAAAGAATAGACTAATATACGACCCAGTGAAATGCCGTAATTCTTAGACAAAATCGAAGTACTTTTATATTTTCTTCGAATATATTCAAAAAATAAAAGAATAAACTAATATACGACCCAGTTAAATGCCGTAATTCTTAGACAAAATCGAAGTACTTTTATATTTTCTTCGAATATATTCAAAAAATAAAAGAATAGACTAAGTACTTTTTATATTAATGCCGTAATTCTTAGACAAAATCGAAGTACTTTTATATTTTCTTCGAATATATTCAAAAAATAAAATATAAACTAATATACGACCCAGTGAAATGCCGTAATTCTTAGACAAAATCGAAGTACTTTTATATTTTCTTCGAATATATTCAAAAAATGAAAGAATAGACTAATATACGACCCAGTTAAATGCCGTAATTCTTAGACAAAATCGAAGTACTTTTATATTTTCTTCGAATATATTCAAAAAATAAAAGAATAAACTAATATACGACCCAGTTAAATGCCGTAATTCTTAGACAAAATCGAAGTTTTTATATTTTCTTCGAATATAAAAAAAAAATGAAAGAATAGAATATAATAGAATATATTCGGCATCTTGCAAAGAGCCTACATTTGGAGTTCGAATTTAGACCTATTACTGGTATTCGGCATCTTGCAAAGAGCCTACATTTGGAGTTCGAATTTAGACCTATTACTGGTATTCGGCATCTTGCAAAGAGCCTACATTTGGAGTTCGAATTTAGACCTATTACTGGTATTCGGCATCTTGCAAAGAGCCTACATTTGGAGTGTCTAAGAATTGTCTAAGAATTACGACATTTAACTGGGTCGTATATTAGTTTATTCTTTTATTTTTTGAATATATTCGAAGAAAATATAAAAGTACTTCGATTTTGTCTAAGAATTACGGCATTTAACTGGGTCGTATATTAGTTTATTCTTTTATTTTTTGAATATATTCGAAGAAAATATAAAAGTACTTCGATTTTGTCTAAGAATTACGGCATTTAACTGGGTCGTATATTAGTTTATTCTTTTATTTTTTGAATATATTCGAAGAAAATATAAAAGTACTTCGATTTTGTCTAAGAATTACGGCATTTAACTGGGTCGTATATTAGTTTATTCTTTTATTTTTTGAATATATTCGAAGAAAATATAAAAGTACTTCGATTTTGTCTAAGAATTACGGCATTTAACTGGGTCGTATATTAGTTTATTCTTTTATTTTTTGAATATATTCTAAGAAAATATAAAAGTACTTCGATTTTGTCTAAGAATTACGGCATTTAACTGGGTCGTATATTAGTTTATTCTTTTATTTTTTGAATATATTCTAAGAAAATATAAAAGTACTTCGATTTTCGATACTTATAAGTACTTCGATTTTCGATACTTCGATTTTGTCTAAGAATTACGGCATTTAACTGGGTCGTATATTAGTTTATTCTTTTATTTTTTGAATATATTCGAAGAAAATATAAAAGTACTTCGATTTTGTCTAAGAATTACGGCATTTAACTGGGTCGTATATTAGTTTATTCTTTTATTTTTTGAATATATTCGAAGAAAATATAAAAGTACTTCGATTTTGTCTAAGAATTACGGCATTTAACTGGGTCGTATATTAGTTTATTCTTTTATTTTTTGAATATATTCGAAGAAAATATAAAAGTACTTCGATTTTGTCTAAGAATTACGGCATTTAACTGGGTCGTATATTAGTTTATTCTTTTATTTTTTGAATATATTCGAAGAAAATATAAAAGTACTTCGATTTTGTATAAGAATTACGGCATTTAACTGGGTCGTATATTAGTTTATTCTTTTATTTTTTGAATATATTCTAAGAAAATATAAAAGTACTTCGATTTTGTCTAAGAATTACGGCATTTAACTGGGTCGTATATTAGTTTATTCTTTTATTTTTTGAATATATTCTAAGAAAATATAAAAGTACTTCGATTTTGTCTAAGAATTACGGCATTTAACTGGGTCGTATATTAGTTTATTCTTTTATTTTTTGAATATATTCGAAGAAAATATAAAAGTACTTCGATTTTGTCTAAGAATTACGACATTTAACTGGGTCGTATATTAGTTTATTCTTTTATTTTTTGAATATATTCGAAGAAAATATAAAAGTACTTCGATTTTGTCTAAGAATTACGGCATTTAACTGGGTCGTATATTAGTTTATTCTTTTATTTTTTGAATATATTCGAAGAAAATATAAAAGTACTTCGATTTTGTATAAGAATTACGGCATTTAACTGGGTCGTATATTAGTTTATTCTTTTATTTTTTGAATATATTCGAAGAAAATATAAAAGTCTAAGAATTACGGCATTTAACTGGGTCGTATATTAGTTTATTCTTTTATTTTTTGAATATATTCGAAGAAAATATAAAGTACTTCGATTTTGTCTAAGAATTACGGCATTTAACTGGGTCGTATATTAGTTTATTCTTTTATTTTTTGAATATATTCGAAGAAAATATAAAAGTACTTCGATTTTGTCTAAGAATTACGGCATTTAACTGGGTCGTATATTAGTTTATTCTTTTATTTTTTGAATATATTCGAAGAAAATATAAAAGTACTTCGATTTTGTCTAAGAATTACGGCATTTAACTGGGTCGTATATTAGTTTATTCTTTTTTTTTTAATATATTCGAAGAAAATATAAAAGTACTTCGATTTTGTCTAAGAATTACGGCATTTAACTGGGTCGTATATTAGTTTATTCTTTTATTTTTTGAATATATTCGAAGAAAATATAAAAGTACTTCGATTTTGTCTAAGAATTACGGCATTTAACTGGGTCGTATATTAGTTTATTCTTTTATTTTTTGAATATATTCGAAGAAAATATAAAAGTACTTCGATTTTGTCTAAGAATTACGGCATTTAACTGGGTCGTATATTAGTTTATTCTTTTATTTTTTGAATATATTCGAAGAAAATATAAAAGTACTTCGATTTTGTCTAAGAATTACGGCATTTAACTGGGTCGTATATTAGTTTATTCTTTTATTTTTTGAATATATTCGAAGAAAATATAAAAGTACTTCGATTTTGTCTAAGAATTACGGTCGTATATTAGTTTATTCTGAATATAATATAATATAAAAATATAATTTTTTTGAATATAATCGAAGGAAATATAAGAGTACTTCGATTTTGTCTGAGAATTAAGGCATTTAACTGGGTCGTATATTAGTTTATTCTTTTATTTTTTGAATATATTCGAAGAAAATATAAAAGTACTTCGATTTTGTCTAAGAATTACGGCATTTAACTGGGTCGTATATTAGTTTATTCTTTTATTTTTTGAATATATTCGAAGAAAATATAAAAGTACTTCGATTTTGTCTAAGAATTACGGCATTTAACTGGGTCGTATATTAGTTTATTCTTTTATTTTTTGAATATATTCGAAGAAAATATAAAAGTACTTCGATTTTGTCTAAGAATTACGGCATTTAACTGGGTCGTATATTAGTTTATTCTTTTATTTTTTGAATATATTCGAAGAAAATATAAAAGTACTTCGACTTTGTCTAAGAATTACGGCATTTAACTGGGTCGTATATTAGTTTATTCTTTTATTTTTTGAATATATTCGAAGAAAATATAAAAGTACTTCGATTTTGTCTAAGAATTACGGCATTTAACTGGGTCGTATATTAGTTTATTCTTTTATTTTTTGAATATATTCTAAGAAAATATAAAAGTACTTCGATTTTGTCTAAGAATTACGGCATTTAACTGGGTCGTATATTAGTTTATTCTTTTATTTTTTGAATATATTCTAAGAAAATATAAAAGTACTTCGATTTTGTCTAAGAATTACGGCATTTAACTGGGTCGTATATTAGTTTATTCTTTTATTTTTTGAATATATTCGAAGAAAATATAAAAGTACTTCGATTTTGTCTAAGAATTACGACATTTAACTGGGTCGTATATTAGTTTATTCTTTTATTTTTTGAATATATTCGAAGAAAATATAAAAGTACTTCGATTTTGTCTAAGAATTACGGCATTTAACTGGGTCGTATATTAGTTTATTCTTTTATTTTTTGAATATATTCGAAGAAAATATAAAAGTACTTCGATTTTGTATAAGAATTACGGCATTTAACTGGGTCGTATATTAGTTTATTCTTTTATTTTTTGAATATATTCGAAGAAAATATAAAAGTCTAAGAATTACGGCATTTAACTGGGTCGTATATTAGTTTATTCTTTTATTTTTTGAATATATTCGAAGAAAATATAAAGTACTTCGATTTTGTCTAAGAATTACGGCATTTAACTGGGTCGTATATTAGTTTATTCTTTTATTTTTTGAATATATTCGAAGAAAATATAAAAGTACTTCGATTTTGTCTAAGAATTACGGCATTTAACTGGGTCGTATATTAGTTTATTCTTTTATTTTTTGAATATATTCGAAGAAAATATAAAAGTACTTCGATTTTGTCTAAGAATTACGGCATTTAACTGGGTCGTATATTAGTTTATTCTTTTATTTTTTGAATATATTCGAAGAAAATATAAAAGTACTTCGATTTTGTCTAAGAATTACGGCATTTAACTGGGTCGTATATTAGTTTATTCTTTTATTTTTTGAATATATTCGAAGAAAATATAAAAGTACTTCGATTTTGTCTAAGAATTACGGCATTTAACTGGGTCGTATATTAGTTTATTCTTTTATTTTTTGAATATATTCGAAGAAAATATAAAAGTACTTCGATTTTGTCTAAGAATTACGGCATTTAACTGGGTCGTATATTAGTTTATTCTTTTATTTTTTGAATATATTCGAAGAAAATATAAAAGTACTTCGATTTTGTCTAAGAATTACGGCATTTAACTGGGTCGTATATTAGTTTATTCTTTTATTTTTTGAATATATTCGAAGAAAATATAAAAGTACTTCGATTTTGTCTAAGAATTACGGCATTTAACTGGGTCGTATATTAGTTTATTCTTTTATTTTTTGAATGTATTCGAAGAAAATATAAAAGTACTTCGATTTTGTCTAAGAATTACGGCATTTAACTGGGTCGTATATTAGTTTATTCTTTTATTTTTTGAATATATTCGAAGAAAATATAAAAGTACTTCGATTTTGTCTAAGAATTACGGCATTTAACTGGGTCGTATATTAGTTTATTCTTTTATTTTTTGAATATATTCGAAGAAAATATAAAAGTACTTCGATTTTGTCTAAGAATTACGGCATTTAACTGGGTCGTATATTAGTTTATTCTTTTATTTTTTGAATATATTCGAAGAAAATATAAAAGTACTTCGATTTTGTCTAAGAATTACGGCATTTAACTGGGTCGTATATTAGTTTATTCTTTTATTTTTTGAATATATTCGAAGAAAATATAAAAGTACTTCGATTTTGTCTAAGAATTACTGCATTTAACTGGGTCGTATATTAGTTTATTCTTTTATTTTTTGAATATATTCGAAGAAAATATAAAAGTACTTCGATTTTGTCTAAGAATTACTGCATTTAACTGGGTCGTATATTAGTTTATTCTTTTATTTTTTGAATATATTCGAAGAAAATATAAAAGTACTTCGATTTTGTCTAAGAATTACTGCATTTAACTGGGTCGTATATTAGTTTATTCTTTTATTTTTTGATTATATTCGAAGAAAATATAAAAGTACTTCGATTTTGTCTAAGAATTACGGCATTTAACTGGGTCGTATATTAGTTTATTCTTTTATTTTTTGAATATATTCGAAGAAAATATAAAAACTTCGATTTTGTCTAAGAATTACGGCATTTAACTGGGTCGTATATTAGTTTATTCTTTTATTTTTTGAATATATTCGAAGAAAATATAAAAGTACTTCGATTTTGTCTAAGAATTACGGCATTTAACTGGGTCGTATATTAGTTTATTCTTTTATTTTTTGAATATATTCGAAGAAAATATAAAAGTACTTCGATTTTGTCTAAGAATTACGGCATTTAACTGGGTCGTATATTAGTTTATTCTTTTATTTTTTGAATATATTCGAAGAAAATATAAAAGTACTTCGATTTTGTCTAAGAATTACGGCATTTAACTGGGTCGTATATTAGTTTATTCTTTTATTTTTTGAATATATTCGAAGAAAATATAAAAGTACTTCGATTTTGTCTAAGAATTACGGCATTTAACTGGGTCGTATATTAGTTTATTCTTTTATTTTTTGAATATATTCGAAGAAAATATAAAAGTACTTCGATTTTGTCTAAGAATTACGGCATTTAACTGGGTCGTATATTAGTTTATTCTTTTATTTTTTGAATATATTCGAAGAAAATATAAAAGTACTTCGATTTTGTCTAAGAATTACTGCATTTAACTGGGTCGTATATTAGTTTATTCTTTTATTTTTTGAATATATTCGAAGAAAATATAAAAGTACTTCGATTTTGTCTAAGAATTACTGCATTTAACTGGGTCGTATATTAGTTTATTCTTTTATTTTTTGAATATATTCGAAGAAAATATAAAAGTACTTCGATTTTGTCTAAGAATTACTGCATTTAACTGGGTCGTATATTAGTTTATTCTTTTATTTTTTGAATATATTCGAAGAAAATATAAAAGTACTTCGATTTTGTCTAAGAATTACGGCATTTAACTGGGTCGTATATTAGTTTATTCTTTTATTTTTTGAATATATTCGAAGAAAATATAAAAGTACTTCGATTTTGTCTAAGAATTACGGCATTTAACTGGGTCGTATATTAGTTTATTCTTTTATTTTTTGAATATATTCGAAGAAAATATAAAAGTACTTCGATTTTGTCTAAGAATTACGGCATTTAACTGGGTCGTATATTAGTTTATTCTTTTATTTTTTGAATATATTCGAAGAAAATATAAAAGTACTTCGATTTTGTCTAAGAATTACTGCATTTAACTGGGTCGTATATTAGTTTATTCTTTTATTTTTTGAATATATTCGAAGAAAATATAAAAGTACTTCGATTTTGTCTAAGAATTACTGCATTTAACTGGGTCGTATATTAGTTTATTCTTTTATTTTTTGAATATATTCGAAGAAAATATAAAAGTACTTCGATTTTGTCTAAGAATTACTGCATTTAACTGGGTCGTATATTAGTTTATTCTTTTATTTTTTGAATATATTCGAAGAAAATATAAAAGTACTTCGATTTTGTCTAAGAATTACGGCATTTAACTGGGTCGTATATTAGTTTATTCTTTTATTTTTTGAATATATTCGAAGAAAATATAAAAGTACTTCGATTTTGTCTAAGAATTACGGCATTTAACTGGGTCGTATATTAGTTTATTCTTTTATTTTTTGAATATATTCGAAGAAAATATAAAAGTACTTCGATTTTGTCTAAGAATTACGGCATTTAACTGGGTCGTATATTAGTTTATTCTTTTATTTTTTGAATATATTCGAAGAAAATATAAAAGTACTTCGATTTTGTCTAAGAATTACGGCATTTAACTGGGTCGTATATTAGTTTATTCTTTTATTTTTTGAATATATTCGAAGAAAATATAAAAGTACTTCGATTTTGTCTAAGAATTACTGCATTTAACTGGGTCGTATATTAGTTTATTCTTTTATTTTTTGAATATATTCGAAGAAAATATAAAAGTACTTCGATTTTGTCTAAGAATTACTGCATTTAACTGGGTCGTATATTAGTTTATTCTTTTATTTTTTGAATATATTCGAAGAAAATATAAAAGTACTTCGATTTTGTCTAAGAATTACTGCATTTAACTGGGTCGTATATTAGTTTATTCTTTTATTTTTTGATTATATTCGAAGAAAATATAAAAGTACTTCGATTTTGTCTAAGAATTACGGCATTTAACTGGGTCGTATATTAGTTTATTCTTTTATTTTTTGAATATATTCGAAGAAAATATAAAAACTTCGATTTTGTCTAAGAATTACGGCATTTAACTGGGTCGTATATTAGTTTATTCTTTTATTTTTTGAATATATTCGAAGAAAATATAAAAGTACTTCGATTTTGTCTAAGAATTACGGCATTTAACTGGGTCGTATATTAGTTTATTCTTTTATTTTTTGAATATATTCGAAGAAAATATAAAAGTACTTCGATTTTGTCTAAGAATTACGGCATTTAACTGGGTCGTATATTAGTTTATTCTTTTATTTTTTGAATATATTCGAAGAAAATATAAAAGTACTTCGATTTTGTCTAAGAATTACGGCATTTAACTGGGTCGTATATTAGTTTATTCTTTTATTTTTTGAATATATTCGAAGAAAATATAAAAGTACTTCGATTTTGTCTAAGAATTACGGCATTTAACTGGGTCGTATATTAGTTTATTCTTTTATTTTTTGAATATATTCGAAGAAAATATAAAAGTACTTCGATTTTGTCTGAGAATTAAGGCATTTAACTGGGTCGTATATTAGTTTATTCTTTTATTTTTTGAATATATTCGAAGAAAATATAAAAGTACTTCGATTTTGTCTAAGAATTACTGCATTTAACTGGGTCGTATATTAGTTTATTCTTTTATTTTTTGATTATATTCGAAGAAAATATAAAAGTACTTCGATTTTGTCTAAGAATTACGGCATTTAACTGGGTCGTATATTAGTTTATTCTTTTATTTTTTGAATATATTCGAAGAAAATATAAAAACTTCGATTTTGTCTAAGAATTACGGCATTTAACTGGGTCGTATATTAGTTTATTCTTTTATTTTTTGAATATATTCGAAGAAAATATAAAAGTACTTCGATTTTGTCTAAGAATTACGGCATTTAACTGGGTCGTATATTAGTTTATTCTTTTATTTTTTGAATATATTCGAAGAAAATATAAAAGTACTTCGATTTTGTCTAAGAATTACGGCATTTAACTGGGTCGTATATTAGTTTATTCTTTTATTTTTTGAATATATTCGAAGAAAATATAAAAGTACTTCGATTTTGTCTAAGAATTACGGCATTTAACTGGGTCGTATATTAGTTTATTCTTTTATTTTTTGAATATATTCGAAGAAAATATAAAAGTACTTCGATTTTGTCTAAGAATTACGGCATTTAACTGGGTCGTATATTAGTTTATTCTTTTATTTTTTGAATATATTCGAAGAAAATATAAAAGTACTTCGATTTTGTCTAAGAATTACGGCATTTAACTGGGTCGTATATTAGTTTATTCTTTTATTTTTTGAATATATTCGAAGAAAATATAAAAGTACTTCGATTTTGTCTAAGAATTACGGCATTTAACTGGGTCGTATATTAGTTTATTCTTTTATTTTTTGAATATATTCGAAGAAAATATAAAAGTACTTCGATTTTGTCTAAGAATTACGGCATTTAACTGGGTCGTATATTAGTTTATTCTTTTATTTTTTGAATATATTCGAAGAAAATATAAAAGTACTTCGATTTTGTCTAAGAATTACGGCATTTAACTGGGTCGTATATTAGTTTATTCTTTTATTTTTTGAATATATTCGAAGAAAATATAAAAGTACTTCGATTTTGTCTGAGAATTAAGGCATTTAACTGGGTCGTATATTAGTTTATTCTTTTATTTTTTGAATATATTCGAAGAAAATATAAAAGTACTTCGATTTTGTCTAAGAATTACTGCATTTAACTGGGTCGTATATTAGTTTATTCTTTTATTTTTTGATTATATTCGAAGAAAATATAAAAGTACTTCGATTTTGTCTAAGAATTACGGCATTTAACTGGGTCGTATATTAGTTTATTCTTTTATTTTTTGAATATATTCGAAGAAAATATAAAAACTTCGATTTTGTCTAAGAATTACGGCATTTAACTGGGTCGTATATTAGTTTATTCTTTTATTTTTTGAATATATTCGAAGAAAATATAAAAGTACTTCGATTTTGTCTAAGAATTACGGCATTTAACTGGGTCGTATATTAGTTTATTCTTTTATTTTTTGAATATATTCGAAGAAAATATAAAAGTACTTCGATTTTGTCTAAGAATTACGGCATTTAACTGGGTCGTATATTAGTTTATTCTTTTATTTTTTGAATATATTCGAAGAAAATATAAAAGTACTTCGATTTTGTCTAAGAATTACGGCATTTAACTGGGTCGTATATTAGTTTATTCTTTTATTTTTTGAATATATTCGAAGAAAATATAAAAGTACTTCGATTTTGTCTAAGAATTACGGCATTTAACTGGGTCGTATATTAGTTTATTCTTTTATTTTTTGAATATATTCGAAGAAAATATAAAAGTACTTCGATTTTGTCTAAGAATTACGGCATTTAACTGGGTCGTATATTAGTTTATTCTTTTATTTTTTGAATATATTCGAAGAAAATATAAAAGTACTTCGATTTTGTCTAAGAATTACGGCATTTAACTGGGTCGTATATTAGTTTATTCTTTTATTTTTTGAATATATTCGAAGAAAATATAAAAGTACTTCGATTTTGTCTAAGAATTACTGCATTTAACTGGGTCGTATATTAGTTTATTCTTTTATTTTTTGAATATATTCGAAGAAAATATAAAAGTACTTCGATTTTGTCTAAGAATTACTGCATTTAACTGGGTCGTATATTAGTTTATTCTTTTATTTTTTGAATATATTCGAAGAAAATATAAAAGTACTTCGATTTTGTCTAAGAATTACTGCATTTAACTGGGTCGTATATTAGTTTATTCTTTTATTTTTTGAATATATTCGAAGAAAATATAAAAGTACTTCGATTTTGTCTAAGAATTACGGCATTTAACTGGGTCGTATATTAGTTTATTCTTTTATTTTTTGAATATATTCGAAGAAAATATAAAAGTACTTCGATTTTGTCTAAGAATTACGGCATTTAACTGGGTCGTATATTAGTTTATTCTTTTATTTTTTGAATATATTCGAAGAAAATATAAAAGTACTTCGATTTTGTCTAAGAATTACGGCATTTAACTGGGTCGTATATTAGTTTATTCTTTTATTTTTTGAATATATTCGAAGAAAATATAAAAGTACTTCGATTTTGTCTAAGAATTACGGCATTTAACTGGGTCGTATATTAGTTTATTCTTTTATTTTTTGAATATATTCGAAGAAAATATAAAAGTACTTCGATTTTGTCTAAGAATTACTGCATTTAACTGGGTCGTATATTAGTTTATTCTTTTATTTTTTGAATATATTCGAAGAAAATATAAAAGTACTTCGATTTTGTCTAAGAATTACTGCATTTAACTGGGTCGTATATTAGTTTATTCTTTTATTTTTTGAATATATTCGAAGAAAATATAAAAGTACTTCGATTTTGTCTAAGAATTACTGCATTTAACTGGGTCGTATATTAGTTTATTCTTTTATTTTTTGATTATATTCGAAGAAAATATAAAAGTACTTCGATTTTGTCTAAGAATTACGGCATTTAACTGGGTCGTATATTAGTTTATTCTTTTATTTTTTGAATATATTCGAAGAAAATATAAAAGTACTTCGATTTTGTATAAGAATTACGGCATTTAACTGGGTCGTATATCAGTTTATTCTTTTATTTTTTGAATATATTCGAAGAAAATATAAAAGTACTTCGATTTTGTCTAAGAATTACGGCATTTAACTGGGTCGTATATTAGTTTATTCTTTTATTTTTTGAATATATTCTAAGAAAATATAAAAGTACTTCGATTTTGTCTAAGAATTACGGCATTTAACTGGGTCGTATATTAGTTTATTCTTTTATTTTTTGAATATATTCGAAGAAAATATAAAAGTACTTCGATTTTGTATAAGAATTACGGCATTTAACTGGGTCGTATATTAGTTTATTCTTTTATTTTTTGAATATATTCGAAGAAAATATAAAAGTACTTCGATTTTGTCTAAGAATTACGGCATTTAACTGGGTCGTATATTAGTTTATTCTTTTATTTTTTGAATATATTCGAAGAAAATATAAAAGTACTTCGATTTTGTCTAAGAATTACGGCATTTAACTGGGTCGTATATTAGTTTATTCTTTTATTTTTTGAATATATTCGAAGAAAATATAAAAGTACTTCGATTTTGTCTAAGAATTACGGCATTTAACTGGGTCGTATATTAGTTTATTCTTTTATTTTTTGAATATATTCGAAGAAAATATAAAAGTACTTCGATTTTGTCTAAGAATTACGGCATTTAACTGGGTCGTATATTAGTTTATTCTTTTATTTTTTGAATATATTCGAAGAAAATATAAAAGTACTTCGATTTTGTCTAAGAATTACGGCATTTAACTGGGTCGTATATTAGTTTATTCTTTTATTTTTTGAATATATTCGAAGAAAATATAAAAGTACTTCGATTTTGTCTAAGAATTACGGCATTTAACTGGGTCGTATATTAGTTTATTCTTTTATTTTTTGAATATATTCGAAGAAAATATAAAAGTACTTCGATTTTGTCTAAGAATTACTGCATTTAACTGGGTCGTATATTAGTTTATTCTTTTATTTTTTGAATATATTCGAAGAAAATATAAAAGTACTTCGATTTTGTCTAAGAATTACTGCATTTAACTGGGTCGTATATTAGTTTATTCTTTTATTTTTTGAATATATTCGAAGAAAATATAAAAGTACTTCGATTTTGTCTAAGAATTACTGCATTTAACTGGGTCGTATATTAGTTTATTCTTTTATTTTTTGATTATATTCGAAGAAAATATAAAAGTACTTCGATTTTGTCTAAGAATTACGGCATTTAACTGGGTCGTATATTAGTTTATTCTTTTATTTTTTGAATATATTCGAAGAAAATATAAAAGTACTTCGATTTTGTATAAGAATTACGGCATTTAACTGGGTCGTATATCAGTTTATTCTTTTATTTTTTGAATATATTCGAAGAAAATATAAAAGTACTTCGATTTTGTCTAAGAATTACGGCATTTAACTGGGTCGTATATTAGTTTATTCTTTTATTTTTTGAATATATTCTAAGAAAATATAAAAGTACTTCGATTTTGTCTAAGAATTACGGCATTTAACTGGGTCGTATATTAGTTTATTCTTTTATTTTTTGAATATATTCGAAGAAAATATAAAAGTACTTCGATTTTGTATAAGAATTACGGCATTTAACTGGGTCGTATATTAGTTTATTCTTTTATTTTTTGAATATATTCGAAGAAAATATAAAAGTACTTCGATTTTGTCTAAGAATTACGGCATTTAACTGGGTCGTATATTAGTTTATTCTTTTATTTTTTGAATATATTCGAAGAAAATATAAAAGTACTTCGATTTTGTCTAAGAATTACGGCATTTAACTGGGTCGTATATTAGTTTATTCTTTTATTTTTTGAATATATTCGAAGAAAATATAAAAGTACTTCGATTTTGTCTAAGAATTACGGCATTTAACTGGGTCGTATATTAGTTTATTCTTTTATTTTTTGAATATATTCGAAGAAAATATAAAAGTACTTCGATTTTGTCTAAGAATTACGGCATTTAACTGGGTCGTATATTAGTTTATTCTTTTATTTTTTGAATATATTCGAAGAAAATATAAAAGTACTTCGATTTTGTCTAAGAATTACGGCATTTAACTGGGTCGTATATTAGTTTATTCTTTTATTTTTTGAATATATTCGAAGAAAATATAAAAGTACTTCGATTTTGTCTAAGAATTACGGCATTTAACTGGGTCGTATATTAGTTTATTCTTTTATTTTTTGAATATATTCGAAGAAAATATAAAAGTACTTCGATTTTGTCTAAGAATTACGGCATTTAACTGGGTCGTATATTAGTTTATTCTTTTATTTTTTGAATATATTCGAAGAAAATATAAAAGTACTTCGATTTTGTCTAAGAATTACGGCATTTAACTGGGTCGTATATTAGTTTATTCTTTTATTTTTTGAATATATTCGAAGAAAATATAAAAGTACTTCGATTTTGTCTAAGAATTACTGCATTTAACTGGGTCGTATATTAGTTTATTCTTTTATTTTTTGAATATATTCGAAGAAAATATAAAAGTACTTCGATTTTGTCTAAGAATTACGGCATTTAACTGGGTCGTATATTAGTTTATTCTTTTATTTTTTGAATATATTCGAAGAAAATATAAAAGTACTTCGATTTTGTCTAAGAATTACGGCATTTAACTCGGTCGTATATTAGTTTATTCTTTTATTTTTTGAATATATTCGAAGAAAATATAAAAGTACTTCGATTTTGTCTAAGAATTACGGCATTTAACTGGGTCGTATATTAGTTTATTCTTTTATTTTTTGAATATATTCGAAGAAAATATAAAAGTACTTCGATTTTGTCTAAGAATTACTGCATTTAACTGGGTCGTATATTAGTTTATTCTTTTATTTTTTGAATATATTCGAAGAAAATATAAAAGTACTTCGATTTTGTCTAAGAATTACGGCATTTAACTGGGTCGTATATTAGTTTATTCTTTTATTTTTTGAATATATTCGAAGAAAATATAAAAGTACTTCGATTTTGTCTAAGAATTACGGCATTTAACTGGGTCGTATATTAGTTTATTCTTTTATTTTTTGAATATATTCGAAGAAAATATAAAAGTACTTCGATTTTGTCTAAGAATTACGGCATTTAACTGGGTCGTATATTAGTTTATTCTTTTATTTTTTGAATATATTCGAAGAAAATATAAAAGTACTTCGATTTTGTCTAAGAATTACTGCATTTAACTGGGTCGTATATTAGTTTATTCTTTTATTTTTTGAATATATTCGAAGAAAATATAAAAGTACTTCGATTTTGTCTAAGAATTACTGCATTTAACTGGGTCGTATATTAGTTTATTCTTTTATTTTTTGAATATATTCGAAGAAAATATAAAAGTACTTCGATTTTGTCTAAGAATTACTGCATTTAACTGGGTCGTATATTAGTTTATTCTTTTATTTTTTGATTATATTCGAAGAAAATATAAAAGTACTTCGATTTTGTCTAAGAATTACGGCATTTAACTGGGTCGTATATTAGTTTATTCTTTTATTTTTTGAATATATTCGAAGAAAATATAAAAACTTCGATTTTGTCTAAGAATTACGGCATTTAACTGGGTCGTATATTAGTTTATTCTTTTATTTTTTGAATATATTCGAAGAAAATATAAAAGTACTTCGATTTTGTCTAAGAATTACGGCATTTAACTGGGTCGTATATTAGTTTATTCTTTTATTTTTTGAATATATTCGAAGAAAATATAAAAGTACTTCGATTTTGTCTAAGAATTACGGCATTTAACTGGGTCGTATATTAGTTTATTCTTTTATTTTTTGAATATATTCGAAGAAAATATAAAAGTACTTCGATTTTGTCTAAGAATTACGGCATTTAACTGGGTCGTATATTAGTTTATTCTTTTATTTTTTGAATATATTCGAAGAAAATATAAAAGTACTTCGATTTTGTCTAAGAATTACGGTCGTATATTAGTTTATTCTGAATATAATATAATATAAAAATATAATTTTTTTGAATATAATCGAAGGAAATATAAGAGTACTTCGATTTTGTCTGAGAATTAAGGCATTTAACTGGGTCGTATATTAGTTTATTCTTTTATTTTTTGAATATATTCGAAGAAAATATAAAAGTACTTCGATTTTGTCTAAGAATTACGGCATTTAACTGGGTCGTATATTAGTTTATTCTTTTATTTTTTGAATATATTCGAAGAAAATATTACGGCATTGTCTAAGATACTTCGATTTTGTCTAAGAATTACGGCATTTAACTTGGTCGTATATTAGGTTATTCTTTTATTTTTTGAATATATTCGAAGAAAATATAAAAGTACTTCGATTTTGTCTAAGAATTACGGCATTTAACTTGGTCGTATATTAGGTTATTCTTTTATTTTTTGAATATATTCGAAGAAAATATAAAAGTACTTCGATTTTGTCTAAGAATTACGGCATTTAACTTGGTCGTATATTAGGTTATTCTTTTATTTTTTGAATATATTCGAAGAAAATATAAAAGTACTTCGATTTTGTCTAAGAATTACGGCATTTAACTTGGTCGTATATTAGGTTATTCTTTTATTTTTTGAATATATTCGAAGAAAATATAAAAGTACTTCGATTTTGTCTAAGAATTACGGCATTTAACTGGGTCGTATATTAGTTTATTCTTTTATTTTTTGAATATATTCGAAGAAAATATAAAAGTACTTCGATTTTGTCTAAGAATTACTGCATTTAACTGGGTCGTATATTAGTTTATTCTTTTATTTTTTGAATATATTCGAAGAAAATATAAAAGTACTTCGATTTTGTCTAAGAATTACGGCATTTAACTGGGTCGTATATTAGTTTATTCTTTTATTTTTTGAATATATTCGAAGAAAATATAAAAGTACTTCGATTTTGTCTAAGAATTACGGCATTTAACTGGGTCGTATATTAGTTTATTCTTTTATTTTTTGAATATATTCGAAGAAAATATAAAAGTACTTCGATTTTGTCTAAGAATTACGGCATTTAACTGGGTCGTATATTAGTTTATTCTTTTATTTTTTGAATATATTCGAAGAAAATATAAAAGTACTTCGATTTTGTCTAAGAATTACTGCATTTAACTGGGTCGTATATTAGTTTATTCTTTTATTTTTTGAATATATTCGAAGAAAATATAAAAGTACTTCGATTTTGTCTAAGAATTACTGCATTTAACTGGGTCGTATATTAGTTTATTCTTTTATTTTTTGAATATATTCGAAGAAAATATAAAAGTACTTCGATTTTGTCTAAGAATTACTGCATTTAACTGGGTCGTATATTAGTTTATTCTTTTATTTTTTGATTATATTCGAAGAAAATATAAAAGTACTTCGATTTTGTCTAAGAATTACGGCATTTAACTGGGTCGTATATTAGTTTATTCTTTTATTTTTTGAATATATTCGAAGAAAATATAAAAACTTCGATTTTGTCTAAGAATTACGGCATTTAACTGGGTCGTATATTAGTTTATTCTTTTATTTTTTGAATATATTCGAAGAAAATATAAAAGTACTTCGATTTTGTCTAAGAATTACGGCATTTAACTGGGTCGTATATTAGTTTATTCTTTTATTTTTTGAATATATTCGAAGAAAATATAAAAGTACTTCGATTTTGTCTAAGAATTACGGCATTTAACTGGGTCGTATATTAGTTTATTCTTTTATTTTTTGAATATATTCGAAGAAAATATAAAAGTACTTCGATTTTGTCTAAGAATTACGGCATTTAACTGGGTCGTATATTAGTTTATTCTTTTATTTTTTGAATATATTCGAAGAAAATATAAAAGTACTTCGATTTTGTCTAAGAATTACGGTCGTATATTAGTTTATTCTGAATATAATATAATATAAAAATATAATTTTTTTGAATATAATCGAAGGAAATATAAGAGTACTTCGATTTTGTCTGAGAATTAAGGCATTTAACTGGGTCGTATATTAGTTTATTCTTTTATTTTTTGAATATATTCGAAGAAAATATAAAAGTACTTCGATTTTGTCTAAGAATTACGGCATTTAACTGGGTCGTATATTAGTTTATTCTTTTATTTTTTGAATATATTCGAAGAAAATATTACGGCATTGTCTAAGATACTTCGATTTTGTCTAAGAATTACGGCATTTAACTTGGTCGTATATTAGGTTATTCTTTTATTTTTTGAATATATTCGAAGAAAATATAAAAGTACTTCGATTTTGTCTAAGAATTACGGCATTTAACTTGGTCGTATATTAGGTTATTCTTTTATTTTTTGAATATATTCGAAGAAAATATAAAAGTACTTCGATTTTGTCTAAGAATTACGGCATTTAACTTGGTCGTATATTAGGTTATTCTTTTATTTTTTGAATATATTCGAAGAAAATATAAAAGTACTTCGATTTTGTCTAAGAATTACGGCATTTAACTTGGTCGTATATTAGGTTATTCTTTTATTTTTTGAATATATTCGAAGAAAATATAAAAGTACTTCGATTTTGTCTAAGAATTACGGCATTTCACTGGGTCGTATATTAGTTTATATTTTATTTTTTGAATATATTCAAAAAATAAAAGAATAGACTAATATACGACCCAGTTAAATGCCGTAATTCTTAGACAAAATCGAAGTACTTTTATATTTTCTTCGAATATATTCAAAAAATAAAAGAATAGACTAATATACGACCCAGTTAAATGCCGTAATTCTTAGACAAAATCGAAGTACTTTTATATTTTCTTCGAATATATTCAAAAAATAAAAGAATAAACTAATATACGACCCAGTTAAATGCCGTAATTCTTAGACAAAATCGAAGTACTTTTATATTTTCTTCGAATATATTCAAAAAATAAAAGAATAGACTAATATACGACCCAGTGAAATGCCGTAATTTTTAGACAAAATCGAAGTACTTTTATATTTTCTTCGAATATATTCAAAAAATAAAAGAATAAACTAATATACGACCCAGTTAAATGCCGTAATTCTTAGACAAAATCGAAGTACTTTTATATTTTCTTCGAATATATTCAAAAAATAAAAGAATAGACTAATATACGACCCAGTTAAATGCCGTAATTCTTAGACAAAATCGAAGTACTTTTATATTTTCTTCGAATATATTCAAAAAATAAAAGAATAGACTAATATACGACCCAGTGAAATGCCGTAATTCTTAGACAAAATCGAAGTACTTTTATATTTTCTTCGAATATATTCAAAAAATAAAATATAAACTAATATACGACCCAGTGAAATGCCGTAATTCTTAGACAAAATCGAAGTACTTTTATATTTTCTTCGAATATATTCAAAAAATGAAAGAATAGACTAATATACGACCCAGTTAAATGCCGTAATTCTTAGACAAAATCGAAGTACTTTTATATTTTCTTCGAATATATTCAACAAATAAAAGAATAAACTAATATACGACCCAGTTAAATGCCGTAATTCTTAGACAAAATCGAAGTTTTTATATTTTCTTCGAATATAAAAAAAAATGAAAGAATAGAATATAATAGAATATATTCGGCATCTTGCAAAGAGCCTACATTTGGAGTTCGAATTTAGACCTATTACTGGTATTCGGCATCTTGCAAAGAGCCTACATTTGGAGTTCGAATTTAGACCTATTACTGGTATTCGGCATCTTGCAAAGAGCCTACATTTGGAGTTCGAATTTAGACCTATTACTGGTATTCGGCATCTTGCAAAGAGCCTACATTTGGAGTTCGAATTTAGACCTATTACTGGTATTCGGCATCTTGCAAAGAGCCTACATTTGGAGTTCGAATTTAGACCTATTACTGGTATTCGGCATCTTGCAAAGAGCCTACATTTGGAGTTCGAATTTAGACCTATTACTGGTATTCGGCATCTTGCAAAGAGCCTACATTTGGAGTTCGAATTTAGACCTATTACTGGTATTCGGCATCTTGCAAAGAGCCTACATTTGGAGTTCGAATTTAGACCTATTACTGGTATTCGGCATCTTGCAAAGAGCCTACATTTGGAGTTCGAATTTAGACCTATTACTGGTATTCGGCATCTTGCAAAGAGCCTACATTTGGAGTTCGAATTTAGACCTATTACTGGTATTCGGCATCTTGCAAAGAGCCTACATTTGGAGTTCGAATTTAGACCTATTACTGGTATTCGGCATCTTGCAAAGAGCCTACATTTGGAGTTCGAATTTAGACCTATTACTGGTATTCGGCATCTTGCAAAGAGCCTACATTTGGAGTTCGAATTTAGACCTATTACTGGTATTCGGCATCTTGCAAAGAGCCTACATTTGGAGTTCGAATTTAGACCTATTACTGGTATTCGGCATCTTGCAAAGAGCCTACATTTGGAGTTCGAATTTAGACCTATTACTGGTATTCGGCATCTTGCAAAGAGCCTACATTTGGAGTTCGAATTTAGACCTATTACTGGTATTCGGCATCTTGCAAAGAGCCTACATTTGGAGTTCGAATTTAGACCTATTACTGGTATTCGGCATCCTGCAAAGAGCCTACATTTGGAGTTCGAATTTAGACCTATTACTGGTATTCGGCATCTTGCAAAGAGCCTACATTTGGAGTTCGAATTTAGACCTATTACTGGTATTCGGCATCTTGCAAAGAGCCTACATTTGGAGTTCGAATTTAGACCTATTACTGGTATTCGGCATCTTGCAAAGAGCCTACATTTGGAGTTCGAATTTAGACCTATTACTGGTATTCGGCATCTTGCAAAGAGCCTACATTTGGAGTTCGAATTTAGACCTATTACTGGTATTCGGCATCTTGCAAAGAGCCTACATTTGGAGTTCGAATTTAGACCTATTACTGGTATTCGGCATCTTGCAAAGAGCCTACATTTGGAGTTCGAATTTGGACCTATTACTGGTATTCGGCATCTTGCAAAGAGCCTACATTTGGAGTTCGAATTTAGACCTATTACTGGTATTCGGCATCTTGCAAAGAGCCTACATTTGGAGTTCGAATTTAGACCTATTACTGGTATTCGGCATCTTGCAAAGAGCCTACATTTGGAGTTCGAATTTAGACCTATTACTGGTATTCGGCATCTTGCAAAGAGCCTACATTTGGAGTTCGAATTTAGACCTATTACTGGTATTCGGCATCTTGCAAAGAGCCTACATTTGGAGTTCGAATTTAGACCTATTACTGGTATTCGGCATCTTGCAAAGAGCCTACATTTGGAGTTCGAATTTAGACCTATTACTGGTATTCGGCATCTTGCAAAGAGCCTACATTTGGAGTTCGAATTTAGACCTATTACTGGTATTCGGCATCCTGCAAAGAGCCTACATTTGGAGTTCGAATTTAGACCTATTACTGGTATTCGGCATCTTGCAAAGAGCCTACATTTGGAGTTCGAATTTAGACCTATTACTGGTATTCGGCATCTTGCAAAGAGCCTACATTTGGAGTTCGAATTTAGACCTATTACTGGTATTCGGCATCTTGCAAAGAGCCTACATTTGGAGTTCGAATTTAGACCTATTACTGGTATTCGGCATCCTGCAAAGAGCCTACATTTGGAGTTCGAATTTAGACCTATTACTGGTATTCGGCATCTTGCAAAGAGCCTACATTTGGAGGTCGAATTTAGACCTATTACTGGTATTCGGCATCTTGCAAAGAGCCTACATTTGGAGGTCGAATTTAGACCTATTACTGGTATTCGGCATCCTGCAAAGAGCCTACATTTGGAATTCGAATTTAGACCTATTACTGGTATTCGGCATCCTGCAAAGAGCCTACATTTGGAGGTCGAATTTAGACCTATTACTGGTATTCTGCATCTTGCAAAGAGCCTACATTTGGAGTTCGAATTTAGACCTATTACTGGTATTCGGCATCCTGCAAAGAGCAGTACTTTTATATTCGAAGTACTTTTATATTTTTCGAAGTACTTTTATATTTTCTTCGAATATATTCAAAAAATAAAAGAATAAACTAATATACGACCCAGTTAAATGCCGTAATTCTTAGACAAAATCGAAGTACTTTTATATTTTCTTCGAATATATTCAAAAAATAAAAGAATAAACTAATATACGACCCAGTTAAATGCCGTAATTCTTAGACAAAATCGAAGTACTTTTATATTTTCTTCGAATATATTCAAAAAATAAAAGAATAAACTAATATACGACCCAGTTAAATGCCGTAATTCTTAGACAAAATCGAAGTACTTTTATATTTTCTTCGAATATATTCAAAAAATAAAAGAATAAACTAATATACGACCCAGTTAAATGCCGTAATTCTTAGACAAAATCGAAGTACTTTTATATTTTCTTCGAATATATTCAAAAAATAAAAGAATAAACTAATATACGACCCAGTTAAATGCCGTAATTCTTAGACAAAATCGAAGTACTTTTATATTTTCTTCGAATATATTCAAAAAATAAAAGAATAAACTAATATACGACCCAGTTAAATGCCGTAATTCTTAGACAAAATCGAAGTACTTTTATATTTTCTTCGAATATATTCAAAAAATAAAAGAATAAACTAATATACGACCCAGTTAAATGCCGTAATTCTTAGACAAAATCGAAGTACCTTTATATTTTCTTCGAATATATTCAAAAAATAAAATATAAACTAATATACGACCCAGTGAAATGCCGTAATTCTTAGACAAAATCGAAGTACTTTTATATTTTCTTCGAATATATTCAAAAAATGAAAGAATAGACTAATATACGACCCAGTTAAATGCCGTAATTCTTAGACAAAATCAAAGTACTTTTATATTTTCACTACTATATTACCCCTATTAATTTATTGATTAGTTAGAACAAGAGAGCTCTGAAGAGACTGCCTATTGGGTGAGAGAAGTCAGAGAAAAAATTTTTTTCTCTCCCCAAATGGGCAGTCTCTTCAGAGCTGTCCTGTTCTAACTAATCAATAATTTCAAATTGTCCCCCAATCCTATTGATACCCCCCCCCCTCCCCCATCTACCGTAGACAAAACCAAAACCTTTCAGGACGTTCCGCGGCGCAGAACAGTTGAGTGCCAAACATTTTCAGGGACGGTTGGATGCCCGATTAAAATTTTTTCATAGTTTAGCAATATCGTTTAGCAATATCGATTTTGAGTTATTTGTGTACTTATTTTATTTATTTTAATTTATAAAATTTTGTTTTTAGGGTAATTAAACCTAATTTTTGGAAACTAAAGTCTTTAGATAAATATTGAAGACGACTTTAATAAATAAAATTAAATATTGATGGCGATTCATATCGTGAAGATGAAGAAGGATTTCCTGTTTTTATAAAACAATTCCAGGTTAAATTCTTGAATTCTTTAGTTGATACTAAATAAATAGTAATCCTGCAATCCTATGATTTATAGGGGGTAACTTATGATTTTTTAATAGCAATCCTTTAATTCATATATTTATAGTGGCTAACTTTTGATCTTAGCCTATTTTTTATATTTAAGGATTTATCCAAATTTTAAAAAATTTTTTTCTTAAGGGTATGGGTCTGTCTGGAGCAGAAAATACAACAACAACAAACACCCTTTTATTGGAACATTTGCGTTCACAACATGGCGATTTGGCAGAATCTTTGTTTCTTACAAATGATGCTGTTGCTACATGTTTTGAAAAAAGTTAAAAAAAATTTTTTTGGTTTAAAAATTTTGACATAATGTATTTTAGGTGGTATTGTTCTAATTGCCGGTACTGGTTCTGCTTGTCGTCTTTTGAAGGTATCAAAAAATTTTTTAATTATTTTTGAATAATTTTCTCTTTATAGTCTGATGGTAGTGTGCATGGAGGTGATTAAAACTTTCTCTTAGATTTTCAATTTTTTTTAAAGTTGGTGGTTGGGGACATTTGATAGATGATGAAGGCGGTGTTTTTGGATTAGCATGAGGTTTGGAATTAAAATTTTTTTATTTCTTTTACTGGATATCATTGATGTCCCGGGTAACCCAAAACCTAGATTTTTTCATTACGAAAAAGTTGACAAAATCTGACTCAACTTTTTCTTTCTTAATTCCGCTAACTGACCTGATCCGAAACCCGGACTTTTTTCTACCGGAAAAGCGATCCGAAGAAAACTTACCAAAACCCAACCCGATTTTTCTCAACACGGATATCACATCTATGCTTTATATTCTGAAAATTTTAATTTTCTTTTTTATAGCAATTTGTTATATTTTCTGTTTTGATGATGGAATGCTTGAAAATTCCTTTTTAAACAATTCTATGATTGACGAGATTGAAGATGTTCCAGATATCCAAACTGAAAGAGCATTTACTTAAACATTTTCAAATTAAAACAAAAGAGGAATTGATGAATATTTTGTATGGACCAAACTTTAAAAAATCTTATATTTCTTTTTTTACAAAATTTCTGGCTGATGTACGAGGTTTTTTCTTTTCATTTTTTTTGGGTGGAGCCTGGGTCCTTTTGAAATTTTTTTGGCATTTGTGAATTATTTTTTGCATATCGGGTTTTGACATATGCCACTGACATCTGATACTACTAGTGTGAAGGGAACATCCCCATTCCACCATAGATTATGTGCTTCTAACACCTAGATATCTGGGAATATGGGGTAAATTATAGTTGATAAATTAGGAGTCAAATCTATGCCAAGTTAAGAAGAATACGAAAAAAATTTTTAATCAAAAAAGGAAAAATTCTTCGACGTCAAATGTTGGCCGGACAAAAAGCTGCTGTAGAAGAACAAAAACCCAAATCTCCAACAAAAATACTTCCCAAAAAAGAAGAAAAACAGAAAGAAGAAAAGAAAACATTAAAAAGGCAACCTAGTGGTGCTGCAGCAGAATTAGCTAAACAACATATTCCTGCAAAATTGGCATTTTTCTCCTCTGTATGTTTATTTGAAGAATCGGGGCTTTTATTTTCGAATTTTAAGATTTTCAGGGATCCAGAAATCGTTTTTGGAGGAAAAATCGTTTACCGACACAATGTACACAAATAAATATTGGTAATTAAATTTATGGAAATTAATTTCAATAAATAAATTGGGAGTAAATACTACAAGAAATTAAATATTCAAATAGATAATTAAGTTTCTGAATAAGTAATTAAATAAATCTGAACGGGGCTAGATCCATTTCTCTTTCAGCTAATGAAGGTTATTAGGAGCGAACCAATTTATTTCCAAAAAAATTTATTTAAACAGGTTTTTATCACCCCTCCAAATACTCAATGTTGTCAATGTGTTGATTTAAATAGAAATTTTGATTGGTTTTTTGGACAAGTTGGTTTTTCGTAATTTATTTAAAAAATTTTATTTTAAAGTTGTTCTCAACTATTAATGTATCCATTTGGCCATTCATTACGTACATATCCACAAGATGTAAATTTATTTTTTAAAAATTAATTTAAAATTAAATTAAAAGGTACAATAATAAAGTAGTGTAGCAGTATGGACTGCTTAAGCATTGCAATCAACTTATGGACCTAAATGTACAGTTGGAACTGGTGCTGATACTTTGTCCGTATTTATAAAGAACTTTTAGTATTTTTATAAAATAATTGAAGGAAAATATTAAGTAGATAAAAAATTGAATCCTTTGCAGTTTATCCGGCATCAGGTGACAGCGAGACTGGGAAAAGGCAGAATGGGCGTTAAATTCTTTTTTTGGTTGAACTGTGACCCGAAGACTGTTTATGATGGAAATTAGGTATTTATTTGGAGGGAAAGAATTTAGGAATATTTAACCAAATAATCACTTGGAAAGAAAACACGCAAATAAATAAGCATTTTATTACAACTAAAGGAATTTGCCAACAATATTTTCATTCAAACATAAAACCTTTTCCATATATATAAACACATTATTCTAACTATAAAATTTAATTATATCAACAACCTAGCCAATTTAAATTAATTTATTTTTTAGTAAGTATGGTCGGAAAAAAAAGAACAGCTACTGATTCAAATTACCAGCCTCAAACACGAAGGCGAATAGACTCGCCAGTAGCAAATAATAATAATCAACATCAGCAACAGCAAACTGGGATTCCGGTAGCAAATAATAATAATCAACCTCAACAACAACAAAATGTGATTCCTCCAGATGTGTTGGCGCAGGTAAAACATTTTTTAATTAAATTTTTATAAAAAAAATAAAATTTATCAGTTTTTTAAAAATTTTTTATGAATATTCATATTAGTAAAAGCTTTTTTTAATAAAAAATTTAGATCATGGAGAAAGGGCGTCAACGCTCATGCTCAAACAAGCCTGAAAATTTCAGTCTAGTTCCACAGCTCGACAATGTTACGCGATGTACTTCAACAAATTTGCTTTTGTTAGATTGGAAAAAGGATCATGTTTTTGAGTAATAAAAAATTATTGTCGTAAATTCTCTATAAACTTACTTCTCTAATCTATTACAAAGTCTTTCTTCAATCCTAAATTTGTAATTTTTCTGAAACCTGACAATTAAGTTTATTAGAGAATTTACAGTTTTTATTTAAAAATGGAATTTTTCATATTAAAAATATTTAAAATTATAAATTAAATTTAAAAAATTTTAATAAAATTTTAATATTAGTGAACTCATTGGATTTGTTGTTTTCTGTAAACGTGCACCTACTCCCCGTAATTTATGGGACCGTTGTGATGTGATAATTCAGCTCGGCAGAGAGGGTGAAACTGAACGCCTGAACGTATTTTCTTGGAAAAAAATGCAGAAAAATTGGAAGGAGCTACATTGAATAGCGTAAGTTATCAATATTATTCTAAAAATTTCTAAAAAAAAATTTTCAATATTAAAATTGAATTTGAAAATTATTTTTTATAAAATTCAATTTTAGCTTGTCTCGATTAAAAACTTAATGGTTGTTCCCGAGTCGCCAAACAGATCAGAATGGTCTGGAACTATCGAATATAAACTTAAATTTGTAAATGGGTCAACTTTGAAAATATTACAACAACAAAATAACCAAATTCAGCCTTTTTTAAATAATCAACAACGCGGAATTTGTATTGACCCTACCCCATCAAGTTTACAACAACAGCAACAACCTTGCACTTCGGCTGAAGCTTTGCGTTATGGTGGTCCTCCTCCTTTACGTGGACAATTTACGGATGATGAGGATGATGATGAAGATAATTTAACGGTAAATTGAAAAAAAAGTAAAAAGAATACATCTATTAAAACAAATTTTTCAAAAAAACATAATTCGTATCACTTAATAAAAGATATATCTTTTTAATTAAAAATTAAATAAATTTTAATATCAATTAATTACTTATGACTATATAGAATTAAATTTAATTAATCTGCATTTATACATGTTTTTTACATTAAAGTCAATAAAATTGTATTTTTAATTATTAATAAAAATGAATAAAAAATTTTTTAAAAATTATAAAAATTTTTTGTTTTTATTTAACTAACATTTATATTAGTTCACATTAAATAAAATTAGGTTTTTTCTCAATCAAATAAAAAAAATTTTTTAAATAAAATATGTTTTTAAAATTAACAAAAATTTTGGAAACTGAAAAAAAACTAGTGATAGGAAATGTTGAAATTTGTTTTAATAGTTGTATATTTCAGTATAAAAAATCCATAAAAAATACTATTAAGCAAATCCGTGCATTAGCCGCTGTCATTAATTCTTGTCCAATACCTCCGACTTTACAAGTGAAAAACATTCAAATATTTAATTTAAATAATTAAAAAGTTAAATTTTAATTTAGCAATTGGTTCCCTGCGATGCTACTGCACAAGTCGAGTTTAATCAAATGTTTAATACACAAGTATCTATAAAAATAAATTTTTTCGTAAAAACAAAATTATTTTCAGGAGACTTTTTCATGTGGTGATCGAATAAATGAACAAAATTCAAATTCACAAACTTTTGTAAATTTTTAAATAAATTTAATCATTAAAATTTTTATATTTTATTTACTCAGGTCTCTCAAGCGCCTGGTTCATCAAATGCATGTGGTGAAAATACAGAAACACAAACTCATGTATGTTTGTTATCTTAAAGTTATAAGATGTAGTTAGCTTAGAAAACGAGTCTCCTCTATCCTAAATTATAGAATTCGACTATCGGCCGTACTTCTCCGGCTACACAAAATGATGTTTTTGATTCTAATTGGGAAAGATCTTTTGGGTTTCATCCTCCTGGGCCCGTACTATAAGAACGAGTCGTAGATTTGCTACTATAAGAATCTGGTCATTTGCACTGGTCATCTAACCCATACCGAGCGGTAATTTGGTACTATATGAGGCTTGGTATTTTTTCTTCTTGCTTACCACGAACCAAGTTCTTATAGTACCGACTAAAAATGGAAAATTATTTAATGTATCTTGACTTGAAAATACAAAAACAAAATAAAGGATGCTCATCTGACTAATAGAAAAAAGTAAAAACTGAATGAATTTTTATGGTTTCTCTTTGATTGCCACACCTACTATTGTTGAATAATGAAAATAAAAATGTAAATTTGGTTTTTAAAAAAGGCCGGAAGAAAATGATTTCTTCATATTCACCTATTCGTGAATATGAAGAAATTGATAAAGAGTTGCCATCAAGAAGTCAAACTGAGGCAGCAAAGAAAAGAGAAGCCGCCCAACGACGAGATACTATTGCATCTCGTTTCGATTATTAAGAAAATCGTAAAAAACAAACTACTTTTTGAATTGTTATTAAATTCACAGTTAATAAAAATTCTGAAATTTTTATTAGAATTTTAAATAACCTCCTTCTTACACTACCACCCATTTAAACTCTAAAATTGGCTGAAAAAAGGGGTACCTCGCGGTTTCCCTCATAACTCAAAAAATAACTATCCAAAAATTCTGGAAATTTTATAGGTGATTGTAGACATGCTAGAGAATATAAATTTAAATTTTTGTAATTTTACTAATTTTTTGTATCGAGTTATAGACTTCGAAATTCTTGCAAACCATGCGAAGAGCAGGGTCTGAGATTTACCACTCGGTAGGGGTTAAATGACCAAAAAGTGCTTTTCATATAGTACTGGTTAACCAATGGGCAAATGACCTGGTTAAATGACCAGGTCATTTGACCAAAAACCAGAGGTTTTTCTTATAGTAGCAAAGGTACCTCTGGTAACCGGTTAAATGACCACAAACCACGTTCTTATAGTACGGGCCCTGGTGGTTTAACCTTATGTGAAAGAAATTCTTTGCTTATTTCACGTGTAAAACTCCCATCAACATATAACCCAGAGGAAGATCAGGAAACCTGTCCCATATGCATTGAGGGTTTTTTACCTGGTCAAAGTGTAATTTTTTTACCTTGCTGCCATAAGATCCACAAAGCCTGTTTTTGGAAGTTATCTAAAGATTATAGATGTTGTTCTATATGCAAAATGGATATGTCTAAAGGAATTCACTATAGGAATTAGTTTTTTAATTGGGTGTCTTGTTGTCCAAATATAAAATTCATAATATAAAACTAAGACAATATAATATAAAATTTGGATTTGGAAATTTTTTTGGAAGAAAATTTATATTTGGACAACATTTCCCAACTAAAAATTTATAAATTTAATTCCCAATGTAAACCCACATTAAAAAATCTTTTATTGCCTTTAAATACACGTAATTTTATTTCCCTGCCTTTTTAAATAATTTTATATGTTTGCCTTTCGAAATTATTTTTATTAATAATCATCAATTCACTAATTATTTTTTTAAGGATTTTTTTTTAAATTAGTGAATTGATATATTATTCTTATTATAATATGTATTTCTTTTGCCTTAAATAAATTTTTATAATTTTTTAAACAAAGTAGGGAGCAAGAAATTAGAGTAACAGATTCTAGTAAGTAGTAAGTCCTCGTTTTAGTTTTGTCGTTCCCAAATTATTGCGTAGTTAAATAAATACCATCTTCCTTAAATAAAGATATTAGATCTTGTCCTGATATACTTTTACCCCATTTTCAGTTATTTTATAAATAAACTATTAGTTTAAATTTAGATTGAAAACATGAGAAACTACTTTGTTATTGAAAGAATAGAGCCATTCGCCTCCCAATCACGCAACACGCGTGGGGAAATCGCCCACATCAGATTTAATAATTTGGCCGATCATCCCCGACCAGATTTGGCTCTAACAACACTTATTGAACAGCTTTTGGATCGGGTGCTCACCGGAAGACCAGCTCCTCTCCGTGTTGGTCTTCAGGTGCAGCCACCAAACTTCCATCACCCGTTTACCGTGCCACTTCGTCCAGTCGAACAAAATAATGCTGCAGCATTAGCCGCTGCTATTGAGAGATTGAACGAAATATCCCAGGCCGGGATAGACCTTCTCTCTGGGACTACAACAACAAAAGTTGTAGCTGTATGGCCTTTGACTGGTCAACGCACTAATAATCCTTCAGCACATTCTGGTAGGTTCATACTAGTCTTACATTTTTTTAAAATAAATGTAAGGCAGTCATGTTCCTACAGGTAGTTGCGATCTTGACCAAGAACATGCAGTGTCTTCTCGATGTCGTTCAATTGTGCGCGTCCGCAATCCAAACGACCGTTACTGTCTTGCTCGAGCAGTAGTGATTGGACTTACAAAAATTACCCTTGTTGATCAAGGCGATGCTACTAATGGACCAGCTCATTTTAGAACTTTTTGTCAACAACAAGAACAACATTTAATATTTGTAAACTATTTAATGAATATATCTGGACTTTCAAATTTATTACAAGTATTATTTGAGTAATTTCTTATTTATTTTTTATAGGAATATTCGCTTGAACATGTAGAGATTCTCCAACGATGGTTGAATCAATATTATGGAGAAGGTCATATACGTATTGTTGTTTTTCAAAAAGAGCAGCAGTACCGTATTGTGTTTAAGGGAGATGGAAGAGCAGCTCGTTATAATTTATGTCTGCTCTTGGAAAATCGCCACTACAACTACATTGGTCGCCCTGAACAACTTTTGGGAGTCAAGCGATATTGTATTGACTGCGAACGTTCTGTAACGCGATGGTCACATTGGGCCGGTTGTAGTGTTGTGTGTCGATTTTGTATGCGCACAGGTCCAGACTTTCCATGTCAGGTATACTTTTAAAACTTTTTAATCATATCTGATATTTATTAGGAAGAGGGAAGAATTCCATGCCAAAACTGCGGCTTCGTGTTTCCGCGACGTTCTTGTTATGATTATCATCTAATCAACTCTGCTCCAAACGAAATGATTAGACGTGATGCGCGCACATTTACATCCATTTGCCAAATGAGGCGCATCTGTCCTAATTGTCACCATATTATTCTAGCTCAACAACACCACGATTGCCAACAGCAACGGGACCGACCTCAAATAATTTGTAAAATATGTAACGGTCCTCACACGGAGGAACAACCATGCTTTATTCAGCCATTAAAAGCCGAAGAGGATGAGGAAGAAAATATTACTGAAAATAATAATGAACAACAGCCACACCAGCAACAACAGCAACAAAGAGCAAGAAAACATCGACGTCCAATTCGTCTTTGTTTTTTTGACGCTGAAACCAGTCAGGATGACCCCGTTCAAATAAGCCAAAATATCAATGGCTATAGGCATGTACCTCTTTTGATTATTGCAGAGGTTAACACTTAAATTAATCAAAATATAACTTGCTTATAGGTTATCTGCGAAGCTTGTATACGTGCTGGTATTAGTATTGAGGATGTTGGACAACGTGCTCAAGGCTGTTTCTGTGGGAAACCCAGAGGAGAACAATGGCGTAATTGGTGTTCCCCACCCTTCAAAAATGCTCCAGGCGACAACACCGCCTTTCCAAATAACATCACGTTCAATCATCGGCGGATGTTTTTCCATTCGTTCGACAACGCTGAACATAATCCAGTGGACCAATTCTTAGACTACCTTCTTAATCACGGTTCACAAAATATGCTGACAATCTGCATAGCTCATAACGGAGGAAAATATGATTTTCATTTGTTATTAGAAGCTCTCCATAGGCGTAGTCACCCGCCAACAAGATTATGTACAACCGGACTCAAAATCTATTCTATGAGTCTAGGAGGATATCATCAGAGAAAAGTGCTTTTCAAAGACTCTCTAAATTATTTCTTTTGTGAGCTTGACGCACTTACAAAGGTTTTTGCTCTGCCCGAGGATTTGGCTACTTCAAAGCCATTTTTCCCTTATCTATTTATTCAAAGACAACATTTACATCAGAGGATAAGAGGGCTTCCTGCAATTCAATACTACCAACCTGAATATAAAAAGGCTGAAAAGAGGGAAAAGCTCATTGAGTGGTATGTTCAACAAACATCAGTGCGAACAACAAACTTTCAGCTTCGTGAACAATTAATTCAGTATTGTGCAAATGATGTAGCGATTCTTCGCGAAAGTGTACTCCGATTTCGACAACTTATAGGAGAAAACACAAAGAATCTCGACCCTTTTTTGTCGGTATCAACGGCAGCAGGACTCGCTTTAACAACAATGCGTCGCTGCTTTTTACCAGAGAATTGGATTGTTCACTCGCCTGAAGGAGGTTATTTAAGAGGACGCCGAGCTTCAGCCGAATCGCAGCGATACATCCGCTTTTTTGAACTACAACATCCAGAGTCTGCAGGTCAAATTCAACATGCACAATGGGCAATTGGAGAAGCTCATGTTGAAGACTGCGGTTATAGACTCGATGGACTATGGCAAAGATCGCCTCCACTTCGCCCTTTGGCTATTGAATATATGGGATGTTACTATCACGGTATAAACTTTTTATTTTAAAAAACTCCTCAATATTATTTAAAATTTTAAGGTTGTCCCGATTGCTTCCCAATACGTAACCAAATCCTAGCAGCTGGCCGTACAGCCGAGGAGCTTTTTGAGAGAACCCAACAACGCCTATGGGAATTGGAGCATCAACATGGATATCAACTTCATGTAGTCTGGGGACATGAAATCAAAGAAAAATTAAGAAATAACACACAATTACGAAGGAAATGGCTCGAAATTGATTGTGTACGGCCAATGGATCCCAGAGAAGATTGCCTTAGAGGAGGAAGGACAGAACCCTTCAAACTTCATCACTTATGTGCTGAAGATGAGGAAATCCTCTACATTGACATTGTAAACTTATATCTAAATTTAAAGGTATTATAAAACTTAAGGTAAGTCTCTACCCTTATGTAATGAAGGCAAAATCTTTTCCTATTGGCCATCCAAATGTACTGACTCGCGACACGTTACTTCTCCCACCAAGCAACCCTTTGCCTTGGACAACTCCGGAGCATAACATCTATAAGGGGTTACTTCTTGTTCGGGTTCAACCTCCGAACTTTATGAATGGAAATCTTCCACCTGTTCTTCCATACAGAACTCATGATGGACGGCTAACATTCCCCCTTTGTGCAAAATGTGCCGATAATAGACAACAACGACCTTGCACTCATGGAGAACGTGAACGTTCCTGGCTAACTGGCTATACTCACGTAGAGCTTAATTATGCCTTGGAACGTGGGTATAAAGTCGTCGACATTTATGAGGTAACAATATAATAATCATAACTATAACTTAATTTGATATTTAGGTTTGGAATTATGAAAAATGGGATCCGAATCTATTTCGATCCTATGTCAACACATTCATTGGATTGAAACAACAGGCCAGTGGTTGGCCAGATGGTTGTGCCTCGGAGTTGGACCGAGCTGAATACCTAGCTGAGTTTGAGCGAGTTGAAGGGATCTTCCTTAACCCGGAGAAGATTGAAACAAATCCAGGATTGCGTATGATTGCGGTGATTTAATTAAAAAATATTGAAAAAAATTAAATTTTTAGAAATTATTAGCAAACTCGCTCTGGGGAAAACTGGCGCAACGAGTTTGTGGAACTGAGGTGCGATATGCCAAAACACCGACAGAGTTCCATCAATTGTTAGAAGATCCAACAATTGAAATGCTCGACTTTGATCACGTCAGTGAGCATTTGGACCGTTGTGTTGTAAGGAAGAAGCCGGAATTTGCCAAAGCACCAAATACCAACTGCCTTCCAGTAGCAGCGTTCGTCACTTCATATGCTCGACTCCATCTATATGAGTATATTGAACAAGTAAATCAAATTGGTGGCGTTCTCCTGTACTGCGATACTGATTCCATCATCTATGTCGCACAGCGTAATGGTCAGCGTGTACTTGAAGGTGAATATCTTGGTCAAATGAAGCGTGAAATTCCATCACGCCGAATTCTGGAATTTATTGCTGGGGGGCCTAAAAATTATGGCTACCGACATGTCGACGCAAGTACAGGCTTGGATGAGAGAGCAGAGCTTAAGATCCGCTCATTCCCGCTCTCTTATGCTACTCATCAGCTCCTAAACTTCAACACTATGAAACAACTTGTGTTGAATCAATTCAATATTGATGGGGCAGTGTGAGTTTATAAACCAATTTAAAGAAAATAAAAATATATATATTCAGTGATGATACGATTGCCGATGATGTCTTTTTCGTTGGTAATTCAATTGGTGTGCAATTTCCGCAAATTGGAAGAACTCGTCGGTCTCAGCTTTACACCCATCTGGCCCGGAAGGAATACAGGCCGTGTAATGAGAAAGGCAGAATTATGCCTGGAATGGAAACCCTTCCTTTTGGACATAGAAATAATAATTTGGTTATTTAAATTATTTATCTTTTTAAAAATATATTATTTAAAGATATCGGCAGGACAAAGGCCTCAACAGAAACGACCAATTACATCGACAACACCACCACCAACTACAATTGATTTAAATTTACAAGATTTACCTGGATCCTCAGGTTGGACAGAAACTGATTATAGAAATAGATATTGTTCTTAATTATATTTTTATTAAAATTTGTTTGTTCTGTATATATCTCTTTGAAATAAAAAAAAAATTATTTACGTGGAAATTGTCTAATCTTAAGTAAAATATCATTGTTAAAAACATTTTTCATTTCATGAATAGATTTTATTCCGGTTAGTATGACACGTCCTGAGATGTAACATAGGCATGACGCTTCTCCATTTCGTTCTTCCATTTTTATTTTGAAACGGAGCGCAGGAAAAATTGTTGGGTCGTAATTGGCTTTGATATTTTGTTGTCGAAGTTGTTTAAATAAAAGCTCAATTCCTAGTTTGTGTTCATGTTTGTAGGCTCCGACAATATTCGTAACCAAAAGATTATTAATTCCAATTTTCTGGAAATTTCCTGCCGCAGTATTGGAAGCTCTAATACTTTTGACAACTCTCCATGCTGTTTCATTTGCTAGTTCTGGAGTAGGAACGCCTGTTAAAACTACTTTTCCTGATTTAAATATTAGTGCTGCCGTCGTTTTATTTCCTTTGTGCCTTAATCGCATAATTATCGAATGAAATCTTCTAGGATTATATTCAGTATTAATTCCAAATCTTGCAAGCTTTAAATAATTTTCGGGGGAGAATTTAACATTATCCTTAAAGAGCTTGAATACAGCAGTACAATTATGGATTTGCATAATATTTACTTGCTAAAAATAAAGACAATTTAATTGTGAATTGAAAAATAAAACAATTTATATTTGGATTATAACTTTTTATTTATCTAATTACATCCTCCTTTCATCTTGTTTTTGATTACACAAAGGACTTCAAGAGGGTAAAATGATCGATGATGTCCTCCACCAAACTCAATAATACATGGGAGGTAAGGATGGCAAAGTTTGAAATTATGCTTTACATAATAATATCCGCGAACCTAAAATAAAGAAACGATATTATTCTTTTGAATAAAAACTTACGGTTATGCCCAAATAACCACTCATTGCTGGAACAATACTTGCTGATTGCACTGTAAGATCATGACAATGTACTAAAAAGTTGCGACACGCGGGTTTGAGATGGGATGTTCTTAGCTGGACACTTTGACGTAGATGCTCAACAATTTGACGACGAGCATCAAGATTATGGAATAATACATGAAGTTCCTTGAACGAACAATTTTGCAGTTGGCAAAGATATTCAATTAATGGTATAGGCATATGTGTTTTTAAACTTATTGATGTTGTTGTCTTTTTAAGTTGCATATCTTCATTTTTCTTTGCTGGCGGGGGTGGTGTAGGTTCACGAAAAGGGTTTTCTGGTTCAGCGGTCCAATCCAGAGGTTTATCGTCTTGAGTAATTCGAAGGATTTTTTCACTTGTATCTATATTAATTTCATCTTCAATTTGGTCGTCATCCATTTTATCTTCTATTATGTCATCCATTATTGTAAGCAAGCCAAAAGCCGGGGTAATGAGATCTACACCTTTCTAAAATTTAAATTTTAAAAATTTAATTATTTAATTTAATCTACCTTTTCCTTCTCTTCAACTTCGTCTACCGTTTCTTCAACCACTATTAATGCTGGTTGATCCGTTTGAGATTCGCTTGATGTATTTTGTTGTTGTTCTGGTTCAGGGTCGTCTTCAATAACCCCCCAGACCATAAGAGTGAGAAGAAATTCCATTACTTTCATTTTGTTAATTTAGCAATTCTAAAATCTATATATACTTATTTATAAAAATTAAATAAAATTTTAGAATGTCAGGATTTGAAAAATTTGATTTAATACATTCACGATTTAAGCACCCTTTTACAATGATTGTATCGGGGAGTACAGGATCTGGTAAATCAGAATGGGTTAAAAAATTTCTGGAAAACTTGTCTGAAATGATTCCAGATGACAATGAGGGAGAATATCAAATTGATTTGGTCCTGTATTGTTATGGGGAGTTAAATAAAAATATTATACGTATGCAGAGAATGGGATTTGTTAATAAAAATAAGACAAGAGTTATAGTTCATAATGGTCTGCCAGTAGGTGGTGAGGAATTTATACGTACAAAGGCCATTCAATCAAATGGAAAAATGTTGCTTGTACTCGATGACTTAATGGTTGGGATGAATCAAAATCTATTAGATACAATATTTACGAAAGGTTCTCATAATTGGAAAATGAGTGTTATATTAATAACACAGCATTTGTTTAGCAAAGAATTAAAAATAGCTCGTAATAATTCACACTATTTGCTGTTAATGCGAAATCCTGCTGGAGCCTTGCAGATAAGAACACTTGCTTCCCATTTGTTTCCTTCACGTACAAAATATTTCTTAGAGGCGTATTCGGATGCTACAAAAGACAATTTTGGATATCTTTTAGTAGATATACATCCTAGCACACCTGAATTGTTAAGACTCAGAACACATATATATCGCGATGATGAGAATAAAACAATAGTTTATATTCCAAAATGAGGAAAAAATTTTATACTAGCGACCTAATACTGCGAAATTTAAATTTTTTGCGTTCGATTTTTGCTTGTTCGAAATCGAATAAAGTATTAAAAAATTTACTAGACAAGGCTTCAGATGAACAATTGTTATGTTTTGTGGAAATTTGTTTTAATTTGTTAAAAGGACGTCTACCTTTTCATAAAAATAGAATTATAACTCTGCAAAAACATGCAAATTTGTTGCGTAAAATAAGTAGATCTAGAAGTGCCCCATCTACCAAAATTTTATTGCAAAAAGGAAATGGAATCCCTCCTGTTGCTGGACTTCTCGCCAGTCTTATTATCCCAATAATTACTGACAAAATTTTAAAATAATATAAATAAAAACTTATTATTGAATTAATTTAGTTATGAAGAATGCAAATAGAATGTTTCTAATCCCCGAAGACATTTATAAAAATGTAATTGGGGGTTTTGATGAAAATAAGGATTTACATTCAAACGGTGATGGGACTGCTATAGGTTTGATAAAGGAACGTTTACAAAATACTAGTGCCAATAAAGAAATATTAGATCCTACAACAAGGGCAATTCGTTATGAACAGGATTTTAAAAGATATAATAAACTTTTAAAAGAAAAGGAGGAAAAACCTATTGATGTTAAATTGAAAAATTTTGAAGAAATAGCTGATGTCGTTTCAAAAAATATTGAACACAAACCTCAATTAGCAATAAATGCTGATCCCATTAAAAAACCACCCCGTAAAGTTGTAGTAAAAAATGAAACTAAATAAAAGATCAGTAGGTAAAGTTGGTATAAGGAGACAATATCCTTTACAAGATATTAAAGTTGAAACTGCTGAAAGTGAGGTGAAAGATAAAAGTGATGAAGAGGAAGATGAATTTTTATCGGCAGATACCGATAATGAGCCTGGTCCAAAAGAACAAGCATTGAAATATATAAGACAACATGCCAATGAATTAGGTGTTTTACCAGATGGAAGGTTAGCGAGAAAAATAGGTAGCAAAGATTCTTTCATTACAAGTAATATAGAAGATCTTGTAAATCATATACTTAAAAATAAGAATAAGCGTAAAAGACCTATTCCAACTGGTTACGACGAATTTATTCGTAGAATAAATAAGCATACAGTTTTACAAAATTTGCTTTTCCCATCGAAATCTACTAATAAACAAGAAGGTGAAGGTGGTTGTTTCAAAAAAGTATTTTCATATAAACCGTCCTTATGGCAGTAACGTTAACTAATAAGAAAATAATAATACTTGATAAGTTATATAAAAATGTTAATTCCTCAACATGTTTTACCTCTCTTGAACCGCTTTTGCTATCAGCTAGGAAAGTTGAAAAAAATATTTCACGACAAGATGTCAAGGACTATCTTTCAAGTCAAAATGTCAATACTCTTCACAGAAGAGTTGTTAGAAAATATAAAAGAATGCCTACATTAGCTCCCGGACTTCATACTGAATGGCAAGCAGATTTGAGTGTTTTTAATCGTATAAGTAAACAGAATCAAGGTTACAAGTATTTATTAGTGTGTATAGATACACTCAGTCGTCAAATATTTGTCGAACCAGTAAAGAGCAAACATAGTGATAATATGATAAATGCATTTAAAAAATTATTTTCTCGTACTAAAGTTGTTCCATGGAAATTATTAACTGATCAAGGACTTGAATTTACTGCTAAACAAGTACAAAAATACTTCAAGTCCTTGGATATGGAACATTTCTCTATGCTTACTTCACCTCTGTGGCATGCGGGGATGGCAGAAAGAGCGAACAGGAGCATTAAAGAAAGATTATATAGGTACTTTACAGAAAATAAAACTTTAAAATGGGTGGATGTCATCCAAAAAATTGTTAACTCAATAAATAACTCATTTAACTCCAGTATAGGTATGCGCCCAACTGATGTCAATTTCAAAAATGCTGAAAAATTAAGGCAATTACTAAAGAATAGAGCAATTGAGACACATGCCTCTTCTTCTCAATGGAGAAGGAAAAAGTTTTTAGTAGGAGATAAAGTGCGAATCGAAAAATATAAGCATATATTTCAAAAGGGCTATTTGCCAAATTTCACAAATGAAATTTTTATTATTGATAAAGTCCGCTTAGTTCCCTATCAACCTCCTACATACAAAATTAAAGACTCTAATGGAGAACAGATTAGGGGGTGGTTTTATTCTAATGATTTAATTTTAGTAAAAGAGAATTCTAAGAAGGATGAGAATTTATATGACATTAATAAAGTTTTGAAAAAAAGGAAACGCGATGGGGAAGAATATGTTTTTGTCAGTTGGAAGGGTTATGGCCCGGAACATAACAGTTGGATACCCGCTAATTCTATAACTTGGAGATAATTATACATAAATTAAAATTTAATTTTTTAATATGTAAAAAAAAAATGACTTCATTTTATATTATTATTCCTTCTAACACAAACATTGAAGGAAATAGAACAAATTCCTTCCGAGTTAGGTTACCTCATAAGTTGCAATTTAATTCTGAGTGGCATGTCGGCCTAGCCGTTATGGTTTATCCACACTCCTGGCCGTCGTTAGGTACTAATAATGAACAAACTGTAACTGTTTATTGGAAAAGTGGCGATGTAGTTCAATTTTCTGTTCCTTCAAATACCTTAACTAATCCCCAACATTTAAAAGATAATCTAGATAGATCCTTAAACAAAGGAAGTGAAACACTTGTTGAAAAATTTCGTAGCGTACACATTGAATATACAAATAAATTAAAAGAACTTCGCACGCAGGCTAAGGATAAGTACAAACGTTTAAAAGAACTCTCTCAGAAAAGGACAGAGCCAGTATCTAACGATACTACAGAAGAACACGTAATTATTAGTGAGGAAATTGAAGTTCCTAGCTTAAAAAGTGAAGATGAAATTTTTACTGATTTGTTGAATATCGAAAATTTAAAAATGACTGATGATTTGAAACAAATTATTTCGGTAACTAACGAGTTTGGATTTGACCCTTGGATAAAAGTATTTCGTAAACCTAGATTAGCGTGCAATTTTGAATTCCACAGTTATAAAAATAGGTTTTCCTTATTCATCGATAGTGAATATGTAGAAAAAATTGAATTAACTGAACAGCTTGCATATATTTTAGGGTTTGATAGGCAAATTTTATCTGAAACATGTATTGCAAATTTTATGCCTGATATGCGAGGAGGCGTGTCCTGCTTCCATGTTTATGCACCAGGATTAATTGAGCCAATGGTTATAGGAGATGTGACAGCACCAGTGCTTAGAATTGTAACAATTAGAGGTAAACAAGATGAAATTATTGAAGAACAATTTTTATGTGTACAATACCATAAGCTACTTGTAAAAGAAATTTCTGAAATTTTTATTGAAATTAGAACTTCTAGTGGGACATTAATGCCATTTCAATATGGAACATGTACATTAACATTACACTTTAAAAAGGCTTCATACTTTTGACAATGAATACCTTTCAAATTGATAAAATATTAAAAAAAATATTGTTACAAAGAGATTTTATGTAGGATGTTTTGCTTCAGACTGTATTCCTAATAAGAGTAATTCTTCCCCATTCTGTTTTGTAGTTAATACAGATCCGAGCAATTTATCTGGAACACATTGGATAGCATTATTTTGCAATTCAACTAATAGTATTGAATACTATGACTCGTTAGGTATTTGGCCGCCGATAAGTTATCATATTAGAAATTATTTAAATAAGTTTAACAAAGTTCAATTTAATTCTGTTATGTTACAACGACCATTTTCTAGTACATGCGGGAATCATGTTATCTTATTTCTTTATATGCGCTGCTTAGGTTTTTCAATGAATAACATCATTTCATTACTAAAAGGAATTAATGCCGATAAATTTGTATCTGAGTTTATTACTACCCAGATATTTAATATAAATAGATGACTTTAATAATATAATTATAACATACAAAATGCACATTGATTTTGATCCTGCAAATATAAACTGGTCAACATTAACTGAGAACCCCAATCAATGGGGCGGCTATAATGTTTTTCGTGGCGTTCCTTACCAACGAGGCAATGGATTGGGGTCAGTGTTTAGAAGTTTTCTTCGTTATTTAATCCCGATTGGTAAAGAAATTGGTAGTGCTATTGGAAGACAGGGTTTAGAATCCGGAAATCGAGTTTTAAGCAATGTCTTAGAGGGAAAAAATCTTAAAGAATCTCTTGTTACTGAAGGTAAATCAGGCTTGAAAAATTTACTGCAAAAAGCAGCTGAAAATGTTGATAAACAAAGTGGAAAAGGTTTTGATTTTAAACGATACAAAAATATAGAAAAGTCCCCTGCCATCGGGCAAATGAATGACGCAATACCGGATCTTAAACCAAAAACTATAAATAAACATCCATATTCTCGAATCGGTCCTCCAAATTTTATTCCCAATTTCAAAAAGAAATATTCTAAAAAATCTACCAAAAAATCCCGCCCCCAAAAACGATTACGAGTAGACACGTTAGGAACATACTAAAATGAGTTGCCCAAAACAAATTAATGAAAACAGTCCGTTGGCACTGAATAGTGCATTAAGTATATTTTCTGTACCTCCTACAAATGTTTCTGTTGTCCGGTCCTTTTTTAGAGAAATTCTTCCTCTTAGTACAATAACACAGGATTCGCCGTATTTGTTTCGATTGTTCAGTGATAATCTTTGGACTGACTTGTCTCGAACATATCTTTACCTCGAGCTATCAATTGAAAAGTTGGGAACCAATGGTAAATGGGTTGATATTGAAGCAGCAGATAACAACATTGGCTCGATTCAAGGTATTGGTCAAACATTTGTTCAACAGTTGAAAGTAACTGTTGGCAATACTGAAGTTTATGATAGTGGTACTCTTTATCCTTACAAAGCATATATTACTAATGAGTTGTCATTTCCTGACAACGTTAAATCGCATTTTCTTGCATCTACTGGATATTACAGAAGCGAAAAGCATGATGATCCTACAGATGAAGGTTTTAAAAATCGTTGCTCTATTTTTGCAAATGGTAAACGTTCCCAATTCCTTTCGCGTCTTGATTTTGATTTGGGAAATCAAGAATTATTTCTCCTTAATAATTTAGATATTCACTTTAGCATTTACAAAAATAAGGATGCTTTTATATTACAAAATATCAAAGAAGGTGATAATAATCAATATAGACTTTATGTTCACGACGTTAAATTATTTTCAAAAATGATTGAAGTGCAACCATCGCTTAACATGAACATTTATAAGATTCTTGAATCTAAGCCTGCTACGTATGCTGTTCGCCGAACTGAAATGAAATCTACTTATCTAACAGCTGGGCGGACTGAAATTGAGTATAATGCCTTCAGTTCGGCTATACCTCGACGCATTACAGTTGCCTTAGTTTCAAATAAAGCCTTTAATGGTGACATTGCGCTTTCCCCATTCAATTTTAAACCATTTGATATTAGGGATATCTCGGTTCATACTGGGGGCCATATTTACCCTATGGTCGCTTACAAGCTAAAGTTTGCTCAAGACTTATTCGTTAGGGCTTTCGTGGACATGTATGAAGCTCTTGGAATGGCTAATTCAGATCGTTCCATTGATATTTCAATGTCACGATTTAAAGATGGGTGGACCTTTTTTGTGATACCTTTAACATCGACACTTGATGACTATTGTGGTTTTGAGCTTCTCAAAAGTGGAACTACAAGTGTTCGATTAGAATTTAATACTCCCATTCCTGCTGGAGGTGTTGAAATGATTATTTTAGGCGAATTTGATCAAATGATTATGATCGATTACAATCGACATATAGTTACGGATTCAAACCTAGGTTGAAAAATTGTATAAATAATGATAATTTAAAATATATTAATTTTTTGAAATGCAAAATATTTCCAATACTACTCAAAATATAACATTTGAATTTTTAAAAATTGCTGGCACAAATTTACAAGATAATGCTTTGAATCACACTGTAGCTTATGGGATACCATTATTACTATTATTACATTTCATTATCCTGCCGATGATTTTAATCTGTTGGATCTTACTCCTTCGAGTTTTACGTAAACTAGGATTCATAACTTTAGTTGAAGAATCCAACATTGCAAAAAATATTAGCGAGATACCTTTAGGAAATTTACAAAGAACTTAAACAAATTTTTTATTTTTACTGCACAAAATGACAAAAATAAAATTTTAATAAATAACATAAAATTTTAATCGGGCATCCAACCGTCCCTGAAAATGTTTGGCACTCAACTGTTCTGCGCCGCGGAACGTCCTGAAAGGTTTTGGTTTTGTCTACGGTAGATGGGGGAGGGGGGGGGTATCAATAGGATTGGGGGACAATTTGAAATTATTGATTAGTTAGAACAGGACAGCTCTGAAGAGACTGCCCATTTGGGGAGAGAAAAAAATTTTTTCTCTGACTTCTCTCACCCAATAGGCAGTCTCTTCAGAGCTCTGTTGTTCTAACTAATCAATAAATTAATAGGGGTAATATAGTAGTATTTTCTTCGAATATATTCAAAAAATAAAAGAATAAACTAATATACGACCCAGTTAAATGCCGTAATTCTTAGACAAAATCGAAGTACTTTTATATTTTCTTCGAATATATTCAAAAAATAAAAGAATAGACTAATATACGACCCAGTTAAATGCCGTAATTCTTAGACAAAATCGAAGTACTTTTATATTTTCTTCGAATATATTCAAAAAATAAAAGAATAAACTAATATACGACCCAGTTAAATGCCGTAATTCTTAGACAAAATCGAAGTACTTTTATATTTTCTTCGAATATATTCAAAAAATAAAAGAATAGACTAATATACGACCCAGTGAAATGCCGTAATTCTTAGACAAAATCGAAGTACTTTTATATTTTCTTCGAATATATTCAAAAAATAAAAGAATAAACTAATATACGACCCAGTTAAATGCCGTAATTCTTAGACAAAATCGAAGTACTTTTATATTTTCTTCGAATATATCGAAAAATAAAAGAATAGAATAATATACGACCCAGTTAAATGCCGTAATTCTTAGACAAAATCAAAGTACTTTTATATTTTCTTCGAATATATTCAAAAAATAAAAGAATAGACTTATATACGACCCAGTATAATGCCGTAATTCTTAGACAAAATCGAAGTACTTTTATATTTTCTTCGAATATATTCAAAAAATAAAAGAATAAACTAATATACGACCCAGTTAAATGCCGTAATTCTTAGACAAAATCGAAGTACTTTTATATTTTCTTCGAATATATCAAAAAATAAAAGAATAGACTAATATACGACCCAGTTAAATGCCGTAATTCTTAAACAAAATCGAAGTACTTTTATATTTTCTTCGAATATATTCAAAAAATAAAAGAATAAACTAATATACGACCCAGTTAAATGCCGTAATTCTTAGACAAAATCGAAGTACTTTTATATTTTCTTCGAATATATTCAAAAAATAAAAGAATAGACTAATATACGACCCAGTGAAATGCCGTAATTCTTAGACAAAATCGAAGTACTTTTATATTTTCTTCGAATATATTCAAAAAATAAAAGAATAAACTAATATACGACCCAGTTAAATGCCGTAATTTTTAGACAAAATCGAAGTACTTTTATATTTTCTTCGAATATATTCAAAAAATAAAAGAATAAACTAATATACGACCCAGTTAAATGCCGTAATTCTTAGACAAAATCGAAGTACTTTTATATTTTCTTCGAATATATTCAAAAAATAAAAGAATAAACTAATATACGACCCAGTTAAATGCCGTAATTCTTAGACAAAATCGAAGTACTTTTATATTTTCTTCGAATATATTCAAAAAATAAAAGAATAAACTAATATACGACCCAGTTAAATGCCGTAATTCTTAGACAAAATCGAAGTACTTTTATATTTTCTTCGAATATATTCAAAAAATAAAAGAATAGACTAATATACGACCCAGTTAAATGCCGTAATTCTTAGACAAAATCGAAGTACTTTTATATTTTCTTCGAATATATTCAAAAAATAAAAGAATAGACTAATATACGACCCAGATAAATGCCGTAATTCTTAGACAAAATCGAAGTACTTTTATATTTTCTTCGAATATATTCAAAAAATAAAATATAAACTAATATACGACCCAGTGAAATGCCGTAATTCTTAGACAAAATCGAAGTACTTTTATATTTTCTTCGAATATATTCAAAAAATGAAAGAATAGACTAATATACGACCCAGTTAAATGCCGTAATTCTTAGACAAAATCGAAGTACTTTTATATTTTCTTCGAATATATTCAAAAAATAAAAGAATAAACTAATATACGACCCAGATAAATGCCGTAATTCTTAGACAAAATCGAAGTACTTTTATATTTTCTTCGAATATATTCAAAAAATAAAATATAAACTAATATACGACCCAGTGAAATGCCGTAATTCTTAGACAAAATCGAAGTACTTTTATATTTTCTTCGAATATATTCAAAAAATGAAAGAATAGACTAATATACGACCCAGTTAAATGCCGTAATTCTTAGACAAAATCGAAGTACTTTTATATTTTCTTCGAATATATTCAAAAAATAAAAGAATAGACTAATATACGACCCAGATAAATGCCGTAATTCTTAGACAAAATCGAAGTACTTTTATATTTTCTTCGAATATATTCAAAAAATAAAATATAAACTAATATACGACCCAGTGAAATGCCGTAATTCTTAGACAAAATCGAAGTACTTTTATATTTTCTTCGAATATATTCAAAAAATGAAAGAATAGACTAATATACGACCCAGTTAAATGCCGTAATTCTTAGACAAAATCGAAGTACTTTTATATTTTCTTCGAATATATTCAAAAAATAAAAGAATAGACTAATATACGACCCAGATAAATGCCGTAATTCTTAGACAAAATCGAAGTACTTTTATATTTTCTTCGAATATATTCAAAAAATAAAATATAAACTAATATACGACCCAGTGAAATGCCGTAATTCTTAGACAAAATCGAAGTACTTTTATATTTTCTTCGAATATATTCAAAAAATGAAAGAATAGACTAATATACGACCCAGTTAAATGCCGTAATTCTTAGACAAAATCGAAGTACTTTTATATTTTCTTCGAATATATTCAAAAAATAAAAGAATAAACTAATATACGACCCAGATAAATGCCGTAATTCTTAGACAAAATCGAAGTACTTTTATATTTTCTTCGAATATATTCAAAAAATAAAATATAAACTAATATACGACCCAGTGAAATGCCGTAATTCTTAGACAAAATCGAAGTACTTTTATATTTTCTTCGAATATATTCAAAAAATGAAAGAATAGACTAATATACGACCCAGTTAAATGCCGTAATTCTTAGACAAAATCGAAGTACTTTTATATTTTCTTCGAATATATTCAAAAAATAAAAGAATAGACTAATATACGACCCAGATAAATGCCGTAATTCTTAGACAAAATCGAAGTACTTTTATATTTTCTTCGAATATATTCAAAAAATAAAATATAAACTAATATACGACCCAGTGAAATGCCGTAATTCTTAGACAAAATCGAAGTACTTTTATATTTTCTTCGAATATATTCAAAAAATGAAAGAATAGACTAATATACGACCCAGTTAAATGCCGTAATTCTTAGACAAAATCGAAGTACTTTTATATTTTCTTCGAATATATTCAAAAAATAAAAGAATAGACTAATATACGACCCAGATAAATGCCGTAATTCTTAGACAAAATCGAAGTACTTTTATATTTTCTTCGAATATATTCAAAAAATAAAATATAAACTAATATACGACCCAGTGAAATGCCGTAATTCTTAGACAAAATCGAAGTACTTTTATATTTTCTTCGAATATATTCAAAAAATGAAAGAATAGACTAATATACGACCCAGTTAAATGCCGTAATTCTTAGACAAAATCGAAGTACTTTTATATTTTCTTCGAATATATTCAAAAAATAAAAGAATAGACTAATATACGACCCAGATAAATGCCGTAATTCTTAGACAAAATCGAAGTACTTTTATATTTTCTTCGAATATATTCAAAAAATAAAATATAAACTAATATACGACCCAGTGAAATGCCGTAATTCTTAGACAAAATCGAAGTACTTTTATATTTTCTTCGAATATATTCAAAAAATGAAAGAATAGACTAATATACGACCCAGTTAAATGCCGTAATTCTTAGACAAAATCGAAGTACTTTTATATTTTCTTCGAATATATTCAAAAAATAAAAGAATAGACTAATATACGACCCAGATAAATGCCGTAATTCTTAGACAAAATCGAAGTACTTTTATATTTTCTTCGAATATATTCAAAAAATAAAATATAAACTAATATACGACCCAGTGAAATGCCGTAATTCTTAGACAAAATCGAAGTACTTTTATATTTTCTTCGAATATATTCAAAAAATGAAAGAATAGACTAATATACGACCCAGTTAAATGCCGTAATTCTTAGACAAAATCGAAGTACTTTTATATTTTCTTCGAATATATTCAAAAAATAAAAGAATAGACTAATATACGACCCAGATAAATGCCGTAATTCTTAGACAAAATCGAAGTACTTTTATATTTTCTTCGAATATATTCAAAAAATAAAATATAAACTAATATACGACCCAGTGAAATGCCGTAATTCTTAGACAAAATCGAAGTACTTTTATATTTTCTTCGAATATATTCAAAAAATGAAAGAATAGACTAATATACGACCCAGTTAAATGCCGTAATTCTTAGACAAAATCGAAGTACTTTTATATTTTCTTCGAATATATTCAAAAAATGAAAGAATAGACTAATATACGACCCAGTTAAATGCCGTAATTCTTAGACAAAATCGAAGTACTTTTATATTTTCTTCGAATATATTCAAAAAATAAAATATAAACTAATATACGACCCAGTGAAATGCCGTAATTCTTAGACAAAATCGAAGTACTTTTATATTTTCTTCGAATATATTCAAAAAATAAAAGAATAGACTAATATACGACCCAGTTAAATGCCGTAATTCTTAGACAAAATCGAAGTACTTTTATATTTTCTTCGAATATATTCAAAAAATAAAAGAATAGACTAATATACGACCCAGATAAATGCCGTAATTCTTAGACAAAATCGAAGTACTTTTATATTTTCTTCGAATATATTCAAAAAATAAAATATAAACTAATATACGACCCAGTGAAATGCCGTAATTCTTAGACAAAATCGAAGTACTTTTATATTTTCTTCGAATATATTCAAAAAATGAAAGAATAGACTAATATACGACCCAGTTAAATGCCGTAATTCTTAGACAAAATCGAAGTACTTTTATATTTTCTTCGAATATATTCAAAAAATAAAAGAATAGACTAATATACGACCCAGATAAATGCCGTAATTCTTAGACAAAATCGAAGTACTTTTATATTTTCTTCGAATATATTCAAAAAATAAAATATAAACTAATATACGACCCAGTGAAATGCCGTAATTCTTAGACAAAATCGAAGTACTTTTATATTTTCTTCGAATATATTCAAAAAATGAAAGAATAGACTAATATACGACCCAGTTAAATGCCGTAATTCTTAGACAAAATCGAAGTACTTTTATATTTTCTTCGAATATATTCAAAAAATAAAAGAATAAACTAATATACGACCCAGTTAAATGCCGTAATTCTTAGACAAAATCGAAGTTTTTATATTTTCTTCGAATATAAAAAAAAATGAAAGAATAGAATATAATAGAATATATTCGGCATCTTGCAAAGAGCCTACATTTGGAGTTCGAATTTAGACCTATTACTGGTATTCGGCATCTTGCAAAGAGCCTACATTTGGAGTTCGAATTTAGACCTATTACTGGTATTCGGCATCTTGCAAAGAGCCTACATTTGGAGTTCGAATTTAGACCTATTACTGGTATTCGGCATCTTGCAAAGAGCCTACATTTGGAGTTCGAATTTAGACCTATTACTGGTATTCGGCATCTTGCAAAGAGCCTACATTTGGAGTTCGAATTTAGACCTATTACTGGTATTCGGCATCTTGCAAAGAGCCTACATTTGGAGTTCGAATTTAGACCTATTACTGGTATTCGGCATCTTGCAAAGAGCCTACATTTGGAGTTCGAATTTAGACCTATTACTGGTATTCGGCATCTTGCAAAGAGCCTACATTTGGAGTTCGAATTTAGACCTATTACTGGTATTCGGCATCTTGCAAAGAGCCTACATTTGGAGTTCGAATTTAGACCTATTACTGGTATTCGGCATCCTGCAAAGAGCCTACATTTGGAGTTCGAATTTAGACCTATTACTGGTATTCGGCATCTTGCAAAGAGCCTACATTTGGAGTTCGAATTTAGACCTATTACTGGTATTCGGCATCTTGCAAAGAGCCTACATTTGGAGTTCGAATTTAGACCTATTACTGGTATTCGGCATCTTGCAAAGAGCCTACATTTGGAGTTCGAATTTAGACCTATTACTGGTATTCGGCATCTTGCAAAGAGCCTACATTTGGAGTTCGAATTTAGACCTATTACTGGTATTCGGCATCTTGCAAAGAGCCTACATTTGGAGTTCGAATTTAGACCTATTACTGGTATTCGGCATCTTGCAAAGAGCCTACATTTGGAGTTCGAATTTAGACCTATTACTGGTATTCGGCATCTTGCAAAGAGCCTACATTTGGAGTTCGAATTTAGACCTATTACTGGTATTCGGCATCTTGCAAAGAGCCTACATTTGGAGTTCGAATTTAGACCTATTACTGGTATTCGGCATCTTGCAAAGAGCCTACATTTGGAGTTCGAATTTAGACCTATTACTGGTATTCGGCATCTTGCAAAGAGCCTACATTTGGAGTTCGAATTTAGACCTATTACTGGTATTCGGCATCTTGCAAAGAGCCTACATTTGGAGTTCGAATTTAGAACTATTACTGGTATTCGGCATCTTGCAAAGAGCCTACATTTGGAGTTCGAATTTAGACCTATTACTGGTATTCGGCATCTTGCAAAGAGCCTACATTTGGAGTTCGAATTTAGACCTATTACTGGTATTCGGCATCTTGCAAAGAGCCTACATTTGGAGTTCGAATTTAGACCTATTACTGGTATTCGGCATCCTGCAAAGAGCCTACATTTGGAGTTCGAATTTAGACCTATTACTGGTATTCGGCATCTTGCAAAGAGCCTACATTTGGAGTTCGAATTTAGACCTATTACTGGTATTCGGCATCTTGCAAAAAGCCTACATTTGGAGTTCGAATTTAGACCTATTACTGGTATTCGGCATCTTGCAAAGAGCCTACATTTGGAGTTCGAATTTAGACCTATTACTGGTATTCGGCATCCTGCAAAGAGCCTACATTTGGAGTTCGAATTTAGACCTATTACTGGTATTCGGCATCTTGCAAAGAGCCTACATTTGGAGGTCGAATTTAGACCTATTACTGGTATTCGGCATCTTGCAAAGAGCCTACATTTGGAGGTCGAATTTAGACCTATTACTGGTATTCGGCATCCTGCAAAGAGCCTACATTTGGAATTCGAATTTAGACCTATTACTGGTATTCGGCATCCTGCAAAGAGCCTACATTTGGAGGTCGAATTTAGACCTATTACTGGTATTCTGCATCTTGCAAAGAGCCTACATTTGGAGTTCGAATTTAGACCTATTACTGGTATTCGGCATCCTGCAAAGAGCCTACATTTGGAGTTCGAATTTAGACCTATTACTGGTATTCGGCATCCTGCAAAGAGCCTACATTTGGAATTCGAATTTAGACCTATTACTGGTATTCGGCATCCTGCAAAGAGCCTACATTTGGAGGTCGAATTTAGACCTATTACTGGTATTCGGCATCTTGCAAAGAGCCTACATTTGGAGTTCGAATTTAGACCTATTACTGGTATTCGGCATCCTGCAAAGAGCCTACATTTAGAGTTCGAATTTAGACCTATTACTGGTATTCGGCATCCTGCAAAGAGCCTACATTTGGAGGTCGAATTTAGACCTATTCCTGGTATTCGGCATCTTGCAAAGAGCCTACATTTGGAGTTCGAATTTAGACCTATTACTGGTATTCGGCATCTTGCAAAGAGCCTACATTTGGAGGTCGAATTTAGACCTATTACTGGTATTCGGCATCTTGCAAAGAGCCTACATTTGGAGGTCGAATTTAGACCTATTACTGGTATTCGGCATCCTGCAAAGAGCCTACATTTGGAATTCGAATTTAGACCTATTACTGGTATTCGGCATCCTGCAAAGAGCCTACATTTGGAGGTCGAATTTAGACCTATTACTGGTATTCGGCATCTTGCAAAGAGCCTACATTTGGAGTTCGAATTTAGACCTATTACTGGTATTCGGCATCCTGCAAAGAGCCTACATTTGGAGTTCGAATTTAGACCTATTACTGGTATTCGGCATCTTGCAAAGAGCCTACATTTGGAGTTCGAATTTAGACCTATTACTGGTATTCGGCATCCTGCAAAGAGCCTACATTTGGAGGTCGAATTTAGACCTATTACTGGTATTCGGCATCTTGCAAAGAGCCAACATTTGGAGTTCGAATTTAGACCTATTACTGGTATTCGGCATTATGCAAAGAGCCTACATTTGGAGTTCGAATTTAGACCTATTACTGGTATTCGGCATCTTGCAAAAAGCCTACATTTGGAGTTCGAATTTAGACCTATTACTGGTATTCGGCATCTTGCAAAGAGCCTACATTTGGAGTTCGAATTTAGACCTATTACTGGTATTCGGCATCTTGCAAAGAGCCTACATTTGGAGTTCGAATTTAGACCTATTACTGGTATTCGGCATCTTGCAAAGAGCCTACATTTGGAGTTCGAATTTAGACCTATTACTGGTATTCGGCATCTTGCAAAGAGCCTACATTTGGAGTTCGAATTTAGACCTATTACTGGTATTCGGCATCTTGCAAAGAGCCTACATTTGGAGTTCGAATTTAGACCTATTACTGGTATTCGGCATCTTGCAAAGAGCCTACATTTGGAGTTCGAATTTAGACCTATTACTGGTATTCGGCATCTTGCAAAGAGCCTACATTTGGAGTTCGAATTTAGACCTATTACTGGTATTCGGCATCTTGCAAAGAGCCTACATTTGGAGTTCGAATTTAGACCTATTACTGGTATTCGGCATCTTGCAAAGAGCCTACATTTGGAGTTCGAATTTAGACCTATTACTGGTATTCGGCATCTTGCAAAGAGCCTACATTTGGAGTTCGAATTTAGACCTATTACTGGTATTCGGCATCTTGCAAAGAGCCTACATTTGGAGTTCGAATTTAGACCTATTACTGGTATTCGGCATCTTGCAAAGAGCCTACATTTGGAGTTCGAATTTAGACCTATTACTGGTATTCGGCATCTTGCAAAGAGCCTACATTTGGAGTTCGAATTTAGACCTATTACTGGTATTCGGCATCCTGCAAAGAGCCTACATTTGGAGTTCGAATTTAGACCTATTACTGGTATTCGGCATCTTGCAAAGAGCCTACATTTGGAGTTCGAATTTAGATCTATTACTGGTATTCGGCATCTTGCAAAAAGCCTACATTTGGAGTTCGAATTTAGACCTATTACTGGTATTCGGCATCTTGCAAAGAGCCTACATTTGGAGTTCGAATTTAGACCTATTACTGGTATTCGGCATCCTGCAAAGAGCCTACATTTGGAGTTCGAATTTAGACCTATTACTGGTATTCGGCATCTTGCAAAGAGCCTACATTTGGAGGTCGAATTTAGACCTATTACTGGTATTCGGCATCTTGCAAAGAGCCTACATTTGGAGGTCGAATTTAGACCTATTACTGGTATTCGGCATCCTGCAAAGAGCCTACATTTGGAATTCGAATTTAGACCTATTACTGGTATTCGGCATCCTGCAAAGAGCCTACATTTGGAGGTCGAATTTAGACCTATTCCTGGTATTCGGCATCTTGCAAAGAGCCTACATTTGGAGTTCGAATTTAGACCTATTACTGGTATTCGGCATCTTGCAAAGAGCCTACATTTGGAGGTCGAATTTAGACCTATTACTGGTATTCGGCATCTTGCAAAAAGCCTACATTTGGAGGTCGAATTTAGACCTATTACTGGTATTCGGCATCCTGCAAAGAGCCTACATTTGGAATTCGAATTTAGACCTATTACTGGTATTCGGCATCCTGCAAAGAGCCTACATTTGGAATTCGAATTTAGACCTATTACTGGTATTCGGCATCTTGCAAAGAGCCTACATTTGGAGGTCGAATTTAGACCTATTACTGGTATTCGGCATCTTGCAAAGAGCCTACATTTGGAGTTCGAATTTAGACCTATTACTGGTATTCGGCATCCTGCAAAGAGCCTACATTTGGAGTTCGAATTTAGACCTATTACTGGTATTCGGCATCTTGCAAAGAGCCTACATTTGGAGTTCGAATTTAGACCTATTACTGGTATTCGGCATCCTGCAAAGAGCCTACATTTGGAGTTCGAATTTAGACCTATTACTGGTATTCGGCATCCTGCAAAGAGCCTACATTTGGAGTTCGAATTTAGACCTATTACTGGTATTCGGCATCTTGCAAAGAGCCTACATTTGGAGTTCGAATTTAGACCTATTACTGGTATTCGGCATCTTGCAAAGAGCCTACATTTGGAGTTCGAATTTAGACCTATTACTGGTATTCGGCATCTTGCAAAGAGCCTACATTTGGAGTTCGAATTTAGACCTATTACTGGTATTCGGCATCCTGCAAAGAGCCTACATTTGGAGTTCGAATTTAGACCTATTACTGGTATTCGGCATCTTGCAAAGAGCCTACATTTGGAGTTCGAATTTAGACCTATTACTGGTATTCGGCATCCTGCAAAGAGCCTACATTTGGAGTTCGAATTTAGACCTATTACTGGTATTCGGCATCCTGCAAAGAGCCTACATTTGGAGTTCGAATTTAGACCTATTACTGGTATTCGGCATCTTGCAAAGAGCCTACATTTGGAGTTCGAATTTAGACCTATTACTGGTATTCGGCATCTTGCAAAGAGCCTACATTTGGAGTTCGAATTTAGACCTATTACTGGTATTCGGCATCTTGCAAAGAGCCTACATTTGGAGTTCGAATTTAGACCTATTACTGGTATTCGGCATCCTGCAAAGAGCCTACATTTGGAGTTCGAATTTAGACCTATTACTGGTATTCGGCATCCTGCAAAGAGCCTACATTTGGAGGTCGAATTTAGACCTATTCCTGGTATTCGGCATCTTGCAAAGAGCCTACATTTGGAGTTCGAATTTAGACCTATTACTGGTATTCGGCATCTTGCAAAGAGCCTACATTTGGAGTTCGAATTTAGACCTATTACTGGTATTCGGCATCTTGCAAAGAGCCTACATTTGGAGTTCGAATTTAGACCTATTACTGGTATTCGGCATCTTGCAAAGAGCCTACATTTGGAGGTCGAATTTAGACCTATTCCTGGTATTCGGCATCTTGCAAAGAGCCTACATTTGGAGTTCGAATTTAGAACTATTACTGGTATTCGGCATCTTGCAAAGAGCCTACATTTGGAGTTCGAATTTAGACCTATTACTGGTATTCGGCATCTTGCAAAGAGCCTACATTTGGAGTTCGAATTTAGACCTATTACTGGTATTCGGCATCCTGCAAAGAGCCTACAATTGGAGTTCGAATTTAGACCTATTACTGGTATTCGGCATCCTGCAAAGAGCCTACATTTGGAGTTCGAATTTAGACCTATTACTGGTATTCGGCATCTTGCAAAGAGCCTACATTTGGAGTTCGAATTTAGACCTATTACTGGTATTCGGCATCCTGCAAAGAGCCTACATTTGGAGGTCGAATTTAGACCTATTCCTGGTATTCGGCATCTTGCAAAGAGCCTACATTTGGAGTTCGAATTTAGACCTATTACTGGTATTCGGCATCTTGCAAAGAGCCTACATTTGGAGGTCGAATTTAGACCTATTCCTGGTATTCGGCATCTTGCAAAGAGCCTACATTTGGAGTTCGAATTTAGACCTATTACTGGTATTCGGCATCCTGCAAAGAGCCTACATTTGGAATTCGAATTTAGACCTATTACTGGTATTCGGCATCCTGCAAAGAGCCTACATTTGGAGGTCGAATTTAGACCTATTACTGGTATTCGGCATCTTGCAAAGAGCCTACATTTGGAGGTCGAATTTAGACCTATTACTGGTATTCGGCATCCTGCAAAGAGCCTACATTTGGAATTCGAATTTAGACCTATTACTGGTATTCGGCATCCTGCAAAGAGCCTACATTTGGAGGTCGAATTTAGACCTATTACTGGTATTCGGCATCTTGCAAAGAGCCTACATTTGGAATTCGAATTTAGACCTATTACTGGTATTCGGCATCCTGCAAAGAGCCTACATTTGGAGGTCGAATTTAGACCTATTCCTGGTATTCGGCATCTTGCAAAGAGCCTACATTTGGAGTTCGAATTTAGACCTATTACTGGTATTCGGCATCTTGCAAAGAGCCTACATTTGGAGGTCGAATTTAGACCTATTCCTGGTATTCGGCATCTTGCAAAGAGCCTACATTTGGAGTTCGAATTTAGACCTATTACTGGTATTCGGCATCCTGCAAAGAGCCTACATTTGGAGGTCGAATTTAGACCTATTCCTGGTATTCGGCATCTTGCAAAGAGCCTACATTTGGAGTTCGAATTTAGACCTATTACTGGTATTCGGCATCTTGCAAAGAGCCTACATTTGGAGGTCGAATTTAGACCTATTCCTGGTATTCGGCATCTTGCAAAGAGCCTACATTTGGAGTTCGAATTTAGACCTATTACTGGTATTCGGCATCCTGCAAAGAGCCTACATTTGGAATTCGAATTTAGACCTATTACTGGTATTCGGCATCCTGCAAAGAGCCTACATTTGGAGGTCGAATTTAGACCTATTCCTGGTATTCGGCATCTTGCAAAGAGCCTACATTTGGAGTTCGAATTTAGACCTATTACTGGTATTCGGCATCCTGCAAAGAGCCTACATTTGGAATTCGAATTTAGACCTATTACTGGTATTCGGCATCCTGCAAAGAGCCTACATTTGGAGGTCGAATTTAGACCTATTACTGGTATTCGGCATCCTGCAAAGAGCCTACATTTGGAGGTCGAATTTAGACCTATTACTGGTATTCGGCATCCTGCAAAGAGCCTACATTTGGAGGTCGAATTTAGACCTATTACTGGTATTCGGCATCCTGCAAAGAGCCTACATTTGGAGGTCGAATTTAGACCTATTACTGGTATTCGGCATCCTGCAAAGAGCCTACATTTGGAGGTCGAATTTAGACCTATTACTGGTATTCGGCATCCTGCAAAGAGCCTACATTTGGAGGTCGAATTTAGACCTATTACTGGTATTCGGCATCCTGCAAAGAGCCTACATTTGGAGGTCGAATTTAGACCTATTCCTGGTATTCGGCATCTTGCAAAGAGCCTACATTTGGAGTTCGAATTTAGACCTATTACTGGTATTCGGCATCTTGCAAAGAGCCTACATTTGGAGGTCGAATTTAGACCTATTCCTGGTATTCGGCATCTTGCAAAGAGCCTACATTTGGAGTTCGAATTTAGACCTATTACTGGTATTCGGCATCCTGCAAAGAGCCTACATTTGGAATTCGAATTTAGACCTATTACTGGTATTCGGCATCCTGCAAAGAGCCTACATTTGGAGGTCGAATTTAGACCTATTACTGGTATTCGGCATCTTGCAAAGAGCCTACATTTGGAGGTCGAATTTAGACCTATTACTGGTATTCGGCATCCTGCAAAGAGCCTACATTTGGAATTCGAATTTAGACCTATTACTGGTATTCGGCATCCTGCAAAGAGCCTACATTTGGAGGTCGAATTTAGACCTATTCCTGGTATTCGGCATCTTGCAAAGAGCCTACATTTGGAGTTCGAATTTAGACCTATTACTGGTATTCGGCATCTTGCAAAGAGCCTACATTTGGAGGTCGAATTTAGACCTATTCCTGGTATTCGGCATCTTGCAAAGAGCCTACATTTGGAGTTCGAATTTAGACCTATTACTGGTATTCGGCATCCTGCAAAGAGCCTACATTTGGAATTCGAATTTAGACCTATTACTGGTATTCGGCATCCTGCAAAGAGCCTACATTTGGAGGTCGAATTTAGACCTATTACTGGTATTCGGCATCCTGCAAAGAGCCTACATTTGGAGGTCGAATTTAGACCTATTACTGGTATTCGGCATCCTGCAAAGAGCCTACATTTGGAGGTCGAATTTAGACCTATTACTGGTATTCGGCATCCTGCAAAGAGCCTACATTTGGAGGTCGAATTTAGACCTATTCCTGGTATTCGGCATCTTGCAAAGAGCCTACATTTGGAGTTCGAATTTAGACCTATTACTGGTATTCGGCATCTTGCAAAGAGCCTACATTTGGAGGTCGAATTTAGACCTATTCCTGGTATTCGGCATCTTGCAAAGAGCCTACATTTGGAGTTCGAATTTAGACCTATTACTGGTATTCGGCATCCTGCAAAGAGCCTACATTTGGAATTCGAATTTAGACCTATTACTGGTATTCGGCATCCTGCAAAGAGCCTACATTTGGAGGTCGAATTTAGACCTATTACTGGTATTCGGCATCTTGCAAAGAGCCTACATTTGGAGGTCGAATTTAGACCTATTACTGGTATTCGGCATCCTGCAAAGAGCCTACATTTGGAATTCGAATTTAGACCTATTACTGGTATTCGGCATCCTGCAAAGAGCCTACATTTGGAGGTCGAATTTAGACCTATTCCTGGTATTCGGCATCTTGCAAAGAGCCTACATTTGGAGTTCGAATTTAGACCTATTACTGGTATTCGGCATCTTGCAAAGAGCCTACATTTGGAGGTCGAATTTAGACCTATTCCTGGTATTCGGCATCTTGCAAAGAGCCTACATTTGGAGTTCGAATTTAGACCTATTACTGGTATTCGGCATCCTGCAAAGAGCCTACATTTGGAATTCGAATTTAGACCTATTACTGGTATTCGGCATCCTGCAAAGAGCCTACATTTGGAGGTCGAATTTAGACCTATTACTGGTATTCGGCATCCTGCAAAGAGCCTACATTTGGAGGTCGAATTTAGACCTATTACTGGTATTCGGCATCCTGCAAAGAGCCTACATTTGGAGGTCGAATTTAGACCTATTACTGGTATTCGGCATCCTGCAAAGAGCCTACATTTGGAGGTCGAATTTAGACCTATTACTGGTATTCGGCATCCTGCAAAGAGCCTACATTTGGAGGTCGAATTTAGACCTATTACTGGTATTCGGCATCCTGCAAAGAGCCTACATTTGGAGGTCGAATTTAGACCTATTCCTGGTATTCGGCATCTTGCAAAGAGCCTACATTTGGAGTTCGAATTTAGACCTATTACTGGTATTCGGCATCTTGCAAAGAGCCTACATTTGGAGGTCGAATTTAGACCTATTCCTGGTATTCGGCATCTTGCAAAGAGCCTACATTTGGAGTTCGAATTTAGACCTATTACTGGTATTCGGCATCCTGCAAAGAGCCTACATTTGGAATTCGAATTTAGACCTATTACTGGTATTCGGCATCCTGCAAAGAGCCTACATTTGGAGGTCGAATTTAGACCTATTACTGGTATTCGGCATCTTGCAAAGAGCCTACATTTGGAGGTCGAATTTAGACCTATTACTGGTATTCGGCATCCTGCAAAGAGCCTACATTTGGAATTCGAATTTAGACCTATTACTGGTATTCGGCATCCTGCAAAGAGCCTACATTTGGAGGTCGAATTTAGACCTATTCCTGGTATTCGGCATCTTGCAAAGAGCCTACATTTGGAGTTCGAATTTAGACCTATTACTGGTATTCGGCATCTTGCAAAGAGCCTACATTTGGAGGTCGAATTTAGACCTATTCCTGGTATTCGGCATCTTGCAAAGAGCCTACATTTGGAGTTCGAATTTAGACCTATTACTGGTATTCGGCATCCTGCAAAGAGCCTACATTTGGAATTCGAATTTAGACCTATTACTGGTATTCGGCATCCTGCAAAGAGCCTACATTTGGAGGTCGAATTTAGACCTATTCCTGGTATTCGGCATCTTGCAAAGAGCCTACATTTGGAGTTCGAATTTAGACCTATTACTGGTATTCGGCATCCTGCAAAGAGCCTACATTTGGAATTCGAATTTAGACCTATTACTGGTATTCGGCATCCTGCAAAGAGCCTACATTTGGAGGTCGAATTTAGACCTATTACTGGTATTCGGCATCCTGCAAAGAGCCTACATTTGGAGGTCGAATTTAGACCTATTACTGGTATTCGGCATCCTGCAAAGAGCCTACATTTGGAGGTCGAATTTAGACCTATTACTGGTATTCGGCATCCTGCAAAGAGCCTACATTTGGAGGTCGAATTTAGACCTATTACTGGTATTCGGCATCCTGCAAAGAGCCTACATTTGGAGGTCGAATTTAGACCTATTACTGGTATTCGGCATCCTGCAAAGAGCCTACATTTGGAGGTCGAATTTAGACCTATTACTGGTATTCGGCATCCTGCAAAGAGCCTACATTTGGAGGTCGAATTTAGACCTATTCCTGGTATTCGGCATCTTGCAAAGAGCCTACATTTGGAGTTCGAATTTAGACCTATTACTGGTATTCGGCATCTTGCAAAGAGCCTACATTTGGAGGTCGAATTTAGACCTATTCCTGGTATTCGGCATCTTGCAAAGAGCCTACATTTGGAGTTCGAATTTAGACCTATTACTGGTATTCGGCATCCTGCAAAGAGCCTACATTTGGAATTCGAATTTAGACCTATTACTGGTATTCGGCATCCTGCAAAGAGCCTACATTTGGAGGTCGAATTTAGACCTATTACTGGTATTCGGCATCTTGCAAAGAGCCTACATTTGGAGGTCGAATTTAGACCTATTACTGGTATTCGGCATCCTGCAAAGAGCCTACATTTGGAATTCGAATTTAGACCTATTACTGGTATTCGGCATCCTGCAAAGAGCCTACATTTGGAGGTCGAATTTAGACCTATTACTGGTATTCGGCATCTTGCAAAGAGCCTACATTTGGAATTCGAATTTAGACCTATTACTGGTATTCGGCATCCTGCAAAGAGCCTACATTTGGAGGTCGAATTTAGACCTATTCCTGGTATTCGGCATCTTGCAAAGAGCCTACATTTGGAGTTCGAATTTAGACCTATTACTGGTATTCGGCATCTTGCAAAGAGCCTACATTTGGAGGTCGAATTTAGACCTATTCCTGGTATTCGGCATCTTGCAAAGAGCCTACATTTGGAGTTCGAATTTAGACCTATTACTGGTATTCGGCATCCTGCAAAGAGCCTACATTTGGAGGTCGAATTTAGACCTATTCCTGGTATTCGGCATCTTGCAAAGAGCCTACATTTGGAGTTCGAATTTAGACCTATTACTGGTATTCGGCATCTTGCAAAGAGCCTACATTTGGAGGTCGAATTTAGACCTATTCCTGGTATTCGGCATCTTGCAAAGAGCCTACATTTGGAGTTCGAATTTAGACCTATTACTGGTATTCGGCATCCTGCAAAGAGCCTACATTTGGAATTCGAATTTAGACCTATTACTGGTATTCGGCATCCTGCAAAGAGCCTACATTTGGAGGTCGAATTTAGACCTATTACTGGTATTCGGCATCTTGCAAAGAGCCTACATTTGGAGGTCGAATTTAGACCTATTACTGGTATTCGGCATCCTGCAAAGAGCCTACATTTGGAATTCGAATTTAGACCTATTACTGGTATTCGGCATCCTGCAAAGAGCCTACATTTGGAGGTCGAATTTAGACCTATTACTGGTATTCGGCATCCTGCAAAGAGCCTACATTTGGAATTCGAATTTAGACCTATTACTGGTATTCGGCATCCTGCAAAGAGCCTACATTTGGAGGTCGAATTTAGACCTATTACTGGTATTCGGCATCTTGCAAAGAGCCTACATTTGGAGGTCGAATTTAGACCTATTACTGGTATTCGGCATCTTGCAAAGAGCCTACATTTGGAGTTCGAATTTAGACCTATTACTGGTATTCGGCATCCTGCAAAGAGCCTACATTTGGAGTTCGAATTTAGACCTATTACTGGTATTCGGCATCCTGCAAAGAGCCTACATTTGGAGTTCGAATTTAGACCTATTACTGGTATTCGGCATCTTGCAAAGAGCCTACATTTGGAGTTCGAATTTAGACCTATTACTGGTATTCGGCATCTTGCAAAGAGCCTACATTTGGAGTTCGAATTTAGACCTATTACTGGTATTCGGCATCCTGCAAAGAGCCTACATTTGGAATTCGAATTTAGACCTATTACTGGTATTCGGCATCCTGCAAAGAGCCTACATTTGGAGGTCGAATTTAGACCTATTACTGGTATTCGGCATCTTGCAAAGAGCCTACATTTGGAGGTCGAATTTAGACCTATTACTGGTATTCGGCATCTTGCAAAGAGCCTACATTTGGAGTTCGAATTTAGACCTATTACTGGTATTCGGCATCCTGCAAAGAGCCTACATTTGGAATTCGAATTTAGACCTATTACTGGTATTCGGCATCCTGCAAAGAGCCTACATTTGGAGTTCGAATTTAGACCTATTACTGGTATTCGGCATCCTGCAAAGAGCCTACATTTGGAGTTCGAATTTAGACCTATTACTGGTATTCGGCATCTTGCAAAGAGCCTACATTTGGAGTTCGAATTTAGACCTATTACTGGTATTCGGCATCCTGCAAAGAGCCTACATTTGGAATTCGAATTTAGACCTATTACTGGTATTCGGCATCCTGCAAAGAGCCTACATTTGGAGGTCGAATTTAGACCTATTACTGGTATTCGGCATCTTGCAAAGAGCCTACATTTGGAGGTCGAATTTAGACCTATTACTGGTATTCGGCATCTTGCAAAGAGCCTACATTTGGAGTTCGAATTTAGACCTATTACTGGTATTCGGCATCCTGCAAAGAGCCTACATTTGGAATTCGAATTTAGACCTATTACTGGTATTCGGCATCCTGCAAAGAGCCTACATTTGGAGTTCGAATTTAGACCTATTACTGGTATTCGGCATCCTGCAAAGAGCCTACATTTGGAGTTCGAATTTAGACCTATTACTGGTATTCGGCATCTTGCAAAGAGCCTACATTTGGAGTTCGAATTTAGACCTATTACTGGTATTCGGCATCCTGCAAAGAGCCTACATTTGGAATTCGAATTTAGACCTATTACTGGTATTCGGCATCCTGCAAAGAGCCTACATTTGGAGGTCGAATTTAGACCTATTACTGGTATTCGGCATCTTGCAAAGAGCCTACATTTGGAGGTCGAATTTAGACCTATTACTGGTATTCGGCATCTTGCAAAGAGCCTACATTTGGAGTTCGAATTTAGACCTATTACTGGTATTCGGCATCCTGCAAAGAGCCTACATTTGGAGTTCGAATTTAGACCTATTACTGGTATTCGGCATCCTGCAAAGAGCCTACATTTGGAGTTCGAATTTAGACCTATTACTGGTATTCGGCATCCTGCAAAGAGCCTACATTTGGAATTCGAATTTAGACCTATTCCTGGTATTCGGCATCCTGCAAAGAGCCTACATTTGGAGTTCGAATTTAGACCTATTACTGGTATTCGGCATCCTGCAAAGAGCCTACATTTGGAGTTCGAATTTAGACCTATTACTGGTATTCGGCATCTTGCAAAGAGCCTACATTTGGAGTTCGAATTTAGACCTATTACTGGTATTCGGCATCCTGCAAAGAGCCTACATTTGGAATTCGAATTTAGACCTATTACTGGTATTCGGCATCCTGCAAAGAGCCTACATTTGGAGGTCGAATTTAGACCTATTACTGGTATTCGGCATCTTGCAAAGAGCCTACATTTGGAGGTCGAATTTAGACCTATTACTGGTATTCGGCATCTTGCAAAGAGCCTACATTTGGAGTTCGAATTTAGACCTATTACTGGTATTCGGCATCCTGCAAAGAGCCTACATTTGGAGTTCGAATTTAGACCTATTACTGGTATTCGGCATCCTGCAAAGAGCCTACATTTGGAGTTCGAATTTAGACCTATTACTGGTATTCGGCATCCTGCAAAGAGCCTACATTTGGAATTCGAATTTAGACCTATTACTGGTATTCGGCATCCTGCAAAGAGCCTACATTTGGAGTTCGAATTTAGACCTATTACTGGTATTCGGCATCCTGCAAAGAGCCTACATTTGGAATTCGAATTTAGACCTATTACTGGTATTCGGCATCCTGCAAAGAGCCTACATTTGGAGGTCGAATTTAGACCTATTACTGGTATTCGGCATCTTGCAAAGAGCCTACATTTGGAGGTCGAATTTAGACCTATTACTGGTATTCGGCATCTTGCAAAGAGCCTACATTTGGAGTTCGAATTTAGACCTATTACTGGTATTCGGCATCCTGCAAAGAGCCTACATTTGGAGTTCGAATTTAGACCTATTACTGGTATTCGGCATCCTGCAAAGAGCCTACATTTGGAGTTCGAATTTAGACCTATTACTGGTATTCGGCATCCTGCAAAGAGCCTACATTTGGAATTCGAATTTAGACCTATTACTGGTATTCGGCATCCTGCAAAGAGCCTACATTTGGAGGTCGAATTTAGACCTATTCCTGGTATTCGGCATCTTGCAAAGAGCCTACATTTGGAGTTCGAATTTAGACCTATTACTGGTATTCGGCATCTTGCAAAGAGCCTACATTTGGAGTTCGAATTTAGACCTATTACTGGTATTCGGCATCCTGCAAAGAGCCTACATTTGGAGTTCGAATTTAGACCTATTACTGGTATTCGGCATCCTGCAAAGAGCCTACATTTGGAATTCGAATTTAGACCTATTACTGGTATTCGGCATCCTGCAAAGAGCCTACATTTGGAGGTCGAATTTAGACCTATTACTGGTTGTGTGGAAATGAAAAACAAAAAGACCGTTTTATTAATCGCCGGTTGGAAATTATTTCTGACTGGAATGTAAACTATGTCCCAACAAAGGAAAACCCTGCTGACATTGCAAGCCGGGGTATAAAAGCAGAAGACTTAATAAACTCGGAATTATGGCTTAACGGTCCCCCTTGGCTTAATACTAAACTTGAGGAGGAAAATTGGCCATCTGCCTCACCTTATAATTATATAGCAGGGGAGAAAAAGAAAAAGCACAAATTTTTCATTCAATCCAAGCAGCGAACATTAAAGAAGAAAAAGAAGAAAAGTCGATAGAACTATTTAGAGCTATCGGTATTTCTTCTACTGAAGCTTTGCTTAAAAATGGGGTTAGATATAAATCGGGCTGGCGAAAAATGAAAGGAACAGCTGCATTTGTTGCGCGATTTTTAGTCAAAATTTTGTCAAAAGAGGACAAACACCCATTCATTAATGAATGGAGAGAAATTGTTAAAGAAGGACCTCTCACGGCAGAAGAGCTTTCCTTAGGTGAAAAAATAATAATACGCTCCACACAAAGAAATCTTTCCGAGAATGGTCTTGATACTATTCCCGGAAAATTATTCGAAGATGAAGACCGTATATTAAGATCCGGGGGTAGAATGGAGCATAGTGAAATGTCAGAAACAGCTAAATGGCCTATTTTTGTCCCAAAACATTCAAAAATGGCTGAATTAATTTTGGAAGATAGCCATCTGGAAACATTTCATGGGGGTACAAATACAATGACAGCTTGGGTGAGACAAAAATTTTGGATCCCTCAAATAAGACAAGTGGCCAATAGAATAAAACGAAAGTGTAATAAATGTAAAATTTTTAAAGTGAAACAATTCAAAGTCCCAGCACCGCCACCTTTGCCGTCAAGTCGAGTGGTAAAAACTTCCCCGTGGGCAAATATTGGTGTAGATTATACTGGTCCATTTACAGTATACGAAAATGGTGAAGAAAAGAAAAGATATATTTGTCTTTTCAATTGTTTAACCACCCGTGCAGTTCACATGGAAGTAGCAACAGACGCCTCTGCGGCAGCTTTTTTAAAAGCTTTCCGTAGATTTTGCGCATTGTGTAGAATCCCAAAGCTAATTATTAGTGACAATGGGACAAATTTCACAGCCTCCGCAAAGGTATTAGGAGACATTTGGAAAAGAATTGCACTGGATGATTCAATCCAAGCACATACAGCAACAAAAGAAATCTCCTGGCATTTCATTACTGAGAGAGCACCCTGGAGAAATGGATTTACAGAAATTTTTAATAAATCCATAAAGAAAGCATTAAGAACAACCTTTGGTCGTATTAAGTTGTCTCAAGAAGAATTTGCTACAATTCTTTATGAATTGTCAGCAATTTTAAATGAAAGACCTCTCACCTATATTTCCAATGAAATTGGGGAGGAAATTCTAACCCCTTCGAGGCTAATCAAATTAGATTTGGAAAGTAGTTGTGTTTGGCCAAAAATGGAAACCTCAGATCCAAACGACCCAGAATACCTTCCAAAAAGAGAGTTAAAAGATGTTCTAAGAGAAGAACATGAGAAGGCAATAAAAAAGATGGATAAATTTTGGTCTATTTGGCACACACACTACCTTGCGGGTTTAAGAGAAAGGCAAGAAAGAGCCGAGAAAAATGGATCTAGCGTCGCGCCGTGTGTGGGGAGGGTCGTCCTCATTGAGGACGAAATGACGCCCAGGAGCTCTTGGCGAATGGGGCGAATTGAAAAATTATATAAAGGCGAAGGTGGAGTACGCACGGCTAGGCTGAAAGTTACTGGGACCGATAAATTATGGAAACGGGCCCTCAACCAACTCTACCCGCTCGAAATTGAAGGGGAGGAATTAGGAATGACAGAGTGTGTGGGAAGTCTAACCTGGGTTCAAATTTTTGGCCCGGGTTTTCTCAAAAATGAAAATAATATTTTAACACTTAATCAAATAAATTCTTCTTTTATTCAGGAAATGGAGGAGGATCTTGAGTTGGATTATGATGAAATTATGCCTGAAGAGCCACCGAAAAAAGAAGACTCAACAAAGGCTCATTCCAAAAATGAAGATAAATGGAAGGGGTATAAAATTAGAAAATTCCCCGAATTCCAGAACCGACCTGAGCTGCATTACGAAAATGGAAAACTACGTTCTGTAATTGCGAAAGTCCCAGCTCATCCAATTGTCAGAAATGAACGCCGTAGGCAAATTTCACCAACACGTAATCGTGGCAGCTACCTTAAAAAGGAAGACTATAAAAGAAGACCGCCAATAAAGGAGCGGGAGCTCAAAAAGAAGGAAAAATCGGCGGTTCCTCGTTTCGAGGAATTGCCGCAAGAAGAGCCGGAGCCGTCTCCCCAACAGGCGAAAATAAAAAGAAGAGGTCCGAAGGAACTAATAGAAGCACCAAAAGGATGGGGGCTCTTGGAAGAATGTTTGCCAGGCCGAGGAGAGCATAGAGATTGTCGGTTATTGAATTTGGAGGCTTTGATAGGTAATTGTGGAGGGGCTTATTTGAAGATAGCACCGCGATCAAACTCCCATCATTACCGTACTCTTCTGCAAACTTTTGTGGTAGAATGGACCTTTCGAAGTTTCCATGGATCGGCTCAGTCAGAGAAGGAAAGGGTGGAGGCTGCTAGGGATTTAATGATAAGGGCCCTGGAAAAGCCGGACGAAGCACTGTTGGCTTGGGAAGAAGCACTACCCATACTTAAGCCACTATCAAAAGAAGCATGCGATTGGCCACTGGCAACGCTTAAACGCTTGATGGAATTAAGGAAGAGCCACTGTCAACTAGCTTTGCGCAACCTCACGCTAGAGCCCAACAAAGCAATCAATGTAGTAAAAGAAGAAGGATGGGCCAGAGCGAGTACGAAGGAAGGGCAATCGGCTGCTGGACTTTTGGCCCAGCGGTCGGCTCGTGTTTTAACCGAAATGAAGGCAGAAGAAATTTATGGAAAAGAAGTAAAAGTAATGCACACCCCTACATTAATAATTGGTGACAAATTGGGTGTTGATTTTGGTGCTCGAATGATGAAAGTGTTTGCTTCCGGGCCACATTCACCTCAACAATTAGCCACGCTGGTCCCAAACAAAATTTATGTGGGGAACGAGGTGAATAGTGTAGTTGTTTTAATGGGCCGGGACTACATTAAAGAGGTTAACGGGCCACCAGAAGAAGTGAAGAAGGCACTAAGAGAGCTATTAAAAAGTTTAAAGGGGCTAGTAAAGAAGATAGTGATAGTGGCACCCCCATTGGTACAGACAAGAAAAGTAGAATTTGAACGACTCTACTCGATGATGTTTGAAGTGTGCAAGGAAACTTCCGGTGTTGAGTTTCTCAAAACTGGATTTTCCAAATATGAAGGATGCCCGGAGCTCACAACAAGTGCTGGGGAACTTACAGAAGCTGGAACTGAGCATTTAAAGGAAGAGCTAATGAAGAAAGGGGTAGAAATTGAGAGAAAGGAGAAGAAGGCATTTTGCCCCAAGAAAAGAGAAGTCCAGCAGGAAGACACCAACAAGCCTGGGACTTCGGGAAGCGGTCGGACGAGAGGGGCCCCAAGAGTCTTCGTTAACCGGGGAAGCTTTTTGGCCTTCCTGGTAATTTGGGCGCTTGCAACAACAATAGGTGTCTCTGCAACTCCACTAGAAATTGATGCTTATTGGTGCCGATTTGGCGAATCGCAATTATGGGATTTGTCAAAAAAGGTTAGCTGTTTAGATATAAAGTCCCCGGAACTAAAAACAGCACCACTGGCAATAAATATTTATGAAAAAATCGAATCACCGTTAGTTTTTGGGGCTTACTGGTGTGAGATAAGACGGGACATTACCACCTACTATTCGAATTGGCTGGGGGATATCTTCCCAAAACACAAAACCGAATGGTTAGAGCTCGAAGGCGAGGAATGCCTTCTAATGGGTAGAAAGAAAAAATGTCCATTCGGGTCAATGATAGATTCGGGAGCTGGAGGCTATATGACAAAAAATGCCTTGGAACTTAAGAAGCCCGGATTTTTCGAAAGGGTGTTAAATAAAGAGCTCCAGGTTAACGTTTCCAATTGTTACGTGCATAACGCAACTATTTTGGTGGACCGAGAAACCTGGGAAGTCACAATCCCTGGAGGGGTAAGAAAAGGAACTTGCTTTCTCAAAAATGGAAGCTGCCCTCTAATAAATGCTATGGTGACCTGGGAAGAAATGTTACCAGTGGATAGGTGCAAATATGGGCTCATTAAATCGAACTGGGCCGGGGAAGTTGAATTGGTACATCGAATTTGGTCTACCCCCACTCAGGATTTTGTTCTGAGCTGGAAAGAGCCGAAACGTATTATAGACTGTGGGATAAGAGCTCTTGTCGTTTCAGACCAGGGGCTAGCGATAAATGAGGCACAGTACAATCGATTAATTGAAATGGGAACTAGGAATAGGAGGGGACTCGTCTCCGGAGCGATAATGGCGGGAGCAGACACGGCTGGGTCTTTCGGAGCCATTCGTGCACTCAACCGTACCCTTGCTGCGATAGCCAAAGAAAACTGTCTCCAAAAGTCTCAAAGGATGGCCGAGCTTACGAGACGGTTCGCAAAGAATCCAGAGGGGGCAGCTTTCATTTTACTGAATCGAACAGTACAAGCCAGATGGGCTGCTGATGGATTACTACAGACATGGGAGTGTGTACCTATACCAATGGGAGAGATTAAGTTCCGGAAATCTAAGCTGGCGGATGGCTGTTTCCAATTCGCTCCGGTGAACACAACAATACTCGGGAGGCCGTTTACTGGTTTTCTGGACCCCGTTACTTTAGTCCTCAGCGATACTAGCCCAAAGGGACCGTGTGAGAAATTCCAAATTCACTATTTTAGAGTCCCGCTCCAAGAAGGAAAAGGAGGGTGGAAGGTATTTAGTGTAGATCAAACTACAGGGGAAGCCCCAACAAATGTCCCAAAAGTAATTGAGTGGAAATCAGAAGGAGGAATGAAGTTACCCATCCTTCAAGCTACAGTATTCCACCAGGTCCTCCATTCCCCGCTGAGCAATTTTGTTCCAGCGGACCACGGGGAAGAAATAAACAGAAGGCTCCTGGAAAAAGAGAGTAAAGTTGAAGAGAAATTGAAAGAAAATGCTAAAGACCAATTTGGGTTCCCCATTTTAGGCCTAGGCGAAATGGAAAAGGAATTTAAAGAATCCATGAGTAGATGTTTTGAAATCTGGCAAATCATCTGTAACTTATTTGTATCAATTCAGATCATGGGACTGGCTGCTGCCTTTTTGATCACCAAAATTCGTCAGGACATGTGGCTATGGCAACTGGGGACGAAAACAACACAAAGAAGCAAGCGGTTAATACGAGAGAAAGAAGACGCAGAAGAGCCAGGCCCACCAAAAAGAAGACGCCTTAACCGCGGATGTGGGGAGTGTAAAAAATAACAAAATTTTTGAGGAAATTTGATTATTTTTTATTTAAATTTATTTATTCATTTTATTTATTAATCATAATTTTCCATTTTACACAATTTTGAATAATTTTTACCCTTTCCCACCCTTTAAACTCTCCTTCCGTTTTTATTTTATTCTTCGCTCGCAAAAACACACCTGCCTTTTTTATCCCGTCTTCTCTCGTTTAAGATCGCTATCGTTATTCCTTCTTTAAAAAGCCAAGCCACAATTGTATTTTTTCATTCTCGTTTATCGTAAAAAATATTTTTTAATAAAAAATTAATCTTTGGAAAATAAATTAATTTAAAAATAAATTAAGTTTTTTAAATTAAATTGGAAAAGAAATTTTGCCGACAATACTGATCTTCTGGTATTGTCGTAGCTTGAAAGAAGTCCTAATCTTTTCAGGATTAGTCCTAATCTTTTCAGGAAGTCCTATTCTTTTCAGTGGGGGCTCAGCTCAGCCTTAAAAGTAAGTTGAAATTTTTAGAAAAAAATTTAAATAAATTTAAAAGTGGGAAAAATTTTTTTAAATTCTTCCCCTAAGCGCTTAGAATTATCAGACTTTGTCTTATTCTAAGTTGGCTGTTAGCAATTCTTGTTAACGGTCAGTAAACTTGTTTTTAAATAAAAGTGGGAGGTAAAAATATAAAAGGTACAACAGCAACAACATCAAAAGAAGAAAAATCAAAAATGAGCAGCCCGTTGGAACAAAGGCTTCAAATATCAATCTCAAAGATTGTGGAACTGTTGAAGGTAGACCCGGTTGAATTTGATTCAGACCGGGTCGAGGAAACGGCTCTAGAAGAAGAAATAATAGAGCTTGAAAGTTTACTAGAAGATTTAGATAATCTAGTAAAAGGCCTATGCGCAGCAAAGGATGAAATTAATTCTGTTTTTGAAGATTGGACAGAATTAAATCGAAAAGCTACAGCATTAGAAAGGCCGGAGTTCGATGCTTTGTTCAAAGCATTCGAACAGAAAAACAAACCAAGTTTTTACGTTAATGAAGCAGAAAAAAGATTGACAGTTCTACGAATGTCAAAATCGAAATTAGGCCGAAAATTGAGGCTAAAACAGCTAAATTTGAGAAGAGAAAGCGCACAAATAGAGCAGGCACCACAAATAGCACCTGCGGCGCAAGTATCTCATGAAGTTAGGCACCAGGCTCTTAATATTGGAAAATTTTACGGTACCGATCATGATCTTTGGTCTGATTGGTGGGAGCTCTTCGCGTCAATACACGAAGATAGCAAGCTGTCACCAGAAAGAAAATTCCTGTATTTGCGTTCATTCATTCCGAAGGAAAGTCCTGCCGGTCTTTTGATCGATGGGTTCCATCCGGGTGAATATGGGCAGGCAATTGACTTACTCAGGCAAAATTTTGAAAATAAGGATAAAAGAATAAGGAAGCTGCAACAGCAGTTATTAACCCTTCCAAATTGCAATACTTAGGAAGAGGTTAGAAAATTTTACTTGAACTTGGAAAGAATCTGTCGACAGTTAGCTGGTCTCGGGAATGATACAGATTCGGACCATTATTACAACTTATTAGAAACTAAACTCACGCGTCCGATGCTTAGAGAAATTTTATGCGCGAAAAAGAAAGCGGGAGATGGCTGGACTACGAGTAAATTCAGACTTGAGCTGAAAAAGCTACTTGAGTCCGAAATGGAAATCTCGTCCATTCTTAGAAAGACGGGAGAAGAAAAAAGGCAAAGCCCTAGGAAAAAAGAAGAATCGCACTCTCCGACAATCGCTTGCTCGACTGTTGGAAAGACGAATCGATTTGAAGTAGACAAAGAGAAAAAATTTAATAGAAACTTACTTTGCTACTTTTGCCAACAAAATCACTGGTCAAATGAATGCCGAAAATTTGCAAACCTCCAGGCGCGAAAAGAACGCTTGAAAGAAGTAAAACGTTGTATTCGCTGCTGTAGGCAAGGTCATGAGGCGGCGCATTGTGAAAAACCAGCAAAATGTTTGGGTTGTTCTGGGGCACATCCTTTAGCGTTATGCCCAAACCTGAAAATCCCGCAGCAGCCAAAATTCAAACAAACGGCTAGTGAGGAAAAGCAAAGGACTTACCAGAAAAAATGGATTTCTGGAAAACCAACAACCGGCTCAAATTCAGTGGCAATCGGAACCACTTCGAATGAAATAAACGCCACACTAGCCTCTGCGCCGAAAAAACAATTTAAATGCTTTAAATATTGTTTGTTAAAATGCGCGCAAGTAAAAATGTTTAACCCGGCTTTTACAAAGAAGAGGGCATCCGGAACGGTTTTTGTTGATTCTGGAAGCCAAAGAAGTATGATTTCTGAGAGACTCGCTAAGGAATTGCAACTTAAGCCTTATTCGTTTGAAAAATTAAAAGTGAGGGGAATCGGCCCTATAAAGTTTGCCAATTCGTATTCTTCGAATATGGTAAAAATAGGACTAGAGACGAGCGAAGGACCAATGCAACTGGAATTGCTCGTTGTCCCTGGCGAACACTTACCTCCTATGGTTACGGTTCAAATTAACGACCAAGAAGAGGCTATATTGGAAACAAAACCATTGGAGGCTAAGCATAGGATTGAAACCCCCGATGTATTAATCGGAGCAAAATATCTAAACGAATTGGAAATAATGAAAATTAGGAAACTTCCAAGTGGCTTTTGGCTTTCAGAATCAATATTAGGGCCGATGTTGGATAGTGAAGGGTTAATAAACACTACGGCAATTGTTTCACACTTGCCGGAGCTAAACTCTACAATTACTGAAGAGGAATCTTTAGTAGATAAAGTAAGGCAATTTTACCAGCAAGATTCGCTTTACTTAGAGTCGGACGAACAAAGCGAAGAAGAGATAGATAAGGCGGTTCATGAACAATTCAAAGAATCGCTAAAATTCGATGAAAAAGAGAAAAGATACGAAATATCTCTTCCTTTTAAAAATTTGGAGTTGGAAAAGTTGCCAACAAACTATGCGCTAGCAAGAGGCCGATTAAATTCCACCTTAAAGAAATTAAGGGAGAATCCGGTTTTAATGGAAAAATACAATCAGACAATGGTACAACAGCATTATGAAGGTATAATAGAGGTAGCACCGCGGCAAGCAGATGGACCAATACATTATTTGCCTCACCAATATGTTTGGAGAGAGGACAAGCAAAAGTTGCGGGTAGTATTTGATGCTAGTTCGCACTTAGGGAAAAGTTACTGTCTAAACGACGTAATGCACCCAGGTCCACTTCTTTTAAAGGATTTAGCAGGAATCTTGATTAGATTTCGACTACCAATGATTGCAATATCAGCGGACATACAAGCAGCATTTTTGCAATTAAAAGTGGCTAAGGAACACAGAGACGTAACCCGCTTTTTGTGGCCTATTGATCCATATGATTTGGGAAGCCCGGTCAAAGCGTTACGTTTTGTCCGACTTACTTTTGGATTAAATTGCAGTCCCTTTATATTAGCAGCAACCCTACTAGAACATTTGGCAAAAAGCAAAAGCTATGTGAAGAAGCTAATTGAAGAGAATTTATACGTTGATAACGTTATTCTCTCGGCGGATAATTGGGAAGAAACATTACCTATTTGCCGAGAAGCCAAAAGAATATTTGAATCTGGAGGGTTCAAATTACATGAATTTGCTAGTAATCACATCGCTGCGATGAAAAAGCTTCCTCCAGACGATAAAGTAACAGGACTTTACTCTGGACAAAAAATTAAAATTCTTGGGATAGAATGGGACACCTATAAAGACTCCCTGAATATTAAACTGCCAAATATCATTGAAAAGGAAGAAAACTCGTTAACAAGAAGAAAAGTATTGTCCACATTGGCTTCAATATTTGACCCGTTGGGAATAATAAGCCCGGCAATCCTTGAAGGTAAACTCTTCCTACAGGCACTTTGGGAGGACAAGGACACCGAAGAAAAAATTCCTAGAGAAAAAATGTGGGATAAACCAATTCCGGTGGAAAAGGCAAAACAGTGGTTCAAAATTTGCAAAAACTGGAATGGAGCAAACCTATCGATACCCCGCCGGGTGTTTTCATTCGATCGGGGAAAAACAAAATTTGAATTACACGCGTTCGCCGACGCGAGTAATATTGGTCTTGGAATAACCATTTATTTGAGAGGTATAAGCGAAAGTGAAGCAAAAACCTCATTAATTTTTGCAAGAAGTAAAGTTATTCCAAAACAGCCGAAAAAGAGGAGCATCCCTCGATTGGAGCTCCAGGCAATGTTTTTGACAACTAAAATTACAAAAAAGATAAAAGAAGAACTTTCCCTGCCTTTAGACAAAATCCAACTCTGGACAGACAGTGAAAATCTGTTAAAATGGTTGTGTGGAAATGAAAAACAAAAAGACCGTTTTATTAATCGCCGGTTGGAAATTATTTCTGACTGGAATGTAAACTATGTCCCAACAAAGGAAAACCCTGCTGACATTGCAAGCCGGGGTATAAAAGCAGAAGACTTAATAAACTCGGAATTATGGCTTAACGGTCCCCCTTGGCTTAATACTAAACTTGAGGAGGAAAATTGGCCATCTGCCTCACCTTATAATTATATAGCAGGGGAGAAAAAGAAAAAGCACAAATTTTTCATTCAATCCAAGCAGCGAACATTAAAGAAGAAAAAGAAGAAAAGTCGATAGAACTATTTAGAGCTATCGGTATTTCTTCTACTGAAGCTTTGCTTAAAAATGGGGTTAGATATAAATCGGGCTGGCGAAAAATGAAAGGAACAGCTGCATTTGTTGCGCGATTTTTAGTCAAAATTTTGTCAAAAGAGGACAAACACCCATTCATTAATGAATGGAGAGAAATTGTTAAAGAAGGACCTCTCACGGCAGAAGAGCTTTCCTTAGGTGAAAAAATAATAATACGCTCCACACAAAGAAATCTTTCCGAGAATGGTCTTGATACTATTCCCGGAAAATTATTCGAAGATGAAGACCGTATATTAAGATCCGGGGTAGAATGGAGCATAGTGAAGTTGCCATAGCCACAAAAAAATTGGAGTTCGAATTTAGACCTATTACTGGTATTCGGCATCCTGCAAAGAGCCTACATTTGGAGTTCGAATTTAGACCTATTACTGGTATTCGGCATCTTGCAAAGAGCCTACATTTGGAGTTCGAATTTAGACCTATTACTGGTATTCGGCATCTTGCAAAGAGCCTACATTTGGAGTTCGAATTTAGACCTATTACTGGTATTCGGCATCTTGCAAAGAGCCTACATTTGGAGTTCGAATTTAGACCTATTACTGGTATTCGGCATCTTGCAAAGAGCCTACATTTGGAGTTCGAATTTAGACCTATTACTGGTATTCGGCATCTTGCAAAGAGCCTACATTTGGAGTTCGAATTTAGACCTATTACTGGTATTCGGCATCTTGCAAAGAGCCTACATTTGGAGGTCGAATTTAGACCTATTACTGGTATTCGGCATCTTGCAAAGAGCCTACATTTGGAGTTCGAATTTAGACCTATTACTGGTATTCGGCATCCTGCAAAGAGCCTACATTTGGAATTCGAATTTAGACCTATTACTGGTATTCGGCATCCTGCAAAGAGCCTACATTTGGAGGTCGAATTTAGACCTATTACTGGTATTCGGCATCTTGCAAAGAGCCTACATTTGGAGTTCGAATTTAGACCTATTACTGGTATTCGGCATCTTGCAAAGAGCCTACATTTGGAGTTCGAATTTAGACCTATTACTGGTATTCGGCATCTTGCAAAGAGCCTACATTTGGAGTTCGAATTTAGACCTATTACTGGTATTCGGCATCTTGCAAAGAGCCTACATTTGGAGTTCGAATTTAGACCTATTACTGGTATTCGGCATCTTGCAAAGAGCCTACATTTGGAGTTCGAATTTAGACCTATTACTGGTATTCGGCATCCTGCAAAGAGCCTACATTTGGAGTTCGAATTTAGACCTATTACTGGTATTCGGCATCTTGCAAAGAGCCTACATTTGGAGTTCGAATTTAGACCTATTACTGGTATTCGGCATCTTGCAAAGAGCCTACATTTGGAGTTCGAATTTAGACCTATTACTGGTATTCGGCATCCTGCAAAGAGCCTACATTTGGAATTCGAATTTAGACCTATTACTGGTATTCGGCATCCTGCAAAGAGCCTACATTTGGAGGTCGAATTTAGACCTATTACTGGTATTCGGCATCTTGCAAAGAGCCTACATTTGGAGTTCGAATTTAGACCTATTACTGGTATTCGGCATCCTGCAAAGAGCCTACATTTGGAGTTCGAATTTAGACCTATTACTGGTATTCGGCATCCTGCAAAGAGCCTACATTTGGAATTCGAATTTAGACCTATTACTGGTATTCGGCATCCTGCAAAGAGCCTACATTTGGAGGTCGAATTTAGACCTATTACTGGTATTCGGCATCTTGCAAAGAGCCTACATTTGGAGTTCGAATTTAGACCTATTACTGGTATTCGGCATCCTGCAAAGAGCCTACATTTGGAGTTCGAATTTAGACCTATTACTGGTATTCGGCATCCTGCAAAGAGCCTACATTTGGAGGTCGAATTTAGACCTATTCCTGGTATTCGGCATCTTGCAAAGAGCCTACATTTGGAGTTCGAATTTAGACCTATTACTGGTATTCGGCATCCTGCAAAGAGCCTACATTTGGAAATCGAATTTAGACCTATTACTGGTATTCGGCATCCTGCAAAGAGCCTACATTTGGAGTTCGAATTTAGACCTATTACTGGTATTCGGCATCCTGCAAAGAGCCTACATTTGGAGGTCGAATTTAGACCTATTCCTGGTATTCGGCATCTTGCAAAGAGCCTACATTTGGAGTTCGAATTTAGACCTATTACTGGTATTCGGCATCCTGCAAAGAGCCTACATTTGGAGTTCGAATTTAGACCTATTACTGGTATTCGGCATCCTGCAAAGAGCCTACATTTGGAAATCGAATTTAGACCTATTACTGGTATTCGGCATCTTGCAAAGAGCCTACATTTGGAGTTCGAATTTAGACCTATTACTGGTATTCGGCATCTTGCAAAGAGCCTACATTTGGAGTTCGAATTTAGACCTATTACTGGTATTCGGCATCTTGCAAAGAGCCTACATTTGGAGTTCGAATTTAGACCTATTACTGGTATTCGGCATCTTGCAAAGAGCCTACATTTGGAGTTCGAATTTAGACCTATTACTGGTATTCGGCATCTTGCAAAGAGCCTACATTTGGAGTTCGAATTTAGACCTATTACTGGTATTCGGCATCTTGCAAAGAGCCTACATTTGGAGTTCGAATTTAGACCTATTACTGGTATTCGGCATCTTGCAAAGAGCCTACATTTGGAGTTCGAATTTAGACCTATTACTGGTATTCGGCATCCTGCAAAGAGCCTACATTTGGAAATCGAATTTAGACCTATTACTGGTATTCGGCATCTTGCAAAGAGCCTACATTTGGAGTTCGAATTTAGACCTATTACTGGTATTCGGCATCTTGCAAAGAGCCTACATTTGGAGTTCGAATTTAGACCTATTACTGGTATTCGGCATCCTGCAAAGAGCCTACATTTGGAATTCGAATTTAGACCTATTACTGGTATTCGGCATCCTGCAAAGAGCCTACATTTGGAGGTCGAATTTAGACCTATTACTGGTATTCGGCATCTTGCAAAGAGCCTACATTTGGAGTTCGAATTTAGACCTATTACTGGTATTCGGCATCCTGCAAAGAGCCTACATTTGGAGTTCGAATTTAGACCTATTACTGGTATTCGGCATCCTGCAAAGAGCCTACATTTGGAGGTCGAATTTAGACCTATTCCTGGTATTCGGCATCTTGCAAAGAGCCTACATTTGGAGTTCGAATTTAGACCTATTACTGGTATTCGGCATCCTGCAAAGAGCCTACATTTGGAGGTCGAATTTAGACCTATTCCTGGTATTCGGCATCTTGCAAAGAGCCTACATTTGGAGTTCGAATTTAGACCTATTACTGGTATTCGGCATCCTGCAAAGAGCCTACATTTGGAGTTCGAATTTAGACCTATTACTGGTATTCGGCATCCTGCAAAGAGCCTACATTTGGAGGTCGAATTTAGACCTATTCCTGGTATTCGGCATCTTGCAAAGAGCCTACATTTGGAGTTCGAATTTAGACCTATTACTGGTATTCGGCATCCTGCAAAGAGCCTACATTTGGAGGTCGAATTTAGACCTATTACTGGTATTCGGCATCCTGCAAAGAGCCTACATTTGGCAAAGAGCCTACTCCTGCCTGATATTATTCAAATATCCTAATATCCCCATATCTGTCCAATCCCCCTTAATTGCTTCAAATCAAAGATATTCCTTCTAATCCCCTTATATTCCCCTAAATTACTTGATATTCTCAATGGACCTCCAAATCCATCAATATCCCTCTTAATCTATCAAGTCCTTCTAGATCCTGTGATATAATCTGATCCACTATATCCCCTTCAATCCTTCTTGGTCTACCGATATCAATCTCACATTCTACTATATCCCCTCAAAAGCATCGATTTCCCCTTTATCCTTCATGATCTCATTAAACCAATAGGACTGAACCGATGTATATACATGGGAGACTAGTCACTTGATAAGATCCAACTATATCCTAAATACCTTAATAAAGCCTTGAAATTCCATCCAATTTTCAGCGCCGCAGGCAAAATTTTTTAAATTTTTGACGCTCAAACAGTCAAATAATTTCATTTTTCAGCGCCGCAGGCAAAATTTTTTGAATTTCCAGTTCCCGGAAGAAAAATTTTCAATTTTTGACTTAAAAATACGCCAAAATAGTAGAAAATTTGTCTAAAAATATCGAATATTTTTTCGTCATTTTCGTCCAAAAATTGAGTTTACGAAACGAAAACGAAACGAAAATAATTTTTTAGTGAAATACGAAACGAAAGAAACGAAAAAAATTATTTTTAAACGAAACACGAAACAAAACGAAAATCATCAAAAATCCACGAAAATCTACGAAAACGAAACGAAACGAAAAATTTTCGTCCATCTCTGCCACGAACGGGGAAGTCTTTTAACATAGGGAAATTGTTCCAAAATGGAACAAACATCAATCATGATCAACAGAGCGAGTTTTTTTAGGTTCAAAAAACCTGATAATAGGTACCTAAAAGGTTCGAAAAAACGCTTAAATAGGTTGAAAAAAATGCAAAAAGTGGCAAAATAGGTACGAATTTGTAACAAATAGGTTCGAATTTTTAGAGTTTTTCTCAATTTTGCGTTTTCAATTTATGGTTTTTCAATTTTCACGGCCCGTAATCCGGCCCTATCAAGTCAGATTGCGCTGATTTTGGTGTCAATCAACTCAGATTGAGAAGCTCTTTCAAATGAGCTATCATTCAAAAAATCGAATTTTTCACCTCAAAATTGTCTTTTTTCCCCTGTATGGTTGTTCGATATTTGGGTCCATTTAACTTGGCCCTATGAATTCAAATTGCGTTGTTTTTGGTGTTATTCGACTCAGCTTGGCGAGCTCTTTCGAACTAGTTACACCTTTGAGAGCTATTTTGATAACATAAATCGGAGTCTTTGTCTTTAAAGCAATTTTTACCGATAATTGTTTTAAAAAGATAATTAAATATCAAAATTAAAAAATTTTTTTATAAAAAACCAGAGATTTAGTGAAAAAATAACTCAAATTCTCAAAAATTTGCGAAAATAAAGACAATTTTTAAGATTTTTATCAAAAACCCTAAAATAGGTTCAAAAAAGTCCAAAATAGGTTGCAAATAGGTTTTAGGTTCAAAAAGGCCGAATTAGGTTTTTTAGGTTCGAATAGGTCCAATGTAGACTCATTATTTCGACCCAAAACAATGTTTTTTGTGCTTATCTCATCAAAACTAGTTCGCAAAAAAAATAGAGAAAACCCTAAAAAAACTCGCTCTGATGATCAATATGTCCAATCATAGAATGGTGATCGATCTCCAAGAAGAATCTTGTTCGGTCGCTATGGTCAGTTCGATAGAAAACACAATTCGCCGATATTGGAACATCATTCCCGATCATTGGAATCAGGGGTGGGCGCATTGCGTTTTGCGTTATTTGCGTTAAATTTTGGCCTTTTTTGCGTTTTGCGTTTTTTTGATGAAATTAACGCAAAAATACAAATAATTTGTGGACAAAAATTGAAGAGATCTATCTAATTGACCTTCCAAAATTCACAAAATTTTCGCCAGCGGCGCAGGAAAAAGGAAGAAATTTGGCTTCTGTCTTTCCAAAATTCTCAAAATTTTCGCCTGCGGCGCTGAAAAATTAAGGATCAAGTAGAGCTAAGGGAAAGTTCAGTTGATCTGAAGGGATAGAAGAATATTGGTCGAATTACTGGGATTATGGTGGATTTACAAAGATATCGGGGATTTGTCGTGATATCTGGGAATATATCAATTTCGAGAAAATATTAATAGATTGTGAGAATTAAATAGTCATCGAGTGTCCTCCGCTATCTCCCAATCTGATCCGACATCCGTCGGTAATCCCATGGTATCATTTTAAACCTCCTTGATCCCTCCAAATTACATGATAATCTCCGTAATCCCACGCTACTTTGGTAAAGCCCCTTGATCCCTCTAATCCTCGGATATCCTTCATAATCCCTTGTATCACCGATATCCCTCCAGACCATTACCCATCCAACTTACAAGTATCACAAAATCGAGTAGGACTCGCTGACTTGTAGTAATACTTCAATTTTTAGTTGAAAAATGGCTAATACTTAGTTTCAAAATTTTCCCCCAATTCTGCGTTCTTGCGTTTTGCGTTTTGCGTCTTGCGTTATTTGCGTTAAATTTTGGCCTTGCGTTGCGTTTTGCGTCTTGCGTTTTTTGTGATTGTCTCTTGCGCCCACCCCTGATTGGAATACATAATTATGAAATTTAAAAAATCGATATTTTGGGTAATTCGTCATTTTGGGTGTCAATATTTTGGGTCATGCGATATTTAGGGTGACGATATTTTGGGTTTTTTTATATTTAGGGGTGATCCCGTTTATTTGGCCGTTTTACTTGATTATAAATCTGTATCCATAAAAGTTTGTCTTACAATAGATTTACGAAGTTTTTTAAAAATAATGCCTTATTGACAAAGGCTTATTGACGCAACATTTATTGACGAAAGGTCGGGCAACCATAAAAGTGTTATTATGTAACAAGTTTTGAGCCATTATTTGTCAATTTACATATTTTACAATTAGTTTATTTCCAATTTTTTAGAGTAAATTATTGAAAGAATGAAAACAGGGCTTTCAAAACTTTTTGAACTTCAGCCTGATCCTTATGACAATACACAATCAAAGTTTTTACGTATTTGTTTGGTTTGTTTTTTTTAATTTTATCGAACTATGTCTGAGCCAGTTCTTGAGAGAGTCGCAGAGGATTTTGTAAAGGATTTTAGTCGGAAAACGTGTTTACCGCATTAATCCTGTGGAACACAAAATTCGGGGATCCCGTAAACCCCGTACCCCGCACTCTTTTTTCTGACCATTTTTTCATTTTTTCTGAAGGAAAACATCTAGAGTTAAAGAATTATTTATCCTTTATGTGGGCATATCGATTTGGTATTTCTCAAGTTTTTTTCTTCTTTTATCCTATTGAAAAAAAAAGTAAATAAATATTACTCATAATCCTTGCCTTATGAAAAATAAGGGAGAAAGAGCAGGAAAAATGAAAAAAATGGTCAGAAAAAGAGTGGGGGGTATCGACTTTTACCCACTGTCCCCTTAGAAATTTTCGAAAAAATTCAGTTACGGGTCCCGTCCCTTTAGACATTTTGAAAAAATTCAGGCTGTACTTTAGTATAGGCCCACCGAGATCGGAACTTGTGGTATATACCATTAGATTCGTCTCGCCGAGCTGAGTTCAAATATGCAAGAATTTTCTGCGGGAGACGAAAACTCGCAGAGATACAGGCCCTCGAAAATTGAAAAACCATAGGGGGGACCAAGCACTTTTTTGGGGTGAAAAATTCGAAAAAGCAAATTGTACCTCATTCGAAAGAGCTCCTCGTGCTGAGTCGAATGACACCAAAATCAACGAAATCCGACTTGATTGGACAAAGTTATGATCTTTTCTTTTAGCTCCTTACCTATGCATCTGTGGAGATTTTTGTTGCTACGGAGGCCCCAAATACGCCCAGAGCAAGGGAGATAGGAATAGGTGTATGTTACGAGCCCAGACCCAGCGCCCGTAGACTCCCCGCGAGGCGCGTGCCGCAAAACCCCGCGCGAAGCGCGGGGTTTTGCACAAGCGCCTCGCCGATGCTCCATAGGTTTAGGTTTTTTGTTTTTTGTGTCATAACTTTGTCTTATCTTGTTCAATCACGGTGATTTTGGTGTCATTCGACTCAGCTCGAGGAGCTCTTTCGAATGAGGTATAATTTGCATATTCGAATTTTTCACCCCAAAAAAGTGCTTGGTCCCCCCTATGGTTTTTCAATTTTCGAGGGCCTGTATCTCTGCGAGTTTTCGTCTCCCGCAGAAAATTCTTGCATATTTGAACTCAGCTCGGCGAGACGAATCTAATGGTATATACCACAAGTTCCGATCTCGGTGGGCCTATACTAAAGCGACCCCAAAATTCAGTTAGGGGACCCCCGGATTTTAAATTTTTCCCTAGTTTTTCTTATACTCAGAGCCCATGTATTTTTGAGTTTATGGGTCTTTCTTCTTCGACTAAAATTTGTTTTTTTCAAGTTTACAAATGTTGAAAATGCTTCTGAATTGAGAGAATTTGTTAGAAAAGGCGAAATTGACGCAGCCTTAATTCGTGCGGAATTGGTTTAAATTTAAATTCCAAAAAATTTTTTTCAAAAAAAAATTTTTAAGCTTCTCGAACCCTTTGTCTTATTAGCAGCAGCAAATAGAGCAGTCCATCAGGCAGCCCATAATCGAATGATTACACGCTCTTTGAGTGCCGAATTAATTTATTCTTTGTCTCCAAATCGAAATATTTCTGATTCTTTAAATAGTTTGGATTTTTAAATTATTTTTTTATTTCTCAAAGGACAGTTTTAAATCGAAAATATTCTTTTATTTCCTAAGAAAAAATTAATTGGTTAATAATTTCTGGAAATTATTAGTTTTTCAAATTTCTCATGAATTGATCACCGTTTGGGCCCTAAAAGATTTTAAATTTGTTTTATTAGTTTCAGCTTTTGGTTAGGGTCAAAGAAAATTTAATTTATTAAATCTAATTTTTATTTATTTTAATTAAAAATTAAAATCTTTTCTTGTTTTGACCCAAACAAATCCAGAAACAATTTTGTAAAATTTGCGTTCAGAACGCCATTTTTACGCACACCCCATTTTAGCCCACCCCTGAAATTGACCCCCTGTCTACGTCCTTGAAATCCAGTATTTGACAAGAAACTGATGGATAATCTAAAACCTGTCGTTAACCAAATTAATTTAAAAATTCTAGTCTCTATTCTAATCAAAATAGAAACTTTTTGAGAAAAATTATAAGATATTTTTTGCATGTAATTTAATTAAAAACAAGTCTAGAGAAAATTAAAAGAAACAAAACATTCACAAAAATATTTTTCCCTTTTAAAAATAATTAAAAATTTTTTAATTAAAATTTTCAGCTTTTGGAATAGCCGAAAATAGTCAGTCACTTGTTGTTGCTATTTTTGATGATGTTAAAGGAAAGAAAATGATATCAATAGCTAAAAGGATTAAAGGAACCCCTGTGTCTTTTGAATTACTTCGAGAAATTTCTGATTTGGGGTTGATTAAACAGGTTGGGAATGAATGACTTTTTAATACAACTTTCGTTAACTTAAACATTTAGGAGTTTTTCGGCTAAAAAGAGAATTTATTGAACTTAATAACAAGGATGACCATCCTTACATCGTCGACCCGACCCATCCTTACACAACAGGGATGGGTCGGGTCGACGATTGCGGGTTGAGATTTTTCTCATTTTTTATCTATGGAATTAATTAAAAAAGGTATATGGAATAGAGACCGGATCGATACGATATATCAATGGAAAATATCGATATTTTTCGAGACCGATCCGATATTATCGAAAGACCACAGAAGTCCGGTCTCTAATATCGAATAGGTTATTTTCTAACCTAAAATAATCCTAGGCTTTTATTTTTGGTGGGCAAAATCACAAACCCGCAATTGTCGACCCGACTCATCCCTGGTACACAATCCCCCCAAATTTTCCTTATTAAAATTTTCGGAAATTGCCTATATTATATTTTGTTTCCCCAAAATCTCTGCCTTAAATCTCCTAGTTGATCTTTCTTTTTTAAAGTTCCTTCTCTAATTATTTAAAGTTCTATCCAATTTTTAAAATTAATTTTTTTCAGATTTATCAATTGCCAGAATTAGATGTTAATGGAATTTCGATGAGCGATTTAATTGTAAGCAGAATAGTTACAAAAGAAATTGTTTAAAGGCAATAATTAATTTAAAAACATTTTTTGGATTTTTTGAGAATAAAATATTCTTTAATCTCCAATTTGTGTTAGTCTCATTAGTAGGGTTGGCCCCCGTGCCCCCCCACTCCCGTGGCGCTGCCTCTCCAAAAAGTTTTCCCCATGCCCCCCCCCCGTCGGGGACCTCTTTCGAATGGGCTATCATTTGCATAAACTTTTTTTGTTCCAAAAAATCACCCCTATGGTTTTACAATTTTCAGGGGTCTGTATCTCGGTCAAATCCAATCGGATTTTTTTTTATTTTGGTGTCATTCGACACAGCTGGATGTGATCTACATTCTTCCGAAGACTGACCATTTTTAACAACTTGAGAAAGAAAAAAGAGGAGGGGGTACAAAATTCAAAATTACCAAAACAATTTTAAAAAAAAATTCAGAAAAATTCTGATTTTTAAAATATTCCATGATTTGGTCGTTCCTTGACTTGTCTGTTCCTCGAGTTAGCCCGACATGTCATCCCCGGCCTCCCCCTCAATAACAAAAAATATAAAAATTGTCTGGTAATACCCTAAATTTATAAATAAAAAGAAAACACGTTAAACACAATAATATATTCAAATTTCATGTCCTTTAAAAAACAATCTCTCGTTGAATTAAATATATAGAAAGCACTGATGTTGTTTTTTTAAATTGCAACTTTTTCTCTTTCCTTTTTTACTTTTTAAGTCCATGAAATGAAGCATATTGAATATTATGCTCTTTCAATGCTGTTTGCATTTCTTGTTTTTGTTCATGATTTAATGAAGTTGAAGTATTCTCAAATTTTGAAGCGATTTTGTAAAGCTGTAAAATTAAATTAAAAAAATAATTTTTGGAATAAATCCATGAAAAAATTCTTCGGTTCTAACCAGGGATGTCACAGGTTGAGAAAAATGTCGGGTCGGGTTTTCAAATTTTTCTTCGGGTCGGGTATCAGGTCGAGAAAGACATTCGGTTTCGAGTAACCCGTGACATTCCTGGTTCTAACCGATAAATCAAAACCGTTAGTTTTACGTTAGAAGACCCCCCAATTTAAGAAAAAATAAAGCAAAAATGGAAGCAGAAAATTAAAGAAAATGAATGGGACGATGAAACGAGTTCAAGTAGTAGTCAAAAAATTAAACGAGATATAGTTGCAGTGAAAGGTTATTTATTCCCCATACATATATCGCACAGAAAATGATTGATTCAAAAAAAATATTAAAATTTAAAACAAAAAGAGAATATAAGACCGGCGTATAAAAATAAAAGGCGCTGTTCTAGTTTATGCGCCCAAACAAAATAGAATTGGATTTTTCTTGGTATTACACAAAATTGAATATCAAGAGAAATCATATACGCATAAACTAGACCAGCGTCAAATAAAATCAGGCTTAAAAATAGAGGGGGCCTAGGCTAATTTGAGTGATAATCATATAAATATTGTCCATTTATTTTTTCAATTTATTAAGAAAAATTCAAGAAAAAATATTTAGAACCCATGGAAAGGACAAAAAATTTTAATTTCAAAAAAACCTTATTATCAGCTTCATCCATTTTATGTATAGCTTCATGGACTGCATATTCTTTCAACACACGAGCATATAAAGTTTCAATAGTCGGTCGACTTTTATAAAATAATTCACGGAGGCGCTCTTGCTTTTTTCGTAGTAAAACAGAAATTTCGTTGTTTGGCTGAAAATTTAGAGAAAAATTTAATTAAACAAATAAATTGTTTGAAATTCTCCTCAATTGACAACTCACAGAAATTTTTTTAAAATATTTACAATAAAAGACAAAATGAAAAAAGATAGGGTTGGTCCCCGTCCCCGAAAGTAGAGGAATTTGAGATATTTTTTGAAAATTCGCCCACCCCCCCCCCTCTGTACATAGAAAAAAAATTTTAAAAAAATTGTAAAATCCCCCCTCCTGTGGCACTGCCTTTCGAAAAACTTTCCCCGTGGTCCTCCATCTCCCCGTCGGGGACCAAACCTATTAATTCGAGGGAGCTTCTCAAAGATAACCTCAATTTAAAGTACCTTTCAATATAAGGATGATTTTCTAGCCTCAATGGGATTTTCAACAAGGTATTCCTTTAAAAAAATTTATAAAATCCAAACGTCTTTATCATTCGAAGTTGTCGCCATTGATGACTTCGTCCATTGTTTCCTGTCATTTGTCCCATTATTACCATTCACTCCCCTCATTGATTTTTCCATCAATTCCTCCTCCTCCTCTTCTCCAACAATTTCTTTTTTATCTTCCTCCTCTTCATCAAAATCATCATCTTCTTCACTCATTAATTTAAAACAATTTTTTAAATTACTTTCAGTTTTCCCAAAAATTTTGTTTTTTAATTTTTGTTTTTTAATTATTGGAGTTTCTTTCCTCAATTGTTTTTGTTGTTTCCCTCCATTCTGTGATGAGTTGTTGCCTATAATTCCATTACTTAAATTTTTATTTAAACTGTTTAAACGTGGATATAATCCATTTGGAACAAGTTTTGGTGTAATTAAAGAAGAGCAGTCAATATCTACAAGTATTTCTTTTTGTGATGAAGACAAAGTTTTTGAGGCTGAAAAAATTTTATTAGAAGTAAAAAATGGACTTTTAAACGGGGAAAATTTTTTGGGGAACTTGCACAACAATTTTCGATTATATCCCAACGTAACGCAAGCCCAAGGTACCACTGAGCTATAAATTCGTTCAAAATTGTCGAAATCTGGACGTCGTAGTATGGTCCAACTCAGCTCGCCGAGATAGGTAGAACCATACCAGGGCATCCAGGATTCGAAAATCTTGAATGAAGTTATAGCTCGGCGGTATCTTGGCCTTACGGTAAGTTCCCCTGCTCCCAAAATTTTCTGCTTAACGCGTTAACCCAAATAAAATTCGAAAACATCGCTAAAGCGGTCACAAAGGGACCCCATTAAATTCTCTGACATAAAAAATAAAAAAATCACAAACTTGGCCCCTTCTCTGATTTATTACTTCCAACGTGAAACGAAATTGCTCTTCCTCTATAATTTTGTTCAAAAGAGGGAGTAGTTATTTCCTCATTAGATTTAAAAGAATCACTTCGCTTTTTAAAACGTCCTTTCGGCCCTCTTTCAGAATAAAAATTATTTTTTAAAGGAGTTGTACAAATTGAGGCAGATGACTCAGAAGAAGATTCGCTAGTTGATAGAACCCTTTTTCGTTTTTTTGACGATTTTTCAGAAATTGCTGAAGTTATGCTGGGAAGGGATTTTGAAGATTGCTGTTGGGAAGTAGATGAAGTGGAAGCTAAAAAAAATATTTTTAATTTCTAATGCAGTTCGCCTAAGTATTTAAATCCTACATCCGTCGCGCCCAAATAACCCCACTGCATATTTTTCTCTCTGGACTGTGTTTTGACGGACTTTGTCTTAAAAGGGAATATTCATAACTGTATGTAAAAATTTCAAAATTTTTTTCCACTATCGGGTAGAGCAGGGTCAATAACCTAATGCCAGGGGGAAAAGTCAAAAACTTGCAATATAGATTATCGACCCTGCTCTACACGATGGTGCAAAAAAAATTTTCGAAAATTTTTACATTCCTTGTTAGGAATGTAAATTTGTTCCCTTGTTAGCCCTGACACCCTCCCCTCAGCTCTCCCCCCTCCCACTAATTAAAAAGGATTTAATAATATAAAGGGATACTAATTTTATGGGAATCTGAAAATAAGGTTCGATTATATTCCCAAAAAAAATTTTTAAATTTATATACCGCCTTTTTCAATATTTTGCGAACAATAATTTCCAATAATATTTTCTTCTGAGAAGCGATCAAGCATTTTTTCTTTGTATTCATTTACATAATCCAAAGAAATATGTCGCAAATACCTTTAATTAAAGTTAAAAAATAAAAATAATAATTCCAAACTCTTTAGCCCAAGTCCAAAAGCGATGCGGAACATCCAAAATATGTGGAGTTTCATCATCTTCAGGCGAAGAAAAAATGCCAAGATCGGTTAGACTGAAAAAAAGTAAAAAATATTTATCACAAAATTAATTTTTGAATATTTCCAAGGTCTAAACATAAAATAAAAAAATTTTGGAAGGAAAAAATTATAAAAATAATTTTTCTAAATTTTGTAGAAGCTTAAATAAAGCATAAAAAATTGTTCGAGCACGGCAGGATTCGAACCTGCAATCTTCGGTTCCGTAGACCGACGCGTTATCCGTTGCGCCACGCGCCCACATTTCTTCAGTCTGAAATAAACCTTAAGAAGAGCCCACAATTTATTTCTAGAACTAAGGCTAAACATAAAGAGAAAAAATAATTTTTTGGGCTAAACTTAATTTTATTGTGTAATAAAAAACAGAATATTTTTTCTCTATTTTTATGTAGGAATTTTTAAGACATAATGAATCTTGATATTTTTAAGATTTTCAAAATTTATTTTTTAATTTATTATTTTAAATTCTAAACAACCAAATTTTGGGACTTTGGAGGGCCATATCATGGCCAGATCAAAAAACGAGCAAAAACAGCTCAAAATTCTTGCTAAAAAGGGCACATTTTCTATTGAATGAGACCGGTCTCGACCGTTTTTAGGTTGGACACCTCGTAACCTCTCCTTGAAAGCTGTTTATAAGGGAGTTAAAATTAAGGGGAAATATAAAGAGTAGCTTTTAATCATTATAATTCTTCTAAATTTTAATCAAAATCATTCAAAAAATACAATTTTGATCATTTACATAGTCCGTTCCCCACATTTACCAAAAATTTAAACACTCCCTCCTATTCCTTCAATAAAAACCTCATAGACGTTGTTGGTGTTGGCACAGATCTTTTTACTCGTTCAGCCAATTTTTGCATTTCCTCTTTTCCAACACAACAAAATATAGGCAAAGGACGATTTCTTAAATTAACTGTTGGGTATTCCCCCGTTGTTAAATAGGTTATTTCTCCGTGAATTGTGCTTTGATAATCTATATTTTGGGCACAAAGCTCTTCTAATTCGAATTGAAGTGATGTCTAAAAATTGAAAAAAAAATTTATAAAAGATTAGCAAAACAAAAATAAATATTTATTTTGGGGATATTTTGTTGGATTTAGGAAAAATAAAGGATTAAAAGGGGTTACAAAAAAATTAAATATTAAAAAATAAAAGAATTGTAAAGGAAAAATAATTTTTAATTGAATAAAGGCAATGAATAGAAGGAATTTAAAAGAAATTTAAAAATTTTCGAGATCAAAAGGGGATATTAATAATTTTAAAAAATGTTCCCATTAGAGATTGAGCTGGGTCTGGAACAAGGCACTGGGTTTTTCCTGTACCCAGAGTCCAGGCCCATGCATTTTTTGACCTTCCTAGGTTTTTCCTGGAACACAGGCACAGGATCCAGCTCAGGGCAATAAATCAATCCCAGATTCCAGGAACAGGTTTTTCAAAAATCTCAATCTCTAGTTCCCATACCAAAATTTTAATTTAAAAATTACTTAGAGATTTAATAAATTAATAAACACCCCCTCCTTCAGTTATTAAAAAACTAAAAATCTTCACCAATATATCCATATTGAATTTTTGAAAAATAAATTTTGTTTAGAAAACCCTCGGAATAAATAAAAATAATTTTTGAATTTTTATAGAAAATTTAAAAAAAAGAAAAATGGCAAAAAATTGGAGGGAAATGAAACGTTTCCTTCGATTTTTATTTAAAAAAGCGTAAGCAATCAATTAATAAAAATATTTAAAATTGTCTGGAAATGAGAGGAAATTTTAAGTGCAAATATTGAATTTAATTTTAAATAAAAATTAGAAAAATAAAAATTCCCTAAAATTTAAGTAGAAAAAGTAATTTTAGAAAATAATTTTCGTAAAAATTTGGAATTATTGGAGAACAAAAAATTTAAAAAATCAAAGAATTACAAAAATTATTTATTTTTATTTATTGTTAGGTCCTAACTTAAACAAAAAAATTCTGTTTTTTTAAAAAGCCAAAAAAGTTCACTTTTTTGCGCAATCCCTTCCCCAAATTTTTCTTTTCCCATTTCGGGGTAGGGGGGGGGGGATTCCTCCCCCTGGCTACGGGCCTGTTAAAAATAATTAAAAAATGATTTTTTTTTCTTTTTTGAACAACTAAAATGTGATTTACTTAAATAAATTTCCTTAAATTAAAAAAAAATTCGAAAATTTTTTATTAAAAATCAACTTAAAATTTCAAAAATTTTAATTAATAATTTCCGAGTTTCAGAAGTAAAAAATTATTTTATTTAAAAATTCCAAACCAATTGTTGTTCAACACCCAATTTTCTCGCAGAATCAGAAACTCCATTTCCACAAGTTTTTAAAAGTTTTGAGAGTGTTGAACATTTTTCAGAAAGTTCGAATGTTTTTAATTCTGGCAAAACTACAGCGGTGCCTAAATATGAAGAGCTTCCACTGCTTTTTCTGGTTAAATCAAGTCCTGAAAATTAGAGAAATTGTTTTTAGGATTTAGACATTTGAGAGGCCTAAAAGAAAAGTTGAAACCCCCCCCCCCACCCTCTATTTGTGTCAGTCCTCTTCCCCCAGGAACATTGGAGGGAGGACCATCCAAAAAATGAATCTTTTTGTTTAAAGCCCTACAGAATTTCTGGAATTTTGCCTGGGGCCTTTTAGAATAATTCTACAGACAGGAAAAATTTTCAGTTTTGCCCAGCAAAGGTTAACCAATTTTTTAATTTTTAAAGCCTAATCCAATCATAACCACTCAAAAAATTAAAAAAACCATTCAAAAGACGAGCATTGCTTTTAGCCACTCTTCCAAAGCCTGGAGAGTCAGGAGAGAATTCTGTAGAGGCTGTACTACTCCTTCTAGTTCCATAAATTGAAAGAGGCGTTGAAGCAAGTTGAGGGGCAGATTTTGAAGTGGAGGGAAGTGAGGAAATTAATTCGTCTTTTTGATGTTCCTGCCTAAAATTTAAAAAAATTTTTTTGAAAAAGAAATATGTAATTATGAGCTAATAATTCCTTCTGATAAAGAAATTATGAATAGCTATATTTTTGAGGTATCCTTGAGTTATAGGGGATTTTTAATTCATGAACGGATATTGACGTATGAGGTGTCATTCGTCCAAGCTCGACAAGCTGAGTCGAATGAGAATTGAATGGTGTCAGTACAATAATCAGGGACCGTGTTACAGACCCCTGAATATTGAAAAAGAGAGTCAAAATTTTCTATTTTTGATGCTAAATAATTTGTTGGATAGGAGATGCAATAGAATTGTCATGGAAAGGATCCAAAGCACAACCACAACTCAGGGACAAATCAATTTAATTTTTATTCAAATTATTTCTACTAGCACAAACACAAGTAAAAATATATGTTTTTAGAAATAATGTTTTAGAATAGAATTTAAAAAAAACTAAAAAGTCCAGATTTTTCTCAAAATTTAAAACAAAAAATATTTAAATCCCAATTATAGACATTGAAAGTTTTATAAATTCAAAAAAATTGAAGAAAGTAAAATTTTGGACCCTGAGAATCAAAAATCTTAAAATTATCCCAACAGCCTCCCCCCATAAAATCCAAAAATCTTAATTAAAGGCTAACCTTGCTCCGCTTGTTTTAACGTTCATGTCTTTATTAGGCGAATTAACAATCGATTTTTGGCTAGAAACTGACAGTCTTGAAGAAGAAGTATTACAAGTCTTTGAGCGAAGCTTCATTTTTTTAAATTTATTTTGGCCAATAAAAAACCTAAAAATTAAAAAATAAATTCAATAAAGACTTCAAAATGCGCAACAAAAAAATATATCCAAAAGAGAAAACAAAACCGCCGCTTCTTTTGATGTTTGAGAAGAATCGACTGGTCTAACACAAGATATAAGGGGACACGCCGGCGCGAGGCCATAACGGCGCAAAGCCATAACTTGCTTCAACATTTCCGAATCTGACCAAATTTAGTATTAAACGATTCCTCTCATCGGGCTGAGGAGATTGGTGCTAAAATTGATAAGGTCAAGCCATTTTCCACCAAATTATGGCTTTACGCCGTTATGGCCGCGCGCCTAACTGTACCCGATATAAGCTATAGAGAAATAATGCAGAAAGAGACTTTTTTTAGCAAACTTGGTAGAGAAATGAAAATAAATATAGATAATGGTATTTTGAGAGGGACAAAATCCAAAAATGCGTGATACAAAACACCAAAAAGGGGGGAATGGACAAAATGCCAATTAATAGAAAAGTAGACAAAATGTCGACAAAAGTCAGTGGAAAGGGTAATTCGTTTAAAAGCTCAAAAATTACTGTAGAAATATTATGTGAATATTATGAATTGATGAAACAAACCGATAATTCTTAATTCGTGGAGAATTTTAATTTGTGTAAATTTTCCCTCGTACTTAAAATCTTGGCTGTACTTTAGTACGTGGGTGCAGGCTTTAATTTACAAATGTTATACCATTCGAAAGAGCTCGTCGAGCTGAGTCGAATGCCACCAAAATTAGATCTAGGAAAAATTTCTGGGGGTCACTTTAGTACGTGGGTGCAGGCTTTAATTTACAAATGTTATACCATTCGAAAGAGCTCGTCGAGCTGAGTCGAATGCCACCAAAATTAGATCTAGGAAAAATTTCTGGACCGAGATATAGGTCCCTAAAGTTTGAAAAACCATAGGGGGACCAAGCACTTTTTTGGGGTGAAAAATTCGAAAATGCAAATTATACCTCGTTCGAAAGAGCTCATCGAGCTGAGTCGAAAGACACCAAAATCAACGAAATCCGACTTGATTGGACCGAGATATAAGCCCCCTAAAAACCTAAGATACAAAGGGGCGATTTTTGGAATAAAAAATTTTTTATACAAATAATACCTCATTCGAAAGAGCTCGACGAGCTGAGTCGAATGAGACCAAAATCACCATGATTAAACAAGATTAGAAAAAGTTATGACACAAAAAAACAGAACCTAAACCTATGGGGCGTCGGCGAGGCGCTTGTGCAAAACCCGCGCTTCGCGCGGGGTTTTGCGGCACGCGCCTCGCGGGGAGTCTACGGGCGATGGGTCTGGGCTCGTAACATAAACCTATTCTTATCTCCCTTGTTCTGGACGTATTTGGAGCCTCTGTATCAGCAAAAATCTCCACAGATGCCATAGGTAAGGAGCTAAAAGAAAATATCAGAACTTTGTCCAATCAAGTCGGATTTTGTTGATTTTGGTGTCTTTCGACTCAGCTCGATGAGCTCTTTCGAACGAGGTATAATTTGCATTTTCGAATTTTTCACCCCAAAAAAGTGCTTGGTCCCCCCTATGGTTTTTCAAACTTTAGGGACCTATATCTCGGTCCAGAAATTTTTCCTAGATCTAATTTTGGTGGCATTCGACTCAGCTCGACGAGCTCTTTCGAATGGTATAACATTTGTAAATTAAAGCCTGCACCCACGTACTAAAGTACAGCCAAAAGCTGCGCTTTTTATGTATAGCTAAACAAGCAACCCTAACAGTTTTTATTTTTTCCCCTAATTTTTAACTTTAAGAATTCTATTTTGGGTTTCGAGTAACTTATTAAATTTTATTAAAAAAAATTTTTTTATTTTTTATTTTATGTGTAAGGGAAAGAGACTTTTACAATACGTATATTTTTTGCAGGTTTTCCACAATTCAATGAAAATATTTATCTAAAAATTTGTGTTAAATAAAATATAGGTAAAATTCCGTTATATCTACTACCTTACCCCAATTAGGATAAGCAATTTGTCATTAGAAAGAGCTCGACGAGCTGAGTTGAACGGCACCTAAATTAGCTTCCGAACTCATCTATGGGCGAGATACCAAAAAATCAGCTTGGTACCCCTATGACTATTTCGAGCCCTATATCTCGGCCCATAGTTGAGTCTAGAAGCCAATTTTGTTGTTGTTCGACTCTGCCCGAGGAGCTCTTTCGAATGACATATTTTTTGTTCGAATAGGTGGAATTTTTCCAAAATATCAAAATTAATTTTCTTTTAAAATATTTATTCTCTTCTTTAAAATTTTTGTTTAATTCATTTTCTTTTCAAGCCAATCCTCAACTTTTTTAATATTTAAATCAACTATATAATTTGCACTCTCCTTTACTGAAACTTTAATAATTTCAATTTCAACTTTATTTTCAATAAATTCTTTAATTACTTCACTCCCATTTGTTTTTATAGTTTCTTTAATTTTTTTAACATCTTAAAATTAAAATACCGTAAATACTCTAATTGAAGCCCTGGGCTTATATTTTTCAATGGGTCTCTTCAGATGGGCCTACCAATATTAGAGGTGGGCTTCTATAAGAGGCTTGGCTTCATTTAGAGTATTTCCGTTATTAGTATTTCTATTCTCCTTTTTCTCATATAGCTACTTAAATATTCCCATCTTATAATCCCAATAATCCCAATAGCTTATTGAATCCAGTTTATTGTTATTGATGTGAGGAGGCATTGGGTTGATTCAACCCTGCAAGGCCCCAGATGAATGTCCCTATAGAATATTCGGGGTTTTGTCTTAATGCCGTCTTTGCTTAAATTTTGATAGAAAAAATTTTGGAGGAAAAATATTAAACCAAATATTCTAAATTTTGTAGAAGCTTAAATAAAGCATAAAAAATTGTTCGAGCACGGCAGGATTCGAACCTGCAATCTTCGGTTCCGTAGACCGACGCGTTATCCGTTGCGCCACGCGCCCACATTTGTATAACTAAAAGGTTAGTAAATAAATGAAGATTTGGAATTTGTTAAAAACCGAAGATTCTGCTGGTGAATTTTACATGGGCGTTGTCTTCTATATAAAAATAGAAAGTTTTGTAGAGGACATTAAATAAGTATGGATTCTAAAAATGCTGTCCCATAAACGGGGACGCATTTTTCTTCTTTGCCCAAAAGTTAGCCCGCCTCCGTCTTTTCCTCATTTACACGTGCTTCTACCTCATAATTACAGCTAGTGTTGGCGGTTCCTTATAAATTTTTGGATGTCCGGAATCGGAACCGAAACTTTTATTAAATTAGTGAAGACTGTCTGGTGACGGAGAAGGTTTCGGGAATAATTTTCAATTAAGGGCAATGCTGCTATGTTGGATAATAAAGTACAAAGTGAGAATTTTGGAGGGGCAAGAAGCCTGAAATCTTTTTCGCGCCGAAAGCGAAAACAAGAATAGAGGTTTACAGATTGATCTGGCTAATTCAAAAAGTGACTATAAAAAAATTACCAAAATTATCCTTAAAAATATATTCAAAACTTTCCAAATCATCAATTAATTCCTCAACTACATTTTCATATTTTTCATTAAAATAATTAGGGTTTGACCCCGAACGCTCGGGGGCGGGTATGTCGGGGTACGGGGTTTTCGAATTGTTTCGGGGCGGGGTTCGGGGTCGGGGAGCAAAATTAGGCCGGGGACGGGGTCGGGGAACGGGGGTTTAGGGAAAAAATTTTTCAAAGAAAAAATGCTCTAAAAACAAGCCATTTTCGGTCTATTTTCGTTAATTTATCCAAAATAAAAGTTAAAAAAATAAATTCAAAAAATATTCAACAAATAAGTACTTTTTTTGCCCAAAAAATTATTCATCATCAGAATCAATTTCTTCCACGTCTTCCTCTTCATTATCAATCAATGGGGCTAATTCGACCTTGTTTAAATTGCCTTTAATAATCAATATTTTCTGAACCATTTTCCCAGACAATCTAAATAGAATTATTTACCCAAATTAAATAAAAATGGACATATTTACCGATTGCGAAGATCGTTTGAATAAATAATCCCAGCCATAAAAAGATATCCCCATCAATGTCAATTCTTTTCTCTGCCTTGTACTGCGCCAATTCAACTTCAATTTTGGAAGTGAGATCGCTTTCAATCTCACCAGATATAGCCAACGGGACAGAAGGTGATTTAGGACCAGGTGACCAAATGTTATCTATTAATTATATTAAAATTAATTTATAAAATAAAATTATGTTTACATGATATACTCTCACTTCCCCTTGATTCATCATCTTCAAATTCATTGTCTTGAAGTTCTGGAATAGATAAGTCTGCCACTACTTCAGGATTTGGTTCATTATCGAAAATAAATGCTATAATTTTATAAAAAAATTTCCTAAAATACTCCATCCATCTGAAGTGATAGCATAATAATCATTACCTACACGTTGGGTAATTTTCTTTCTTATATTCAATGCCATTTTTGGTATAACATTTTTACGAAAATGTTGATGACCACGAAGCTATAATTTTAGTATATATAATAGCTTTATTTTAGAAAATAAACCTCTAGTTTTGGATAAGCTAATTTAAAAAGCTTCTTCAATTCAGGACTTTCAATAAAAAGGAAAGAGCAATTCTGCCTAATCATTAAATTTGCTATTTGTACATCAGCATCATCCTGTGAATCGGATTCAATAAATTTACAGATTGACTGGTTCTTCTGGAAAATAACGCATATTTATAAATAAAATTGGAAAAATACCAAAGCAACTTCTTCCTGGTTCATAAATTGACAATATTCCTTTTCATGCATAGACTTGAAATGGTCCCATAAACCCTTCGTAGACCCCTTATTACAAGCCAAGTTTTTATCGCATATTAAACATTTTGCAGAATTTTCTGAATTACTCTTTGAAAAATATTTCGAGATATCTGATGTCTTTCCCATTGGAAATTTTGTTGAAAATTTTATAACTTATCTTTGTTTTATTGACGCCTTTTTAGTTAAAATAAAAAAGATTATTTGAGTATGGGCAGAGTATGGGCAGTATCCCATAAACCCTTCGTAGACCCCTTATTACAAGCCAAGTTTTTATCGCATATTAAACATTTTGCAGAATTTTCTGAATTACTCTTTGAAAAATATTTCGAGATATCTGATGTCTTTCCCATTGGAAATTTTGTTGAAAATTTTATAACTTATCTTTGTTTTATTGACGCCTTTTTAGTTAAAATAAAAAAAAGATTATTTGAGTATGGGCAGAACGCCAAAAAATAGATTATTTGTTGTAAATTGTTAGGTAAATTTCTAAATTTTTTCTTTAAATTTCTCTAAAAAATTGGCATTTTATGGTGTTTACACCCCCGAAAACCCCGAAAATTTTCGGGTCGGGGAACGGGGTTTTCGAATTGTTTCGGGGCGGGGAACGGGGCGGGGAGAAGTCTGAAAAAATCGTTCGGGAGCGGGGACGGGGAACGGGGTCGGGGTCAAACTCTAAAAATAATTAAATTTTTTACTCAAAACTTTATAAATTTCCAAAATTCCTCTCAATTGGAATGTTGTAATTAAATTAATTTTTAATTCTTTATAATGATTTATATCAAAATCATTTAGTGTTAATAAAGTCAAAATTTTTTCTAAAATTTCAATTCCTTTATTCTCCAAAATTTCAAACCAACTCATCCCTCCATTTTCCAAAAATTTATTTCTCAAATTTCTTTTATTGTATTTTAACATATAATTATAAAAATCTAAAATATTTTTATTTTTAATTATTGCCGTTATAACATTCAATTTTTTTTCTTTAATTAATTTATTTATATTTGCCGTTAAATAAACAATTTTGTAAAAGAACCATATTGCCTCTTTTACACCATATTGGAGAGTAAATGTTTCTGAAATTTTTAAAAATTTAATTAGGAAGGAGAAGGGATTTTTTTGGTTAGGGAATTCTCGTCTTTGGACCTTCTCGTCTCTCATAAAAATATAAAGATATTCAATTTATAGATATATTCAAACCTTAATATTTTTTTCATAGGTTCTAAGATACCGTAAATACTCTAATAGAAGCCCACCTCTAATATAAGCCCATTTGAGGAGACCTATTGAAAAATATAAGCCCAGGGCTTCAATTAGAGTATTTACGGTATAATTTCCAGACGAATATTCCGTCTTTTAATAAAATTATGAAAAATTGGAAAGAAGTTTAGGGGGACAGGATCTCTTAAATAAATTAAAATTTACTTTCCTTTATTATCGTTTAATAAAATTGTCAAAATTTTTTCTAAATTTTTTTTTCCTTTATTTTCCAAAATTTCAAACCAACTCATACAACATTCCCTAAAATTCTGTTTCCTTATAGAAATTAAAAATTAATTATAGATAACTGTAATTTTAAAAGGACTCCAAAAACTCTAAATGGACATTAGAATAAAGAACAACATTCCCTAACAAATTCGAGTTATTCCAATGTTTTCCCTTAATATTCTAAGACTTTTATAGCCTTTATACCTTTATAGCCCTTGGATCTCGGTAGCAGAGATGGATCGGAACAGTCAGAAGTGTCGGAAATCGCAAGAGCCGGAAATCGGAACTGGCTCAAAAGTCGGAACTCGGAAGTCGGAAATCGGAATTCCGATCCACCTCTGCTTGGTAGTACTTCCTAAAATTTCTAGGTTAATATTTATTACTCAAGTAAAATGGATCCAAATAAAAATCAAAATTATGGATAAAATCTAATTTAAATAAAATCTAATAAAAATCTAAATCCTCTAAATTATGGACAGATTTCTGTACCAACCTTCTATTCACAACTAACCATGTTTTTCAATATTTTCATAACCCTTTTCAATTTCCTTTTTTAATTTTTCAATTTCTTTTGTGTCATCATTGTTCCCAACTTTTTTGTCTGTAATTAATTCCATTTTTCTAATTTTTAAATTAATTTCTTCCCAATAACCTTCCAAATTAATTTTTTTATAAAAATTAATTTTCTCTTTAATATTTTTTAAATTTGCTTTTATCAAACTTTTTTCATTATTTAAATTAATTTTATAAATCGATGAAATCTTTGGTAATTCCAAACTATTTGTTAAAATTAGGGTTTGACCCCGAACGCTCGGGGGCGGGTATGTCGGGGTACGGGGTTTTCGAATTGTTTCGGGGCGGGGTTCGGGGTCGGGGAGCAAAATTAGGCCGGGGACGGGGTCGGGGAACGGGGGTTTAGGGAAAAAATTTTTCAAAGAAAAAATGCTCTAAAAACAAGCCATTTTCGGTCTATTTTCGTTAATTTATCCAAAATAAAAGTTAAAAAAATAAATTCAAAAAATATTCAACAAATAAGTACTTTTTTTGCCCAAAAAATTATTCATCATCAGAATCAATTTCTTCCACGTCTTCCTCTTCATTATCAATCAATGGGGCTAATTCGACCTTGTTTAAATTGCCTTTAATAATCAATATTTTCTGAACCATTTTCCCAGACAATCTAAATAGAATTATTTACCCAAATTAAATAAAAATGGACATATTTACCGATTGCGAAGATCGTTTGAATAAATAATCCCAGCCATAAAAAGATATCCCCATCAATGTCAATTCTTTTCTCTGCCTTGTACTGCGCCAATTCAACTTCAATTTTGGAAGTGAGATCGCTTTCAATCTCACCAGATATAGCCAACGGGACAGAAGGTGATTTAGGACCAGGTGACCAAATGTTATCTATTAATTATATTAAAATTAATTTATAAAATAAAATTATGTTTACATGATATACTCTCACTTCCCCTTGATTCATCATCTTCAAATTCATTGTCTTGAAGTTCTGGAATAGATAAGTCTGCCACTACTTCAGGATTTGGTTCATTATCGAAAATAAATGCTATAATTTTATAAAAAAATTTCCTAAAATACTCCATCCATCTGAAGTGATAGCATAATAATCATTACCTACACGTTGGGTAATTTTCTTTCTTATATTCAATGCCATTTTTGGTATAACATTTTTACGAAAATGTTGATGACCACGAAGCTATAATTTTAGTATATATAATAGCTTTATTTTAGAAAATAAACCTCTAGTTTTGGATAAGCTAATTTAAAAAGCTTCTTCAATTCAGGACTTTCAATAAAAAGGAAAGAGCAATTCTGCCTAATCATTAAATTTGCTATTTGTACATCAGCATCATCCTGTGAATCGGATTCAATAAATTTACAGATTGACTGGTTCTTCTGGAAAATAACGCATATTTATAAATAAAATTGGAAAAATACCAAAGCAACTTCTTCCTGGTTCATAAATTGACAATATTCCTTTTCATGCATAGACTTGAAATGGTCCCATAAACCCTTCGTAGACCCCTTATTACAAGCCAAGTTTTTATCGCATATTAAACATTTTGCAGAATTTTCTGAATTACTCTTTGAAAAATATTTCGAGATATCTGATGTCTTTCACATTGGAAATTTTGTTGAAAATTTTATAACTTATCTTTGTTTTATTGACGCCTTTTTAGTTAAAATAAAAAAAAGATTATTTGAGTATGGGCAGAGTATGGGCAGTATCCCATAAACCCTTCGTAGACCCCTTATTACAAGCCAAGTTTTTATCGCATATTAAACATTTTGCAGAATTTTCTGAATTACTCTTTGAAAAATATTTCGAGATATCTGATGTCTTTCCCATTGGAAATTTTGTTGAAAATTTTATAACTTATCTTTGTTTTATTGACGCCTTTTTAGTTAAAATAAAAAAAAGATTATTTGAGTATGGGCAGAACGCCAAAAAATAGATTATTTGTTGTAAATTGTTAGGTAAATTTCTAAATTTTTTCTTTAAATTTCTCTAAAAAATTGGCATTTTATGGTGTTTACACCCCCGAAAACCCCGAAAATTTTCGGGTCGGGGAACGGGGTTTTCGAATTGTTTCGGGGCGGGGAACGGGGCGGGGAGAAGTCTGAAAAAATCGTTCGGGAGCGGGGACGGGGAACGGGGTCGGGGTCAAACTCTAGTTAAAATAGATATTTGATATTCTGTTTTATTATTGTGTAATTTATTAAATTGGACCTCATTTGTTAAAATTTTTCTTTTGATAATCTTTAAAAAATTTAAATTATTTGAAATAAGGTGCTAGGACAGTCTATCTTATGCGAGTTTAAAAAAGCGTCCTGCGTTTTACGGAAAAATAGCAATTAAAAGAAGGGAAGACAAAATCGCATCTCTTCATACACATTACTATTTTTGCCGCAAAACGCGAGACGCTTAAATTGTTACACAGCATTAAGTTGTTCAGTAATTAACAGATTATGGGCAATTCCCACTATAAAGTGAGAGATCTCGAGGATAAATCTTTCAGTTATCGGCTATATTTTTCGATATTTTTTCCAGTCCGAGCTCTACCTTAAAGAATCCCACCAGAAAAAAAGTCGAATATTCAGGGCTACTGAAAGATACTGGATTTATTTAAAAGATCAGGTCCGCTCATGTTTTCCACCTGTCAAAATTTAACGTAGAAAGGAGGACATCTTTGTTATAAATATCATTTAAAACCCAACCAACTACATAAAATTATTCTCGTCCTTTTATTTATTTACCTGGTTTTTAGCTTTCGGAATAATATACTTTAAAATATAATATGTAGGTATTTCTATAAAAAATTCAGCAAAATAATTTTCCAAATTTTTATTTTCTTCTTTAACAAAATAATTTTTAAAAATAAAAATATTTTTTTCTATTTTTGTTCCTTCAATTTTTTTAAATACATTTTCCCCTTTAGCCCATAAATTACATTTAAAATTTAAATTTTCCATTTTATAATTAAATAAATAATTAAATTGACGAGAGTTTTGGTAATCTTCGTTGATTTTTAATTCAACATCAATTGCCAAACAATTTTTTGTTTTAAATAAAAACAAAATAAATATTTGTAAAATTATCGAAGAAAATAATTTAATTAACATTTTCTTCTAAAAATTAATTAACGTATTTTCTCTATCTATTAGAGTGCTACTATACTGGCGCGCCGAAATTTGCGGATTTTAATTTGCGGACCCGAAATTTGCGGAGCCGAACTTTGCGGACCCGAATTTTGCGGAGCCGAACTATGCGGACCCGAATTTTGCGGATCTGAGATTTGCGGACCAAAAATTTGCGGACCGACAATAGAGTCTACCGAACCTCGGAAATTTCAAAAATTTTAGCCTGCGGCGTTAATTAGGATAAATTCAGTCATCATGACCTTATGAAATGGCCATATAAATGATTTTTTAAGGAATTTTTTTATTATTTAAATTATGAAATAATTTTAAGATAAAGAAATCGATAAAAATTTTGAAAAATCAAGAAAAATCTTCAATCCGGTACGGATCATGGTAAACTCTGCTTGAATCCTCGAAAAATAAAATTTTTAATTTTTCCTTTTTACTCAAGTGTCGGCCCTAAAATCTTGGTTCCGCAAAAATCAGGTCCGCAAACCTCGTGTCCGCAACCTTCGGGTCCGCAACTTTCGTTCCGCAAATTTCGGGTCCGCATAGTTCGGGTCCGCAAAATTCGGGTCCGCAAAGTTCGCGCCACGACTATACTGCCAGTCTCTAATAGAATGCCACTTTGGAAGGTGATTGAAAAATAGAATGCCATGGCATTCTAATAGAGAAAATACGGTATTCCTGGAATTTGGCTTGAAAAAATTTTTTCTGGGGGATGTTATGTTCGATCGAAATTTACCAAAGTCATGTGCATAAGAATATACCAATTTATACAAAGTGGAAAGTTACAACGTAGGCTAATACTGGCTTTTATGATAAGGCTGCCACAAAGGTTGGCGGATCCTGGGAAATCCCCGGATATCCGATCCTATATTATTTTTAAAGTGGTTTTTCGTGGAAACAACGGCATTTATAGGATACTAAGTCAGGCTAAACAACTATAGAAAGTATGCATTCTACCAAAGAAAAAGTACGTGGATGTTAACGGAGGATGTTGGGAAGAGGTTCGGGGATTTCCTGACATTTACAGGATATCAGAAAAATTCATAACCGCCCCTAGCTGCCACACAGATCAACTGAAACCCCACACTCCTTTTGATGATTAAATAGAAGTTTTTATGTAAAATTACTTTAATTTTTTAAAGTTACTTTGTCTAAAATAAAAATTACCTAATTTCATATTTCATTAAAAACCCTATGTTTCCCTTTAAATTTATTAAAGATTTAAAGACTGGCCAAATAAAAAAATTGGTAAATGTCGATTATTTATTTTTCCTCGGCGAGATTAAAAAGAGAATAATCAATTGCCACATATTTTAAATGCACTTTTTTAGTAAAAATATTTATTTTTATAAATCTACAGTAATCTCTAAAAAAATCGGGGGATTAAAGAAATTAGGTAACTTTATAATTGTGGAAGTCTGAATTGGTGGAGAGACACGGGATGGACATACTATGATAATCATGGAAAGATAGAAGACAAAGGCTGTTAGATTAGCTTTTTCGATGATGTCCTTTGTTTGATTTTTGATAGAAAGTATACACAAAAATTGTGTAGGTCTTCAAGTGCTCTTTAAAATGATACATATATCAATATAGGTAATTTATCGGCAGAATTTTTACTAAAAATTTCTAAACAAAAGTAACTATTTTTTGGAGTGGAAAAAATTAACAAAAATATCTCTTTCATGTTCATGTTGCTTCTAAAAACACTTCTTTAATAGGATTATTATCCTTATCCCATAAGTCCTAAAATCAAAGATGAACTCTTCTTGAATACACCGATATGTCCGTTCTGAACTGCCAGCATTTCAAAATAGATTATTTGCTTCTTAATGCTTCGGGACACGCTCAAAACAACGCGTGGCCATAAAAACGCAAAGCCATTACTTGCTTCAAGATTTCCGAATCTTAACAATTTAGTATTAAACGCTTCCTCTCATAGAGCTAAAGAGATTTGTACCAAAATTGATAAGGGCCAGAAATTTTCCAGCTAGTTATTGCTTTGTGTTGTTATGGCCGCGCGTTGTTTTGAGCTGTACCCATTTGCTTCCTAATCCTTTCCACCCAGAATATCACTAATCGTCTAGTTTTGATTTCGTCCAAAGGATCAACACCCTAGAGATCACCAATTTTTGAAATTAGGTATTAAGGAATGTGAGTACCGACTCTAATGGACTTTTTGATCTCTCGGTTTACAAAAAACGAAGGTATGTATTTCGCCCCTGTGAAGTGGATGAATGTTGTGTTTGGTGAAGAAGGATGTAAAAATATTTTTTTTAACTAAAAGCCTACTTAAATGAGAGAGAGAGAGGGAGAGGAAGGAATATATGGGGAGAGAGATTGTGTATATAAAAGAGAGAATTGGAGAAATTAGAGGAAAATACATAAATATATTTTCTAATATAAAAATGAGAATTTCGCTATATATAAGAGAAATATAACATTAAACAGCAACAGAAAGGACAATCAATAATCGTCTCGTTCATTTAATGGCGAATGTGTATATTTAAACAACGCAAATTTTCGTCGGTTGTATTTTCGTGTTATACTCAAAACTAGTTGGGTTATCCTTAAATTTTAGTATTTTTCTAATTATTTTATATGTAAATTTGAAGCCCTGGGCGTTTATTTTTCAATAGGCCTCCTTAGATGGGCTTGTATTAGATATGGGCTTCTAATAGAGCCGGGCTTTAATTAGAGCATTTACGGCATTTTGTAAAAATTTTTATATTTTTTTATTTCAAATAACGTGTTTTTCCAATGTTTTCAATTTTTTAAATTTTTTAAAAAATATTTTTATATTTATTAATTGATATTGTGTAAAATCGCCTGATTTAATTAAAATAATTTTTCCTTGAAAAATGCTAAAATAATAAAAATATGTAAATATAAAAATTATTGTTCTCAATTTTACAGGCATTGAATTTTTAAAATTTTCTTTGAAAAACAAAAACCAAGTTATGTTTTTAATAAATTTCAAAAATTAACAAAATACCTAAATAAATAATAATTTAATAATATTCCAATTTTAATAAAAACATGGGACCAATTTATATTAATTAATTCTATTAAAAGTATCCGGCTAATAAATGTATTTTAAAATAAAATTTTGGCATTTTAATTTAATAAACGCCTTCCAATAACTTAACTTCCCTCCCTAATTCCAACCCTTGCTTGTGTATTGCGTGCACAGCGAATTGAGTGACCCGAATTCTAACGATCAAACAGGCTATTTTTAATTAAAAAAAAGATTTGATCTCTAACTAATTTTAATTTTAAATAATTAAAAACTAACAAAATATGTACGTAATTATTCTCATTTATTTTTATTCAAAAATTATAAAATTCCAATGAGATCAAAATTTTGAACAAAATTCAAATCTAAACAAATTTGAACAAACATTGAACATCAAATTTGTAATAGAACCCGCAGCTGCGGGTAAGATTTTAACCCTGCTCCGATGAGGGTTAAAATCTTACCCGCATCTCTTTAAAAATTTTTTAAAAATCCAAACTCAATCGAAAAATTTCAAATTAAATATTTTTAGATAGATTAGAGTATGCTCGATTTTTTGATATAATTTTTAAATTTTTTTTGAAAAATAAATTTACTATAAATTTTCGCGTAAAGTACCCCATTTTTGAGCGAAAAAGGGACTCATTCTCTCCAATAGGCAGCTGCGGGTAAGCATCGAGTTCTGGGTCGATTCTTTTTGAATAAGGGTTAGCCCTCAACTGAGAGTTCTATTACCTGGGTAATAGAACCTGCTAGACTTACCAGGTTCTCCAACCCGCTTTTTTGAATACCGCTCTAGGGGTGCAGCTCGTGCCACTGCGGTGATGAAATATTGTGTTTACGTCTCGTAAAGGCTTGATCGCTCGATATCACACCAAATCACTCAATATTTCGTTAAAGTTTTAAAGACAGTGATTAAGGCATCTCTATAATGCCTTTAGACTTACCAGGTTCTCTATAATGCCTTAATCACTCCCTTTTTTGCGCTGCAGGCGAAAATTTTGAGAATTTTGGGTGTCAAGAAGCCAATTTCTTCCCTTTTCTGCGCCGCAGGCGAAAATTTTTCTTACTTTCATGCCTCCCCACTTCTGTTAGCTTTATTTCACAGACTTCTAATCAATTTATAAAATCGGGATTTTCTTCGGGATTTGATGCACATCCCGATCCCGGATCCCGGCTCGGGATCATCCAAAACCGGGATCGGATTCACCTTTCGGTCTCGGGATCAGAAAATCGGGATCGGGATTCGAAAAACCCGGGATATTCCGCCCGATCCCGACCGGGATCCCGATCCCGGCCAACTCTAGTTTAAATTAATTGGAGGAAATTTTAGTTTAAAAATAAACAACAATTTAGTCAAGAATTAGAGAGGATTACGGCTAGTTTTAAACCCATAATTTTTGAAAATGCGTGGACCTTTAAAAATTCTTTTCAAAACAAAAACGGTATTTGCCTAACTCGAAGACATGATTAACGAAAATAAGAGGTACAAATTAATAACAAGTACCTTTAATAAAAAATTATATTAATTAATGAATAAGGCTGATAAATTGAAATTAATTTTCACTAAATCAAAATTAAAACCAGAAATTAAAAATCTTAAAAATTCTGGAATATTTCGACCTACAGAAAATTTCCTTCCATAGAACACTTAAATTAATTTGGCGCGCCGAAATTTGCGGATTTTAATTTGCGGACCCGAACTATGCGGATTCGAAATTTGCGGACCAAAAATTTGCGGTCCGACAATAGAGTCTAATGAATCTCGGAAATTTCAAAAATTTTAGCCTGCGGCGTTAATTAGGATAAATTCACGCATCATGGCCTTATAAAATGGCCATATAAATGATCTTTTAAGGAATTTTCTCGATTATTTTAATTATGAAATAATTTTAAGATAAAAAATTGATAAAAATTCTGAAAAATCAAGAAAAAATCTTGAATCCGGTACGGATTATCGTAAATCTGCCGGAATCCTCGAAAAATAAAATTTTTAATTTTTCCTTTTTACTCAAGTGTCGGTCCGCAAATTTCGGGTCCGCAAAGTTCGCGCCACTATTAATTTTTGTCAGATTAAAAAAATTTTTTTCATTTTTCCGTTTCTGACTTTAAATCCCCCATTTTTATCGATTTTATTGATTTCTCAAACATTCTCTCTTATACACTTTTCTCCCTTTTAATTTTTTTCTTTTTAAAAAAATTTTTTTCGCTTTACCCTTTTACTTTTCTTTCAATTTTTCTCCAAATTTAGATATTTCATAATTTTTATAAAACTGCCCAAAATACTTAAAAATTTTTAAAAATGCTTTCAAATTCTTCAGTATTAGCTACCGAGTCTACTTCTAATTTACAGGAAGAAAAAACAATGGAAGTAGATAAACAACAACAAAGCGGGAAAGATCAAAGTGAAGCCAATAACAATGAGGTAGGTAGAAAAATATTAATACAAAAAATTGTGTGTCTTATAATTAGAGTTGTACCTCGGACCCGTCTTGAAATAATTTTAAACCCGCATTCGGATGAGGGTGAACGCATTGCGTTTTGCGTTTAATTTTGGCCTTGCGGTGCGTTTTTTGAGATTGCCTCTTGCGTTCATCCATGTTTGGGGTACAATTCTACTTATAAATGAGTACATCTTAAATTGGAAAGTTCGTTTTGTTTGGAAAGTACCGCCTTGAAATAATTTTAAACAATTTTTGGACTTTATCTTAATGTTATTGTTCACAGTAATCTTGGGATAAAATGTCATTTTTTCTATAGAAATTTAAAATAACGCACATTTAAAATTTCAAAAAGTCAGAGAAAATCAATTATAATTCTTGATTGAATCTATCAAGTCCTTTCAAAAATTATTAGGCACATTTAGAGAGCTTTAAAATAATTTAAAAAGGGATTATTTCATTGATACTAGGGCAAAGGGTCTAATTTCTCTCAAATGAGGAAATATTTCAGAATGTTTTTATAAATATTTTTTCAAGCCAATTGAAATGATCGAATCATCTTCATCTTCCCCCAAAAACACTCAAAAAGAGGATGGAACTACTAAAAATACTCCAAAATCGGTTGATTGTATTGAATTATTGGAAGATGATGAAAATGAAAGTGTTGGTGTTGTAGCTGAAGATATTCAACGAATTGAAGAGGAAAATGAGGGGGAAGAAGAAAAAGAAGAGAATGAAGAAAGGGAAGGAGAGGAGGAAGAAGAGGATGATATTAAAGTTATTGAAGAAAAACCCCCAGCACCTAAAAGACCCAAAATTGCAACAACGGGGCAGAGGAGAAATAGTGAGTGGCCTAGAGATGGAAGTTCAAGTCCGGTACCGGAAGATCCTAGGGCGGCTAAAGACGTGGGTTTTTAAATTAAAATTTAAAATATTTTGGGTGTTAGCTATAAAATTAAAAATTAACACTCGATTCAAAAGACATCAAACCCGAGGCATTTTACTAAATTATTTTTACTATTTTTATTACGATTATATGTAATGTTATTTCTTGTAAATTATTCCTTATATTTTGGCCATAATTTCAAAACACAAACATATGTGGGTCGGAATTCCGACTTCTGATTTCCGGCATTTTTTTCCTTGCGATTTTCGAAAAAAATTTTGATTTCCGAGTTCCGACTTTTAAGCCAGTTTCGATTTCCGACACTTCCGATTTCCGACATCTCTGACTGTTCCGACCCACCTCTGAATACAAATAAGAAAATCTCAAACCGATCCATCCAAGTTTTTATGGATACCGTATTTCCTCGAATAATTACCCTGGGTAATCATTGTTTCAGTCTCGCTGGAGGGGATAATTAATTGAGAGGGGGGAAATTATTTGAGAGAAGGTAATTGAAACAGTTTTTATAGATCTATTTTCTGTGTTCCCTTTCACTTTTAATTTTTAAATTAAAAATAATTTCAGTCATCTATATCCCATTCAATACAAGCCGAAGAAAAAGACAAGGATACACCCAACTCAAAAACCAAAAATTTAAATAATTCAGCTTCCTCCACACCTCTAAATTCCTACAACGTTTTATTAGACCGGTTAGAATTGTATGTGTTGAATGCTTTGGATAAGGGAGAAAATATGGATAGAAAGGTGAATGGATTTTTGAAAAAAATATTATTTTGTATTCCTCAAAGTTGGGGTTTCAATTAGAAAAATTTTTTTCGATTGAGTTAACTCGTTTAATTTATATCCTTCCACTTAACCCATTTACTGCAATAAATTAAAGGAACAAAAATTTTTTTAATTTTAAAAATTTATAACTAGTGCACGGGTGAGTAGCTAGTTGTGTATTTCAATCCCAAAATAATTCTATTTAATATGAACAGAATTATTACAATTTAGTAAAAAAATTTTTTGATTTATTCCAGATTATCCCTCCTTATTTTAAAAATTAAAAAAATATTATTAAAATAATTTTAAAAAGGTTTTGGATGCTTTACTCGCTGCAATTAACATTCAAGTCCAAAAAGAGCCTTATGCCGTTCGCAAATTAATACTTGATAAACAATTGGTCCTTCCAAACACAATATCTTTCCCTCCTTCACAAGTGGGTTGAAAAAAAGAATTTTAAAAATTAATTCTTAAAAAGGTTGTCGATTTATTAATTGAACATGACCCCGATCACCAACTTTCACGTGTCATTAACCGACTTTTTGGGGAGGAACGTCCAAAATTGGCGGAAAATGAACGGAGGGAGAGGCAGTACTTAAGGGCAACAAACCCAGCCCCAAATATGACAAAATTATTAATGGATATGGGACAAGATTTAGTTCAAGAATCTACTTATTTTGATATTGTACATGCTAAGAATTTACCTGAAATGCCTAAAAATATGGATACTTATAAACAGGTGGAGTTTTGTAGAGACTTGTTTGATATTTTCTGGGGTTTTTAAATTGCATTGGGGGTCAGGGCCGAACGTCATGGCGTTTTGCGTTTGGCGTGTTTTAAAAATGTAAAAATTGGCGTTTGGCGTTTCACGAGAAAATTTTGGTGCACAGCCATGTATTTTTTCTGGAATTTAATTCTGATTTTATTATTAAACAATTATATGTATATTTTCCGGAATTATACCTTTCTGATTTTTTAAAAGACCAGAATTAAATATTCTGATTTTCTTCAGTAGATAATATTAGTACTTTCCGGAATTAAACCTTTCTGATTTATTCAGAATTATGTAACTCTTGTTATTTTTATTAATTAACTTCTCTGAACCCAACTTTTCCACTTCCCCTTTAAATTATTTTCTCACTTTTCAGGTGGCTGCCCAACTCCGTCCTGTTTGGCAGTCATTAAAAGGTGGTTTTTAAATCAGAATTTCTAAATTTTACATTAAAATATAAAAATATTATAGAAAAGAACGCCCCTTTTGTTTTAAAAATTTACAAATGCCATGTTTGCGGGTTTAAAACTGAAAGCAAGATGGTATGTTTAATTTATTCAATTTAAAATTTTTTCAAAAAATTCAACCCTCCTAGATATTGAGTGCACATAGGATGACTTTGCATTATGTCGGGCGACGATATCAATGTACATTGTGAGTATATCAGAATTTTGTTTAATTTTTATTCTGATTTTTCCGGAATTATAACATTTATATGCTTCCGGAATTTAAATAATATAGAATCATATAATCCTTCCGGAATGTATTATAAATATGTATATTCTGATTTTTCCGGAATAAATTTATTTGTGAAATAAATAAACCCCTTTATATTTTTTCCGGAAAATATTTTTCAATTCAATTAAACATTTCCGGAATTTAATTCTGATTTTCTTATTAAACTATTATTATTTTTCTGAATTTTACTTTTCTGATTTTTTCCGGATTAAATTATTATATTAAATTCCGTAAATAAAATATTCTGGTTTTTTAAATTCTGATCTTTTATTTATTTTAAATTTTAGTTGTCGCGAATTTGACACAAATGAGAATAGAATGATTATGCATATAACGTAAATTAATTATTTAATTTTTAATTAAAAAATTATTTTTATAAATAGAGAAGCTCATTGTTTTAAACCGGTTGTTGTAGACCAAGCTCCAAATGCAATGCAATGCCCAATTTGTGACGCGGAATTTAATTATAAAGTCCAACGGGATCAACATATGAAGGCATATCTGAGCGAAAAATTAATTTTTAAAATTTTAAGATGTGCCGTCGTGATCTTACCAAACTTCGCAATATTCAAATGGGTAGAGCTGTTGAGGATATAAATGTTATTAATCGTTGGCTATGGGATAAACCGCCAATTGAGCCTTCTATTTTAAGTCAACAGCAGGAGGCAGCTTCTCAACAGAGACAACAACAAGTCTTAAAATTTTAGAGAAATTCAATTAATTACCATTTTTCAGCTTCGCCAACAACAATTACAACAACAAAAAATTAAACAACAACAAGCCGTTGCAGCTTTTCGAGGTTCTGCAACGCCAAATCAAGTTTTGCCACCTCAACAACTTTTACGGCAACAAAGGGCTTTGTTAATGAGTGGGGGAAATTCTGTTTCGCCTTCTTTGGCTTCTCGTCTTGGTATTCAACAGCAAACGCGAAACAGTCAGCAATTATTGTCATCACTTTCACCTGCACAGCAAAAACAATTGGCTGATTTAGCAACTTCTTCACTAAAAGCTGGTAGCGGTTCTGATTTATTTTTAATTTTTAATATATTCTGGTTTTCTGGCTTAAAAATTTTTGTTTCCAGAATTAATTTTAAATATTCTGATTAATCCAGAATTGAATTTTTTCTTGAATTGGGTAATTGCCAAATAATATTCTGATCTTTCAAGAATTAAACTTTTTCGGAATTAAATAACATTCTGATATTTTTGGAATTAAATCTTTTCCGGAATTAAAAAACATTCTGATATTTCCGGAATTAAACTTTTTCCGGAAGTAATATTAAATATTCTGATATTTCCGGAATTAAACTTTTTATATAATTAAATATTCTGATATACATATTTTTAATATTTTTCCATAATTTCTACTTATTAATTACAGAATTAAATATATGTACATCAAAAATTATTTCCGATTTAAGTATCCTAATCTTCTTAGATTAATTTTGCTTTTTACGGATTATTTTAAATCTCCTGACATTCCAAAAATAATACATATACCTATTATTCTGAGAAATAATTCATTACAACTAAATTAATTATAGCTGCGGGAGGTTCAGATAGCTCTACAATTCCTACAATTGGCGATGTACTGCGTTTTGCTAAAGATAGCAACGAACCTGGAAGTGTTGGTGTAAATAAAAATAATGCGAATAATTCGAAAATCACTCCCCAACTACTTCAAGAAGGCAAATTTAACTTTTTCTTCTCAAAACAAATTTTTTGTTCTTTCCTTGTAGCAATGAAAGCTCAAATACTTCAATTACAAAAAAACAAACAAATTCAGCAAAAATCAAATCAAATATTGGCTGCAGCTGCCGCTGCAGCCGGAATAAAAACTGGTAGCAGCTCTGCTGCACTGGCACAAGGGCGGACTTTGAATGTAAATTTTTTTCTATTGACACGCTAAATATTTTTATTATTGTTCTCATAATTCTGATTTAATTTCAGAATTAACAAATGGAAATCCGGAAACAATATTCTGATTTATATTCTGAAATTATTCAATTATTTCCGGAATTAAATAATACGTTTCCGGAAACATTTTATTCTTAAATTTCCTGAACTAATATTACAAATTAATTTTTTATTTCCGGAAATATACTTTAGATATCCTTTCTCTTGTATTATTAAATTTAATGAAATTTTATTTCAAATCTAGAAAACAAACACCGGTACTTCTGATTTGTCACCTGCCGCTGCTGCACGAAAAGTCACTCAAATTTGTGAAATTTGCGATGCTAGTTGCCGCGACCGCGATAATTACCGAACCCATTTGCAATCTAAGCACAACCATTTGAAAGGCAAAACAGCTACAGATATGGCACAGGGAGCGCCTTTAGCTTGTAGCCGTTGTCGAGAACGTTTTTGGACTTATGAAGGTAGTCGAAATGAAAAAAATTTTAAGAAACAAATTTTCTCTTAATATTAAAGGCCTTGAGCGTCATTTACTCATGTCGCACCACCTAGTAACTTCTGATTTGCTAGCGAAAGCGCAATCGAAAACCGATGGTTGTCGTTGCAAATTATGCGGGAAGGTATTGTTTACTTTTAAAAATAATTTTTTTGTTTCAGAATTAATTTCAGAATTAAATATTAAAAAAGAAATTATTTTTTCCGGAAATAAACTAAATCCGGAAATAAAATTCTGATTTTTAATTCTGAAATTATTTGCAATTACTATACTTTATTAAGTTATTTTCTTAACTTTTCCGTAACTATTTTGAATTAATTCTCAACAATTTTTTCAGGTATATGCATTTAATATTCTAACACATTTGAATAATGACCACAACATTAAACTTTGTAGTGCTGAAATAATGTTTGTAAAAATTATTTTTTTTTGTTTTTTATTTATTTAATTTTTAGGTATTCGTGTGATGTTTGTTCTTTTAAATGTAGTTCATATCAAAAGTTGGAAACTCATCTTTCTGAAAAACATCCAAAAACACGTTAAAGTGGGAAAGAGAGAATATTCTATAAATTATGAGGAAATTAATAAAGAAATCAATTTTTAATAAAAAAAAGTTTTTTGGGGGGTGGGGTTAATTTTGTTATGGATTTTTTTTTAGTTTTTAGTTATTTTTATTTGTAATTGTGGAATGTTTTTTAAATTTATTTTCTCGAATGTGTAGTTGTTGATAACACCTAGTTGTAAAAAGAGGTTCCTATATGGATCAGAAATGAGACGTTTTGAGAAAAAGACGGGTCCGGTAATAGTGGGGGATTAAAGGAGGAATGTTTCAAGCTTGAAAGTATTTGGGGACAACCCATCAATATCCCTTCAACTTCATCAATATCACTCCAAATCTCTCTAAATGTCTTTTGTTAATATCACACTCAAATTCCACAATCCCACAAATAAGTGGGATCGTGGAAAATTCCCAACTGTGTCTGAAATTTTGATTTTATTGCACTTAACTTGATCGGAATTTGGGTGTTTAGCCTCGCAGACAAAAATTGCTTGAAATTTATAGTGATACTGAGAGGAAAATTCACCTTTCAAATTCCAAGTTTAGAATTTCACAAAAGGAAGGTTGGTCTAATTCCTGATTTTTCCAATCTCCAGTCTCAATCTCAATAATTCCATCCTCAATTTTTAACCTATGAAAAATAGAATGACCCGCTCTATTTGAATGACCTCTCTAATTGAATGACAAATTTCTGGGGTATTGAAAAGGGTATTGTCTCGGGCCTCAGAACTTCAGCTCGGGCCTCAGAAACCCGCAAACAATTAATTTTAGTTGACAATATTTTTGGGATATTGAAATTTGAAGTTAAAATTTAATTTCTTTCTCTCTCAGTCTCCTAAATCCTTTATTCTTTTTTTTTATTTTAATTTTATTGCCCTTCCATCAATCCCTCCCCTCCCTCCTCCATCCCCCCTACCCCTCTCCATCCCTCCCTCCCCTCAATAAAATTCTTTTACATCTTATTGCCTTCCCTTTAAAAAATTATTTTAAATTGCCAAAAATGAGTGCCACATATATAAAATCAATCACTCACAAGCATTGCCCTCTCTAATTAATTAAATTCGCATTATTGCTTATTGGTTGTTAATAATTTATTTAAATAATTTTATAAGAAAATTTATATTTAATTTAAAAGTTAGAGAATATTATATTTGTTTTTAATAATTTAATTTACCGTAAATGTGCTAATAGAAGCCTATACCCTATTAGAAGCCCATTCATTGAGACCCTATGAAAAATAGGGTCTCAATGAACGTCCAGGGCTTCTTTTAGAGCATTTACTGTCTGCATTTTCCAAATTTCAGTTCTAAATTTTATAAGAAAAGACTTCAAAAATTTTTTTCAAAACTTCAAATTTTTCATTTATTTGTGTTTGATAAAAAATTAGTTGAATTCAAAATATTTAAAAAAATATTTACTGTATTAAATTTAATTTTTCCAATGAATAAATAAAAAAAAACTAAATTTTATTCACAACAAATGTTTCTAATACCTCTTTTTATTTTAAATATTTTTTATTTGGGCGTTTCAGCAAATTGTAAGTTTTTGTTAAGTAAAATTTCTTTGAAAATTGGTTTGAGTTTTTATTATTAAAAAAAAATATTGTAGAATTGTTTCTGTAGAGTAATTTCTATTAAATTAAACATTATAAATAAAGTAAGAAGACCAATCTCATCTAAGAAAATATAAAGCAAAAGATTTGTCTGAGAGTTTTCCGAAGGAAACTTTGCCGGGAAGACTGGGTCCTAAAATTTTCGAGGGGAAATAAACCAAAAAAAAACAAATCAATGAAGAAATGCGGGCGTTGAGGAGCTGGATCAAACAAAATCCCACGCGGGATCCAATCTTTAAATTAAAAATAATTCATGCCCGATAACATAAAAACACGCCTCGGTGGCCCTATTATTGTGCCGTTTTGGGGGTTTTAGGGCAGAACCGGGGGCCCCAGCACTAATCAGGCGTGTTTCTTATTTTATCGAGCATAAATTGTTTTTACTTTAAAGGATACCTAATGATTTAGATTTGGCTAGCGGAGGAGCCGATCAGACCCGAAAAACGGCATGATAACCAGTAATGGGAAAGTTCCAAAATTTCTCTGGAACTAGTTCCAGAACTAGGTTTTTAATTTTAGTAGTTCCAGTTCCAGTTCCGGAACTCCATTTTTAAAATTCGTTAGTTCCAGTTCTGGAACTAGTTCCAAGCTAGTTCTAGTTCCAAACTTTTAATTTTTTTGAATATGAAAAAACTCATCAAATACTCTGTCAATTGACAGAGTATTTGATCCTTCAGCTTGGATATGACTTTGAACTGGAGATAAGTCAAAAATGTCTTAGATTATTATCTCCCTTGTATATATCCCATTGAGTCTCTATAGTCTATTACGATTAAAAAGGATTAACTTTTCAAAAAGGATTAAAAAGGATTAACTCCCCATAATATATGGAGAGTTCAATATATGGGGAGATTTGTATGTGACATCGAGGGATCAAGTGGGATATCGCTGGATATGGAGCGAAATCAAGGGAGTTAAGTGGATTTTAAGGTATCAAGGCGTATCACCTTATTAATATCAGAGGATCTAAGGAGATAGGATGATAAACTGGAGGATTAAGAGCCCAAAAAATCCACTTTTTCAGCGCCGCAGGCGAAAATTTTGAGACTTCGTCGAGGAAATTTTTTCAAAAATATACCCCCAAGAACTAGTTCCAGAACTAGTTCCAGGCATTTACTAGTTCCGTAGTTCCAGTTCCAAGCTAGTTCCAGGCATTTACTAGTTCCGTAGTTCTAGTTCCAAACTAGTTCCAGATAATCGTTAGTTCCGTAGTTCTAGTCCTGGAACCGAGTCCCAACCCTATAATGACGTAAAAGTGGCCAAAAATAACGTCAAAAGAAGATTTGATTGATATATTTTCAGATGAGAAATACAAACATTTGGAAGGCGATTATGTTAAATTATTTTTTGAAGAATTGGATGATAATGAATGGAACAATCTTTATTGGAAGATTAGTGAAAATCTTCTTAATGAAAATACTGAAGAAAATTTTAAAATAAAAAATATTTTGTCGAATAATATAGAGGAAAATGTAAAGAAATTTTTGTTTAATTATAAGGTAATTAATGAGTTGAAAAAAATATTTTAGAAAAAATAGTTTAAAATTTGATTATTTAATTATTTAATTAAACACAGCATAATTATTTAGAATGATGAGAGAATAAATTTAACAATTATTGATAAGCTTAACTTGAGGCTAACAATCCCAACATTTAGAGGGGGGGGATAATTTCTTCAGTAATAATTTAAATTAGAAAATTATTTTGCATTTTGTTTTGTAGTGTGTCACTATAGTATAAAATCCAGTCTGATAGTCAGTCTGTTGGATTATACTAGCCCGGGTAGCCTCGATCTCCTTCGTCTGTTTCAGAATTAATCTGTGACATTTCGGGAGCAGGCCAACCTACTGCCACCCAAGCTACCGAGGGCCAGAAAAGCTGCCGTCCAATCTACCGTGACAATTGTTCAAGCAATAGACAATTGTTTCACCAATCCAGCATGGGAAAGGTTGTTCCAATATCGGATATTGACAATGGGTTTGGTCGGGAATGAATAAGTCGGAAATCGGAAATTTTATCAAAATTAGTTTTTCAAAATCCACCAACTATTATACCCTAAATTTTATAATATAGGATAAAATTGAAATGTTTCAAAATGAATTACAAATACTCAATGAAGAGAATGATGAAATAAATAAAGATGAACAAAAAATAATGACAAAAAAGCACCTGAATGCAATAAAGGCTCTAATAGTTGATGACAATAATGAGGTACTTCTTGTCTCAAAAATTTTTTCCAATTGAAATAATTTTTAAATAAATTTAAGAAATCTAAATTAGCTAGTAATTTCGTTGAAATTAATGATAAAAATCCAAATAATGATAAAATACATTCGACGAAAGCAAAGATGCGAAAAATACTGGGAGATTTAATGTTCGACGAGTTGGAATTATATCATCCAGTTTTGCTAAAGATTGGTGAGCCAATAAATAAATATATTTTAGTTGGGATCTTCCCTTCCTGTAAAAAATGGGTTACCCCTAATATGGAAAATAAACTCAAACTTTTGTTAGACTTCCCGAAAAAGACTCGGAAACGAGAGTTATTGGCCTATTTAATATCTACATACTCCTTGTACTTATCAAATAGGTATTAGATAATTACCTGAACTTGCTGGTGAAGGAATTAATAGAGGGCGGGGTAAATTTATTTGGTGTTATTTTGCTAATTATTATATTTTCAAGTGGTTAATTGTTTTCCGACCTCAGGCTGTAGGGGGGGGGGGGGGGGGAGGGGAGCAGGCCAAGGTACCGCAGCAGGCCAAGGTATCCGGGACGCCCTGGTATGGTTCGATGTGCTCGACGAGCTGAATAGGACAATATCAGGGCGTCCTGGTTTAACAATTCTAAACAAAGTTATAGCTCTGCGGTACCTTGGGGTATACTTGTGGGAAAGAGTAGGGAGGGTATGTAGGGTAATATAATTAATTAACGGAAGGAGGGTACTTATTTAAGTAAATTCAGTATTCAATATTCATTATTCAGATAAAATTTCTATGGAAGATTATTTAAATTTATATGTAAGTATTCTCTCAAAAAAGATTGGCAGAAATCTTACAGAAGAATTACACCTTTATATAATATTTATTTATAAAGAAATTTATATAAATATGAAAGAACATCACAAAAAGGAAGGGAAAAACGAAGAAGAATTAAAATCTGACATTAACAAAATTTTTAGAGAAGCAATATCTGAACAAAATGAAGGAGAGTATTTAAAAATATTAAAACGATTAATTACTAGTCTAAATAATATTTTATATGAAAAAGACAATGATAAATATAAAAATTTAAAAATTTCGAATTTTGAAGAAATACGAAGATTTTTTAGCAAACACCACGCAAAGTATTTTTTTAAGGATTTTATTATTGTATTAAGTTGGAATAAGAATTAGAGGGGAGGGGATCCGGAACTTTATGGAGATTCCTCCGAGTCTTAGTATCATAACTGAGTGCGCAGATATATTCCCATATATGTATGTATTTGCATCGAAAAATGCCAAAAATATACAGCAAAATATCCAAAATTTCCTAAAATATACTAATACTAAAAGGATGGCGGTGGCGAGAAATAATGGAATGAAACCTAACGCGAGCCCAATTTATCGCAGAGCTATAACTTCGTTCAGAATTATCCTTGGTATGGTTATGGTTCGATGCGGCTTGATGAGCTAAATCGAACCATACCAGATCGTCCTGGATTCGACAATTCTGAACGAAGTTATAGCTCTGCGGTAAGTTGAGCTGCAGTAAGTTAGAGTGTACCCGAATCAAGAATTGGAACTCGAAGTTTTGCCGATCAGAATCTTTCCTTATATAATACTTTTACATTTCTCGATCCTCAATTCTCAGTAATCTTTGTTTCTAATAATAATTTCTGAATACATATTTACATTAATTAATATAAAAAAGATAATTAAAAAATTCAGTATAATCAAAGAAATGGGAAACACAAATCCAGACAAGTATGCAAAATTAAATTTATTTTTACGTGAAACTTGTGGAGCTAAATCACGTCTGCGGGAACTTTTATTTGGAATTGAATTAAATCAAAAAAATAATTTATTTCCATTTGAAGAGGCACCAGACTATGGAAAAGATAATACTTTGTTATTAATTTTAGTCTCTGTTGGTAAGTAGCAGGGATGGAAATTAGGAGGAATTTTAAATATAAATGTTTTTTACGATTTTTGGTACTTGAAGCAATCGTGCCCCCAGATATACACTTTAATCCCTTAAAATCCCTTTTAATCCGTCCAAATCCTACTTAATTTTTGAATAAAGTAACAAAGATCGAAAGAGAGTGTATTATTTTTCAAGTGACCTCTGTCACTTGAGCATCGCCATTTAACCGTGGTTAGGTAACCAAAGGTAACCTTATACTACGGGCTGATTTTTTTTTTTTTTACCTTATACTACGGGCAGATTTGCTTATTCATAAGATTTTAACGAAAAATCTCAACAATTATGTTTTAATAAATAGAAATATTCAGATTTAAATCAAGATGAAATAAAGGAAAGACTATATTCTCTCTACATTGAGGGGCTAAAAGTACCAAACGAAAATAATGATTTTAACTTGAGGGTATTTTATGGGGTATCTTTACTTGCTCAATTACATTCGGTTGATCAAAAAATAAAAGAAAAATATGTAGATGAAATTAAATTGGGGTGGATGGATACTAGAAGAGCTATTTTGGGGATATATGATGTTTTAATGGAGATTGATTCAAAAAGTTGTGTAATTTATGGAAATTCAAAACTGAATGAATTATATACGTTAAAATTAGGGTTTGATGGTGAGGAAAATTTTGGAATTTCTGCGAGTCCTAAAAGTGAAAAGAAAATTACAAATGTAAGTCGTTATTAAAGAAATAATAAAATTTTAAATATTTAGAATAATGAATTAATAAAAATAAAAGAACAAATTGAGCAAATACGATTAGTAAACCAAGATATTTTCAATAAACATTTAGATGAAGATCAGAATTATAAAAATAAATTTGAAGGTAATTAATTAATTTAGCTTTGTAAGCGGTAGGTTTTAACAAAAAAACGGCGAGTTGGGCAAATAACAGGAACCAAAAACAAAAGTTTAAGACCAACATAACCGAAAATTTGTGAGCAAAAGAAAATGTAAAATTAAGCAACCAAACTCCCAGATCTAGCATTCCTCTACAAATGTTGGTGGGACGGGAGTATCTAATCCTTAATTATCTGGATTCAATATAAATTTTATTAATTCTGTTGTAGCTTATAGCAATTTTTAAAAAATTATCAAGTTTTTATGTATAAAACAATAAATATTTAATTTTTAAAAGAAATCCAAAATGAGAATGAAGTTGGCAAAATAATGTATGATTTGGTTATCCCATCCAAAAATAAAAAACAAGTATTTATGTAAATCTTTAATTAATTTATAATTTTCTTTTATTAAAGAAACAAAATTTCATTAAATGTCCAAAAGTCGGAATTAAACAAGATAAACCACAAGGTAAAAAATTAATCTTGTAATCCTTAGATTAGTGTAAAAGGTTATTCAGCTGCTGGGAGCGAACAAGTGGTTGATCTTAAAAGCTTAGATCAAATATTCTAAATCCCCAAATAACCTTCTTAATCCCTAAATATGTAAGAGGATTTGAGTATTATGTTAGATATCTGAAGATTTCGGCGGATATAGGTGATTTGATGGGATGTCTGAGGATATGGAAGTAAATATTCGACTTTGATTCTACATACATATATCTTTCGATCTCTAGAAATTCCCTTTTATTGGCTGTGAATCTTTTATTCACATAACTGTCATTAGGGATTGTCTCGACCGGAGGTCTCCAAGGTTTAACTAATGTTGGCGTGCACTAGAATAACAGTTTATCCAAAGAGAAATGTACAATGTAGGCGATGGTGGAAAGGGCTTGGAACAGACGACGGGAATCAGGGACTAGCCGCGCTAGTATGATCCCCTAGACTGACGCTTTCACTGGCTTTTATACTATAGCGATACCACTACACAACAGGGATTTATAAAAATTCAACTTTACGCCCGGAATTTTTTGACGTCCAAACACTGATAAAATGGAATTACTGAAATTGAGAATTTGGAAACAAATTTCCTCTCCTTTTTAGCGTTAAAGAAGAAAGATTTCTCTGAGATTCCGGGATCGGTTCCTGTGATTCCAACACACAAAAGTTCCACGGGCTTGGTTACTGACTTGTTTTTCCTTATTAATATTCTTATATTTAAACAGAAATAAAAATAATTGAAGAATTTTTAACGAAAGAAAAGATTAAAGATCCCGATATAAAAAAGGTTGAAATAAACTCGTTAATTTGGCACTATGATTATAATACTCGAGACATTATAAATAATCTTAGTCAAAGCGAGAAAAAAATTGTTTTAACTCAAAAATTAAAGTTATTGAGTATTAAAGATGAAACAGAAAAACTTTGCCTGTTATACTTTTTTGTAGAATCCACTTTAAAAAATATTTGGGATATTAAAACAAATGTTGATTTTATGGAGGAATTTCCGACGGTAAAACTTTTATTTTGACTATGAGTCCTTAAAAGTATATGCGTTAAAATAATCTCTAATTAGGATTGCAGGGGCCGTATTATAAAAAGCGGGTAGGAGAACCTGGTAAATTTACCAGGTTCTCTTACTCGGGTAATAGAACCCCGAGCTGAGGGTTAACCTGTATTACAAAAAAATCAACCCAGAACTCGATGATTACCCGCAACTGCCTATTGGAGAGAATGAGTCCCTTTTTCGCTCAAAAATGTGGTACTTTGCGCGAAAATTTATAGTAAATTTATTTTTCAACAAAAATTTTTAAAAATTATATCAAAAAATAGAGCACACTCTAATCTATCTAAAAATATTTAATTTGAAATTTTTAGGTTGACTGTGGATTTTTTAAAAATTTTAAAAAGATGCGGGTAAGATTTTAACTCTCATCGGAGCAGGGTTAATATTTTACCCGCAGATGCGGGTTCTATTACCCGGGTAACTAACCACAGCTGCGGGTTACCCCTACCCGCATTTTGTAATAAGGGTTGTGGGTTAACCTACCCGCAGCTGAGGGTTGGTTAACCCTTACCTCGTTTTTATAATACGGCCCCAGGTTTCAAACCGAACCGAACCGAAAAATTGAAGATCTTCGGTTACACCGACAATACTATTTCTAATACATACATCCTCTAATACAGCCATACCCGGAAGGGTATTTGAAAAATACTTGAGGAAATACAGTAATTATTAATACACTAAATATTTTTATGTATTAATACATTATACAAAATAAAAATTTTAAGGAATTTAAGCATTTTTAAAATAAAAATTTTTGTGGGCTCGGCTCCCCAAGAATTATTTTGAAGGGTTAAACAGTATATATGTGGAACGATAAATTAAAAAATTTTAACGAATTATTATTCTTATATATTTAATTTTTTTTATTTTAAATATATAGATTACTGACATTAAAAAAGAACCAAGCAAAACAGACTTCAAAATTACTTCTGAAAAAATTATTTCAAAATATAATATTAAACAAATTGTTTATAATTTTCTCGATTATTTAATTAAAAAATATATTTATATTCAAAATATATTTTGTTCAATGGAAATTAAAAAAGACTTTAAATCTCGCTCATACGAAATTAAAGAAAAAGACAAATTAATTCTTTTGATTGGTGTTAAATATTTAATCAAGTTGGAATTGAAACATCCCGAAATTTTAAAAATAGGTAGGTTTTCATTTGTGAAATTATTTGTTTTGTTCTCTCTGTTAAACAAGTCTAACTGATAATGAACAACCCGATTGGCCGACTTTTGCGGCCCGTACACTTGCGGCCCAGACATTTGCGGCCCGACACTTGCGGCTAAGTAATTTTCGGCGCAGACATTTGCGGCTATCAACTTGAGGCCCAGACACTTGCGGCCCCGACACTTGCGGCTCGCCCCCATTTTGACACTTGCGGCCCGACATTTGCGGCCCCAACATTTGCGGCCCCGACATTTGCGGCCATTATTAAAAAATTAAGTAAACGTGTTCGATCCGGGTCCGATATAAAATTTTTTTGATTCGATCCGGGTCCGATATAAAAATTTTTCCCTCGTAATGGTGGAAAATAGAAAAAATTTGGGTTGGGATCCTGGTAAATTGGTTGGAATAATGGTAAAAATTTGGGATCCTGGTAAATTTGAGAATCAACCGATATCCAACCAAATATATCAAAGGCATCTACTGAGGAAACGAAATGGATAAAAGGGCACGAAATATCGAAACGAAACGAAATTTCGGTCATCTCTGGTCCGGATCCGGGTCTAAAAAATTCGGAGTTCCGGATTATGATGCCAAGGAGAATAGACTTGGATAATATACGTGATTTATTGAACGATAAATTAGTATTTTTTATTTTAATTTACTTGATTTTTTAATCATGGCCGCAAATGTCGGGGCCGCAAATGTTGGGGCCGCAAATGTCGGGCCGCAAGTGTCACAATAGGGGGGAGCCTCAAATGTCAAAACCGCAATAGTCTGGGCCGTAAGTGTCTGGGCCTCAAGTTGATAGCCGCAAATGTCTGCGCCGAAAATTACTTAGCCGCAAGTGTACGGGCCGCAAAAGTCGCATCACCGAACAACCCTAGTATAAATGAGACAGTTATTAAATAAAGGAATCCAAAAAGTTCAATTTTTAGCGGTGTAAGTTTAGAGAAGTAAAAAGGTCGATAACAAGACCCCCAACTGTGTCGATTAGCCTATGTCCTATATTTCACTTATATCTGTACGTGATTCTAATACACCACAAAAACCATAACGAGGTACTGGAAAGCAGAGGTGGGTCGGAACAGTCAGAGGTGTCGGAAATCGGAACTGTCGGAAATCGGAAATGACTCAAAAGTCGGAACTCGGAAATCAAGTTTTTTCGGAAATCGGAAGGAAAAAAACGCCGGAAGTCGGAATTCTGCCCCACCTCTGCTGGACAGGACCAACTGCTTCATTTTATAAAACCAATGTAATATATTTAATTTGTAGAGCTACTTCAAAGAGATGTGGGAATATATTATTATAAATCCTACTTGGAGTCACCTGAATTTCCTCATACTACCGAATCAGAAACTAAATTACATACAATATTTCTGTTAAATGAAATTTATGATAAATTTAGAATAATTATAAAAAAATTTGAGAAGAATAATAATTATTTAATTAAAATATTTAATGATAAATTAGAAGATGTAATTAATCAAATATTTTCAAATTTGGAGGAAAGTAGTAATTCAGAAGTATATTTATTATGCTATATGTCTGAATTTAGAGAAATACTTCAGTTATCTTTTGATGTAAGTTTTTTATTGTGACCGCAACGGCTGCACAGTTTTTAGTACAATAATCCAAAGACCCGACAGAATTCTAAATAGATTAAATGTTCAATTAAATATTTAAAAACTCTGCTCAAATATTCTTTTATTAATTAACCACATTCTATTTTCGCTATTAGGGATGGTTCGAAAAAATAAAATAAGAATTAAAATATATCCATTAAAATATTTCCTACCAATAGTCGATTATTGAAATTTGGATAGTCGATTACAGTATATGCTCTAATATTACCCTCTCTCAAATAATTACCCTCTCATTTATTTACACAAATCTTATATAGGTATATTGAAAAAATCATTGTCAATTCTAATTATTGAAACAGTTTATTAATCAATATCAAAAAATATACCGATTCCCTCCTCGATTTATTGAGATATAACAACATAAAAATAAAACAATAGTAATGTACTTTAATTTACAGATTAGTGTTAGAAATGAAAATCATGGAGCTTTAGTTATTACAATATGGACAGGTTCATTTTGTGAAAGATCATCGATACAAAAACTCTATACGGAAAAGAAAGAAAATAAAGAATTATCTTTCAGTCAAAAACATATAGATCAATTATATTTTTATTCTGAAGAACTTTCAAAAAGTTTTAAAGAACCTGGAACGTTATCTAAACTGGATTACCTTAAAAGTCATCATTCTTTGATGGAGCACTATTTAAAAATTGATAGTTAGTTGACATTTTCTATATAAATTTTAAAAATAAATTATGCGAAAAATTTTTGTTTTATGTGAGTGGAATGGTTAATATTAGGAGGGGAAAAAATACAAAATAAATTTACACATGGGTGGATTTTCTGTAGAATTCTTGAAATTGAATGTGTCAAAATTAGTCTAAAGTTTGATACCCTCATGAATTTTCGATTACTCTATTTTTGCGAATTTTCTGACTTTAGTGCGTGATAAGTTAGATAAAAAACAAAAAAATTTTTTTGATACAATTGTATCCAAACTTAGTATTTTTCATAATAAATACCTAACAAAGATTCCGAAATCCCGAAGTATGTAAAACAAATTATTGCCCCCACATTATTGGCCATAAAATCGACAAAGCGCTTATATAAATATAATAAAATTAGTAATATAATAAAAGTAAAATTGAAATAATTTTTAGTTTCCTCGTCTAATCAAAGAGAACGTCTGCGCAAACATTTCATTGAAGCATTGTTTAACGAAAATGAAACTATTATTGCAAGAAACAGAAATGGTGTAGAATTAATTTCTGTTATTCGATGGATTGAAAATAATGTATTTAATTAATAATTATTTTGATATTTAAATATTTTTGGGGATTTTCTAAAATATTAAAGAGTTTTAGCTTATGTTGTAAGGCCGAAATCATCCTAAAAACTAGAGTTCAGCGGGATCGGGATCCCGGTCGGGATCGGGCGGGATTATCCCGGGTTTTTCGAATCCCGATCCCGATTTTTCTTATCCCGATCCCGAAATATATATCCCGATCCCGATCCCGGCCAATCTCAATCCCGAGCCGGGATCCGGGATCGGGATCGGGATGTGCATCAGATCCCGATGCAAATCCCGACTTTATAAATTGACTAGAAGTCTGTGAAATAAAGTTAAAAGAAAAGGAAAGGCATGAAAGAAAGAAAAATTTTCGCCCGCGGCGCAGAAAATGGAAGAAATTTGTCATATTGACATCCAAAATTCTCAAAATTTTCGCCTGCGGCGCCGCAAAAATGAACAAATATAGTAAAAGCCTAGGGACCAACAAATAAGTCTCAGCCTAGTAGCCTAAATCCAACGAGTAACTTCCAATCAACAATTAAATAATATTTATTTTCCAAATAAAATTAATCCAATAATTAATAAAAAGCGAGCCAACAATAATAAGCCAAAGCAATAGGTAAGATCCAACTAGAGAACCAAGTAATGGAACCAACAGAACAGATTAGAGCTACCAAGAAAGCTAGCTCCTGGGGTTTTGAAGGGGGAGATTGTATAGGCCAAGAAATAGGCGGGTAGACAAAGTTAAAAATAAACAACATTCCAAAAGTGGGTAAAAAAATAGAAATTAATGAATGGCGGTTGGTACAAAAAAGGTGAATTAAACAGATGCTCTTAAGGAAACAAAAGAAAGCTAATTTAAAAAAGTTAGAAATAGAAAAATTTCTTAAACATCAAAGAATTAATAGACAGCAGATGCGGTTGAAAAATAACCAAAGATTGGAATTTTTAAGAAAAACAATTTTAGAAAAAATAAACTTAAAAAATTAAATTCTAATTGTCGCCTTTCGCGACAACAAAGATGTCTTTACAACTCTAACGAGATATTGAGTGATTTGGTGTGATATCGTGTGATCAAGTGAGGTTGAGGGGAGTATCGGTGGATTTGGAGTATAGAAGGATATCGACGGATTTACAGGGATTAAGTTAGATTTGAAGAGAATTCTAGGGCTTAAGAGATATTACTACATGATTATATCAATAAATCCCTCAATCTCAGTTCTTAATCGTCCACATTTGACGTAACGCACTTAATTGTATAGACTTGAATGCCCTTGGCCTTCCAAAATTAAAAAATATTGCGCCTGCGGCGCTTACAAGGGAGGAAATCTGGCACCTTGGCCTTCCAAATTTTTCAAAATTTTTGCCTGCGGCGCTTAAAATGGAAGAAGCCCAATCCCATTTATTCCCCTCATTACCTTATGCCCCTTAATCCCCTGAACCGGAAAGTAAACTTAAACTCAATATTTCAGCACGCAATGGCAATTTTAGACTGAGCTGTATGTTAAGAAAATAAAAATTTAAAAATTTTTAAAAAATTTTAGTAAATCCCGATCCCGATTTTTCAATCCCGGTCCCGATTCGGGATCGGGATCTCAGTCCAAATCCCGATCCCGATTTCGGCCAATCCCGATCCCGTGTCGGGATCCGGGATCGGGATCACCATTCCTAAATCCCGATCCCGGGGTTTTCTCTAAATCCCGATACCGCTGAACTCTACTAAAAACACGTGAAGGGCAATCATCGCTCTAGGTAGCGGAAGTTCAGATAGAGAAGGCAAAGAACGCTACAAACACCCATTCCCAAAAAATTATTAGCCGCCCATTATCTAAGCTAAACATCGCTATTAACTTATCCTTGGGAAAGCGATTAGAAAGTAGGCTGTGCATATAAGCTCTAAGGGAACAGGCTAAGGCAAATCACTTCATTAATCATTCAGAGTTGCCGGCCGGCTTATCCATCGTGTTAAAGGAGAGACGTTTATTTATTTTTATTTATTTATTTAATACGTAAATTAATACGCGTCCACAATTAAAAACAACAAATTAAATTCAATAAAATACAGTGTCATTATTGGAAATTATAGGTTAAGTGGGTGCGCGCCCTCGTATAAGAAGTCTTCCTTTTTGTCCCTCTCCAGCATTGGCATCCAATCCTTCCAATAGCCACAATCATTCGAAAGTTTTCATGACAAGATCGACAAAAAGTAAGCAAAAAACAGAGTCCAAAAAACGCGGTCAGAGTAACAAGTGCCCAAAGAAAAGCGAGGCTAGGATTGCAGAAGGTGTCGCCAATTTTTGGCGACTTTTTTATTAATTTGTTTCAATTAACTTTAATTAATTTGTTATTTTTTACCCTTATTTTTTTACAAACTTTTTCGTTGGAATTTCACTCGTTCACCCCATTGTTTTTTATCGTTCATTTTATTTTTCCCGCCAAATTTCCATTCTCTGTTCTTTTTTTGGTGACAGCTTGTGCTGGTCACTCTCACTCATTTTTGTGTGTTTTTGCTGTCTGCCTTCCCCTCTCAATACTTTCCCATTATTTTTTGTTCTCTAATTTCTTTTTGAGAATATTTCTAAAATGTTCATTTTTCTTGGCATTTTTCCAAATCCCTCCCCATTTATGGGCTATATAAAGCCGAGGATCAGCCCCCAAAACATTCTTCTCAACTTCTATATTCCACTCTTCGGGCCAACATTTTCCCATTCAACATTCCCATTCAACATTCCTGTTCAACCCTCCAGTTTCAACTTTCAACCTTCCAGTTTTCAATTTCAATCTTTCGGTGGCTGATCCGTGGCTTCTACTCTGTTTAATTCGTGCTTGATTTCACTTACTGCTGTTTTTGCTTATATTTTTTTGTGGAAGTAAACTTGTTGTTGAATTGGGTTGTGTCAATTTTTTTGTGTGTTTAGTGGAAAAGTGAACCACCCTCGAGGCTCACTTACTGTTCTTCTCCTTTTATTTGACTGTGTTGGCACAACCAACACAGTCTGGTGCCACGACCGTTCTTTTTTCTCCAAAACCAATTTGTTGGGATCCCCGACTCCCGACAAACTGGTGCCACGACCCGGGACGCCGTCGTGGTTCAATACAACATCAACTACCACAACAACAGTGAAGCAGCTGGGCTATAGCTATTTCTCTCCTTCAGCTAGTGCGAGCTTTACAATCAACACCCGTTCCTTTTTCTGGTCGAACTGAACAACAGTCGCCACTTCAACAACTACATCTACTCCAAATCTTTTTTAATTGTGCTGAACAACAGCTACCACACTACAACAACAACTACAATCACTTCAACTCTTGGTTAGTGAGCTGAGCGACAGCCACTACAACAACCAACACGCACAATGTCTGCAGTGATACGTCTCCAGTTGGCCACCGTTCTGTCAACTTTGAAAGTAAAGGGCCGTGCCGTTCTCACCGCGTTAAATGCTCAGGACACCACTGTGGAGGACGATGATCGTTTGGAGGCAGACGCTGTTCAACTCAGAGAAGCTGCTGGAAGGGCCCAAGCACTGGTGGATAAATGGTCCGACTTCATTGCCCGACTCATGCCAACGGAACAACAAGACGAGATGGACATCCTTCAAGCCTTTCCGCCGCCGAGAGGCGAAGTCAGAGTGGATGATGAACCGACCGCCCTAGCACAAATTGAACATGCTTATGAATTGGTGGATTTGGTCAATGTATGCCTGCAACAACGAAGAACTGGCAATCGTGGTTCAGTCTCCTCCCGAAGAACTGAAAAGTCCGCCACCGTTGGTAAAGAACAAACTGATAACGGACGTCACCAGGCTCAGCACACACAAGATAATGGTCAAGAAAACTATTCACCGGAACACCCTGAGGGATTTGTACGACGTCAAACTCAAACACGAATTACTGAACAGCAAGCAGCTAGAAACGGAACAAGTACTCACCACACCAACTCTGCTAGCCAGGCCGGATTCTCACCATACCAGCAGCAGGGAACGTACAACGGCGCGCCTATCTATTCAACATTCAGGCCATTTCGACTTGAACCCATGAAATTTGCCGGCGACCCGAAAGAGTGGACTGCATTCTGGCTGGCATTTGATCGTGCGGTTAACAGTCAACCTCTTCCTCCATTCGAAAAGCACTTATGTTTACTGCAAAGCTTAGTACCTGGCTCTGCTGCTCGTCGTGCCATTGATGGTTACCCACCGTCTGATGAGAACTACCCGATGGTGGTCAGTATCCTACGGCGTCAATTTGGGGATGGAAAGGCCCTGCGAGAAGGCCTGATTGCTGAACTCCTTCACCTTCAAGTGGCCAACAACTCACTCTTTTCAATGCGCAATCTACGAGAACATGTTGAAAGAATCTGTCTCCAGTTGGAATCACCCGAGGGCTCCAATGCAACACAGGATGAAATTGTGTGTGGAATCATAAGATCGAAACTGCCTCGTGAAGCCTTGGAAACGTTGATTGGTTGGGAGCAAGATGACGACGAGTGGACTCTGGCTCACCTCCGTGCTGGCCTCGGACGCATTGTGCAACGAAAAGAGCGTTTGGAGAGAACCATCACGAATTTGCGACCGGCTCTGCCTGAACGAAGACCTCGTGAAGACGACCAACGCCAACGAAGTCAACCTCAAGACAGACAACCTCAACACCGTCCAGTACAGGTTTCACGTTCTTTTGTCGCGGTCCAACCAGCTAGCAACCGTTATGAACGACTTCCACGACCATCATCCATGGCTATTGACAAGGGATGTTCTCTATGCACTACAGGGCCCGAACACTTACCAAGTCAATGTACAACATGGAATACGCCGCAGAAACGTCAAAAGCGCTTATTGGAACAGCACAGATGCCTGAATTGTCTCAGAAATGACCATCTCCTCAATCAATGTCAAAGTGTGAAAAGATGCCGTTCGTGTAGAGGCCGCCATCATTTTATCGTGTGTATGCGACAAGTAACTATGGGACGTGAGGAATCACAAAGTGGACGTCAACCTACCTCTACCTCGAACACAGGACGACCAACAGGAGCGAACTCTCAACCACTTGGCCAATCAACTCGCGAGGTATCAACCATTAAACAAGCATCGACTACTCACACTGGAATGGCAACAGACCCACCTACTATTGACGAAGCAAAAGAGCTTAAGGCACAACCGACAGGCAGACCAAGAGCGCTACTCATGGTTACTGAAGTGGTTGTCCGGCCTATGGGAGCACGCAATCGTCAAGCCACGGCAGTCGTCTTCCTCGACCCTGGTAGTCAAACAAGCTTTGTCTCGGGATCTCTGGTGCGTCAACTTGGGCTTAAGAGTGAACAGTCTGAGAAGATGCGTGTCCATGTACTTGGTGGTGAAAAGAAAGAACCGTTATGTTTTGATTCCGCACGATACAAGTTACAACTCAAACGATTGGATGGTCAATGGGAGAAAATTGAACTCAACTATATTGAAGAAATTGCCGCCCAAATGGAAACTCCGAAATATATAGGTTACAGCTGCTCGGATAGTTACGTGTTGAGAATGGACGTTGGAAAACCGGACATACTAATTGGGACGCGGGAATTTTGGAAGTACTTTATTGGCTGTAAGATGACCAACCATGGATTTACAGTCATCCGAACTGTCCTTGGACCTGTACTTGGGGAGAAGTGAACTTACCTGCTCGGACTGGGACTTCGTCATCGTTAATGGCGGTCAATCCTGCTAATCAAGAACAAATGCCTCCAGCATCGGCAATCGAAGAATTTTGGTCTTTGGAAACTATTGGCATAAAGGACGACCCAGCTCAAGACGACGACCAACTGGCAGAGAAAATGGTTGACAAATCAATACGGCAACTGGAGGATGGACGTTATTGTGTGAAATGGCCTTGGCGTGACCCGTGCCCCGAGCTACCTTCTAATTTTGCTATGGCGTATCGACGACTTGTGGCTACACTCAATCGACTACGAAGCGAACCAGACCAGCTTAAGAAATACAACGAAGTTATTTGTGAACAGCAACAACAAGGAATTATCGAGCTAACCAGTTGCAGCCCAGGCAGTCGCGAACACTACCTACCGCACCATGCCGTCATTACTCCAAAGAAATTAAGAGTGGTTTACGACGCCAGTGCACATCCAAAAGGCCAGGCTTGTTTGAACGACTGTCTCTACCGTGGGCCCGTGTTATTACCTGATCTGGCTGGTGTGCTCTTGCGTTTTCGGAATTGTGCAATACCAGTGCTAGCCGATGTCGAGAAGGCTTTTCTGATGATTGAGCTCGAACCAGAGGACCGCGAGGTGTGCAAATTCCTGTGGGCGAAGGACCCTATGCAACCACCAGCTGGAGAGAACCTGGCTGTTTATAGATTTTGTCGAGTGGCTTTTGGAGTTGTTTCATCTCCGTTCATGTTGGCGGCCGTTATCCGTGCTCATCTGGCTAAATTTGGACCTGAACAAGATGCGGTGTTATTCAGAAATGTTTACGTGGACAACTTGCTTATCGAGTGTGAGAGTGAGGAAGAAGCACGAACAAAAGCCATAGCCGCTAAAGAAGTGTTTAAACAAGCAAAGATGAACTTACGTGAATATATCTCCAGCTCAACTGATGTCATGAGTGCACTACCAGAGGAGGACAGACTCGAGCAAAAACAAGCTAAAGTTCTTGGAATTACGTGGGACGTCCAATCTGACGAGATATACTTCGAGCTTCCGACAATCAGGAGCAACTCACCCGTCACCCGTCGTACTGTGTTGAGCGTTCTAGCGGGAATTTTTGATCCTTTGGGACTTATTGGACCGTGCACTCTGGAGGCAAAGAAGTTCTTTCAAAAGTTATGGGATGAATCTCATGGATGGGATACCGAACTGTCCATTGGAGAATCGGAACATTGGAAAAGAATTTGTGCCGATTGGAATGGGTCCACTATTAGACAGGATCGTTTTGTACTTGGCAAGAGCAATGACATACAAATACACGTGTTTACTGATGCTTCGGAGACCTCCTATGCTGCTGCAGTCTATTTAAGAACTGAATCGATGGCTAAGCTTGTGTTTTCGAAAGTGAGGCTTAAACCAAGGAAGGCGCGTGAAACTATGACTATCCCGAGAATGGAACTCATGGGAGTATTGCTGGGTGTGCGAGCCACGGCCTTTGTTAGTGCGCAGATTAACCGACCAATCACCGCAACTCACTTGTGGTGCGACTTACAAATAGTCTTAGCATGGATAAAAAGTAAAGAAACCCAACCAGTCTTTGTGGAGAACCGCCTGCAGGAAATTAGGAAGCAAGAGAATATGACCTTCCATTATGTGAATACCACTTTCAACCCTGCTGATATAGCGACACGCGGAACCACCGCAACTCACCTGATGGAAAGCAAACTCTGGTGGAGCGGACCAACCTGGATTAGCGCCCCCTACGACCAATGGCCTAACGAAATGGAGTTCAACCTACCTCTGAAGGGTGAGGTAAAGCAAGACGAGAATTTGGACGAACAATTTGTTGGTGTTGCTAATGAGTTACCGGCTGAACCTATCTTTGAGGCGAAACGATTTAGTTCATTGCTTACCTTGCTTGGAACAGTCATTTTGGTGCTACGTTTCATCAAACTGCGTTGTGTACAGTTTCCAACCTGTATCTCTGCAAATGGTATTTTTACTGCCAAAGATTACCGAATTGCTCGTTCCTTGTTAATCCGACTGGCCCAACGTCAATATAAATTGGAAAAGAAAAGCAAGTATACCGTGATCGACCCAGAAGGAATAATTCGAATGAGAACGAGGATTGACAATAACGCTGAAGCTTGTGCGCCCACTAACCCCATTTGGTTACCACGTCAGGCTGGGATTACTTCTCTCATCATTTTGGACGTCCATCAACGACTTAAACATGCTGGAGTGGATTGGACACTGACCGAACTATTGCGAGAATTTTTCTTACCTCAGGCGCGAAGGACCACCAAACACGTACTTTCTCAGTGTACTAGATGTCGACTAATGAATAAACCAAAATATGCTCTACCGGTTATGCCACCACTTCCTGCCGATAGGGTTCAACGAAGACGTCCGTTCGAATCGGTTGGTCTCGACTATCTGGGTCCTACACTTGCCCGACAAGCCGGAGTGGTCGTCAAAGTTTGGATTGTCATTATCACCTGTCTGTCCGTAAGAGCAGTCTATTTGGAACCGACCTTCGATTTGAGTGCTCCATCGTTCATTAATGTGCTAAGACGTTTCATCAGCAGACGAGGAAGGCCTAGAAGAATTCTCTCTGATAACGCGCCGACATTTGTGCAAACAGGAAAAGCTCTAAAGACACTAGCGACATCAGACGATCCAGCAGAATTTTCAGCACGTTTTGGAATTGAGTGGCACTTTATACCGCAGCTTAGCCCTTGGGCAGGTGGAATATACGAGCGCCTAGTGGCTTTGGTCAAACATTCAATTCAACGGACACTTGGACGAAGAATTTTACCTTGTGACGACTTAAGTGCCTTTCTGACTGAAGCTGAAGCCAGTATCAACTCGAGGCCTCTTACCATCGTTTCTGATGCTGAAGGAGCCCCAATCCCGTTACGACCAATGGATTTTCTGTTACCTGGAGCAGATATGCACTTGGCCACTATACAATTGGAGGACGACGAGGATAAGCGTTTTCCTTCTCATGAAAAGTTAGCAAATCTTTGGCGTATCACTCAAGAAGCAGTCGAATATTACTGGACTCGTTGGACCAAGGAATACTTGCTTGTGTTGCGAGAAAGAGCAGGGTGGAACCATCGTGGACCTCGATGTCAAGATAAATCTATACCCATGGTTGGTGATGTAGTGCTAATCGAAGAAGACCTTCGTCCTCGTAATCTTTGGCCTTTGGGACGAATTACCGAACTGAATGGACAAGAACCCAATATTAGAAGCGCCCAGGTGTTAATGGCAAATGGAAAAATACTAACCAGACCTATCAATCGTTTGTGTCCACTAGAGGCGAGTAAGAAGGTTGAACTTGTTATGACACCTACGCCTGACCCTGTGATGGAACCACCAACTCAACGAACTAAAGAACTCAAAGAAAAACAAGCTAACTTACCAAAACCACCTTGTCACAAAATGATTACAAGAGCACGAGCAAGAATGGGAACTTTAGCTTTAACTTGTATTATTGCAATCGTTTACCCTCTGGTAGAAGCAAATATCACCAGCCACGTCCTGTGTACAACCAAGGGAGTTATCGTCACCAGCCCGTCTAATATTCAAAAGACTGAAATTTGTTGTATGGGATCCTGCTGGGTGCGAGCAGCAACAAATAGATTCGTTTTCGAGCTACCTATGGAAATACTGGTTAATGATTACACCTGCACGGGACACTTCTGGTACAACTCAGAGAACTCAACGGAGATTGAACAACGTTGCTCTGCTGTTGATGAATGTTTACTGATTGAATGTACCTTCTGTTGGGACTTAATTACAAATCCAACCTGTCGGCCACGAACAGCTATGATTATTATTGGACTCTCCATTGCGTTTGTGTTGAATTTACTCGGATTTGTATGGACTCTACTCCGACGAATGACTAAAGGAGCGAAACTGGTCTGTCAACTGCTAGCGTGGATTACTGCAGGCCCGGCACTTGTTTTTAATTGGTTCAATAACCGAAGACAACCAGTTGCTAGTAGAAGTCAATCAACAGCTAATTTACGAACAGGAATTAGAACAGCTAAAAGGAAAGTGACTTCAGTTCAAACTGGCTTCCGTCGTTTTCGTGATCAAAGAATGCGCAGATTTGATTGGCTTTTAGCTATCGTTGCCCTTACATTGCTTCTAACTGACAAGTGTGATGGATCTGAGACGGTCTCTATTGTTACAAAATCAGAAAGTTGTTTACGATCGGCTCATGGCCTAGTTTGTACAATTCGTTCTGCTACGACCCTCACTCTCTTACCGGCCGGACAAACTTCAAATTTATTACTGAAAGATGAACATGGACTGGCCTTAGGCGTACTTAGCACTACCTTCCACGCAATAAGGATGGAATGCTTGCAAAAATCAGAGGCTTGGTTGCGTTCTTACGAAATGAAAGTCTCGTCGATAAAACGCTGCCCTACTGCCGGATCGTGCCGTGGAAATTATTGCTCTGAGGTACAAACTGACTCATTAATTCCGGAACTGAAAGAAGTCAATGGCTTTCCTGGAAAGAGTTTTTGTGTTGATAGTTCAAGTTTTTGGCAAAATCAATGTGGACTACCTGCCTCAGCTTGTCTTTACTATCGCTGGTATGCACGGACAACCTCTCGACCACCTTTTGAAGTCGTGAGCTGCCCAGCTTGGGATGTGACGTTTCCTGTCGACCTCCGTCTTGAGCTTACGGGTGGAAAGTCCTGGAATACCGAACTAATCTTACGACCTGGAATGACATCCAATTGGGGAAATATATCAATTACACCACTTTCTGTTTCATTGCCACCAATGCCTACTCTGAGCCAACGATTTATTACTAACGGCCGAGCAACAGCATTAATCCAACACATTCCAACTAACTTACACTGTGTGGACGAAGACGCCGCAAGGAAGTTTAATTGCTCATTGGATATCGATACCTGTAAAGACTGTAAACCAAATCACGAGGAAGGATCTGTTTCGTGTCACTGTCAAGACGTGGATGTGGAGGGAATACTTGAGAATCCTATGGCTCGCTTGCCCATCACCGTTGCTAAAGTTTATGTGTATAATGAAGGCCCAGCTATCTATGCCGAACATTCCTACAGCCCAGTTCAACTGCACGTTCAAATGAAAGATCTACAGCTTATTTTGGAATTCCGGGACTCAAAATGTTGGATCGAACCCATCTCATTGGTTGGCTGTTACAAATGCCCTACGGGTGCGCAACTTCGTTACAAATGTCGTACGGATTGGGGGACTGCCCTTGCCAAAGTAGAATGTGATGACGGTGTAGTATTTGCCACTCAGTGTACCACCAACAACACAGAAAAAATGATAGTTTTACCATTTGACCGGTCTTTAATCGCAAGTAATTGTGTGGTTGATTGTCCAGCTGGAGAGACGTCATTCAATATTTCCGCCGAATTACACTATATCCCACTCAAACGACAATTTGGACATAAACAGAGGCTATCCGAGCGATTGGAAACTGAGCCAGATGAAGGATGGAATTGGCCGATGGACTTTAGCTTCGACCCTTTCGCCATTATTCGACTATGGGCTAGTATACCACTCTTACTTATGTGTGTGTTCGCGTTGGTGGTTGGACTATTCGCGCTGTACGTGGCTATCAAATTCTCACCAATTTACCGAGCGTATAAGCTGGCGGCGTGGTTTTTCCTACAGCAAGGTCATCGACCGGATAATGTGACGAAGTTTACGACGGCGATATTGTTACTTATGGTTCTCAGCGGCGGACTTGCTCAGGAAAGTCACGCACATCATAAAGTACTGAAAGCGTCAACCCTCGAAAATAATCAAGAAAATACACCATCTGATGGAATTGTGCTGCTAGCTTATTTCGTCTTGGTGGCCCTGTTTGTGCTGAATTTCGGATTAACAATCCTACGTGAATGTACAAGACAACGAGAACGCAGAGCTCAACACCAACGAGACTTACTTGCTTCGACTATAGTTGTATTATTAGGAGTGGCCGTCGGTGCAAGTATCGTCAACACCTCGAATCACTCGAAAACGAGTTTGTTAGCCGCTCAAAAATTCCTACCTATTAGCCAAGCTGGAATTACCTCGGCTGTAACAGAATTGCAAATGAGGAGCTTTTTGGCCGCTGGAAGGTTCCGGTGTGTTAACCAAGCTGGGATTACCCTGGCTGCTAAAGGAAAAATTAGTGATACTGCGGGATTTATAATAGAAGCTCTGATAACTCACAATTACGCAATACATTTCTTCAAAGAACATAAGACAGGATACTCTATGGGGAAAAAGCTCAATTTCTTGATTATTTTTTTCGACTTCTCCAATCAATATATATCAGATGGTGGATCTATCTATCAGTTCGTGGGTCTAAATTGGGATGATTACAACAAACTGTTTAACTTTAATCGATCCCCTATCGTCACTTTTTCTTCAATTATTTTCGGTGACTTTGCCATTCGATTACTGCAACTCTTTGGCCTAGCTAAGAGAGAAAGAAAAAATGTGCCTGTCATCGACACACCAAAACTGAAAGCTTTTCATTTTTTGGCCGTAAATACAAAAGAAACGTTCCTTTTTAATTTATGCGTAAACAAAGAAAAGGAGAAGTCTTCTCTGCTCAACTTGGCCAGTGACTTGGACTGTTTTGCACCAGCCACCTGCGTGGCAATAAAAATTTCTTTTGGGTTAAATTTGCACCGATTAAAAGAAAGTTTGTGTCACCTATCTCTATCTCCGCCTCCTTATTTCGATCTATATAATCTGGAAAGTGGCGATAATATTTTAAAATTTCTACAATCAGTCACGATGGAACCAGCACCAATTAAAGAAAAAGCTTCGACAACAATGACGACGACTCCACCTACTAAAACAACACGCTGTTCATCATGTGTCAGCAAGGGGGTGCCGCAACCTCATGGGCATCGTGCGTGTGATAAAGCTTGCCCTTATTTTTCGGAATGGAGACAACAGCAGATCACTATTAAAATGAATCAACAGCCAGAACCAGAGAAACAACAACAACATAGTTTGGAAAATGAACGGGCCCCAGCGGAAACAACACGTGAAATGGATCAAGAATTAAAGAAAGGGGTGATGCGGGAAGCTGCAAAACTCATAACCAGTGCCCCAGGATGTGACCCGTTGGAAGAACTGGCTTGTGTAGACGCTGACTTAAGTTCTAGTGGAAGTGTTGACCAAAAGGACTTAGCAAAATGGGCTTTAAATCGACTCCGTGAACGACTGGCATTAACAACAAATGAAGTGGTGGAAGAGCAGGAAGAAGAAAATGTTAGTAACGACCAACAACACCAACAACAAGAAGCGCCGGAAGAGGATGAAGGTCTAATTTCTAGTGAATCAGACAACGGACAGGCAACACCACCCAGCGAGAAACAGAGTAGCAGTCAGCAACTTTCTATAGAGCGTGAACGACAAATCAACGACAAAAAACGACTCAAATCGTATCGAGATCGAAAACGTGGATTTCGTGATGCTAAAACTAAACCGTCTCAACTTGCAATGGCAGCAATCGAAGGCAACCGAAAATTAAACGAAGAAAATGCAGCATTGGCTCGTGACCCTAAACGACTAGAAGCAGCTAAAACCGCGCATCGTGCAGCCGTCAAAGTGTTACGCCGGAGGGAGGAAACAACAGATGAAGATGCTAAAGAAAAAAGATTGAAAGCTATCGAAGAAGGGCCTGGTTGGCGTTATCGCACATTCTCAAAATTGCCTGACAAAGGAGGACTTAAAGAACGTGATCCGAAAACAACACAGATATTACGTAAAGAAAAGGCAGCAGCCCTTCGAACAGCAGACTTTTATTTGAAAAGAGCTGATGAAGATAGAGCGGATCTAGCGGCACTTCTACCCGAGAAAAGACAACGAAAGGACAGCAAATCACCAGGCCGTCATCGAAAAAGTCGTTCATCAGAGAAACAACGACGACGACAACAAAGTCCGGTGGTGGAGCGTCGCCCCTCGCCAAAGTCTCAAAAAAGGGAAGCAGTGAAAGGACGCGCCACCACCACCGCCATCATGCAAAACAACGTAATGCCTCGACTACCACCGACGACCTAATAGTAGTTAAAGAAAATAAACATCCACCACCACGCCCGATCAAACTGTCAATGGTGCGAGGTCATTCCATCAATATCGCCACTAGCCTGCCCAACCCAGCCACATTATTATTAAATGCTAATGAAACAACACGTCAAAATGCCATGCACCTTCTCACATCCACAGCTCTCTACATGGCTCAAAACCTACCGTCTGGTTCTTCAATATGGCCCAGAAATGAAGAAAAACGGGATGGTTGAAAATTTATTTTTTTTTTGATTACGGGATTTTTCTAGGCCGGGGGGAGTGTCGCCAATTTTTGGCGACTTTTTTATTAATTTGTTTCAATTAACTTTAATTAATTTGTTATTTTTTACCCTTATTTTTTTACAAACTTTTTCGTTGGAATTTCACTCGTTCACCCCATTGTTTTTTATCGTTCATTTTATTTTTCCCGCCAAATTTCCATTCTCTGTTCTTTTTTTGGTGACAGCTTGTGCTGGTCACTCTCACTCATTTTTGTGTGTTTTTGCTGTCTGCCTTCCCCTCTCAATACTTTCCCATTATTTTTTGTTCTCTAATTTCTTTTTGAGAATATTTCTAAAATGTTCATTTTTCTTGGCATTTTTCCAAATCCCTCCCCATTTATGGGCTATATAAAGCCGAGGATCAGCCCCCCAAAACATTCTTCTCAACTTCTATATTCCACTCTTCGGGCCAACATTTTCCCATTCAACATTCCCATTCAACATTCCTGTTCAACCCTCCAGTTTCAACTTTCAACCTTCCAGTTTTCAATTTCAATCTTTCGGTGGCTGATCCGTGGCTTCTACTCTGTTTAATTCGTGCTTGATTTCACTTACTGCTGTTTTTGCTTATATTTTTTTGTGGAAGTAAACTTGTTGTTGAATTGGGTTGTGTCAATTTTTTTGTGTGTTTAGTGGAAAAGTGAACCCCCCTCGAGGCTCACTTACTGTTCTTCTCCTTTTATTTGACTGTGTTGGCACAACCAACACAGTCTGGTGCCACGACCGTTCTTTTTTCTCCAAAACCAATTTGTTGGGATCCCCGACTCCCGACAGAAGGGGTTCACTAGCCGGTCGATGCCAAATGTGGAGTTCAGTAATAAGCATTCATTTAAAGGCCGACAGGTCATCTCTGTCGAAAACATTTCTCGCGAGCTTTTCCAAAATTTGGCCACAGAATGATAATCAGTCGAAAGCATCTCAGTGGGTGATTCGTATTCACAACATATTTCCGTTTTTTGTTTTCCAATTGGACCAAAGACCATTACTCCCGCCAGTATACAAGGAATTAAGCAAATAGAGCACGATTTAATTGCCATTGTGATATTTAGCAGACAGACAAGACAGAGTGCCACCAATGTACTTGCTGCTAGTTTACCCTTTGCCCTTGCAAACATCGGATATTTTACTAGCTGGTTTTGATCGGCTGAGTGGATTTTCAAAGAAATTGTTCCATGTGGTACCACCAAATCAGTAGGCCTTAAAGGCAGCGGCGCGTCAGCTTCCCCCGAGATTGTCAAATTGGGCATTGATTTAGGTTAGCTTCTACCTCAGCATGATTTTGCACGGGAGACTCCATACTCCGGAAATCCTCAACAGCGTCAGGCATTGGAAGAGGTTTATTGTTACTCACATGTACTGCTACCAGAGACATAGACTTCTTTTCCGAATTTTGACCAAAATTAGTTTCGCCAGCTGTCATGGTTCCAAAAACGGTTTGAATAGAGTAAAGGCCCGGTAATATTTCCTTCTCTTTTGATATAAAGAATTTACAAAATTGTTTAATTCCAATCATGATATCTGGCTTTTCTTTCACAATTTCCAAGCTATCCACTCCAGTACGGTTATAGAAGTATTCATCAAAATTTATCATATCAAATGGAGTAGCAATTTCTTCGGTACAATTTAAGGCAATTTCTTCCCAATTTCCATCAGTTTTTTGTATTTTAATCATATACGTGGGTGATCGGATTTTCAGCGGATTAGACGAAGCACCTCCAAATCCATGAATCTCCAACTGGTCGATTTCTCGGCCTCTAGGCGGGTTGAGTTTTTCCACTAATCGGCGAGAAACAAAGCTAGTCTGGCTTCCAGTATCGAAAAACACATAAACAGGAATTCTTTCTTTACGCCCTCGAGCATTAACCATTAATCGCTTTGTCATGAGATAGGCGGTAGGTTTATTTTTGGCATCCATTGCTGTCGCGACCACAGAGTTTTCTTTAGGCAATGGCAATTTGTCATTGTAGTTTGCCTCCTGATCCATACAGTGCGGTTCGTCCCTCGTTTCCCATATTGACTGAGTAGATTGTCTATGTTTAGCAACTGGTTCAAAACGATTAGGCTGACAGAACGTTCTCTGAGTAGGTCCAACAAACTTCGGTTGAGTTCGATTCCTTCCATCACGCGAAAAGCATACCAAAAAGTGATGACGTCCCTGGCATTTACTACAGCGACGGTGGTTCGGGCAGTCGAAAGCTCGGTGATCATCTCTTAGGCAGTTTAAACAACGATTCTGTTCCAATAAGCGGTCCCTTCTTGCTTGTGTATTTCCATACTTAGTACATTCGCTTGGGAAATGGCCCCCTTCTTGGCACAAAGAGCAAACGAGCGTTTTATACTGGCTAGCAACGGGAAACGAACGAGAAGGCTCTGGCTGGTAAAATGGTCGTCCATCTCTTCGCGGCTGTCCCTCCGGCTCCTTATTAACGGTACATCTCTGCACTTCCTCCTTTACAGATATGAGCAAGTCGAGTTCTGATCTCCAATTCTCGATCTTCCAGATTTTTCCGGTCATTCTCTCTTTTTCGATCAATTTGGCTAATATTCCCCTGGGCAACTTTTCCTTCAGAGCAAATATAATCCATGAATCATCTTGGATCCCATAATCACCCAATTGCCGACAGACACGCTCAACTACATCCAGAAATTTCCTAAGTCCGATTACAGAGTCATGGGCTGGCGCGAGGTGGTACAGTTCAGATTGCAACGCTTCCTTCAACGCTTTTGAGTCTCCATATCGAGATTTTAATAGCTTCACCACACGCGAATAATTATCATTTGTTGGAAGGTAACCGGCTACCACATTTAGGACTGGCCTCTCAAGAAGAAAGTAGGTAGTTCATCTTTAATACATTATTATAGCTTGGTTCATTATCGACTGTCGACGAAAACATCTGCCAAAAGGTTGGCCAATCTCTTGCATCCCCAGAGAAACGTGGCAAGCGGAGTAACGGAAGGTTAATTCGTGGTTGGGGCGCATGGTATCCCGACATCCCTGCATTATTCCTCCTTGTATTATTCATTTCCAGCTGATTTATCCTAGCATTTAAATTTTCCATTCCAACATTATTTATTTCATCATTCAAGTTCACACTATGGTTGCTCTCACTCAGCGCCGATTGACGAGAGTTTGTTCGGGAGCGTTATAGACTTTTGATGGTTTCCTTAATCATATTTAGGACTTCACGGGCAAATTGATTCTGGTCCAGAAAGTGCCTTTGGGAAAGTGGAACCTCTTTTCCATCCTCGAATCTGCCAGTTTTGTACGGGAAACTCATATAAACGGATTCTTCGGCCATTTTCTGTGGTGCTTCCAGGCTGTCTATGTAATTCCCCCATTTATCGTCCAATTCAGCAATTAGCGCTATGGCAGATTCCAAATTCGCCTTTTCCAATCCTAATTTTTCAGCGGTGTTTTCATCCACATCTTCGTTCATGATTTGGGTTGCATTCTTCGTGTAAGCTTGTATAGATTCCAAAACTGTGGTAAGGTTTCGTCGAATACGTCCAGACATTGTTTCGAGCCAATTCAGTCCAATTCAGACAAAAGCAATAAAATTCCAATTAGTTCCACACAGTGACCAGGATGGTTTCCCGGCCGTTGCACCAAAAAAATTTATAGTAAAAGCCTAGGGACCAACAAATAAGTCTCAGCCGAGTAGCCTAAATCCAACGAGTAACTTCCAATCAACAATTAAATAATATTTATTTTCCAAATTAAATTAATCCAATAATTAATAAAAAGCGAGCCAACAATAATAAGCCAAAGCAATAGGTAAGATCCAACTAGAGAACCAAGTAATGGAACCAACAGAACAGATTAGAGCTACCAAGAAAGCTAGCTCCTGGGGTTTTGAAGGGGGAGATTGTATAGGCCAAGAAATAGGCGGGTAGACAAAGTTAAAAATAAACAACATTCCAAAAGTGGGTAAAAAAATAGAAATTAATGAATGGCGGTTGGTACAAAAAAGGTGAATTAAACAGATGCTCTTAAGGAAACAAAAGAAAGCTAATTTAAAAAAGTTAGAAATAGAAAAATTTCTTAAACATCAAAGAATTAATAGACAGCAGATGCGGTTGAAAAATAACCAAAGATTGGAATTTTTAAGAAAAACAATTTTAGAAAAAATAAACTTAAAAAATTAAATTCTAATTGTCGCCTTTCGCGACAACAAAGATGTCTTTACAACTCTAACGAGATATTGAGTGATTTGGTGTGATATCGTGTGATCAAGTGAGGTTGAGGGGAGTATCGGTGGATTTGGAGTATAGAAGGATATCGACGGATTTACAGGGATTAAGTTAGATTTGAAGAGAATTCTAGGGCTTAAGAGATATTACTACATGATTATATCAATAAATCCCTCAATCTCAGTTCTTAATCGTCCACATTTGACGTAACGCACTTAATTGTATAGACTTGAATGCCCTTGGCCTTCCAAAATTAAAAAATATTGCGCCTGCGGCGCTTACAAGGGAGGAAATCTGGCACCTTGGCCTTCCAAATTTTTCAAAATTTTTGCCTGCGGCGCTTAAAATGGAAGAAGCCCAATCCCATTTATTCCCCTCATTACCTTATGCCCCTTAATCCCCTGAACCGGAAAGTAAACTTAAACTCAATATTTCAGCACGCAATGGCAATTTTAGACTGAGCTGTATGTTAAGAAAATAAAAATTTAAAAATTTTTAAAAAAATTTTAGTAAATCCCGATCCCGATTTTTCAATCCCGGTCCCGATTCGGGATCGGGATCTCCAGTCCAAATCCCGATCCCGATTTCGGCCAATCCCGATCCCGTGTCGGGATCCGGGATCGGGATCACCATTCCTAAATCCCGATCCCGGGGTTTTCTCTAAATCCCGATACCGCTGAACTCTACTAAAAACACGTGAAGGGCAATCATCGCTCTAGGTAGCGGAAGTTCAGATAGAGAAGGCAAAGAACGCTACAAACACCCATTCCCAAAAAATTATTAGCCGCCCATTATCTAAGCTAAACATCGCTATTAACTTATCCTTGGGAAAGCGATTAGAAAGTAGGCTGTGCATATAAGCTCTAAGGGAACAGGCTAAGGCAAATCACTTCATTAATCATTCAGAGTTGCCGGCCGGCTTATCCATCGTGTTAAAGGAGAGACGTTTATTTATTTTTATTTATTTATTTAATACGTAAATTAATACGCGTCCACAATTAAAAACAACAAATTAAATTCAATAAAATACAGTGTCATTATTGGAAATTATAGGTTAAGTGGGAGTATTATTAGGACGAAATTTCGAAAAATTGAATATGTTGAGTTTTTTAACACTTTATTTTTAAAGACTTCAGTGCTTAGTATCTGTAAATAATTTCTACACATTTAATTTAATACTTCTTGTTTTTTTGAATACAATGTCAGGTTAAGCAGCAAAACCCTTACCGAATTAGTGTTAAGGAAGCCTATTCTGACCGAGCTACCAGATGAACTGGCGCTCATCAGCGTTGGCTGATGTGCGTGCCTCTTCTTGCCGAGCTACCAGATGAACTGGCGCTCACAAGCGTTAGCTAGATGCCAAAGCAGACAGGATTACATATAAATCCTGCCAAAGCAGACAGTAATCCTGCCAAAGCAGACAGGATTACGTCTCCCTATATTCCCCACTCAGCGCGACTCACCTATTTCTATACTCTGCGGAGATCACACATAATTGCAACATGCGAACAATAACCAAGGTACTGGATTGGAACCAACCGCTTTACTATGTTTATTATATTTAAAGTTTAAACCCAGACAAGGATCGGGGTTTCCAAGCCCGGTAGATAAAATTCTTTCTTGTAATCTAAAGTTGCCCTTCTATATGGCTTTAAATTTACTTCAAATCTCTCACTATCTTGTATGTATATATGTATCAGGGATCGCACCGAAAAAATTCCCGATTCCCGAAAATCGGGAATTCCCGACGTTTTTTGGGTCGGGAATTCCCGAAATCGGGAATTTTATTTTTGTCGGGAATTCCCGATTCCCGAAATCGGGAATTTTATTTTTCTCGTGAATTCCCGATTCCCGAAATCGGGAATTTTGTTTTTATGTCGGTGCGATCCCTGATATGTATAATATTTTACAGATTATGTCTCGATTGCCTACACAAAACAAAAACAAAGAAATTTCAAACATTCTCAACGACTTTCGATATAAAGCTGTTTGGTATTTCAGTTTTTGTTATGACCAAATTTTTATTATGGAATTTGAACAAATAATTGAACAACAAAAAGATATAGTTGAAAAATTGTTTTGTCTTTACAAAGATTTGGGAGAACTTGAAAATACCAAAGATGTTCAGTTAATTAAAAATAAATTAAAAAAATATAATGAGGAAGAAATTGAGGAAGGAATTTTAATTAATGATAAAGAAAGAAAAAATTTAATTGAATGGTGGCAATCTATTGTTGCCAAAGAATTGTTTGATGAAATTAATATTAAAAATAAACAACAAAATGTTGTTTTTAAAAATAAATTAATTGAAGGTATTTTTGTTTCTTTCTTAAATTTTATAATTTTTGTATAAACTAGCGAAGGGGCTCGCCCTTCGGGCGAGCCCCTTCGCTAGCATAAACATATCAACAAAGCAATAGAAGACCTTTTCTCTCTCCCATTGCCGAAACTCTTCTTTAACCTGCCCCTGAACAATTTCTGTACGTCTCTGAACAAATCCTGAACTCTTTTCTAACCCATTGATAGGGTTGTTCCCCGTCCCCGAAAGTCTACTTTTCTCTCTTTTCGTTGTAAGTCTATTTTCACAATGTTTCTGATTCATTTGCTAGGTATTCTTTTTAAATTTCTTTCTCTTTGTTTTTCAAGTCTAATTCCTTTTTGCTCAACTGCTTCACTATCTAATTGCTTTTTCTTCCTCTCTTTAACAGTTAACTTTAATCTATCACTAAAACTATTTCGATGTTCTATATCTATATCTAAATTTATATCTATATTCAATACATTGCTACAGCCAGGTACCTGGAGATTGCTGCTGTTGTCGAACGTTGTCGTTGTTGTTTTTGATGATGATTTTGTAGAGATGCGAGTATGGAGTGATATGAAGTGACTAAAATCATTTACTTTTATAGTAAACAAATTCACTTGCAGATTGACGGAAACGCGCCTTAACCCTATCAATTATCAATGACTCGATGATTTTAGGGACTCTACTCATAAGCTAAGCTATAGCTCATTCTAAATAGCGTTAAAAGCTGTATCTAGAACCGTCCGGCAATTTTGTCCCAGTTTTACTCCACAAATCATTTTACTATAAAAGCCCTCATTTCCACACTCCCCAAATCATTTTACTATAAAAGACCCCATTTCTTCACTCCCAAAATCATTTACTATAAAAGCAGTAGCCGTGTGACAAACAAACAATTTCCTTCCATTCACAAATTATAGATTGACGTAGAACAGAGCACAATAGTGTTGAAGTGTTGGTGGCAGTTGTAGAATGACCAAAAATACCCTCTTTATATACTATCCTCTCACCCCTAAAACCTAATTCAACTGGCAACGCTTTACTATAAAAGCCCTCATTTCCCCACTCCCCAAATCAGTTTACTATAAAAGCCCCATTTCCCCACTCCCCAGATCACTTTACTATAAAAGCAAGCCGTGTGACAATTTCCAAGATCCTTCCATTCACAAATTATATATAGGATTGTTGTTTTTATAAAAAGAGTTTAGCAAAAGTTTAGCCACCGGTCAGAATTCGAACCTGCGACCTCCTGATAGTTATCGTGTCAATTCCATGTATACCGCCATTACAAACCTCCACAACTTTGTAGAGCTTCACCGGAAGTTCCGGTTCCGGCCAAATTTGTGGTTCCGGTGAAGCACTAATACCTTGCCTTAAACATAGTTAAGGCAACCTTTATTTTTTCATAAAAAGTTTAATATAGTAGAGCAGAGCTGGAACGGTTACACCACGCCATCTCCTGCATAATTTAAGAATTAGATAGCTAGCTATATGCTTCACAATATTTTTTATTTAAAATTGGGGTCAGCGGTACCGGTATTCCGAGAAAAAAACGGTATCGGTATTTCGGATTGATGATACCGATCCCGATACCGGTACCGACTCGGGATCGGGATTTAAAAATCGGTATCGGTATTTCCTAAAATTTTTTTTATTAATTTTAATCTTTAATAAATAAATTCATTCTGCATTTTGAAAAAGGGTTTAATCCGTAGTAAAATGATAAATTAGCACTATAAAGCTATTCTCGAGACAAAAACATCTCAGGAGCCAATAGAAGACCTACCAAATCCATCATATCCACTTTAATCCTCGATATCATCTTGTTCCAAGGTTATACTCCAGATTCAACTTTATAAATCAAATCAACTTTGGGGACTTTTGGGAGTACTAGGGATACCTCCGATAATCGAATGATATCCTTCAATATGGCCTCGTACCTCATACTTTCTCGTACTTGGGAAATATTCAAAAAATTTAAAATTTTTGTGAATTTTTGGGGCCAACGGCATATAGTTCTGCATTTTTAGGGTCTTATGCATTAATTCTTGAAATTTAGAAGGCTTTGAAGCCATAAATGCTCCTATTATTTCCATTCCTTGCGCCGCAGACGAAAATTTTGAGCATTTTGATGTCCAATGACAATATTTCTACCTAAGATTGGTCTATTTTTCAACCCGAATCCCCTACTTGTGAATTTTTCAAACCCCGACCCGAATCCCTCTTACCGTTACCGATACCGTTACCGATACCGGCCTCGGTATCAGTGAAAACGGTCGGGATTTGTCTTTCGGTATCGGTATCAGTAAAATCGGTATCGGTATTCAAAGAGACCGGTATAATACCGCCCGATACCGGTCGGGATCCCGATACCGATGAACCCTATTTAAAATTGTAATTTCTTGAAGAAAATGTTATATTTAAAGGCCTCAAAGATTCTCCTCTATCTCGGCAACTTCTTTATTCATTAATTGGCCCAATTAATACGTCTAAATTATTCGAATCATTGAAGATACCATTCAAAGATTCCGAATATGAAAAGTTGGATAAACTAGAATTTAATGAAGAAAGTATTTCTGAAAGTAATCCTTATGATGAAACTGGGGAAAGAAATAAAATAAAAATGGATATTGCTGGTGAAATTTATTAAAATTATACTAATAAACCTTAAAGTTGAACATCGACTCATTACTGAACGATTTTTTTGGAGTTCCTGAAAAATAAAATAACCTAATGTTTAGGGAAATTATCGTCTTCTGTACTTTATCTTTAATGAAATTTCGTCATAAAACATTAAGGATTAGTTACCGTAAATGCTCGAATAATTACCCTGGGTAATTAATGTTTCAAACTCTCGCTAGATGGGGTAATTAATTGAGAGGGGGCAATTATTTGAGAGAGGGTAATTATTCGAGCATTTACGGTATATTTAATTTGGATTATTAACCCAACGTATTAGGAGTAGGGTTGCCGGCCATGTCCGGTCCTAAAGAACGAGTCGGGCATCGAATTTTGGCCCGAAAAAGATTCGGTCGGGCCGGCCCGATAAAAATGAGGTCCGAAAAAAATGACTCGAACGTCGGCCCAACTCGATAACGGCAACCCTAATTAGGAGGGATATTTTAACTTCCTAATATTTTTAAAAATATTTAAATTTTTATAAAGAAACACCATCAGAACATCCATTAGAAGAAAATCCGTCAACATCTGGAACTAAAACAAAATTGTCAAAGAAAAAACGAAAACAGATTAAAAAGACTCTGGATTTAAATAAAGGTGTTGATAAAGATAACAAGAATGAGGAAGAAATCGTAGGAAATGTTGTAGAAGGAGGTGTTGATTTACTAGAAGAAAATGGTTAGAGTAGTTAAATTAAATTTATTTAAATCTAAAAGTGTCATAAATTGGTTGTCGGTTCCCCCTTGTAACTTTGTGGTTTACTCTCGATAATATTAAAATTATAGAAGAAACAACAAATATAATAGTTACAAAAACTGATAAATTAGAAGAATCATTAACTGATCACTTGCCACAAAATCAACCGGCAGAAGAAACCCCTCAAGAATCATCAAGTGAAACAACAATAACTGAAGAATCAACGGCAGGAGATAAAACAAAAAAATCTGTAAAATTTGAAACGAAAAAATTGTTAATTTTAGTATTTATTAAATACATTTACCTATATCATTTTTAGAACAAAAATGGAGCGAAATGCAACAAAATATTTAAAATCTAAAGATAAAAGTAGTAAATCAAAACAGAAGTTAACTGAACCGGAGCATTCAAATATTGAAGAGGAGGATTATTCAATTAAAAAAGAAAATGAAATTTCTGAAGATAATAATAAAGAGGTAGAATTAACACAAAAAGTTAATATTCGGATGTTAACGAATCTGTACATACAGAACAGGGATAAATCCGCTTCCGTGTTCCGCCTTCCGCAGAATTCCGCGTTTTTGACCATTCCGCTTACACCTTCCGCTTTTTAAAATTGAAAATTATCCATCTCTGCTACAGAATCTGTACTTCCAATCTCTACCTCCATTTTTCCGGTTTTGAAAAGGTATTTAGTTTCGGGTCTTGGCCAATAGATTTTCGTCAGTCAACAGATTGTTTTGACCAACAGATCTTCAATTCAAGGATTGATTCCTCATCCACCTAAACATTTTTACAAACAATTTTCGAATAATAAAAATTTAATTAAATATTATTTAAAGCTTATACAAATATTAACTGAAAAAGGTTATTGGAATAATTTAACAAAAATTAACAGTATTGACAAGACTATTAGTTTAGAAGATGCAATTAATGAAGTAAAGAAAATGGTTAAAGATTGGGGAGGCAAAATCTTTGATCCTATAACAAAACAATTTTTAAAAGTATGTTTTTTGTGTATGTTTGTTGGGAATTTACAGAGTCTTTAATTTTATTTTATAGAGCTAAGAATTCTTTTAAAATTTATTTTTTGTTATTTAAATTTACTAAATAAGTCTCCTCGAGCTCTTATTATTTTAAACGCCTCATCGAGGCAACACCTGTTTAGCTTTATTAGTAAGCGACATGTGGAAGGAGCATGTAATGGGTTTTAATGGATCTGCCCCATAATATCCAGAATATTTTCTAGGACAATCAAGCATTTACATTAATTTCTGGCCCAAAAATTGCACAGCGGGAGGGTTAATTTAACTTTGTTACAAAATTTATTTTCTGCTTTTTGTGAAAATATTATGTGCAAAGAATCTGTGAACCATTTAAACTGGGCCTTAGTTCTTGATTTGAATATTCTAAATTTTTAAAAAATATTTTATAGGATAATCAAGCATTTACATTAATTTCTGGCTCCTATTTATTGGAAACAAACTCAAAAGAATCTGACACCGATTTTATTGTTATTTTGTATTTTAATTATGAAGGCCCTGTAGAGAATTATGCAACAAACTTGCTTTATTTCAATTTCTTGGGTATTCAATCTGAATGTAATTTTGAACAAAGAAAGGAATGTAGTAAAAATAAACTAGACTCGTTTTATTGCACTTTATGCAGGGTAAATTTTTATAAATATCGAAGCCAAAATACTCGACTCGGTTCGAAATAACGAGTCGAAAATGGCATTTTGGAACATTAGGTATATTAAAACGACAGAATTCTGCCCGAAAGATCGAATGTGTGCCAAAAACACCTCATTTTCCGATATCTAGTCAGATAGAGTGAAATTGAGAATAAAAGGTTTATAGGGGGGGGGGATTCAACACAGGGTTATACTCCGAACGCTCGGGGGCGGGTATGTCGGGGTACGGGATTTTTCAATTGTCTCGGGGCGGGGTTCGGGTCGGGAAAATCGTGAAAAAATCGTTCGGGAACGGGGTCGGGGTACGGGGTCGGGGTACAACTCTAATTCAACATTACCAATGATATTTTACCTAGCTAAAAATATTTTCTTTATTTATAAATAAAAAGAATGAAGCTACAACACGGCTAAGAAGAATCACTAGTGGTGTAGCTGAAATAAACGCAAAAATTTATGGACATTCTTTTGATTTGGCTTTTGTTGCCTATCCTTTAGAAAGTAATTCTACACAAATTTTGGAAAGTGAAGAAAGTTTAAAAACTGTGGAAGAAGTTGATAAATTTATTTTTAATTTTGTTCAAAGATATGGCAGCCATTTAAGCTATAATATATTAGGGATGCTTAATTCTCTGTCTGGTAATGAATTTTTGAAAAATTCATATAGAAATTTAATTTTTAATTAAATTATTTTAATAAAACGTAGAGAGCCCTGATTTTTATGCATTATAAATGGAAACATTGGATATGCATAAAAAATGCATAAAAAACATTTTTCCCTAGGTTATCGAGCTAGTCTGCAAATTAATTATCTCATTGCTGCAAGTAAAGAAAAATTTCGAATTTTATTGTTGACATTAAAGCTGTGGGCTAAAAGTAAGTTTATTAATCAATTATTTAATTATATTATTTATATTTTTATCTCCAAAATATTTGTAATCGTTTTACCACTAAGTTATCCTTTAGAAAGTAATTCTACAGTACAAAAGATAAAATACCTCTTAAATAATACCTTTTAAATAGAGGTTTACCTTCAACAACGGTGATGGAAATCGTCAATCGGAGAGTAAGGAAAATCGGCGAGGAGTAATTTAGAGTAAAATACTGTAAAACTGTCAAGAGGTTGATTTGGAATGATGATTGTGTTAAGTGGAACTACCTAACCCGTTGATTTCTGACAGATTTTACTTTCAATTCAGGGAAAATATATATCAAATCCTTTGCTATTTTCTGGGATGGGGTCCGCTTTACTCTAATTAATAGGGTTGTGCCAAACCGTTTAGCTAAACGGTAAACGGTATACGGTAAACGGGTTTTTTCTAAAATTAAACGGTTTGGCACAACTCTACTAATTATGATAAAGCAATAGCTTCTTGGAATTGGGCTTAAATTTATATTCTTTAATTTGCCAAATATTTATTTAGATCATTATATTTATAATGGCAAACTTGGATTCTTCAGTGGCATATCATTAACAGTTCTAGTAACTCATCTATTAATTGAGAATCATTCAAAAAATTTAACAATTTATCAATTATTAACAAAATTTTTTGGTTTTTATTCTCAAAATTATCATAAAATCAGGGAAATTGGACAAGAAAATTCTGAAAAACCAGAACCAATTATTCTCGAAGAAAATAAAAAAAATTACGATATTAATTTAGATTGGAATATTGATAGAGAAAATTTCGATCGAGGGAATCTTTATTTAAATCCTGGGATGTTTCTGAATAATCAAAAATTAGAAAAAATGAAAAAACACGCAAAATTAGTTTGGCCAATAATAACGCCCGGTTTTCCTAAACAGAATGCTGGATTTAACGTTAATCTTTCTACGAGGACTATTATTTGGAAAGAAATGAAAAATGGTTTGCTGATTTATAAATTTAGTGTGATGGTGCTGATTTTTAAGTGGTACACCCTGGGCGAGGAAGACGTATTGTGTGTTGAGTAGAGATAGACCTAGTCGAAACCTTGAAAAAATTGGGATAGATATTTTTAGGAAAACTGAGCTCGATTCTCGTTTATCTGTTTGTTTATGCTTTTCAGGTCTATGTTTGACCTGCCTTGAGATAATGAATGATAGTTTTAGATAGAAATAATATAATAATTTAGCTAAACAGTTTTTGCTGAAGATGAAAGGAGCAGTGAGTAAGACAAATAAAAAAAAGTCAAAAAATAAAGTTGAATTAAATCTATATTTAAAAAAGCAATGGGAAGTTTTGCTAAATATAAATCAAGATTTTTCGAATATAAATAAACATGATTTTTCGAAAAAAGTAAGTTATTAAATTAACTTTTTGTTATAATCTAATGCATATGGCTATTTAATTCCAATGATGTGGAATTAACGAAAATAATAATAAAGTAAAGCAGCTGGGCTATGGCTATTTCTCTCCTTTAGATAGTGCAAAAGGTTAATCGGCGGCTGGGAGCGAACCAGCATCTTCACTAGACCGGACTGATGTGTTAGCCATTACAACACGCCGCCTACTGTAAAGTTTTAGGAATTAAATAGCTACATATATGCTTTACACTAATAAAACTGCGATTTCTCTAATACCATCGGGGCGAACGTTTTATAGACAAATTTAGGTAGATTATAAAATAGTATTATTAACATTTTTATAGTATCACAACTATCTCGCTCTTGTCTGCACTTACTCCTCTTCAAATCCATATGGAGAGGATTTTTGTGATTTTTCAACTACAAGAATCCGTCTCCAATTACTTTTTACAATAGAAACAGAAACCGGAGCTATCTGTCATGCAAATTTACAAAAACCCATTAAAGAAATGCAAGAATGCCCTCAAGAATTTAGAAAAAAAGGATGGTTATGTATAATTTGGCTGGTGGGAATTGATTATGAAGAAACAAAGGGAGAAAGCGGAGTAAGGACTTTAAACTGATTTTAAAGAGCACATAAAGATCGGCAATTTTTGTTTTGAAACTTTTTACTTAAAAGTTAATCGAGATGAGAAGCCTTAGGCTCTATCCTATAGCTCTATCCTTTTTAACAGCCTTTGGCTCTATCCTTTTTTCAGTCAATGTATATCATAAATCTACTATGTATAACATTACCTAGTCCAAATCCAAAAATAACATAGTAAGAGTGAGGTAAAAGTTTAATCCCGAGCAGACTTCGATCTGCGACCTCCTGGCAGTTATTGCTAGGGGGTACACCCCGATGTACCGCGAGCCCAATGTACCGCCGAGCTATAACTTTTTCCAAAATTGTCGGATCCGTGGCGCCTTGGTATGGTTCGATGCATCTCAACCAGCTTAATCGAACCATACCAGGGCGCCACGGATCCGACAATTTTCGAAAAAGTTATAGCTCGGCGGTACATTGGGCTCGCGGTACACTGGCCTGCTCCCATTGCTAGGCGCCTTCGCTCACCACGTACAGGTACTCTACCAACTGAGCTACCGGTTCACCTTCTCTTTTAATAGATTTTACACCTCCGCCTAGTTACAACGATCTTTAATATCTTTACAAATATCCTTACAACATTAGGTTTTAAATTAATATTGGGATGAGACATTTTATGTTCTACAGAAAAGATTTGTTTTCTCCAAGATAATATAAAAAAATGTTTCTAGGAAGATATTGAATATTTTTCCTGCTTAGGAGATTCTCAATCTCCTTTGCTTTAGGAGAATCTCGCAATCTTCCAATTTTGCTTCACCTTATCTAATTTTTAATTATTACAGATAAAAGATCTTGACAAAATAAATAATGCTGAGTGTAAAAACATTCTTGTCGACTTTAAAGAAAAAATTATGGAATCTTACAAGCCTTATATAAAGGACGCACATGGTTTGAAATTTATAAGAGAAAAACAAGAAAAAATAAAAGCTGACCTAGGATTTTATGTGAAATATTTAAATAGGGAGGAGGTTACTAAATGGTCGTTGATTTAATTGATAATTGTGATATACCATATTTACTCAAATAATTACCCTCCATTAACTAATTACCCCCTATTTTTCCTAAACTAATTTTTCGAATGATTATTACAATTTTAATAATAGAACATTCTAAGAATCAATATCAAAAAACAAATCGTGAGATTAAAAGTATTATTGAAGATATCGAGGGATTTGTGTGGATTACTATATATCGAGATGGATTAGGTTGATTTGGTAGAGATTAAGAATTTTTAAGGTAGATATCTGGCCATTTGCAACATATTATATTATTTATATGATAAAATAAAAAATGCGAGACGAAATAATAACTGCCTTCCCCCAAGTAATTACCCCACTACTTTTGATTAACCCCTCCAGCGAGAGATCTAAACAATTATTACCCCGGGTAATTATTTGAGTAAATACTGTATGTATTTATCATTTATTATTACATAAAATATTATATACACATACAGTCACGGACAAAAGTTTGGACGCAAACATTTTTCCAACTTTTTTTGAAATATTTCTATTAAAATCAATAATTCAAAAAACAAATTTTTTTGAAAAATAATGCTCCTTTTATGAACTTTATTATGCATGAACAAAATACTCATAAACTTTATAAAAAAAATTTTTTTTGTTATTTAACCAAAAAAGGGGGTGGACAAAAGTTTGGACGCAAATCTTTAATAAAAAAAATCTTACAGTATAATGTTCCAAAAATTCTAAAAAAATTTCTGTGGACATTTCCATTGATATAGAATAGAAAAACAAAAAGAACGAAGCCGTAACTTCTTTTTTCATCGAGATCTTGAACCTCAAAGATCAACGGAAAATGGGGGTACAGTACTTTAAAAAATATTTTTACCCCCTAGAGCTTTTATAAAAATTTTTCTTTTGGGCCCATTAAAAAGCCCACAAAATTTCCTACAAAATGATACAAGTTTTTATTTTTCCAATAAAAACTCATGGAGAGGGAGTTGAGGCAAGTTTCTACGTTATCATTTTTGGGGTATTTTAGGGTTTTTTGACCAACCTCAAAGATCAACGGAAAATGGGGGTAAAAGCGTATGCAGTTCGGACAACTATTTTTTGGAACAAATTAGACCTGGGCTATTTTGTAACAAATTTTGTGGGCTTTTTAATGGGCCCAAAAGAAAAATTTTTATAAAAGCTCTAGGGGGTAAAAATATTTTTTAAAGTACTGTACCCCCATTTTCCGTTGATCTTTGAGGTTCAAGATCTCGATGAAAAAAGAAGTTACGGCTTCGTTCTTTTTGTTTTTCTATTTTATATCAATGGAAATGTCCACAGAAATTTTTTTAGAATTTTTGGAACATTATACTGTAAGATTTTTTTTATTAAAAATTTGCGTCCAAACTTTTGTCCGTGACTGTATTACCTGATAAATTTGGCGGTTCCTATGAAATCTTCGGTTATCCGGAACCGATAACCGAACCAAAGATTTCGGTTATACTGCCTTTCTTTGTTTCCGGATAACCGGAACCGCCAACCGTATTGCCTACATTTATTTGATTTTTCTTTGATTTATAAAAAGGTACAGAAAAAATATAAGAAAGTTGAAAAAAGGTTTTTGGCTTAAGGATCTTCTAATATTTCCAAAATTTGCGCCTATGGCGCAAAAAAAAAAAATTTTGGCGCCGAAGGCGCTAAAATCGCAGTGTTTCTCTGAGTTTTGAATAGATTTCCTTTAGAATCTTAAAAGTATAGGTGCTCCTAAGTCACAATATTAAGCAAAAATTTCCCTATAGGACCAAAAAATTGGCTTGAGACTTTTTACTTTTTGGTTTTGAGTCTTGGGGACAACTCTTGGTCTTGGGGGTGTAGTCTTGGGCTTGGTCCGAGTCTTTGAAAATTTCCGGTCTTGGACATCTCTAATTTGATATTTGATTTTGCCGTCTGGCCGATCTCCAGTTTTAGCCTGACTGGCTTGGCAATTAAAGAATAATGAATTGTACCGAGGAGAAACTTTTAAATGCAAAGTCTTAACAGTTGATTTTATTATACAGGGTGACATAAAAGAAACTGCACACAGTATTTTTGAAATAACTTTATGCGAATTGAAGATAATGAGATCAAATAAGGCTTAATTAATACGTAGAAAATGACTGGAGAACAGATATAATTAAAAATTTTTGAAATACCCACCCTGTGCTCGGACAGAGTATCCCGGTTTATTTAGAGAATATACTAAACAAATTAAAAATATATTTATGCGTAAAATCCCAAATATTAATATAAAACACATAAATTGAATATTCGTTTTTAACTATTTTAGAAATTTTAACAATTTAACCTCTAACCATTTTAAAATAAAAATCCCCACACTTGTAGCCAGTGTGGGAGGTACCATTATGGTATGAATTTCTGAACAACGGTTGCAGCCATATACCTATTTTTAGCTCAGGTGAATTAAACACTTACCGAAATTTTAAGATTTAATGGTTTGGTATTTTAATACACTCCGAGGCTAAAGGAAACATTTAAGGATTTGTTTTCCTGTCTTTTATGAAATATATATTTTGGGGCTGGTAATTGTGATGCTTTTTATTGGTATTCTTTCAGGAACTCATTGTATGCCTAATTTTTATATTAGACATGGTCAGATATGGCTGCTACAAGCGCCGTTCGTTTTTAAACCCCCTTTTGTTAGATACCCAAAAATTTAAACTCATATAAAATCCTTTGCCTTTCATCTAAATTCAAATAATCTTCAATCAGAATCGCTTGAAACTTCAATTACTTTTTCTTTTCCCTTTTTAGATTGTTCTCCTTGATCTAAAATATTTTTAATAATTATTTATAAATTAAAATTACTATTATCTAATATACACAAATTTATTTCTTTCTTTACCTCGTATCAATGGGCCTCCTCGACCCCGAGGCATTTCACGACCAGACTCTTCAACAGCTTTTTGTGTATCTTGTTCATATTGAGCTGTTAATTTACATTATTAACTTTTATTGTTAAATAAATTTTTTATTATTACCGTCGTAGAATGATGGATCATGATGAACATAACCTTGTGATGCAGGAACAACATCTTTTTTTAAATAAGGGGCATTAAATATTCTTAAAATTTCCTTGATCTTTTTTGCCCTTGGTACTGGGGTATAAGTTCTAATTAAAGGGAGGTTCGATTTTTCAACTACACTTCAAAGTGGGGTTCTAATTCAGGGTGTGGTTTTATTTTTGAAATACGGTATACTTGTTGGAATATACTTGTTGGAATTTGGAACTTAAAAAAAGGAGAGGGAACAGGATTCCTATAAAATTATGGAGATCCAAATCCGGATACGATATCCAAACAAATATCGGGTGTCCGAATCAGAACTGAAGTTTTTATTAAACAATTACAATGCCAAGCATCTTAATTATTAATAAATTTTGTTTTAAAAATATACCAATTGGAATATCGTCATCTCCAAATAGCTCTTGCATTGTATTAGCTATATCTTGTTCTCTCCTAGCTTGTTCTTCAAGTAGTACTTTAATTAAAATTTTTATATATTTGTAAATTATTTTTATAAATATTAAATTTGAAAATAGTCGGCTCCGTACTGGGTTTGCAAGATTCGATAGATATTATATATTTTTTTCGATTTTTTTTTTAAATTTTAAATTTTTTAGTGAAAATGTTTAAGGATGAGTAAATATTATAAATCCTTGGCGCTCAAGCATCAAGTAAGGTTTTTCGATTTTCAATCGCCTGTATCTCAGCGAGTTTTTGTCTCCCGCAGAAAATTCTTAAATATTTGAACTCAACTTGGCAGACGAATCGATTGGTATATATTTTGAGTTCCGAACTCGTCGGGCCTTTACTAAAGTAAGCCGTATTATTGCTATTTCTGATGATAAATATTTTTTAAATCGAAAAATATAGTCAAAAGTTTTCGAGGATTGGGTAATACTTATGATGAGGGTGCTATGTGATATGTAAAAAATGGTCAGTCTATCAAAGGGTATTTATAAAGCTCGTCGAGCTGTGTCGAATGACACCAAAATCAACTTGATTGAACAGGAATTGACAAAGCTATGCCATAAGTCGCCGACTCCGATAGGTATACTGAAATCTGGCTTCAAACCTTCCTAAATTCTCATAATTTTCGTCTGATGCGCTAAAAAGGAAGAAATCAGGCTACTTGCTCTTCAAAAATCCTCGAAATTTTCGTGATTCGAGTCTTCCGGTATTCCGCCAAAGACTCTGATATCTCCTGTATCAATTTTAATCCACACCTAACCCTTTATTCCTCCATCTCCCCAATTCACTTGAAATCCGTCCGTAATCCCAAGGTATTTCTTAGACTCGACTTGATCCCTTCAAATTCCATGATAAACCCCTTAGTCCCCCATTATTTCGTTAAACCTTCTTGATCCATGGTGACCCTTTCCAAAACACTAAAATAGGTAAAGGTCTATCCCTCTAAGTCCTCCCTCTAATCCCCTGTTATTCCCAATATTACTCCAAATCATCACCATCCAAACCCTTTTATATACACAAAGACGAGTAGAACTCACTGACATTTAGGGTTCTTAAATTTTTAATTGGAAAATGGCTAATACATACTTCATAAAAATTTTCCCATTTTTGCGAACTTTAGTTTTGCATTTTTGCGTTGATTTTTGGCTTTGCGTTGCGTTTTTGAAGATTGTCTCTTGCGCCCACCCTCGGATTTTTTGATTTAGTGTCATTCGACACAGCTCGACGAGCTTGATAAATACCCTTTGATAGATTGACCAGTTTTTTACATATTTACCGAAAAAAGGCAATAGAACCCTCATCTTAAGTAGTGCCGTTAATTGAGATATGCCACTCCCATTCCGGTATCTAATTATAATAATACAAACAAACCTTCATTGTAATCCTCACCAAACTATTTAAATATAAATTAATAATTAAATATAGTATGTTTCAATAAACTTTAAAATTTAAAAGACGAATATGCATCGGTAAATATTTACCGAGTACATATCACAATTGATTGGATGCATAAAAATTTGCTTAGCTGTTCCGGTAATCTTCTGCTTCCTTGGTCCCTAGGAGAAACGAAAGAAAATAAGTTATTTTTGATATTTTTAAAGTTTTCCAGTAGGTAATCGAATGTCCTGAGATCGGATATGAGTTTAAATTTGTGTTATTTCGAATCCTTGAACTGAATTTGACCAGGTCGAAGTGGGGCTAAAACATCGAAATTAAAATCTAGGGATAATCTGACTCCTCTCTTTGAGCAAGTCAAATGTTACTGAAATTATTATGTTCTACAACTTAGACAACTTAGACGAAGTTATGGTGTCTAATTTGTATATGGAAGTCTAACCAAGCGTGTATTTAATTAATTAGAACTTCGTCTAATATTGTCGAAAAAAATAATTCTGATACCATTCAACTTAGCTCGAAGATACGAATCAGATTAGACATAAAATTTGAAATTTTTAATTTTCAGACGAATTCCACATTGTCGATCTCGGGGCCGGAGTACGAAATAAGCAAATTTTAAGCTCAGATTCAGGCTACGCATATTCGATTGCCTACCGGCACATTCAAAATATCAAAAAAGAACTTTTTTTTCTAGGGACCAATGAAGCAGAAGATTACCGGATTTTTCAAAAATTTCTGGAATCGGAAACGGGAATTACTGATGAACTTCTAAGGTAAGAGTTCACCTTAGCAAGAAACATCAACACGTTTTTCTAGTGTAATAAAATGCGTTGATTTCAAAAAACACTATAAAAGTCAGCACTATAAAGTGCTGACAAAACTATAAAGTTAGCCAAAAATCAGCCTCGTCCCCCTATGGTTTTCGATTTTCAGGGGTCTAAAAATCCGGGAAAAATGTACGGGAGCACCATTTTTAGTACTTTTATAATGTTTTTCATACTTTCTACATTTTTAAATTAGAAAAACATGATCTTCAGTGTGGTCTCTCGAGACTCGATACTTTCCCTTTTTTACTTCCCGATCCCGACCATAATTTCCATAGCCTTCCCACCCTATCTTTACATTATATCTCTATTTTTCCCAATTATTTTTCACCTTCTTCCGTTCCCAACATTAATCACACTCACATTTATCCAGTTGTCAACAATTAACAAATTCTTCTACATACTCTCATCTTTCCCAGACATCTTTCTTATATCCCACCCACTATTCCCTATATTTAACCACAAACTATTCAATGTATCTTCAGTTCAATTTATTACAAATCCCAATATTAATGTCCAAATAATATATTATTCCTCCCATCTATTAATACCTATTAAAACACTGCCCATTTAATTTATGTATATTTTAAGTGATAAATAAATAAATCTAGTCTTTAATTATTCAATAGGATCCTCTGCGCCTCCCCTCCCCAAATATCCCCCACAAACATACGGCGCTCTGAAGGTGCCTGGACCGGGAAGGTCCAACGCATAACTAGGTATATATAATTAATCTACTTATAAAACGATTAACTCAACAACATTGTTAAACATTTTGTAAATCAGTTTTAATTTACTCACATTTATGTCTGTATTTTTTTGTTCAGGATTGACAAAATTAATTCCGTGTGATAAACAATGCATTGTTAATGCATGAATATGGTCGTCAAATTTACGTCTGCAATGATGACATCTTAATTTTCCTTGATCCCGTCCGTTATCTATTTTGGTAAAATGTTCCAGTACAGCTTGTCTCTGAATAAATTTTAATAATAAATATAAAATTATTTCTTTGACTGGTATTGAATGAGATTAGTTATGCTAAACAATAATATAAAAATATACAAAAATATACATTTTGTTCGTAAATATCATTATGTGAATTTCTAACATGACTCCACGCAGAACCTCTTTTAATGTGCTCGGAGCAGTGTTTGCATATTACATTATTACCGCTAATATCAATAAAATGATTCCACAATGACGATCGTTTCTAAAAAGCATAAAAGAATAAGGTTAAAATATAGAAAATTCTTCACTCTATATAAATATTCCTGTAATCATGAATACCCAGCACTAGAGACGTGCGAGACCGTAAATTTTCCAAGACTCAAGACCAAGACCCAAGACCAAGACTACACCCCAAGACCAAGACCCAAGACCAAGACTTGACCCCAAGACTCAAGACCAAAAATTATCAAGACTCAAGACAATTTTTAGGTTCCATAAGTCAAATTTTTGGTTTATTTTTTGTTATTTTGACATGATCACAGTCAAATCCAGCACATTCGCCTATAATTTCGAAAAATCTATGCGAAATTCAAGGAATTTATCCGAAATTCAAAGAATTTTGGGGAATTTATCCGGGTGGAAAATCAATGAAATATATTATTTCAGAGTATTTGGGTAGATTAAAATGATATTCAGCGATAACAAAGATTAGGAGAGATAACCGTGGGATTTTGTGGATTTTGAGGGATGTCGGGGGATTCGGAATTATCGAGGGATTAAGGAGGATATAGAGGTTTAAAGGGGAATTCGGGTGAATTAAGAGGGATCAACAGGAATATTATGAAGTATCGTCTTGCGCCGCAGGCGAAAATTTTTACGATTTGGAGGAATCTTACCCCAAAAATCTTCTCTTCCCATCGCCGCAGGCGAAAATTTTGAAAATTTCGGAAGGTCAAGAAGCCAGAATTCTACCTTCTCCAGCGCCGCAGGCGAAAATTTTGAGAATTTTAGAAGGGTATGAGGCCAGATTTCTTCCATTTTGGAAATAAAATAAGGAAACTAAAAAAAGTTCAATCCTTAGGGATGTAAGTTTAGATAAGCCCAAAAAAGTCGAGACCAAGACCAAGACTACACCCCAAGACCAAGACCAAGACCGAAAAAAACCCAAGAAAAGTCTTGAGTCAAGACTCAAGACCAAGAGTCTCGGACATCTCTACCCAGCACCCATATATTATCAAAAGTATTTTCGAAAACAGAAGATTACTATAAATTGATTTAGTTGTTATATTTTGCATTAAAATCAACTATACATTTTCTGCTTAAAAATGAATATCTTTCCGTTAAAAATTTTCAGTTTTCGGTTCATATTTGATTCATATTTTGGATTTTAGTCCATATTTCAGTCCATATTTTGAGATTTTTAGCCCATATTATATGTCCATATTTTTCAATTGATAGTCCATATAAATCCCATCCCTACTTATAATCAACTAAAATTCCACTCACATAAAGCAAAAATTTTTACCGCAATTTATTTTTAAAATTTATATAGAAAATGTTAACTAACTATCAATTTTAAATACTCCTCCAAAGAATTATGACTTTTAAGGTAATCCAGTTTAGATAACGTTCCAGGTTCTTTAGAACTTTTTGAAAGTTCTTCATGATAAAAATTTAATTGGTCTATATGTATCTTTTTGTGTGAGCAGTTTATTTCCTTTCTTTTCCGTATAGAGTTTTTGTGTCAAGGATCATTCACACAATGCTCATAGGCATCTCTCCCCGGCTCATAGGCATCAGTAACTCAAACAAAAACGAAAGATAATTCCCTGGATGTACTTGGCGGCATCTTGCCAAAATTTACGTAGCAGGCCTACAGGTCTGCGTCACTCCCGCCCCTGAGCTTTCGGTGCGAAACCCTAATTCAAGTAACGATTAGAACTCATTGACCGATTCAAACACTACATTATTGTCATCAATTTTAAATTAAAAATTAACCATTTTTGAAGGTTCCTCGATTCTATTTGGCTTGTCAGAAAACGGAGGATTTCTGTCTTCTTGGCCTCCTAAAATTCAAAAAATTTTGGTACTATTTTTCGGTACTCTTGTTTATTTTTTATTCCCCCTTTTCCCTCTCCTTTCCTCTCATGTTTTCATGTCTAATTTCTCTAGGATAAGAAAATGATAAAATAATTAATGGGCAAGGATTAAATTCATTATTAAAAATGATAATTATTGAACAGCTAGATTTTCCTTTAAATGAATATTTTCAATCTTCCAAAGAGTGAAGATTTTGGTGAGTATCCTTTGGCCTTTTGATTTTAGTGCTCGATAGTTAAAAAAGGGCAGAGAACCGGATTCCTAGAAAATTATGGAGATCCAAATCCGGATACGATATCCAAACAAATATTGCATGTCCGATCAATAAATTATGCATGTTTTAAAAATATACCAGTTGTAATATCGTCATCACCAAATATTTCACTAATTGTATTAGCTATATCTTGTTCTCTCATAGCTTGTTCTTTACGTTGTACTTTAATTAAAATTTTTATAAATTTGTAAATTATTTTTATAAATATTAAATTCGAAAATAGTCGGCTCCGTTCTGGGTTTCCAAGAGGTTAACAATCAGGGATGAGCGCAAGAGACAATCTTAAAATCTCAAAACGCAACGCAAGGCCAAAATTTAACGCAAATAACGCAAAACGCAAGATTGCAAAAATAGGGAAAAATTTTTCTTAATCAAGTATTAGTCATTTTTCATTTAAAAACTGAAAAATTACTATAAGTCAGCGTTTCGTACTCGAATTTGTGATACATGTAAGTTGGATGGGTAATGATTTGGAGAGTTATCTAGGATACAAAAGATTATGAAGGATATCAGAGGATTTAGAGCGATAATTTGGAGGGATCAAGGTAATTTAAAAAGATACCATGGGATTATCAACGGATGTCGGGTGAGTTGGGGAGATAGCAAAGGATGAAGGCTATCAGTATTTTTCTTGCCCTCCAATTTTTGCCCTCAGATTAGAAGGATAACATGGATCTGAGCATATATTAGGTATCATGCGTTCTTTAGGTCAACTGACCTAACCACTCTATACTTATTAATTTTAGCTTATACTTCTTAATTTTAAGAATTTTGGAAGGCAAGAAGCCAGATTTCTCCAATTTCGTCCTCAAATTGGGTATATTTTTTGCGTTAATTTCGTCGGAAAAAACGGTTAACAATGCTTGTGAGGTTAGGAGAATCTATAAATCAAGTTACATCTCATCTTTTGCAATTGTTGGGGAGGTTGATTTTAAGTATACTTTACAAAAATTTTAGTTAATTATTCAATTTTCGAATTTAATTTGGTCTTATTAAATATGCCTTACGTTCTGTGTTTTTTGTATGAATTTCACTTTCAATATGTACTCCTACTGCTCTAATGATTGCTGGCGAGAACTTAAAATTTAAAATATCATAAAATATCAATTTATTAAAAATAACGTCAAATCTGTATCCATATGGTTTACAAGTTTCACACTCGAGCATTCCCGCTTTTTTATTAACTGACAAACATTTTCCTCGTTCACCGAATTCGTTTTTCCATTTTTCTAAACGATCTATTACTTTCTGAAGATCTGCAAATATGTATATTTAATTTTATTGCAATAGAATGTAAAGATTTAAAAAATAAATTAGGAGAACTTGTCAAAATATCTTAAAACGTTAATAAAAATTTCAATTTTTTAAAAAGATTGGGAAACGTTTAGATACTTAGAAATTATTTTACCATTCCCATGACCACTCATTTGCTCATTATTTATCAATCGGTTATGTGATTGATTGTGTGCGTTAAGTCTGCGGCCATCATTTAGCATCTTTAATATTTTTAAATCTCTAGTATTTAAAAAATTTACTCTCCTACAACTAGAGATCGGAATTTCGTTCCGTACCGTATTCCGTACCGTAATACCGTATAATACCGATACCGATAAATACCGATAAAATTTAAAATTTTACCGTTCCGTAGAACGGTACGGAATACCGAAAAATACCGATACCGATAAATACCGATAAAAATTTATCGGTATTCCGTACCGTATTTTAAAAAAATTAATTTATTTAAAAATAATTATTTTTATATATAAATTTGAGGGATAAAGAGGTATATCAGTGAGTTGCATGGATTAAGATTGATTTGGAAGGATATCTAAGGATTTAGAGAGATATGATGGATTTTCAGTATTAAGAGGAGTTGAATGGATATCTTGAGCTTGAGGGGATATCGTTAGTTCTGTAGTGATAAGTGGGATTCGTATATCGGATGTTTAATGTGGATATAAGTGGATTTAGAGGGCAAGTGAATTAGCATCCTCTAAAGATCTTCTAAATCTATTTAATTACTCCAAAACCCCTCTATAACCCTCAATTATACTCAAAATTTCAAATCCTCAGACGAAAATTTTGAAAAAGATGTGAGTCCAGGAAGCAAAATTTCTTCCTTTTTAGCGCCGCAGGCGAAAATTTTGAAAATTATCAAAGTCCACTAAGACTTTTTTCCTTAAAATAAAATAAAACCTCAAAAATTTTTATCGGTCGGTATTATCGGTATTCAGATTTTTCCGTTCCGTAGAACGGTACGGAATACCGAAAAATACCGATACCGAAAAATACCGATCAACTTCAAAATTTTACCGTACCGTATTCCGTACCGTATTACCGATACGGAATACCGATAAATACCGAAAAATACGGCCGTAGTACGGTACGGTCCGATCTCTACCTACAACACAGCTTTTCAACCCCATCAAAGAGCCGCTCTATTGAAACTAGAGTACGTCCGAGTCGAGCGAGTTCGAGTTTACTCGACTCTATCGCTCGGTTTTTTTGCATTTACTCGGGCCCGGAATTCGGGATCCTGACACTCGGCATCACTCGTAAACGGAAACTTCTTACAATACGGACTCGGTTAAAACCGAGTATTTTTATGACGCTATCTGCGGCACAAAAAAAAAGATTTTTGGCTTAAGGATCTTCCAAATTTCTCAAAATTTTCGCCTGCGGCGCTAAAGAAAGACTTATGCTTATATTAGAGGATTTGAATGTAGTTAGGTGGATTTTAGTGATAACGGATACTTCAAGGGATCTAAGGATATATTGAGGGATTTGGCCTTTCGAAACTTGGGTGTTCCTACTTTGCCTTCAGATAGAGCAACGGATCTCGTGATCACCTTTCGACGACTACCTAATCCAATGATATCCCAATTAATCTCTCGAATTTCTCAGATTTTACACCCAAATCCATCACTAATCAGCACAAATCTCTCTTAATCACTTGATATCCCTCTCATTCTTCTGTTATCACTAGAGTTGATCAAAACGATACTGGTATCGGCCAACCCGAGACTGAGATTGACCGATACGATACCATCATTTTGAGCCGAGACCGATACCGAGAAACGATACTGACCGAGACTAACAGAAATTTTTATTTTATGTCAAAAATACGTGTAAAAATAATCTATTCATTATTTTCATCATCCAAATCATCAGATAAATACTCTTCATCATCTGGATCCGATCAGGCTTGGCATTGGATAGAAATTTTTGTATCCGTATCCGAATAGGATACGGACACCTGCTTTCGATCACTTTAAATCCCCTTAATCCACTGTGGGAGCAACAGTTGCCGAAAATCTAAAGGCTCTGTAATCAAAATCTTGAAAATCTTACGGCCGAGGGCTCGGAAAATTCAACATTTCAGCGCCGCAGACGAAAATTTATTAAATTTTGGAATTTTTGAATTTACAAGACCTTATTCGAAAAAAATTCACTTTCTCTGTTATGGACGGATATCCGAAAAAAATTATGGAAGAAAACTTGGACAATATTGAGGATTTTGTTTCTTTGAGTCAGTATCGTTTCTCGCCGAGAAATGGACCGAGAATCTCGGTATCGGTTTCGAGAACGAGAATGAAAAAACCGAGACCGATATTGGAAAAGAGACGAGAATCTCGGTATCGGTCTCGTCTTGATCAACTCTAGTTATCACTCGATATCCGCATAATCTACACAAATCTGCCGAAATAAATTATCAACTGATTTTCCACCCGGAGCCAGGTTTGATCACGGGCGTATCATGGAATTTCTTCGTATTAGATATAGGCGGATTAAGAAAATAAATGGGATTTGGATGATGATTCCCTGCATCACTGTCAACAAATGCCCAATACCCACCACTGATAATGAGTAAAAGTATTGTTTTTGGTAAAATTATTTAGAATATTGTTTTATAAAAATTACTCGATTTACTTGTACTCGAACTCGGCCTAAAAAGTTGAGCTCGTACTCGAACTCGGTGTTCTCAAACTCGGCATTACTTGAACTCGGTATTTTCCCAATTACTCGGTACTCGACTACTCTAATTGAAACGTTCAAATATAAAGCCCTCAATAAGAGAAAATACGATATACATACAAGGGTTTTATCGCATATTTTGCATTTTATATTATAAACATCCTTGTCATCAATAACTATTTCATATCTTTCCTTGCCTGAATTTAGCAACGCAATCCATTGACCGTCTAATTTTTAAAATAATTTTAATTAAAGCTTTTATTTGGGACTGGGACATTAGGTTGAGAAAGAAATGGGCGCGGCCATTAGGACGACTTAAGACGACTCCACATATGGAGTTCAGAACACTGGGGAAGTTGTTCCGTACACTAAGTTCCGAACACCAACTTTCTCCGTCTTGAACTTGTGAAGTTGGTCTGTCAAATGAGCAAGTTGGTCTGTCAAATGAGCAACAATTTAAATTTTCACTGTGGCGCCAAAACGACTCTAGTAGCGCGCCCTAATGATCCCAATCCATTTGTTTGATTATTTAATTACAATCTTTTCCATAATAGTTTTTCTTTTTAGCTTCTTCGACTTTAAAATGTTGTCCACCATAAGGGCCAATATTTTGTTGAGGCATTTGTTGTTGAGAAAGAAATGGATTATTTCCGAAACTAGTTTCCAAACCTTGAAGATTCGGAGGAATATTGAAATTAATTTCACTATGAGAGCTGGGAAAATTTGAACTAGCAACGTCACGTTCGCCTGTTCCAGTGCTTCCTTCAACATCTCGATATCCGTAAATATCTGGCCATTGCCTTTCTTCAGTTGGATTTTCCTGTTCTTGATTAGCACCTCTAACTGCTTTTCCTCTTTTACGGGGAGGACAAGTAATTGGCGTAATAATAAAACAAAGCAGTAAAGCTTTTGAAATTTTCATAGATTTAGTTTATTTTTCTATGGAAAAATTACTAAAAAATATAAAATAAAGACCCATAGGGCTCTATTTTTCAATTATCCTCCAAAGTGAGGCTCTATTTAGGGAGGGGCTCTATTTTTCAACCTATTTTTAAATTATAGGTAAACTTTTTTCAAATTTAAAATAAAAATTTAATCACAAAAACACAGGGGTTGAGGTGTTCCGACAATTAAGGATACGCAATAGAGGATATGACAACTGAGGACGACAACCGAGGATTATAAAAAAAGGAGAATTTTTTATCACTGACCTTCTGAAATTCAAAAAAGTTTGTCTGCAGCGCTGGAAAGAGATGAATTATTCTTTATTGTACTTCCAAGTTTTTTATTTTTCATTTCTATCCTCATTTGTCATATTCTCAGGTGCGTATCCTCAATTGTTGTACAGCCGGGATTGACAAAACCGTTTTTAAAACCGGAATTTTTGAAAATGAGTGACTTTATTATAAATTCCCACAAATTAAAACCGGTTTTGTATAAAACTCAAACCCAAAACCGGGTATTTTAACATTGGATTGCCCAAAATCCGAGGGTACAGGTTTAAAGTAATCAGTTGAAAAATTGCAAAGGTTAATTGGCTTATAAGAGAAAACAAGCATCTTCACTGTGTTATCCACACCACCTCCTCATACATAGTTCTGGGAATTAAATAATTATTTTTAAATTAAAATGTGGAAATATTATTTAAAATTATATTTTGATTTTAATAATTTATTTATAAATAATGAATTAAATTAAAAAAAATTTAGTATTTGAATACTAAACTATTGAGTGATAGACATTGGCTTTTTGAAATTTTTTTTAATGATTTTAAAGGTTGAAAATTAGTTCAATGACACGTAAATGTTAAAGAATTAAGTATTTATGAGAGTATTAAAAATTTATATTAAAAAAATTTTGAGACGTTAATTTTGCACTCTTAATCATAGTATTTGTAATACCCTTTGATTAAAATACGAGACATTTAGTGAATGATCGACCTTATGGTTATTGTTTAGATGGTGATGGAAAGGGAGTTTTTAGTTGTGTTAAATTCGATTGTTATATATATTGCTAAAGTTGTGTAGATAGGTATATTAATTCAAGATCAGATAGGTCCGGGCCCAGATCTGAGATTCTCATTTTCCTGATCAAAAATAGCTCGCTAAATAAATTAATTAGTAATAGGGTTAATAACTGGTTATTAACCCCCGTTTTTTGGTTCCTGTAACGGTTTGGTTAACCGTTTGTGCCCAACCCTAATAATCCTATATATAATTTGTGAATGGAAGGAAATTGTTTGTGTTACTGCTTTTATAGTAAATGATTTTGGGAGTGAAGAAATGGGGGCTTTTATAGTAAAATGATTTGGGGAGTGTGGAAATGAGGGCTTTTATAGTAAAATGGTTAGTAGAGTGAGGAAATTAATGCTTTTATAGTAAACTGATTTGGGGAGTCAAGACTGAAACAAAATTGCCCGACGATTTTAAGAGTTGATTAAACAAAATTTCTCAAAGATTCTCAAAAGATAAAATAGACGGGAATATAAAATTTAATTTTAACTTTGTGAGTCTTCAATGCGAAGTAACTTGATGAGTTTATCTTTGAGAAAGTTTTTATAAACAAAATTGCCCCAAGGTTTTAGATACAGTTTTTGATGCTCTTTCGATGCTATCTTCAATGCCAAGTAACTTGATGAGTTTAGGGACCTCCTCATAAGCTATAGTTTACTAGAAAGAGCATCAAAAACTGCATCTAAAACCTTGGGGCAATTTTGTCTACATCAACATTCTCAAAAGACTACCAAAATCATTTTACTATAAAAGCCCCCATTCTTAATCCCCTAAATCATTTTACTATAAAAGACCCATTCTTCACTCCCCAAATAATTTTACTATAAAAGCCCCCATTTTAGTCACTTCATATCACTCCATACTTCATCTCTACAATCATCATTATCATCATCATCAACAACAACGTCCGACAACAGCATCAATCTCCAGGTACCTGGCTGTATCAATGTGTTGAATATAGATTTAGATATAGAACATAGAAATAGTGTTAGTGATAGATTAAGTTTGGCGCAAATAATAAAGTAATAGAAATAAAATTTTTATTAATATCCAAGTTTTTTTACAGTTTTCAAATTTAAGTTTGATAAATAAGAAAAATGAAGCGTTTTATAAAATAAAAATTACAATGTGCCTCTAAAAAATTTGATTAATTTTTCTCATAATTTATGTCACCAGAAATCAGAAAATTGTTCAGATTAAAATTTCCATTTATTAAATAAATCGAACAACTTTCTGTTGTAGCTCTTTAAAGGCTTTACCCTTTTAAAATTTAGGATTGAAGTATATTTAAGATTTATGAATATTCCTTAAATTCTTATTTAATTATTTGTAATAAAAAAGCAAACTTTTTCAGATTGAAAAAACACTAAAACATGGACGGAAAAACATTACACAAGTAGAAAATGACAGGAATTTGATCAGAGGCCTCCTCCTCCCCCTTCCCATTCCCTGGGCATTTTTCCTTCTGGGACGGCGGTATACCCTAAATGAAAATCAATATGGACCTCTATTGCAAATGAAAAAATTAATATTTAATATTCAGACAAATGAACTATCAATTTTTACTGCAAATTATGCTTCAGCATTAACAATAATTAATTATATAATAATTATTTTTTGTGGAATAAGTATTCAAATACATGTTTATCGTCATTGTAAAGTAAATTAAATAAAAGATTAGGGTACAATGTACCAAAAGCAAATGAAGTAGCAGCAGTTTATGTTCCAGGAGCTGATGGCGAAGTTCCTGATGCTAAGATTGTTGTTAGAGAGCGAGGAAAAGAGTTGAGAACTTTGAATAGTACAAATGAAATGGTCAGCCCGATGACGTACCCGTTGTTTTTTCCACGTGGTACCTTGGGTTGGCATCCAGATATTAGACAAGGAAATAGTACTAGAAGAGTAACAAGACTTCAGTATATAAGTTTATTAGGAAAGAGTTTAACCCCATTCTATATGGAGGAAAACTTTTTCAACAGTATTGTGTTGATGAATGGGTAAAGATTGAAGGAGATAGAATGAGATGGATTAGAAGTAATCAGAAAACTATTTTTGCTGATGCTTACAAGAATGTTGATAGTTTTTTAGAAAAGAGAGCGAGAGAATCTGGGAAACCGTTGGGGCGGAAGGTAATTTTGCCTCCATCGGTTACCAATTCGCCTAGATATATAGAAAAGCGCTTCCAGGATGCAATGGCATTAGTGCGACGGTTTGGGAAACCAGATTTGTTCGTGACTATGACTTGAAATCCACAATGGGAAGAGATTGTAGAGAATTTGTATCAAGGACAAGTTTCAGCAGATAGACAAGATTTAGTGGATAGAGTATTCTATCTAAAAGTAAAAGCACTAATGACTGAGATAACAAAGACTAAGATTTTTGGTAGAGAACTTTGTTGGATGTATCCGGTAGAGAACCAAGGTCGGGGACTACCGCACATCCATCTGCTTTTGACCATGTTTGATATTAATAAAGTTACTAGCTCTGAAGACGTTGAAAAGCGTGGAATTAGTGCTAGAATACCAGATAAGGATATTGACAAAGATTTGTTTGATTTAGTTAAAAAGTTTATGATCCATGGACCATGTGGTGATTTGAATCCAAATTGCCCATGCATGGAAGAGAAGGAAGTAAATGGAAAAAAGATTAGAATTTGTTCAAAAGGATATCCAAAACCATTCCAAGAAGAGACAGTAGTATTAGAAAATGGCCAAGCATTGCATGCGAGACCTAGGGATAAAAAAATAGTTGAAGTATTTGTTTCAGGAAAAAGATTTGAATTACATAATAGATGGGTTGTTCCACATAACCCTTATTTGTTAAAGAAGTTTAGATGCCACATTAATGTGGAAAAAGTTAATAGTGTGACCTCAGTTAAGTATTTGCATAAGTATGTGCACAAGCTACCAGATAGAGCTACTATGAATTATGAAGAGAAAATAGATCATGATGAGATTAAAGAGTATATAGACGCACGGTATGTCTGTCCTCAGGAGGCCGTGTGGAGAATATTAGAATACCCAACATATGATAGAAGTCATAGCATTACAACCTTACCAGTCCATTTGGATGGTGAGCACGTTTGCTATATTGATGAGAATATGACAGAGGATGAGATAAGAGAGAAAATAGAAAATGATTCTGAGTTATTAGCATATTTTGATTTGAATAAGAATAATGATTTAGCACGGAATCTTTTTTACCATGAGATTCAGGAAAAGTTTGTGTTTAGTAAAGGAAAATGGAATAATAGAAAAAAGCATTTTAGTACAATCGGTCGGATGGTTAAGGTTTCGCCAGCTGAAACTGAACGCTATCATTTACGACTGTTGTTGTTGAATGTTAAAGGAGCTACAGTTTATGATGATATTAGAACAATAAAAGGTTTAGATTTGAATATAGAGACCAGATATGCTACCTTTGCGGAAGCATGTTTATCAAGTTTGATTCGAGATGATGAAGAATGGAAAAAAGCATTAGAAGAAGCGAATAGTTTTGAAATGCCTTGGAAAATGAGAGAGTTATTTGCTTGGAGTTATTTGCTCAAAAGCTTGGACATAATAGATTTGGTTTGAATTTAGATATGAGCAATTCGAAAATAAAAATACATTGTAATTCAGCAAAGCCTGATGAACTTTGGAGTTTGTTTAAGAATGATTTGGCAGAAGATTTTGCAAAGAAACATAGTATTGAACTAGCATATAGAAAAGCTTATTTAGACAGCGAAAAGAATTGTTGAAGCGGGAAAATCGCTTGATTTTCCTAAAATGAAACAGATTGATGATATTGACTTAGATATTGAAGAGAAATTTGATATTGTTGAAGAATTAGACATAGGTCGTAGAAGCTATGAGTTATTAAACGACGAGCAAAGAGCAATAGTAGATGAGTTTATGAATAGGATCTCCAATCCCGATGGGAAAGTAGCATTCTATTTTCTCAGTGGACCTGGAGGATCAGGAACGACATTTGTTATTAGTAAAATAGTTCATTTGATTAGAGGGATGAAAAAGAAAGTTAGTACTATGGCCTTTACTGGGATTGCGGCAACGCTTTTACCAGGAGGTAGAACTATGAATAATAGATTTGGTTTGAATTTAGATATGAGCAATTCGAAAATAGGTCCGAGCTCAAAAGCTTGGACAGAATTGGAGAATATAGATATGTTTATTTGTGATGAGGCTCCAATGATTCACAAAAGAGCATTATCAACTATAGATTTGAAATTGAAAGAGATTATGAAGAGTAATATAGACTTTGGTGGCAAAATTATGCTGATGGCAGGTGATTTTCGCCAGACTTTGCCTATCCAAAAGCATGCCACAAGAGAAGAGATATGCGATCTGACTGTGAAAAGAGGTAGATTTTGGAAAAGTGCAAAGAAGTATAGATTGTCAAAGAATATGAGAGCTTTAGATTCGGAAAAACATTTTGCTAAAGAGTTACTAGATATAGGTTCTGGCATCTGGAACAATGAGCAAGATGAAGTTGTGTTACCAATAGATTGTATTAGCAAGGGTGATTTAGTGGATGAGATTTTTGGTTATGTTATAGCGGATAAGAATTGGAATGAGATGGCCAACATGGCAATTGTTGCGCCAAAGAATGTCGATGTAAAAGAATTGAATAATAGAGTTTTGAATATGCTCCCAGAAGATGAGATTTTGTATACGAGTATAGACAAAGCTGAGAATGAAGATAAGCAAGTGTTAGATGAGTATTTAGATGAATTTTTATACTCATTAAGTCCCAATGGTTTCCCATTGCATGAGTTAAAGTTAAAGAAAAATGCTATAGTAATGTTGATTAGAAATTTGAACATAGAACAAGGAGGGTTAGATCCTGGGAATCTTTGAGTATTAGGTTATTATTAAATAATAACGAAAGAAAAGTGAAAAATGTTGTTTTTAAAGAGATTTTAGATGAAAATGATTAGATTTAGTAAAATAGATAGTACTTAGGTTGTGTCATAAATAATTAGCCCCCCTTAAATCATTAAAGTTTGAAAATGTATATCTCAATGTTCAGATCTCCAATCTGTTTAATTTTTATGTCATTTATTCACAATAATGCCTTCTTCATTTTCTGAAAGATTTGAAATTTTTTCTTCATTTAAAAATTTTTTTATGAATTTTTAAAGTTTAAGGCAAAATTATGAAATTAGCGCCCAGTTCAAATATGAGATTGAACTTAGACATTCGGAAAAGGAATCATGGCGCAAAATATGCATAGTGAAGTATGAGGATGTTATCTGTATTCCACAGAAAAAAGTTGGCTCTCCAAATAAAAGTAAGGTAGAGAGGAGCTGAAAGACAAAAAACATCTTGGATGCCAACCAACGATAGATAAGAATGCCGTTCTCCCCTGAATCAAAGCCAATCCAAAAATAAAATGTGTATATTGGGGCAGGCACTCACCTGCTCACTTACAAAAATTATCATAATTTTACTTGAAACGGGAATCAAGTTATAAAGAGTCGATTGATACCCCATGAATTGCCGCAAAATCAAAAAAAAAATCACTAAGTCACTTTTGCAAAACAACCCCTTAAACGCCACAACGAAGCTCACTATTTGAAACAAGTTTTAGCCTATCAGGAAGAGTGGATTGACTACAAGAATTCTTTAAATAAAAAGGAACTATCATTGGAATTTAGTTTAAACTGGCTAAACTATTACCCCCAAATTGTATTATTCCCATATAGATCGAGTCCATCGAAAAATCTGGTCGCCTGGCCTCGCTGGGCATTTTCGCGCGAGGGTTAACCTAACACAGCATAATGCTAGCCTCTATTTCACAAATGCGACCCTCTAAAAAATCAGCCACTTGTTTTCCAGGGGAATTTCTTATATCATTGTATTCATCAGATTCTGCTCTATCAGAATCTATTGAAATTTTCATTCATACTCTAGAGTCCCATATGATAATATTTCGGTAATGAAATAAATTTTTGGATTTTCAAGTCTCAGAAGAGACTCTAGAGTCCCATATGATAATATTTCAGTAATGAAATAAATTTTTGGATTTTCAAGTCTCAGAAGAGACTCTAGAGTCCCATATGATAATATTTCAGTAATGAAATAAATTTTTGGATTTTCAAGTCTCAGAAGAGACTCTAGCGTCCCATATGATAATATTTCAGTAATGAAATAAATTTTTGGATTTTCATGTCTCAGAATAGACTCTAGAGTCCCATATGATAATATTTCAGTAATGAAATAAATTTTTGGATTTTCAAGTCTCAGAAGAGACTCTAGAGTCCCATATGATAATATTTCAGTAATGAAATAAATTTTTGGATTTTCAAGTCTCAGAAGAGACTCTAGAGTCCCATATGATAATATTTCAGTAATGAAATAAATTTTTGGATTTTCAAGTCACAGAATAGACTCTAGCGTCCCATATGATAATATTTCAGTAATGAAATAAATTTTTGGATTTTCATGTCTCAGAAGAGACTCTAGCGTCCCATATGATAATATTTCAGTAATGAAATAAATTTTTGGATTTTCATGTCTCAGAATAGACTCTAGAGTCCCATATGATAATATTTCAGTAATGAAATAAATTTTTGGATTTTCAAGTCTCAGAAGAGACTCTAGAGTCCCATATGATAATATTTCAGTAATGAAATAAATTTTTGGATTTTCAAGTCTCAGAATAGACTCTAGAGTCCCATATGATAATATTTCAGTAATGAAATAAATTTTTGGATTTTCAAGTCTCAGAAGAGACTCTAGAGTCCCATATGATAATATTTCAGTAATGAAATAAATTTTTGGATTTTCAAGTCACAGAATAGACTCTAGCGTCCCATATGATAATATTTCAGTAATGAAATAAATTTTTGGATTTTCATGTCTCAGAAGAGACTCTAGCGTCCCATATGATAATATTTCAGTAATGAAATAAATTTTTGGATTTTCATGTCTCAGAATAGACTCTAGAGTCCCATATGATAATATTTCAGTAATGAAATAAATTTTTGGATTTTCAAGTCTCAGAAGAGACTCTAGAGTCCCATATGATAATATTTCAGTAATGAAATAAATTTTTGGATTTTCAAGTCTCAGAATAGACTCTAGAGTCCCATATGATAATATTTCAGTAATGAAATAAATTTTTGGATTTTCAAGTCTCAGAAGAGACTCTAGAGTCCCATATGATAATATTTCAGTAATGAAATAAATTTTTGGATTTTCAAGTCACAGAATAGACTCTAGCGTCCCATATGATAATATTTCAGTAATGAAATAAATTTTTGGATTTTCAAGTCTCAGAAGAGACTCTAGAGTCCCATATGATAATATTTCAGTAATGAAATAAATTTTTGGATTTTCAAGTCTCAGAAGAGACTCTAGAGTCCCATATGATAATATTTCAGTAATGAAATAAATTTTTGGATTTTCAAGTCTCAGAAGAGACTCTAGAGTCCCATATGATAATATTTCAGTAATGAAATAAATTTTTGGATTTTCAAGTCTCAGAAGAGACTCTAGAGTCCCATATGATAATATTTCAGTAATGAAATAAATTTTTGGATTTTCATGTCTCAGAAGAGACTCTAGAGTCCCATATGATAATATTTCAGTAATGAAATAAATTTTTGGATTTTCAAGTCTCAGAATAGACTCTAGAGTCCCATATGATAATATTTCAGTAATGAAATAAATTTTTGGATTTTCAAGTCACAGAATAGACTCTAGAGTCCCATATGATAATATTTCAGTAATGAAATAAATTTTTGGATTTTCAAGTCTCAGAAGAGACTCTAGAGTCCCATATGATAATATTTCAGTAATGAAATAAATTTTTGGATTTTCAAGTCACAGAATAGACTCTAGAGTCCCATATGATAATATTTCAGTAATGAAATAAATTTTTGGATTTTCAAGTCTCAGAAGAGACTCTAGAGTCCCATATGATAATATTTCAGTATTGAAATAAATTTTTGGATTTTCAAGTCTCAGAAGAGACTCTAGAGTCCCATATGATAATATTTCAGTAATGAAATAAATTTTTGGATTTTCAAGTCACAGAATAGACTCTAGAGTCCCATATGATAATATTTCAGTAATGAAATAAATTTTTGGATTTTCAAGTCTCAGAATAGACTCTAGAGTCCCATATGATAATATTTCAGTAATGAAATAAATTTTTGGATTTTCAAGTCTCAGAAGAGACTCTAGAGTCCCATATGATAATATTTCAGTAATGAAATAAATTTTTGGATTTTCAAGTCACAGAATAGACTCTAGCGTCCCATATGATAATATTTCAGTAATGAAATAAATTTTTGGATTTTCAAGTCTCAGAAGAGACTCTAGAGTCCCATATGATAATATTTCAGTAATGAAATAAATTTTTGGATTTTCAAGTCTCAGAATAGACTCTAGAGTCCCATATGATAATATTTCAGTAATGAAATAAATTTTTGGATTTTCAAGTCTCAGAAGAGACTCTAGAGTCCCATATGATAATATTTCAGTAATGAAAAAAATTTTTGGATTTTCAAGTCTCAGAATAGACTCTAGAGTCCCATATGATAATATTTCAGTAATGAAATAAATTTTTGGATTTTCAAGTCTCAGAAGAGACTCTAGAGTCCCATATGATAATATTTCAGTAATGAAATAAATTTTTGGATTTTCAAGTCTCAGAATAGACTCTAGAGTCCCATATGATAATATTTCAGTAATGAAATAAATTTTTGGATTTTCAAGTCTCAGAATAGACTCTAGAGTCCCATATGATAATATTTCAGTAATGAAATAAATTTTTGGATTTTCAAGTCTCAGAAGAGACTCTAGAGTCCCATATGATAATATTTCAGTAATGAAATAAATTTTTGGATTTTCATGTCTCAGAAGAGACTCTAGCGTCCCATATGATAATATTTCAGTAATGAAATAAATTTTTGGATTTTCATGTCTCAGAATAGACTCTAGAGTCCCATATGATAATATTTCAGTAATGAAATAAATTTTTGGATTTTCAAGTCTCAGAAGAGACTCTAGAGTCCCATATGATAATATTTCAGTAATGAAATAAATTTTTGGATTTTCATGTCTCAGAAGAGACTCTAGCGTCCCATATGATAATATTTCAGTAATGAAATAAATTTTTGGATTTTCATGTCTCAGAATAGACTCTAGAGTCCCATATGATAATATTTCAGTAATGAAATAAATTTTTGGATTTTCAAGTCTCAGAAGAGACTCTAGAGTCCCATATGATAATATTTCAGTAATGAAATAAATTTTTGGATTTTCAAGTCTCAGAAGAGACTCTAGAGTCCCATATGATAATATTTCAGTAATGAAATAAATTTTTGGATTTTCATGTCTCAGAAGAGACTCTAGCGTCCCATATGATAATATTTCAGTAATGAAATAAATTTTTGGATTTTCATGTCTCAGAATAGACTCTAGAGTCCCATATGATAATATTTCAGTAATGAAATAAATTTTTGGATTTTCAAGTCTCAGAAGAGACTCTAGAGTCCCATATGATAATATTTCAGTAATGAAATAAATTTTTGGATTTTCATGTCTCAGAAGAGACTCTAGCGTCCCATATGATAATATTTCAGTAATGAAATAAATTTTTGGATTTTCATGTCTCAGAATAGACTCTAGAGTCCCATATGATAATATTTCAGTAATGAAATAAATTTTTGGATTTTCAAGTCTCAGAATAGACTCTAGAGTCCCATATGATAATATTTCAGTAATGAAATAAATTTTTGGATTTTCAAGTCTCAGAATAGACTCTAGAGTCCCATATGATAATATTTCAGTAATGAAATAAATTTTTGGATTTTCAAGTCTCAGAAGAGACTCTAGAGTCCCATATGATAATATTTCAGTAATGAAATAAATTTTTGGATTTTCAAGTCTCAGAATAGACTCTAGAGTCCCATATGATAATATTTCAGTAATGAAATAAATTTTTGGATTTTCAAGTCTCAGAATAGACTCTAGAGTCCCATATGATAATATTTCAGTAATGAAATAAATTTTTGGATTTTCAAGTCTCAGAAGAGACTCTAGAGTCCCATATGATAATATTTCAGTAATGAAATAAATTTTTGGATTTTCAAGTCTCAGAATAGACTCTAGAGTCCCATATGATAATATTTCAGTAATGAAATAAATTTTTGGATTTTCAAGTCTCAGAATAGACTCTAGAGTCCCATATGATAATATTTCAGTAATGAAATAAATTTTTGGATTTTCAAGCTCAGAAGAGACTCTAGAGTCCCATATGATAATATTTCAGTAATGAAATAAATTTTTGGATTTTCAAGTCTCAGAAGAGACTCTAGAGTCCCATATGATAATATTTCAGTAATGAAATAAATTTTTGGATTTTCAAGTCTCAGAATAGACTCTAGAGTCCCATATGATAATATTTCAGTAATGAAATAAATTTTTGGATTTTCAAGTCTCAGAAGAGACTCTAGAGTCCCATATGATAATATTTCAGTAATGAAATAAATTTTTGGATTTTCATGTCTCAGAAGAGACTCTAGCGTCCCATATGATAATATTTCAGTAATGAAATAAATTTTTGGATTTTCATGTCTCAGAATAGACTCTAGAGTCCCATATGATAATATTTCAGTAATGAAATAAATTTTTGGATTTTCAAGTCTCAGAAGAGACTCTAGAGTCCCATATGATAATATTTCAGTAATGAAATAAATTTTTGGATTTTCAAGTCTCAGAATAGACTCTAGAGTCCCATATGATAATATTTCAGTAATGAAATAAATTTTTGGATTTTCAAGTCTCAGAAGAGACTCTAGAGTCCCATATGATAATATTTCAGTAATGAAATAAATTTTTGGATTTTCAAGTCACAGAATAGACTCTAGCGTCCCATATGATAATATTTCAGTAATGAAATAAATTTTTGGATTTTCAAGTCTCAGAAGAGACTCTAGAGTCCCATATGATAATATTTCAGTAATGAAATAAATTTTTGGATTTTCAAGTCTCAGAATAGACTCTAGAGTCCCATATGATAATATTTCAGTAATGAAATAAATTTTTGGATTTTCAAGTCTCAGAAGAGACTCTAGAGTCCCATATGATAATATTTCAGTAATGAAATAAATTTTTGGATTTTCAAGTCTCAGAATAGACTCTAGAGTCCCATATGATAATATTTCAGTAATGAAATAAATTTTTGGATTTTCAAGTCTCAGAAGAGACTCTAGAGTCCCATATGATAATATTTCAGTAATGAAATAAATTTTTGGATTTTCAAGTCTCAGAAGAGACTCTAGAGTCCCATATGATAATATTTCAGTAATGAAATAAATTTTTGGATTTTCATGTCTCAGAAGAGACTCTAGAGTCCCATATGATAATATTTCAGTAATGAAATAAATTTTTGGATTTTCAAGTCTCAGAAGAGACTCTAGAGTCCCATATGATAATATTTCAGTAATGAAATAAATTTTTGGATTTTCATGTCTCAGAAGAGACTCTAGAGTCCCATATGATAATATTTCAGTAATGAAATAAATTTTTGGATTTTCAAGTCTCAGAAGAGACTCTAGAGTCCCATATGATAATATTTCAGTAATGAAATAAATTTTTGGATTTTCAAGTCACAGAATAGACTCTAGCGTCCCATATGATAATATTTCAGTAATGAAATAAATTTTTGGATTTTCAAGTCTCAGAAGAGACTCTAGAGTCCCATATGATAATATTTCAGTAATGTAATAAATTTTTGGATTTTCAAGTCTCAGAATAGACTCTAGAGTCCCATATGATAATATTTCAGTAATGAAATAAATTTTTGGATTTTCAAGTCTCAGAATAGACTCTAGAGTCCCATATGATAATATTTCAGTAATGAAATAAATTTTTGGATTTTCAAGTCTCAGAAGAGACTCTAGAGTCCCATATGATAATATTTCAGTAATGAAATAAATTTTTGGATTTTCAAGTCACAGAATAGACTCTAGCGTCCCATATGATAATATTTCAGTAATGAAATAAATTTTTGGATTTTCAAGTCTCAGAAGAGACTCTAGAGTCCCATATGATAATATTTCAGTAATGAAATAAATTTTTGGATTTTCAAGTCTCAGAATAGACTCTAGAGTCCCATATGATAATATTTCAGTAATGAAATAAATTTTTGGATTTTCAAGTCTCAGAAGAGACTCTAGAGTCCCATATGATAATATTTCAGTAATGAAATAAATTTTTGGATTTTCAAGTCTCAGAATAGACTCTAGAGTCCCATATGATAATATTTCAGTAATGAAATAAATTTTTGGATTTTCAAGTCTCAGAAGAGACTCTAGAGTCCCATATGATAATATTTCAGTAATGTAATAAATTTTTGGATTTTCAAGTCTCAGAATAGACTCTAGAGTCCCATATGATAATATTTCAGTAATGAAATAAATTTTTGGATTTTCAAGTCTCAGAATAGACTCTAGAGTCCCATATGATAATATTTCAGTAATGAAATAAATTTTTGGATTTTCAAGTCTCAGAAGAGACTCTAGAGTCCCATATGATAATATTTCAGTAATGAAATAAATTTTTGGATTTTCAAGTCACAGAATAGACTCTAGCGTCCCATATGATAATATTTCAGTAATGAAATAAATTTTTGGATTTTCAAGTCTCAGAAGAGACTCTAGAGTCCCATATGATAATATTTCAGTAATGAAATAAATTTTTGGATTTTCAAGTCACAGAATAGACTCTAGCGTCCCATATGATAATATTTCAGTAATGAAATAAATTTTTGGATTTTCAAGTCTCAGAAGAGACTCTAGAGTCCCATATGATAATATTTCAGTAATGTAATAAATTTTTGGATTTTCAAGTCTCAGAATAGACTCTAGAGTCCCATATGATAATATTTCAGTAATGAAATAAATTTTTGGATTTTCAAGTCTCAGAAGAGACTCTAGAGTCCCATATGATAATATTTCAGTAATGAAATAAATTTTTGGATTTTCAAGTCTCAGAATAGACTCTAGAGTCCCATATGATAATATTTCAGTAATGAAATAAATTTTTGGATTTTCAAGTCTCAGAATAGACTCTAGAGTCCCATATGATAATATTTCAGTAATGAAATAAATTTTTGGATTTTCAAGCTCAGAAGAGACTCTAGAGTCCCATATGATAATATTTCAGTAATGAAATAAATTTTTGGATTTTCATGTCTCAGAAGAGACTCTAGAGTCCCATATGATAATATTTCAGTAATGAAATAAATTTTTGGATTTTCAAGTCTCAGAAGAGACTCTAGAGTCCCATATGATAATATTTCAGTAATGAAATAAATTTTTGGATTTTCAAGTCACAGAATAGACTCTAGCGTCCCATATGATAATATTTCAGTAATGAAATAAATTTTTGGATTTTCAAGTCTCAGAAGAGACTCTAGAGTCCCATATGATAATATTTCAGTAATGTAATAAATTTTTGGATTTTCAAGTCTCAGAATAGACTCTAGAGTCCCATATGATAATATTTCAGTAATGAAATAAATTTTTGGATTTTCAAGTCTCAGAAGAGACTCTAGAGTCCCATATGATAATATTTCAGTAATGAAATAAATTTTTGGATTTTCAAGTCTCAGAATAGACTCTAGAGTCCCATATGATAATATTTCAGTAATGAAATAAATTTTTGGATTTTCAAGTCTCAGAATAGACTCTAGAGTCCCATATGATAATATTTCAGTAATGAAATAAATTTTTGGATTTTCAAGCTCAGAAGAGACTCTAGAGTCCCATATGATAATATTTCAGTAATGAAATAAATTTTTGGATTTTCAAGTCTCAGAAGAGACTCTAGAGTCCCATATGATAATATTTCAGTAATGAAATAAATTTTTGGATTTTCAAGTCTCAGAATAGACTCTAGAGTCCCATATGATAATATTTCAGTAATGAAATAAATTTTTGGATTTTCAAGTCTCAGAAGAGACTCTAGAGTCCCATATGATAATATTTCAGTAATGAAATAAATTTTTGGATTTTCAAGTCTCAGAATAGACTCTAGAGTCCCATATGATAATATTTCAGTAATGAAATAAATTTTTGGATTTTCAAGTCTCAGAAGAGACTCTAGAGTCCCATATGATAATATTTCAGTAATGAAATAAATTTTTGGATTTTCAAGTCTCAGAATAGACTCTAGAGTCCCATATGATAATATTTCAGTAATGAAATAAATTTTTGGATTTTCAAGTCTCAGAATAGACTCTAGAGTCCCATATGATAATATTTCAGTAATGAAATAAATTTTTGGATTTTCAAGCTCAGAAGAGACTCTAGAGTCCCATATGATAATATTTCAGTAATGAAATAAATTTTTGGATTTTCATGTCTCAGAAGAGACTCTAGAGTCCCATATGATAATATTTCAGTAATGAAATAAATTTTTGGATTTTCAAGTCTCAGAAGAGACTCTAGAGTCCCATATGATAATATTTCAGTAATGAAATAAATTTTTGGATTTTCAAGTCACAGAATAGACTCTAGCGTCCCATATGATAATATTTCAGTAATGAAATAAATTTTTGGATTTTCAAGTCTCAGAAGAGACTCTAGAGTCCCATATGATAATATTTCAGTAATGTAATAAATTTTTGGATTTTCAAGTCTCAGAATAGACTCTAGAGTCCCATATGATAATATTTCAGTAATGAAATAAATTTTTGGATTTTCAAGTCTCAGAAGAGACTCTAGAGTCCCATATGATAATATTTCAGTAATGAAATAAATTTTTGGATTTTCAAGTCTCAGAATAGACTCTAGAGTCCCATATGATAATATTTCAGTAATGAAATAAATTTTTGGATTTTCAAGTCTCAGAATAGACTCTAGAGTCCCATATGATAATATTTCAGTAATGAAATAAATTTTTGGATTTTCAAGCTCAGAAGAGACTCTAGAGTCCCATATGATAATATTTCAGTAATGAAATAAATTTTTGGATTTTCAAGTCTCAGAAGAGACTCTAGAGTCCCATATGATAATATTTCAGTAATGAAATAAATTTTTGGATTTTCAAGTCTCAGAATAGACTCTAGAGTCCCATATGATAATATTTCAGTAATGAAATAAATTTTTGGATTTTCAAGTCTCAGAAGAGACTCTAGAGTCCCATATGATAATATTTCAGTAATGAAATAAATTTTTGGATTTTCATGTCTCAGAAGAGACTCTAGCGTCCCATATGATAATATTTCAGTAATGAAATAAATTTTTGGATTTTCATGTCTCAGAATAGACTCTAGAGTCCCATATGATAATATTTCAGTAATGAAATAAATTTTTGGATTTTCAAGTCTCAGAAGAGACTCTAGAGTCCCATATGATAATATTTCAGTAATGAAATAAATTTTTGGATTTTCAAGTCTCAGAATAGACTCTAGAGTCCCATATGATAATATTTCAGTAATGAAATAAATTTTTGGATTTTCAAGTCTCAGAAGAGACTCTAGAGTCCCATATGATAATATTTCAGTAATGAAATAAATTTTTGGATTTTCAAGTCACAGAATAGACTCTAGCGTCCCATATGATAATATTTCAGTAATGAAATAAATTTTTGGATTTTCAAGTCTCAGAAGAGACTCTAGAGTCCCATATGATAATATTTCAGTAATGAAATAAATTTTTGGATTTTCAAGTCTCAGAATAGACTCTAGAGTCCCATATGATAATATTTCAGTAATGAAATAAATTTTTGGATTTTCAAGTCTCAGAAGAGACTCTAGAGTCCCATATGATAATATTTCAGTAATGAAATAAATTTTTGGATTTTCAAGTCTCAGAATAGACTCTAGAGTCCCATATGATAATATTTCAGTAATGAAATAAATTTTTGGATTTTCAAGTCTCAGAAGAGACTCTAGAGTCCCATATGATAATATTTCAGTAATGAAATAAATTTTTGGATTTTCAAGTCTCAGAAGAGACTCTAGAGTCCCATATGATAATATTTCAGTAATGAAATAAATTTTTGGATTTTCATGTCTCAGAAGAGACTCTAGAGTCCCATATGATAATATTTCAGTAATGAAATAAATTTTTGGATTTTCAAGTCTCAGAAGAGACTCTAGAGTCCCATATGATAATATTTCAGTAATGAAATAAATTTTTGGATTTTCATGTCTCAGAAGAGACTCTAGAGTCCCATATGATAATATTTCAGTAATTAAATAAATTTTTGGATTTTCAAGTCTCAGAAGAGACTCTAGAGTCCCATATGATAATATTTCAGTAATGAAATAAATTTTTGGATTTTCAAGTCACAGAATAGACTCTAGCGTCCCATATGATAATATTTCAGTAATGAAATAAATTTTTGGATTTTCAAGTCTCAGAAGAGACTCTAGAGTCCCATATGATAATATTTCAGTAATGTAATAAATTTTTGGATTTTCAAGTCTCAGAATAGACTCTAGAGTCCCATATGATAATATTTCAGTAATGAAATAAATTTTTGGATTTTCAAGTCTCAGAAGAGACTCTAGAGTCCCATATGATAATATTTCAGTAATGAAATAAATTTTTGGATTTTCAAGTCTCAGAATAGACTCTAGAGTCCCATATGATAATATTTCAGTAATGAAATAAATTTTTGGATTTTCAAGTCTCAGAATAGACTCTAGAGTCCCATATGATAATATTTCAGTAATGAAATAAATTTTTGGATTTTCAAGTCTCAGAATAGACTCTAGAGTCCCATATGATAATATTTCAGTAATGAAATAAATTTTTGGATTTTCAAGTCTCAGAAGAGACTCTAGAGTCCCATATGATAATATTTCAGTAATGAAATAAATTTTTGGATTTTCAAGTCACAGAATAGACTCTAGCGTCCCATATGATAATATTTCAGTAATGAAATAAATTTTTGGATTTTCAAGTCTCAGAAGAGACTCTAGAGTCCCATATGATAATATTTCAGTAATGAAATAAATTTTTGGATTTTCAAGTCTCAGAATAGACTCTAGAGTCCCATATGATAATATTTCAGTAATGAAATAAATTTTTGGATTTTCAAGTCTCAGAAGAGACTCTAGAGTCCCATATGATAATATTTCAGTAATGAAATAAATTTTTGGATTTTCAAGTCTCAGAATAGACTCTAGAGTCCCATATGATAATATTTCAGTAATGAAATAAATTTTTGGATTTTCAAGTCTCAGAATAGACTCTAGAGTCCCATATGATAATATTTCAGTAATGAAATAAATTTTTGGATTTTCAAGTCTCAGAATAGACTCTAGAGTCCCATATGATAATATTTCAGTAATGAAATAAATTTTTGGATTTTCAAGTCTCAGAAGAGACTCTAGAGTCCCATATGATAATATTTCAGTAATGAAATAAATTTTTGGATTTTCATGTCTCAGAAGAGACTCTAGAGTCCCATATGATAATATTTCAGTAATGAAATAAATTTTTGGATTTTCAAGTCTCAGAAGAGACTCTAGAGTCCCATATGATAATATTTCAGTAATGAAATAAATTTTTGGATTTTCAAGTCACAGAATAGACTCTAGCGTCCCATATGATAATATTTCAGTAATGAAATAAATTTTTGGATTTTCAAGTCTCAGAAGAGACTCTAGAGTCCCATATGATAATATTTCAGTAATGAAATAAATTTTTGGATTTTCAAGTCTCAGAATAGACTCTAGAGTCCCATATGATAATATTTCAGTAATGAAATAAATTTTTGGATTTTCAAGTCACAGAATAGACTCTAGCGTCCCATATGATAATATTTCAGTAATGAAATAAATTTTTGGATTTTCAAGTCTCAGAAGAGACTCTAGAGTCCCATATGATAATATTTCAGTAATGAAATAAATTTTTGGATTTTCAAGTCTCAGAATAGACTCTAGAGTCCCATATGATAATATTTCAGTAATGAAATAAATTTTTGGATTTTCAAGTCTCAGAAGAGACTCTAGAGTCCCATATGATAATATTTCAGTAATGAAATAAATTTTTGGATTTTCAAGTCTCAGAATAGACTCTAGAGTCCCATATGATAATATTTCAGTAATGAAATAAATTTTTGGATTTTCAAGTCTCAGAAGAGACTCTAGAGTCCCATATGATAATATTTCAGTAATGAAATAAATTTTTGGATTTTCAAGTCTCAGAAGAGACTCTAGAGTCCCATATGATAATATTTCAGTAATGAAATAAATTTTTGGATTTTCATGTCTCAGAAGAGACTCTAGAGTCCCATATGATAATATTTCAGTAATGAAATAAATTTTTGGATTTTCAAGTCTCAGAAGAGACTCTAGAGTCCCATATGATAATATTTCAGTAATGAAATAAATTTTTGGATTTTCATGTCTCAGAAGAGACTCTAGAGTCCCATATGATAATATTTCAGTAATTAAATAAATTTTTGGATTTTCAAGTCTCAGAAGAGACTCTAGAGTCCCATATGATAATATTTCAGTAATGAAATAAATTTTTGGATTTTCAAGTCACAGAATAGACTCTAGCGTCCCATATGATAATATTTCAGTAATGAAATAAATTTTTGGATTTTCAAGTCTCAGAAGAGACTCTAGAGTCCCATATGATAATATTTCAGTAATGTAATAAATTTTTGGATTTTCAAGTCTCAGAATAGACTCTAGAGTCCCATATGATAATATTTCAGTAATGAAATAAATTTTTGGATTTTCAAGTCTCAGAAGAGACTCTAGAGTCCCATATGATAATATTTCAGTAATGAAATAAATTTTTGGATTTTCAAGTCTCAGAATAGACTCTAGAGTCCCATATGATAATATTTCAGTAATGAAATAAATTTTTGGATTTTCAAGTCTCAGAATAGACTCTAGAGTCCCATATGATAATATTTCAGTAATGAAATAAATTTTTGGATTTTCAAGTCTCAGAATAGACTCTAGAGTCCCATATGATAATATTTCAGTAATGAAATAAATTTTTGGATTTTCAAGTCTCAGAAGAGACTCTAGAGTCCCATATGATAATATTTCAGTAATGAAATAAATTTTTGGATTTTCAAGTCACAGAATAGACTCTAGCGTCCCATATGATAATATTTCAGTAATGAAATAAATTTTTGGATTTTCAAGTCTCAGAAGAGACTCTAGAGTCCCATATGATAATATTTCAGTAATGAAATAAATTTTTGGATTTTCAAGTCTCAGAATAGACTCTAGAGTCCCATATGATAATATTTCAGTAATGAAATAAATTTTTGGATTTTCAAGTCTCAGAAGAGACTCTAGAGTCCCATATGATAATATTTCAGTAATGAAATAAATTTTTGGATTTTCAAGTCTCAGAATAGACTCTAGAGTCCCATATGATAATATTTCAGTAATGAAATAAATTTTTGGATTTTCAAGTCTCAGAATAGACTCTAGAGTCCCATATGATAATATTTCAGTAATGAAATAAATTTTTGGATTTTCAAGTCTCAGAATAGACTCTAGAGTCCCATATGATAATATTTCAGTAATGAAATAAATTTTTGGATTTTCAAGTCTCAGAAGAGACTCTAGAGTCCCATATGATAATATTTCAGTAATGAAATAAATTTTTGGATTTTCATGTCTCAGAAGAGACTCTAGAGTCCCATATGATAATATTTCAGTAATGAAATAAATTTTTGGATTTTCAAGTCTCAGAAGAGACTCTAGAGTCCCATATGATAATATTTCAGTAATGAAATAAATTTTTGGATTTTCAAGTCACAGAATAGACTCTAGCGTCCCATATGATAATATTTCAGTAATGAAATAAATTTTTGGATTTTCAAGTCTCAGAAGAGACTCTAGAGTCCCATATGATAATATTTCAGTAATGAAATAAATTTTTGGATTTTCAAGTCTCAGAATAGACTCTAGAGTCCCATATGATAATATTTCAGTAATGAAATAAATTTTTGGATTTTCAAGTCTCAGAAGAGACTCTAGAGTCCCATATGATAATATTTCAGTAATGAAATAAATTTTTGGATTTTCAAGTCTCAGAAGAGACTCTAGAGTCCCATATGATAATATTTCAGTAATGAAATAAATTTTTGGATTTTCATGTCTCAGAAGAGACTCTAGAGTCCCATATGATAATATTTCAGTAATGAAATAAATTTTTGGATTTTCAAGTCTCAGAATAGACTCTAGAGTCCCATATGATAATATTTCAGTAATGAAATAAATTTTTGGATTTTCAAGTCTCAGAATAGACTCTAGAGTCCCATATGATAATATTTCAGTAATGAAATAAATTTTTGGATTTTCAAGTCTCAAAAGAGACTCTAGAGTTACATATGATAATATTTCAGTAATGAAATAAATTTTTGGATTTTCAAGTCTCAGAATAGACTCTAGAGTCCCATATGATAATATTTCAGTAAATAAATAAATTTTTGGATTTTCAAGTCACAGAATAGACTCTAGCGTCCCATATGATAATATTTCAGTAATGAAATAAATTTTTGGATTTTCAAGTCTCAGAATAGACTCTAGAGTCCCATATGATAATATTTCAGTAATGAAATAAATTTTTGGATTTTCAAGTCTCAGAATAGACTCTAGAGTCCCATATGATAATATTTCAGTAATGAAATAAATTTTTGGATTTTCAAGTCTCAGAAGAGACTCTAGAGTCCCATATGATAATATTTCAGTAATGAAATAAATTTTTGGATTTTCAAGTCACAGAATAGACTCTAGCGTCCCATATGATAATATTTCAGTAATGAAATAAATTTTTGGATTTTCAAGTCTCAGAAGAGACTCTAGAGTCCCATATGATAATATTTCAGTAATGAAATAAATTTTTGGATTTTCAAGTCTCAGAATAGACTCTAGAGTCCCATATGATAATATTTCAGTAATGAAATAAATTTTTGGATTTTCAAGTCTCAGAAGAGACTCTAGAGTCCCATATGATAATATTTCAGTAATGAAATAAATTTTTGGATTTTCAAGTCTCAGAATAGACTCTAGAGTCCCATATGATAATATTTCAGTAATGAAATAAATTTTTGGATTTTCAAGTCTCAGAATAGACTCTAGAGTCCCATATGATAATATTTCAGTAATGAAATAAATTTTTGGATTTTCAAGTCTCAGAATAGACTCTAGAGTCCCATATGATAATATTTCAGTAATGAAATAAATTTTTGGATTTTCAAGTCTCAGAAGAGACTCTAGAGTCCCATATGATAATATTTCAGTAATGAAATAAATTTTTGGATTTTCATGTCTCAGAAGAGACTCTAGAGTCCCATATGATAATATTTCAGTAATGAAATAAATTTTTGGATTTTCAAGTCTCAGAAGAGACTCTAGAGTCCCATATGATAATATTTCAGTAATGAAATAAATTTTTGGATTTTCAAGTCACAGAATAGACTCTAGCGTCCCATATGATAATATTTCAGTAATGAAATAAATTTTTGGATTTTCAAGTCTCAGAAGAGACTCTAGAGTCCCATATGATAATATTTCAGTAATGAAATAAATTTTTGGATTTTCAAGTCTCAGAATAGACTCTAGAGTCCCATATGATAATATTTCAGTAATGAAATAAATTTTTGGATTTTCAAGTCTCAGAAGAGACTCTAGAGTCCCATATGATAATATTTCAGTAATGAAATAAATTTTTGGATTTTCAAGTCTCAGAAGAGACTCTAGAGTCCCATATGATAATATTTCAGTAATGAAATAAATTTTTGGATTTTCATGTCTCAGAAGAGACTCTAGAGTCCCATATGATAATATTTCAGTAATGAAATAAATTTTTGGATTTTCAAGTCTCAGAATAGACTCTAGAGTCCCATATGATAATATTTCAGTAATGAAATAAATTTTTGGATTTTCAAGTCTCAGAATAGACTCTAGAGTCCCATATGATAATATTTCAGTAATGAAATAAATTTTTGGATTTTCAAGTCTCAAAAGAGACTCTAGAGTTACATATGATAATATTTCAGTAATGAAATAAATTTTTGGATTTTCAAGTCTCAGAATAGACTCTAGAGTCCCATATGATAATATTTCAGTAATGAAATAAATTTTTGGATTTTCAAGTCACAGAATAGACTCTAGCGTCCCATATGATAATATTTCAGTAATGAAATAAATTTTTGGATTTTCAAGTCTCAGAAGAGACTCTAGAGTCCCATATGATAATATTTCAGTAATGAAATAAATTTTTGGATTTTCAAGTCTCAGAATAGACTCTAGAGTCCCATATGATAATATTTCAGTAATGAAATAAATTTTTGGATTTTCAAGTCTCAGAAGAGACTCTAGAGTCCCATATGATAATATTTCAGTAATGAAATAAATTTTTGGATTTTCAAGTCTCAGAAGAGACTCTAGAGTCCCATATGATAATATTTCAGTAATGAAATAAATTTTTGGATTTTCAAGTCTCAGAAGAGACTCTAGAGTCCCATATGATAATATTTCAGTAATGAAATAAATTTTTGGATTTTCAAGTCTCAGAATAGACTCTAGAGTCCCATATGATAATATTTCAGTAATGAAATAAATTTTTGGATTTTCAAGTCTCAGAAGAGACTCTAGAGTCCCATATGATAATATTTCAGTAATGAAATAAATTTTTGGATTTTCAAGTCTCAGAAGAGACTCTAGAGTCCCATATGATAATATTTCAGTAATGAAATAAATTTTTGGATTTTCATGTCTCAGAAGAGACTCTAGAGTCCCATATGATAATATTTCAGTAATGAAATAAATTTTTGGATTTTCAAGTCTCAGAATAGACTCTAGAGTCCCATATGATAATATTTCAGTAATGAAATAAATTTTTGGATTTTCAAGTCTCAGAATAGACTCTAGAGTCCCATATGATAATATTTCAGTAATGAAATAAATTTTTGGATTTTCAAGTCTCAAAAGAGACTCTAGAGTTACATATGATAATATTTCAGTAATGAAATAAATTTTTGGATTTTCAAGTCTCAGAATAGACTCTAGAGTCCCATATGATAATATTTCAGTAATGAAATAAATTTTTGGATTTTCAAGTCTCAGAATAGACTCTAGAGTCCCATATGATAATATTTCAGTAATGAAATAAATTTTTGGATTTTCAAGTCTCAGAATAGACTCTAGAGTCCCATATGATAATATTTCAGTAATGAAATAAATTTTTGGATTTTCAAGTCTCAGAAGAGACTCTAGAGTCCCATATGATAATATTTCAGTAATGAAATAAATTTTTGGATTTTCATGTCTCAGAAGAGACTCTAGAGTCCCATATGATAATATTTCAGTAATGAAATAAATTTTTGGATTTTCAAGTCTCAGAATAGACTCTAGAGTCCCATATGATAATATTTCAGTAATGAAATAAATTTTTGGATTTTCAAGTCTCAGAAGAGACTCTAGAGTCCCATATGATAATATTTCAGTAATGAAATAAATTTTTGGATTTTCAAGTCTCAGAATAGACTCTAGAGTCCCATATGATAATATTTCAGTAATGAAATAAATTTTTGGATTTTCAAGTCTCAGAAGAGACTCTAGAGTCCCATATGATAATATTTCAGTAATGAAATAAATTTTTGGATTTTCATGTCTCAGAAGAGACTCTAGAGTCCCATATGATAATATTTCAGTAATGAAATAAATTTTTGGATTTTCAAGTCTCAGAATAGACTCTAGAGTCCCATATGATAATATTTCAGTAATGAAATAAATTTTAAGATTTTCAAGTCTCAGAATAGACTCTAGAGTCCCATATGATAATATTTCAGTAATGAAATAAATTTTTGGATTTTCAAGTCTCAAAAGAGACTCTAGAGTTACATATGATAATATTTCAGTAATGAAATAAATTTTTGGATTTTCAAGTCTCAGAATAACTCTAAAGTCCCATATGATAATATTTCAGTAATGAAATAAATTTTTGGATTTTCAAGTCACAGAATAGACTCTAGCGTCCCATATGATAATATTTCAGTAATGAAATAAATTTTTGGATTTTCAAGTCTCAGAAGAGACTCTAGAGTCCCATATGATAATATTTCAGTAATGAAATAAATTTTTGGATTTTCAAGTCTCAGAATAGACTCTAGAGTCCCATATGATAATATTTCATAATGAAATAAATTTTTGGATTTTCAAGTCTCAGAAGAGACTCTAGAGTCCCATATGATAATATTTCAGTAATGAAATAAATTTTTGGATTTTCAAGTCTCAGAATAGACTCTAGAGTCCCATATGATAATATTTCAGTAATGAAATAAATTTTTGGATTTTCAAGTCTCAGAATAGACTCTAGAGTTACATATGATAATATTTCAGTAATGAAATAAATTTTTGGATTTTCAAGTCTCAGAATAGACTCTAGAGTCCCATATGATAATATTTCAGTAATGAAATAAATTTTTGGATTTTCAAGTCTCAGAATAGACTCTAGAGTCCCATATGATAATATTTCAGTAATGAAATAAATTTTTGGATTTTCAAGTCTCAGAATAGACTCTAGAGTCCCATATGATAATATTTCAGTAATGAAATAAATTTTTGGATTTTCAAGTCTCAGAAGAGACTCTAGAGTCCCATATGATAATATTTCAGTAATGAAATAAATTTTTGGATTTTCATGTCTCAGAAGAGACTCTAGAGTCCCATATGATAATATTTCAGTAATGAAATAAATTTTTGGATTTTCAAGTCTCAGAATAGACTCTAGAGTCCCATATGATAATATTTCAGTAATGAAATAAATTTTTGGATTTTCAAGTCTCAGAATAGACTCTAGAGTCCCATATGATAATATTTCAGTAATGAAATAAATTTTTGGATTTTCAAGTCTCAAAAGAGACTCTAGAGTTACATATGATAATATTTCAGTAATGAAATAAATTTTTGGATTTTCAAGTCTCAGAATAGACTCTAGAGTCCCATATGATAATATTTCAGTAATGAAATAAATTTTTGGATTTTCAAGTCTCAGAATAGACTCTAGAGTCCCATATGATAATATTTCAGTAATGAAATAAATTTTTGGATTTTCAAGTCTCAGAATAGACTCTAGAGTCCCATATGATAATATTTCAGTAATGAAATAAATTTTTGGATTTTCAAGTCTCAGAAGAGACTCTAGAGTCCCATATGATAATATTTCAGTAATGAAATAAATTTTTGGATTTTCATGTCTCAGAAGAGACTCTAGAGTCCCATATGATAATATTTCAGTAATGAAATAAATTTTTGGATTTTCAAGTCTCAGAATAGACTCTAGAGTCCCATATGATAATATTTCAGTAATGAAATAAATTTTTGGATTTTCAAGTCTCAGAAGAGACTCTAGAGTCCCATATGATAATATTTCAGTAATGAAATAAATTTTTGGATTTTCAAGTCTCAGAATAGACTCTAGAGTCCCATATGATAATATTTCAGTAATGAAATAAATTTTTGGATTTTCAAGTCTCAGAAGAGACTCTAGAGTCCCATATGATAATATTTCAGTAATGAAATAAATTTTTGGATTTTCATGTCTCAGAAGAGACTCTAGAGTCCCATATGATAATATTTCAGTAATGAAATAAATTTTAAGATTTTCAAGTCTCAGAATAGACTCTAGAGTCCCATATGATAATATTTCAGTAATGAAATAAATTTTTGGATTTTCAAGTCTCAAAAGAGACTCTAGAGTTACATATGATAATATTTCAGTAATGAAATAAATTTTTGGATTTTCAAGTCTCAGAATAACTCTAAAGTCCCATATGATAATATTTCAGTAATGAAATAAATTTTTGGATTTTCAAGTCACAGAATAGACTCTAGCGTCCCATATGATAATATTTCAGTAATGAAATAAATTTTTGGATTTTCAAGTCTCAGAAGAGACTCTAGAGTCCCATATGATAATATTTCAGTAATGAAATAAATTTTTGGATTTTCAAGTCTCAGAATAGACTCTAGAGTCCCATATGATAATATTTCATAATGAAATAAATTTTTGGATTTTCAAGTCTCAGAAGAGACTCTAGAGTCCCATATGATAATATTTCAGTAATGAAATAAATTTTTGGATTTTCAAGTCTCAGAATAGACTCTAGAGTCCCATATGATAATATTTCAGTAATGAAATAAATTTTTGGATTTTCAAGTCTCAGAATAGACTCTAGAGTTACATATGATAATATTTCAGTAATGAAATAAATTTTTGGATTTTCAAGTCTCAGAATAGACTCTAGAGTCCCATATGATAATATTTCAGTAATGAAATAAATTTTTGGATTTTCAAGTCTCAGAATAGACTCTAGAGTCCCATATGATAATATTTCAGTAATGAAATAAATTTTTGGATTTTCAAGTCTCAGAATAGACTCTAGAGTCCCATATGATAATATTTCAGTAATGAAATAAATTTTTGGATTTTCAAGTCTCAGAAGAGACTCTAGAGTCCCATATGATAATATTTCAGTAATGAAATAAATTTTTGGATTTTCATGTCTCAGAAGAGACTCTAGAGTCCCATATGATAATATTTCAGTAATGAAATAAATTTTTGGATTTTCAAGTCTCAAAAGAGACTCTAGAGTTACATATGATAATATTTCAGTAATGAAATAAATTTTTGGATTTTCAAGTCTCAAAAGAGACTCTAGAGTTACATATGATAATATTTCAGTAATGAAATAAATTTTTGGATTTTCAAGTCTCAAAAGAGACTCTAGAGTTACATATGATAATATTTCAGTAATGAAATAAATTTTTGGATTTTCAAGTCTCAGAATAGACTCTAGAGTCCCATATGATAATATTTCAGTAATGAAATAAATTTTTGGATTTTCAAGTCTCAGAATAGACTCTAGAGTCCCATATGATAATATTTCAGTAATGAAATAAATTTTTGGATTTTCAAGTCTCAGAATAGACTCTAGAGTCCCATATGATAATATTTCAGTAATGAAATAAATTTTTGGATTTTCAAGTCTCAGAAGAGACTCTAGAGTCCCATATGATAATATTTCAGTAATGAAATAAATTTTTGGATTTTCATGTCTCAGAAGAGACTCTAGAGTCCCATATGATAATATTTCAGTAATGAAATAAATTTTTGGATTTTCAAGTCTCAGAATAGACTCTAGAGTCCCATATGATAATATTTCAGTAATGAAATAAATTTTTGGATTTTCAAGTCTCAGAAGAGACTCTAGAGTCCCATATGATAATATTTCAGTAATGAAATAAATTTTTGGATTTTCAAGTCTCAGAAGAGACTCTAGAGTCCCATATGATAATATTTCAGTAATGAAATAAATTTTTGGATTTTCATGTCTCAGAAGAGACTCTAGAGTCCCATATGATAATATTTCAGTAATGAAATAAATTTTTGGATTTTCAAGTCTCAGAATAGACTCTAGAGTCCCATATGATAATATTTCAGTAATGAAATAAATTTTTGGATTTTCAAGTCTCAGAATAGACTCTAGAGTCCCATATGATAATATTTCAGTAATGAAATAAATTTTTGGATTTTCAAGTCTCAAAAGAGACTCTAGAGTTACATATGATAATATTTCAGTAATGAAATAAATTTTTGGATTTTCAAGTCTCAGAATAGACTCTAGAGTCCCATATGATAATATTTCAGTAATGAAATAAATTTTTGGATTTTCAAGTCTCAGAAGAGACTCTAGAGTCCCATATGATAATATTTCAGTAATGAAATAAATTTTTGGATTTTCAAGTCACAGAATAGACTCTAGCGTCCCATATGATAATATTTCAGTAATGAAATAAATTTTTGGATTTTCAAGTCTCAGAAGAGACTCTAGAGTCCCATATGATAATATTTCAGTAATGAAATAAATTTTTGGATTTTCAAGTCTCAGAATAGACTCTAGAGTCCCATATGATAATATTTCAGTAATGAAATAAATTTTTGGATTTTCAAGTCTCAGAAGAGACTCTAGAGTCCCATATGATAATATTTCAGTAATGAAATAAATTTTTGGATTTTCAAGTCTCAGAATAGACTCTAGAGTCCCATATGATAATATTTCAGTAATGAAATAAATTTTTGGATTTTCAAGTCTCAGAATAGACTCTAGAGTCCCATATGATAATATTTCAGTAATGAAATAAATTTTTGGATTTTCAAGTCTCAGAATAGACTCTAGAGTCCCATATGATAATATTTCAGTAATGAAATAAATTTTTGGATTTTCAAGTCTCAGAAGAGACTCTAGAGTCCCATATGATAATATTTCAGTAATGAAATAAATTTTTGGATTTTCATGTCTCAGAAGAGACTCTAGAGTCCCATATGATAATATTTCAGTAATGAAATAAATTTTTGGATTTTCAAGTCTCAGAAGAGACTCTAGAGTCCCATATGATAATATTTCAGTAATGAAATAAATTTTTGGATTTTCAAGTCACAGAATAGACTCTAGCGTCCCATATGATAATATTTCAGTAATGAAATAAATTTTTGGATTTTCAAGTCTCAGAAGAGACTCTAGAGTCCCATATGATAATATTTCAGTAATGAAATAAATTTTTGGATTTTCAAGTCTCAGAATAGACTCTAGAGTCCCATATGATAATATTTCAGTAATGAAATAAATTTTTGGATTTTCAAGTCTCAGAAGAGACTCTAGAGTCCCATATGATAATATTTCAGTAATGAAATAAATTTTTGGATTTTCAAGTCTCAGAAGAGACTCTAGAGTCCCATATGATAATATTTCAGTAATGAAATAAATTTTTGGATTTTCATGTCTCAGAAGAGACTCTAGAGTCCCATATGATAATATTTCAGTAATGAAATAAATTTTTGGATTTTCAAGTCTCAGAATAGACTCTAGAGTCCCATATGATAATATTTCAGTAATGAAATAAATTTTTGGATTTTCAAGTCTCAGAAGAGACTCTAGAGTCCCATATGATAATATTTCAGTAATGAAATAAATTTTTGGATTTTCAAGTCTCAGAATAGACTCTAGCGTCCCATATGATAATATTTCAGTAATGAAATAAATTTTTCGATTTTCAAGTCTCAGAAGAGACTCTAGAGTCCCATATGATAATATTTCAGTAATGAAATAAATTTTTGGATTTTCAAGTCTCAGAATAGACTCTAGAGTCCCATATGATAATATTTCAGTAATGAAATAAATTTTTGGATTTTCAAGTCTCAGAAGAGACTCTAGAGTCCCATATGATAATATTTCAGTAATGAAATAAATTTTTGGATTTTCAAGTCTCAGAATAGACTCTAGAGTCCCATATGATAATATTTCAGTAATGAAATAAATTTTTGGATTTTCAAGTCTCAGAAGAGACTCTAGAGTCCCATATGATAATATTTCAGTAATGAAATAAATTTTTGGATTTTCAAGTCACAGAATAGACTCTAGCGTCCCATATGATAATATTTCAGTAATGAAATAAATTTTTGGATTTTCAAGTCTCAGAAGAGACTCTAGAGTCCCATATGATAATATTTCAGTAATGAAATAAATTTTTGGATTTTCAAGTCTCAGAAGAGACTCTAGAGTCCCATATGATAATATTTCAGTAATGAAATAAATTTTTGGATTTTCATGTCTCAGAAGAGACTCTAGAGTCCCATATGATAATATTTCAGTAATGAAATAAATTTTTGGATTTTCAAGTCTCAGAATAGACTCTAGAGTCCCATATGATAATATTTCAGTAATGAAATAAATTTTTGGATTTTCAAGTCTCAGAAGAGACTCTAGAGTCCCATATGATAATATTTCAGTAATGAAATAAATTTTTGGATTTTCATGTCTCAGAATAGACTCTAGAGTCCCATATGATAATATTTCAGTAATGAAATAAATTTTTGGATTTTCAAGTCTCAGAAGAGACTCTAGAGTCCCATATGATAATATTTCAGTAATGAAATAAATTTTTGGATTTTCAAGTCTCAGAAGAGACTCTAGAGTCCCATATGATAATATTTCAGTAATGAAATAAATTTTTGGATTTTCAAGTCTCAGAATAGACTCTAGAGTCCCATATGATAATATTTCAGTAATGAAATAAATTTTTGGATTTTCAAGTCTCAAAAGAGACTCTAGAGTTACATATGATAATATTTCAGTAATGAAATAAATTTTTGGATTTTCAAGTCTCAGAATAGACTCTAGAGTCCCATATGATAATATTTCAGTAATGAAATAAATTTTTGGATTTTCAAGTCTCAGAAGAGACTCTAGAGTCCCATATGATAATATTTCAGTAATGAAATAAATTTTTGGATTTTCAAGTCACAGAATAGACTCTAGCGTCCCATATGATAATATTTCAGTAATGAAATAAATTTTTGGATTTTCAAGTCTCAGAAGAGACTCTAGAGTCCCATATGATAATATTTCAGTAATGAAATAAATTTTTGGATTTTCAAGTCTCAGAATAGACTCTAGAGTCCCATATGATAATATTTCAGTAATGAAATAAATTTTTGGATTTTCAAGTCTCAGAAGAGACTCTAGAGTCCCATATGATAATATTTCAGTAATGAAATAAATTTTTGGATTTTCAAGTCTCAGAATAGACTCTAGAGTCCCATATGATAATATTTCAGTAATGAAATAAATTTTTGGATTTTCAAGTCTCAGAATAGACTCTAGAGTCCCATATGATAATATTTCAGTAATGAAATAAATTTTTGGATTTTCAAGTCTCAGAATAGACTCTAGAGTCCCATATGATAATATTTCAGTAATGAAATAAATTTTTGGATTTTCAAGTCTCAGAAGAGACTCTAGAGTCCCATATGATAATATTTCAGTAATGAAATAAATTTTTGGATTTTCATGTCTCAGAAGAGACTCTAGAGTCCCATATGATAATATTTCAGTAATGAAATAAATTTTTGGATTTTCAAGTCTCAGAAGAGACTCTAGAGTCCCATATGATAATATTTCAGTAATGAAATAAATTTTTGGATTTTCAAGTCACAGAATAGACTCTAGCGTCCCATATGATAATATTTCAGTAATGAAATAAATTTTTGGATTTTCAAGTCTCAGAAGAGACTCTAGAGTCCCATATGATAATATTTCAGTAATGAAATAAATTTTTGGATTTTCAAGTCTCAGAATAGACTCTAGAGTCCCATATGATAATATTTCAGTAATGAAATAAATTTTTGGATTTTCAAGTCTCAGAAGAGACTCTAGAGTCCCATATGATAATATTTCAGTAATGAAATAAATTTTTGGATTTTCAAGTCTCAGAAGAGACTCTAGAGTCCCATATGATAATATTTCAGTAATGAAATAAATTTTTGGATTTTCATGTCTCAGAAGAGACTCTAGAGTCCCATATGATAATATTTCAGTAATGAAATAAATTTTTGGATTTTCAAGTCTCAGAATAGACTCTAGAGTCCCATATGATAATATTTCAGTAATGAAATAAATTTTTGGATTTTCAAGTCTCAGAAGAGACTCTAGAGTCCCATATGATAATATTTCAGTAATGAAATAAATTTTTGGATTTTCAAGTCTCAGAATAGACTCTAGCGTCCCATATGATAATATTTCAGTAATGAAATAAATTTTTCGATTTTCAAGTCTCAGAAGAGACTCTAGAGTCCCATATGATAATATTTCAGTAATGAAATAAATTTTTGGATTTTCAAGTCTCAGAATAGACTCTAGAGTCCCATATGATAATATTTCAGTAATGAAATAAATTTTTGGATTTTCAAGTCTCAGAAGAGACTCTAGAGTCCCATATGATAATATTTCAGTAATGAAATAAATTTTTGGATTTTCAAGTCTCAGAATAGACTCTAGAGTCCCATATGATAATATTTCAGTAATGAAATAAATTTTTGGATTTTCAAGTCTCAGAAGAGACTCTAGAGTCCCATATGATAATATTTCAGTAATGAAATAAATTTTTGGATTTTCAAGTCACAGAATAGACTCTAGCGTCCCATATGATAATATTTCAGTAATGAAATAAATTTTTGGATTTTCAAGTCTCAGAAGAGACTCTAGAGTCCCATATGATAATATTTCAGTAATGAAATAAATTTTTGGATTTTCAAGTCTCAGAAGAGACTCTAGAGTCCCATATGATAATATTTCAGTAATGAAATAAATTTTTGGATTTTCATGTCTCAGAAGAGACTCTAGAGTCCCATATGATAATATTTCAGTAATGAAATAAATTTTTGGATTTTCAAGTCTCAGAATAGACTCTAGAGTCCCATATGATAATATTTCAGTAATGAAATAAATTTTTGGATTTTCAAGTCTCAGAAGAGACTCTAGAGTCCCATATGATAATATTTCAGTAATGAAATAAATTTTTGGATTTTCAAGTCACAGAATAGACTCTAGCGTCCCATATGATAATATTTCAGTAATGAAATAAATTTTTCGATTTTCAAGTCTCAGAAGAGACTCTAGAGTCCCATATGATAATATTTCAGTAATGAAATAAATTTTTGGATTTTCAAGTCTCAGAAGAGACTCTAGAGTCCCATATGATAATATTTCAGTAATGAAATAAATTTTTGGATTTTCAAGTCTCAGAATAGACTTTAGAGTCCCATATGATAATATTTCAGTAATGAAATAAATTTTTGGATTTTCAAGTCTCAGAAGAGACTCTAGAGTCCCATATGATAATATTTCAGTAATGAAATAAATTTTTGGATTTTCATGTCTCAGAAGAGACTCTAGAGTCCCATATGATAATATTTTAGTAATGAAATAAATTTTTGTATTTTCAAGTCTCAAAAGAGACTCTAGAGTTACATATGATAATATTTCAGTAATGAAATAAATTTTTGGATTTTCAAGTCTCAGAATAGACTCTAGAGTCCCATATGATAATATTTCAGTAATGAAATAAATTTTTGGATTTTCAAGTCTCAGAAGAGACTCTAGAGTCCCATATGATAATATTTCAGTAATGAAATAAATTTTTGGATTTTCAAGTCACAGAATAGACTCTAGCGTCCCATATGATAATATTTCAGTAATGAAATAAATTTTTGGATTTTCAAGTCTCAGAAGAGACTCTAGAGTCCCATATGATAATATTTCAGTAATGAAATAAATTTTTGGATTTTCAAGTCTCAGAATAGACTCTAGAGTCCCATATGATAATATTTCAGTAATGAAATAAATTTTTGGATTTTCAAGTCTCAGAAGAGACTCTAGAGTCCCATATGATAATATTTCAGTAATGAAATAAATTTTTGGATTTTCAAGTCTCAGAATAGACTCTAGAGTCCCATATGATAATATTTCAGTAATGAAATAAATTTTTGGATTTTCAAGTCTCAGAATAGACTCTAGAGTCCCATATGATAATATTTCAGTAATGAAATAAATTTTTGGATTTTCAAGTCTCAGAAGAGACTCTAGAGTCCCATATGATAATATTTCAGTAATGAAATAAATTTTTGGATTTTCATGTCTCAGAAGAGACTCTAGAGTCCCATATGATAATATTTCAGTAATGAAATAAATTTTTGGATTTTCAAGTCTCAGAATAGACTCTAGAGTCCCATATGATAATATTTCAGTAATGAAATAAATTTTTGGATTTTCAAGTCTCAGAATAGACTCTAGAGTCCCATATGATAATATTTCAGTAATGAAATAAATAAATTTTTGGATTTTAATAATTTAATAAATTTTAATAATATTTCGGTAATGAATATTTTAATAAATTTTAATAATATTTCGGTAATGAAATATATATGATAATATTTCGGTAATGAAATAGTCTCAGAAGAGACTCTAGGAGAGTCTCAGAAGAGACTCTAGAGTCCCATATGATAATATTTCGGTAATGAAATAAATTTTTGGATTTTCAAGTCTCAGAAGAGCTCTAAAGCCCCATATGATAATATTTCGGTAAAGAAATAAATTATTGGATTTTCAAGTCTCAGAAGAGACTCTAGAGTCCCATATGATAATATTTCGGTAATGAAATAAATTTTTGGATTTTCAAGTCTCAGAAGAGACTCTAGAGTCCCATATGATAATATTTCAGTAATGAAATAAATTTTTGGATTTTCAAGTCTCAGAAGAGACTCTAGAGTCCCATATGATAATATTTCAGTAATGAAATAAATTTTTGGATTTTCAAGTCTCAGAAGAGACTCTAGCGTCCCATATGATAATATTTCAGTAATGAAATAAATTTTTGGATTTTCATGTCTCAGAATAGACTCTAGAGTCCCATATGATAATATTTCAGTAATGAAATAAATTTTTGGATTTTCAAGTCTCAGAAGAGACTCTAGAGTCCCATATGATAATATTTCAGTAATGAAATAAATTTTTGGATTTTCAAGTCTCAGAAGAGACTCTAGAGTCCCATATGATAATATTTCAGTAATGAAATAAATTTTTGGATTTTCAAGTCACAGAATAGACTCTAGCGTCCCATATGATAATATTTCAGTAATGAAATAAATTTTTGGATTTTCAAGTCTCAGAAGAGACTCTAGAGTCCCATATGATAATATTTCAGTAATGAAATAAATTTTTGGATTTTCAAGTCTCAGAAGAGACTCTAGAGTCCCATATGATAATATTTCAGTAATGAAATAAATTTTTGGATTTTCAAGTCTCAGAATAGACTCTAGAGTCCCATATGATAATATTTCAGTAATGAAATAAATTTTTGGATTTTCAAGTCTCAGAAGAGACTCTAGAGTCCCATATGATAATATTTCAGTAATGAAATAAATTTTTGGATTTTCAAGTCTCAGAAGAGACTCTAGAGTCCCATATGATAATATTTCAGTAATGAAATAAATTTTTGGATTTTCAAGTCTCAGAATAGACTCTAGAGTCCCATATGATAATATTTCAGTAATGAAATAAATTTTTGGATTTTCAAGTCTCAGAATAGACTCTAGAGTCCCATATGATAATATTTCAGTAATGAAATAAATTTTTGGATTTTCAAGTCTCAGAATAGACTCTAGAGTCCCATATGATAATATTTCAGTAATGAAATAAATTTTTGGATTTTCAAGTCTCAGAAGAGACTCTAGAGTCCCATATGATAATATTTCAGTAATGAAATAAATTTTTGGATTTTCAAGTCTCAGAATAGACTCTAGAGTCCCATATGATAATATTTCAGTAATGAAATAAATTTTTGGATTTTCAAGTCTCAGAAGAGACTCTAGAGTCCCATATGATAATATTTCAGTAATGAAATAAATTTTTGGATTTTCAATTCTCAGAAGAGACTCTAGAGTCCCATATGATAATATTTCAGTAATGAAATAAATTTTTGGATTTTCAAGTCTCAGAATAGACTCTAGAGTCCCATATGATAATATTTCAGTAATGAAATAAATTTTTGGATTTTCAAGTCTCAGAAGAGACTCTAGAGTCCCATATGATAATATTTCAGTAATGAAATAAATTTTTGGATTTTCAAGTCTCAGAAGAGACTCTAGAGTCCCATATGATAATATTTCGGTAATGAAATAAATTATTGGATTTTCAAGTCTCAGAAGAGACTCTAGAGTCCCATATGATAATATTTCAGTAATGAAATAAATTTTTGGATTTTCAAGTCTCAGAATAGACTCTAGAGTCCCATATGATAATATTTCAGTAATGAAATAAATTTTTGGATTTTCAAGTCTCAGAAGAGACTCTAGAGTCCCATATGATAATATTTCAGTAATGAAATAAATTTTTGGATTTTCATGTCTCAGAATAGACTCTAGAGTCCCATATGATAATATTTCAGTAATGAAATAAATTTTTGGATTTTCAAGTCTCAGAAGAGACTCTAGAGTCCCATATGATAATATTTCAGTAATGAAATAAATTTTTGGATTTTCAAGTCTCAGAATAGACTCTAGAGTCCCATATGATAATATTTCAGTAATGAAATAAATTTTTGGATTTTCAAGTCTCAGAATAGACTCTAGAGTCCCATATGATAATATTTCAGTAATGAAATAAATTTTTGGATTTTCAAGTCTCAGAAGAGACTCTAGAGTCCCATATGATAATATTTCAGTAATGAAATAAATTTTTGGATTTTCAAGTCTCAGAATAGACTCTAGAGTCCCATATGATAATATTTCAGTAATGAAATAAATTTTTGGATTTTCAAGTCTCAGAATAGACTCTAGAGTCCCATATGATAATATTTCAGTAATGAAATAAATTTTTGGATTTTCAAGTCTCAGAAGAGACTCTAGAGTCCCATATGATAATATTTCAGTAATGAAATAAATTTTTGGATTTTCAAGTCTCAGAAGAGACTCTAGAGTCCCATATGATAATATTTCAGTAATGAAATAAATTTTTGGATTTTCAAGTCTCAGAATAGACTCTAGAGTCCCATATGATAATATTTCAGTAATGAAATAAATTTTTGGATTTTCAAGTCTCAGAATAGACTCTAGAGTCCCATATGATAATATTTCAGTAATGAAATAAATTTTTGGATTTTCAAGTCTCAGAAGAGACTCTAGAGTCCCATATGATAATATTTCAGTAATGAAATAAATTTTTGGATTTTCAAGTCTCAGAATAGACTCTAGAGTCCCATATGATAATATTTCAGTAATGAAATAAATTTTTGGATTTTCAAGTCTCAGAATAGACTCTAGAGTCCCATATGATAATATTTCAGTAATGAAATAAATTTTTGGATTTTCAAGTCTCAGAATAGACTCTAGAGTCCCATATGATAATATTTCAGTAATGAAATAAATTTTTGGATTTTCAAGTCTCAGAAGAGACTCTAGAGTCCCATATGATAATATTTCAGTAATGAAATAAATTTTTGGATTTTCAAGTCTCAGAAGAGACTCTAGAGTCCCATATGATAATATTTCAGTAATGAAATAAATTTTTGGATTTTCAAGTCTCAGAATAGACTCTAGAGTCCCATATGATAATATTTCAGTAATGAAATAAATTTTTGGATTTTCAAGTCTCAGAATAGACTCTAGAGTCCCATATGATAATATTTCAGTAATGAAATAAATTTTTGGATTTTCAAGTCTCAGAATAGACTCTAGAGTCCCATATGATAATATTTCAGTAATGAAATAAATTTTTGGATTTTCAAGTCTCAGAATAGACTCTAGAGTCCCATATGATAATATTTCAGTAATGAAATAAATTTTTGGATTTTCAAGTCTCAGAAGAGACTCTAGAGTCCCATATGATAATATTTCAGTAATGAAATAAATTTTTGGATTTTCAAGTCTCAGAATAGACTCTAGAGTCCCATATGATAATATTTCAGTAATGAAATAAATTTTTGGATTTTCAAGTCTCAGAATAGACTCTAGAGTCCCATATGATAATATTTCAGTAATGAAATAAATTTTTGGATTTTCAAGTCTCAGAAGAGACTCTAGAGTCCCATATGATAATATTTCAGTAATGAAATAAATTTTTGGATTTTCAAGTCTCAGAATAGACTCTAGAGTCCCATATGATAATATTTCAGTAATGAAATAAATTTTTGGATTTTCAAGTCTCAGAATAGACTCTAGAGTCCCATATGATAATATTTCAGTAATGAAATAAATTTTTGGATTTTCAAGTCTCAGAAGAGACTCTAGAGTCCCATATGATAATATTTCAGTAATGAAATAAATTTTTGGATTTTCAAGTCTCAGAAGAGACTCTAGAGTCCCATATGATAATATTTCAGTAATGAAATAAATTTTTGGATTTTCAAGTCTCAGAAGAGACTCTAGAGTCCCATATGATAATATTTCAGTAATGAAATAAATTTTTGGATTTTCATGTCTCAGAATAGACTCTAGAGTCCCATATGATAATATTTCAGTAATGAAATAAATTTTTGGATTTTCAAGTCTCAGAAGAGACTCTAGAGTCCCATATGATAATATTTCAGTAATGAAATAAATTTTTGGATTTTCAAGTCTCAGAATAGACTCTAGAGTCCCATATGATAATATTTCAGTAATGAAATAAATTTTTGGATTTTCAAGTCTCAGAATAGACTCTAGAGTCCCATATGATAATATTTCAGTAATGAAATAAATTTTTGGATTTTCAAGTCTCAGAATAGACTCTAGAGTCCCATATGATAATATTTCAGTAATGAAATAAATTTTTGGATTTTCAAGTCTCAGAAGAGACTCTAGAGTCCCATATGATAATATTTCAGTAATGAAATAAATTTTTGGATTTTCAAGTCTCAGAATAGACTCTAGAGTCCCATATGATAATATTTCAGTAATGAAATAAATTTTTGGATTTTCATGTCTCAGAATAGACTCTAGAGTCCCATATGATAATATTTCAGTAATGAAATAAATTTTTGGATTTTCAAGTCTCAGAATAGACTCTAGAGTCCCATATGATAATATTTCAGTAATGAAATAAATTTTTGGATTTTCAAGTCTCAGAATAGACTCTAGAGTCCCATATGATAATATTTCAGTAATGAAATAAATTTTTGGATTTTCAAGTCTCAGAATAGACTCTAGAGTCCCATATGATAATATTTCAGTAATGAAATAAATTTTTGGATTTTCAAGTCTCAGAATAGACTCTAGAGTCCCATATGATAATATTTCAGTAATGAAATAAATTTTTGGATTTTTAAGTCTCAGAAGAGACTCTAGAGTCCCATATGATAATATTTCAGTAATGAAATAAATTTTTGGATTTTCAAGTCTCAGAATAGACTCTAGAGTCCCATATGATAATATTTCAGTAATGAAATAAATTTTTGGATTTTCAAGTCTCAGAATAGACTCTAGAGTCCCATATGATAATATTTCAGTAATGAAATAAATTTTTGGATTTTCAAGTCTCAGAAGAGACTCTAGAGTCCCATATGATAATATTTCAGTAATGAAATAAATTTTTGGATTTTCAAGTCTCAGAATAGACTCTAGAGTCCCATATGATAATATTTCAGTAATGAAATAAATTTTTGGATTTTCAAGTCTCAGAATAGACTCTAGAGTCCCATATGATAATATTTCAGTAATGAAATAAATTTTTGGATTTTCAAGTCTCAGAAGAGACTCTAGAGTCCCATATGATAATATTTCAGTAATGAAATAAATTTTTGGATTTTCAAGTCTCAGAAGAGACTCTAGAGTCCCATATGATAATATTTCAGTAATGAAATAAATTTTTGGATTTTCAAGTCTCAGAAGAGACTCTAGAGTCCCATATGATAATATTTCAGTAATGAAATAAATTTTTGGATTTTCATGTCTCAGAATAGACTCTAGAGTCCCATATGATAATATTTCAGTAATGAAATAAATTTTTGGATTTTCAAGTCTCAGAAGAGACTCTAGAGTCCCATATGATAATATTTCAGTAATGAAATAAATTTTTGGATTTTCAAGTCTCAGAATAGACTCTAGAGTCCCATATGATAATATTTCAGTAATGAAATAAATTTTTGGATTTTCAAGTCTCAGAATAGACTCTAGAGTCCCATATGATAATATTTCAGTAATGAAATAAATTTTTGGATTTTCAAGTCTCAGAAGAGACTCTAGAGTCCCATATGATAATATTTCAGTAATGAAATAAATTTTTGGATTTTCAAGTCTCAGAATAGACTCTAGAGTCCCATATGATAATATTTCAGTAATGAAATAAATTTTTGGATTTTCAAGTCTCAGAATAGACTCTAGAGTCCCATATGATAATATTTCAGTAATGAAATAAATTTTTGGATTTTCAAGTCTCAGAAGAGACTCTAGAGTCCCATATGATAATATTTCAGTAATGAAATAAATTTTTGGATTTTCAAGTCTCAGAAGAGACTCTAGAGTCCCATATGATAAAATTTCAGTAATGAAATAAATTTTTGGATTTTCAAGTCTCAGAATAGACTCTAGAGTCCCATATGATAATATTTCAGTAATGAAATAAATTTTTGGATTTTCAAGTCTCAGAATAGACTCTAGAGTCCCATATGATAATATTTCAGTAATGAAATAAATTTTTGGATTTTCAAGTCTCAGAATAGACTCTAGAGTCCCATATGATAATATTTCAGTAATGAAATAAATTTTTGGATTTTCAAGTCTCAGAATAGACTCTAGAGTCCCATATGATAATATTTCAGTAATGAAATAAATTTTTGGATTTTCAAGTCTCAGAAGAGACTCTAGAGTCCCATATGATAATATTTCAGTAATGAAATAAATTTTTGGATTTTCAAGTCTCAGAATAGACTCTAGAGTCCCATATGATAATATTTCAGTAATGAAATAAATTTTTGGATTTTCAAGTCTCAGAATAGACTCTAGAGTCCCATATGATAATATTTCAGTAATGAAATAAATTTTTGGATTTTCAAGTCACAGAATAGACTCTAGCGTCCCATATGATAATATTTCAGTAATGAAATAAATTTTTGGATTTTCAAGTCTCAGAAGAGACTCTAGAGTCCCATATGATAATATTTCAGTAATGAAATAAATTTTTGGATTTTCAAGTCTCAGAATAGACTCTAGAGTCCCATATGATAATATTTCAGTAATGAAATAAATTTTTGGATTTTCAAGTCTCAGAAGAGACTCTAGAGTCCCATATGATAATATTTCAGTAATGAAATAAATTTTTGGATTTTCAAGTCTCAGAATAGACTCTAGAGTCCCATATGATAATATTTCAGTAATGAAATAAATTTTTGGATTTTCAAGTCTCAGAATAGACTCTAGAGTCCCATATGATAATATTTCAGTAATGAAATAAATTTTTGGATTTTCAAGTCTCAGAATAGACTCTAGAGTCCCATATGATAATATTTCAGTAATGAAATAAATTTTTGGATTTTCAAGTCTCAGAAGAGACTCTAGAGTCCCATATGATAATATTTCAGTAATGAAATAAATTTTTGGATTTTCAAGTCTCAGAATAGACTCTAGAGTCCCATATGATAATATTTCAGTAATGAAATAAATTTTTGGATTTTCAAGTCTCAGAATAGACTCTAGAGTCCCATATGATAATATTTCAGTAATGAAATAAATTTTTGGATTTTCAAGTCTCAGAAGAGACTCTAGAGTCCCATATGATAATATTTCAGTAATGAAATAAATTTTTGGATTTTCAAGTCTCAGAATAGACTCTAGAGTCCCATATGATAATATTTCAGTAATGAAATAAATTTTTGGATTTTCAAGTCTCAGAAGAGACTCTAGAGTCCCATATGATAATATTTCAGTAATGAAATAAATTTTTGGATTTTCAAGTCTCAGAATAGACTCTAGAGTCCCATATGATAATATTTCAGTAATGAAATAAATTTTTGGATTTTCAAGTCTCAGAAGAGACTCTAGAGTCCCATATGATAATATTTCAGTAATGAAATAAATTTTTGGATTTTCAAGTCTCAGAATAGACTCTAGAGTCCCATATGATAATATTTCAGTAATGAAATAAATTTTTGGATTTTCAAGTCTCAGAAGAGACTCTAGAGTCCCATATGATAATATTTCAGTAATGAAATAAATTTTTGGATTTTCAAGTCTCAGAATAGACTCTAGAGTCCCATATGATAATATTTCAGTAATGAAATAAATTTTTGGATTTTCAAGTCTCAGAATAGACTCTAGAGTCCCATATGATAATATTTCAGTAATGAAATAAATTTTTGGATTTTCAAGTCACAGAATAGACTCTAGCGTCCCATATGATAATATTTCAGTAATGAAATAAATTTTTGGATTTTCAAGTCTCAGAAGAGACTCTAGAGTCCCATATGATAATATTTCAGTAATGAAATAAATTTTTGGATTTTCAAGTCTCAGAATAGACTCTAGAGTCCCATATGATAATATTTCAGTAATGAAATAAATTTTTGGATTTTCAAGTCTCAGAAGAGACTCTAGAGTCCCATATGATAATATTTCAGTAATGAAATAAATTTTTGGATTTTCAAGTCTCAGAATAGACTCTAGAGTCCCATATGATAATATTTCAGTAATGAAATAAATTTTTGGATTTTCAAGTCTCAGAAGAGACTCTAGAGTCCCATATGATAATATTTCAGTAATGAAATAAATTTTTGGATTTTCAAGTCTCAGAAGAGACTCTAGAGTCCCATATGATAATATTTCAGTAATGAAATAAATTTTTGGATTTTCAAGTCTCAGAATAGACTCTAGAGTCCCATATGATAATATTTCAGTAATGAAATAAATTTTTGGATTTTCAAGTCTCAGAATAGACTCTAGAGTCCCATATGATAATATTTCAGTAATGAAATAAATTTTTGGATTTTCAAGTCACAGAATAGACTCTAGCGTCCCATATGATAATATTTCAGTAATGAAATAAATTTTTGGATTTTCAAGTCTCAGAATAGACTCTAGAGTCCCATATGATAATATTTCAGTAATGAAATAAATTTTTGGATTTTCAAGTCTCAGAATAGACTCTAGAGTCCCATATGATAATATTTCAGTAATGAAATAAATTTTTGGATTTTCAAGTCTCAGAAGAGACTCTAGAGTCCCATATGATAATATTTCAGTAATGAAAATATATACTCTAGAGTCTATTCTGAGACTTGAAAATCCAAAAATTTATTTCATTACTGAAATATTATCATATGGGACTCTAGAGTCTCTTCTGAGACTTGAAAATCCAAAAATTTATTTCATTACTGAAATATTATCATATGGGACGCTAGAGTCTATTCTGTGACTTGAAAATCCAAAAATTTATTTCATTACTGAAATATTATCATATGGGACTCTAGAGTCTCTTCTGAGACTTGAAAATCCAAAAATTTATTTCATTACTGAAATATTAAGACTCTAGAGTCCCATATGATAATATTTCAGTAATGAAATAAATTTTTGGATTTTCAAGTCTCAGAATAGACTCTAGAGTCCCATATGATAATATTTCAGTAATGAAATAAATTTTTGGATTTTCAAGTCTCAGAAGAGACTCTAGAGTCCCATATGATAATATTTCAGTAATGAAATAAATTTTTGGATTTTCAAGTCTCAGAAGAGACTCTAGAGTCCCATATGATAATATTTCAGTAATGAAATAAATTTTTGGATTTTCAAGTCTCAGAATAGACTCTAGAGTCCCATATGATAATATTTCAGTAATGAAATAAATTTTTGGATTTTCAAGTCTCAGAATAGACTCTAGAGTCCCATATGATAATATTTCAGTAATGAAATAAATTTTTGGATTTTCAAGTCTCAGAAGAGACTCTAGAGTCCCATATGATAATATTTCAGTAATGAAATAAATTTTTGGATTTTCAAGTCTCAGAATAGACTCTAGAGTCCCATATGATAATATTTCAGTAATGAAATAAATTTTTGGATTTTCAAGTCTCAGAAGAGACTCTAGAGTCCCATATGATAATATTTCAGTAATGAAATAAATTTTTGGATTTTCAAGTCTCAGAATAGACTCTAGAGTCCCATATGATAATATTTCAGTAATGAAATAAATTTTTGGATTTTCAAGTCTCAGAAGAGACTCTAGAGTCCCATATGATAATATTTCAGTAATGAAATAAATTTTTGGATTTTCAAGTCTCAGAAGAGACTCTAGAGTCCCATATGATAATATTTCAGTAATGAAATAAATTTTTGGATTTTCAAGTCTCAGAATAGACTCTAGAGTCCCATATGATAATATTTCAGTAATGAAATAAATTTTTGGATTTTCAAGTCTCAGAAGAGACTCTAGAGTCCCATATGATAATATTTCAGTAATGAAATAAATTTTTGGATTTTCAAGTCTCAGAAGAGACTCTAGAGTCCCATATGATAATATTTCAGTAATGAAATAAATTTTTGGATTTTCAAGTCTCAGAATAGACTCTAGAGTCCCATATGATAATATTTCAGTAATGAAATAAATTTTTGGATTTTCAAGTCTCAGAATAGACTCTAGAGTCCCATATGATAATATTTCAGTAATGAAATAAATTTTTGGATTTTCAAGTCTCAGAAGAGACTCTAGAGTCCCATATGATAATATTTCAGTAATGAAATAAATTTTTGGATTTTCAAGTCTCAGAATAGACTCTAGAGTCCCATATGATAATATTTCAGTAATGAAATAAATTTTTGGATTTTCAAGTCTCAGAATAGACTCTAGAGTCCCATATGATAATATTTCAGTAATGAAATAAATTTTTGGATTTTCAAGTCTCAGAATAGACTCTAGAGTCCCATATGATAATATTTCAGTAATGAAATAAATTTTTGGATTTTCAAGTCTCAGAAGAGACTCTAGAGTCCCATATGATAATATTTCAGTAATGAAATAAATTTTTGGATTTTCAAGTCTCAGAAGAGACTCTAGAGTCCCATATGATAATATTTCAGTAATGAAATAAATTTTTGGATTTTCAAGTCTCAGAATAGACTCTAGAGTCCCATATGATAATATTTCAGTAATGAAATAAATTCTTGGATTTTCAAGTCTCAGAAGAGACTCTAGAGTCCCATATGATAATATTTCAGTAATGAAATAAATTTTTGGATTTTCAAGTCTCAGAAGAAACTCTAGAGTCCCATATGATAATATTTCAGTAATGAAATAAATTTTTGGATTTTCATGTCTCAGAAGAGACTCTAGCGTCCCATATGATAATATTTCAGTAATGAAATAAATTTTTGGATTTTCATGTCTCAGAATAGACTCTAGAGTCCCATATGATAATATTTCAGTAATGAAATAAATTTTTGGATTTTCAAGTCTCAGAAGAGACTCTAGAGTCCCATATGATAATATTTCAGTAATGAAATAAATTTTTGGATTTTCAAGTCTCAGAATAGACTCTAGAGTCCCATATGATAATATTTCAGTAATGAAATAAATTTTTGGATTTTCAAGTCTCAGAAGAGACTCTAGAGTCCCATATGATAATATTTCAGTAATGAAATAAATTTTTGGATTTTCATGTCTCAGAAGAGACTCTAGAGTCCCATATGATAATATTTCAGTAATGAAATAAATTTTTGGATTTTCAAGTCTCAGAAGAGACTCTAGAGTCCCATATGATAATATTTCGGTAATGAAATAAATTATTGGATTTTCAAGTCTCAGAAGAGACTCTAGAGTCCCATATGATAATATTTCAGTAATGAAATAAATTTTTGGATTTTCAAGTCTCAGAATAGACTCTAGAGCCCCATATGATAATATTTCAGTAATGAAATAAATTTTTGGATTTTCAAGTCTCAGAAGAGACTCTAGTGCCCAACCCTAATAATTTAAATAAAAGACGAATAATTTACTATTTTTAATTAAGTTTAATCAAATAATATACAAAAAATAGTTTTAAAATAAATTATTGTTAATAAACTTTTCCTTTAAGTTATCTTTCCAGTTATCCCTTCATTACTATCAGCAATAACATTTACAATTACCTAATTTTATTCCATACAAATACCCAACAATTTAAATCTTTATTTAAATATAAAAATTATTTAAAATAAATTAAATTACTTTCATTACAATTTCTACATAAATATTGACATTTAGGGGGACATGGAAAATTATTAGAATATTTGTAAACATTTTGGAAGTTTTCCTAAAAATATTTTTTAAATTAAAAAAAATAATTTTATACATTTATTCCTAATTTTGAATTCACTTTTTGATAAAAATTTTTATTTAAATAATTATTTTGTCCATTAAAATTATTTTGTAAAGGTTTATGTTGTGAATATTTATTTAATGAATTATCACCAAAAATGTCAGAATCATCCTCTTTTGCTTTGCTTAAATTAATTTTTAATTTTATTTGGAATGAAAAGAAAATTTATATTTTTCTTCCCAATTTAGGTACTATTTTTGACAAATAGAAAAATTAAATTGATATTGAAGTAGATGTATTTGAATAAAAATGCCCTCAAAAAACTCTCTACCTCCAATAATACTCTTATTTAGGGTTGCCGGTTTTACTAAATTCTTCGCTTGACCGAAACCGAACCGATAAACCAACACGAAACTTTGGTTGTTGGAAAGTAAAAGCCCTACACTTAATTCCAAATTACTGCCTATATGCTCGATAATTACTTCCTCTCAAATAATTGCCCCCTTTCGATTAATTACCCCCTCCGTGGTAATTAAATATTTGAGCATATACGGTATCTACCTTTTGTCTAAAACTGGGACAACCATACTCGTAACCTCATTTTTAGTTTTAGAGTTAATTAAAGGAAGGGTTCCATTAAATTGTTGGATTTTATCGTTTGTTACTAGAAAAGGTTTTGGTTGTTGTGTTTTTAAAAATATTTGTTGTTGTTGTGTCGGAAGTAATTTCCCATTAATATTTAAAAATGGTCTAAAAATCTTTTTTTTTAATTTTAAAAATTAAGGCTTTGACTACCTAATAGATAGAGGAATAACCTCTCTACCTTCATAATTATTTATTGGAATAATTTTAAATTGTTGTTGATTTTGTTCTTTAAATGATAGAGGTATTGGAGTGGGTCTCATTATTCTAAAATTAGGTGTTTTTAATTTAATCTTTTATTGTAAGATCGCTCTTTTTTATCTATCTTGATTCTTGAAAATCTTAAAAATTTCTGTTGAGATTTTTCGAGAGTGTTATGAATTTCAAAAAATTCGGAATTTATTAATTAAATGTACCTAAATACTTTTCAGTAGTTTATAATCTCGGAAAATTTTCGATAAAAAATCTAAGTCACGATAACCATATGATGCTAACTCTAGAAGCTTGATTTTATGCTATCTCTTGAAATCTCTTTAATTAGAGTAATTAGAAAGAGTCTTTTAATATACCTAGAATTTAATTTCTGTTTTTTGTCATTTATTCCATTTGAGAAATCATAAAAAGGCGGCTTAGAGGATGCTAAAAAATCCGTCTCTTTTAAAGGCCTCTCTTCAGTTTCATCCTCATAATCACTGGAAACCTTGCGAATTAATAAGTAATTAGTAAATACATAAATGCACATATTTACCTTCAAATTCTCTGATGCGAATAATTCATTTTTTGCATTAAAAATTCTTTCATTAGAAAATATATTTTCCAAATTATTTTTGCTTTTTGTTTTTGATAAAATATTTTTCCTTAAATTTTGTATTATTTTATTTGTTTCGTCTAAAAATGGATGCGCAATAATTCTATTATCCTCGATAAATTCATTAGAATCATTTAATTGTGGTAAAGCTTTTGTTGTTCTTAAGGAAAATGGATATTAGAAAAATACAAAAAAAAATTTTAATTTTTTTTTCTTTATTTAATACTTAATCCGGTTATGTATGAATAATATTTTAAAATTTGTAATTGAAAATTGCCGTAATTCAGCAGGAGGTGCAGAACTAGGGGATATTTCAGGTGTTTGTTTATTCGACATTTCTGATTCTTCATTAAAGTCATTTAACCCAGTAGAAGGTGGATCTATAAAATATATTTAAGAATTCTGATCCTTATTAAAAGTTTCTCAGTTTTAGTTTGAATCCGAGTCGGACTTATGACATTAATTACGTCTGACTCAACAAGTTGCTAACCGGTACCGTTGGTTTTCGATTCCGGTTCTGTTACCGTGTGTGTCAATAACTGAGCTTTTTGTGAGCTTTTTGTTTTTAAACAAAATATTAATAGATCAAAAGCTATCGGGTTAATATTTAAAATTTTTATTAATAAATCAAACTTTGATAATTACAAGCTACCTGTAATAAAATTTCCCATTATAAAATTATCTAAATTATTATGGAAATGTTGATGTCTAAGTTCTAGATTTGATGGACTTAAACCGTGGACATGATAAAATGCTCGATTTTCATACCTAAATAAATATTTAATACAAAAGTTGGATCGACAGAAATTTAAATTAAAGTAAATAAAATTAAAAAATATAAATAGGAGGCAAAATAATTTATTCTTACTAAAATCTTTCTTAAATTCTTTCTTAAATTGACTTTTAATAAGATTCAACAAAGATTGCTTAATTTAAAAGTTTAAACTTTGGATACAGACAACTTTGCTTGATATTTTACAGCCAAAATAAGTATAATTTATTTCCAAAAGTTCTATTTTATAATTTGAATCAGAGACGGTCGGAATTCCGATTTGGGAGTTTTAAGCCATTGCCGATTTCCGACAGTTCCGATTTCCGGTACCTTTGTCCTTTCAGACCAACCTTTGGTATGTATTACTTTAATTAAAGTAGAAACGCCCTTAATTAATAATTTTAATTTACCAAAAATTATAAGGTGCTTTTTCATATTCTGTTGGTTTATGAATCATAGGTCTCAAAACTATAGGGTCATTAATAAAAGGGGATTTTATTCCATTTTCAGAAATAAAAGGAGGCGTCCAAGTTTTCAATTCAATAGAGAATATTTTGTTTGGTGATATTAAAATAAAAAATAAAATTAAAAAATATTTTTTTATTTTCATTTTTTCGAGAAAATTTTAATAAAAAAAGGATTTTTAGTTTAAAAAGTTGTGAGGAAAGGTAGGAATAGAAATAGTTTAAAAAATAGACTTGGTGATAAATCAAGTGTGAAACGATAATCCTTAGATAATAGAAAAACGGGGGAGAGAGAAAAGATTGGCTTAAATTAATGTTAAAATTAAAAAATAAATATTATAATTAATTAAATGTAATCTACCGATAACCTTATTCAAACAAATTTTGTTTCAATATGTAAACTAAAAGGGTGTTAAATTAATTAAACTTAAAGTTCCCTGGAAACTATTAAAATGATATATTAAAAGAGGCTTTTCCAACCAATAAAAAACCAAAAACATTTTTTTGTTTTTATTAATAAATATTTTAAATATAATTTTTATTCAAATCAGAATGGAAACAAAACTAAAAAATAATTTGTGTTATCTCTACTGAGTGCACATCCCACATTTAAAAAGTGAAACTCTGCGGAAGATGGGAGACATCCCATCATTGGACACCTCCGAAAGGGAGAAACGGGTTACTCGAAGCCAAATCCAAAAAAAATTTTAAAACCCCGACCCAACTTTCTCTCAGATTAATCCCCCTAAATGACACGACACTAACCCGATCGAAGAAAATTCTGATATCCTTGTGCCTGACTTTTCTTTAAAGTGAAAATTATAATAATAAAAATAGTTCATTCGAAAGGATAAAAATATGTAATTAAATTAGTAAATGGATAGTAATGGATATATTTTAAAAGAAAAAAGAATATATAGTTTAGCATTGTAATATTTGTTTTAGACTTATCCAAATATTTATTTTTTAATCTAAAATTTCCTTTTTATTTACTTTAAAAAATTATCACTTCAATTCTTCCATCAATGTAACTTTTTATTATATTAATACAATTTATTTCCAAATTTTTAATTATATTTTCTTTAATTAATGGAAATTTAAAGTAAAATTGTTTGCATTCTTCAATTAATTCTTTTTTTATTTCCTCATAATAATTATCCCAACTTTCTAAATTTTTTGATAATTCTAAACTAACAAGGAACTTAAATAAAAATTCCAAGTGTTTTTTAACTTCATTAAACGGAAATTTTTTTGTATTCTCCATCCCTTTAAAAATAAATTTTAAAAATAAAATAGGAAAAAAATTCGGAATAGAAAAAGAGTTAAAATTTAAGGCGCTCATATGTACTATTGCATTTTGTTTTTTAATTTTTTTTCCGAGCAATGAATATTTTTAACCTTCCGTAAACTAAAGAAGATGTAATTCAATCTCTGTTATCAAAAAATTCTGCCAGTCAACGAGGTAAGATGGAACTTGTCCCGAAAATTATTTTCTTATCTCATAAATTTATTTTGCTCTTATTTTGCTTGTTCGACCATTATGTAATGGAAATCCTTGACAATTTTGAACCAGCCTTTGATCATTTTTAAAGGAGAAAAAGGGAAAGGAGAATGGTTAGAGATAACGAATTTTCCAAAGAGGTAAGCAATTGTCATATCATGCTGATGTCGAAGTCATGGTTTAGCGTATATAAGAGGGGGAATGTAACAATAAATAATATTGGTAATCAAATTAACACTTACTATTATATTTCTTTTCAACATTAATTACCAAACCGTTCACTACACTTTTTAAGTCTTTCAATAAATATCCTCTTCCATAATTTGAAATTTTATTTAGCTGTCTAATAATTTTCTCAAAAGATTTTTCAGCCATTTTAGATTTAGAAATTGACGATAAAATATTTGGAATTTGACGGGATTTGTAAACAATTTTTAAAAGAGATTTTAAATTATTTAAAATTATTTTAACTTCAAATTGAGTTAGATAAAAAATATTTTTTCCTTAAATTATTTAATTTATAGTAAATAATTTTAAAATTTATAAATGATTAAATAAATATGAAATTAAGTCTTTAATGAATACAAAGGTCTTGACAAATGCCAGTATTTATTCAGTGAAAGTACATACAGGGTGCGGCAAAAGTTCCCGTACTTTTATTAAGCATAAAATTCATTTCAAATATTTTTTTAATTTTATAAATTCTATGAAAAATTGTTCATTACTATCTAAGGAAAAGAAAAATTATAACAAATGTCCAAAATGTCATCCCTCCGCCAAGATATACGCGTCCAACCGCCTACTGAATTTGCCCACTATGGTCGCGCACCCATCCATAATAATTGAATCCCAGCCCAGCTGGAATCCCTCCTAATTGCATCTTTTGATATGAATCGAATCCACGGAAATCTCTGCTCCAATAATTACCAAACTACGTAGTCCATAGCATTCAGATCTGGGGAGATACTTGGCTAAATGACTTTGCCCCAAAATCCTGGAAACAACTCTTCGCATAGGTCAATCATTGTTTTTGCTCAATGTGAAGGGGCCCAATTTTGCTGCAACATCAAATTGGTTTTACCGAAGTGTTGCCATGCCCAGGGATGCAATGGCATAAATCCCGGCCAACACCATTGTTGCTATGCCCAGGGATCCATTGTTGTTGTGCCCAGGGATCCAGTGGCACAAATCCCGGCTCACAGCATTACAGATTGTGGAGAGAGGCTCTTCTTAACAATTTTAGAAAATGTACGGGAACTTTTGCCGCACCCTGTATACCCCTTAAAATTGTTTTAGGTATTTTGTTTTATAACGCTAAAGTATATTTAAAAAATCAACAGATTTCATCAAAGACCAAAATTCCAGGAACCTAACTTCCTGCCACTATTATGGACCAAAATAAAATAATTTCGATTTTTGAGGTTTTTTATTTCAATTTTGATTTCCGATGATTTTTTCTGGCCATTTATTTTGAATAATATTATAATTAATTATAATTAACCTTTAAAAATTGCATTTGTAGCAGAGTCAGTATTTACAACTTTTTCATAACAATTTTTAATTTCGTTGATAAATTTATGTTCTAATTCTTTTAATTTTTTTGGCTTTACATTATTTAATTTTTCTGTTAATTCCAATTTTTTATCAATTAAATAAATTTCTTGCCAAATATTTTCCAAATACATTCTTTCGTAAATAATTATTTCATTTTGGATATTTTCGTTATTTAAATTAAATTCTGTCAAAATCGAAATTTGAAAACTATTACTTGAATTATTTGGAATAAACCTTCGATATAGCAACTAAAAATTGAATTTATTTATGGAAAAAAGCAAATATTTAACAATTTTTGTTTATATTTAGAACTAATTTGAACTTCAATTTGGTTTACCCAGAATTTGGTTTACCACTTTACCCAGAGTTCGAAGCCAGAGACAAAGCAAAAATCTGCAAATGGCCGATGTCGGAGATTTTTTTATTTAATCTACCTAGATTTTTACAATGTCCCCTTGTTTTCTTTTTGAATAAATAAAAATAACATTTGAAATTATTATTAAATTAATAATAATGTTAAATTATTATTTAAACTAGCGAAGGGGCTCGCCCTTCGGGCGAGCTCCTTCGCTAGCACAAAAAATATCAACAAAACCATAGCAGACATTTTCTCACTCCCATATCGAATCTCTTCTTACGAATCTCTACTCGCTAGCATATCATACCTAATCTTATACAAACTAAAAACAAAAAACATAAACAAATTAAAAACATTTTATTCACAACTAATACTACAATACATACAATATATACAATACAAACAATATACATACAGCCAGCAAAATACTATACCTATCCACAATCTAATTTATAATTTCCTTTACTTCTTCTCACCATCCTTTGATTTGATTGGAGTCGAAAGCATTTTTCCAATTACCATTTTCTTCTTTGATATTGTGACATCGTCCTCCGAAGTCTTCAGAACAATACATTGGTCTGAATTATTATTAACTAAAACAATTAACTTTAAGAATACCTTCTATAGCAGCAAAACATTTCTTGATTTCCAACACATTCCCTTTGTCAAGATCTTTGAAATCTTTAGATTTTTTTGTCGCGTTTATGTGCAGGTCTGCTCTGTTGTTATTTATATCACCAACAACGACGCATAACAATCCATTGATATCAACAAATGATCCAGACAAAATACATGTAAGAGCTAAATAACTAATAAGAGTAATAACTAGGGAGCGGATTCTTATTGAAATATTTTTTTTTCCTGAATATATTATGTCGAGAAAAGCTCAAATATGCCATTAGTTTTTCGATATTATGATTTTAAACAAAGTTACATTTCAATATATTTCAATATTTTGCCAATTTTCCCGTTATTTCAATATTTCGCACTTTTTGCAAATTATTTCAATATTTTTGCAAATTTTTACTTAAATTTTGGGATTTTTCATAAATTTTAGGAAAAAAGTGAAGAAATCTAACCGTTTGACAACCAAAATTCTCAAAATTTTCGCCTGCGGCGCTGAAAAGGGCATATTATGGCCTATTATTCACTACAGTGCCATTGCCTTCTCACTAAATAGTTATTCCCTAGAATGGCGCCCAAAATTTCCCAATCAACAAAAACCTCAAAATGTGTAACTGAACAAAATCTCCATAAAGGCCCATCCCAAAATGTTCCTCAAAATGTCCCACAGTACAATACCCCCCAAAATGGCACATTGAGCAAAAACCACAAAATCTCCCATCCTAATTCGTCAATCTCAAAATGTCCAAGAGAGTAAAAATACTCAATTCTTCGAAATATAAAGCTAATGTGCAATTTAAAAAACGTAATCAATTTTTTTTGTTAAATTTCAACTTTATTTTGGGGTTTGCTAGTGAATAAACGATAATTTATTTCAATATTTAGCTAATTTTTGCCATTTTTTGTCAATATTTTGCCATTTTATTTCAATATTTTATGGCCATATTCTGCGATTTTATTTCAATAAAAATCCGCTCCCTAGTAATAACAAAAAAATTTAACCGAAAACTCCAGATTTAGTAATGTCAGCAATTGAACAAACTTTAGTAATTGCCCCTTCAGTTATTTCGACAACCGTTGCAGATTGAACAACAAATTCAAACCCCAAGGGTGTATTATAGTATTTCTGACCGTCAAACCTTTCAGAATTGAACTTTTGCACTTTAAGGTTTTCAAACTTAACAATCTAAAAGAATTATTTTTTTATTATTTTTTTAAACCTACATTGCCGCAGACACATGATTCAAGAATAGAAGCAGAATTCTTCGTCGTATGAAAGGCTGTAACAACAAAAAGTTCGCCAGAATCACAATCAAGAATTATCGTTGTTTTAGTCGACGATTTGAGAACACTCTTGATCAAACCACGGCAAAATCTAAAAATTTAACTTTAACGAACGAAAACAAAATAGTATGATTTACCCCAACTAAGATCCTGTAGGATTGAGTTTCAATTCAGCCAAAGAAGACAACTGCATGATAACAGAAAGGTCAACAGAATATATAATTGTAGAGATGAAGTATGGAGTGATATGAAGTGACTAAAATCATTTACTTTTATAGTGAACAAATTCACTTGCAGTGTGACAGAAACTCGCCTTAACCACATCAACCATTAATAACTGGATGAATTTAGGGACCCTCCTCATAAGCTATAGCTTATTCGAAAGAGCATCAAAAACTGTATCTAAAACCTTGGGGCAATTTTGTTTATAAAAACTTTCTCAGAAGATAAAACAGATGGAATCATAAATTTTAATTTATATTTGCAAATCTTCAAAGCCGTGTAACTCTATGAATTTAGGGACCCTCCTCATAAGCTTTAGCTTATTCGAAAGAGCATCAAAAACTGTATCTAAAACCTTGGGGCAATTTTGTTTATAAAAACTTTCTCAGAAGATAAAACAGATGGAATTATAAATTGTAATTTATATTTGAAAATCTTCAAAGCCGTGTAACTCTGAGAATTTAGGGACCCTCCTCATAAGCTATAGCTTATTCGAAAGAGGATCAAAAACTTTATCTAAAACCTTGGGGCAATTTTGTTTATAAAAACTTTCTCAGAAGATAAAACAGATGGAATTATAAATTGTAATTTAATTTGAAAATCTTCAAAGCCGTGTAACTCTGAGAATTTAGGGACCCTCCTCATAAGCTATAGCTTATTCGAAAGGGCATATAACATCATAGTTCTCATAGTTCGCTCAATAACTCATAGTTCGCTCACTCTCCAACCCATTTTACTATAAAAGCCCTCATTTCCCCACTCCCCAAATCAGTTTACTATAAAAGCCCCATTTCCCCACTCCCCAGATCACTTTACTATAAAAGCAAGCCGTGTGACAAACAAACACACAATTTCCACCGATTCACAAATTATATATAGGATATTAATTAATTAATTTAAATTATTATATTAATTAATTATGAGAAATTAATTATAATTATGATTAATTTTTTGAGGAACTACGGTGATGAAATGAAATAACATTTTTTGTTTAATTTTGTGGTTTTTTGGATATTAGTTTTCAAAAAATACCTGATTTTTTGGCACAGAAATATATTTTTGTAAAATCAAATTGCTAGGTAATTCAATAATAAATTCAACTTCAGAATACTTTTTAGTATTTCCCCCAATTTCCCCCTCATTAATTAAAATAAGTTCATTTGGAATATTATAAAAAATAAAATTATTTTCATTTTTTAAATGTGCTCCAACAATCATTTCTTTATTTTCAAAAATATATTTAAAAGAACAATTTAAATTTTGTTTATTTTTTAAATTTGTTAAATAATTAAATTGACGAGTTTGTAGATAATCCTCATCAATTATTAATTCAATATCCATTGACAAACAACAACTAATTGTTAATAGAAATGGATGTAGAATTAACATCTTAAATAAAAAATATCATGTATATTATATCAGGGATCCTGCTGAAAATAAACCAAAATTCCCGATTTCGGGGATCGGGAATTCTCGGATTTTTTTCAATTCCCGATTTCGGAAAATCGAGATCACGACCCAAAAAACATCGGGAATTGCCGATTTTCGGGAATCGGGACGGCAGGATCCCTGGTATATATGTAGTAATCTTGAATTGGGTGAGTAAAAATTTTCGAGGACAGGATAGATACTTTTCGCAACATTTCATACCCCAGGCTCATTTTGGACAACTTACCGTATTTATTCTAATATAACAACAGTCTCTATTATATCGACAGTCTCTAATAAAACGACACCCTTGAAGAGGGTTGAAAAATAAAACGACAGTTGTCGTTTTATCAAACGACAAATAAAATGATCTTTTGTTCTCCTCCGCGCAAACGACCAGCCTGTTAAGTAAGGTACCCGTGTAGCCCCAAATCGATAAAAAGAAATTACTATGTTGGAATTTTATTCCGACTCCAGCCAACTTTACATTTTAATACTGTTAAACCAGATTTCCGATTCGTACTTTTTTAAAAGTATTGTACTTTTAAATCCCTCCGTACTTACGAAATTGAATTTGTACTTTTTAAGTGCAAATTAAAAAAGTTGTACCGGATCCTCAGTGCAGCTATTTCGGTCGAGTTTCCTATTATATTTCATTTATTAAATTTATTTTTTAAAGATTCCAGTTTCAAATGCATTTATAGAACGCATTTTCTCAATGGCAAGTATTCAATGGATGAAAGAAAGAAACTTGCTTGAGGTTAAGACTGGCAGGCTTTACTTATTGTGTCAGCGAATTTTGACATTTCATGCATTGAAAGGCACAAAATGCTCAGTGGAAACAAGAAATTATTAGAAAAGATTTATTTAGGAGAGAAATATAGAAGATTTGAGGACGAATAAATATTCTCTAATTTAATTTGGAGTCTACTTTTTATTTGGAATTTAGTCCCTATGTAATTTTAAATCAAGATTTTTGTACTTTTGATTGGCATTTTGCGATCGGAACCCTGTGTTAAACCAAATAGCCTAAACCATCCAGATAGCCCAACCTGAAAAATCAACTTTCCAACAACAAAATTTCCTTGCGGAAAGTTTATGGGAAGGAGCGGAACTGGGAGGAGAAAAAAGGATGGGAATGATGAAACTTGCGGAGAATCAAGAAAATTTTAAGCGTCATAGGTGTAAAACTATTTTGCTGATAAATTGCCCTACGGGGACGGGCAACAACAAAAAAAGTGAAAAATAGCTTTTAAAACAAAAAAAATTATTAGAGAATTTATTCAAAGTTTAATATTAATTTAAAAAAGAATAAATATTTTTCTCCATCCTCGAGAATAAATCGAATTTTGCCCTTTAATTTAAATATTTTTTATAATAAACAAGCAATCACTAGACTTTAAATCAATTTATTATTTAATTTCCCTTTGATCTTGTGAAAGAGAGAGAAAGGTCTACGACATTTGCGAATATGACAATTGTAGACAGAACTTGAGGATTTAATAAAATTAAATTTATAAAATAGTTTTTTCTACTTGGCCAATGTATTAGCGCTTGAATTTACACTGCTCATTTGACTCAACCTCGGAAAGGTGGTTGTGTTTAGGCCAAAAATATGGGCCTGCCCACTTAGCAGACCGAATTCAATAGACTATGTAGTCATCTGCTTAATCAGCACCTGAATTTCACTGACATTTAAATACTTTTAAATTAATTACCCTACAGTTTTTTTTCTAAAATTTGAGAGCAACAATCCTCAACTAACTCAACAATAAATATCCTCAATACATCATCCTATTATCTCTCTAGTGCAAACCGGGCCTGTTGAATAGGGTTGTTGGTTTCACAGATCCATCGGTTTGAAGCCGACAACCCTACTGTTGAGTCAACTGGCTCGATACTCAACTGGCGGAACTCAACTGACCGAACCGCTTTCGTAGCTATCCGGAGCACCACAGTTCGGCGCCCACGTTTCGGCGCGTCACGGTTCGGCGCGACACGTTTCGGCGCCCGTCTATAATTTTTTTGAAAAAAAAATATAAAATTCTTCAAAATATTTTTAGGCAACTAGGGCTTCTAACTTCGGAGAAGGTTGTTCGAACTGCAGCCTGTATTTATAAGCTAGTACAAAAATTCATACTTCTATTTGGGTACGAAATACGAGTACGAGCAGAAGAATAGGCTGGTACGAAGTAAGTGCTCTTTCGTTGTTTTTGAGGTTTACCAGTAGGTAATCGAGTGTGTTGACCCCGAATCTGAGTTAAAATTTTATTTATTTCGAATCCCGGACCCGAATTCGACCAAGTGGTCGATGGAATAAAGATAATGCTTGCTTTAAATATAGGATTAATATTATCAAGAAAAAATTTTTTGAATTAACCCAAACTTTTAGGCATGTAAATAGGGAGAGGGATGCTTTGTACTTGTTACGATGGCAGTGTTGGGGAAATCTCTAAGAGACTACCGCTTTTCAGCATCGTCTTTTGGATTTAAATATGGTGTCATAAGCCAATCATAAAATATAGGCTAAAATATTGGTTTTATTTATAGGAATAATAATTTTTTTTTGATTAATTGATTAATTAATTAATTTTCGTCAATTGATTAATAAAAATAAATTAATTTTAAATTATCTAATTTTAAATCGTCTAATTTTAAATTGTCAAATTTTGGGTGATATTCATAGAAGAGGGTTGTGGGTTAGTTTACACGCAGCTGCGGGTAAGCATCGAGTTCTGGGTTGTTTTTCTTTGAGTAAGGGTTAACCCTTAGCTCGGGGTTCTATTACCCGAGTAAGAGAACCTGGTTAACTTACCAGGTACCCTTACCTCGTTCTCTGAATACGGCCCCAGATATATTGTACACCGAGATTCTTCAAATACACCGAGATTCTTCTTGATCCACGACAAGACCCTTGATTCACTTTAATCCCCAGAGGAAAAAATCCATAACAAAAAAAATCCAGAAAAGAAGCCCAGAACAAAAAATCCAAAAGAATCTAGAATAAATTTTTTTTATTTTTTTTTCAAAAAAATTATAGACGGGCGCCGAATCGTGCCGCGCCGAACCGTGACGCGCCGAACTGTGCGCGCCGAAACGAGGTGTACCGTAGCTACCATATTTGCAGCACTCTAATGGCGGCGTTCCAGATTGTACAGCCCAAAAGAGAGCGCTTCCATAACAGCGCAATGCCATAACTTGCTTCAAGATTTCAGAATCTTTCCAAATTAAAGGATTCCCTTCATCGAGCTAAAGAGATTGGTACCAAAATTGATAGGGGCCAGAAATTTTCCAGCTAGTTATGGCCTTTTAGACGTGTCCCGCCCAAACTTTGCTAATATTATTTTCCGAATTTATTTAAAGATTAATTTCAGACACCTTCGTTTCAAATTATTTTCTATCAAAAATGAGTCTTTCAAATCTTCCCAATATTTCTTCAGATCCTTTAAACCTGCTCAACGTTGATCAAAAAACTAATTTACTTTCAGACCCAGGTTTTTTATATAAATAATAAACCGTTAGGCGATACTTTTGACTAATTTTTCTTCAATCTTTACTTTTTTTACGATTTTTTATTCATTCATCCTTTTCCATAACAGATAGCAGATTTTTAAAATTTTGCATCTCTCTCCTCTTTCCTTAAAATGCCCATTTTGTTCAGATTTTCGTCCTCCCTTAAGTTCACTCTTTCCTCATAATATTTATTCATTTATAGGGATTAGTAATTTAAATAAAAAATAGAAAAAACGTCACATTTTTACAGAGTGCGGCAAATTAGCGCCGCGATTTGTTTGTCCTATAACTTTCTTCAAACTCAACAAAACTCGATAATTCTTTTTTTATTCGATTCCCAACACTAAGAAAATTTTTGATACAAAAATATTCCAGAAATTTTACAAATTAATTTGAGTATTCTTCCCTAAAGTTCAGACAACATTTTTGGTTATAGGAAAAACAAATCGAGGCACTAATTTGCCGCCCCTGTATTTAAAATAACTGCATTCTAAAATCTGGGGCGGCACGCAAACCAAAAAAAGAAATTATTTGATTTTTGTTATTTTCTTTAAATTTTTTATAAAATTTAAGTTCGTGTAGCCGAATTTTCTTTGGATAACAACCGTCTTCCTGTTCTCGGCCGTTCCAAAGCTCGTTATTTTTACGAGGCTGTTGTAGCCAAAGGGAAGAAAATGCCCATTAAAGCAAAATTGTCTGATGGTTACAACAAAGATATAATTAAAGAGAGGGAGGATGACGGGCTTATTTTTTTGACTCGTTGGATTTCTTCTTTGGCACCTCCAAATAGTATTTTAAAAGAGATAATTCATGACTGCGATTTTGTTATTTGCCGTGGAACTCTTTTACGTTTGATGACTTCCTGTTATGATTCAATTCCACATTCTGTTGGTATGAAACTTGTTTGCTGCAAATTAAAAGGTTTTTGTTAGTTTTTCGTTTTCTAAATGTTTCCTTCGTCTTCCGAAAACTAAAAATTTTTGGGAGAAGTGATAATTTGTAGAGGCTTAGGGTTGCCGTTTTCGAATCGGGCCTTCGTTCGAGTCATTTTTTCGGGCCGTACCGGTCGTCTTTTTCGTGCCAAAATTTAAGCCAGATTCGATCTTCGGATCGGCCGGACAATTTATTCAAAATTCTTCTCATTTAGTTCTAAATTTTTTGTTTTTTAAAGGGTTGGGGTAATCAAAAAACGTCAATTAATATTTTTAGTTTTTCTATTTTCCCTTATAATTTTTAAATTACCCAAATTTTAGGTGTTTATTTCATTCGTGAATATTACACTCCAACTAGAATTGAAAAAGAAGTGAATATGATCGATAGACATAATCGAATGTGTTATGAAGCCCACAAATTTAAACAACTAGTTACTACAAAAGGGCAAGGAAAAAGGCCTGATTTTAAGGAAACTGTTTGTGTTAAGCCTGATTTTATTGGAGTTTTTAAAGGTTTGGAAATTTTATTTTTGATGGGGGTTCCTTTCTATTTTGGTATTTTATAGATTCATTATTTAAAAAAACCCCGGATATTTGTCAAGTAAATTTAATTATGCCGTATCAGACCCCCTAGCAAGGGCGTATCCAGGGGTCGGTTTTGGTGAGGGGAGGGAGGCTAGCATTAGGTGTGCGCCAAAATTTTGGGGTTCACTTTAGCGTTCCGAACACCTTAGAAAACGAATGCCCTTGCCCCCTAGTAAACTAAAAAAATCTGAGGTTTTACTGAAAACATCTTTTTCAGACTTAAGCTGATCTCTAATAGATTTGGTTCATTTTTTTATTTTTTTTTTCAGTTTTTTCGAAAACATTTTTCTTTTTTCTAAAAACTTTTTTTCTGGTGTTAAAACGCTTAAACCCAATTATTTTTTCAACAAAAATTTTTTAAAACCTTCCCTCAATTTATTTTTTAAACTAATTTTAGCTACAATTAATGCTCCTTCTCAAAAGGACCCTTCCTCCAATTTTCGAATATTTTATGGAGCTGAAATTGATTGTATAGTGCCTTCGAGTGGACAATACTTGGGGGTTGTTTATTTAATTTTATTTTAATTTTTAACATTATTTAGCTCAAAACACAATATAAAATGCTTGGATTTGGGCAGGGATTTACTGATAAAGGTTTTTTTGACCCTGTCCCAAAAGAAGGGCGGAATCGTTTTTTTCATTACTTGCAAGGAAAGGATAAATGGAGACGGATGGACATGGACAGACTAAACACGGACGGCTATCAATTTCTAAAAGATTTGCGTCCGTGTGTTGTCTGGCCGAGTCTGTCCGTCTCCATTTTTCCTTTCCTTGCAGGTAATGAAAAAAACGATTCCGCCCTTCTTTTGGGTTAGGGCCTTTTTTTAATTTTTTTGTGAATCTTCTAAAAAAATTTTTGTGTTTAGTCTTAAGATGGTGGGCCCAAGCTTATTTGGCTGGAATTAGAAAATTGGCTATTGGAATTCATGAAAATGGTTTTTTTGAATTTTTTAAAAATTCTAATTTAATTTTCTAGGTCGATTAAATCAAGTTGAATATCTCGAAATGAGTTCTTTGGCTAATCATTTGTCGATGTCTGGTGTTAATGTGGCTTGCTGCTTTGTTTTTCTGTATAAATTTCTTGAGGCAGTCAAAAAGTATATTTTTTGTATTTTTTGGGATAAATTTAAGATTTTTTTTGGGTATTTCCCTAATTATTTTTATTTTTTTACAAAGGGAATTTTTTGTATTTAATTTCAGTATTGGTTACTTGCTTAAAAAATTATATTTTGTCTTCTGATTTTAAATTCTTTTTTTAATTAATTTTGATCGGCACGTTTTATTATGCCGGAAGCTTGAAATACCAAACACCAAAAATGTTTAGGATACCAAAGTGTTGTTCCAATGACGAGGGGACAAAAAAAATTTATAATTTGGAATAAAAAGTTTAACAAAAAACTTTAACAGAAATAACGAAAAATCTTATAGTTTGGTATTTATTTGGTCCTTCAAGTTTTTTTCTACTGTTTAGCATTTCAACAGCTTTTGGGGGCTTTTAGCATTATACCACGTTACAATTTTGATTTCTATAAAGCCACTTTGTCTTTTCAAAACAAAGGAGGGGGGATAGCTTTATAGGAAAGCTTCTTTTACGTTCTGTTAAAAATTAATTTTTTTTCAGATATTTGGATTTGGCACCCGAAGGGTTTATTCTCTTATCTGAACGTTTACCTACCTCAACCGAATTCAATTTTAAATTATTTGATCCTGGCAGTGCAGAAGCGGCAATTTATGAGGTTATAAGTAATGAATTTAAATCTCATGGTTGGCTTTAAGAAAATTTAAACAAAAAATTTAAATTGACAAAAACTATCAGCATTTTTTATTCATACCTTTTTAACATAGCCTTGTTTTGTGATATACCTAATTAAAAATTGGACATTAAATTAAAATGTTTTAATTTTTACGAATTTATTTTTAGAACTTATTCAAACAATTAATTGTCCAATTTTTAAATTCATCAGGGATTCTTAGCAACCGGTTAATTATTGCCTGGGGAGGTTTAGACGCTCTTATTATTCTCCCTTTACCCGCCACATGCGGAAATTAACTGCTCGGCAACTATCCTAAATTTAACAATTATTATGCATTTATTGCTCAACTATTACTTTTTTAAAGTGACCTTTTTTACTTAAATTATTTTCCTGATCATTCATTAATTTTATTCTTTTCGGGTGAATAAATAAATATAATCTCTTGTAATTTTTCTATGATAATGAGTTTTTAAACGGTTTAAATAAATTTTGAACAAAAATATATTCATTATCTGATTAACAATAATTTAATCTTTTTGTCCATTTGTCTAGAAAATTTAGCAATTAAATTAATTATTATTGTTTCTATTCACTTCTATTTATGATTCCGACAAAATTTGAAAATGTATGCTTTGAAAAATTAGCGAACCATTTACTGACCCTCCATCCGAATACCACCGCCAGATACTACACCCACCATGGCAAGCCGGTGATCATCTAGCATCTCCTCGGTCACCAGGACATTGCCCATAGCGCTAGTTGCACTTGGTTTGGGAGGACCATATGGGAGTTGGCTCAATAGACAACTGAAGAAATCCTTTTTACCATATGTTGATCACTCATACCCAACGGGAAACGGCGGTCAATAGTTCGCTTTCGTTTAATCTTTCCTTCTGCTTATATACAAACCTAGGTTATTTTATTTGCTCTATGGGAAGTAAATAACTAGATATTACGTGAAAAGCAGAGAAGAATAAATGAGAGTTTATTATTTTGAAAAGCTTTTTTCATTTCGTCTTTTACTCTTCTTTTTAGTACATATTTTTTAATTTCTTTTTAAAAAACTAGTTTCAGCAACTACCCAACTTTCTATGTAAACCCTTTTATTTGTTTGGACATATAAGAACTTTTCATACTTATGAACTTATGGACAGCTTCGCTGTATAGAGAAAATTTTGTATTTGTCGCGAGGAGCAAACGGGTTTTAATTTTCTTTGGAACAGAGTAAATTCTGTGTATTTTCCACTGACGCATTGTCAGGAAGCCTTTTTTTGGTATCAAAAACTAAAAATAAAACAAAAAAACTTAAATTATAATCAAAAAATTTCAATTTTTATCCAAAAAATAAATAATTAATTATTGCAAATGTCATTTATTTATGTTAAATATTCATAAAATAATTATAAGAAAGGCAAAAATAAATATAACGTTCATTTTTACTTTATTAATTTGTCCCTCAGATGTAATAAAAATTTTAGTTGAAGGAATAATTGATGTTGTTGTTGTTGTACTTGTTGTAGTAATTTTTGTTTTTTGTTTAATTGTTGTTGTTGTTAAAGGTAAAAGGGATTGTTTGTTACAAAAATTATTATTACATTTAACACATTTTTGATATTTTGAAGGGCATTCTCCACAATTTTGTTCAACTTTTTAATTTTTATAAGAAAAATATTTTACTAAAATAACCTCTCCAAAATACATCTCTAGCAATATAACAACTGTCATAAACATGGTGACATGTTTTATTTATTTTTAAATTTTGTTGAAATTTTGAATTGAAATGGAAACATTTTATAGGAGGGGGAAGTATTGTTTCTGTATTACATAAAGAGGTGGAAGAACAATCACTGCATTTTGCTAGATTATGTTGCCTTTTACATTTATCACACCCTTGAACTAGGCCTTTAAATAAATATTATGTATGATTTCTGAAGGAATTTTTACTCTCGAATATACTTAAATAGAAGGGAGAAAAGGAAAGTTTTTGTTGTATGTATATGTCTAATAGAAGCCAATCTCCAATAGAAGCCCATGCCCCAATAGAAGCCCATCTGTTTTTTGAATGCCTATTTTTCTATTACCCTTATTATAATCGCCTAAAGGTTTTGATAACGAAATTCCAATGACTTAAAATAAATAAAGAGAGATTTGGATGGAATATAGGGAGATTTTGTGATTCTACCTATTTAGAGATTCTATTTAATTTCAAAATAAATATAAAAATTTACCCATTTTATTTTTATCAACCCCAATAAAGCAAACACCAACTTTACAAACCCTCGTCCCCTTATTTTTTATCCAATTTAAAGCATTCTTCTCCCAACAAAATATTTGACTTTCAAAGAAAGTATCAGTATTACAAAATGAATTTTTATGGCATTGAGCACATTGTATATTGCTTAAATTTGTTTTATTTTTTGGGCACTTTCCACATCCTTGTTCTACTAAAAATTTCTTTTTTTATTCAAAAAATCTTTTTGTTTTTTTACATTTTCCATCAAAATGTCGACGAACTAAACAACTTCTTTCTTTACAAATAACAGCTCCTAATGACTTTTCTTCTTTTCCTTTATTTAAACAAAAGAATGTTTTGTCAAATAATTCTTTTGTATTGCAAAGTTGGCAATCCCGGAGAATCGTGGTCCCTGCGAAAAAAAAGTTTAAAAATAAAAAGGGCTTTTCTAGGGTAAAAAATATGCTGATTACTAGGGCTGTCAATTATATGGAAATCCATATTTTTTTCCTGAATTGCTTAGAGTCTGAAACGCACGAAAAACACACTTTCCGCGTTCTTTGCTTACAAAAAAAAATAAAGCTGCAAAACAACAAGGTCTAAATTTAAATTAAGGTGTTCATTTTAAATAAGTGTTTAAGGTCTTTTATCCCAATTTAATATATGTAACCTGTTTGGCACATGCTTTACATCGTATTTGTGAAAAAATTAGGGAACTTTTCCCAAAAGTTGATAAAATGATAGCAAAAACCAAAGCTGTCGACGAACTAAACAACTTCTTTCTTTAACAACTTCTCCATACAGAGTAAACTGTCTTAAACAAAAAGTAAACTGTCTTCCACCAAAAGTATGCTTAACGCGTTGGGCACGTGGTTGTCAGCAGTGGAATTGAAATGGAATTGAAATATTTTCACAAATTTGCTTAATTCTATCTGGTCAGAATACTCTATGCGATATTTCTCCAACTCTTTTACCTTACTACAAATTCGCACCTTTAACTTCAACAGATGTGGAGCGTTCGTTTTCTATTTACAAAACCACTCTTGCCGACAATAGAATGTCATTTTCACCACAAAACTTAGAAAAATGGCTTATTTGTAATTTTAATTGTGAATAAAAATTTAAAAATTTTATCCATATTTCGTCCATATTTCGGGATTTTTCCCATATTTTCATCCATATTTTGAAAAATTTCATCCATATTTTATGTGCATATTTTCGATTTTTTCATCCATATAATTGACAGCCCTACTGATTACGAATCTTCATTGATTTGAAGAAGAACTTAATTAAGATTTTGTTTTACCTTCTTTTATTTATTTAGCTTACTAAAATTTCTAGAAAAATATAAAAGTTAGATGTTTGGTGTTTTAAATATTTTATTTATTTTTTGACAGAATTTACATAATTTAATTATAAAGTACATTTAGGTTCTAATAAATTATTATTCTAAGTTACGTCTCAATTATACTCATCCCGAAAATTATTTAGTATTGAAATAGCAAAAAGTGCAACTTTATGATAAATATTTTTGTCAATTTCAATAATAAATATTTTAAAAATTAAGAGACTAGCCAAAATATTTTTAATAAACTTTTAAACGTTGTTCAAACATAAAGTGTATCTATCTTCAATTCAATATAAAAAGGATTCTAGTTTCGGTTTAAGACAACAATTCCCTGCTTTATTAAAAATATTAAATTCAAATCCCTACATAAAAATGATAAAAATAATTTTTTTATTCCTTATTTTTGCCCAAATTTATTATTTATCCTCCTCAGCAAATCTGACTGAAAAAGAAAAGTTAGATAAAGCTCAAAAAATAGTTGATAAGGCTAACGCTAAAAATAAAGGAAAATGGATTGCAAAATTACATGATCGAATTGCTAAATTGGAGAAGCATTCTGTAATGCTTGGGGCAAAACTGAAAGTCCCGAAATCTCCGGCCTCTAATCCCGAAAAAACAAATCTTCGCCGTAAACGTTCAATTCCAGCTTCTTTTGATGTTCGTACAGGATTTGCATCCTGTGCTGGAATTGTTGGAATGATTCAGGTAATTAAGAATTTAATAAATAAATAAATAAATAATCCTTCAAAAAGGACCAATCAAGTTGTGGAGATTGTTGGGCTGTCTCCACTGCCTCTGCTTTAACTGATCGTTATTGTATTAGTCAAGTAAAAAAGGGGAATTCAGCACCTTTAAAGACAAATCCATCAGTTTATTTCTCAGCCCTAGAGTTGATGAGTTGTACTCCTGGAATGTGGGGATGTGATGGAGGTGATCCTTACTATGCATGGAAATATACACAGACTTCGGGTATTTTGATTATTTTTACTGAGATATCGAAAGGAAACTCCCTACTAGACATTCATTCAACTATGATAGTAATTATGCAATCTTAACATTAAAAAAATTAACAAAAGTAATCAAATAAAACAAAATCTAATTGTAGATAATTGCGAAATTTAGGCAAACATTTGGGTACCAGGCAGGATTCCTGCGATCTTTTGTTTTAAAGAAATTTCATTCTCAAATATAATCTAATTTTTAATTAAAGGTGTTGTTACTGGAACAAATTATACTTGGAACAGTGGATGTAAGCCTTATCCATTCCCGCCACATGGAACAACTCAATATACTGCCCCGTCCTGTGTCTCTTCTTGTACATCGAGTGCTTGGAATGTTGCTTATACCCAAGATAAAAAATATAGTTTAGTCTTTAATTTAAATAAAAATAACAAAATATTCTTTTAAATTAAGCTAAAACAACAGGTTATATTCAAAGTAATGTAGCAGCCATTCAAAATGAAATAATGGCTAATGGTTCTGTTGTAGCCGCTTTTGATGTTTACGATGATTTTATGTATTATTCATCAGGAGTATATCAGGTTGGATAGACTTTAATTGCCTTTTACTAAAATTATAAATTAAATTTAGCAAACTTCTGATGTTTATGAAGGCGGGCATGCCGTTAGAATGATTGGTTGGGGTACAGAAACTTATCCAGACGGAACAAGTTTGGATTATTGGTTGTGTGCCAACCAATGGAATTATGATTGGGGAATGAATGGATATTTCAAAATTGCTAGAGGTGTGGATGAATGTGGAATTGAATCCTCTGAAATTTCTTTTGGAAATTTTTAAAATATTTTCTTTGAATTAGGAATAATTGTTGTTGTTAACTATTTTTAGGTATTACATTAGTATTATATAATTAGCTTTTTCCTATTAGATAGACTAAATTTAGAAATTCATGTTATTTTTCAAGCTATTCACTAAATATTATTTTGCACATAATCTGTTGAAGGAAATAAATATTTATTTAAAAAAACTTTTAATTTTTAAAATTTTAAACAAAATATTTCGTGTTAAATAATTAGTCTTAGAATACTAAACTGACTAACGTAGTCTGTATTTTAGATTTTAAATATTTTTTTTTCAATTTTTCAATAAAAATTCTTCTCATATCTTCATAATTCTCTTAATTAATTTCCAAATTAATTTTTCCATCAATTAATTTTTTAACAATCTGTCCAGCCCCGAATTGAAGAATTATTCCAAAAATATGTTTCATTCTCGGAAATGCTAAGCACCTTTTTGGCTTTTTTAAACATTCTATAATTTTGTTTAACATTTCGTTATATAAATCTTCATCATCGTTAATTTCAATCTTTTCTTTCAAAACTTTGTATAATTCCAAAATAGCGCGGAATAAGAACAATAAATTCATTCGACTTAATATTTTATTGAATAAACTTGCATTATTGACGGATATATTGAATTCTTTGTATTCATCTATAAAATTATATTTTATTTATTCTAATAGGAGACCACATTCCCCATACATATTCCAAAATGTTTGCGAAACTTTTCATATCAAAATTCGGTATCGGATAAGAAAATAAAAATAAATATAAGCAATGCAACAGAGTTTGAAAAAGAAGGAAGGTGAAGACTGTTATTAATCCGTATGTTAATACTTGTACCCCGATTCAGTGCCCCGTTCCCGAAAATTCTTTCATTTATCCACGATCCGAATTTAACCCCGCCCCGAAAAAAGTGAAAAAAATCTTTTAATTTATATTTAAATAATTTTGCCATGAATTAATTTTTTAAATATTACGGCACGTTACGGATAAAGACAGAATAATAAAGAACTTTGCTTGCACTCATCTAGTTTTTATGCAAGCATTTTCACCTTGTATCTGATTTTTTGTTAAAAGTATGGAGATTTTTTGGCGGTACGACAATTGCGGATACACACGTGCGGATGCGACGATTGCGGATATAAAATTTTCAAAAAGTTTAAGATTTTCTAGAGTTTTCAGTGCCACATCTGTCTAAAAATGATTCGGAAACCGTCAGAAGTCTGAAACTGACAGCCGGGACAAAAAAAGCGGAATATCATTTCAATCATTTTTAAAATTTTAAAAAAATTTTTAATCCGCAATTGTCGCATCCGCACTTGCGTATCCGCAATTGTCGTTACACCGATTTTTTAAAGTATGTGTAATTAATCACAGCCTTTTTTCGATTGAGAATAATTATTTATTTTCAATAATTACCTATTTTGTTAAAAATTTGTTTTGTAAAATCAAAGCATTCCTCCTTCAAAACATTAAACAAATTTTCACCTCCAATCGTATGCAAACCAAATAAATTACTATCATTATATTTTAAAATTACATTTAAATTCGTCGAAATACTTGTATTTTCTTTGTTTTGAATAATCTCTTTTATAAAATTTTTTTGATATTTATTTGCTTCTAGTAAAATGGATTTAATAAGGTTAAATAGAGATATTGCTTTAGCTTTCTTCATATATATAATAAACGCATCTGAAATTATTTAAATGACTGAAAAGGGATATTTATTTATTTATCAACACTATTTATTTATCAAAAGATTTTTTTTTATTTTCGATAATACCGTATATACTCTATTAATTACCATCCCTCAACTAATTACCCAGCCTCTATCAGTTACCCTCTCCAGTGAGAGGTCGAAACAAAAATTACCCATTAATAGAATATATACGGTCTGTAGGTATATTATTACTAATAGGGAACGGATTTATATGGGCTATTAATCGTAAAATATGGACATATAATATGGACTAAAAATCTTAAAATATGGACTGAACGCCAAAATATGGAAAAATATGGAAATTATGGATTGATAACTCATTATCAGTCTTATCAACATATGCTAAAACTATGTTTTTTGGACGTTTCAAGGCCCAACTAGGCCAGGAAAAAAATATGGAAATCCATATAAATCCGTTCCCTAATTATTAATTATGTGAACTTTAATAAAAATTATCAACAAAATAAAAATAATTAAATTAACAAATACCATTGTCAAACAATTTCTGATATATTTTTTCAAATTCATCCAAATGTTTTTGTTCCTTTATTATTTTCATTTATGATGGCCGAACCTTTCTTATGGAACCTGTCTATATTTTAAATCAAAGTGGTTGGACTCGTCACAACGAATAGTGAAAAAACAGGACAAGAGGGTGCGGGCGGGGGTGCATCAGAAGTATACCAGATTTTTCGAAAAATAATGATCTCGATAACAGTTTCTAATAACAGCTTCTCGTCTCGATAACAGCTTCTACATAATTGAGAGGTTATATTAATCCACTCCAACTTTACATTACATATTGAGTGAATCTCAGTGAAAAATTTTCCATTTAGATTAAAGATTTTATTTTTAATCAAATTTAATAAAATTTTAAAAAATGAAAGGTTCGGCTTTAAATATTTTTATACCATTTTTTTGGCCTCATTTAATAATTCCACTTTTCTTGAAAATAAATTAATTTCGTGCCAAACACTCTCAAAATAGAATTGACGGTAAAAATTAATTTTACTCTGAATATTGTTTAAATTTAAATTAAATTCTTGTTTTCCCGGCAAAATTGATATTTTATATGAATTATTTAAAATATCTTCAATATTGTTTTGATCAATTTTTCGATGTATTATCTATATAAATTTAGGTATCAATTGTAAAATTTAATGTAAATTTTATAGAATTTAATCTTTTTTAATGTTATTTAAAATAAATTTTTTTCTTATAACAACCACTTTAGTTAACGGGGGAAAAGCTAAAAAAGCTATAAAAAAGCTTTACTCACTTTAAAGCTCGTCTCACCCCAAGCATGGGATAATGAACCATAAATATGTTATGAAATGTAAGCTTGATACTTAACGCAAAAAAGTAAAGCTCATAACTTGCAGAAACCCATTTAATCCCTTCAGATCCCTCGATTAAACTTTTATAAGAAATAAAAAAAAAGTAAAAATGTTTTTATCAAAATATTTAAAGCATTTCAGGTATAGATACATAGGATTACTAAAAATTTAATCATGTAAATTATTGAAATGTTTACATGACCTCATGTAATAATAAATAATTAAAATTAAATAAATCTTTTTTTTCATTAAATTCCCCTACCTGATTTCCTGCAAAATTTTCTTTTAAATTAAATTTTGAGACAAAATAATTTTCAGGTAATTCAAATAAAAATTCCACATAATTATTTTTATTTTTAGAATAAATTCCCACAAGTAAGAATTCTTCAGAGACATCCAAAAATTTAATTTTATTATTTTCTTCCAGTAATCCTTTAGTAACGCTCTTTTCATTTCCAACTTTAATTATTAACGAGCAATTCAAAATTTGTTTTTTATTATTTTTTAAATTCAAAAGATTATTAAATTGACGTGTCAATAAATAATCTTCATTTATTTCTATTTCAATATCAATTTTCCAACAAAATCCAAAAATAAATAATAATGTTAAGAAATAAAATTTTAGCATTAGAGACTTTTTGTTTAAAATAAAAAATGCTCTAATAGAACCGCACTCTCTATTTGAAGCACACTCCCTAATATAAGCACACCCTACGAGAGGATCGAAAAATAGAAGCACATGTGGTTCTATTAAAGCATTTACAGTAATTATAAAATAAGAAAGAATAAAATAAAAATCGAATTATGATTTTATACAGTATTGTTTTAAAAATTCTAAATTTCTCTGGATCCCACTAGATTGAAAACAAAAAAGTAATAATTTATAAAAATATTTATTGACATTGGATTTTAAAATTACTAAGATGGTTTTTGTAAAAATGTCTGAAAAATGCTGGATAAATTTTTTGAGTAGCCCGACATGAAGTAGAACAACATAATTTGTCAGACGGCTAAAAGGAAATACCCAAAAATTAAAATCAAACAAGTCTAAATAATACATAAAATTTATAAATTTAAATAAACTTTTAAATATTTTTAAATAAATATTTGGGCATTATTTAATGAAAAGATAGAAAAATATGTATATATGTATGTATGAATAATTTTGAAATATTGTATTAAATTGCCTTTAAAATCGAATTGAATATTGACAGCCATAAAAATCAATTTTAGATTTTAAGAATTAGCTGGGTAAATGCCCTTTCTAAGTGAAAATAAAATAAAAAAATTCTTAGAAAATATTCAGATTTCCAAAGTTTAGATAATATTCCGATTGAAGAATTCCGATTCTGATTCACAGAAAAATTTCCAAAAAGTCATGAAAAAAATCTGTGAAATCTAGCCATACAAGAAAAAATTTTTAAAAGCATTAGTCTAAAATTGGGTGCATTTAGGGCTAGAATTTAACTCCCCAACAGTTAAAATAATATTTTCATATTTAATAAAGGGTTTGACAAAATCCAGGGGCAGAAATTGTTACTGACTACTTTAACTTTTATTTTAATAAAGACAAAATTAAAGCCTGATTAAATAATTTTTCAGTAAAAACTTTCCAAGTGGGCTTATAATCTCTTAACACCCATAGAAAATTTGATAATTCTACCTATCAGGGGAACTTATATTGTTTAAGGGCGCTTTTTTTAACCACGCCCCTTTTTCCTTTCACATGTCAATCAACCACACTACGTACAGAATGGTCATCTTTTCCTCCCCATTACTTTTCACTTTCTCAATTAAAAAAATAACTTTTTTATGCAACAATTATCGATAGTGTAAATTAACTAAATAAAGTATCAAATTAAGTATTAATTGGGTAAATTTCTCTTATTTGGTTTCAAAAGTGGATGGTTTACCAATTAAGCGGAATAAATCGTGATTATTAAAATTTTTAAGCTCTTCCATATTCTAAATTAAGTAAAAAATTATCATTGAATTTATTTATATGTATATCCAAAATAAACTTTAAAATAAAAAAATATGCATAATCTCAATTGATTAATTTGTAAGATGGAAAAGGATAAAAAAATAATGATAGAAAAGGAAAGAATACAGGCTGACCATTCTGTACGTAGTGTGGTTGATTGACATGTGAAAGGAAAAAGGGGCGTGGTTAAAAAAAGCGCCCTTAAACAATATAAGTTCCCCTATCAGGGATGTTACGAGTTGAGAAAACCTACCTATACTATTCCTCTTTCTTTTCTCCCCTATATTTGGATACACCCCAACCTACCGCCGAGCTATAACTTCGTTCAAAATTATCGAATCTGTGATGCCCTGGTCTACCTCAAATTTTTATTCGAATCTACACTTGCTTAGATTCCCCGACTTTCTGGGACGGGGAACAACCCTACTTGATAATCATGTGATAGCAAAGAGCTCAAGATCAGAACAAGCTCCGTAAATTTTTCACCCTCTGAACGGAATAGACTCATTGTCAACTGCGATGGCTATTCAATCAATTTGTACAATTGAGTATTAGAATATCCAAAACTTGTAAATGTTCTCATTTATCAAATTTATTACCACATATTTTTCAAAATCTAATATGAACTCTACGGAATATTCAGAAGAATCTTTGCCTAAAAAGAAAGCCAAAAACGATTACTTTAACAATTTACAACCGATTTCATCAAATCCTCACAATTTTATTCAAATAAATCTGACAGAAAATTTACTTACAAAACCGGGTTTTTATTAAAAATTTTAGACATTATTTTAAAGGAAAGGTTGAATAGGGAAGAGGAGGGGGATATTCCTCATTTTAATTTCTCTTAAAATTCGCCCAAAATTTAATTCTGTTTAGCTTGTATTGGCGAATTTTCTCTCGATAAATCTCGTCTTCCCTCCCTTGGACGTTCTCAAGCTCGTTATTTTTATGAAGCTTCTTTGGGTAATTGCAATAAAACAAAAATTTCAACAAAATTAACACAAGGATTTGATAAATTTAAAAAAGAAGAAAAGGAAGACGAAGGTTTACTTGTTTTGATGAGGTGGATATTGGCTATGTCTGTGCCGAATAGTTCGTTGAAAAAGGTTTTTGAATAAAAAATAATTAAGTAAATTTGGGCAGGAATGAAGGGCTTTGGACGAAATTATCGAGATGATTAGGGGAATATGTATAATTAGTAGGGCTAGGATTTTAGGCAAAATGCCTGTTTTTTCCTAAATAGGCCTGATGCTGAAACGTTCAAATCCGGTGTTATTTTACTGAAAGCTGCTTTCTATCTACTTTTATCGTTGCCTAAAATTGCCTATTTTAACTTTTTTCGGCAAAATTTTGCTAAAATTTGTGATTTTTTGAGAAAATTGTTGTCTAAAAAATTTTTTCTGGTAAAATATAAAATTTTTCCAAAAAAATTGTGTCAAGAAATTCCTTTGGGGAAAATTTTCTTCTGAAAAATTTATCAAATTATTTTTGAAAACAAAATAATTAATATACAAATTAATTTACCTATATGTAATTCTGATCGTCAAAATTAATTTATTTAACATTTAATTGCTTAGATTTATCTTTTTTGATAAAATTTAGTCAATTTAAATCAGAAAATCTCAAAAAAATACGGCCTATTTTGCCTTTTTTCGGATTTTAGTGCCTATTTTTGCAGTTTTTTAGTGCCTATATAGGCGCCTATTTTTGACTTTTTAGTGCCTAAAAATCCTAGCCCTAATAATTAGATTAACAATATATGGAAAAATTTCGAGATAAATTAAAATAAAGACAAAGATTTTAGAGAATAAAGACTGTTTGCCATTAAATTTTGATAATTTAATGGCTACCAAATTAATCAATTTATAGGAAATTATCTAATAAAGATTTTTCAAAATACCGTAAATTTATAGGTTTCTTCTCCCCCCCCCCTATATTATCAAAAAGGTGAAATAAATTACAAATTGTAGTCAATTAAGTTGATATTTTGCCTAATTTTTTGAAGAACCCTCTCAATAATTAAAAAAACATTCTTGTATTTTTCTAAAAATAAAAATAAAATTTTAGTCAATTCATGAATGTGATTTTATTGTTTGGAGAGGGACAATAACTAGATTAATGTTTTCCTGTTATGATACTGGTCCGAATTCTGTTGGTGTAAAAGTTGCTTGTTGTAAATTTAAAGGTGTTTATTAAAATTTTATTTTTGGGAGAAAATTTAATTTTAATTATCTGAATTTATAAAATTTTAAAATAGAAGTTACTCATAATAATTTAATTGTTTATTTAATATTTTTTATTTTTCTCAACAGAATTTTCCATTTTTCTCTTGGACAAAAATAAATTTTAAAAAATAAAAAGTTATAAAAGTTATTCGATTTTATATTAGCCTGAAAATTATTTTTTTCACGGTCCCAGAAAAATGAAACAATTCTCAAATGACATATTTGGCCAGAAAAAGTCTCGTACGGCCTGACACGATAAAAAACAAGCCCGAAAAAATTGCCTTGAAAAATTGCCTTAACAGATCATCCCCCCCCCCTTCTTTTTTGAATTTTAAATAAAAAATTAGAATTTTATTAAAATTTAGGAGTTTATTTTATTAGAGAATTAAATACTAAAACAAAAATTAAAAACGAAAATTCAAAAACTGATTATGAAGAGAAAATGTGTTTTGCTGGACATAAATTTGAACAAATTGTGACTGTTGAAGATTTAAATATGAAACCAAATACTTCACAAAATGTTGATTTAAATTCTGAATTTGTTGGAATATTTAAAGGTTTTTGCCTAATTTTAAACAATTTAATTTTTAAATTATTTAAAAAATTAATTCAAAATTATATTTAAATTTTTATTTTTAACGACAAAAATATTTTAATAATTTTAAAATTTTTAAAATATTTTCTATTTGATATAATTATGAAATTTTTACTATTTTCTGGTTTGGATTCAGTTGCCTTATTTTCAGGAAAAGCAGCTGAACAGCCTTACATATTTTTCAAAATTTTCGCCTGCGGCGATAGAAATTAAAAAAAAATTCGGCGTAGAAAAATTTTCCCCCCTTTGGCACCCACGAAAAAATCCTGGCTACGGGCCTGTTTATGTTTATAAAAAATATTAAAAAACTCGAAAAATTTTCCTGTAAGTCTCGATATCTCTAAAATTTCGATAATCCAGATTTTTGTTCAAAATCCCATATAAATCCGACTTCAACTAATCATTCCCTTTCACATCAAAAACTCTCAATTTTTAAGATTTTTTTTATTTTTAAGCAACTCTCAATCCTCCCTCAAATCTTTTAAATTCAAATTTCAATAAATTTAATTTATTTTATGGGGCAGAAATTGATTGTATTTCTTCAAATGGTCAACATTTGGAAGTTTTATTAATTCTAAATAATTTTTTTTAATTTTAAGATTAAAACTCAATACAAAAATATTGGGTTTGGAAAAGGATTTCCGAATAAAGGTTAACAATTTTTGAAAAGTTTTTTTTTGTTAAATATTGAGTATATTGTCTTAAATTGATTTTTGGGGAAATTTTATTTGGATTTTAAGAGGGATAGGAAATTTTAAAAAATCGTGACCTCAATTTTCGATTTTGGTTCTTTTGTCAAGGAAAACCAAGAAACACCGAAAAATTCTATAATTTTGACTCGGATCCAGAAAAATCAGAATGTGAGAATTCAGGCTTTTTAAGTATGTAATAAACAGCCTGATATAGATTTTATTGAATATATTTTTCTAAACTGAAAACTATTAAATCAAAAATTTTAAACAAATTAATGGAACAAAATTAAGATTAATTAAATAAAATTTGATGAATAACTAATCAGGGATGCGTCATTTTGGCCCTTCGCTTTAATTTAATTTTAATCACTTTTAAAAGCACTTTAAACACATCCTTAAATGTATTCTTTTTCCTTTTATAGCTCTAAAATGGTGGATTCAATCATATTTGGCCAGTATTAAACAATTAGTGATTGGTCTACATGAAAATCGTTTTTAAAAAATTTTTAATTAAAATATTCCTCTTTTTAGTTCAATTAAATAGAGTTGAATTAATTGAAGTAAATTCTCTTTTTAAATATTTTTCTCGAGAAAATCTAAATTCTTCCTGTTGTTTTGCTTTTCTTTATTTATTCCTTCAAACAATTAAAAGGTTTCCCGTAAAATTAAAAATTCTTTTATTATTTTTCTCTCAGTTATTTGGATAAGGGAATGGAAGAGGATATTCTTGTTGCTGAAAGGCTACCAAACTCAAACGAATTTAATTTTCAATTATTTGAAAAGGGTAGTGAAATGGCAAACAATTATTGTGTTTTGAGTGAGGAATTTAAGGTTTTTAGATTTTTAAAATATTTTTCTGTCAATTTACTAGAGAGTTCTACTTCTTTGTTTTTCGGAAATTATTCGGTACTTATCGGCAGAGATGTTTCGAAATAAAAAAAATCTTCGAAAATCGAAATAAATTCAAGAATATCGAAATCGAAAATATTTTTCAAAATCTTCGAAATCGAAAGAAAAATAACCTCGAAAAACGAAAATCGAAATTTCGAAACATCTCTGCTTATCGGTTACCCCACATTTTCTTTTATTTCCTTTTCTACTTGACAAAATTAGCAAAGGCAAGTAATGCTCATTTTACCGCGATAACTACACAGCTACTATATATTTTAGAACCGGTATCTTAAGAATCAGGTGCCTCTATCTTCAATGTCGTTGTATTCCAATAAAATCTTTTATAGGAACAGAGAGCTATGTACATATATTCACCCAGAGTTAGGGTACACACACAATACCAGACCATTAGTTCTAAAAAGCAACTTGGGTACTAATCGGTATAGCTGGTACAGTGTAAAAGAGAAGGAAATGTAGGGAGATAACCGATAAGTACCAATTATTCAAAATAAATATTTTCATAAATTTTTGAACAATTAATTTAATTTAAAAAATCATTTTATTTAAAGAATCATTGTTGGAGGTGATGGAAAAAATATTTTTGATCTCACGTCAGTTTTTTACTATTTATCCTATTTATATCTTGTATTTATTTATAAATTATTTTAATAATTGTTTGATCCGTTTTTTTGGTGTCCGGAAAATTGGGCTCTGGAAAATTGGGCTCCAAGATTTTTCGGAAATTTGGGCTCCAACTTTTCGGAAAATTGGGCTCCAGCGGTAATTTGGGCTCTGCGTGAAAAAATCGGAATATTGGGCTCTAAAATTTTGGGCTCCGGAGGAATTTTGGGCTCTGAGGAAAAAAGTCAAATTATGCAAAAATTAGAGATGAGTCTTCGAAATCGGGAGATTTTGCGTGTACGCCCAACTTTCTTGGAAGGAATAGGATTTCTTTATCAAATTCCACTGAATCGGACCGACTAATTTGAACCAATTTGAGTATACTTTAAAGGAATAGGGCCAAGTACTCACCCAGACCAACTGGCCGTAGGTTCCGAACCCAGAACTCGACTTCGCTCCGTAGGTTTGCATAATTTGACTTTTTTCCTCAGAGCCCAAAATTCCTTCGGAGCCCAAAATTTTAGAGCCCAATATTCCGATTTTTTCACGCAGAGCCCAAATTACCGCTGGAGCCCAATTTTCCGAAAAGTTGGAGCCCAAATTTCCGAAAAATCTTGGAGCCCAATTTTCCAGAGCCCAATTTTCCGGCACCCGTTTTTTTTCTTAATTTTTCTTTATTCAAAAATGAGTCGAATAACAACAGAATCAACTTGATTCAATGGTTTTTCCAAAGTTATGGCCAATAGAATCTTCGCTGGAAAAACTTTTTGTGTTGCTTCGGAGGGTAGGCCGGGCTTGGTCTTAACTACACGATGGCCGTGGTTCCTCCGCAGCGGTAAAACTTTCTCCAGCGAGGCCTTATGTAAGGAGTAAAAACAAGAAGTATATTTATAAATTAATTTTAAAAAATTTGGATATACTTTAGCCGGTGGCCCACTCAGAAACGAGTCAAATTATATACCATTCGATTCGTCTCGGCGAGCTGAGTCGAATGGTACCACTCTTTTTTTGCGGAAATTTCTACGAGCCGAGATATAGTTCCTTGAAAACCGAAAAACCAAAGGGGGGACCAAGCACTTTTTTGGGGCGAAAAATTCGAATATGCAAATAATATCTCATTCGAAAGAGCTCGTCGAGCTGAGTCGAATGACACTAAAATCAACGAAATCCGACGTGATTGGCCCGAGATATAGATACCTGAAAACTGGTAATCCAAAGGGGTGATTTTTGGAATTAAAAATTTTTTAACCATATTATAGTTCATTCGAAAGAGCTCGACGAGCTGAGTCGAAAGACACCAAAATCACCGGGATTGAACAAGTTTAGACAAAGTTACAACACAAAAAACTAGCAACATAAACCTATGGGGCGTCGGCGAGGCGCTTGTGCAAAACCCCGCGCTTCGCGCGGGGTTTTGCGGCACGCGCCTCGCGGGGAGTCTACGGGCGCTGGGTCTGGGCTCGTAACATAAACCTATTCCTATCTCCCTTGCTCTGGATGTATTTGGGGCCTCCGTATCAGCAAAAATCTCCACAGATGCCATATGTAAGGAGCTAAAATAAATGCTCATAACTTTGTCAAATCAAGTCGGATTTCGTTGATTTTGGTGTCATTCGACTCAGCTCGACGAGCTCTTTCGAATGAGATATTATTTGAATATTCGAATTTTTCGCCCCAAAAAAGTGCTTGGTCCCCCCTTTGGTTTTTCGGTTTTCAAGGACCTATATCTCGGCTCGTAGAAATTTCCGCAAAAAAAGAGTGGTACCATTCGACTCAGCTCGCCGAGACGAATCGAATGGTATATAATTTGACCCGTTTCTGAGTGGGCCACCGGCTAAAGTACAGCCAAAAATTTAAAAATTAAACCAAATTTAAATATGAAAAACTTTAAATTGAATGTTCATTTTTAACTACCCGTTTAAAAAGGGCGCGACGCTTGCAGCCCATGTTTGTAAATTTATATATTGCTCATACTCCTAATTCGTAGACAAGTTCAAATACGAATTTTGGTACGAGTTTCCAAATACTACATACAGCCCGATATTTCCGACTCAGGCTAAAGTGTATGAACTTGTAATACCAAACCACCGAAATGCCAATCCTCCAAACAAACTATTGAAATGGCAGTTCTGGAAACGACAAATAAAATCCCAAATTTTTTGCATTAAATTATTCAATTTTTTATTCAATTCCATCTATTCAATTTTTTAAACTTGTAATATTGTTTATTTCGGCATTCAACAATAATTCTACATTTCAATAGTTTGTTATTTTGTAGCCGTACTTAAAACGCTTATGTGGGTTAAACGATCTAAAAGTATAATAGAGAAAGCATTAGTCGACGCCCCGGTAGCTCATTTGTCAGTGGTAGAGTTCTTGTATGTTGTGAGTGAAAGCGCTAGCAATAACTACGAGGAGGTTGCACATTCGAATCTGCCCGGTGGTTAAATTTTTGCTAACCGATGCTAATATAAACATTTACGAAAATTTAGTTTGTGATATTTTATGTGATAATTTTACTATAGGACAGATAATTGCGGTTGTTCACTCAAAAATGCAACCTTTAAGGTAGGAATGGGCTGGAAATGACTGCTGCAAGTGTCGTTTCGCCTTATAATTCCCCTTTCTTGTTAAATAACTAAAAATTAAACTCGTATAAAATCTTTTGTCTTTCACTTAAATCCAAATAATCTTCAATCAGAATCGCTTGAAGCTTCAATTATTTTCTCTTTTCCCCTTGTAGATTGTTCTCCTCGATCTAAAATATTTTTTATAATAATTTATGTATAAATAATTTATCAATTAAAATTATTCTTAATTAATTTACACAAATTTATTCATTTCTTATACCTCGTATTATTGGACCTCCTCGACCTCGAGGCATTTGACGAACAGATTCTTCAATAGCCTTTTGTGTTTGTTGTTCATATTCACAACATTGTGATCTGGCCCAAAAAGTTCGTTATACATCTCCTCTAATGACATATGTTCCTATTTATAAATTTAATTAAATGTTAATATAAGTTTCAATAAAATTTTAAAATTTAAAAAGATGAATATGCATCGATAAATAACTAATCGGTATTTCCTCAATTTAAAATTAATCATTCCATTATTTTTTGGAATATTCATGCTATAAACCCATAATTACACAAATTAACTATGAAAATTAATTTAAATGAGCGCATATTGATAAGAGATTATTAAGTCATGTGCCCGAAAACCGGATATTTAAATGTTATTTCTGGATTTTTACACGAAAAATCCAGATCATATCAGAAAAGTTGAAGTCCAGTCCAAATGCAATTTTAAAGAAATTTTTGTTCGGCTTTTTAACCACCCAAAAATGGGATAAAAGGGCCTAAGTTCAGTTTATGGTTCTGATCCAAATATGGCTGATGTATATATTTTTTTCGTCGTTCTCTTTCGAATAAGCTATTACATATTTATAAAAGCAAATTTTTACCCAAAATCAGCAAACTCCTCCAGCCTTTTTTCTATTCAAGGGGTCAGTAACTCAGCTCCTAGATGTCGGACCGACTTTTCCCATATTAATTAGACTCATTTTTCGAAGCTCTTTCGAACGACACCATATTTGACCCAATTCATAAACAAAAAACCACTATAAGCGACATCATTTCACAAATTTTTAACATTCTGTTAATTTAATACTTGAGTATGTAAATTTATTTCTGCATTTGCTTGCTCAGAATTGATAAAGTTCTTATCTTGTTGTAAGTAAAGATGTTTTGCTAGAACCCCATTCACGAACACAAACCGACCAATAATTAAAGTCAATTTTAAACTAAAAACTAACCTCCTTTAAAGGTTCGTCCATACATCGGGTAATAAAAGATATAATAAAATGAAAAATGCCAAAAAACGGCTTCTTCTTCTCGATCCTCAGGTTTTTTCTTCTCCCGAGCATCACTAGTATCCATGTTGTAATTTTTCTAATGTTTTTGCAACACTAACAATTTTTTATATATATTTTCGAAAATTTGGTTTTTTTTGGACCGCCAACCCCGAGGTTATTTGGGGATTATCTATTGGGTAAGTGAATCGTTTGAAAAACTTTATTTAATTAAAAAGTTTAATATATAATACTCCAATAAAAATTACACCAAATTTAATGAATTTCAAAAAGTCAGAATTCTCGTTTATATTAATTAAATCAAAAATAAATTTACATGTTACATAAATCATTTTACATAAACTCATACATAATTAAATTAATATAATTTAAATAAATTTTTGACAATTTTTTATAAATTAACTCTTCTCTTTGAAACAAAAACAAGTAAAGCACCAACAAAAATAAAAGTAAATGAAAGTAAAATAATATATAAATTCTTCCGATTCTTAAAAAATAATTTTATTTATTTAATTTATTTAATTAAAACCCTTACCAAAGGTATTTCTTTAAAATAAAAAATACTCCAAATAGAAGCAACACAACCGGGAATAGTAATTAATATTGGGTATGAAACTGTTTGGGTAAGTAAATCATTTGAAAGGAACAAACACATCATTCCGCAACCCCAAATAGCTCCACTTAATAATGAAGGTAAAATAATTTTTGGATTGACTATTGGGTGGTTTCTCCTTAAATTATATTAAATTTTAAGTTAGCGATATTTTTAAAATAAAGCGTTAGGGGGTGGGGATCGGGCTTTCTATTAAAAAATAGTATTAAGACATTGTTACTAGAGACCGGACCGAGAAGAAATCTGAACGAAAATCTCGATTATAGTGACAATATTTTTCAAGATATTGATATCGACTCGTACGACCCTAGACCTATCTCTATTTTTTAAATTGTTTTCCTTAATCATACACATGACATAAACTGAAATGTCATTAGAATTTAAACTAGGGTTGTTGGCGGACGGTTAACCGAACCGGAACCGGGGGTCAAAAACCGGCGATAACCGAAAACCGGTGACCAAAACCGCCCGGTTTCGGTTTTAAAAATACACCCCTAATTACAGGAATACTTGGGGATTTTTTTCTGACATTTGAATTCCCAAAATATATCGCAAAATATTTTTATACTTTTTTCTTGATAAATTAAATAAATTACAGTTTTACCCTATGAGATGTGTGGTTAAGTGGTTAAGGTGTTCTTCAACTTTACTTGAAGACCCGGAATGATTAGTTGAGGCACTATCCCAACATGACGAAAAGTCGTATTCTTTATTGCTTAAAAGCAAGGTGGGTCCGAATTCCAAGTTCCGACTTTTTTCCTTCCGATCTCCGATTTCCGAAATTTTGGAAAATTTCTGATATCTGACAATTTTTAAGGCGTATTTCCGACTAATAATTTTTCCAAAATTTTTAAAATTTTCGCTTGCGGCGCTGAAAAAGGAAGGAATCTGGCTTCTAGCCTTTCATAATTCTCAAAATTTTCGCCTGCGGCGCAAAAAAAGGAAGGAATTTGGCTTAAGTATCTTCCAAAATTCAGAAAATTTTCGCCTGCGGCGCTGAAAATGGAAGAACTATGTCTTTGGTTTAATTAAAATCCCAAAATTTTTGCCTGCGGCCTGTAAAAGAAAACTGAATGGTATAGCAGAGGATTAGGATGGATTAAGGTGGATTTGGAGTTATATCGGGTGATTTCAAGGGGTCATAGGTAATATCGAGGTCCATTGATAACCAACGCCCTTGATAACTTCTCATCTTCCTAATCCCCGATCATTGATATGCATTAATACACCGATCATCGATATATCCTAATCCCTCTACTCTCGTAATATTCAGAATCAGCCAACTTTATCTCGCCATATACCCTTTAATTCCTCGAATAGTTGAAATTTGTAAATTATTCAACTCCTAGTATATAGAATTTTTATTTAAAAGCGTTAGAATGTGACAAAATCTCAATGGGATATTCTGGATGAAAATTTGTCCAAAAACCGGTCCCGGTTAACCAAAAACCAGGGATAAATCAAAAACCGGAACCGAAAACCGGGGGTCGAAAACCGGCGATAACCGAAAACCGAGGGTACCGGTTAATAACCGGTCGCCAACAACCCTAATTTAAACTGCAAAAAATTGGTCAAGAGTTGCATGAGCCTTTCTTTAGTTTATCTATCCTTAATAATTCCACTAAGGGTAAAAATTTGTGGGGATTTTTATTTAAATTATACACTACTTAATAATTGAATATCCAATAAAAATGCATGTAGCCCCAATAAATACACCAAAATAATGAGAAAAAATGTAATTTAGTCCACTTTTTGGAGATCCTGGAAAAAGTTCCAAATGGTCTTGAATATCTAAAATGATCTTGTAGGAATTTTTATTATTTAGAATTTGGACATACATATTACTGGAATGACAGTAACAGAGTAGAAAAAGCCAGAAATTAAAGCAAGACAAATACATCTATGAAATTTAAATTAAATTTTTCTGTAATGGAATGTTTTTATTTTTTTAACACTTCAGCTAAATTTTAGTATAATTTTTGGAGTTAATATTTAAATGTATGTAAATATAATTTCTCAATTATTATTTTTTGTTTAGTTCCAAAAAATTATTTAGAATTATTTTTCATTTCTAGGATAGGAAATATTGTTGCCAAAATGGACTGACTGGACCGAAAAATCAAGTTGGGTCTATAATATTCGGTCCGAAATAGACTCGCACGGCACAACTGGATAAAAATGAGGCCCGAAAAAATGTCTCAAAAAACTCGGCTCGGCTCGAACGAGACTCGATAATATTTTTACCAAATTTGCGGACTAAAATGGGAAAAATCTGCATTATTGGCCTTCCAAAATTCAAACCTAGATTTCGTAAAAAAGGACGAAATCTAGGTTTGTTGCCTTACAAAATTGGAGGGATACAGCGTTTTAAGAGTAATTAAGAATGGATTTAGAGGATTAACAAAGATCTCGAGGGATTTTAGGAATCATGGGATTTTATCAAGGGATTTTTTGAAGATCCCCTCTCCCCTCGATCCTCCAATATCAATTCAAATCCATTTAATCCTCCCTTATCACCAGATATCTCTTCAGGACTCATATTACCCTACAGTATATCAATATCGAATTTTTTCTAATAAATTTACAGTAATCGATGTGAGTTGCGCATCATCCATTTCCTTATTCTCTTGGATAATCCAACATTGTTTTGACTAAAAAATCTTTGGACAATTCTTCTAAAATAATTTGAAGAGTTTCCAACATTTGTTTCATTTAAATTCTCTTTAGATTCTGTCTTATTATTTGATGAATGAGAGGGTAGTTCAAAACTAGATTTTCTTATATCTAATATTCGATGTCCGCTGATAACCAAACCAACTCCATTCATTATTTTATGATTATAATTATTATTTTGATGAAATTCTGAATTCTCTAAAATTAAATTTGTATTTCGAAAGATTTTTGAAGTCGTGTCTAATTTTGTAATTTAAAAATGTAAGCAAATGATTGGAACTTTGAAACTTGCTCATAATTGGTCTTCATAAAGGTCCTATTTTTCCCTTATATCCAAACACAAGATATACACATAAGTGAAAAGAAGGTTATAGAGAATATTAATGCTTTGCTCAAAAAAGACAAACTTCTAATTAAGGAATACACCTTGTATCGCCTTAACTTTTTTCAAACTCAATAAAAAAGTTAATTCTCTTATTATTTATTAACCCTATGAAATTTTTAGTAATTCCTTCGTTCAGAATCATATAATCAGCTGATTCTTTCAACTGATTCAGCTCGATATTCGAATTTTTACCTAAAAAGTGAGAATCAATGAGCAAACCCTAACTTTGCTTTTTTGGCTTCTGACAAGATGTTTTTCGATATTCTTAATTGATTTACAGTAATAAGAGAATATCCCAATAAACTTACTAATGATTAATATCTTAATTACCTTCTTCAAAAGGCTCATTTGATCTTTGATTATTAATTCTCTTTCTGCTTTTATCATTTTCAGAAAACGACCTGCACATATTTGAACTGCAATTCCGACCAGGGAATATATGAACTTGTTTTTTGTTGTTTTGTAAAAGTCTTTTCTCAATAAAAGCAAAACAAATACCTCTAAATTTAAAATTAAATTTTTAAATTTCCAAATCTCATAATTTATTATGATGATTTTCCCACAATTCCAGGAATTGGAAAGGCTAGTTCCTTCGACTATCATGGTCTATCAAAATTAAATTTTACTAAAGAAAAGAGAAAAAACTTAATCAAAATTTACTATAAATTTTCTACTTTTCCTTTATATGTACTTGTCAGTTCTTTATTAAAGATATTTTATCACTAATTTTCCCTTCCAATCTAATCATTTAATATCCACTCCTCACCCAATTATAATTGTTATCAGACCGACAATGTTGAGCATTTCATGTTCAGGTATTTTTTGTTTAAGACCGAATAATCCAAATCGGCCTGTAGACCATCCTGTTAGTATATTTGTTGTTGACCATAGTAAGAGGGCCGGGGCTAGGCCAAGACCAAAAATAACAATGTAGGCAAGTGAATTTGCTAAAATAAAATAATGATTAGAATGGAGCTTTCTTCCTCGTAACGGGAATTGTAGAAATGGGGATAATAGGGTTTGAGTGACATTTATTCTCGTACTTTAATTTTAAAATTAATTAGACAAATCAGGCTAAATCTACAAAATATTAAATTAACTTAAATTTAATTTTTAAACCAAACCCAACCTATCGGCCAAAGCATTCCTCCACCAGTTACCGATAACCGAAAGGGTGGAGATCCCATAAAAATATTTATAATAAATCCAATAATCAAGCTGCCAAAGGACATTATCCATTGAATAAAAATTCCTAATTAATATTTAAAAATTTGAAAATAATTTAAAAATACTACCATCATTTCCCTTTGAATATTTCTTTATTGGGACATGCTAAATAGTAAATTGTTTACAATTAAAACATATTTCTCATGTTAAAAATTATTGCTTTAGGTTCTTTCGATTTTAAATGGATAACATTTCGATACATTTTAAATCTCCCAGAACATTTCTCTTCTCTAAAATAGTGCACCCCTAAACGATTCGGATATCTGGACTTAATCCTTTATCTCGTATTGAGATAAAGGATCTAAATCAGACTAGGACACGGATACGGATTTTGGTATCCGTATCCGGATATTTACGGCGGATACAGACGGATAAAGGCGGATATCCGCAGGCATTTTGGTATTATCTGTATCCATATCCGTATCCATGACCATGTCTGATCTAAACCCCTCAGAAAAGTCGAGAACAAGATCAGGATATAAAGACTAAAATGATAATTTTTGGGTCTATTTATTCTTACAATTTCTAAGATAAAAAAAGTTCCGATTCCAAAAAATTAAAGGGATCTTCGGTCAGCAACAGAAAATATTCAAAATTATAAAAAATTATTTTTACGAAATTTACCATAGAACCAAAACATAAGGCCCCAATCAAAACAACCAAAATTCCAATAATATTTCCTCCATATCCATTATTATCCCCGCCAAATTCATTCAAAATAAATTCCGAAGCATTCCAATTTGAATAAGTTAAATAATTATTTTTAATAGGCATTTTTAATGATGATATTTTTAAATAAATAATTATTTAATAATTGTGATTATTAATTTAGAATTTTTCTTATCAATAAAATATTTATTTTAGTGTTGGGTAGTTATTCAAAAATAAATACTTTTTTGAATGATTAAAAATTAATAATTATACAAAATTTTATTTTAAATTAATCAATTGTTAAGCAGCTTTATTTTTAAATATAGTATGTGTGATAATTGTTAGGAAATTTTTTTTCCGTATAAAAATTAATTTGAAAATTTTATGGAAAAATGAAATAATTAATTAACCTTTGATTCTTCGTTTAACCTTCAATAAAATATTTAGAGATTCCCTATAATTATTTTCTTATCTATTAAAATTTTCTTTGGATCATTCATTCTTTTTCTGAATGATTAAAAAGGGTGAACAATCTCCCTATATAATTCGATCTATCCTTATACTATAATAATTTTCTTCCAAATAATGAATCAAGCTGTTATTTCCGTGATTTAAACACTTTGTAATAATTTATTATTTTATGTTTTATCAACCTCAACTTTACTCTATTTCCCTATGGCATACAATCAGTCGAAGGTTAAATTTTAATCCAGAACGTTCACATTGATCTTTGAAATTTTCTCTATTCTATAAAAATGTGACTATTTCTTCGCATTTCTTATATTTTTATATGTCAAATTTAAAGCTGCTAATCATTTATTGACTGATTGTATGCCGTATGGAAATAAAATGTGAAGTTTAGGACCATTTTTTTAGTCTGATCATTTTTAATGCTCTGAGGAAAGGAAAAAAAGAGGATACACGAACTTCAATTTTACCGATCAAAATAATGTCTATATATTCCAAATAAAGGGGGGGGGGGTCCCGGATACCCGGAGATTTTCATGACACCCCTAACCATGCAAGGAAATAAACAATAGTTAAAATATAACTGAGTGTAAAAGGTTATTTAAAAATTTAAGTGATAACAATTAAAGTTATTATCTAATAATAAATAAATAGCAAGTTTAATATATTTATTCTTGCCAATATTTTTATTTAAAATCAATTAATAAAAAATTAAAGTTTTTATTTAATTATTAAAATAGCTTAATAAAAAGCTGGATTTAAGCTATATGCTAAAACAATAAATATTTTTTGCGTCATAAAATAATTTCTGAGATGTGGCAATTCATATGAACAAATATTTAAAAATTATTAAAAAAATTTTTTTGAAAAGACCAAAGAATATTTTTAGAAAATTAAAGACTTTTTTTATTTTTAATGATAAAAAATTTAAAAGATATTACCAAATTTATACATTTATTATGAAATTTGTATTCCTCGAGTGGAAAGTAAATATTAAAAGGGGTAGGGGGGGGGTACGGGGAAGTTCTGTTTATATTTTTAGGTTTAAAAAGAATTGTTTTTCTTAAATAAATAAATAAATTTTGTTCTTTTAAAGTCTCGCGCAAAAAAATAAATTTCTTATTTAGAGCCCTATCTAGTCTTAAATACATATGTATTTTTGTTTACATTAAGGTTATGGGAAAGAATTTCAATTAAAGGGAATTCAAATTTTTATTTAATTTCGATTTATTTTACATGCTTTCCTGCAGAATATTATAGTAAATCTGCGGATATTTTTTCGTGAAAATATAAAGGATATATTTATATAATTTTAACTAATTTATAGCCGAGCAAATATTTATGTTAAGTAAAAAATCCTTTCAAAGAAAATATTTTTATAACAAAATCAAATAAAAACTCATCAATTATTTAAAGTTTATCATCTTTAGAATTTTGTTTGATACATAAATATATTTATTTTTCAAATAATTATTAAAACATTTTTACAGGACTGTAAAGTTTCTATATTTATTTCATTTTTAATATTTTTTGAAATATATAAAAATCTACTAGGAAAAAGCTTTGTTATTTTTGTATAAAATTTTCAAATATTTTTCCATCATAAGTTTCTCGGGAATGTGGAAAATTCGTTACTGTTAATTTATAATAAAATTTTCTAATCCGTGTTTTTGCCTATTTACATTTACCAAACTCAATTAATTTATAATTTTAATTGTTTTAATTTCTATTTCGCTTAAAATTATCAATAATAAAAGGCTTTTTTAGATAAATATTTATTTCCTTCAACAAATTATGAGGATAATAATATTTTAGTGAATTGCTTGAAAAATAGAAATGAATTTCTAAATTTAGTCTATCTAATAGGAAAAATCTAATTACCTATACTAATGTAATACCTAAAAATAGTTAACAACAACAATTATTCCTAATTCAAAGAAAATATTTTAAAAATTTCCAAAAGAAATTTCAGAAGATTCAATTCCACATTCATCCACACCTCTAGCAATTTTGAAATATCCATTCATTCCCCAATCATAATTCCATTGGTTGGCACACAACCAATAATCCAAGTGTGTTCCGTCTGGATAAGTTTCTGTACCCCAACCAATCATTCTAACGGCATGCCCGCCTTCATAAACATCAGAAGTTTGCTAAATTTAATTTATAATTTTAGTAAAAGGCAATTAAAGTCTATCCAACCTGATATACTCCTGATGAATAATACATAAAATCATCGTAAACATCAAAAGCAGCCACAACAGAACCATTAGCCATTATTTCATTTTGAATGGCTGCTACATTACTTTGAATATAACCTGTTGTTTTAGCTTAATTTAAAAGAATATTTTGTCATTTTTATTTAAATTAAAGACTAAACTATATTTTTTATCTTGGGTATAAGCAACATTCCAAGCACTCGATGTACAAGAAGAGACACAGGACGGGGCAGTATATTGAGTTGTTCCATGTGGCGGGAATGGATAAGGCTTACATCCACTGTTCCAAGTATAATTTGTTCCGGTAACAACACCTTTAATTAAAAATAAGATTATATTTGAGAATGAAATTTCTTTAGAACAAAAGATCGCAGGAATCCTGCCTGGTACCCAAATGTTTGCCTAAATTTCGCAATTATCTACAATTAGATATTGTTTTATTTGATTACTTTTATTAATTTTTTTAATGTTAAGATTGCATAATTACTATCATAGTTGAATGAATGTCTAGTAGGGAGTTTCCTTTCGATATCTCAGTAAAAATAATCAAAATACCCGAAGTCTGTGTATATTTCCATGCATAGTAAGGATCACCTCCATCACATCCCCACATTCCAGGAGTACAACTCATCAACTCTAGGGCTGAGAAATAAACTGATGGATTTGTCTTTAAAGGTGCTGAATTCCCCTTTTTTACTTGACTAATACAATAACGATCAGTTAAAGCAGAGGCAGTGGAGACAGCCCAACAATCTCCACAACTTGATTGGTCCTTTTTTGAAGGATTATTTATTTATTTATTAAAAATTCCTAATTACCTGAATCATTCCAACAATTCCAGCACAAGATGCAAATCCTGTACGAACATCAAAAGAGGCTGGAATTGAACGTTTACGGCGAAGATTTGTTTTTTCGGGAGTAGAGGCCGGAGTTTTCGGGACTTTCAGTTTTGCCCCAAGCATTACAGAATGCTTCTCCAATTTAGCAATTCGATCATGTAATTTTGCAATCCATTTTCCTTTATTTTTAGCGTTAGCCTTATCAACTATTTTTTGAGCTTTATCTAACTTTTCTTTTTCAGTCAGATTTGCTGAGGAGGATAAATAATAAATTTGGGCAAAAATAAGGAATAAAAAAATTATTTTTATCATTTTTATGTAGGGATTTGAATTTAATATTTTTAATAAAGCAGGGAATTGTTGTCTTAAACCGAAACTAGAATCCTTTTTATATTGAATTGAAGATACACTTTATGTTTGAACAACTTTTAAAAGTTTATTAAAAATATTTTGAATAATCTCTTAATTTTTAACTGTTTATTATTGAAATTAACTTAAAAATATTTATCTATTATGGATTTGCACTTTACTAAAATAAAAATATTGCAATTTAAATAATATTTTTCTAGACAATTTTATATTTTATAAATTATTAGAGCAAACAAGAATAATTTAAAATTTTTAAATTCTATTTAATTTTGATGAAAATATTAAAAAAAAATCTCAAATAAAGATTTTAAAATAATAAAAATATTTTTATAATTTTGTGTTTACTCAAATAGTTATCCTCTCTCAATTATTACCCCCCCCCTTCCCCTCCTCTCTCAATAATTACCCCACTCCTATTATTACTTATACCCTCCAGCGAGAGATTGAAAAAATAATTACCCGGAGTATTAAGTAATTTTATGAAATTTAACGTTTCTTCAATTTATTCGTATCGTAATTATTTCATTTGTTTTGGATATAATCACCTAAATGCCAAATATTTATTAAAAATATGTGGGAGTTAAAAAAATATTTTTTTTTAATTTTTTAGACATTTGTTCAAATACATATATTTATGAAGTACATATAAATTAATATATAAAGGATTATTTAATAGTTTACTTTAATAATTCCATAATTTATTATTAATAATCGAGTAAAATTTAAAAATGCTAAAAATAATAAACATCTTCTTAATTATTTTAATTATAAAAATAACTTCGTCTTTAAAGCTTAGCATTGAAGAGACACTGAATAAAGCGAAAACACTTGTTGAAAAAATTAATTTAGAGGCAAAAGGATGGGATGCTAAATTACATAAACGTTTTGCTTTAATGGAAGATAAACATTTAAAAATGTTGGGAGTTAAACTTGCTAAAACATTGGCTCCCCCACCCCCACGAAATGAATCGAAGGAGGAAAATAAAGGAGAAGGAAAACATATTAGAAGGAAAAGGCAAACAAGCTGTACTGATAATGTTGGATTTGATGCTCGTAACACGTTTCAATGTTGTGCAGGAATTATTGGTGCAATTCAGGTAAAAACTAGATGTCTAAGAAGTAAAATAAAAAGTCTTTAGGATCAATCCAGCTGTGGAAGTTGTTGGGCAGTAGCAGTTTCCTCTGCTTTTACTGATCGTTATTGCATTTCCCGCATGAAAGCGGGAAATCCGCCAGCATTTAATGATCCGACTGCAAGATTTTCTGCTGCAGATATGTTAAGTTGTGCAACCTACACTTCTGGTTGCAATGGAGGAGATCCTTATAATGCCTGGTTGTGGACATACACCTCAGGTATTTGTTAATGATTGTAAGTGAATAGACAAATGATTTACATTTAAAGGGATTGTGACCGGAACAGATTATACTTGGGCTACTGGATGTAAGCCTTATCCTTTCCCACCACATGGAACAACTATGTACACTACACCTGCTTGCACATATTCTTGTACAACAGCGTGGAATAAGGCTTACAGCGTTGATAAAAGATTTTGTTTGTAATTTTGTAATTAATATTTATTCAAATTCTTTTATTAAAGCACAAATGGTTTATTTCTTGCAAGGGCAAGGAAATGTTGCTGCAATTCAAAATGAGATTAAAGCAAATGGCTCTGTTGTAGCTGTTTTTGATTTGTATAGTGATTTCTATTATTATTCTAGTGGAGTATATTCGGTAATTAATTATAATATGTTCTTATAAAATAAGATGATTAAACCAGGGCTTCGATTTCTGCGGATTTTTCCTCATTTTGTGGTTTTTTGATAGGGCGATGAGGATTATTTTTAAAAATGCGGATTTGCGGATTTTTGTGGTCTTTTAAAGATTATGAGGATTTTTTGTATTTTCTTGTAGTTTTTAGCATAAAATGTCATTATTTTCTGCTAAGACCTTCTAAAATCCGCAAAATTTTCGCCTGCGGCGCAAAAAAAGATTTTTCGAGTAAACGATGCACTACAACTAGGGACGGTGAAAGCATTGGCTCAAGTTAACTGGAATTTTTCATTTAATTGTTCGGATTTGAATAAGATATGTAGTCATTAGTAGCGTTTCAAATTGATGGAGTCAAATTCAATTGATGGAGTCAAAAAATAAAACGCATAGAGTGATTTTAATTCAATTTTTGTGTTTGATAATTTTTCAATTTTTCATATTAAATGCGGATTTTTCATATTAAATGCGGATTTTTCATATTAAATGCGGATTTTTCATATTAAATGCGGATTTTTTCGATCGAAATTGCGGATTTTTAAAAATTCGAGATCGAAGCCCTGGATTAAACCCATTCAATTCTCATTTACCTAATAATCATTAAAACAACATTTTAATTTATTCAGCACACCCCCTCAGCAACTTATGAAGGAGGACATGCAGTTAGAGTTCTGGGATGGGGCACACAAACTTGTTCTGACGGAACACGAAGGGATTATTGGTTAGCCGCCAATCAATGGAATACTGATTGGGGAATGCAAGGATTCTTCAAAATTCTTCGTGGAACTGATGAGTGCCGTTTTGAATCTTCAGAAATTTCATTTGGCACTCCAAATATTAAATAATTTAAAATAAATTATTGACAAAGTTTATTATGTAAAAATCGTAGAATTTAAATTATGTAGTTAGTAGAAATATGCAGACTATAAATATGTATCCAATTATTTAAATATTGGTAGATGTAAATTAAATAATAAAATTTTTTAGAACAATTATATAATTTATCTAAAAGATTAGAAAATATCCTCCATTTTTAGAAAATCTTAGGAAAAATTAATGGCAAATATAAAATATCATAAATTAAAATAATTATTTTTAAATTAAATATAGCCATATCATTAGGCAAGATTGGAAACAATAATTAATTAGCACATTTTTAAAAAGTGCCCAAAAGGACTTCTTTATAGACCTGCCAAAGAATATTAAGGTTATGCAGTTTCTTAAGCTTTTAATTGGACCAAGTACATTTTAATATTGTTTTTGATAATTTAAGTATATTCAAGAAAAAAAACTATCAATTAAAGACCGCCGATTTAATCAAAATATAATTAAAATTATTTTCAAAGATGATGAATTTTTAACTCATGTCATTTCGGCACGCAACTATTGAATTTATTTAGAAAGGCAAGACAAAACTTTAAAATTTAGAATAAGCTTCTTTCAAACTTCCGCAGGAAGGATTGTTAAGTTATCCCAAACTTTTTTAGTAATTTTATTTCTTTTCATTAAAAATTTTAGTTTTCAGTTTAAATGAAAACACGAAAAATCCTCAAGATTTTTACGCATTTCCTGCAGGCTGGATTGGTGTTTTAAATAACCCTTTGGAAAGACTGCTTTATTTAAACTAAAAAGTTTTGGCAGTTTTTCTTTAATAAAATTATTTCTTAAAATTAATATTAATGTCTATTTTTTTTTATTTTTTAGGTTGATTTATACTAATTTCAGAAATACACAATGTGGAGATTTAATGGAAAAAATATTGTAATTTTATATTTAAAATTAGATAAATTATGTTGTTATAATTAGAGACAGGATTTTTAGACAAATGACTTTTTCCCCTAAATAGGCCTGATAATTAAGTATTTAAATTTGGTATTAGCTAAAACAACTTTGAGTTAAATTAGCAAATTTTTGCTGCCTAGTTTAAATAATTTTTCTTGTTCTATACCTATGCCTAGTAGAGCTGTCCAAGATTCTTGGTCTTGAATTTTCACTCAAGAATTTTCTTGGGTTTTTTCGGTCTTTGTATCGAGTCTTGGAAAATCTTCACTCTTGGACAGCTCTAATGCCTTGTATGGCTGTTTATCAACGCCGATTTTGAGCCTATTTTCTGAGTCAAAATCCTTCCTCTATTTATTAATTATTTAAATTTAATAAAAATATTAATTTTTAGTGTACAGCATTAAATATAACAACATTTGCTATAATAGTTTTTATGAACATTAATATCGAAGCGTTCATTACAGTTGAAGGTTCAGACCCTGAGTCAGTGCAAGGAAATTTTGCTTTTACAAAATGTAAGGAATTTATTTCCCAATAAATTCTGTTAAATTAAAAACGTTCTTGAACATTTTATTAAGTTAAATTTAAACAATTTATTAAAGTTTTTTTCAAGTTTTCGCATTAGAAGACAATAATGCCGTCAGAACCTTTCGACCCTTGGACAAACGCCAATCTAAACAAACAGCAAAAGAAGTACAAGTGAGGAATGGAAATGATGAAAATGGGTTTGCATTCGCTTTTGCAAAAAGAAATGTTGAAAGATTTGCTAAAATAAAAAGAGGAGGAGAAACTAAATCTGAAATTCCATTTGCCGGTTATAATATTAATATACCGTATTTACTCGATTAATTCCCCCGAGGAATTATTTTTTCAATTAATAGAGGGTGGGGAATTATTCGAGTTTAGAAATTTGAACGTGTATTAGGGTATTTGGGGGTGGGGAACAGGGTTGCGTCGTAATTACGAATTACGATTACGAAAATATCGGGAAAAATTACGAATTACGATTACGAAAATATCGGGAAAAATTACGAATTACGATTACGAAAATATCGGGAAAAATTACGAATTACGATTACGAAAATATCGGGAAAAATTACGAATTACGATTACGAAAATATCGGGAAAAATTACGAATTACGATTACGAAAATATCGGGAAAAATTACGAATTACGATTACGAAAAAAAATTTCGATTACGACGCAACTCTGGTGGGGAATTATTTTTTCAACTCATCCCTGGATGGGGAATTAATAGAGTGTGGGGAATTAATAGAGTGTGGGGAATTATTCGAGGGTGGGGAATTAATCGAGTAAATACGGTATGTAGAAATACCTATTCAATTTTTTATTTTTAGTGGACATTGTTGAGCTCGTTCCCGGCAATATAGTAAATAATGGCGGTGTTTCTGGTGCCCGCTTTGCCAGACACTCCGAACTCTCCAGCTTTGCCAAACGTTGAAAAATATAAATTTAATTGAAGAATTATGTAAAGTAAAAATTAATGAAAGAATATTAAATATGAAATCTTTTTAAAAATTAAAAAAAATTTTTATAAATAAAGTTTTTAAAAAGAAATTTATTCACAATTAGGGCTAGCATATTTCACATGAATCCATGGGCGGTATTCTAATAACGAGATAAAAGTACCGGCTTACCAGCTCCTCTTACTCTGGTAATAGAACATCGAGTTCAGGGTTAACCCTTATTCCAGAAAAATCAACCCAGAACCCGATGATAACCCGCAGCTGCGGGTAAACTAACCCACAACCTTCTTCTTAGAATATGTATTAACCAAGTTTGACAATTTAAAATTAAAAAAAAACTTTTTAAAAGCTTGGAATATTATTTCTTGGCACTACTATTTTTATAAGGGAAGGCTACCTACTGAAAGGCTACCTAATCACTTGATTGAAAATATCTCGTGGCAAAATACAAGACACGAGACCTCTAAAAAACACGAGATTTCACGAGATACGAGAGATTTCACGAGATACGAGAGATTTCACGAGATACGAGAGATACCCTGCTACATATTATATATGACCCAAAATATTTTTAACACCTCTAATTTCAATTTTTTCCGCCAAATAATGATTATTTAAATAAACAAAAGCCTGCTAAGGAATATTTTCTTTGATAACTTATGGATGATTTTAATAATTTTAAAAAGATTTTTTTATTACCTTCGAAAAAAACAAAATATTTTTCTATAATTATTCTAAATTTACAAATTATTAAAAATTGATTTTATTTTAAGCAATAAAAAATCAAACAAAGGTTTAAATTCTTCATATTTTTAGATTTTATAATTTTTATTAAAAATGGTATATAATAAAAATTTACTATTTTCTCTCAAATAGGCAATTGTTTGCTTTATTTCTTTCAATATACGTAAGAGAGTTGGGGTATATCGAAGCTGTAAAATTATTAGCCAACTTAAAATAATTTTTAGAAAGTAATATTTTGCTTTATTTTATTTATATTTTTTAAATTTATATGTATTTCATATTAATGATTTTTTTAAATTTGTTTTGCTATTTATTATCTGAAAGGATTAATCTAAATTAAAATACAGTCGGATCTGGATGACGTAGAAATAAGATTCGATTTTTAACCTAAATATAAAGTTAATGAACAATAATATGGCTGGTCTCATTTCTCATTAACTTCTAATGCGGTTGCTGGGTTAAAGTACCACAGCTGTTTAAGTGGGAACAAGCAGAGTATAGGAGATATGTAAGCATAGATATGAGCAGTTCAATAAGGCAAGTTCAGAGAGATTATGACAATTTCGGATAATATTTAAATATTCAGCCACCTCTACAAAACTGCTCTCACTTAAATATTTTATGTTTTACCATAGAAAATGGTAAAACATTTGCATAAAAACTTAGAGACAATATCAGAAAACGCAATGCGCTCACCCCTGCATAGCAGAGTTGCGTCGTAATTGAAAAATTTTTTTCGTAATCGTAATTCGTAATTTTTAAAAAATTTTCGGAATCGTAATTCGTAATTACGACGCAACCCTGCTGCATAGAAGTAAGACTTTTGCTCTCTGAGAAAGGCCCGTTTATGCTTTTAAGTATTTTGAACCCTGGAATTCGTTACTTAGAGAGTTAGAATCATGGGGATTCTTCACGTGATTTTATAATAATCCTGCTCCTAAAATATTGAAATGAAAGGATTGCATAATTATGTTTACACAACTTTTTATTTTAAAATATGCAAGAATAAGAATTAATTTTTATTCTATATTTAGAAATTTAAATAAGAAAATATTTTTTTATTCAATAAATAAAATTTACTAAATACAAAAAATAATTAATTTATTTTAATAAATACTGGGGACAACAAAGGTAATGGTTTCCATTACATCATAACTTTTTTTCTCATTTACATTTTTAAATATTTTTTCACTTATTTTATAGCCAATCAATTCTCTTTATAGCTGGCGACAGGATATATGTAGATACATATGTATAAGCATTTATTTCTATAAATATATTAGTCAAAAATAAATTTTCGGCCAACCGCGAAAATATTTTAATTTTCCTCAAAATTAAATTCTATGCTCTTGGGTTTTCTAAAATATTTTAATAGATATTTTTAAGTTTTTTTCAACAATAATTTTCAAAAAAAACCTCTAACAACATTCACGTGGCAAGAAAAAATCGAAAAATTGATTTAATGAAAAAATCTGCTCACATCTCCCTCCCTCCCTCCCTCCCTCCCTCTCCCTCCTCTCTTCCTCTCATTTTTTAAAATTTTATATGCTCTGAGAGTAACAAAGAAAAAAGAAAATCCGAAATTTTCGGTTCGGATACCGGTTCCGGATCCGGATATTCGAAGATTTTCCAGGAACCTCCATCCTTATAAAGGAGCAGGAATGATTCGGCCCTATCGCAAATGAGGTGCGTAATCATATTTTTTCTCCTTCCTTCCTCAAGTTAAAAATTGGGAAATTTTTCCTTAATATTTTTCCTTAGCAAGGAGAAATAATGCGAGAGGATAGGAAGGATCCGATCAGAATTTTTTATGTCCAAGCGCTTATAATCAACGGAAAAAATTTTTTCGTTGATTATAAACGAAATATCAGAGGTTCTAATCAGAAAAAAACCTAACAAATCCCCCCTGTAAATCCAGCATGCTGTAACTATATTTAAATAATTAAGATTAAAATGTATAATTTATTAAATGGAAAAATTATTATTTCAAATGGAAGAACTCATTTTGCATTTTGCTTTTCAAAAATATTTTGGATTTTCTTTTTAACTTTTATTTTTTGTTTTTATTTTTTAATCCAAAAATGGACTTCCAAAAGTTTTATTATCAATAAAAATTTAAAAATGGAAACAAAAACTAATTTTTTGAATGAAATTGTTGAAAATAAACAAAGCTTAAATGAATGTATTGAGAATGAAAAAAACAAGTTTGTAATACTTAGTTTTGTTTAGAAGCCATTCTATTAAGCAGCGATGGGTCGGAACAGTCAGAGGTTTCGGAAATCGGAAGCCACTTGCTCAAAAGTAGACTCAAAACCTCGATAACGATACCGATACCATCATTTTGAGCTGATACCGAGAACCGATACTGACCGAGACTAACAAAAAAAATTTTATTTTATGTCAAAAATAAGTGTAAAAATAATTTATTCATTATTTTCATCATCCAAATCATCAGATAATCAAACCAGGGAACGCGCAACAGAAAATCAAATTCCCGAATCTCGGGAATTGTTAAATGTACGAAAGGTTCTTAATTGATTAAGAGGTATTTAAGCGATATAACACTGACTGTAATCAGATGAAAGAAGTTTGTTAAGTCTATCCTTAGGATATAATTTAATTTAATTATTTAAAAATTAATTAATTTATTTAAAAGTTCTGATACAAAATTGAGATTAGAATGTTGTGGAGAAAAGATGGCATATTCCTTTAATATACAAACAAATAATAAATTAACAGAGAATTTGGTTAGTGGAAGAAAATTTGATTGTGAACATTTAAAAATTTTAAATAAATATAAACTTGCTGATAAATACAAAATTAAACAAAAAATACCCGTTAGTTGTCTTTTTTAATTTTTGAAAATTCTAAAAAAATTTTTTTTTAATATAAGGTAAAAAGGCCAGGTGACAAAAGATTTACTATTGTTACCGCCGCCTCTACCGATTTCTTCCCAACATTAAGGAAACTTTTATATTCAATGAAACAACATTTTGGGTGTTTTCAAAAAATAATTTGTTATGATCTTGGAGGAATTAGTGAAGATAAAAATATGGTAATTTTATGTTAGAGAGATTATTTGTTTATTAATAATTAAATTAAATAACGAATAAACGTTGACCATGAAAATAAAATTTTATTGTTATATGTATGTGTGTAATTAGTTTAAATCGAGGAATAAAATAATTTCATATTATTTGAATAAATAAATTAATTTTATTCTCAAAAGATGGAAGAATTAAATTCCGTCTGTGAATTAGAATTGAGAAAATATAATTGGAGTATTATGCCAAAGGATGTACATTCTCCACAAACCTATGCCTGGAAAATTTATATTTTATCTGTTTGTCTAAAAATTATTTAAAAATAAATTTATTTTTAAATTAAATTTAAGCAAGTATTTTCACAATATGACACATTTATGTGGATGGATACTTCAATTAATTTGGAAGACAAAAAATATTTGGATCCAATATTTGAGGGTATCGAAAAAGGAAAAATTTCTGAGATGGTTTTTCCTGGAGGTAATTTTTAATTAAATTAATTACTGTGTTGACAATTTTCTTTAGTCCTTTTTTGCTTTTATCGAGAATTGGCTGGAAAAGGAGGGGATCAGCACGAAGGGAAACGTTCCGATTCATTTCAGATCTTTTAATAGTCCTTAAAACCCCTTGTTAGTCAGTTTGATCTCCCTTTTCCGGCACTTGTAAAGAATAGAGTGCCCGGTGCCTTTTTTGGTAAATTTGTAAAAAATCGTCAGTCAATGGTTATAAAACTCATCGAGCTGTGTCGAGTGACACCAAAATCAAAAAAATCCGACTTATTTTGACCGAGATACAGACCCTCTGAAAATTGAAAAATCATAGGGTGATTTTTTGGAATAAAAAAAAGATCATGCAAATGATAGCTCATTCGAAAAAGCTCATCGAGCTGTGTCTCATCGAGCTGTGTCTCATCGAGCTGTGAGCTCATCGAGCATAAGTCGCCGACTCCGCTGGGTCTACTTAATGCATAACTTTGTCAAACCATGTCCAATCACGTTGATTTAGTGTCATTCGAAACAGCTCAATGAGTTTTATACACTTATTGTTAGACTTGCCATTTTTTACATATTTACAGAAAAAAGGCACCGGGCACCCTATTCTTTACAAGTGCCCGTTTTCTTAAAAGCTTTTTGTTTAGTTTTCCCTTTTCAGAAATATACTAGATTAAAATCAAAATAAATCCAAATAATTAAAATTAAAAACCATTTTTTAATTTAGGCACTGGTCATAGTATTCAATATGCAACTAATTTGAGTAAGAATATACTTTACTTTATAAAAAATTTTAAATAAATGAAAAGGAATGTTCACTTACATACCGATTATTACTGATTGGGTAAAAATTGAAAATCAAAAATGGGATACTGAAATGTATGATGCAAATTTCATTATAATACATAAAAGCGAGTATACAAGGAATTTTCTTAAATGGTAAGATATATATTCTTATTAGAAGATATTTTTATAGAAACAGTTTTAGCAAAAGTTTAGCCGCCTGACAGTTATTGCTAGGCGCTTTCTCTTACCGCTTATAAGAGCTCTAATACTGAGCTACCGGTTTCTCTTCTTCCTTTTTAGATCGTTTAACCCCCGCCTAAGCGTTTTAAATGCTCTAGGTGAATCTTCCCTACATTATTAACTTTTTTGGAAATATTTTTATTAATTTTGGGGCTCTTCTTTGCGCAGCAACAAAACAATGCATTCATCCTGATGGTTCTCAGTTATATTGTACATCACCTAGAACAACAATTGGAAGTTGCCATCGATTTGATCAAAGTGTTATGGGCATTCTTAATGTTAATAGTGAATATAAACGTTCATTAATTGGTATGAAAATATGAAATAATTAACATTTAACGAGATTTTGAGTTTTGAAATTGGTCAACTTGTCCTTTAGCCCTTATTTTAGTGTAGAGTAAGTTGAGTACGAGCGAGTCCGAGTATACTCTACTCTATCGCTCGGGGTTTTTTCGTTTTTACTCGGGCTCGGAGCTCGGAATCCTAATACTCGGATTACTCGTACTCGGCTGACTTTTTTATACAAATGATCACAAAAAATCGGAATTTTACATAAAAGAAAGTTAGCCATTAAAACTAGAACCAAATTCATTTCAAATGTTAACTTATATTCAAATATAAAGTAAATAATTGTTGATTATATGAAGAATACGTGTCTGGTGATTTGGGCAGTAAACGTTTTTTAAAAAATAATTTTACACGCAAAAACAATTTGAGTAGCATTATAAAAATAATTTTGAGTGATTTGGGCAGTGACTTAAAAAATTAAAAATTTTTATTTTAACTTAAAATAAATTTAACATATTTTTCAAAAGAAACATGTTTTGGCCTTTTTTAGATTTTTTGACCCTATCTTAAGACGTTTACTGCCCAAATCACTCACTGCCCAAATAACTCACTGCCCAATTCATCACTGCCCAAATCACACGGCACCTAAGAATATATTCTGTAAATTTTATTTTTCTTTTTAATTTTTTAATATTTTTAAAAAATATTTAAGATAAAGAATTTATTCCTCATTTCCACGCCGATCATCCTAGAAGAAAATCAAAGTCTTCTGTTCGTAGAAGAGAACAACTTGATAAAAATTTGGATTTTAAAAAGGGGGTTGCTTGCTGTGAAAAGAAAAATTAATTAATTTTAATCCTTTTTTTATTTAATTTATTTTCTTTAACAATTTTAATTTAAAAGAAAAAATTTTTTTAAAAAGTCGGAAATGAGAGAAGAGGTTTAATAAGTTAACTTTGAAGATTGTTTTTAATTACTAAAAAAAGAAAATTATTTTTAAATCGGAAGTCTATAAAATGACTGTCAAACGCCCTCACAAATAGTGCTAGGCACTACAATAAAAAGTGCAAATTTATTTCCGTAATGAGTCTTGAATAATCAATTATTTGGCAATGGCATCCTTTTAATTTATTAAATTAATTAGTTAAATTATATTTTTAACTTATATAATAATGCCCAAATAATTAGAATTGCCAATTATTTTATCAATGGAGATCGGAACGGGTCCGTTTTCCGATTTTCGGGCCCCTTTTCCCGGTTTTTTGAAGAAACCGGGAACGGCAATTCCCAATTTTCCTGGTCCGGGTCCCTCCCGGTCAACTTTCAGAACCCGTTTCCCGGACCCGGTTTTATCAAAATTCCGATTCTATTTATCGCTGAGGATAATAAAATAATGAAAGTTATTTTTGCTTCAATCTTGGGAATTTATTTTTATGGCGACAGGATATATGTATATACATAAGTATTTTTATAAATATCTTAGCATTAGTATTAGTCAAAAATAAATTCTTGGCTGATCGCGGAAATTTCCTAACTTTCCCTAATTAAATTCTAGGCCCTGAATTCACTAAAATATTTTAATAAATATTTAATTTTTTTAACATCAATTTTAAAAAATCCTCTAACAACATTCACGAGGCAGAAAACAATCGAAAAATTGATTTAAGACAATCACATTCTCTCGTGAATCTGCTCACATGCTAACTTCCTTCTCTCCTTCTACACTCTCGGCTCCCTTCACCCTTCTCTCCTCTTTTTTTATATTTCCCTTCTAAAATTTTTACATGCTTCATATTGAGAGAGTAACAAAGAAAAAAAGAAAAAGCTCAATGTATAGGAGTTTTTTTCTCCATTAATAATTACTCGCCCCCCGGCTCCTATACAACTCATCCAATCCTTAACTCATCCAATCCTTAACTCATCTACACGGCCAAAAATACTCAACTCATCCAATCCTCAACTCATCTAATCTTTAACTCATCCACACGGCCAAAAAGAATCAACTCATCCAATCCTTAACTCATCTAATCCTTAACTCATCCACACGGCCAAAAACGCTCAACTCATCCAATCCTTCGGAACGAGACTATTGAGTACCGGCCGGTTGAGTCCATGGCCAGTAGAGTACCGCCGGTTGAGACTCAACTGCTCATGGACTCAACTGGCAATGGACTCAACTGTCCATGGACTCAACTGCTCATGGACTCAACTGCTCATGGACTCAACTGCTCATAGACTCAACTGCTCATGGACGCAACTGTCCATGGACTCAACTGCTCATGGACTCAAACGGCCGGAGACTCAGACTGCCATAGACTCAAACGGCCAGAGACTCAACCGAAGGATTGGATGAGTTATTCTTTTTGGCCGTGTGGATGAGTTAAAAATTAGATGAGTTGAGGATTGGATGAGTTGAGTATTTTTGGCCGTGTAGATGAGTTAAGGATTGGATGAGTTAAGGATTGGATGAGTTGATCGTTTTTGGCCGTGTGGATGAGTTAAGGAATTTTAGCCGTTTAGACGAGTTGAGTCTTTTTGGCTGTGTGGATGAGTTAAGGATTGGATGAGTTAAGGGGACACGCGCCCCCCCCTCCTCCTCCTCCTCTCCTCTCTACACCCTCCCTCCCTCCTCTCCCCATTCTTCTCCTTAACTACCCCCTCCTCTCTAAGATCGACATTTATTGTTGTTTAAAAAATTATTTTTTATTTTATTAATAGCTTTTTAAAATTTAATTTTTTTAATTTAAAGGATTTTTCTATTAAAAATTGAATATTCCTTAACAAAAATAGAAATTCAAAAGTTAAAATTTTTGTTTCCTCATTGGAGCTTATATAATTTTGTTTAAAATATTTTTTAATCAACCTCAACAACTTTTTATCTAAAATGAGGATAAAATTTTTAAAAAAATTTAACAGATCTTTTATTTTCTTTGTTTTAATTGAATTCGTTATTTTTGGTAAGTTTTCCAATAAAATTTTTTTATTATGCAAATACCTTCTCATAAAAATTATTTTTCTGTATTTGGATTTTTTTGAAATTTTTATGTTGATTCGGATTTTAAATTCAATAAATTTTCTAAAAGAAATTCTTAAAGAAATGAAGATTATAAATAGACAATTGCGGATATTAAATTCTAAAAACCTGCAATTTTCGTAATACTGATAATAGATTCACAGAGTGCGTGAAATGTTCCCAGCGTTAATCAAAATGGATTTATTTTCTTTTATATGTATGAAAATAAAAATAAATTTACACATACAAAACGTTTATTGTAGAATCTTGTAAAAAATAATCATAACAATTTTTCAAAATGAAATCCGGCCGCTGAGATACACGCATCCAAACGCTTCCGAAAATTCTTTCTATGGTCGCGCACTCCTCTTATGTTATTGATACCCAGGAATATTCTAATGCCGTCCTAAGTTCCTCTGTTGACTAAGGATTTAATTTACATTGTACAATCAACTAATAAAAATTTCAAATAAATTAGAAAAAAATTATTTATAATTTCTTAACCGACCAAAATATTCCCTATTAGATTTACTTTAAAAATCAGATTTTTAATTTTAAATAAAAAAAATTTTAACAATAAAATTAAAATAAAACATTTAGATGTAGTAGAAAATAGTAGTTGTCTCGATATTTTTTGTCGAAAAAAATCAAAGTCTGCTCGGATTTTTGAAGAAAATGAAGAGAATTTTGTAAAAGGTCCATTATTTATAAATGATCAGCCAAAAGATCAATGTAAAAATGATGAAAGAGAATTTGATAAAGTAATGGAAATTAATGGAATTCAATACAATTACACTGATAAAGAAGATCAAGAAGAAAATAAAAGCAAAGAAGGAAGAGATATTCCTGAAGGAAAAGCTAAGGTTGTATACAGAGTTTCGGTTTTTGGAAGATATTTGGAGGTCCTTTTTTGGGGTTAAACTCGTCTTCCTCTCCGGCAGAAAATTGAAACAATGTGAAGGGGCCACAACAACTTGTTTTGTCCAAAAAATCAAAGTTCCATGGTATGACTTGTTGTAGCAAGTCATATAATCGTAGAATACTTTTGAAATTTTTGACCAAAATTTTTAAATAAACATTTGAAAACTGTATGTTTTCCCCGGTAAAAAATTCTTGACATTTATACTCAGATCGAGAGGAATCAAATGGTATTTGCAATTAGCCTAGTTTTGCAATTAGCTCCCATATATAAAATAATCTTAAATTTAACCAATTTCTAGATATTTATTGGTAAATCGACTAGTAAAGGAAAAGTATATTGTGTTATTTTGAAAGTTTTTGATAGCCAAAAGATGGGAGAATATAAAAATGAATTAAAAATTTTAACGAAAATAAAATCTGAGATTCAAAAAAATAATGTTAGAAATTCAAAAATAATTGAGCTTTATAATTAGTAAGAGTTTCTGAAAATTATTTTGTTTTTTGTTACTTTTAAAATTATTAAAAAAATTTTTAAATTAAATTTTAGCGGAGAATGGAAAGTTTCTTCTAATGAAAGCGAGGGAAAAGATACTAATTATGTACTTGTTCTTGAATATGGAGGGAAACCTTTTGATTCTTATTGGAAAGATTTTGTAAAAGATGATAAAAATGAACAAAAACTTGTTCCTCAAGCTATGAATGTTGTTAAACAAACAGCAGAAATTCTAAAAGAATTACATAGCTGTAATTTATTTAATTAAATATATTTAGCGACTTTAAATTAATTTTAAAATTATACGGTATCATGAAATTAATTTTTCCTCGGCTCCCTAATTTCTTAGTAAATTTGAAATTATAATGTTTTTTGAACATATAAATGATTGAAAGAATGAAATTTTAAAAATTCAGGAGACTGAAAATCACATGCATAAATGTAGCAAAAATATTTTAATATTCACTTTATACAGGAATATTAGAATTTTCCGCCCCTTTTTCCGCAAAGGGGGCGGAAAATTTGCCGCACCCTGATTTTTAAAATATTTACAGATTACCTATATTAAAAATATATACATAATTTTTTAACTTAAATTTCTCTTTTCGAGATAAGTTTAATAAAATAGGTACTTATTTATAAAATTTTAACAGATAATGTTCTTCATTTGGACTTAAAACCACAAAATTTGGTTTATATTGAAGGAAATGGTGGCAAAATAAATTTAAAATTGGTTGATTTTGGTATTTCTAAAATTCTTGGAGAAAGCAAGATTAAAAAGAAATGCCCCTTCTTTACATGGAATAAAAATGAGTGCCGCTCAAATTTAAAAGTTGAAGGGAAAGGCTTGACTGGAACACCTCAATTCATGAGTTATGAACAATACAAGACTGATAAAGATGAAAAAGTAATTGAAAAAAAAGATTTAAACTTATAAATTAAAAATTAACGGTTTACAAATTAATCCCTTAAAAATGATATTTTGCTACCTTTAAATTAATTTGTTTATACTACAATTTAGGAAATTTTAAGAAATAATTAAATCTTATGAACTTAACCGGGATAATAGTACAAATAAATAATATGTATTGGGTGATTTTAATATTGTCTGTTTCCTGTAACATCTTAATATATACCTAACTCATAATCCTAAAATCTAAAAAATAGTTGAAATATTCAATTAAAAAAATAATTAACAGGTTGATCTATCTCAAAAGTCTGATATCTGGTCATTTGGTGTTTTGACTTTTTATTTGATAAGTCAAGCGGTTTATAAAGGAAACATGTACTCTTATCCGTTTATGACAAAGATTGAGGAAAAAACTCCTGTTAATATCAAACTAGAGAACATGAGAACCGCTATCAATTCTAAACTTAGATACAAACTAATGACCCAACCGATGAATTTGAGAAATTCTGCTGATGCCAAAATCTGCAAACAATTTGACAACCTTGTTGACGTAATTATTATTTAATAATAATGAAAAACGGGTAATATGTCGAGCTTTACGGATTAAACGCCGTCAAAAAAGGGAATAAAAGAATTTAGACCCTATCTGAATAAGAGGGCGCTTTGATTTTTTTTCATCATTTTTTTCTTACCTTAATATATAAAATAATGGTCAGTCTTTTCTTCCTCGTTTCTAATTGGAGCCTAATGGTAGGTTTATAGATAATTAGGGTAGATAATTAGGGTTCTTAAAAGTTGGGCTCCTAAATCTTGGTGCCAATCCACAAAAGTATTTAGAAAAAATGGGAAAAAATAAAATATATGCACGGAAAATTTCCGTGCTCACAAAATATGCACGGAAAATCGCAAAATATGCGCATATATATGCACCGAAAAAGGCCCAAATATGCACTGAAATATGCAAAATTTTCCAAAATATGCACTAAATATGCATCAAAAAATGGTGAAAAATTGCTTTAAAAACCAAAATTTTATGTAAAAAACACTAATTTAGCCTACATATAATTTTGAATTTCAAGAGCACTTATAAAAGATTTTATGGATTTAAAATTTATGTAAAAATTTTTTTGAAAAAAAATTTTCCCGAAAAATAATTCGAAAAAATTTTTTCGGAAAATTTTTATAAAAAATTTTTTTGACCAAAAATTTCCAAAATTTTGCCCATTTTTTACTAAAATTTGCCAAAAGATGATGAAATATGGACCAAAATATGCAAAATTTCCCAAAATATGGATAAATATGCAAATATGCACGGGAGGGCCGAAATATGCAAATATATGCATTATGAACCGGGTCCTAAAGTGCTCGACACATGTAAAAACACCATTTTTGGGCTTCCCGCTCAAGGCATATCCGCATACAAAACATGCATTTGCATGTTTTGTGAGTCCCTAATAATATGTAACTAACATTAATTTATTTATTATTTTAAAATTTTTTTTTGAAGAAATGTTTGGATGATGAACCAAAAAAGAGACCAAATGCAAAAAAATTATTAGATGAATTGAAAAAATTGGGGAACTGAAAACAAAATTTTTGAAGGACTGATTTGTACATGTGTAGCTTTTTAAAAAAGTTTTTTAAGGATTTTATAGCAACAGAGAATTTTAACAGAAACAAAATTTATTTTTAAAACATCTTAAATTGAGATTTGTAAATGATTTTATTTTTATTTTTTTATAAATATTTTTTAATCCCGTTTCTGTGTAAGGATGATTTAAATTTGTTAGACTGGAGTTAAACGAACGTTGTCGCAGGGTTGAATCCTGCTCGGTGGCTAACTATTGCCATGCTCTTTCTTTTAAACAATTTTGTAAATTGGACCTATCACTCATTCTATATGTGAGTGTTTTATGGCCATTCAAATTAATTATGGCCATTCAAATTATCGGTCTTTAGTAGTGTTTGAGTATACGGAAAAAGGGAAACGGATGGCCTTCACCTTGTTAGAAGATTTTTGTCTAAAACTGAGATATCGAAGTCTGATATACTTTAAAACATAAAGAGTTATATAAAATTTTATATTGAAATGGAGAAGGCTCTTGAAGATATTTGTCATTAGGCTCTTGAAGATATTTTTATTTCGCCTGTAAGGGGTCGAAAATATTTTTTAAAGACGTCTACCCCCGGTTTTCCGTTGATTTTCGAGTCTTTAGATCTCGATGATAGAATGATGTTAGAAGTTCGTTTCTTTTGTATTTCTTATCTATATTGATTGATATCTTTAGAGAAATTTTTTTGGATTTTTGATTGCTAAATAAAAATTTTATGAGGGGGTGCATATACTTTTGGAACATTGAATTTTTGCATAAATGTGTATAAAAATGAAACGGGTTGGGGGAAATTTATATTTTTTTGTTTAAACATACACATTTATCTAGCAGGATAGATAGACAAAAAGTCTAATAAAAATATCAAAGAAAAACGTATAAAAAACAAAAAACTAGGGGTGCATATACTTTTGGAACGCAGTGTATATCATTGCAAGAATAACCATAGGACTAAATTAATATGGGTAAAAGTTTGCCTATTGCCCAAAATTCTCTAATACTTCATTGAAGAGGATTGAATATTTAAATACAGGACAGAGGTAAGGACCAGAGATCGGTCGGAATTCCGATTTCCGGCACCTTCGTCATTTCCGACCAACATCTGATTAGGACTAAAATTAAATATGTATAACTAAAAATTTTTTAAAATCAATTCTTTGTATCGATATAGGTAATTACAAATGCAGAGCTGTCAGAAGACGTTCGTTTCGTTTAAAAAATAATTAGTTTTTTAAACTTTTTTTAATTCAAAAAATTTACCATTCAGGACTAATCTTTGTTTTCTTGGGACAGCTCTGTTTTCGACAATATTTTTACTATTCCGACAAAATACCTTCCAACAATATGCTGAAATTAATTTCATCTAATTTTGTATTGTCATAATTTGGAACTTCGTTAAAACATGGAAAAAACGTGTCAATTATTTCATTTTCAGCCTTTTCATTTTCTTCTCTATTTCCTTTAAAAGCTTTGTGTTTATTTAAAAATACCCAGATATTGTTATAGAAATTGTCAATTCCAAAATATAAACGATTTATTTTATTTAATAAATCTTTGGTTTCTTCCTTCCAACTTAAAAAAAATAGAAAAAGATTTTTAATTTGAAAAATATATTTAAAAATATTATACCTAATGCCCTTATAAATAGGCTAACTTATTTTTAGATTTTTAGAATTTTTTTGAGGGAAAAATATTACTGAAAAATTCAAACGCTAAGGAAATGTTAATTTAGGTTGTTTTTCCCCAGTTTTTTATGTTTTGTCCTTTTTGGTCTATCTCCCTCTTTCATAGAAAATATGCATTTTTTGTTAAATATTATCTTGTTGATTTAAATTATTTGAAAAATAAATTTATTAAGGAATATTTTTTATTTTGTTTAATAAAGTATGTAAATTTAACCATTTCCCCTTAATTCGAAACTCAAGTTTCGACAACGGATCTGACTTTTAAAAGAATAAAAAACAGTTAATTTACTAATTATATTTTTCCAATTCATTGCTAGTAAATCCCCTAGTTGTCTTGATTACTGTAAGCAAAGTAAATTTTTTAAGAATATTTTGATGTAAAACTAATAATTTTAATAAATTTTCTATTTCTGAATTAATAATATTTTCATTTTCTTCAATTGTTTCCAAACTAAATTTTAAATTTAAAATATCTCTTAATTTAATATAGTGATTATAAATTTCTTCCATAGCACGACATAAAGCCATAAAATATTTTAATTCAAAATACGGTATATAAAATTTTGTTAACTGAAATTAAATTTAAAAATTATTTTTTAATTTTTATTTTTTCTTATTGTATAAAATTTGTGGTAAATTTTTTTCAAAAATTGGTTGATTGTTTGGTGTATGAAATTTTCGGTTCTAGAACTTTCGTCTCCAACATTTTCGTAATTTTTGTCTCCGCTCCAGCGGAATATTCGCCACCAAGGGAATAAACGGAATTTTCGTTTTCGGCACGAAGTAAAACTTTCCCGTTGACGGAACAACTTTCGCTGGAGACGAGAGTTCCAGAGACGAAAATTCCGGCACCCGATTATTTCCAATAAATTTATTCAAATTATTTACCTCAGTATTTAATTCAACATATTTTAACAAATAATTTTTTGTCAACTCCAAACTTGTTTCTTTTCTCAATTTTTCCATTTCTTCAAATTTTTTCTCAATTATTTCCTTCTCATTTTCATTAATTGTTTTTTGTTTTTCCAACAATTTTTCCCAAACTTTCTCTTTTATTTCCTCAATTTTAATTTTTTGTTTAACAAAATCTTTAATTTCATTCTTTTTAAAAATAAATTTACTTAATAATTTGTAAATTTTTTTAGACAAGTCGGGCTTTTTCAATTCTTCTTTTATTTTCTTTTTTACTTCATCAATAATATCTTTAAATAATTTATCGATAAGAGATTGATTTTGATAAAAAAGAAGAGTATGATATTTTCCTTTTAAAATTCTTTCAAATTCTCCAATTAATTCTTTAATTTCCTCTCCCATTTCTTCCAAATTATCCAAGCCTGTTATAATTTTATTTTCAATATCAAAAATTAATTTGTTTGTTTTTAAACGAAAATTAATTAAATTTTCTATTGCTTTTTTTGATTTTTTTCCAAATTTCTTTTTCTGTTCCCCCAATTCTTTAAATTTTTCTTCTTTAATAATTAATTTATTTAAATATTTTAATAATTCTTTTAAAGAATTTTCTTCTTGATTTTGAATTAATGACATTAAATTCATCTCAACTTCTTCCATATTTAACAAAAAACCTTCACGGATTGATTCAGGAAGACAAAATTTCTTAGAAAAAAATTTATTTTAATTTAAGCATGATTCACCTAGCAGCATCTAAAATGCTTAGGAGGGGGAGTTAAACGATCTAAAAAGGCTAAAAGGAGAAAGCATTAGTCGATGCTCGGTAGCTCAGTGGTAGAGCTCCTATGTGTGGTGAGTGAAAGCGCCAAGCAATAACTGTCAGAAGGTCGCAGATTCGAATACTGCCCGGTGGCTTAACTTTTGCTAGACTCTCTTCAATTAAAAAAAATAATTATTTGATAAGTTACTTTTTAATAAAGTAGCAACAGGTCGAGCCCGAGGTCGAGGCCTCGTCGAGGTCCTCGGCGATTTTTCAACCTCGACCTCGATTTTGCTGACCTCGGGCCTCGGAACCTCGTCTCGGTCCTCGGCCAGAACCTCGCCGAGGACCGAGGGTCCCAATCCGACTTCCCAATCCGACTTTATGACTTTTTTGTAAAAAAATTTAATTCTTCTATATCCACCAAAATGAAATTATGAGACCCCTTAATCCAGCCATTTCCCCAGATATAACGTTTATCCTTATATACCCTCCTTACAACCCCCTGCTATCCTCCTTAATCCCGCAAATCTCCTTAAATTCAATTAATTAATATCCTTCTTGATTCCTCTAATTCCATCAATTATCCGATATCTGTCTAAATTAGTGCTGGACACAATTGCGGATTGCGTAAAATTGCGTGTTTTTTTTGACTGCGGATTTTAAAATTATCGGTTCAAATCCCTTTATCCGTTACCCCTTAATCAATTAGATCCCTTTTATCACCCGTTATCAATCACTCAAATCCACGCCCACCTCCTTATCTCAATATATCTCCTTAGTCCCTGACAAAATTTCGGTTCAGTTTCGGTTAATCGAAAATTTCGGGCCGGATTGCCAGTTCAGTTTCATGTTAATCAGATTTCAAATACAGTGTTTGAAAAAAGCTGATCAAAGCTTTGAAATTATTTGATCAAGGATTTGAACTTCCCTATCTATATTGGGTCATCTCCTTCATATTAATTTGTAATCATTTAGTGATTATTTGAAAAATTTGATCAAATTTAAGTAGATTTTGAGAAGTTATACAAATTTCTAAAAACCTAGGTTATCCTCGGTCTTGGGTCCAAATTTGCCCCTCGACCTCGATCTCGGCTTTTCCAGCCTCGGTGATCCTCGGCCTCGGTTTTTTCGAAAAACCTCGACCTCGTGCTACTCTACTTTTTAATAACATTAAAAAAGAATTTAAAATTAATTTGGAAAAGTTGGAGAGAATACAAATAAAATTAAAACTTTTTATAAATAAAAAGGTTCTATTGCACAATATACGTCCAATCGACTTTTATACGTCCAATCACACTTTATGCGTCCAATCCAATCAAAGGAAATTTGGATTTTTCTTTACGTTTTGAATTTGGGATTGGGTTCCGTAACAGTTTTTTATGTTTGGGACCTACGCCCACTGGGTCTGGGACCGTTCCTTACCCTATCCCTCGAAATTCCTGAAAGTTATTCAAAATGTGAAGAAAATCCAAATTTCTTTTGATTGGACGCATAAAGCGCGATTCGACGTATATTGTGTAATAGAGCCAATAAATATTATTATTACATATTTACTTTATTAATTTTCTGTTTTCCTTCCTTAATGTGATAGTCCTCAAATACTTTTTTTAATTTTTCAATTTGCTGTTGAATGAAATCAATGTTTTGTTGAATTTTGTTTGAATAATTTGTTGGGTTTAAATTATTACTGCTACTACTAGCTCCGTCATAAAAAGAAGCATTTCTTTCAACTGAATTGCTACTACTTCCAATTTCAAAATTCATAGCAAAAATTTTAAAAATAATTCCAAAAAAGAAAATTAAAATAAATAATATTTTTATTCTCATTTTCAAAATATTCTAAAAAAATATTTTAAATTTTGTTATTAAACTAGGGTAGCTCCCCGAGCCTTCGGGGTCTCGAATGTGTCGGAGATCGGAGTTTGCCGGGGAGGGCATGACGGGGTTTGGGGTCGGGGTTGACTTTTTGGTCGACGACGCAGGCGAAAAAATTTTTTTTGGTATATAGATGCAGTAAACATCCAAAATCCGTCATTTTAGCTGTGTTAAAGTTTCGCTGAAGGGAGTAATTAATCGAGGGATTTGAGCAGTAAAAATAAATATTTAAATTTATTTAAGAAATAAATAGTAAAATTTAATGAATAGAATTAATAAAAATGAAGGGCCATATTGGCATTCCCTTCATATTTTTATTAGCTATTTATTATTAATTTTTAGAAAATCGAATTTTCTAATTGATTTTACATGTCTAATTATAGAGTGTTTAATTAAAGAATTGACAAACATTTATGTATTTAAATTCAACATTAACTGTTAAAATTACATAATTATTCTGAAAATTATGAAATGACAGTCATTATTTTTAGACTTGCTAGTTTAAAGGGAGTTGATGTTGCTCGGAACTGTAAAGGTTTGGAAATATTTAAGTACTCAAATATGTAAATCTGCAAAAATTTTGGAATTTGGAAGTCGAAATGAAAATGCCAAAAGATATTATTTCATTAGAAAATGCCAAAGAGGCCAAGCCTCAATAACTTGTCCGGAAATGGGGAAATAATTAAATGATTTTCAAGAGTTAAGGTCATCGCATTTATTCGCGATTTTCCAAAAGGAAAAATATTAGGTTATTGAAAAATTTATTCTTATATTTACACGTACAGAAAATAAGACCCCATGCACAAAAACCCTAAAAATGTCCTCACCAAAAATGTCTCCTATCCGGCTTTTCAACATTTTAACTTTTAAAATCCCAGAGTACAGATTTTAAAATATTTAACACTACTATTATTTATCAACATTTGTTCTAAATATAAATTTAGATTAACATTTATATAGAAAATAGATTAACTAATATATCTATTTTTTCAATACAACATTTCAATTAAGACAAAGTTTGCTTGTTTGGTTGCAATTATTTGGGCACCCACTACATGGCTCACCAACATTATAAACACATCTTGTAATAACATTTCCACTAGAATTATACAATTTTAATTAAAATTATATAAATATTTATTACGCTGGCCTGTATTGACAAACTACATAAGTTTTATATCTAGGGCAACGTCCAATTCCACATCCAACTTGATTAGTGTTCCACCATGCGAGTTGAGTCCAATGCCCAATACCTCTAGCATTTTGAGCACCAGTAAATGGAATACAAGTTGATCCAGGCTCAGGTCCCAAAGCACCTCTGTATATTAACTCTGACCACCATCCACTTACTACATGCTCGATGGCACGAGCTATGATTTAAAAAGTAAAATTAATATATCAGATAAATACTAGCATTATCCAAAGCTACATAAGCATAAAAATTCTCTCCAAAAGTTTGGGCTGTATCCGAATGACTATAAGTACATTGATCTGCCCAAGATTGTGCTCTCTGTTCACACTCTAAAGAATAATTCATCTGTTTCATAAGACTTGGTTTTGGCATAAAGCTTCCAGTGTTATTTTTAACCCTTCCCGCAGCTAATTCGGCACGATAATAATTGTGCCAGTACACTACTGCATCACGTCCAGCTTGATCAAGAGCGTGAGTAACTATTGAATTTAATTATTGAGTTAGATTTAAGTATTATTTAATTACGTTCATTATTCACAAGAACAACCAATACAAATAAAATTGGAAACGGAATCAACATTTTTTTAAATTTTGTTTTTTAAAGTATATATTTAATATGTATATCTTAATGAGCTTCAAGTTTTTGGTTATCTTTATCATTTAATTTGACTTTTATAATAAAAATATTTATTTAAACATGGGTGGTCCAGACTTTCAAATATTTGTTTAGATGCTAATTATCTAAAAGTGCACTTATTTTGTATTTTATGCCACACATTAAAATTAAATTGTAATTTATTTTAGCTGAGGAGAGGCTATAAAAGCTTAAATTATATCAGTTAATATTAAAAATTAACTATCGCTCCATTTGAATTAAGAATAAATTCTGAATTATCAAACAATTATATCAAAAATGTTGATTCCGTTTCCAATTTTATTTGTATTGGTTGTTCTTGTGAATAATGAACGTAATTAAATAATACTTAAATCTAACTCAATAATTAAATTCAATAGTTACTCACGCTCTTGATCAAGCTGGACGTGATGCAGTAGTGTACTGGCACAATTATTATCGTGCCGAATTAGCTGCGGGAAGGGTTAAAAATAACACTGGAAGCTTTATGCCAAAACCAAGTCTTATGAAACAGATGAATTATTCTTTAGAGTGTGAACAGAGAGCACAATCTTGGGCAGATCAATGTACTTATAGTCATTCGGATACAGCCCAAACTTTTGGAGAGAATTTTTATGCTTATGTAGCTTTGGATAATGCTAGTATTTATCTGATATATTAATTTTACTTTTTAAATCATAGCTCGTGCCATCGAGCATGTAGTAAGTGGATGGTGGTCAGAGTTAATATACAGAAATGCTTTGGGACCTGAGCCTGGATCAACTTGTATTCCATTTACTGGTGCTCAAAATGCTAGAGGTATTGGGCATTGGACTCAACTCGCATGGTGGAACACTAATCAAGTTGGATGTGGAATTGGACGTTGCCCTAGATATAAAACTTATGTAGTTTGTCAATACAGGCCAGCGTAATAAATATTTATATAATTTTAATTAAAATTGTATAATTCTAGTGGAAATGTTATTACAAGATGTGTTTATAATGTTGGTGAGCCATGTAGTGGGTGCCCAAATAATTGCAACCAAACAAGCAAACTTTGTCTTAATTGAAATGTTGTATTGAAAAAAATAGATATATTAGTTAATCTATTTTCTATATAAATGTTAATCTAAATTTATATTTAGAACAAATGTTGATAAATAATAGTAGTGTTAAATATTTTAAAATCTGTACATGTTCTTATGACAGGAAATTTTGTCGCAGTCCTAGTTGTACCCCGATAGTACATATGTCGCAATTGAAAAAAAAATTCCGCATTCCTCAGTCGCAATTTTGACTTTAGAATCCGCAAACAAAAAACATCCAATTTTTGCAATGTTTAAATTTTAAAATTATTCTAAGTTCAATCGAATATTCGGAAATTTTTTGGCGATTTATCGTAAACGAATAATTTTATATTAATTAGATTATCGAAAGTTATTATTCTGTGAACTCAAATAATTTTCGAATACGAATTATTCGCTACGAATTTAATTTGGATATTACTGCTGTTGTGAGTATGGAAAATTAAAAATTCGAGAAACTGGATAGGAAAAGTTAGCGATTTGGTACAAAATAGAAAATTTATTTTGCAATTTTCTCTATTTAAAATAAAATTTTTAATTAATTTATTTTCTCTATATTTTTATCATTAATTTGTTATTCTTTTTTTAAATTTTTAGAAAATACAAACAAAATCATTCCCATAGTTTTAGCTTTTTCCATAGCCATAAATCTGTCATCCCTTTTCTTCACGAATTGCACTTCTGTCCAAATATTTCCCCTCGCGCCGAATGTGATCCATCACTATTTACTTATTTTATTTTCGATTCCATCCCCCACTCCTTCCTTCCCCAAACCCTCTTATTTTCATTCTTTTCTCATCGAAAGTCAAAACAGCACTTCTCCCTTACATTTAAACTCATTCATTTTCTTCAATTCATTGGCCCCTTCTTGTATGAGCGAATTAGCCTCCGGCGCGCCTTCTGCTACTATTCCATCTTTGAGGATTATTTGAGTTTTTAAATAACTTTTTTTGAAAATTTTATAGAAATTTTATTCAATTTTTTGAATTTATGCATATAATCCATAAATTAAAAAAATTTTCTGCTCGTGAGAGTGTCTTCGATTATTTTCATATTTTTCTAAAAATCAGTCAGTTGAATTGTCAAAACTAATAACAAAAGTTGTCAAAACAATACACAGTGGACAATATGGCAGTTTAATTTCAAAAAAAATTAAGCTTAAAATCTGACCAAATTCACTCGTTTTTGGATGAAATTTCGAAACTGATTTTAAGAAACTAAGGTAGAAAACAGGGCTCCTTCCAAAAATATTTATAAAAATTTTTACTGGAAAATATTTTCTTTCAATTTTTATGTTTTTTTATTCATCTTCTATTGTTATTTAAATGTATGTACCTATTCAATAAATTAATTATGCAGAGTTTCTAGGTTTTAATAACAATTTTTAGCCTTACCATATTAATTTCCCCTTTACTTTAATATTTTTTTTAAATTGCCTTCCTTTTAAAAAAAGGCAACATTTTCTAATAAATTTTGAGGAATTTCTATTTTTATAAAAAAATATCCGGAATTAATTTAATAAAAATATATTTTTATATATTTTTATTAAATTAATTCACACAATAGACGGGTTTTTATTTTGGCAGTTTAACGGGAAATAATTAATTGCCCGAGAGATTTTAAAATTATATTTAGTAGATATCGAACAACACACACAAACAAATGTCGGTAATTAATAACTTATATTTCCTCTTATAAACTAAATATATTTTAACAAAACAGAGGAGTTTTATATAGCGGGGGATTGAAAATTTAAATTGAAAATCTATTACATAAAATTTAAACTTTTTTTTTTATTTTTATAAAATTTTTATTAATTTATTTATTTATCTGCACAATTAATATTTATCCAAACCCGCACCAAAATGTAACTTTAATAATTGAAATAAAAATCTAGCTTAAATCAAATTTGATTTTGAAAGCATTTATTTAAATATTTGACTTGTAGAAAACAAAAATGTTTGTTTAAAACATTTTTGGATACGTTTGTAAAGGCCTTTTAAATAACCTAAGTGCCAAATATAAATAGGTATACCTATTTTATTTTGCAATAAATTATAAAAAAAAATTTTCAAAAATTATAGTTAACTTCATCCATTCTCCAGATACTACCAACCTTCCAAACATGTTTTTTATTTTATTTTTTTTCATGGCATACATAGTAATTCCTTTGTTTCTAAACTTCTCACATGGAAATTTTTCTTTATTTTTTTTTACTTTAAGCTTCAAATTAGAAAAAAATATCAGAAAAAGAATATTTAATTATTTTCTTTGTTTTTTAACTTTTAACTTGTAGATAGCCTTCTTTCTCTCTTAAACAAAATAATAAATTAATTTATTTTGAATTTAACTTTGCCAACAAGTCTTTTAATTAAATTTTTAATTTTTTGTTAACAAGGACTTCGGATTTTTTGTTTATTTTAAAATTTATTCAAACAATCTCAGACTGGTTATTTTCTTTAAATTTAAAAAACCCTTTATTACCCCCTCATTTTAAAATTTTCCTAATTATTTTAAATTCAAAATTCACCACCTGCGTATATTTTTATTTAATTTTATTTTTACACATTTTCTCAATAAAATAACAAACTCCTTTTTTATCAGATTCATCCCTTTTTATTATTTTTATTTGTCCAAAAAATTTTATGGCGCAGACTTTTTTTTCTTTTTGTCTTCCCACCTTTTTTTTACAATTTATTCTTTTATATTTTCCATTCTCATTGAGAATAGTTTATTTTTCCTATATATTTTTTGTCAAATAAAAAGAATTTTTAAACAAAAATACCCAAAAACAAAATTAAAAAAAAAATTTTTTTAGTTTTCTATAAATTTTACATAACAGAATAGATTTATAATTCTCAGCTTCTTCCACGAAAATTCCTAATCCCAGTCCGGTCTCTATAATAAAGAATATTTATCTTTTATTATTTTCCCCCTATTTTCTCGATTAATTACCCTGGGGAATTAATATTTCAACTCACCGTGGGATGGGGAATAATTCGAGTTTTGACATTTGAACTTTCAGTAGACTTGGGGAGGGGAATTATTATTTAAGCCCATCCATGGAATGATGTATTTTTAAAATTATCTTAATTTTATAATTATTTTTTAAATATTTTCTTATAAAATTAATATTAAAATTAAATTTTTTAATTAACAAAATTAGATAAAAATTTTATATCTTTTTTATTAGTAAAAAATAATATAAATATTTAATAGTCCATTTTCCCCTCTTCCCCTTCAATTTCTGTCCATTTTTAACTTTTATTTTTATTACCTAGACATTCATTTCCTATATTTCTCGATGCTATCCAAATTACTACGCCACACATATTGCTTTACATAAATATATTTTATTTTTAAAATTCTTTATTAAAATACCTAATGTATTTTATAAATTAATTGTGTGTAATTTTGTTTAATTTTTTAAAAATTAAGAGTTAATAACAAATTTTAAAAATAAGGTTTTCAGATCCGGATTTCCGAAGATTTCCAACTATCCGACAATTCTTATTTTTCCAAAAAGCCCCACGGGCTCTATTTTTGAGCTATCCTCCAAAGTGGGGTTCTTTTTTAGTGTGGGCACTAATTTAGCATGTGGCTTTATTTTAGGAAATACGGTATTTTATTTTTCAGAAATTAATTTATTAATCTAAAATAGGTATTCCAGAAATTTACTTTTTAGTTAAAAATTTGACTACTAATTTTGTAAATAAATCTTAAATTATTGTCCCCAAATAAGTACTCATTTATTTACTTTAATTTCTCGGCTTTAAAAATATTTTCCCAACAGATTATAGCACTATCAGTAACGAAAAACAAATTTATTTAATACCCAAAATTGTTGCAAATTAAAAATTTAAAATAAATTTGTATCGGGAAATATTGCCTAAATAATTTATTAAAATATTTTTTAAATTCATTTTTGGATTTTGACACATTTTTAAAGACGATTATAACACTCTAATAATTCTAGATTTATTTACCTAACATTTTTAATCAGAGTTCCTTCAGAAAATTAGAATTATGATTTGAAAATTATTATCAAATAAAGAATTAGTTGTATATTTTTTTACTTTTTTAATAGATTTTTATATAAATTTTAACTTTTTAATTTCCTTTTTTTCTAAAAAACAACTAGTAAAATCATTGGGAAAATGCCAATCACAATGAAATTAAATTACTATTACTTCATTCTTTACAGTAAATATGAGTATAATTTTCGTGATATTTTTTAGAATTAACGAAATTCTGGCCGGAAATAGAAAATAGTTTTTGTACAAAAGCTTTAAAAAGATGTAAAAACCAAAACTGGAACCCGATCAAAACTTTCGTTGAAACTCTAATATTTTTTGAATATTTTTTTTATTTTAAAATATGGATTTCAAAAAATAAAAAGAATATGTACATATCTTTCTCTTTTTTAAAAGTTTTTTAAATTCTTTTATTAAATTAATTACAATTAATAATTTTTTTTATTTTAATTTATTTTTCAGATTTCTTAAAATTTTGCAAATGCCTCCAAATAGGGGATGTAAAACAACAAAAGAAATTCAAAAAAATATTAAATATTTACATCAATATACCTCCAATTTTATTTTATTATTTATTGTTACTTTAATTTTACAAAATGCAGAAGCAATGCTTGATGTTTCTTGGTGGTCAGAAATCTATTTTATTTTGTCTTAAAATTTCTGGAATTTTATCTTCTTTAATTTCAAAATATAAATAAAATAAATTTTAATTAAATATTTAAATTAATTAATTGTGGAAAATTCTGAATTATATCAATTTTTATTTGAACTAAAAAAATTAAAATTACGAATAATCATTAACAAAATTCCACTTTAAATCCGGAAAAAATTCAAAAAAATTCAAAGGTCCTCAGTTGCCCAGTTAAGTAGCCAACTAAATTTACAACAACAATTAGATGAATTAAAAGAACAACAAAATCCAAATAATTTTTATTATCAAGAAAATAATCAAAACAATTACCCTAAACAACAATACGCTCCCTCACCTTCCACAGAATGTACAGAATTGAAAGGGCTTTCACCGGGACAAAAAAGAATTTGTAAGAATTGTTATTCAAATAAATTATGAAAAACATGGAAATAAAAATGTTTTTGAAAATTGAATAAAATACTAATTTTGTTTTTCTGGATATTACTACTCTGAATTTACTTGAAAAAATACAGAAATAACTCTTATTCTAATTTTGATTTAAAAAAATTTTTCTTTTGAATTTCTGATTTTTATTAATTTTAAAAATAGTAAATACTAAGTATGTGGTTTCTAGAAGATTCTATAATTTATTTTAGATTATATTACTAAAAATTAAAAAATTTTCTGGCTTTAGATTCTTGTTATCCAAAAATAATTTAATTTATAAATAGGTGAACTCTTCAAAGATCACATGCCAGCGGTTGGAAATGGTGCAAAACAGGCTATTTCTGTAAATTAATTTTTTCACAAAAAATATACATATTAGCTTTCCTCCTTTAATATTCACCTCCCCAAAGCTAAATTCTCATGGATTATTTAATCTTTTTAAAGTTTTTTAACTTAAAAGGAATGTGAATGGCAATTCCGACATCACCGCTGGAATTGTTCAACACCCAGAGAGTTGAAAGGGCATATTGGACCTGTGCATAAAAGAGGTAAATGAGAGAAAGTGATATACTTTTATTTGGGATTTTTTTATTGAAAATAAATATTTAAATTTCTTTTGAGGTACTAGAGAGGCAGCATTTACCTATGCAATTATGTCTGCAGGCGTTACCCACGAAATTGGTCGTCGTTGCCGTCTCGGACTGCTTAAAAGTTGTGGATGTGCTGCTGCAGAGTCTAGGCCGCAACAACAAAATATTAATGATGATTGGACTTGGGGAGGTTGTGGGGATAATATCGACTATGGATATAGATTTTCGCGGTAATTAATGCAATTGTGGATTATTAATATTAAAATAATTTTTAAATGTTTTGGGAATATCTTGTAATGAGAGAGAGAGACTTCCTTTATTTATCTCCACCCTAGGTTACCCCCCAACAGAGGTGGGTCGGAACAGACAGAGGTTTCGGAAATCGGAATAGCCGGAAATCGGAACTGGCTCAAAAGTCGGAAATCGGAATTCCGACCCACCTCTCCAGCCCAATACTCTTGTCAAAATTTCCTTCTTTTTTCTACATTAATTAATTACGGCCATTCAAAAGAATGAAAATATAAATATTTAGTGACTTTGTGGATGTCCGAGAGAAGGAGGAAAGTATTAAAAGAGATGCTGAAGGTCATGGACGTTCTTTAATGAATCGGTGGAATAATGAAGTTGGAAGAAAGGTTAATAATAAATTTATTTTTTTAAATTTATTAATTTAAAGATTTTAAAAAGACATACAAAACCCAAATGTAAATGTCATGGAGTTAGTGGTTCTTGTAATTTGAAAACTTGTTGGATGCAATTAGTTAATTTTTTTCTTTAATTTAAGTAAAATTTATTAAATTATTCTCAGCCTCCAATTCGCCAAATTGGCAACATTCTACAAGTTTGTATTTACTTATAATTCCGATTTATTTAAGTTAGCGGTTTCTAGAAGAGTTAGAAGTGCAGAATCATTCGGAAGTTCTCCCCGAGCGGATTCGAATGTCACTAAAATTATGAGGGACTAGCATCTCTGGGCAGAGATACAAGCACCTGAAAATCAAAAACCGTAGGAGGGAACAATCTGATTTTTGGGGCGAAAATTTTGAATATACAAATTAGGTATAGCATTCAAAAGAGCTTAACATTAGAGTAAGTCGAGTACCGAGTAATTGGGAAAAAACCGAGCTCGAGTAATCCGAGTTTGAAAAACCCGAGTTCGAGTACGAGTTCAACTTTTTAGGCCGAGTTCGAGTACGAGTAAATCGAGTAATCGAGTAATTTTTATAAAACAGTATTCTAAAGTAATTTTAATAAAAACAATACTTTTACTATTCATCATCAGTGCTGGGTATTGGGCATTTATTGACAGTGATGCGGGGGATCATCATCCAAATCCCATTTATTTTCTTAATCCACCTATATCCCTCTTAATCCGCCGAAATTCCATGATACGCCCATGATAAATGTTGGCTCCAGGTGGAAAGTCAATGGATAATATTATTTCGGGGGATTTGTGTAGATTATGCGGATATCGAGTGATAAGAGGAATGAGATGGATATTAAGGGTTAAGCGGGATTTGGGCTGATTATCGTGGAATTTGGGTGTATTACGCGCAAAATCTGGGAAATTCGGGAGATTAAGTGATATCGTCGGATTAGGTATATTGTCGAAAGGTGATCAAGAGATCCGTTGCTCTTAATTTTGAGAATTTCTGAAGGCCAAGTAGGCTCCGGGCTCCGGGTGGAAAATCAATGGATAATATTTTTCAACGATTTGTTTCGACGATTATTCGACGATTAAAGGGATATCGAGTGATAACAGAGGAATGAGATAGATATCAAGGGATCAATTGGGATTTGGGCTGATTATCTTGGGATATGGGCGTATTAAGAGCAAAATCTGGGAAATTCGGTGGATTAATTGGGATATCGTCGGATTAGATATATTGTCGAAAGGTGATCACAAGATCAGTTGCTCTATCCCTCTCTTTTTAAATTTTGAGAATTTCTGAAGGCCAAGTAGGAACACCCAAGCTTCAGAAGGCCAAATCCCTCGCTATATCCTTATATCCCTTGAAATATCCGAATATCACTAAAATCCAGTAACCTTATTCAGCGATATAACTCAAAATCCTTCTTAATCTGTCCAAATCCTCTGATATAACATTCAACTTCTTCCTTTACAGCGCCGTAGGCGAAAATTTTCAAAAAATTCGAAGGTCAACAAGCCCGATTTGTTCCTTTTTCAGCGCCGCAGGCGAAAATTTTGAGAATTGGAAGATCCTTAAGCCAAAAATCTTCCTTTTTGCGCCGCAGATAGGGGCATAAAAATACTCGGTTTTAACCGAGTCAGCCGATATGAAGTGTCCGAGTACGAGTAATCCGAGTATTAGGATTCCGAGTTCCGAGCCCGAGTAAATGCTAAAAAAACCCGAGCGATCGAGTCGAGTATACTCGAACTCGCTCGTACTCGACTTACTCTACTTAACATTACACCCAGAGTTACGAGCTCTTCATAATTTTGGTTTTATTTAACTCTGCTCAATGAGCCCTTTTCGTATTCTGCACCTTTTCCCTTGAAGATAACCGGATACCTTAAAATAGGATACCTAAATTTATCCAACAAATTAGAAGGCAATTTCAGGCCAAATACCGTACTGCCCGACGTATCCAAATCAACAGTCGTGGAAATATGCAATTTGAGGACCCAATATTACCTTCATTAACACAGCAACAAAAAATAAATTACCCATTAGAAAGAAGTCAAAAGCGAAGAGCTTTAAATGAAAAACAAAAACAAAGAAGAAGGCAAAGAAATAATAATAATAATCGAGCATTGACAGATTTAGTTTATTTGGTAAATTTTAAGAATAAGGTTGTGAGGGGTGTTAAATACAGCGACTCCAGAAAAAATGTGATTTCAGGTGTAAATCAGTTTTAGTTTGTCATATTCTCCTGAAATTTTAATTCAATTTTTTTACTATCATTTATCCACCTAATTTTCAAAATAATTGATAAAACTTCTGATTATAAGGCGAAACAGACCTATAACTAAAAATTTGGGTAGTTCACTTATCAGAATAACCCTATATACTATATTAATTACCCTCCCTCAAATAATTACCTCGTCTCTTTTATTACCCCTCTATTGAGAATTGAAGCAATTATTACTCGGGGTAATTAATAGGATTATATACGGAAATTCTATTCGAGAAATTACTAAATACAAACATTTTGTCTAATTATTATTTACAGAAATTCAAAATTTTTATAAAACTAAAATCAGAATAATTTAAATTAGAATTATTATTTCAGGATCAATCCCCAACTTATTGTCAAGATGATCAAATTGACGGAACTATAGGAACCGAAGGAAGAATATGCTCGTAATTAATTTTTGAAATTATTTTTTAAAAATTTATTTTCTAGTATTGAGCCAGATGCTCCTAATTCATGTGATCTTTTATGTTGTAATAGAGGCTATCAAAGTCACATTGAAGAAGTAAATTAAATAATTTTTGAAAAATATTTTTTTCCAAAATTTCAGGTAATAAGTAAATGTAATTGTAAATTCCAATGGTGCTGTCAAGTTATTTGTGAGACTTGTAGAAACTTGACAGAAGTTTTTACTTGTAAATAGAATATTTTTTTTAAAAATTTGTGTCATTTAGCTAATTAAAAGATATACTATTTCCTCAAAAAAAGTTTTTTTTTTCCCTTCTTTTTATCCTTTTCTATTAATTTTTGTAAGATCATCAGCACTCTTCTCTAATTTCGCAAATAATTTGGAAAATAATTATTTTGTTAAACCCCTTTTAGTGATTAACAACAATTAGGTATTTGTTTGATTCTTTCAAATAAAATTTGTTGGCATTCCTTCATTTTTTTCGAAAATTTAAAATGATTTGAGAATTTTTATTTTTTAACTCATATTAGTTAATCTCTAATTGGGTAACAAATAATTATTTTCCCAGGGTGACCAGAAATTATTGCCACATTTTATTTCCTATTCAAAGAGATAAATTGGTGGAATAAATTATAAATGATTAAATTAACGGCCATCAGAGATTTTATTATCCTTAAATTCCAGGCTCTCTAGCGCCTTTTCTATTGAAAACTAGGATCTCTGAAGTGAAAGAATTTAAGGAGTTACTGGTTTCCCATTGTCCCGGTCTCACGATATTTTAAAGACCATGTCATTACCAACCCCACAGAATAATTTTTGGAAAAATTCTCCTTAAAAAATTTTTTTCACAGAAGAACAACAAAACTTAAAATGGAATAAACTGCGTCCCATTTATTTCTGATTACCCTGTCTATATATTTATTTAGATCCATTCATTCCTTAACTAAATATTTAACATTTTTATTTAATCATCATTCACCTCCTTTTTAAAGCCTTTCCCGATATTTATTTCTCTTAAAAATATTTTTTACAAAAATTTTCCAAACTCTGAGAAAAGAAATAAAAAATAATTACGCATAACAAGGCTTCTGGTGGATGAATAAAAAAAATAAAAATATTTGAAGAAATAAAACAAAAAAATGAATCACAAACCTCATAAACTCTGCCATTTTTTTATAATATTTTTTGTATTAGTAGAATGTAAATATATTTTTTGTATATATTTATTTTATATTATTAGTTATTCAAACTTTACTAAATAATTATTAAAAATTTAATTTTATAAATACACTTTACTTATAAAAATTGTTTATTAAACTCGTAAAACATCAAAAATTCCCGTAAATTTATGGGGGTTTTCTGATTTTTTGGTAAAAATTTGTAAGATTCCTCGTAGAATATTTAAGAGTCGACAATTCCATTAGTAATTTAATTCACATTATAATATAGGGGCATGGATTATTTTTATTTTTTTAGTTTCTAGCACCTTCATGAAATTCAAGGTCCTATCCACATTTTTGTTATACGAGAGATTTTTTGATTTTATTTTTTATTCAATTTTAAATATTTTTTTTGATCTCGTTTTAATTTTTGCAATAAAAGAAATTTTGAATATATATTTTTAATAGCGTTGTCGTTTACAGACCGAACCGAACAAACGAAGATTTTCGGTTCGGTTTTTCGTTTTCGGTTAACCGAAGAATTTGGTGAAACCGAACCCCTAATTTTGAATTCTTATTTTAATTACAATTGTAATTTCCCGTAATATTCTTTTAGACTATTTTTATAAATCTTTATTTCGAATCAAAGATTTATGTAAAATTTTAGTTCTGATCATTGCTGGGTTGGCTCTGGCTCCGGGGCTAGCTCCCGGAGACATACCCAGCACTGGTTCTGATACCCGAAATTTTTATTTTTTTAAAAACATTTTCTAAAATTTTATTTATTTTCTTTTAAAATACAAATTTTATCTTTATTTATTTATTATTCTTCCATTTACAAATTATCTTTTAAAACAAGATTTGGGATTCCCTTAAACTCTTTCTCTTCTCTCTCTTTACTTGCGCAATCAGAACAACAAATCCGCGCAAATCCACTAAATATATAAAAATAAAAAGAAGGTAAATAAATAAATTTTTAATTAAAAAGAAAAAAGCTTCTTATTTTATTATCACATTTGAACGCCTTTTATTTTTAGAGCCATTCACTTATTCCAAATTTTTTCCCTTTTAATTATTCTCCGAATTATTAGAATGTTATTTCGCCTTGCATTGCAACTTTAATATATATTTTTTATCAAACCTAAAATAAAATAAATACAACCCAAATGATCAATACCCTGATCATTTGGGTTGTATTTACGGTCCTCTGGGGCCGTATTCTAAGAAATAGGTAGGGGTACTAGGTAAATTACCAGGTTCTTCCTGTTCGGGTAATAGAACCCCGAGCTGAGGGTTAACCCTTATCCAGAAAAATCAACCCAGAACCCGATGATTAACCGCAACAAAATAACCATAAATGGGAGAAGAGTTTTTCATAAAGTTCATCAAGTTACCCTTACCCGCATTCTGGAATAAGGATTCTGGGTTAACCTACTCGCAGCTGAGGGTTGGTTAACCCCTACCTCGTTTTTAGAATACAGCCCTTGAAGGTGCTTAGATTGGAGAGGTCTGAGCGCGCATCCAATTTATACTCTTCTCCCAATTATTCTTTGTTCTGTTTTTATTTTAATTTTGGAAACAAAACTTTGATCAACATATTCTGTTGATCTTCTAGCTATTCCATTAAATGAAGACATTTCGCGCCCCATTGCGTTTCCGCTCATTTTTGTTGAGAAAAGGCACTCCCTCCCTCAACAACTTCCCCCCTCTTCTTATCTTTTTAAAAGCAACCTATAACAAATAAATACAATCAAGCCGTGAATAAAACAAAGCCCCAAAAATATATAATTTATTTATTATATACATTTTTACCCGAAAATATCCCTCCCTCTTCCTCTCTTTTTAATATTTATACATACCTAGCTTTGGATGAAATTGCGGGGAAAGTTGCTTTCGCGCCGCAAATGTTTTAGTTGGAGTGAGAGAAAGATGAGTAATTATTATACTGCACTTTTTGCATTTTTAGCTGATTAAAATTTTATTTTTAATTTTTCTTTTTATCGTTTTACTTTCTAAATTTTGTTAATTTACTTAAAAATACATACAATAAATTAACGTTTTTTATTAAATCTCATTTTAATTTTGAAAGTAAAATTTTTAAAAATTTCACATTAAGTTCACCAGCTTTAATTTCATATATCCATATCTTTTATTTATTTTTTAAAAATTCTTTTAACCTTTCATATTTAACGAAATATTTTATTTATCATTCTTCTTTAGCGATAAAACTTTCAGGATTGGCCTCTTACCGAATCTAGCCGGGAGCAGGACGATGTACCGCCGAGTTGCAACTTTTTTCAGAATTGTCGAATCCGTGCGCACAGGTATGGTTCGATTCTGGTCGAGCCGCATCTAACCATGGCGCTACGGATTTGACAATTTTTAACAAAGTTATAGCTCGGCGGTACATCTCGGTGTACCCGAATCTGGCCATTCTCCTTCCAGATTTTTCGAATATTCCTACTAGACTCAACTTAAATAAATTATAATACTAAACGAGAATTGAATTCAAATTTGAAAAAAAATATTTGTAAATATTTTTATTTCCTTAATTTTTTACCCGACCTGATTATAAATACAAAAATAAACAATTTTTTATTCCGTACCCGTTCGTTCCACACTCCATTTATTTAATAAACCCTTTTTTGGTTTAATAACACAAAACCTTATTTTTTCTTGTAAAAAATACAAAGAACAATTATGCAGCTGCGGCCTTATCTAAATATTTTTTTTGAAAAAAATTTATCATTTATTTGGCTTGTGTACATCTGTAAATAAAAAACATCTATAAAATATATATTTCTTTTATCTTTTTTCATTTTATAAAAATCCTTTGCAAAAGTATATTACGTTAGTAAATTTATTTTCTTTTAATATTAACATTTTTTCATAAAAATTTATTTTATTTTAGACTTTGATTATTAGGTCTTCTTATGTTAGCCTTTTTTCACAGTCGTATCTCTCTAATGCCTCGCTTTTTGAGACCGAATTTTGTTGAAATTTTAGGGAACTGTGGTAGGCCGCATATTAGAGAGATTCGATAGACCGGGAAATGTAACCCTTCCCATCTTTTGATCATAAAAGGTTAATAAGCCTATTTACTAAAATATTTCCATCGAGTTCCAACAACTATTTAATTTAATATTTAATAAAATATTTAAAAATAGGTTGCAACCTGCAATTAACGCAAAAAAAATAATTACCTATATAGAAAATTGCTAAAATTGTTTGTAATAATTTTTAGATAAATGTTTTATATTTAAAAGTACATACAAAATATTTAAAAATAAATTTTTATTTTTTATTATTTTAATAATTACTTAAAATAAAATTTGAAATTTGTAAAATATACCTAATTCTGCAAAATTTAGATTTTTCCAAAAATTTCACTGTTTTTTTCTTAAAAAGTTTCTTAACTCCCAGTCCAGTCTCTAATGTATACCTTCAATATTTCTCTCTTTTTTACAAATATTACCTATTTCTAATATTTATTTTGATTGATATAAGAAACTATTTTTAAGTTTAATTTTTACAAAACAAAACTTGTATAAAATTTAATTCTAGTAGACGAATATTCATTTTCTAAGCAGTAAAAATTTTTTTCAAAAGATTAAATTTAACTTTCAATTAAATTTAACTTGGAAATTAATCGTGGGCTAATTTTATGAAATTATTTCTTTTAAATCTCAAATATAGTACATATAGGTAAATTAAAAAATAATTAAATCCATGCATTTGAATATATTTTAAATAAAAAATTCATTTAAGCAAGTTCAAAGTCTTCTTACTTTAAACTTTTTTTAGTTAAAGTTTATTAAAAGTTTTGTTTTAAAAATCAGGATGACAATCTTCGTTCTTTCTTTTACTTGGATATATACAGATGTATTTATTTTCATTAATTCATTTAAAATAAAAAATATTTATATATCTGGACTGCTTTTTTTTAATTTAAATTTAGAATTATTCAACAAGAAAATAATCAAATAACAATCTATTTTTAACCTGCTTTGAATTTATATGTAATTTAGTTCAAAATTTCTTTTATTTTATAATACTTTGTAAATATTAGTGACGGCCGAGACTTTTGGTCTTGATCTCGGGGTGTAGTCTTGGTCTTGACTTTTTTGGGCTCCTCTAAACTTACACCACTAGGAATTGAAATTTTTCGAATTCCTTATTTTATTTCTAAAATGGAAGAAATCTGGCCCCTTGGCCTTCCAAAATTCTCAAAAAAAAATTCCAAAATTTTCAAATATTAAATATTTTTAATATCCATTTCCCTTTCTAGTCTATATTTTCAAAAAATTATTTTACTATCTAAAATAATTTTCTATACCTTTAAAAAACTACCAAATAAATTTATATAGAAAAGGTCATCTAATAAAGGTCATTTAAAATAAAAAGCGGTGTTCAAAAGAATATACCTCCAAGTATTTAATTCTTTTGTCTGCATATTTAATTAAATAATTATTCTAAAACTACATAGGTCAGTCTTGTTACAAGTTTTTTTCAATTAAAAAAATTTTTTTAAATTGGTAAATACATTATTTATTCACTATTCATAGTTTGTTAGTTTCCCCAAATTCTTTGGTTAACTGAAACCGAAAATCCTTCGTTCTTCGGTTCTGTTTGAAATCGACAACCCTATTCATAACTATAGAATATAAGAGATATTTACACTTATTTTAAACTTATTTATTTTATTCTCCAAAATTATTCACAAGTTTTCCCTTTAGTTTCCGTATACATTTATCCTTTTATTTTTGTTCATTTGTAGTTTTTTCTCTCCTTTTTTAATAAATATTCTTTCTTGCCAAAATTCTTTCACAAAAAGTTTCGGCGCGCATTTGTCTACTTTTTATTTATGTATGTAAATCCCTTCAATTATCTCATGTTTTGTGAATGTTCAAAAAAAGTAAAGGACAGATATTTGGAAAAAGTATGCAAATAAAATGAATGTTTGAATATTTTAGGTTTTTAAATTATTTTCTAATATACCGTAAATCTTTTAATAGAACCACACTCCCTGAAAGAAGCGCACTCTCCAATATAAGCATACCTTACGAGAAGTTCGAAAAATACAGGCACATGTGGTTCTATTTATTAGGTAGAAGATTTACGATATATTTAAATATCATTTCTTCAATCAACTCCAAAATTTCAAATTAATCACACAGATTTCTTCAAGTCTTTGAATTTTTATAATTTATTTTACAAAACTTCCACCACTCATTTACTTCTTTTTCCTTCTCCCTCCCCCCCCCTCTTCTCCATCAATCATTTCTTTATAAATTGTTCACCTTTAAGTTTTTTTCTTGTCTATTTATCCTCTGACCCTTTCTTTTCTCCTTTATCCCCTCAGTTTTTGTCCCAATAAGTATCACCCATCCCCTCTACCACAGCCCTACTCAATAACAACAAACTAACTGACCGCCAGCTGCATAAAACTAATATTTGCCAACCACAAAACAAAACAAAAACGTGTTTAAAAAATGATTTTCTTTTTTAAAAAGAGATCTATTTTTAAATTTACTGTTTAATATAAAAATTATTTTAACTAATTAGAGATTTATCCATTTGTTGAATTAAAGATTCCATCTGGTACCGTACTGCCAACTACATAGCAGAGGTGGGTCGGAACAGTCAGAGGTGTCAGAAATCGGAACTGTCGAAAATCGTAACTGGCTCAAAAGTCGGAACTCGGAAATCATAATTTTTTTCGGAAATCGGAAGGGAAAAACGTCGGAACTCGGAATTCCGACCCACCTCTGCTACATAGATATTAATTTATTTTTAATAATCATTTTTAATTATTAATTTGTTCTTTTTAAATTAAAATTCTTCTTCCTTCTCTTCTCTTACCTGCTTTTTTTAAAAATTCTTTTTTCTATTCATGAACATTTTAATTTCTATTTTTTATTAATTTTATAGATTAGCACTATGTACTTATTTACACTTTCCAATAAAATTCAAAAGATGGGGACAATCTTTGCTCTTGTTTTCCCCCGTCACAATACACAAAAAAAATCCACGGAAAGCACGACCGGCCACTTATAATGCAATAAAGTTGTCTGTTTGTACGAGCTAAAAGCAACAATCAATTCTAATAAAAAAATTGCCTCTTTTTTCTTTTGCAGAATCATCTTCAAATTTTTATAAAAATAAACTTTCTCGAAAAATAACACATTTTTTAAAAATTAAATTTAATTTTTATTTGTTAAAAAAAGAGTAGCCTTCTTCGAGAAAGCTACTCTTTTAAAATAAATAATATTAAAACTTTCCGGAAAATATAAAATTATAATAAATATTCAAGCCTTCCGGAAATTGTCTAAATTATAATTTTTACATTCCCTAACTTAATACAGGGTGCGGAAATTAAGGGAACTTTTTCTTTTGCTTATATCTCGCTTCAATCTTTACGAAAACGGATAAATTTCTTTTTATTTTTTTCCCAAAACTCTAAGAAAATTGTTGGTACCAAGCAATAGAAATTTGGTCCAAGTTTAGTAAAGATATACCCATCCAAACATTTAAACGCGCAAAAACATTTTTTATGACAAAGTTTACTTTGTCATAACTTTGCTCAAAGTCGTCCAATCTTACTAATTTTGGTACCAATCGACTTATCTCAGTGAGGAGCATCGAAATAGTCCAGAAAAGCAATTTTGAAAATTTCGCCTAAAAATTGAAATTAAGCACGTATATTCGAATCTATCCTTTAAAAATTCATATCTCAGCTCATGGATCAGATAAAAGTTTTGTTTAACCATTATTCGAATCAGTTTGAAGAGCTTATTCGAATGACATAAAGTTTTCAAATATCAAAATCTTAACATTAAACCCAGGCCAACTTTTATCAAAAAAATTCTTTTCAAACTTTGAAGCAAAATTAAGCAGGCTAAATTACAAAAATTAAAACCAATTTTAATATCAAAAATTTTCTTAGAGTGTTCGGAATAAGATTAAAAAAAAATTATCAATTTTCGTAAAGATTGAAGCGAGTTATAAGCAAAAGAAAAAGTTCCCTTAATTTGCCGCACCCTGTATATCCATTTAAACTTTCCCAAAAATTAATTTTGTTCAGAAAATTATTAGAATCATAAAAACTACCTACATATATATGATTTCTAACACATTTTCATCTCCTTTTCTTTTAGCTTCAAATTAAATTCAAAAATAAAAAAAAAACATTTAAATATTTGACCAATTTTTTGATCATGAGAAAGGGCCAAAATATTTTTTTTAATTTTAGGAAAACACTCAAAAATATATTTATTTACTTATTAAATTATGCACGTAGCCACACACATATTAATTCAAAAAATACTTCCCTCCTCACATTTATTACTTTCAAAATACTTTTTATTAAGCCAGAATTTCTTCACATATTTTTTTCATTCTCCCTTTTCTTCATAAAATTTATTCAACAAAAATCTTCAAAAAATTTGGCGCCGGTTTTTTTTTCACAAATAATATATACCTATTTATCTACTCATAATTTCCAAGGACGATTGCCAAAAAAATAATATTTTTTGATTAATAATTTATTTAATATTTGTCACTTTCTTGTTACTCTGTTAATTATTATTACTTTTCTTTAATTATTATTAAAATTATAAAAATTATTAAAATAAATAATAAATGTATAAGTTTATTTAATTAGTAATCTTTATTTAAATAATTTCTTGACTGACAGAATTTCTCATCTCCTAAAACGTCTCTCATCTAAGGGCTGTATTAATAAGTATACTATGGTCATTAAAATTGTCGCTGGTGGGTGTGTCTGATACGGAATTTTCAATTTGTTTCGAGTCGGGGGCAGGGTCCCCTGTTCGGGAATATATACCCCTATCGGTGATAATCATGAAAGAGTCTGATAGTTGCACCATTATTTTATTATAATTTTAATTAACTTTTAAAGGAAAAAAATAAATAAAAATTAATATATATATGTAAAATATATTAATTCCCCAAACCAAAACACAAATTCTTAAAAATCAAAAATTTACAACATTCATAAATATAAAAATTTTTAGAGCCAAATTGATCGCTTAAATAAATACCACTTTTTTGTTAACATAAAAGTATGACACAATTCTTCTCAAAATTTTTGCACACGTGTACAGCCAAATATTATTTTTATTTTGCAAATATTACTTAATAAATTTGTTGGGGAATAAATTATAATTTTTTGAATTTTTGAGATATTCAATATAAAATAATTTTGAAATTAAATAGTTCAACTGAAAAAAAAATAAAAATTTCACTAAAAATCCCCGATTTTAACGTCCAATTACTGGGGGTCGGTTAATGCTTTTTTAACAATTAATTAACTTCCCTTTAACAAAAAAAAATCATCTAAATTTCAATACCGGATATTGGTGGTGTGATTTACCTATAATTTTTAACACAATTTTACTCTTGTATTTAATCCCTATTTAATTCTTTAACCCCAAACATTTTTAGTAAAAAATTATTTTTTTTTATCAGAAACTATTTAACTTAAAATTAACTTTCTTTTTTTTAATTTTATTTTTAAATATTTAATTTTTAAATAATAAAAATAATTTAAAAATAATAATTTAAATAATTAATTAAATTAATTATTAATTCTCTATTTAGATTATGTATAATCACTCCCTTATTCATTCTATTTTAATTATATTTTATTTTATTATTTTTTCATCATCTACATATCAGCAACATTTTAATTAAATATTTTGTTAATTACCTTAAAAATAATTTAAAATAAAACTTGGATTGATTGAACTCCACATTTTTGAGAGATTCTATAAGATATTTATGTAACGATTTTAGCTCGGGACTAATTTTTAAAATTGTTTTCCATACTTTCCACATTTTACACATTTTCTTGTATTTTTCTGAATTTATTTTCTTTAATAACCCAACTTGGGGCCAGACATTTTGGGACTGACATATGGGATATCTCAATGTAAGAACAGTTACCCTACTGATTTCGGGACCTACGGCCACTGGGTCTTGGAAATTACATTGGCCTATTGAAGAAAAGAGTTTTTGTTTTAAACTTGGGAGATTATTTCCTTCACTGCAAACCCGAGATGTCCGTCCGTATATACAGTCTACCAGGGCAGGGCGAAATCAAAGATAAAAAGCGATACGTGAAATGCGAAATTAGCCTAGCCCTGCTGTCTATCTACTTTAAGCTAGTTAGATAGCAAAACTTCTTCCAAAAAATATTAATTTTTAGATTATTTTTTAATTTATTTCTTCTATTCTGCCACTGCCATCAAATAATTAAACACAATATTTTATTAAAAATTCCTGCCACATTTTTTAAATTATTTTTTAATCTTCACTGTACGTGTGGGTGTGCCTTAAAAACACAATTAAAAACTTCAAAAAACATCAAAAGTCATCTTCTTCCTCCTCTTTCCCGTTATTTTTGCAACAAATATTCATCAATTAATTAATTTACGCAACAAAATTGTAAACCTGTCCTTATTTTAAAAATTATAAATTTAAAATGCTTCTAAGATAATTAAAGGACAAATAAAATTAGGTAAATTTTTAAATTTAAATTTATTAAATCTAATTATTTTAAATAAATTATTTATATCGGGATCAGGCTGATCGAAATTTCGTTTCGTTTACTCCGAAACGAAATAGAAATTTTTTTATTTCGTTTCGATTCGATATTAATTTAATATTTAAATATTTTTTCTATCAGCCCTGATCGGGATCGAAAATTTTTTAAAAATTTTTTAAATTTATTCAACTTGTATTTTTCTTCCTCTCTCCCTCCTTTATCTTCAACCATTAACATTTAATTAATTTAATTTTATTCTCATCAATCGTTATAATTTTTATTTTTAGTAATTCATTTTCAATTTCCGGTTTTGTTATCTTTTAATAAATTTTGCATAAAATAAATGCCAAAATATTAATTTTATTTTCTAATATTTTTTTCAAAGTTTCTTAATTTTCTAATATTTTTTTAGATTTTATTTGTTTTTTTTCTATCGCCACGCCTACATTTTATGTTTACTTAATCTTTTATTTAAACCCAAAATAAACTTTTTTTAATTTAAAAATTTACTTAAATATTTTAAACCTTATTTAAAACTTTTATTCTTGACTGTTTTTGTACTTCTAATAATCAAATATAGGCACCTATTTATAAATACCCTAATAGAGATCGTTATTTTCAAAAATCCTAAATACTGGATCCAGGAAAAATCCAGACTGGATCCAGATCCAGACCGATCTCTATATCCTAATAACTTCTATAAAAATAATTTGCTTTTTATGTTCGGAAAATTTACCAAAATTTATTTCGAGTCATTTTTATATGATCATTTTAATAAAAAATCTACATTTGTAGTTTTTAGCAGTTTTTTACACAAATAAATATAATTATTTTTTCGATAACATACAGATCAAAAAATATTTTTTATATATGTATTACTGATTAAATTATACTAAAAAATATATTTGCGAGACAATTATAACACAGACTGGCACTAAAATTAAATTTAAAAATTAATTTTTTGATAAAGACTAATATTATTTTTATAAATAAATTTTAAAGAGTTCCATTATACCACTTCCGTTATCATATATTTATACTATTTTTTTAGCTCTTACAAATTTTTATTTATTAAATTTTGTGTGATCATTTATTTGAATTATTTTTTAATTATTCCAAAAATTATTTTTAACTTTCTTCAAATTTATTTAATTTTAATAAACAAATAAATTTTAGTTCTTTACTTAAAATTTAATTTGTTTTAATTAAAAATTTAAATTTCAAAAATTTTTCAAAAAAATATTTTTAAGTTGATGAAGGAGCAGACAAGCGAGCAAGAATTTGCTCCATTATCTAAACAAAATTGTTTGCCCGAATACGAGCCAAGTACATCTCAGGAAGTATTGCAATCCTCCAATTCATCACTGCCAATAAATAATCGAAATTCTTTATATCATTCATTGCCGCTTTATTGGCCGAAAGGTTTTGTGGGGTTTAACTAAATAAATAAATTAAATAGAATTAGAAATTATCTATCCAGAATTTGAATTAAAAAATAATTTTGATATTCATAATTTTTTAAAATTATTTACATATACACTCCGAAATCCACCAATTTTCTGCATTCTTTCTTAACTTATTACATTAATTTAAAAATTATAAAAAAATTATTTCTATTATATTAAAGGTTGGAGAACCTATGGCCCATCTACACAAACAAATTCCTTTCATCAATCCTCACTCAATCCTGAGCCTTCTTTTACGGCAAGCACATCTCCTTTGATTGATAATGAACAAGAAACAAACACACGGCAACAACGGAAAATTTTTTCATTAAATCGACATCAAAAAATTTCAAACAACGACACAACATCGAAGGGATGGAGGAGAAAAAGGAGAAAAGAATTTAATTTTGTGGGTTTTCTTAATTTTTTAATTACTGTCGAATCTCTATATAATGAATTCGAAGGACTGAAGGAAAATTTTGGGTTGGTTAAGAAGAGGATAATCTTGTCAGGGACCTGGGACAATCGAGAGTCGATTTTAATTTCTAAATTTTATTTCAATTATTTTTCTTCAAGTTTTCATTCCTTCCCTGCCGTAATGTCAAAGGAGTAAAATTATTCCAATTTTTGGCACTCTTGATCTCTGCTTTATTTTTACTTTCAATTATTATTTTTGTTATTGCTAATTTTTCTTCAATATTCTCACAAAATGGAAACAACGAAAAAAATAATAAAGAAAGTTTATTAAAAAAGGAAATTAAACGACTTAGATCGGCATATTCTGGTTATTTTTAAACTTTTTAATTTTTTAAATTTAAAATATTTTTTAAAATATTTACTCTCCCGTAGGTGATCCTTGAACTGTTTTTTGTGTATTTTTTAAAAAAATATTTAAAAAGAGACAGAATGTATTTTTTGTGTTTTCATTTTAAAATTGCGTTAACTAGCACTAAAGAATTGGGAAGTTAGCCAAAATACGAAAAGTAAACAAAAAATGATGAGAATTGTATAAATAGTTTTTTGTTTGAAATTAAAAAAAAAGCGAAGAACAGAAAAAATGATGAGAAATACTTAATAATATTTTGGGGGATTTGAATAAAAAATAATTTAAGAATTCACAAATTTCCAGATATTCGACCCAAAGAAACCCAAATCTGGCTATTAAATAATTTTGAATTAGAGCGGAAGCATAAAAGAAGTATTGGAGAAGAGGACAAAATTAATTCAAAATCTGTTTTTGGACTTGCCCGGCTTTGTGGATTTAATTGTACTGTTAATTTAAAACACGGAATTGATGATAATAATAGCGGTGAAAGTAGAATTTCAAGTCAAGTATTGCGTATTACATTAAAAAGAGTTGAACAGGATGAGAAAGAGGGGATTGGAAAAAGAAAAAGGAGAAGGTATAATTTTGATTAAAGTTAAATCAGAATTAAAATAGGAAAAAATATATAATAAATAGTTAAGCAGATAGTTAATAGAGATCTAACCAAACAAATATTTGATCAAATTTTATTTGATATTATTTGATCAGATATTTGTTTGAAAAAAAAATTAAATTTTTTCAAATATCAAGTAATTTTCAAATTATTTGATCAAATATTCGATTTTGCCATTTGTTCGATCTCTAATAGCTATTTAATTACTAAAGCTATGCAGGAGACGGGATGATTACCGTATAACCTTATTAGTTGCCCTCCCTCAAATAATTACCCCACTTCCATTAATTACCCGATCCAGCGATAGATTGAAACAATAATTACCCCCAAATAAATGCCCTAAATCGCGTTCAAATTTCAAACCTCGTATATACAAAATTCAAACCTATATATGTATACCTTCCCTCAATTAATTACTCACTCCAGCGGAAGGTCAAAATAATAACCCAGGGTGGTTATTAAAGGATATACGGTAGTCCAGTCAAATGCCGGGTTTCTTCCAGCTGCTTTCGCAGTAGCTGAATGAAGTTATAGCCCGGTTTAGCTTTACTATAGAGAATAAACAAGATTAGAACTAACCTAAAATTCTAACTAAATTAACTAACAAACAAAATATCTATTTTAGTACTGCATCGGATAACCAAAATTGGAATCCTTTGTCTCCTTTCCTATTAGTTCAAACGATGGATTCTGATAACCATACACAAATTAGTCGATCCCATATTTCACCAGCCTGTTTTTACATTGCCAAAATAGATGATGGTAATTGTTTTGAAAGCAGTATTGTAAATTTATGTGATCGAAATAATGGATTGGTTAGTTGGGAACGATTATTTTTCAATTTATTTTCAAATTTCTAGTTCGGTACATTAGCTTTCAGTGAAGGTGCTTTTTTAATTGAACCTTTAATTGATGAAGAGGACTTTGAAAAAGCTCAGGAGGATAATCCAAATAATTATTTTGATAAAAGTTTGGGAGGAGGACATCCTCACCATCAAAGGAGAAAACGTCGCCATAGACCTCACGACAATCGAGATCAAGTATTATTGAGAGCACATCTAATTTACCCAGTGCAGACACAATATTTTGGAGATGATCATAATAATGATCGAAGACAGCAAAAATCTACTGAAAGTAGAAATATTTAATATATTTTAAATCTTATATTCTTTCCTTATAGTTACAGCCTTAACATCATCTGAGGAATTTGCAGCAGGATTTTCAAAATATTCCCAAACAATTAATGCCAACTTAAGTCATTATGGTGAAAATTTTATTTAAAAAAATTTACAAAAAATTAACGAACCATTTAACTTAGCCCTCCATCCGAATCCTTACTACTGCTAGGGAGGGCGTTAAGGAACACGGGAGATCCTTAACTTTAATCCGACGGATTAGATAGCTCGCCGAAGAGAAGCATAAGCCTCAGTTCATCTTCCACAATGAAAGATACACCCCGAAAGGCGTAACGAGCCCGTGCCCAGGAGTTGCAATCAAGTAGCGACCAAGATTACTCCTCCGCTCCTAGCAGGAAACGGCGGCCAGCTGATTCACATTTTCTCGACTGATTCTTTTCCTTATATAAATAGGGGTATTTCTCAAATATAATATTCGACGGGTTGCAATTAACATAGATAAGAAGAGAAGGGAAAGAAAAAGAGAAATTTTGTTTACGAGTTACGAATTTGTTTTAAATGAGGATAAGAAGGAATAGATTATTTAAATTGTATTAAATTTAATAGTTAAAAATTAATTAAAATTTTCCAGATTCTCCCAAATTTCCATTTCTACCAGTAAAGCGTGATCGTCGATCTCCCGCTACTTTAGCCAATTCTTGGGATCATTATGTTGAAGTGCTTATTGTAGCTGATCACCAAATGCTCTTATATCATCAACAAAATTTGGAGAATTATGTTCTCACTTTATTCTCAACAGTTTCAGCAATATATAGACATCAATCTTTGGGGGTTTCTATTAACATGGTTGTCGTTCGTATCATTATAATAAAAAATGAACGTGCTGGACCCTTAATATCTAATAGGGCACAAGAAACACTTCAACAATTTTGTCATTGGCAGCAACTATATAATGACAGAAATGACGATTCTTTGAATCATCATGGTAGACTAAAAAGATTTAATGAAAATTCTAGATAATTTAATTAAATGTTTCAAGATGTTGCAATTCTTCTAACACGCCATGACATATGCCGGGCAACAAATAAATGCGACACTCTAGGTCTTGCCGAGCTTGGAACTTTGTGTGATAGCAAAAGAAGCTGTGCAATTATTGAAGATAATGGTAAAAAGAAAACAAATTGCCGATACCCTTCCTTTGATGGAAGCGGTACTTTAATTATTTTTAATTCAGGGTTATCTGCTGCATTCACAATTGCTCACGAGCTCGGTCATATCTTTAATATTCCACACGATGATGAACGAAAATGTGCAGAGTTTATGCCATTAAACAAAGCTAACTACCATATAATGGCACCAACACTTGAATACAACACAAATCCTTGGTCCTGGTCTGCATGCTCCTCCGCAATGCTTGCCCGTTTTTTGGAGGCACGCCGATCTCAGACACAATGTATTCTCGATAAACCTGTTGAGAGGCGATATTATGAAAGAATGTTTGAAAATCCCGCACCCGGTGAAATGTAATAAAATTTTTAAAATTTAAGAAAAAATTTTCTTTATTCTTAAAGTTATTCTGTCTCTCAACAATGCAAATTCGTCTTTGGGGCTGCAGCTGAACTTTGTCCATATATGCCAAGTTGTCGTAGATTGTGGTGTGCCGTCTCTTATGGATATCAAATGGGTTGTCGTACCCAGCATATGCCGTGGGCTGACGGAACAGAATGTGCTCGACAAATGTGGTGTTATATGGGTCAATGTGTTGGTATGTCTCCTACACAGAGACTTCCTGTTGATGGTTCATGGGGTGAATGGAGGTCGTGGGGTGATTGCTCTCGAACATGTGGAGGAGGTGGAATTTTTGAATCTTTACAATATCATTCAAAAATTCTATAGGAATCCAAAAGTCGTATCGGGATTGTGACTCTCCTCGGCCAGAACATGGTGGTAAATACTGTACTGGGCAGAGAGTACGTTATCGTACATGTGCTATACACGAATGCCCCTGGGATATGCCTGGAATTCGAGAACAACAATGTGCCGAATTCGATGGGAAGGATATTGGAATTCATGGCGTTCCTTCAGTCGGCACCAGATGGGTCCCAAAATTTTCTGGAATTGCTGAAAATGAACGGTTAGAGGAAATGAATGAATTTACTAAATTATTTTTAAATTTTATAATAGATGTTTACTTTATTGTCGTCTCTCTGATTCTGCGGCGTTTTACAAATTAAGAGATAAAGTAATTGATGGAACTCCGTGTGATAGAAACGTGGACGATATTTGTATTGATGGCGGATGTCATAAGGTGGATTAAAATATTTTTTAAAGTTTTTGAACAGAATTATAATTTATATAGAGTGGTTGTGACCATAGACTTGGTTCAGATATGCGTCGCGATGTTTGCGGGATTTGTGGTGGGGATGGAAGAACTTGCCGTGAAGTTAAAGGGGTCTTCAATGAACGAGGAACTTTTGGTTTAGTGATAAATACTGAATAAAAAACAGTTATATTAGGTTATAACGAAGTTTTACGAATTCCTGCTGGAGCCGCAAATATTGATATAACACAAAATTCTTTGCATCAACTGAGAAAGGAGGATGACGAAAATTATTTGGCTTTAAGAATGCCAAACGGGGATTGGCTTTTGAATGGGCAATTTCATGTGTCGGTATTCCCTCAACAAATACAGATACTTGATACTGTTCTTGAGGTATTTTGAATGATAGAAATATATAAAGGAATCTTTAATATTAAGTTTAATATTAATTATATTAATAATAATAATAATATATTAATAATAATTATTATTAATAATAATTTAATATTAATTATTAATTTTCTCAATAAAATCATTTAAAGTATTCTGGAAGTGACACACCTCAGGAACGCATAAATGGTACAGGCCCACTACGAACTGATGTTTATCTTCATTTTTTGAGTGGGCGTAATTTGAAATTACCAAACATTCATTACCGATATATGGAGCCTTTGCCTCAAATATCGGTGAGTTAACTGCGAGAGCAAAGAAATATTATCTCTCATAATTTTGGTATTAAAAATATTTTTCTCAAAAATTTTAAATGAATATTTGAAAATTATTTTGGAATAAGCTTCGTCTAGCTTAAAATTTATTATTTTATAACACATTTCACAGCGAGAGGTAGCAAAAACCTACGAATTAAACAATTTATCCTCTCAAAAACATCAACAAAGACAACATAAATCACAACAGCAACAAGTAGTGCCTAAGGCTCCAAACACATTTTATTGGCGATTTATTGAAAATAAATGGAGTGAAGTATGTTTAATTATCCATTGGATTATTTTTTTATTAATTACCCCCTTTGTTTTCCATATACTTATTAAATTTTATTTAGTGCACTCTCAAATGTCAAGGCACTCAAACCCAGCTGTTACAATGTCTTGACACCCTTACGGGGAAAGTGTTGCCCGATACTATGTGTGCTACTTCTCGACGACCTGACCCAAGACAAAGAATTTGCAACGTCGAATGTTTTTATAAATGGCAACATCGTCTATTGTCTTATAATGGAAGAGGAGAGAAGGATAGGTGATTAGAAACTTTTTTGATATTTTGTTAATATTTCGAGTAGATATCAACATCAATGTGTCCGTTCTTATACAAATGGTCGTGAGGAACAAGCTAGTGAAGATGAATGCAAGAGATCAGGAATTCCACTTCCCACACCACCTACAAGGAACCATCCTCAACAACAACAAATTAATGAACAGACACCTAATAAATATGTGACTGATCGACGCTGGGCATACACTGAATGGAGTGTGGTAATGAATTGGCTATTAGTTTTAACTTCAAAAAATTTAAAATTAAACTTTAGTGCTCGGAATCGTGTGGTACTGGCGGGATTCGTCATCGTTCTATTCATTGTATTGATACTCGGAATGGTCAGAAAGTCGAGAATCGCTTTTGCGAGGGAATTCCTCACGAGACACTTCATACAGAATGTAATCGAACACCATGTCCTCGATGGGTTTATGAAGCCTGGAATGAATGGTAGTCTTAGAAATATATTCAGAAGCAATTAAATAATTTTTTAAGTTCCCGATCTTGTGGTAGTGGAATTAGAATACGACATGCTTCATGTCAGGATGCTTCTGGGCGTGAAGTAAATGCTCGTTTATGCCCTAGCAATAAATTAGATAGCGAAAAGTGTAACGAACATCTTTGTACTGAATGGCGCTTTGGGGCATGGAGTCAATGTTCGGTCAGTTGTGGCCAAGGCATTCAACGAAGAGATGCTAATTGCGTTGACTCCAATAATCGACCTCTTGAAGATAGGAATTGTGATATTCGTGAAAAAATAGTTGTTAAACAATGCGAGTTAGCACCTTGTCCTCACTGGCAATTAGGCTCTTGGAGGTGGAAAAATGTTTTTCCTTAATATTCAAAAATTTTTCCTTCCTCAGTCAATGTTCTATCAGCTGTGGTTCTGACGGATTTCAAACCCGTTTAGTTCAATGTGTAGATTCGGTCGGAAGAAAATTACCAGATATTATGTGTACCCAACAAAAAATTAATGAACAAACTTCTATTAATTCAAAAATATCTGAAAATCAGAAACAACAACTACGTCCACAAAGCCATAGAATCTGCAGCCCTGGACCCTGTCCTTACTGGTTAATTATTTATTAACCCCAAAAAGCATTTCCGTTCTAAAACTAATATTATTTTTCATTATATGATAGGCGAACTTCTGATTGGAACAAATGTTCTGTTAGCTGTGGACAAGGAATAAAGAAAAGGCTAGTGGAATGTGTTCTTCGCAATCAAATAGTTGATGATTCGCTATGTACAGAAGTCAACAGACCTTCACATGAAGAAAAGTGTGCATTAATGTCTTGTGCCGTTTGGAATGTTGAATCGTGGGGACCGGTTGGAAATTTTATTAGATAATATAAATATCTAGATTATTAATTTAGATATTTGTTCATAAAATTATAAATAAGAATTATTATAATAATAATAATATACATAATTTAATACTTTAATCATTATTATTTAGTGTTCATTATCCTGTGGTTCTGGTGGTACACAACACCGAAATGTTAATTGTGTTCGTTACACAACTAGTCGTAATTACAACAACGAAAATAATTATATTGTTCTCCATGATCGCGAATGCACTGTAAATATTTGGAATTTTGTTTTTCACAAATTTTAATTGAAATTTAATTCTATAAGGGTCAAAAGCCTCAGACCAACCGTATTTGTGAACTTCCATCTTGCCCAATAATCAAGGGTGAATGGGTGATTGGCCAATGGTCTGAATGTCCACTTCCGAAACCATGTAATGCCAATAATGAAATTGTTGAACAAATTCGTCTGATAGAATGTCGAAATAATGGAGAGCTTATTGAAGGTGGTAGGAATATTAGAAATACAAATTTTTAATATTTTTATAGATAAATTTTGTTCACATTTGGAAAAGCCATATTCTCGTCGCTCTTGTCCTCCATGTATTAATATCCCAAAAAGTGAATCACCCAAGTCTGATTTTAAAACATCATACACAAATCCTCCTGCCCTTCTGCATGTTTCTGCTGCAATTTCTTTACTAGGCAACCAACAAAAAAATATTGGGAAATGGATAACTGATGAATGGTCATCGGTAGCTCTTATATACTTTTCTATTAGACTTATTAAATATCATTTTTATATAGTGTTCTGCAAGTTGTGGAGGGGGGTGGCGTCAACGTAACATTTATTGCAAAAATGTTGACAACGTTACAACATTAAAAAATTGTTTGGAATCTGAGAAGCCTATCAAATTAGAATCATGTAACACGCAAAAATGTCCTTCTGGACAATGGAATGTTGGCCATTGGTCTCATGTGAGTTTTGTTACTTTATTCATTTTCACCACTATTTTTTCTTTTTAAACTTATTCGCATCGAAGCTCAAAATTCGCCAAATTATTTAACTATCGAAATTTCCCCACTATTTGTATTGAATATCTATTTAAATTTTGAATTAAAATATGTACTATCTAAATAGTGCTCCGTCAGCTGCGGTGGCCAAGGAGAGCAAACACGTTTGGTTTGGTGCAATTCTGCGACCAATTTGCTTCAAAAACTCGATGATAATCAATGCGATTCTGATTTGAGACCTGACTCGAAAAGAATTTGCTCGAGAATGAATGAATGTACTACAAAGAATAATTCACTTTCCTCAACTGGAAAATCCGAAAATCCTCCAACATATTCAAAAAGCAAAGACTATCCTGCCAAACTTGTTAATTCAATTGCTTCATCGCCTGTTTCTGTCCCTTTAATTGTTCAACTACCTCATTGGGAGAGCGGCCCTTGGAGTGCGGTTAGTAAAAATAAAGAAATTGATGAAGGATTAAAAATAAATAATAATGGAAAAAATATTTGGTGTAGACATGGGAAATGTCGAAACAGAACTCGTCAACATTTGAGGCATAAGGAAAAATCTATTGCCACAAATCATTCTAATCCTTAAGATGGAATATTTTAAAATATTTGCCTTTAACATTTTGCTTATTTCTTCTGGGGAGTAGGCCAACATACAGCGAGCCCAATGTACCACCGAGCTATAACTTCGTTCATAGTTTTCGAATCTAGGACGCCATGATAGGGTTCGAAGCACCTCTACGAGCTGAATCAAAGTCCGGTCAAAATTTCGGTTTTAGTGAAATACCAGGGCGTCACGAATTTGACAAATTTAGATGAAGTTATAGCTCGGCGGTACGTCTGGGTCAAATTGTATCCTGTTTTCGTTTTTGGGATATTTTCTTCATTTTTAAATAATTTCCCTTATTTCTGTCCTTTTTCTGCTTGCTACTGTTTTTGTTATTGTTTATTTTTTGTTTGTTTAGTTGTTTATTTTTATTGTCATCGTTTGTTTTTCAATGTTTTGTTATTGTAGCTTTTTGCTTAAATAAATTTTAAATTTTTTTATATTTCCTTTAACTATCATTAACTATCATTAAGTTGCTTGTAATAAGAAGTTGCTTGTAATAAATATTAAAATAGATTACCATTTTACTGTATGCTAAAGTTGAGCAGGACAGGATCCCGACATAAAATCGGGATCAGGATTTTGGAATAATGATCCCGGTCCCGACTACGGTATCGGGATTGGCCAAAATCGGGATCGGGATTCAAAAAACCGGGTCCCACCCGATCCCGCTCAACCCTACTGTATACTATAGAAAATAACTATAATTTACCTAAATCCCTAATTTTAAAAATTAAGTATTTAATTTAAAATTGTTAAAATAAAATTTTCAGTGCCCTAATAACTGTGGTTCAACAAAACGTACGAGAATAGTCAGGTGTATTGACCCCTTAACTAAAGCAGAAATTGATCATTCACGTTGTTTGGCAAGTGAACGACCAGAAACGGAACATCCTTGCCGGCATTCATATTGTCCGAAATGGTATAAAGGCGAATGGGGAACGGTATTCTTTTCAATATATTTTTATAATCTCTGAGGAAATTTAAATAATTAGTTTTTGTGCTCGGACCAAACGAGTTATCGAAAGTTTTTTTGATTTTTCGAATCATATTGTAATGAAATCATATTTTTTGAAATAGAGCCCCACTTTGGAGGTTAGTTGAAAAATAGAGCCCCATGGGACTCTATTTAAAAAATACGGTAAAGAAAAACTTTGGAACTTAAAGGTCCAATAGGCATGAAATTTCATTTTTAATAAATTTATAAAATTGGGAAAATTTGCCGAAATTCAAATATTCTTAGTGTTCTACCTCGTGTGGTCCTGGATTTGCTAAGCGCGAAGTTGTATGTAGAAAAGGTGTTAGAAACGAACACCTTCTAAACGACAATGATTGTATCGCAACAGAACCCAAACCTCCAGAGATAAGAAAATGTAATTTGAAAAAATGCACACTATATTCTTGGCGTATAGGAGCTTGGTCGAAAGTACTTAAAATTAATTTTTGTTTTCTACTTTTTTATTTCTACAGTGTCTTGATGTATGTAAGCCCGGTGAACAAAGACGACGTATTTATTGTGTGAAGTAAATTTAAATAAAATATATAAAAATAATTTGAATTAAAGTGATATTGGCAAAAAAGCTTCTCCAGAAATGTGCGAGAACGGTGCTAACACTGTAAAACCAATAGAAACAAGAAAATGCCAAACAGATAAATGCGTATATATTTAATTAATACAACACCAAATTTTCTATAATTGAGCAGCCGCTTCCAATAGCAGCCCTGATAGAGGGTCGAAAATAAGCTGTCGTATCCTATTAAACGGCCGTATTCATTATGTTGTGTCCGCACTTGCAAAAAGAACATAAATGAAAATAAATAACCCAGCATTGGGTTGGATGGTGGCACAGTCGGTTGTGCTTTCGGTTTGGGCTCATTCCATGATGGTTCAATTCCATCTCCCATCCACAATTTTTCCACAGCATGAACATCGGACATGACAAATAGAGATCGGACCGTACCGTACTACGGCCGTATTTATCGGTATTCCGTATCGGTAATACGGTACGGTGAAATTTTGAAGTTGATCGGTATATATCGGTATCGGTTTAATACGATATTACGGTACGGAAAAAATTCCGATTCTAGTATTTATTAAAGCGACACTTTGAGAAGGGATTGAAATATAGAGCATGTTCACAATAGTCTTGCTCTTATAGAATTTTATACTAAAATTTTTTTATAAAATAACAATTTAATTTTATTATTAGCCTTACTACTGGGTAGCCGGCCCTTGGAGTTCATGTTCTCGCTCTTGTGACATTGGGGTGATTATTTTATTTTTTAAAGGAAATTTTTTCAAATTTTAGCAACAATTTCGCCAAATCGAGTGTAGATTACGTAAAGATATTATTTCAATTTCTAACACAAATGAGGACTATACTGACACTGCCAAAGAAATATCTGAGCCAATCGTACTTTCTAGTATGTGTATGGCACTTGAGAATAAGCCGATTGTTAGTATTTATTAAGAATTATATAAATACTGTATTTCCTCTAAAATACCCCCAGTGGGTTATTTTTTTCGATCAACCTCTAGAGGGAGGCTATTTAGAAGGGGGAGGGCTATTTTAGAGGAATATAAAAAATTTAAATCAATTTAACAAACCTTAATGGCAAATAGTGTTTATGAATATCCTATAAAAATTTCAGCTTACTGGACACGCTTTAAGACACGCCTTAACACAATAAGAGGCACCTTAAGCCACTTTGAGAAATAAGTAGTTGGGGAGCGAGATTGAGCATTTAGAATACGGGTGATTACCATAAAGATATAAGGGACGGCAAACTTTTAAATCCTCCCCCATAAATAATTTAAAAATAAATTTCCAAGGTTACACAGGAATGTGAAATAAATTCTTGCAATGCTCGATTTCATTGGAATGCCGGCCCTTGGTCTAAGGTGTAGTTTAATTATTATTTTTCAAATTATTTTAAATTTATAAGAAAATCATTAAATTTAGATGTTATTTATTTGTTCTTGTTAACGTTTTCCTATACATATTTTAATTAAAATTCTAAATCTCTTATTTTCTCTCATTTTTTCCATATATTTTAATCATTTATTTATACTAATTACAATCCATATCATAATTTTAAAATTATTTTTAGTGTTCAAAAAGTTGTGGTCCAGGCTTTAAACGTCGCAAAGTTCGATGTTTGGATAAATTAGGTGGTAGAACAACAAATTCCCCAGACGGGGGTGGATGTGATCTAACAACTCGTCCCAAGCGTAGGGAGCCTTGTTTTATTCGAAATTGTATGCCTAATGACTGTGCCGAATTAAAAGCCCATCACCAGGCTAAACAAATAAATATTGACGGAAATGAAAAACAATTAAATGATGGAAATTATACTGTGTGTTTATATTTCTTGAAAACTCGAAAATTTTTGTATTTAAAGGTTATGCTTAATGGCTATAAAATTACAGTTTATTGCCATCAAATGAATGAAACAATTCCAAAAACTTATTTAAATTTACGTCCCGAGAGTAATTTTGCTGAATTTTATGGGAAAAGGTGAGGGAATATTTAAATTATTTTTAAAATAATTTAAAAATATAGACTTGCCTACCCCTATTCTTGCCCCCATAATGGTCTTCGAAACGATAGCTGTGCTTGTACAAATGATGGCCATGTCAGCCAAGGTTTTACCAGATATAACAAAGTCCGCATCGACCTTCATAATATGAAAATTAATCGTAAAATAATTCTTTAATTTAAATTAAGAAAAAAAATTTTTTTAGCAAATGACTATACATTTGCTATAACTGAATATGGTAGTCCTGTTGCTTTTGGCACCGCTGGTGATTGTTATTCAATGAGTGATTGTCCACAAGTAAATCTTTTGTTTGATTGCATAACCAAATTTTTGTTTGAAATTTTAGGGTCGTTTTTCAATAGATCTCCGCGGCTCTGATCTTCGAATAGTTGATGACTTGGAATGGGTCAATCAAGGGCATAGAACAAGTGTTAGAATTGAACGTTTTGAAGTAAATATTAAAATCATTTAAATTAAAAAATTTTTTTTTTAATTTTAAGAATAATGCTCTAATTCAAGGACTTTGTGGAGGATATTGTGGGGAATGTTCACCTGACCGCTTTAAAGGATTAATTATAGCTGTAGACAATAAAATTACAAATTTATAAATTTTTTAAAATCTTTTTCTAAATAATCTTTTGTATTTTTCTTTATAATTTATTACCTCTACAATTCTATATTTTAGTTTAATATTAATTTTCCTTTTATGTTCTTTAAACTTTTAAAAATATCACTGCCTAACCAATTATTGTTGCTTATAATTTAATGGTTGTGAATAATTTAATAAATATTAATTTTTGTAAATGACTCAGTCAAATAATATAATTTAAATAATTTTTGTGGGTAAATTATTAAAAACTATTGTATACGTGTTCTTATGCTGTGGAAAAATTGTGGATGGGAGATGGAATTGAACCATCACGGAAAGAGCCCAAACCGAAAGCACAACCGACTGTGCCACCATCCAACCCATTGCTGGGTTATTTATTTTCATTTATGTTCTTTCTGCAAGTGCGGACAGAACAAAAACAATTATAATTTTAATGGTTTTACATAATTTCTTAGATCTTTTTCCCATATAAATAATTTAAAAATAAATGTATCTATAGATAGGCTTTAAGAATAATGCTTTAATTAAAGGATTCAATAGACAAAGTGGAATTAATATTTTTTCTTGTACCTGAGATAACTTTTAAGAGTCAACATAAAAACTACAATTTTGCCATTAACTTTGTCCAATCTTGTTCAATCACGGTGATCTTAGTGTCATTCGACTCAGCTCGTCGAGCTCTTTCGAATGAGCTATTTTTTCCAAAAATCACCTTCTTGGATCTTCGGTTTTTAGGGCAATTAAAATTAATTGGTGACTTTTCGTTCTTTAGAGCTTTTTTTCTATAATCTTTTATAAAGATTTGGAAGCTTATTTTAATTTAAAATTACATTTTGTCAAAATTTATCCAAAAATGGAATAAAATAATGTTTACAATGATTTCAAAGTGAAAATTAAGGTTGGACACAAGCGATTAATGACCGGTTCCACTCGTTTTCGACTCCAGTTTTCGGTTCCAGTTTTTGACAGGTCCCCGGTTTTGGAAGACACCTATTTGACTTCTTACGTTTCCAGGCGAAATTTTTGAGACTAATACATATGTGGGGTCTGAAGGAAATTATAGATTAGATACGAGAAGTATTTAATGAAAAAGAGATTGACAAAATATCCATCCTTAGAGGTCTATTTGAAAACCTAAAGCAGTAGGTTTCGGGGTAATAGTTAAGAGTACAGACCCCATTTTTTCCTCCTTATTTTCCCCCCTATATTTTTACAAAATGGTCAGACTTTTTTCTTCCTTTCATCCAATTTGCTTTCTAACTTTTGCCTACAATCAAATAAAAAGGATTATTTTTTTGTATTTAACAAGTATAAGTTTTGAGGAGACTCATTTTATCTATTAAAACGGGAAATAAAATATCAAAAATAATCCTTTTTGTTTGATTGTAGGCAAAAATTAGAAAGCAAATTTGATGGAAGGAAGAAAAAAGTCTGACCATTTTGAAAAATAAGGGGGAAAATAGTGAGGAAAAAATGGGGTCTATACTCTTCAATATTACCAGTTTGGTTACTGGTTTTCGCTTACAATCGGTTTTCGATCCCCGGTTTTTGGTTCCAATTCGATTAATTATTTGTGTCCAACCCTTGTGAAAATTTTTCAAAATTTCTGAATAATTTTAATAGTGTCTTCTTAAATTTGCCAATTAAAAATTTAGTTAAATTTTTACGAAAATTATAAAGGAATAATAATAAATAAATGAAACTAGGTAAATTTTGTATTTACATAATAGATTTTTTAGTTGGGGCTTGGAAATATTTATCGAGACAGGCGATCATTTTTAAAGGCTTTGTTTTTCAAAACTGATTTTACCCTAATGTTTACTCTATAAACTTTGTAAATTGTAAATTATGTTTGTAAATAATGTAAATTATGTACATAAAATATACATAATAAAGGTTTTGCATTTATGGTTCAAGTTGTTGAGGTTGTTGAGGATTAATTGTATCTATAAGTAAATTATAAAATTAAAATTGTTTTCCGTCCCATCATTATTTTTTTCTTTTTTTTAATATACAAAAATAAAGGAAATCAAAATAATTTTTGATTAAACATTAAAATTTTCCCTGATTAGACTTATATTTACATTAGTTTACTAAAATACCTTAGTTATATTTTATTAAGCAACCCAAACAACCCTCCAACAAGTTTTTTAATTAAAAAATATATTTTACCTTTAATGTATTTTAAAAAATATTTATAACTTTCTGCTTCACCCTTCGATAAAAGAATAAATGTAGCTCCTTGTAAATCTCCTAATTTGTTCGGTAAATCTGTCACGAACTTTTCTATACGAAGTGTGTTATCCACAAGTAAATAAATTTGTAAAACTTTTTTAATGCTTTCTGTTTTTAAATTACATTAAAATTTTATATTTTGATTTAAATAAACGAAATTAAAGAATTGCCGTTTTAGGGACGGATATATCGGTATTGCTTTGAGAAAACTACTATCCAAGATACAATGGCCGTAGGTCCCTAAATCATTAGGGTAAGTGTTAGACATTAAAATGTCCCGATAATTCCGTCCGACTTTTATTTTTTATCCAAAACAAACAAACCTTTTGTTACTTCCTTTATCTCATTTATTTTTGTATTTGTTAGAATTTCAGTGTTATGATGTTCAACTAATTTTTTATTCGATTTTTTTATTTTTTTATTAGATGAATCTTTTTCCTCCTTCTTTCTTCCTTCGTCTAATAAGAAAATCCTTGATGAAGACGAATCTATATCAGTATTATTATCATGATTATAATGATTATCATAATCTGAAACTGAATTAGAAGGCATATCATTTCCATGACTATCTAATTTAAAATCCTTCAATTCTGGAAGTAATGCTTTAGAATAGATATAATAAAGCTTTCCCAATTCAGCAAAATTATCATTATCTAGTGCTATAGATTCAGCAGCAAAATCATAAAGTCTTAAAATATACTCAATATAACTCATAATTTTTTGAAGTATTATTGTTATTACATCAAAATATATAACATCCTTTGTGCGGGCTATCTCTTCCTCTACAAGCTAAAATAAAAAGTTATATATAGGTAGTCTTACAGAACATAGAAAAGATTATGTTATATGCACATATACCATAGTACATCCAATATGTTGAATCCTATACATCCAATACACCCAACACCAAAATAATGTAAAAATTACCTCTGTCATTCCCTCGACTTCTACTTTAGCTTTTATCACATTTATAAAAAGTTTTTCTTTATCTTCTTCTTTTAATTTATTATTTTTGTAAATACCATTCTTCATTTCTTTATGTAACTCTTCTTCAACATATTTAATAAATTCCTCTTTAAAATAATTTTTAAATTCTTTTCTTTGATTATCCAAAGAATCATTAATTTCTTTAAATTCTTCAGTTATTCCATATATTAATTTTGAACTAATATTTTTAATTAATTCTTGTATTGTTATCTTTAAATTCTTGTATTGTTGTACTACTTTTTCATTCTCTTCATTAAAGTTATCATCCATCATATCTTTAATATGTGAACTTAACTTAATCAAAATTTCAGAGAGATTCTGTTTTCCAGCCTTATCTGAAAAATAAATTGAAATTATTCATCGAAAAACAAAATTATAAAATAAAGATTCTGTTATTTTATACTTCTTTTACAATATTTTGGATAAAGTTTTAACTAGAGTAAGTCGAGTTCGATCGAGTTCGAGTTACTCGACTCGACCGCTCGGGTTTTTTGCGTAATTACTCGACTCGGAACTCGGGATCATAATACTCGGATTACTCGAGCTCGGAAACTTTCTCGGTTAAAACCGAGTATTATACTCGGTTAACCGAGTATATACTCGGTTAAAACCGAGTATTTTTATGCCCCTATCTGCGGCGCAAAAAGGAAGATTTTTAGCTTAAGGATCTTCCAAAATTCTCAAAATTTTCGCCTGCGGCGCTGAAAAAGGAAGAAATTTTGCTCCTAGGCCTTTCAAAATTCTCAAAATTTTCGCCTGCGGCGCTGAAAAGGAAGACATGTATATCGGAGGATTTGAATGGAGTTAGGTGGATTTTAATGATATCCTGATATTTCAGGGGACCTAAGGGAATAGCGAGGAATTTGGCCTTTGAAAATTGGGTGTTCCCACTTGGCCTTCAGAAATTCTCAAAATTTAAGCCAGAGGCGTGAAAAGAGAGGGATAGAGCAACGAATCTCATGATCACCTTTCGACAATATACCTAATCCGACGGCAAAAATGGGAGAGATCTTTCTCTCCCAAAAATGAGAGAGAAAAATTTTTTATATAAATTTTATGAAAAAATTTTTTCGAAAAATTTCTCGGAAAAATTTTCTTTCATTAAATTTTTATGCAGAAATCTTAATTCCATAAAATCTTTTAAGAATTTTCTTAAATTGCGGTTTTAAAGGCTAATTTCGCAAATTTTGCATATTTTGGTCATATTTTGGGCTTTTTCGGTGCATATATTGCACATATTTGGCGATTTTCCGTGCATATTTTGGATGTCCCTACTGATGATGAATACTCTATAGTAAAAGTATTATTTTTATTGGAATTATTTTAAAATACTGTTTTATAAAAATTACTCGATTACTCGACAACTCGAACTCGGCCTAAAAAGTTGAGCTCGAGCTCGAACTCGGGCTTTTCAAACTCGGATTACTCGAGCTCGGTTTTTCCCAATTACTCGGTACTCGACTTACTCTAGTTTTAACAAAAGGTCCCCCCTCTTAATTTATATATCCGATTGTCGAAGAAAGTTGTTATTCACAATATTATGACAATTTGAGTAAACGGAAGAGACTGACAAAATGCAAAAAAAACTTTAATCAAAATTATATAAAAATCTTTTTGAGAATGGTCAAATTAAATTTTGATCAGGGCTTCGAGCAATTGCGTTTGATGTTATTTTGCGCTATTCTAAAATTAGAAAGTAATATTGTTGTTTTTACGCCCAAGACTGGTTCTATTAGATTATTTCAACATAAAAGATTTTCATAGGGCAAAGTTCGTTTGGGTCAGTTTATAACTCGCATTTGATTGAGGTTTGACTATAAAAATATGTGGACATAATTACCCAATGAGTTTCTTATTGGCATCATTTTCGATAAAGATTCTAATTCGTTTTTTATCTTTTTAAATACATTCATTTTTTCATTTGCCTTATTCTGATTTGTAAATCTTTCACCAAGTCTGTCTGAGCGTATTAATGCACGATTAGGGATTTTATTTTGTTTTATAATTGTCGCTTCATCATTTATAAATTCCTCACAATCTTTAATTGCATCTTCTATCTGTCCAACAATTTTTTCCGAAATATTGTTCTTAAATAAACAGTAAAACATTGCCTTTTTTACTATAAAAGGGTTAGAAGACCATTTCTCCTAAGTCTTAAAGTAATTATTACGGATAGGCAATAAGGTTAGCGGATCCGGATCAGGGCTGCACGCAATTGCGGATTGCGAGTTGCGGATTGCGTAAATTGCGGGGTTTTTTGCAATTGCGAGTTGCGGATTGCGTTTGCGGATTTTTACGATTTTTACGCAATTTTCACGCAATTTGTCTTATTTTAAATTGTATAAAATTTATTTGGCGAAATGTTTAAAATAATTATTTTTGTTAGAGATCGGCACGGGACGGGATCCCGCACGGGATTTTACGGGATCCCGTCCCGGAATCCCGGGTTTTTAGCGGAAAACGGGATTACCGGGATTCCGGGATTTACGGGATTAATCCCGCGGGATCCCGTCCCGGTCGAATTTTTGAAACGTAATCCCGTTCCGGGATCCCGGGAATTTTTTTCAAATTTACGGGATTTTTAATTACTCCAGTAAACTGCATGCGGAGCTGAAAAAGGAAGAAATCTGGCTTCTTGGCCTTCCAAAATTCTCAAAATTTTCGCCTGCGGCGCTGAAAAAGGAAGAAATCTTGTAATTTTCTCTTCAAAAATTCTCAAAATTTTCGCCTGCGTCGCTAAAAAATGAAAGAAGCGGGCTTCTTAGCCTTCCAAAAAAGACTAAAGTTCATTCAAATACAGTTGAGCCGCTAAATCCGCTATTTTGCCTGTGTTGGATGGATTACGAGTAATAAGAATGGATCTTTGGGATTAACAGAGGTATAGAGGGATTGTGAGGTGTACGTTGGTTTGTGAGATTTAAATCGTCTTAAGTTCAATTCCGGAGGATTAAGAGATATATGATGTTGGGGTATTTGAAAAGGATATCATGAATTTGGGATTAACACGGGATTAAGAGGGATTTGGAGGATAATAAGGGGTCCCCTACCCGGTTTAATATTAGTGAGCGGAACCGGACCGGATCCGACCGGATTTTTCCGGAGTCCGGGTCCCAAATCCGGGTTTTTTCGCGATCTCCGGATTTTTTCCGGACCGGATTAATCCGGAAAAATCCGGCCGACTCGTACCTCTTTGTTTTTAAATCTTATTAAGAGAAAGGAATAGGCCCTTTAGCCTTCCAAAATTCAAAAAATTTCAATGAAATCTGGCTTATCGGACTTAAAAATTTTAAAATAAAGTGAATTTTTCACCTAAAAATTTTCGCCTGCGGCGCCAGAAAAGGAAGAAATATGTTCACTTGGTTCATCTAAAATCCCAAAATTTTCGCCTGCGGTGCTAAAAAGGAATGAAGAATAGAATATTTTTAAGAATTTGCATGGATTAATGGGGATTTGGAGTGATATTGGGGGATTTCGATGTATCAAGAGTACTAATGAAATAACAACCACCAATTAGGTAAATTCTGAAAAGTGGACCTTACTTGGAAAGTTGGTGAGACGATATCATTGTGCGCCCGCAACCAGTTCAGAGTCTGAACGTCTATTCAGGACTCGTAGCAAATGATCTTAGAAAGAGTTTATTACCAGAAAACCTCGAAATGTTATTGACACTTCACCATAATTTGCTCATATATAATTTTAACTATAGTATGAAGTGATTAAATTTCTTTATCTACATTTTTAAAAATTGCGGATTGCGAGTTGCGGAAATTGCGTAAATTGCGAGGTTTTTTGCAATTGCGAGTTGCGGATTGCGTTTGCGGATTTTTAAAAAAAAATTGCGGGTTGCGGATTGCGTTTGCGGATTTTTAAAAATAAATTGCGAGTTGCGGATTGCGAGTTGCGGATTTTTTTTTCAATTGCGTGCAGCCCTGATCCGGATATCCGGATCCGAAAAAGGCCGTATATCCGAAATTTTCGATTCGGATATAGGATCCAGATATCCGAAGATTTCCAACTATCCACCAACTATTATCTCTTTCAACCAGAAACTTTTATCTACCTATTCCAGAACTCTTTATAATTCAAGCCGAAACGTTATCTCATTCAAGCCAGAACTTGTATCTAATTATGCCTAAACTCTTTCCCTCTCGACGGCACTCTTATCTCCTGCAATACCGGAACTTTTATCTACTCGTCCGTAGCTTTTGCACCATAGTAGAGACGTCCGAGACCGAAAATTTTCCAAGACTCAAGACCAAGACCCAAGACCAAGACTACACCCCAAGACCAAGACCAAGACTTGACCCCAAGACTCAAGACCAAAAATTATCAAGACTCAAGACAATTTTTAGGTTCCATAAGTCAAATTTTTGGTTTATTTTTTGTTATTTTGACATGATCACAGTCAAATCCAGCACATTCGCCTATAATTTCGAAAAATCTATGCGAAATTCAAGGAATTTATCCGAAATTCAAAGAATTTTGGGGAATTTATCCGGGTGGAAAATCAATGAAATATATTATTTCAGAGTATTTGGGTAGATTAAAATGATATTGAGCGATAACAAAGATTAGGAGAGATAACCGTGGGATTTTGTGGATTTTGAGGGATGTCGGGGGATTCGGAATTATCGAGGGATTAAGGAGGATATAGAGGTTTAAAGGGGAATTCGGGTGAATTAAGAGGGATCAACAGGAATATTATGAAGTATCGTCTTGCGCCGCAGCGAAAATTTTTACGATTTGGAGGAATCTTACCCCAAAAATCTTCTCTTCCCATCGCCGCAGGCGAAAATTTTGAAGATTTCGGAAGGTCAAGAAGCCAGAATTCTACCTTTTCCAGCGCCGCAGGCGAAAATTTTGAGAATTTTGGAAGATTCTAAGCCAGAATTCTTCCTTTTCAAGCGCCGCAGGCGAAAATTTTGCGAATTTTGAAGGCCAAGAAGCCAGAATTCTCCCTTTTCCTGCGCCGCAGGCGAAAATTTTGGGAATTTTAGAAGGGTATGAGGCCAGATTTCTTCCATTTTGGAAATAAAATAAGGAAACTAAAAAAGGTTCAATCCTTAGGGATGTAAGTTTAGATAAGCCCAAAAAAGTCGAGACCAAGACCAAGACCAAGACTACACCCCAAGACCAAGACCAAGACCGAAAAAAACCCAAGAAAAGTCTTGAGTCAAGACTCAAGACCAAGAGTCTCGGACGTCTCTACACCATAGTGTATCAAATTTTAGAAAATGAGGGACGAGGAACATCTATTTATGGAGAAGTGATGCTTGGTATGAGTTATTACTATTTCTAAATTACCTTTTCAACCTTTTCAACTTTTTGATTTGTATTTTTATGGGCAAGTTCTACAATTTTTGTTATTTGAAATAACAAAAAAATAAAAAATAATTTATTTTTGTATATCATTTTTTCCCATAAAAATAATTTTTTAAATAATTTTATTTAAAATTTTAAATTGTTATAGTTTTTGTCAAAAATGAAAATTTAACTAAAATTTAAAAGAAATTTAATAAGAGAAGAATAATTGTATTATCTATTTTTGCGGAAATCAGTTTTTCAAATAAAATTTTGTTTACTTTTTTCAACTTTTGAAAAAGTTTAAATGTTGCTTATAGGCAAAAAGGGCTTTTTCTTAATAAATATTATTAATTTATAAAAATTTCTAAATTCTATAATAAATAAAAAAAATTAATTTAAATGCCCAAATAAAAATTTATTTAAAAAATTATTTTAATAAATGCCAAATAAATTAATTTTTCTCTCTCCTTTTTCGCTCTCCTCTCTACATTTCCATTGTTTGCCTTATTCGATTCGCGTGATCGGTGGGGGAAAGACGTCAATTGCTGCCAGACCGAATTTTTGAATGAGAGGGGGGAGAAGGAGGGAGGGAGATGGCAGGGAGGGAGGGAGAGGGTGGGAGAGGGAGGGAGGGAGGGAGAGGGAGGGAGGGAGGGAGATGGCAGGAGGGAAGAGGCGCGGGGGAATGCTAAATGTGGAATTGTGTAGAGGGAATTTTAAAAATGAATCAATATTTATATAATAAAAAAATGAATTAAAGTTTTTCTAAAATTTCAGCAACTTTGTTTTGAAACTTTCTTTTGAGCATTTCTCCTGAGTCCTGTATATGAGATAACTTAAATAAAATTTAAAATTATTTTTTATTAAATAATAGATGAATGGAAATTTAAACTTTATTAAGAAAATAATTATAGTCAAAGCACTTCATAGGTTCTAATTGTATTGGGATAATATAGCAAATCTAGTTTCCGCATTTTCTTTAAAAATTTATTAAAATATTGTGAAAGAAATTGGTTAAAATTTCAAAGATGGCAAATATAAATACGGCAAAGGTCGTCCTGATCCTGGCGGTACCCAATATAACGAGCTTAACCTTATTAGTAATTTACATGTATAAAACTTATGCAAATAAATTTAATAAATATTTGTGAATTAAATAATTACAAAAAATTAATTTTATTCACATATAAAAGGTCAATTTAAAAATTTTTATTAAAAATATTTAATTAAAAATTAAATTTAAAAATTTAAAATTTATTTTTAATTATAATATTAATTTAATAATGCTTCCTTCTCTTCAACTAAATAATTTTAAATATATTTTCCAAATCATTATTTTTCAATTAAATTCATTTAATTCCCTCCTTTACAAGCTTGAATTGGAATTTTATTCTCTTCATCCAAAACAATCTTAACCTTTACACCGTTAATTTCAATAATAGTTTCGTGTGTTCCTCGGTTATAATCAACAAGATTGATTTGACATTTATTTCCGACAAAGAAAGGAACTTCTTTAAATGGGACTTCGATTTCCATTCCATTAGAAAATGAGAATATTAATTCTCCTGTCAATTTCTTTCCAGATAATTGACACTCAATTTCTTGTCCATTATTTGGAGCAGTACATTTATTATTTCCTTCTTTTAAGGTTATTGAATATTTAGTTGTTCCACCAGTAACAATTAATTTATTAACCACTCCAGGCTGGTTTTGAGCATAATTGGGTGGGGACGCGTGCATTTTATTGTCTTCAATCGGCACAAATTTGCCTACAATACAAGTTCCAGTTGAGATGCCAAAAACCAATGAAATCAAAAAAATTGTTGAAATGAATTGGAGGAGAATTGACATTTTTGAATGTTTTTTTTGAAAGAGAAGATATGTATATATTTTTATTTGTTGTTTGAATTTGGATATATTATTCTCTACTCTCTTTAAATATATCTTTTTATCGGAATTTCATTAATTTTAATTTATTACATCATATAATTAATTTAATTAGCTACATTTGATTTATAGAAAAATACCTTCATTTAATGTTTATTTTATGAAATTCTTGTGTTAGACATTTAGTGATAGGAAACAAAAAAAACGAATTTTCAAAATTTAATATTTAAAATTAAATTAAATTTTTTTGTTTTTTATTTATCATAGTATATTTAATAATATGATATATGATTTTTCATCATATGATGTAATAAATTAAAATTAATGAAATTCCGATAAAAAGATATATTTAAAGAGAGTAGAGAATAATATATCCAAATTCAAACAACAAATAAAAATATATACATATCTTCTCTTTCAAAAAAAACATTCAAAAATGTCAATTCTCCTCCAATTCATTTCAACAATTTTTTTGATTTCATTGGTTTTTGGCATCTCAACTGGAACTTGTATTGTAGGCAAATTTGTGCCGATTGAAGACAATAAAATGCACGCGTCCCCACCCAATTATGCTCAAAACCAGCCTGGAGTGGTTAATAAATTAATTGTTACTGGTGGAACAACTAAATATTCAATAACCTTAAAAGAAGGAAATAATAAATGTACTGCTCCAAATAATGGACAAGAAATTGAGTGTCAATTATCTGGAAAGAAATTGACAGGAGAATTAATATTCTCATTTTCTAATGGAATGGAAATCGAAGTGCCATTTAAAGAAGTTCCTTTCTTTGCCGGAAATAAATGTCAAATCAATCTTGTTGATTATAACCGAGGAACACACGAAACTATTATTGAAATTAACGGTGTAAAGGTTAAGATTGTTTTGGATGAAGAGAATAAAATTCCAATTCAAGCTTGTAAAGGAGGGAATTAAATGAATTTAATTGAAAAATAATGATGATTTGGAAAATATATTTAAAATTATTTAGTTGAAGAGAAGGAAGCATTATTAAATAAATATTATAATTAAAAATACATAAGTATTCCTACTTTTAATTTCACATTTTATATTTAAATAATTAAAAAATACCAAAGTATCTTTTATGATTTTCTCAACAACCAAAATATTTAGGAATCCTGAATTGCATTTTTAGCCAATTTATGGATTTGTCTTTATAACGAGCTTTGACCTTATAAGTCTAGACTTTTAAAAACAAAATCAAAATAAACATTTTAAATAATTGTCTGGTTATTATGAAATTTTATTTTTTGACTAACTTATCTTTAATGAGTTGACAAAAAAATCAAGAATTTTTTTATTAATTTGAAAAAATTTTTTCAATTAAATCGTTAAATGTGAAAAAAACCATAAAAAAATTAGATGCTTTAAGTTGTACGTATATTTGTAATTATAACGCCAATACATGTGAATAAATGTACATATTTGGTTGTAGGATTTAGGGGGGAGATATAGTAGGAAAATATTCATTTATGCTTGTTCAGGAAAAATTATGAGCTTCTTTCCCGACTATAAATCAATCCATTTGAGAATAGATGGCTCACTAACGGCGTTTGATTAAGCGGTGTTTGACATGTGGACTGCATTCCATCTACTTCTACAGGGGACTGAAATTAATGTTGCACTATTTCCTCATAACTAAGTTTTCTAATTTTCGCTTGTAGTGGCTAAATTAAGGATTATAAGGACAGATTGACCCTAATAGAGCTATGGAAGTAAAGCCCTACTATATGCCAATGTTTAATTGTTTAAATAATTTATAGTTTAATCTACTACATATATTCATATAATAAATATTAATATTCTTATTTAAAATAAAAATTAAATTAAAAAATTAAAAAATTTAAAAAATTAAATAAAATTTAAAAAATTAAATTAAAAAAAAATTAAATAAAATTAAATAAAAAAATTAAATAAAATTTAAAAAATTAAATTAAATACCTAATTTAAAAAATTAAATACCTAATTGGGTTTTGTGTTTCTAGAGAGTAAACTCTACCTTATATGATCTTTTATTGAAGAAAATCTAATATTCAGAAATTAGATGAATTATCTTTATTTAGTTTCCCTTTCCTTTAGTTTCCCTAGCTCACCACAACCTCATTACCTTGTTTTACAAAATGCCACACAGCTTCCATACCGACAAATAATTCGTGCCATTAACTAGGCAAACACGCAACAAATTGAAGCATCTAATTCTTTTCTTTTTTTACAAATTCAGGTTTCTCAAAAATCAGACGTCTATTCTCTCTGTCTAGTTGCTTTTGAATTTGTATTGCGATCAGCAAATTCGGAACGATTTCTCTTAATTGATTCACACTTTAATACACAATTAGTTGTTGATAGTTTAATTATTAATTTACTTTCTACTAATTATGATACTCGGGAATTAATAGATGAAGTTGAAGGGTGGATTTGGAGAAATGATTTAATTATGACACTTAAGGTATTTTATTTATTGAAAATAAAATTGGATATAAAAATTAAAATTAGTTAAGGAATAATTTTAAAAAATTTAATTTCTTTAAATAAGTCCATTCTTATTTTGTTTATTTTTTGAGTTCTATAATGTTAACTAGTGTTGCACAAAACCGTTTAGCTAAACGGTAAACGGTATACGATAAACGGGTTTTTTGCTAAAATTAAACGAAACGATAAACGGGTCCCAGATAAACGGCATAAACGGTATACGGTCCTTCTAAACGCCGTTTAATTCGTTTAATTTTTTCTTAAAATTAGTGGCTTAAAACGTGAATTTTTGCCGTCTGACACACTAAAATCAAAAAACTTTCGCCTGCGGCGCAAAAAAGGGAGGAAATCTAGCGTGTAGGCCTTCCACAATTATAAAAATTTTCGCCCGCGGGGCTGGAAAAGAAGAATTCTGGCTTCTTGACCTTCCAAATTTTCCAAAATATTCGCCAGCAGCGCTGATAATGGTAGAAATCTGGCTTCGGGCTTTTCAAAATTTTTACCTGCGCCGCAAAAAATGGAAATTTGACTTAAGGACCTTAAAAATTATAAAATTTTCGCTGCGGCGCAAAAATAAAAGAAATTTGGCTTCTTGGCCTTCCAAAATTTTGAAAATTTTCGCCTGCGGCGCTGAAAAGGAAGATCCTTATTATCCTTACAAATCCCCAATTTCCCTTCAAATCCCTCAATCGCTCGAAATCACATTATATCCACCTTAATCCTCTGATATCCCTTCAAATCCCCTCTATCCTTTTAAATCCCATTACATCACCATAATACTCGACTGATTCCCTTTAATAACTCATAATCTACCGATATCCCACCTCAATTCTCTGATATATATTCAAATCCTCCAAATATCCAAAACCACTGATATCACTCTTAATCACCAGGCATCTCTTCATCCTGTCCTTTACCCTCTAAATCCATCGATATGATGAATTTATAGTCGAATTATAATTTTTATAAAGCGGAATGATGATAATTAATGATTTTTCATTGATTTTTTTGAATTATGAATTGATTTTAAAAAATTTTAAAAATAAACGGTAAACGGTCGTTTAAACGGGTTTTTAAAAATAAACGAAACGGTATACGGGTCTCAGATAAACGGCATAAACGGTATATGGTTTTTTCGAAATTAAACGGTTTTGTGCAACCCTAATGTTAACCCAAAAAACTCTAAATAAATTAGTAAAATAATATGTACATATTTAAATGTTAATTAGAGGGGCCAGCCCCAATTATGAGAGAAGATGTTGATGGTAATACGTGCTGTGAATAGAATACCCAGAGGTAACGCAAGCGAGCGTGGTGAATGATATTGGTACACCACTTGGTCAGGCTTATAGCCGACCGAACACTAGGCAACTGAAATAAATTATAGTAGGATTATTTTCAAAATATTTAAATTAATTTTTAAGTATTGTTTAAACCCGCGTCATGATCATCCAGATATTGTACATTTATTATCTCATTGGAATCCATCATCTCCTCCACCAGAGCCTACTTTCTTTGATGAAGATTATCTGAATACTAGATTGAAATAAAATAAGTAAATTTTGATTGAGAAAAATAAATTACGTATACATTTTTTGGTAATTTTTATTTTTAATTTTAAAAATTTTGCCCTGACTGTACTGGAAATTTATTTAATTTTAAAAATTTTTACAGAATTTCCATAATCTTTCATTTTAATTTAATGATTATAATTAGGGTTATCGGTTCTTGAAATTTTTTAGGATATTCGGAGAAAACCCGCCCCAATTAGGAGAGAAGATAATTGGGGCGGGCCAGATTTTTTCTCTCTGGTTGGATATTCGGGACCAGAGAGCCGAAAAATCCTCGGTTTTCCGAATCGACAACACTAATTATACATAATTTTTAATTTCATTAATTTTTTAAAATTATTTTTTGATTTCCAATTTTTTAAGCCATTAAAATTTTTTCAATGTTTTATTTTGCCCTTATCTTCCTCAAATTTCTTCAAATTATTTAATTTAAATTCCTTCTCTTCTCCCAAATTTTCTTTATTTCCACATTAAAACTTTACTTTTCCTTGTTTCGGATAAATTTAAAACTTTTTAATTTTGATAAGAAGGCACAATTAAATCTTCACTTTCAGTCAGCTTTTTCTCTTCGAATATCTAATTTTTCATCGAACCCCTCAAAATTTTCCTTGTAATTTCCAAAAAATCTCCTTGATTGGCAAAATCAGAATTAAATTTCACTCAACTTTTTTTCCTTTCAAGACTTTATACATATTTTACTTTATATATACATATATAACATATACTTTTATTGTAAACATATTTTATTTTCTAACCCAAGATAAGATACCCAAGATACCCAAGACCCAAGATACCAAGATACCCAAGACCCAAGATAAGAAAACCCAAGATAAGAATTTTTAAAAACGGGAATTTTTTATCTTTTTTGTAAATTATTTGAACGCTAAGACCAATTTTTCTCATTTTGTCACATTTTTTACAAAAATGTTTAAAAATATGTAATTTTCAAAAAATCATATCTCTGCTCCGACACAAAATTTTTAAATTTTGTTTTTTTATCTTAGCTCAGAAAAATCCTCGCAATAGTAATAAATTAATTAATCTTTTGTAAAAAATTTATTTAGCCGGATTTGGATTTGGCATATCCGACTATATCCTTTTACCCGTGTATATCTCAGAAATTTCAAATTTTTTAAAAAACGCTGAAAATGTCAAACGAGATACGAATTAAGCTTTCGAATGGTATATAGAACATCCATATCCATAAAGTATTCATCGAAGAACATGCTCGGGTATCAAGACTTATGTTACACCTTAAGTAATAGGGCGTGTCAAAATATGCACGGAAAATCCCAAAATATGCGCATATATATGCACCGAAATAGTCCAAAATATGAACCAAAATATACAAAATATGCATTAAATATACTGCAAAAATAATGAAAATATGCTTTAAAAATCAATTTCTAAATTTAAAAAATACTAAATTAGCACTTAAATTGCAGTTTAAGAGCATTTCTAAATGATTTCTAAATAGTTTTATGAACTTAGAATTTAACCAAAAAAAATTTTTTGAAAAAAATTTATCGCGAAAAATTTTTCAGAAAAATTTTTTGCCCAAAAAATTCCTAAATTTTGAAAATTTTGCCCGATTTTTACTAAAATTTCTCAAAAAATGCCAAAATATGCACAAATTTAGGTAAAAATATGCAAAATTTCCTAAAATATGCATCGATATGCAAATATGCACGAAAGTACCGAAATATGCAAAAATATGCTAAGGAACCCGGTCCCTAATGTTCGTACCGACGTAAAAACACCATTTTTGAGCGTTTCAGCTCATGGCATATGCATATTGCATGCAATATGCATTTGCATGTTTTGACACGCCCTAATAATTAAGCTTAATTTTCATTAGAATTAAAAAACTCTATAATTTTGGGATAGTAATGCAAAAATCATACTATCAAAAATCAAGCTAAAAAATATTATTACTAAAATTTTTTGAACTTTTTCTATTAAACCCCGACGATCCCCTATTTGATTATTCCCAACAAATTAAATTTAATCTTATTCATTTTTATATACCTCGTTTAAAAATTTCTTATAATTTAAAAAATAAAAATGTCGACAGCAACATACAATTTAACTTTACCAGCAACAACAGATATTAATTATGAATTATTATATATTTTATTTAAATTAGATTTTTGGTTAATTGGAATATTTGGATATATTTTTAATTTTTTATTAATCTATTTAATAATATATAAAACACCCAAAGAAGTTAAAATACACAGTAGAATTCTTCTACAAAATTGTTTTTTGGATTTGATTTTATTAACCAATGAAATGAAAAAGATTGTTGAAATGATTTGGGGAAGAATTGACATTTTTGAATGTTTTTTTCTGAGAGAGAAGATATATTTTTATTTGTTGTTTGGATTGGGATATATTCTATGCACCTTTATATATATATATATATCTTTTTATCAGGAATTTCATTAATTTTAATTTATTACATCATATAATTAATTAATAAGCTTCATTCGATTTAAACAAAATAACTTTCCTTTAATGTTTATTAGACAATTAATGGTAGGAAACAAAAAAACGAATTTTCAAAATTTAATATTCTAACTTAAATTAAACTTTTGTTTTTTATTTATCATATTATATTTAAATTTAATAATATGATATATGATTTTTTATCATATGATGTAATAAATTAAAATTAATGAAATTCCTGATAAAAAGATATATATAAAGAGAGTAGAGAGTATCCCAAAGAGAGTATCCCAATCCAAACAACAAATAAAAATATATCTTCTCTCTCAGAAAAAAACATTCAAAAATGTCAATTCTCCTCCAAATCATTTCAACAATTTTTTTGATTTCATTGGTTTTTGGCATCTCAACTGGAGCTTGTATTGTAGGCAAATTTGTGCCGATTGAAGACAATAAAATGCACGCGTCCCCACCCAATTATGCTCAAAACCAGCCTGGAGTGGTTAATAAATTAATTGTTACTGGTGGAACAACTAAATATTCAATAACCTTAAAAGAAGGAAATAATAAATGTACTGCTCCAAATAATGGACAAGAAATTGAGTGTCAATTATCTGGAAAGAAATTGACAGGAGAATTAATATTCTCATTTTCTAATGGAATGGAAATCGTTGTGCCATTTAAAGAAGTTCCTTTCTTTGCAGGAAATAAATGTCAAATCAATCTTGTTGATTATAACCGAGGAACACACGAAACTATTATTGAAATTAACGGTGTAAAGGTTAAGATTGTTTTGGATGAAGAGAATAAAATTCCAATTCAAGCTTGTAAAGGAGGGAATTAAATGAATTTAATTGAAAAATAATGATGATTTGGAAAATATATTTAAAATTATTTAGTTGAAGAGTGGATGCATTATTAAATTAATATTATAATTAAAAATACATTTTAAATTTCTAAATTTGATTTTTATTAAAAATTTTTAAATTGACATTTTATATTTAAATAAAATTAATTTTTTTGTAATTGATCATTTTGCAAAAAAAAAAATTAATTTGCAAGAAAAATTTTTTTTAATTAAATCGTTAAATGAGAAAAAAGCCATAAGCACTTTTATATAAAAAACGTATAGCATTTGCAATTAAAGCGCTAATGCTTGTAAATCAGGCCAGTCCCACAAAATACGAGATACGAGATTCACTAGATACGAGATTCTCAAAAAATAACTTCACGAGATACGAGACTAACGCCACCCCTGATGAGTAAGTATCCTTTGATATATTAATATAGTCAGGAGATTTGGCGGATATCGGTGGATTATGACAGATTACATTATATCTGCGTGGATTATGACAAAACTGGATTTGTAGGTATCATTCCCCCGGTATCATTCTTATTAATCTTTTGGTAATATTCAATTTCGTTCCCCCTCCTTTTTTCTTTCCTCAAAGTATTACACAATGGTCAGTCAATCTTAAGTTATAGAACTCGTCGAGCTGTGTCGAATGACACCAAAATTGAAAAAATCGGACTTGATTTGACCGAGATACAGACCCCTGAAAAATGAACAAACATAGGGGTGATTTTTTGGAATAAAAAAATTTTATCCGAATGATAGCTCATTCGACTCAGCTCTTCGAGCTGAGTCGAATGACATATAAATCAACGCGATTAGACTTGGTTGGACAAAGTTATGACCTGAAGTAGACCTAACGGAGTCGGCGACTTATGTCATAACTTTTTTAAATCTTGTCCAATCACATTGATTTTGGTGTCATTCGACTCAGCTCTACGAGTTCTTTCGAATGAGCTATCATTTGTATAAATTTTGGTATCTATGGTTTTTCGCCCCTATGTTTGTTCAATTTTCAGGAGTCTGTATCTCGGTCAAATCAGGTCCGATTTTTTCAATTTTGGTGTCATTCGACACAGCTCGACGAGTTCTATAACTTAAAATTGACTGACTATTTTGTAATACTTTGAGGAAGGAAAAAAGGAGGGGGGAACGAAATTGAATATTACCAATCTTTTTAGCAAATTTTAAGAGCTTTCAGACAAACAAAAAAATTTACTTGTTTTTCGACATATTTCACATTTCGCATGATTAATTATTAAATTTTAACAGGTAATTAATTTTTTCAGCTGGATTTACACATTTTTGAATGAAAATTATGATGATAAATTTTTTCACCCATAGGGTCATAAATTTCTATATCAGAATGTTAGACTTACATTTGTTTTTCAAAAGAAGATATAAAATTGAATTGTTTTTTATAAAACCAAGCTTAACTGATCCAGGAAATAAACAAAAAAAGTTGAGGGCATAAATAATTTTTATATTTGTTTGGTAGTGAGCGGTAGTGCATCTCGTGTCTCGTAACAAAATACGAGACACAAGATACGAGACTAACGCCACCCCCGTTGTAAATCGCTGCCAGGCGATAGATGGAAAAGTGGGTGGAGATAAATGTATTTGGTTTTAGGATTTAAGCTAGGGAGATATAGTGGAAAATGTTTATTTATATTTGTTAAGGGAAAATCATGAGCTTCTCTCCCGACTATATTTAAATCAAATTTAAGAATGGAGTTTATCTAACGGAGTTTATCTTAAGGGGCGTTTGACATATGGGCTGGTTTCCATCTACTTCTACAGGGGAATAGAAGTAGAATTCTATCTTCAATGTAGAATTCCATCTGAAATAGAAGTAGAATTCCATTTACTTCTATTTCAAAATATGTATATATCTTTAATATTCTGAAATGGCTGATCAAACAACTAAACAAGCTTTTTTGTTTACTAAACTATTCTAAGACTCATAAATCGTAACAATTTTAGGAAATTATATATATATATATATATGTACATATGTATGTCAATTTAAATAATTTAGTTTTAATTATAATAGATATTAATATTTTATATTTAAAATAGCTGATTAAACAATGAACTATAATCTATTTATTTTAAATATAATTATTTTGATCAATTTACAAAGTAAATATTTATTTCAAATAAAATTATTATTTAATTGAAAAAAATATTTACATCAATAATTTACTAATAAATAAAATTAAAGTAGTAAACAGTGGTTGTGTTCAATGTACTGGACGAGGACAACAACAAATAAATTCTCCACCTCATGGTGCTGAACCATCACAACAAACAAATACTGGACAATCATCTTCAACTCAACACCAGCATGGTAAAATATTTTTTTGAGAAATTTTTAAATTTTTGAGAATAACTCAATAAACCTTTAAATGAACTGATAATTACTGTTTAGATATTATAAATGCTAAAATATAAAATAAATTTAAAAAATTTCTGCAAAGTTTAGAAAACCGAAAACTTAAAAAATTTAGAGACAATTGAATATGTGGACGGGCATAGATTGGTTAGAATACCTTTAATTGACTACATCAGAGAATCAACAAGAAATTTTGGTGTTGGTGTTATGGTGTACGATTCGAGAAATATATTTAGTTATGGGCAAGTAAATGTAGGTTTTGAAATAAAATATACATATTTAATTATCTGAAACATTACTATTAGAGTTTCGCTGGAACCAGATCCAATTTGTGTTCCGGTTCCCGGAACCAGAACCCTAACTTTCAGTGAAACTCTAATTACTATGTTATAGCTAGTCTAATCTCGATAATACTCTCTGCTCCAAATGATACGACCACCCTTATGATAGGTACTAAGCTAGTGTAAAACTATCAAGTGGTCGTATCATTCTGAGACACATATATCGGCTTTTGAACGATAGATTTTTTATTTAACATGATAACTGTATATTTATGGAATTGAAAAATATTGTAAAAATACATATTGTATTAAAATTTGAGTCAGATTTGTTGATTTTTCATCAAATTACAGTGAAAAATAAGGGTGGTCGTATCATTTTGGAACAAAGTGTACAATAAAATTATTTTATGCAACTATGTAGTTTAATATTAGGTCAACTTTGCTACTTATAAGCTTATGAGAGATGAGAAACTAATTTTAATGGAAATAATATTATCAACAAACACGTTTTTGGCAAATAATGCTTTAGAAATTTTTAAACATTTTGCAAAATTGAGATTTACTAGAATTATTTGTATGCTTGGACAGTAAGTAGTTAGTTATTAAGTAATATAAGAAATAATTATATTAAGCAATATAATTCCACAAAATGTTCAGGGAATGCTTCTGGAAGGTGGAAGTCAAACTTTGGAGAATTATTTTTTAAACATGCCTGGTTAGATTTTAATTAGGGATGTTCACGGTCGGTTAACCGAACCAAAACCGAAAACCGGTGTTTTTGGTCAACAAACCGGTTTCGGTTTAGGCCACCGAAAACCGGTGGCCTAAACCGACCGGTTTTTCGGTTTATAAAATACACCCCTAAAGATGGAATTTTTTGGGAATTTTTCGGTCATTTGAATTCACAAAAGACATCTTGCCAAAATATTTTTCTCAATTTTGCTTTCGATAAATATAATTTATTTAATTCTACTATATCAGGATGTGTATTTATGGTTACTGGCTATGTTGATGGGCCTCCCTCGATTTGCTTTTATCTTAGTGTTTGGTTCGAATCCAAGAATAATAGTATAAGGGATATTATTTTTCAAAAAATAAATGCTGTTTAAATCTTTAACTTTTATTTTAAACATTCTCAAAAATTTTGTCAGCGCTGCTAAAAATGAATAAATCTATTTATTGGCCTCCGGCCTTCAAAATTCTCAAAATTTTCGCCTGCGGCCCAAAAAGAGATGGATAAAGAGATGGATCTTAACAAAAAAACACACACATCAGTCCGGTCTAATGAAGATGCTGGTTCGCTCCCAGCTGCATATAATAAATGGAAATTAATGTTTTTTAAAATACTAAATTAATTTAAATTGTAGATTAAAAATGATTTTATTTTGGAAATGTTTTCATAAAATAATTTTAGATCGAAGCCCATCAAATATGAAAAATCTTTTGTATCAAATGGCATTAGCAGTACAGCAATTCCATAATGGAAGTAAATTTTAATATACATAAATAGCAAAATAAATATTCAAAAATTCAAAAATAAAAAGAAATTAAAAATTTAGGTGCTTTACATTTAAATATCAATCCTTCTAATTTTATTTGTGACAATGATGGATCAAATGAGTGTATAGTAAAGTTAATACCTGGGGTAAACTCTATTTTATATGATGGATCTAGAAGAAATACTATAAATTTGAATTGGACTTATGGCTCAGAAAACTATAAAAGTCCAGAATATAGATATAATCAAAATAATCACTACAAAGTAATTTTTTATAATTAAATAATTAGATCACGACTACCAATTGGACAAACGGCAAAATCAAATATTTGATCAAATAATTAGATATTTGAAAAAACTTGACCAGAAATATCAAATATCTGATCAAATATTAAATTTTTTGAAAATTTTAAAATAAAAACTACTAAATGTTCAAATCGCATACGATTCGATTTATCTTGATAAATATATTTAAATGTTTAAATCTAGTCCAATTTTAGCGTTGCTGGCGAAAATTTTTAAAATTTTGGAAGGACACGCTGCCAGATTTCTTTCATTTATTGCAAAAAGTCCACTCTTATGAGTGTATATTTAGCCTCCGTCCTCAGTAAAGTTCTTGGCGAGGATCAAGACCGAGGGTCCGCGACCGAGGACCGGTCAGACCGAGATTTGAAATTGGGAGGATCTCGGCTTCGGCAACATCCGCAACCTAATTTTGAGTGATATTCCAATTTTGAGTGCCCAGGCAGATTCTATGACGTACTAAGTGCCTCTGTTAATTTGAATCGTGTGCGGGGAGTCTCTGCTCCAATAAAGACCAGACTGAAAAATCCATTGGATTGAGTACCGGTGAGTTACATGGCCAAATATCCTACCCCAAAATCCATGAAATAACTTTGCACAGAGGTTAGTTGTTGTTTTACCTCCATGCTGTTACCAAGTCCTATTGTAAAATAAAATCATTTTCACCAAAATGTTAGCACCCTGTATAGAATATTTATTTAACAGCGTTAAAATAAAATATGAATGGAGCATTTTATATGAAAAGTAGTTAAAAAAGTTAAAAATTTAAATAACTTCTGATTAGATTTTTTAATCTTATGATTTTCTTGCCAAAAAATTCAATTTTCAGGCAAAACCCAAACAATTACAAATTATTTGATATCTGGTCAAATAAATGACTTTTTGATATCATAAAACAAATATTTGATCAAATAAAAGTGATCAAATATTTGATTTTCCGATGTCAAATATATATTCTGATGTCAATATATTGTTCACCTTAATTCAAATACATCAAATTTATCAATAATAAATTTCACTAATCACCAAATCGGCCCTATCCCGAAAGAAGGGTCGAATCGTTTTTTTCATTATTTTATTTCTTTATAAAAATGGTCAATTTTCCTTAAAGTTGATGTATGTTGATGTTTTCCTTAAGGAAAAATGGTGAAAGAGATTAAATTTTTATACTTTTTTCTTGTTTTCGTTTGTATTATCATTTACACGGACGAGCACAGACGAAATCGGTTGAACACGGACGGACGAGCACGAACAGACAACACATTTTTTGTGTATGAAAATTTAATATCTTTCACCATTTTTCCTTAAGGCAAACATCAACATACATCAACTTTAAGGAAAATTGACCATTTTTATAAAGAAATAAAAAGTAATGAAAAAAAACGATTCGACCCTTCTTTCGGGATAGGGTCACCAAATCTAACACTCAATTTTACGTTTTTAATTTTTTACAAATTCAGGTTTCGCAAAAATCAGACGTTTATTCTCTCTGTTTAGTTGCTCTTGAATTTGTATTGCGATCAGCAAATTCGGAACGATATCTCTTAATTGATTCGCACTTTAATACACAATTAGTTGTTGATAGTTTAATAATTAATTTATTATCTGATGAACCTTCGACTAATTATAATCACAGAGCAATATTAACTAATCAAGGTGAAAGGTGGATTTGGAGTAATGATTTAATTGAAACACTCAGGGTATTTTAATTTTTTAAACAAAATTTTACATACCGTTAATCCTCTAAAATAGCCCCCCCTCTAAAATAACCCCTCCCCTCTAAAATAACCCCCCCCCTCTAAAATAACCCCCACCTTCTAAAATAGCCCCGCCCTTCCCCCCCCCCCCAAAAAATAAAATATTTAATTATTTTTGGTATTGTTTTTTCCAAAGCACAGCACTGTTTAATCTTTATATTTCAATAAGATTAGAAATGATTATGGAGGATATCGGGGATTTTGAGGGATATAAGAGGATTCTGATGGATTAAGGGATAGCGGTGGATTAATATGGATTCGAGGATTTGGAGAGATATTAGGGTGAATTTGTAAATTAAAAGAAATATGAATTAAAAGATAATTTAGTATCTTATTTAATTAATTGTCCGATATCCTCCCAAATCCCTGATATCTCAAATCCACTGATTTCAACTTTAACACTCTCAAATTGAATTTTGAGAGGAAATCGATGAATTAAGTATCGATGAATTTGAGTACACACCCCATTTATTCGCAAGGAATAAATAAAAAATAAATACAGACAGATTATCACACACCACATTTATTCGCAAGGAAATATCACTCTAGGAAATATCAATGCAATCTGTTTTCAATATCAACAATTTTGTTGATTCCTCTTTTTATTCCTCAAAATGGTCAAACTTATTTTTTTCAGGATGATTAGAAAAATAATCCCCGTCCAAAATAGTATGGCCCCATACCGAATTGAAATTCATCTTACGCATGTGTAAATCAGCGTCTTCTTTTGTAATGACATGAAATAAGTCATGTATATTAAAATTCATCCAGCTTTATGTGAACATTATTCATTAGAACAAACAGAAAAGTTGGAAAATTAATAATTAAGAAACAAAAAAGAAAAAGAAAATATAGTGTAGTGTACCGGTGGTTAAATTTCGGGACTTGACATATGTCATTCGATTCGTCTCGACGAGCTGAGTCGAACGGTACCACTCCCTATTTTAGGAAATGATTCTGGACCGAGTTATAGTTCACTGAAAATCGAAAAACCATAGGGGGGAGTAAGCTCAATTTTGGGGTGAAAAATTCAAACATGCAAATAATAGCTCATTCGAAAGAACTCTTCGAGCTGAGTCGATGACACAACAATCAGCTTGATTGAACAAGTTTGCGTTGAAATATAGGGCTCGAAATGGTCAAAAACCATAGGGGGGATTTTGGGGTCAAAAATTCAATTCTACAAATGTTAGCTCATTCGAGAGAACTCGTCAAGCTGAACCGAATGACACTAAAACCATCTTGATTGCACAAGTTTTGACAAAGTTACGATAGAAAAACTACCAACATAAAACTATGGGTCGTCGGCGAGGCTCTTGTGCAAGTCCCCGCGCGAAGCGCGGGGACTTGCGGCACACGCCTCACAAGGAGTCTACGGGCGCTGGGTTTGGGCTCGTAACATAAACCTATTCCTATCTCCCTTGCTTGGACGTATTTGGGGCCTCCGTACAGCAAAAATCTCCACAGATGCCATAGGTAAGGAGCTGAAACAAACGGCCATACCTTTGTCAAATCAAGTCGGATTTTTTTGATTTTGGTGTCATTCGACATATCTCGACGAGCTCTTTCGAATGAGGTATAATTTGCATTTTCGAATTTTTCACCCCAAAAAAGTGCTTGGTCCCCCCTTTGGTTTTTTGATTTTTCGGGACTTATAACTCGGTTCAGAATTATTTCCTAAAGTAGGGAGTAGTACCTTTCGACTCAGCTCGTCGAGACGAATCGAATGACATATGTCACGTCCCCAACTTTTACCACCGGTACACTACACTACAGCCGAAAAAGAATACAAATATCTAAAAAATTACGCAAATAAATACTTTGCGAATAAATGGGGTGTGTACCCAAACTGCATAAGTTCCGAATTAAGCTAGATATCGGCAAAGTCTATAACTCTTTTAATCCTACAATCAGTCAATTACCTCTTCCCTTCTGTGCTCCCACTCATAATCCCTCTTACTGCCTAAATCTCTTAATATTCAATCCTCCAACATTTCCCTTAATCCCTTAAAATCTACTAGTATCCATCAACTTCATCTCTCGATGAAGGATAAGTCATGTCACATTGACTTTAATACTTAAAGATGCCAGGATAGTCATCTTAATCAAATCCCTTTTAATAGTATTAAACTTTAGGGACTTAACTGAGGTAATATACAAGTGGGATAACAATCTAAAATAAATTCTTAGTTAGGTATCTCGAACCTTAAACGAAGTTTAGGATGAATTTATCGACTGAGCAGTACTTGATGGAAGGTTTTGAGCTAAAATTCTATTAAATTTTAAAAAATATTATTCAAAATTTGGTAAAAAATTTTAGTTTTGAAAAAATTTAGGCATCAAAGAAATAGCCCCCCCCCCTCTAAAATAGCCCACCTCCAGAGGTCGATCGAAAAAAATAACCCCCGGGGGCTATTTTAGAGGATTTACGGTATACATACTTACTTAAAATTAAATTTTAATTAATAATTTAAAATAATTTTTTGTAATTTCTGTATATTTAAATTAATTTTTAAGTGTTGTTTAAACTCGCGTCATAAACATCTGGATATTGCCTATTTAGTATTACAATGGGGGCCACCATCTCCACAACAGAATATTCTCCCTCAAGATGATTATTTGAATAGAAATTGAAACAATATCTTCAGATGAGAGTTAAGACAAATTTTTAGTCAGACTGTAGGGGGCATTTATTTAATTTTGGGATTTGTGCATGAATTTTTAAATCTTTCATTTTAGGTTAATGATTATAATCAGGTTTATCGGTTCATTGAAATTTTTCGGATATTAGGAACCAAAGAAACAAATCGAGAAATCCCCGTTTCTTCGTTCAGTTCCAAACCAGACAACCTTAATTATAATATTTAATTTTATTATTTTTTAGAATTATTTACTTGTTTTTACAACTTTTTGTCAGCCCTTAAAATCTCTCTACTAGAGTTGCTCCCCGACGGGGTTGGGGGCCACGAGGACAAATTTTCAGGGAGGCAGCGCCACGGGGGGACTTTTTAAAAAATCTCTCAAATCCCCTGATTTTCGGGGATGGGGACTGGGAACCAGTGATGGAAAACTTCCAAAATTTCTCTGGAACCGGTTCCGGTTCCGGAACCGCTTTATTAATTTTGGTGGTTCCGGTTCCGGTTCTGGAACCGCTTTTTTAAATTTGGCGGTTCCGGTTCCGGTTCTGGAACCGCTTTTTCAACTTTGGCGGTTCCGGTTCCGGTTCTGGAACCGGTACCAGAACCGGTTCCAGTGACAAAATTTTTTTAGCTATTTTAATGAAAAAAATTATTTTTTTTTATATAAATAAGTTTTATTAAAGCCTTCTGAATTGATTAAGGGTGATTTAAGGGAAATCAGTAGCGTAAGGAGTGATAAAGAGATTCGTGAGTATAAAGGTTTGAGGGATTATGAGGGATTAAGAGATAGATTTCCCGTTTCGGCATTTTTTTGTTCCAGCTCCAATACTAATCAAATTTTAGTTGCAAATCCGGAGCCGAAGTAGGATATTCTTATTTAGAACAGGACTTAATACATTAGCGCCGCAGGCGAAAATTTTGAGAATTTTATAAGGCCAGAAGCGAGATTTCTTCCAATTTTCAGCACCACAGCCGAAAATTAAAAATTTTTTTTTATTATTTTCCAAAAATCATCCTTTTTTGCGCCGCAGGCGAAAATTTTTAAAAAGTTGGAAGTCGTAGCATATAGAATTAATAAAAAGAATTAATTTATTAATCATTCATTAAGTCCGGGTTCGATCCTAATATCCATATAAGTCCTCAAAACTAAAACAGAACACACTATCCAGTCAACCACACATCATTATTAAAGAAAAGAAAAAATCTTTTTACCCGGCTCAATTTTATCTTCCTTTTCTTCTCACGACTCCCATATTTTGCTCATTTCTCTGATTTTAGCCATCATTAGGAGTGTATCTTTGGAACCGGTTCTGGAACCGGTTCCAAATCGGTTCCAGACCTTTACCGGTTCCAAACCGGTTCCGGACCTTTGCCGGTTCCACGGTTCCGGTTCCAAACCGGTTCCGGAACTTTACCGGTTCCACGGTTCCACTTCCGGAACCGGTTCTGGAACCGGACGGTTCCGGAACCGGAACCGGAACCTTTCCATCACTGCTGGGAACGACTCTAAACTCTACCTACTATCATATTTTGTTTTAATCTTCCTACACTTTCTTTAATTTTTAAAGATACCCCTGAAGTTTTCACTTTTCTTAATTCATTTCTTTCAATTTCTCTTTTTTTTCACCTCAGAACTTGTCTTTTTTTGTTTCGGATAAATGCAAAACTTTCTCATTTTGATCAAAGTAATCTTAAATGGCGGGGGTGATGTTCATGAATTTCCCTCAACAAACAAAAATATATGTTTTCCCACTATATCTCCCCAACTAAAAAAATACAGTGTCTTTTACGATTTCTAGAATAGGCAAAATCTTTTGTAATCCGGAATTTCTTCTTTTAAGCCAATTTATGGATTTGACTTTATAACGAGCTTTGACCTTATATGTCTAGACTTTTAAAAACTAAATCAAAATAGACATTTTAATTAATTGTCTGGCTATTATGAAATTTATTTATTGACTGTCTTATTTTTAATGATTTTTAAACTCATTAAAAATAAGCATGAATTTTTTTATGAATTCGCAAGAAAATTTTTCAATTAAATCTTTAAATGAGAAAAAATCCATAAAAATTAGATGATCTACGTTGTACGTACATATATTTGCAATTATAACGCCAATACGTGTAAATAAATCTATTTGGTTGTAGGATTAAAGGCGGGGAGATATAGTGGAAAAATATCATTTATATTTGTTCAGAGCAAATTTGAGCTTCGCTCCGACTATAAGTCAAATTTAAGAATGGAGCCATCCACGCCAATAATGGGGCACATTATTTCCTTTATTTTTTCACGCCCGGTTCACGCAAAACTAGGGATTGTAAGGACATATGACTTCCATAGAGCTATGGAAGTAAAACTCCTATGTGCGCGGTGTAAATCTGTGATACCTAAACAAGTTTTTCGTTGATTTTAACAGACCAAACTCACAACTCGAAGTAATTAAACCTCTAGAAAATTTGATTTATGACAATGTTTAACTGTTTAAATAATTTATATTGCAGGGGACAGAAATTAATAAAATTCCATCTGAAATAGAAGTAGAATTCCATTTACTTCTATTTCAAGATATGTATATATCTTTAATATTCTGAAATGGCTGATCAAACAACTAAACAAGCTTTTTTGTTTACTAAACTATTCTAAGACTCATAAATCGTAACAATTTTAGGAAATTATATATATACATATATGTACATATGTATGTCAATTTAAATAATTTAGTTTTAATTATAATAGATATTAATATTTTATATTTAAAATAGCTGATTAAACAATGAACTATAATCTATTTATTTTAAATATAATTATTTTGATCAATTTACAAAGTAAATATTTATTTCAAATAAAATTATTATTTAATTGAAAAAAAATATTTACATCAATAATTTACTAATAAATTAAATTAAAGTAGTAAACAGTGGTTGTGTTCAATGTACTGGACGAGGACAACAACAAATAAATTCTCCACCTCATGGTGCTGAACCATCACAACAAACAAATACTGGACAATCATCTTCAACTCAACACCAGCATGGTAAAATATTTTTTTGAGAAATTTTTAAATTTTTGAGAATAACTCAATAAACCTTTAAATGAACTGATTGTGTTCAATGTATGTGTTCAAGATATTATTAATGCTAAAATATAAAATAAATTTAAAAAAATTCTGCAAATTTTAGAAAACCGGAAATTTAAAAAAATTTAGAGACAATTGAATATGTGGACGGGCATAGATTGGTTAGAATACCTTTAATTGACTACATCAGAGAATCAAGAACAAGAAATTATCGTATCTTGGTATACGATTCAAGAAATATATTTAGTTATGGGCAAGTAAATGTAAGTTTTTGAAATAAAATATATATTTATTTTAATGAATATCTAGAAATTACTGTGTTATAGATTGTCTAATCTCGTTAATACTATAAAAATATTTTATTAAACAAGTTTAATATTAGGTCAACTTTGCTACTTATAATCTTATGAGAGATGAGAAACTAATTTTAATGGAAATAATATTATCAACAAACACGTTTTTGGCAAATAATGCTTTAGAAATTTTTAAACATTTTGCAAAAGAGAAGTTTACTAGAAATGGGGGGCATTTATATAATAGAATTATTTGTATGCTTGGACAGTAAGTAGTACATATACATACATAAATATATAAATTTAAATTATTATTTTTAACTTTTTTGAAAATAAATTTAATATTTAAAAGTTAATATTTTTATTTAAAAACGAAATATTCTCAAAAATAAAGGCGAAAAAAAGCTATAATAATTTTTGATTTAAAGAAAAATCTTAAATTATTTTTTAAATTTTAGAAAAATCAAATAGGGTTGTCGGTTCGGAACTGAGCCAAAGTCACATCCTTACAGCGACACCCAACTCCAAAATTAGCTTAAATAACTGGGATTGGAATTTTCAAAGAAAAAGTCTTTTCCATATTACTATTTTTTAGTTTCTTTTAGTAAAGAAATCAAATAAATAATTCTATTAAGCAATATAATTCCACAAAACGTTCAAGGAATGCTTCTGGAAGGTGGAAGTCAAACTTTGGAGAATTATTTTTTAAATATGCATGGTTAGACGTTAATAAATAATAAATGAAAATTAATGTTTTTTAAAATACTAAATTAATTTATATTAAAGATTAAAAATGATTTTATTTTAGAAATGTCATAAAATAAGAATTTTAGATCGAAGCCCATCAAATATGAAGAATCTTTTGTATCAAATGGCATTAGCATTAGAGCAATTCCATAATGGAAGTAAATTTTAATATACTTAAATAGCAAAAATAAATATTCAAAAATTAAATAAAAAATTAAAATTTAGGTGCTTTACATCTAAATATCAATCCTAATAATTTTATTTGTGATAATGAGAATGGATCAAATGAGTGTATTGTAAAGTTAATACCTGGGGTAAACTCTTCCTTATCTACAAGAAATACTAAAAATTTGAATTGGACTTATGGCTCAGAAATCTATAAAAGTCCAGAATATAGATCTAATCAAAATAATGAATATACGGTAATTTAAAAAATTAAATACCTAATTGGGTTTTGTGTTTCTAGAGAGTAAACTCTACCTTATATGATCTTTTATTGAAGAAAATCTAATATTCAGAAATTAGATGAATTTTGATAATAATAATAATTTATCTGCCATTCAGGCGTTAAATGTTGAAACAAATAAATGTAAATGTAATGTGGGTGAAAAACAAATAAAATAATAAAAGAGCAACAAATAAATATGTATAAAACAATCGGATCAACTGGTATAATCTAGAGGATCTAACGTTAATTGAGTCAAGTTAAATGTATCTAATAGTTTAGTAAATTGTATGGGAGTTTGTTTTCTAATATTTTCTGGTAATTTTGAGTATAGGCGAGGCACTCTATAGAAAAATGATTGTAAACGTATTTGAGTATTTGCCCCTGGAAGATAAATTTTAAATGCGTCGCCGCGGGTTTTGGTTTCGTGGAAATAAAAGGCGTTATTTAGATTAATTCTGACATATCCATGTATAATTTTGTGGAAAAAATTTAGATCTATTTTTAAGCGCCTGATTTGGAGTGAATCTATTTGGAAAATTTCTAATAATTCAAGGTATGAAGGGGTAGCTAATCTGGGATGAGATCTTTTGTAAATAATTTTTAAAAATGTTTTCTGTACGGTTTCTATATGTTCTATATCTTTCTTTAAATATGGATTGAATATAGGGGAAGCGAATTCTATGATTGGTCGGATATATATTTTGTAAAGATTTAGTAATATATGTGGATTGTTAGTTTTGAGTGATTTAATTATTGTGAACATTACTTTTTTAGCTTTGGAAACAATGATATTTATGTGTGAATCCCACTTTAAATCAGACTGAAAATGAACTCCTAGATCACGAATACTCTCTTCTTTTTGGATGGAGGAGATTAGTGAGTTATAAAGAGAGTATTGTGACTTCGGATTCTGACGCCCAATGTGGAGTACCTTACACTTTTCCGTGGATAGAAATAAGTCGTTTTGTGCTGAGTAAATTTCTAAATTGGAAATAAAATTTTGTAATGTGGAAGAAAAGGAAGGAGATGGTTTTGAGATATAATATGCCTTTAAATCGTCCGCAAAAAGCTTTATTTCTACTCCTTTAGTTTTACATTTCTCAGGAAGATCAGAAATATACAAGATAAAAAGAAGGGGGCCGAGGATAGATCCCTGCGGCACCCCACTAATTATACTCTTGGTATTTGAAAAAGATGTTTGTATTTTTACTTTAAATTTTCTGTTAGATAGGTAGCTGGCAATCCATTTATGTAGTGCCCCAGTAATCCCAAAATTTGTTAATTTATCTAATAATTTTTTATGTGAAATGCTGTCAAAAGCCTTACGATAATCAAAGTAGATGACATCTACTATTTCCTTATTTTCAATTGAATTTGTTAAATCATTAAATGTTTCTAATAACTGACTAGTTACTGATTTGGATGTGCGAAATCCGTGTTGAGAGTCAGGTAAGATATTGTTAGTTTCGATAAATTTTACTAGTTGGACATAAATTATTCTTTCCATTATTTTGCTAATTGGTGAAAGTAGGGAAATTGGTCTATAGTCATTAGGTGAGGAAGAGTTAAGTGTTTTTGGAATAGGGACAATAATTGCTTCCTTCCATTTTTCTGGAAGTTCTGAAGATATGAACGACTTTGTAAAGAGATAATAAAGAGGATATGCTAATGTAGCAGAACATTTCTTTAGAAAGTACTCTGGAATACTATCTGAGGATTCGTTTATTTTATTAGAGAGGTTGGAGAGTAATTCGAAGACATTAAGTTCTGAAATATCAATATTGTTAATTTTCTGTTGTGGATTTTTTAATGTTATGTCATAATGGGAGTTCTGTTTGGTTTGGGTTTTTTCGATAAATATAGCTATTTGTTCGGCTTTTTCATTATCTTTAAATATTGGATTATTTTCCTCATCGATTAAGGTAGGAATGTTAGTTTTCCTATTCTTTAAGAAATTAGCTACGAAATCGTATTTCGTTTCTAGTTTAGACATTTTAGAATTTTCCCTATTTCTATAGTACCTTTGGATTTCTTTGTCAATTTTTTGTGAGGTCTGATTAATTTTTTCAATTATTTGATTATTTTGGCATTGGGAGAATAATTTGTCTCTGTTGATAATCATTGATTGGATGTGTTTTGGTAATTTTGAAATTAAAGATTTGGATTTTTTTATAGGAGTGTATAAGTGTATGGCAGTTTTTAGTATGTTAATAAATGATTGATATTGAGCATCTATTTCAGTTGAATAAGAAAAAACATTATTCCAATCGATATAGGAAAGATATGTATTAATATTGTCATAGTTAGCGTTTTTATAGTCTAATTTTGTTAGAGAGGTTTGCTGTTCTTGAGAAAAACATAATTGAAATTTAAAAGAGAGATGGTCAGATATGTGGTCATTTTGTGAGAAAGGTGGAAGACTTTGAATATTAGTAATGATATGGGGTGTACAAGTCAATAGTATATCTAAGACATTGTTTTCCCTTGTTGGGAAGGTGATCATTTGCGTGAGTTTTAATTGATTAGATAATTCTAGGAAGCATTTTTCTGTTTGATTTATATTAGTGCTTGATTTAGTGTCCCAATTAATTTTTGGTAAATTTAGATCGCCTATTATTGTAGTACTAAAATTCGCCGAACATAGAATGCTAAGTTGGTCATGAAGTTCTAAATTTTCATCAAAATTAGTTAATGAAGGAGGACGGTAAACTAAAATAAAGCGGTGCTTACTAATTGTTTTTGAATCAAAAATATCAAATGCGCAGAGATCAAAGTTTTTATTTTTTGGAATATCTATTTTGAGGAATGAGATATTTTTAGCGAGGAAAACGCAAACTCCCCGCCCTTTTTTGATTGGCGATCAGATCTTATTATATTGTAAGGAAGGTTTTGTATAAGTTGTGGATCGTTTATAGAGTGCCCCAGCATTTTTAAAAATGTTTTCTGTACGGTTTCTATATGTTCTATATCTTTCTTTAAATATGGATTGAATATAGGGGAAGCGAATTCTATGATTGGTCGGATATATATTTTGTAAAGATTTAGTAATATATGTGGATTGTTAGTTTTGAGTGATTTAATTATTGTGAACATTACTTTTTTAGCTTTGGAAACAATGATATTTATGTGTGAATCCCACTTTAAATCAGACTGAAAATGAACTCCTAGATCACGAATACTCTCTTCTTTTTGGATGGAGGAGATTAGTGAGTTATAAAGAGAGTATTGTGACTTCGGATTCTGACGCCCAATGTGGAGTACCTTACACTTTTCCGTGGATAGAAATAAGTCGTTTTGTGCTGAGTAAATTTCTAAATTGGAAATAAAATTTTGTAATGTGGAAGAAAAGGAAGGAGATGGTTTTGAGATATAATATGCCTTTAAATCGTCCGCAAAAAGCTTTATTTCTACTCCTTTAGTTTTACATTTCTCAGGAAGATCAGAAATATACAAGATAAAAAGAAGGGGGCCGAGGATAGATCCCTGCGGCACCCCACTAATTATACTCTTGGTATTTGAAAAAGATGTTTGTATTTTTACTTTAAATTTTCTGTTAGATAGGTAGCTGGCAATCCATTTATGTAGTGCCCCAGTAATCCCAAAATTTGTTAATTTATCTAATAATTTTTTATGTGAAATGCTGTCAAAAGCCTTACGATAATCAAAGTAGATGACATCTACTATTTCCTTATTTTCAATTGAATTTGTTAAATCATTAAATGTTTCTAATAACTGACTAGTTACTGATTTGGATGTGCGAAATCCGTGTTGAGAGTCAGGTAAGATATTGTTAGTTTCGATAAATTTTACTAGTTGGACATAAATTATTCTTTCCATTATTTTGCTAATTGGTGAAAGTAGGGAAATTGGTCTATAGTCATTAGGTGAGGAAGAGTTAAGTGTTTTTGGAATAGGGACAATAATTGCTTCCTTCCATTTTTCTGGAAGTTCTGAAGATATGAACGACTTTGTAAAGAGATAATAAAGAGGATATGCTAATGTAGCAGAACATTTCTTTAGAAAGTACTCTGGAATACTATCTGAGGATTCGTTTATTTTATTAGAGAGGTTGGAGAGTAATTCGAAGACATTAAGTTCTGAAATATCAATATTGTTAATTTTCTGTTGTGGATTTTTTAATGTTATGTCATAATGGGAGTTCTGTTTGGTTTGGGTTTTTTCGATAAATATAGCTATTTGTTCGGCTTTTTCATTATCTTTAAATATTGGATTATTTTCCTCATCGATTAAGGTAGGAATGTTAGTTTTCCTATTCTTTAAGAAATTAGCTACGAAATCGTATTTCGTTTCTAGTTTAGACATTTTAGAATTTTCCCTATTTCTATAGTACCTTTGGATTTCTTTGTCAATTTTTTGTGAGGTCTGATTAATTTTTTCAATTATTTGATTATTTTGGTATTGGGAGAATAATTTGTCTCTGTTGATAATCATTGATTGGATGTGTTTTGGTAATTTTGAAATTAAAGATTTGGATTTTTTTATAGGAGTGTATAAGTGTATGGCAGTTTTTAGTATGTTAATAAATGATTGATATTGAGCATCTATTTCAGTTGAATAAGAAAAAACATTATTCCAATCGATATAGGAAAGATATGTATTAATATTGTCATAGTTAGCGTTTTTATAGTCTAATTTTGTTAGAGAGGTTTGCTGTTCTTGAGAAAAACATAATTGAAATTTAAAAGAGAGATGGTCAGATATGTGGTCATTTTGTGAGAAAGGTGGAAGACTTTGAATATTAGTAATGATATGGGGTGTACAAGTCAATAGTATATCTAAGACATTGTTTTCCCTTGTTGGGAAGGTGATCATTTGCGTGAGTTTTAATTGATTAGATAATTCTAGGAAGCATTTTTCTGTTTGATTTATATTAGTGCTTGATTTAGTGTCCCAATTAATTTTTGGTAAATTTAGATCGCCTATTATTGTAGTACTAAAATTCGCCGAACATAGAATGCTAAGTTGGTCAAGAAGTTCTAAATTTTCATCAAAATTAGTTAATGAAGGAGGACGGTAAACTAAAATAAAGCGGTGCTTACTAATTGTTTTTGAATCAAAAATATCAAATGCGCAGAGATCAAAGTTTTTATTTTTTGGAATATCTATTTTGAGGAATGAGATATTTTTAGCGAGGAAAACGCAAACTCCCCCGCCCTTTTTTGATTGGCGATCAGATCTTATTATATTGTAAGGAAGGTTTTGTATAAGTTGTGGATCGTTTATAGAGTGCCCCAGCATTTTTAAAAATGTTTTCTGTACGGTTTCTATATGTTCTATATCTTTCTTTAAATATGGATTGAATATAGGGGAAGCGAATTCTATGATTGGTCGGATATATATTTTGTAAAGATTTAGTAATATATGTGGATTGTTAGTTTTGAGTGATTTAATTATTGTGAACATTACTTTTTTAGCTTTGGAAACAATGATATTTATGTGTGAATCCCACTTTAAATCAGACTGAAAATGAACTCCTAGATCACGAATACTCTCTTCTTTTTGGATGGAGGAGATTAGTGAGTTATAAAGAGAGTATTGTGACTTCGGATTCTGACGCCCAATGTGGAGTACCTTACACTTTTCCGTGGATAGAAATAAGTCGTTTTGTGCTGAGTAAATTTCTAAATTGGAAATAAAATTTTGTAATGTGGAAGAAAAGGAAGGAGATGGTTTTGAGATATAATATGCCTTTAAATCGTCCGCAAAAAGCTTTATTTCTACTCCTTTAGTTTTACATTTCTCAGGAAGATCAGAAATATACAAGATAAAAAGAAGGGGGCCGAGGATAGATCCCTGCGGCACCCCACTAATTATACTCTTGGTATTTGAAAAAGATGTTTGTATTTTTACTTTAAATTTTCTGTTAGATAGGTAGCTGGCAATCCATTTATGTAGTGCCCCAGTAATCCCAAAATTTGTTAATTTATCTAATAATTTTTTATGTGAAATGCTGTCAAAAGCCTTACGATAATCAAAGTAGATGACATCTACTATTTCCTTATTTTCAATTGAATTTGTTAAATCATTAAATGTTTCTAATAACTGACTAGTTACTGATTTGGATGTGCGAAATCCGTGTTGAGAGTCAGGTAAGATATTGTTAGTTTCGATAAATTTTACTAGTTGGACATAAATTATTCTTTCCATTATTTTGCTAATTGGTGAAAGTAGGGAAATTGGTCTATAGTCATTAGGTGAGGAAGAGTTAAGTGTTTTTGGAATAGGGACAATAATTGCTTCCTTCCATTTTTCTGGAAGTTCTGAAGATATGAACGACTTTGTAAAGAGATAATAAAGAGGATATGCTAATGTAGCAGAACATTTCTTTAGAAAGTACTCTGGAATACTATCTGAGGATTCGTTTATTTTATTAGAGAGGTTGGAGAGTAATTCGAAGACATTAAGTTCTGAAATATCAATATTGTTAATTTTCTGTTGTGGATTTTTTAATGTTATGTCATAATGGGAGTTCTGTTTGGTTTGGGTTTTTTCGATAAATATAGCTATTTGTTCGGCTTTTTCATTATCTTTAAATATTGGATTATTTTCCTCATCGATTAAGGTAGGAATGTTAGTTTTCCTATTCTTTAAGAAATTAGCTACGAAATCGTATTTCGTTTCTAGTTTAGACATTTTAGAATTTTCCCTATTTCTATAGTACCTTTGGATTTCTTTGTCAATTTTTTGTGAGGTCTGATTAATTTTTTCAATTATTTGATTATTTTGGTATTGGGAGAATAATTTGTCTCTGTTGATAATCATTGATTGGATGTGTTTTGGTAATTTTGAAATTAAAGATTTGGATTTTTTTATAGGAGTGTATAAGTGTATGGCAGTTTTTAGTATGTTAATAAATGATTGATATTGAGCATCTATTTCAGTTGAATAAGAAAAAACATTATTCCAATCGATATAGGAAAGATATGTATTAATATTGTCATAGTTAGCGTTTTTATAGTCTAATTTTGTTAGAGAGGTTTGCTGTTCTTGAGAAAAACATAATTGAAATTTAAAAGAGAGATGGTCAGATATGTGGTCATTTTGTGAGAAAGGTGGAAGACTTTGAATATTAGTAATGATATGGGGTGTACAAGTCAATAGTATATCTAAGACATTGTTTTCCCTTGTTGGGAAGGTGATCATTTGCGTGAGTTTTAATTGATTAGATAATTCTAGGAAGCATTTTTCTGTTTGATTTATATTAGTGCTTGATTTAGTGTCCCAATTAATTTTTGGTAAATTTAGATCGCCTATTATTGTAGTACTAAAATTCGCCGAACATAGAATGCTAAGTTGGTCATGAAGTTCTAAATTTTCATCAAAATTAGTTAATGAAGGAGGACGGTAAACTAAAATAAAGCGGTGCTTACTAATTGTTTTTGAATCAAAAATATCAAATGCGCAGAGATCAAAGTTTTTATTTTTTGGAATATCTATTTTGAGGAATGAGATATTTTTAGCGAGGAAAACGCAAACTCCCCCGCCCTTTTTTGATTGGCGATCAGATCTTATTATATTGTAAGGAAGGTTTTGTATAAGTTGTGGATCGTTTATAGAGTGCCCCAGCCAACTTTCGGTAAATAATAAAATTTGATAGGTATTGGATTCTAAAAGGAATTTTAAACTATCTAGTTTGTTTACTAAACTCCTAACGTTAGAATAGTAAATGTTTAAAAAATGGGGTTTAAAAAAATATTTTGAAAACCAGCTTTTGTGAATACAATTTGAAATTACTTTCCCGAACCTCTTGTTGTAATATTGTTCATTTCCTTCATTTTCCATTTTTTGTTTCGCTCTTCTCGATCTTTTTCCAATTCTTCTTTTGTTAAGCTTGGTCGTATGAGCAGTCGTTTGTATTTGGCTTTGTTTCGTATGTCAGTACGTAATTGTTTCCACTTTCCCAAAGCGACGTGCTGAAAAACAGATGCTGGCAAAACAATTTTAAGTAAACGCCCACCGTTATTGGCTGGATTAGGTTTGCCAAGCCTATACACAGCACACGGCTGTGCCTGGACATCCAGCATGTCCAGAACGCCAACGGCAGTTGCCATATCCTCTGCTGCCCTCGCACTTGCAGTGGATAATGTTGATTCTTCAAGCCCAATAAAAACCAAAGATCTTTTACGTTCTTGAGTTGCAGCATCATTAATATTGTTGTTTGTAGCTAATAATAATTTTTCTTCAAGATTATCAAGTTTTTGGGAAAATGAGAGTCGAAGATCATTTAATGCTGTTGTTAATTGTTTAATGGTGTCATTAGTTGGTAGAGTTTTAATTTGTTGTTCAATGAGCAAAAGACGCGAATCGATATTTGAAGAAATATTTTTGTTGTCTGTTCTCTTTTCATTTTTGTCGACGCGGTCAACCATTATTTTAATAATTCCACACAAAATTCTAAAACTTAATTCCACACAAAATTCTTAAACTTGGGTAATTAATTCTTAAACTTGGGTAATTTTAATTCTTAAACCTGGGATGAATTATCTTTATTTAGTTTCCCTTTCCTTTAGTTTCCCTAACTCACCACAACCTCATTACCTTGTTTTACAAAATGCCACACAGCTTCCATACCGACAAATAATTCGTGCCATTAACTAGGCAAACACGCAACAAATTGAAGCATCTAATTCTTTTCTTTTTTTACAAATTCAGGTTTCTCAAAAATCAGACGTCTATTCTCTCTGTCTAGTTGCTTTTGAATTTGTATTGCGATCAGCAAATTCGGAACGATTTCTCTTAATTGATTCACACTTTAATACACAATTAGTTGTTGATAGTTTAATTATTAATTTACTTTCTACTAATTATGATACTCGGGAATTAATAGATGAAGTTGAAGGGTGGATTTGGAGAAATGATTTAATTATGACACTTAAGGTATTTTATTTATTGAAAATAAAATTGGATATAAAAATTAAAATTAGTCAAGGAATAATTTTAAAAAATTTAATTTCTTTAAATAAGTCCATTCTTATTTTGTTTATTTTTTGTTCTATAATGTTAACTAGGGTTGCACAAAACCGTTTAGCTAAACGGTAAACGGTATACGATAAACGGGTTTTTTGCTAAAATTAAACGAAACGATAAACGGGTCCCAGATAAACGGCATAAACGGTATACGGTCCTTCTAAACGCCGTTTAATTCGTTTAATTTTTTCTTAAAATTAGTGGCTTAAAACGTGAATTTTTGCCGTATGACACACTAAAATCAAAAAACTTTCGCCTGGGCGCAAAAAAGGAGGAAATCTAGCGTGTAGGCCTTCCACAATTATAAAAATTTTCGCCCGCGGGGCTGAAAAAGAAGAATTCTGGCTTCTTGACCTTCCAAATTTTCCAAAATATTCGCCGGCAGCGCTGATAATGGTAGAAATCTGGCTTCTGGCTTTTCAAAATTTTTGCCTGCGCCGCAAAAAATGGAAATTTGACTTAAGGACCTTAAAAATTATAAAATTTTCGCCTGCGGCGCTGAAAAGGAAGATCCTTATTATCCTTACAAATCCCCAATTTTCCTTCAGATCCCTCAATCGCTCGAAATCACATTATATCCACCTTAATCCTCTGATATCCCTTCAAATCCCCTCTATCCTTTTAAATCCCATTACATCACCATAATACTCGACACATTCCCTTTAATAACTCATAATCTACCGATATCCCACCTCAATTCTCTGATATATATCAAATCCTCCAAATATCCAAAACCACTGATATCACTCTTAATCACCAGGCATCTCTTCATCCTGTCCTTTACCCTCTAAATCCATCGATATGATGAATTTATAGTTGAATTATAATTTTTATAAAGCGGAATGATGATAATTAATGATTTTTCATTGATTTTTTTGAATTATGAATTGATTTTAAAAAATTTTAAAAATAAACGGTAAACGGTCGTTTAAACGGGTTTTTAAAAATAAACGAAACGGTATACGGGTCTCAGATAAACGGCATATGGTTTTTTCGAAATTAAACGGTTTTGTGCAACCCTAATGTTAACCCAAAAAACTCTAAATAAATTAGTAAAATAATATGTACATATTTAAATGTTAATTAGAGGGGTCAGCCCCAATTAGGAGAGAAGATGTTGATGGTAATACGTGCTGTGATTAGAATACCCAGAGGTAACGCAAGTGAGCGTGGTGAATGATATTGGTACACCACTTGGTCAGGCTTATAGCCGACCGAACACTAGGCAACTGAAATAAATTATAGTAGGATTATTTTCAAAATATTTAAATTAATTTTTAAGTATTGTTTAAACCCGCGTCATGATCATCCAGATATTGTACATTTATTATCTCATTGGAATCCATCATCTCCTCCACCAGAGCCTACTTTCTTTGATGAAGATTATCTGAATACTAGATTGAAATAAAATAAGTAAATTTTGATTGAGAAAAATAAATTACGTATACATTTTTTGGTAATTTTTATTTTTAATTTTAAAAATTTTGCCCTGACTGTACTGGAAATTTATTTAATTTTAAAAATTTTTACAGAATTTCCATAATCTTTCATTTTAATTTAATGATTATAATTAGGGTTATCGGTTCTTGAAATTTTTTAGGATATTCGGAGAAAACCCGCCCCAATTAGGAGAGAAGATAATTGGGGCGGGCCAGATTCTTTCTCTCTGGTTGGATATTCGGAACCAGAGAGCCGAAAAATCCTCGGTTTTTCGAATCGACAACACTAATTATACATAATTTTTAATTTCATTAATTTTTTAAAATTATTTTTTGATTTCCAATTTTTTAAGCCATTAAAATTTTTTCAATGTTTTATTTTGCCCTTATCTTCCTCAAATTTCTTCAAATTATTTACCTTAAATTCCTTCTCTTCTCCCAAATTTTCTTTATTTCCACATTAAAACTTTACTTTCCTTGTTTCGGATAAATTTAAAACTTTTTAATTTTGATAAGAAGGCACAATTAAATCTTCACTTTCAGTCAGCTTTTTCTCTTTGAATATCTGATTTTTCATCGAACCACTCAAAATTTTCTTTATAATTTCCAAAAAATCTTCTTGACTGGCAAAATCAAAATTAATTTCACCCTGTACTGGATTAAGAAAAATAAATCCAGCAATAGACCAAAAAAAAATTAACAAAGATTTTTAACAGTTTATTTCTCAACAATTTTGGTTTAACAAATAATTTTTCAACAACAATGTTTATTTTTAGCAAGGAAAAAATTATATCGAAAAAAAAGGGGATTAGGACAAAAAAGTAGAGGAAAAATCAAAAACTGAATATATTTTTTCGGAAAAAAGGGAGAGAAAAGGGCTGGGCCAGAAACGATCAAATTAGCATTTTATTTTCTTATTTTGTAAAGGGAAAAAAGAGGAGAAGGAAAAAAAAGGGGTGGGCCAAAACACATTTTCTCTTTTTTCACATCAAAGATGGGACAACCCAACTTTTTTTTCTTTCAAGACTTTATACATATTTTACTTCATATTTATACATATACTTTTATAGTACAAATATTTTATTTCTTGATAAATTTTACGTAAAGAAACATTACATGAAAATTTCTCATGAAACAGTAAATTTTTTATAGGTTGTGGGAATAATGTTTTATAAAATAATGATAAACAAAATGTTAACAAGAAAATTAATTAAAGAAATAATTTAACTAGATATTATATTTAATTAGTAAAATTTATATTGTGCCTGGAAATTTCAGATTTGCTTGTACTCGTACCTTATACTTCCACTAATTTTTTATTCGTACTTCGTATCAATTTATACTCGTATTTCGTACGAGGTACGAGACGAATTTTGTTACGAGCATCCAAGCACTGATAATAGGTATATTTCTATTATTATTATGTATATTTTTATAAATTTAATTCTAATAATAGTTAAGCTTAATTTTCATTCGAATTAAAAAACTCTATAATTTTTGGATGGTTAATATAAAAATCATACTATCAAAAATCAAAGCTAAAAAATTTCTATTTTTTACTGAATTTTTTTTGAAATTTTTTTATTAAACCCCGATGACTCCCTAAATAATTATTCCCCCCAAATTAAATTTAACCCTATTCATTTTTATAAGTATATTTTAAAAATTTCTTATAATTTAGAAAACAAAAATGTCAACAACAACATACAATTTAACTTTACCAGCAACAACAGATATTAATTATGAATTATTAAATATTTTATTTAAATTAGATTTTTGGTTAATTGGGACATTTGGATATATTTTTAATTTTTTATTAATCTATTTAATAATATATAAAACACCCAAAGAAGTTAAAATACACAGTAGAATTCTTCTACAAAATTGTTTTTTGGATTTGATTTTATTAACTATACAATTATTTGGACAACCAGTAAATTAATACATAAAGCTGTCCAAGACCGAAAATTTACTCGAAACTTGAGAATTTTTTTATCCTGAATGTTTAAAAGAGTTCCTAATTTTTTGTCCTGAGGCGGAAAATTTATTTATTAGATATTTTGTTTAAATTAAATTTTTTTTAAATAAATTCTCAAAACTATCGAGACAAGAATAAGACCTACTCTTACACAAATATTGGTAATTTGTTCATATCCACACCTCCTCCTCGATTCAGTCTCAAAATTAATCTTTCCTCTTTTATCAAATAATGAAAAGACACAGAATTTGCTTCCTTTCTCAATATTTATTAGCTTAAATGGTATAGGTAAATAACGACTCTTCTGAACTTTTGATTAATAAGGAAAAGAAGAAATAATTTTGGATTCAATTAAGGGGAGACAGGGGATTTCAACAAAGTACCAAATATTTTTATTCTTGGGCAGCTCTAAAATTAATACTACTTGTTTTTAAATTTACTATTTATTTTTAGTTTACTGTTACATTGGATCACATGTATTTTATTTTCCCAAATGGGATTTTTGTTTATTTTCTAAATAATAATCCTTTCTTTTTTGGTATTTGGACAAATATCTGGATTTTATTTTTTTGTTTAAATTCTCATGGGATTTGTGTACAATTCATTTATAGATATCTAGTATTAAATAGGTAATTCCAATTAATAGTATTAGATGTGATTAAAAGTGTATCTGGAAGATATCGAGGGATTAAACGGAATATTGGACCTACGATATCCCTCTAATAAATCGTGCGGACTCATTAACTTTTAAATCGAAAAACTTTTCTTTGATTTCAAAAACTGGTTGAAAAATAGAGTCCCACGCTGTAGTATAGCCCCACTTTGGAGGATAATTGAAAAATAGAGCCTATGGAGCTCTAACTAGACCTTAAAAAATAATATTTCCAGCAAAGAAAGGAAATTCTTCAAATTCCAACTCGATTTCATACCCTTAGGAAATGGAAGTACTAATTCTCCAGTCAAATCAATTATAATCAAACAAGAAATTTTAAAAATATGATAAAAAATATTCTTCATGTTTTCAAAAAAAAATAAATTATGACCAATGCTTCAAATTTCGATTTTGTTTCGATTATCTCATAACACAAATAACCTTCTCATACAAATTAAGTAACCAATAATCTAAAAAAATTCATGATTTTCTGGAGCTAAAGACAATAATTTAAGTTTTAGCGTCACAAACAAAATCATTTTGGGGCTGAAATTATTGCTTTTTAGTCAATTAACGGAGAAAAGAAAAATTATTTATAAAAATTATAAAAATTAAAATAGGTATATAAAAATTACCCTTCCAAAATTCTCAAAAAATTCTATAAAGAACTTTGCCTGTATAAACATTTTTAAAATCAAAATAAACATTCAAAATAATTGTCACGTTATTGTGAAATTTGCCAAAAAGAAAGGCGGTTTTTTACTTAAAGAGTTAAAAGCAAATTTGCAAGGAAAAATTTTTTCTTAATTGATTCATTAAATGTAAATGCACTTAGCTACATTTAAAATTATAAAATTATTTAAGAAATATACAAATAAAAGTAAATTGCCGCCGGAACAGGTGTGGAAAAGTGGAAGAGATCAAATGTATAGTGTGTAGGATTTAAGTTGGGGAGAAATTGGGAAATTACATTCATTTATTTTTGCCATGGAAAATCGTCTCTTTGTCGCCAAAAAAGAAGATTTTTGGCTTTTTGTCCTTCCAAAATTTTCAAAAAATAAATTTGGAAAAAGGAAAAAATTCTCCCGATATCCCTATTGATCATTTGATATCCTCGGAATCCTTCGACATCCCGCAGATTCACTAACATTCTTCGATATCACTCTTAATTCACCACAATCTTACGTAAAATATTTCCACCCGGTGCCCGGAGTCAACATGTAGTTGCTTTGAAAATGCCCGGAGTTTGAGCCAAGATTTGAAAAAGTCGTAACCGGTGCCGAAGATTCAGATGTCCTAAATTTCCGCTTGGATATAAGATCGATAGTCGTGATTTCCCAGGATACGTCAGCCCTAGTCCCTGGCTTTTTTAAATCCTGAGCGGATTCCTACGGAGACCTAACAACTCACCAAAAAACTGCAAATTATTTAAAAAATTTAAATTTTTCCCCGATTTTTGTTTTCGATTTCGGAGATTTTTTAGTTTAGAAACAGCTCTGCTCATGATATAAGTCAATTCTTATAATTCACCTAGCAGGATTTAAAACGCTTACGCGGTGTTGAAATATCTAAAAAGGAAAAAGAGATGGCAGTAGTCAAGCAAATACATATTTAACTACGAGGAGGTCGCAAGTTCGAATCCTGCCCGTACATATAATTAAAATTCTCTATATGCCAAACCAATTAAAATAATTAAAAAATATGTATTTACGTCCAAGTTTAAATAAATGTTATAATTTCTATTTTTATTTAAATAATAAATTAATATTTTTTAGTTAAAACAAAATGGAATATCTATTTATTTTAATTATAATTAGTATTCTAATTAACTTACCAAGTAAATATTTATTTCAAATAAGATTCGTATTTAATAAAAAAAAATATTTACATTAATAATTTACTAATAAATAAAATTAAAGTAGTAAACAGTGGTTGTGTTCAATGTACTGGACGAGGACAACAACAAACAAATTCTCCACCTCATGGTGCTGAACAATCACAACAAACAGATATTGGAGCATCCTCTTCAACTCAACGTCAGCTTGGTAATACCTATAGTATAATTATATAGGTAATTTTAAAATTTCTGAGAAAATTTTAAAATTTTGTCAAATTTTAAATTGAAATTTGGTCAACCTTTAAACATACGCGTTAATTACTTTGTAGATGTTGTACATATAGAATAATTTTTAAAAATTTCTACTGTTTAGAAAACCGAAAATTAAAAAAAATTTAGAGGAAATTGAATATGTGGACGGGCATAGATTGGTTAGAATACCTTTAACCGACTATATCAGAGGATCAAGGACAAGAAATTTTGGTATCTTGGTATACGATTCAAGAAATATATTTACTTATGGGCAAGTAAATGTAAGTTTTTAAATAAAATATTATTGTATACGATGTTCTTATGCTGTGGAAAAATTGTGGAGATGGAATTGAACCATCACGGAAAGGGCCCAAACCGAGAGCACAACCGACTGTGCCACCATCCAACCCGATGATGGGTTATTTATTTTCATTTATATTCTTTCTGCAAGTGCGGACACAACAAATATGGGTTGGGGTCATTAGGGCGCCGCCACTAGGGCGCGGGCCATTAGGGCGCCGCCATTAGGGCGCGACCACTAGGGCGCGGCCGTTAGGGCGCGAGCCATTAGGGCGCGGGCCGTTAGGGCGCGGGGGTCGTTTGGGCGCCACAATAAAAATTTAAAATTTGAAAATAAATACTGTTCCCGTTCTCGGAACAATTTAAAGCGTATCAAAACAACTTGGAACAACCTCCCCCGTTGACGGAACAATTTCCCCCGTTGACGGAACGACTTCCCCCGTGACGGATCAACATACCAAGTTGCCGGAACAACATCCCCCGTTGATGGAACGACTTCCCAAGTTCCTCGGAACAACTTAACCCGTATCAAAACAACTTGGAACAACCTCCCCCGTTGACGGAACAATTTCCCCCGTTGACGGAACGACTTCCCCCGTGACGGATCGACATACCAAGTTGCCGGAACAACATCCCCCGTTGATGGAACGACTTCCCAAGTTCTCGGAACAACCATCCACTAGTCTTGGAATAACTCACTCCGCAAGTTCTGAACCTCCGGAAGTAATGAAGTTCGGAACAACTTCTTTAGTGTTCGGAACAACTTCTCCAGTGTTCGGAACTCCATATCTGGAACTGTTTTTAAAAATTTTATACAGGCGCCCAAACGACCCCCGCGCCCTAACGGCCCGCGCCCTAATGGCTCGCGCCCTAACGGCCGCGCCCTAGTGGTCGCGCCCTAATGGCGGCGCCCTAGTGGCCCGCGCCCTAATGGCCGCGCCCTAATGTCCCAGTCCCAACAAATATATATTTATTTTAATGAATATCTGGAAATTACCGTGTTATAGATAGTCTAATCTCGTTAATACTATAAAAATATTTTATTAAACAAGTTTAATATTAGGTCAACTTTGCTACTTATAAGCGTATGCAAGATGAGGAACTAATTTTAATGGAAATAATATTATCAACAAACACGTTTTTGGCAAATAATGCTTTAGAAATTTTTAAACATTTTGCAAAAGAGAAGTCTACTAGAAATGGGGGGCATTTATATAATAGAATTATTTGTATGCTTGGACAGTAAGTAGTACATATACATACATAAATATATAAATTTAAATTATTATTTTTAACTTTTTTGAAAATAAATTTAATATTTAAAAGTTAATATTTTTATTTAAAAACGAAATATTCTCAAAAATAAAGGCGAAAAAAAGCTACAGTCTGGTGCAAAAGTATATGGCCAAGGGTGTGTGAATTTTTATTTTTTTTCGCCTCGCTGTTAAAGAACTTATTTAAAAACTTTTTCTATCTCAATTATAGTATTTTTTTCGAGCTTTAAAATGATGTCAAATTTATAAAAAAATATTTCAATTTCATAGAGTTACGATTTTTTAAATAAATTTACTCCTATTTTTGTTGGTGCAAAAGTTTACGACCAAAACTTTAAATCTCATTTTTTCCAAAAAAATTACACATCTAATATTAAAATAATTTGTTTTTATTTTAACTTAGACATTCATAAATCAAAAATAATTTCGACTCCGGTAAAAAATGCCATTGTCGGAGCAAAAAAGGTGATCAAACTGATCGTACATTTCCAACTTTTCCACTACATTTCCAACTTTTACTGCATCTCCAACTTTTCGAAGAAATTTTTTTGAGTTCTGTAAAAAATATATGTGATTCTCCTCCAGATTCTACATACAATACAAAAAAATCATACAAATCGGTCGAGATTCGACCGAGTTATGAATTTTTGAAAATCGAAAAAACACATTTTTTAACGAAAAATGGCAAAAATATGGTGTTTTTTCGATTTTCAAAAACTTTTGCACCAGACTGTATAATAATTTTTGATTTAAAGAAAAATCTTAAATTATTTTTTAAATTTTAGAAAAATCAAATAGGGTTGTCGGTTCGGAACTGAGCCAAAGTCACATCCCTACAGCGACACCCAACTCCAAAATTAGCTTAAATAACTGGGAGTGGAATTTTCAAAGAAAAAGTCTTTTCCATATTACTATTTTTTAGTTTCTTTTAGTAAAGAAATCAAATAAATAATTCTATTAAGCAATATAATTCCACAAAACGTTCAAGGAATGCTTCTGGAAGGTGGAAGTCAAACTTTGGAGAATTATTTTTTAAATATGCATGGTTAGACGTTAATAAATAATAAATGAAAATTAATGTTTTTTAAAATACTAAATTAATTTATATTAAAGATTAAAAATGATTTTATTTTAGAAATGTCATAAAATAAGAATTTTAGATCGAAGCCCATCAAATATGAAGAATCTTTTGTATCAAATGGCATTAGCATTAGAGCAATTCCATAATGGAAGTAAATTTTAATATACTTAAATAGCAAAAATAAATATTCAAAAATTAAATAAAAAATTAAAATTTAGGTGCTTTACATCTAAATATCAATCCTAATAATTTTATTTGTGATAATGAGAATGGATCAAATGAGTGTATTGTAAAGTTAATACCTGGGGTAAACTCTTCCTTATCTACAAGAAATACTAAAAATTTGAATTGGACTTATGGCTCAGAAATCTATAAAAGTCCAGAATATAGATCTAATCAAAATAATGAATATACGGTAATTTAAAAAATTAAATACCTAATTGGGTTTTGTGTTTCTAGAGAGTAAACTCTACCTTATATGATCTTTTATTGAAGAAAATCTAATATTCAGAAATTAGATGAATTTTGATAATAATAATAATTTATCTGCCATTCAGGCGTTAAATGTTGAAACAAATAAATGTAAATGTAATGTGGGTGAAAAACAAATAAAATAATAAAAGAGCAACAAATAAATATGTATAAAACAATCGGATCAACTGGTATAATCTAGAGGATCTAACGTTAATTGAGTCAAGTTAAATGTATCTAATAGTTTAGTAAATTGTATGGGAGTTTGTTTTCTAATATTTTCTGGTAATTTTGAGTATAGGCGAGGCACTCTATAGAAAAATGATTGTAAACGTATTTGAGTATTTGCCCCTGGAAGATAAATTTTAAATGCGTCGCCGCGGGTTTTGGTTTCGTGGAAATAAAAGGCGTTATTTAGATTAATTCTGACATATCCATGTATAATTTTGTGGAAAAAATTTAGATCTATTTTTAAGCGCCTGATTTGGAGTGAATCTATTTGGAAAATTTCTAATAATTCAAGGTATGAAGGGGTAGCTAATCTGGGATGAGATCTTTTGTAAATAATTTTTAAAAATGTTTTCTGTACGGTTTCTATATGTTCTATATCTTTCTTTAAATATGGATTGAATATAGGGGAAGCGAATTCTATGATTGGTCGGATATATATTTTGTAAAGATTTAGTAATATATGTGGATTGTTAGTTTTGAGTGATTTAATTATTGTGAACATTACTTTTTTAGCTTTGGAAACAATGATATTTATGTGTGAATCCCACTTTAAATCAGACTGAAAATGAACTCCTAGATCACGAATACTCTCTTCTTTTTGGATGGAGGAGATTAGTGAGTTATAAAGAGAGTATTGTGACTTCGGATTCTGACGCCCAATGTGGAGTACCTTACACTTTTCCGTGGATAGAAATAAGTCGTTTTGTGCTGAGTAAATTTCTAAATTGGAAATAAAATTTTGTAATGTGGAAGAAAAGGAAGGAGATGGTTTTGAGATATAATATGCCTTTAAATCGTCCGCAAAAAGCTTTATTTCTACTCCTTTAGTTTTACATTTCTCAGGAAGATCAGAAATATACAAGATAAAAAGAAGGGGGCCGAGGATAGATCCCTGCGGCACCCCACTAATTATACTCTTGGTATTTGAAAAAGATGTTTGTATTTTTACTTTAAATTTTCTGTTAGATAGGTAGCTGGCAATCCATTTATGTAGTGCCCCAGTAATCCCAAAATTTGTTAATTTATCTAATAATTTTTTATGTGAAATGCTGTCAAAAGCCTTACGATAATCAAAGTAGATGACATCTACTATTTCCTTATTTTCAATTGAATTTGTTAAATCATTAAATGTTTCTAATAACTGACTAGTTACTGATTTGGATGTGCGAAATCCGTGTTGAGAGTCAGGTAAGATATTGTTAGTTTCGATAAATTTTACTAGTTGGACATAAATTATTCTTTCCATTATTTTGCTAATTGGTGAAAGTAGGGAAATTGGTCTATAGTCATTAGGTGAGGAAGAGTTAAGTGTTTTTGGAATAGGGACAATAATTGCTTCCTTCCATTTTTCTGGAAGTTCTGAAGATATGAACGACTTTGTAAAGAGATAATAAAGAGGATATGCTAATGTAGCAGAACATTTCTTTAGAAAGTACTCTGGAATACTATCTGAGGATTCGTTTATTTTATTAGAGAGGTTGGAGAGTAATTCGAAGACATTAAGTTCTGAAATATCAATATTGTTAATTTTCTGTTGTGGATTTTTTAATGTTATGTCATAATGGGAGTTCTGTTTGGTTTGGGTTTTTTCGATAAATATAGCTATTTGTTCGGCTTTTTCATTATCTTTAAATATTGGATTATTTTCCTCATCGATTAAGGTAGGAATGTTAGTTTTCCTATTCTTTAAGAAATTAGCTACGAAATCGTATTTCGTTTCTAGTTTAGACATTTTAGAATTTTCCCTATTTCTATAGTACCTTTGGATTTCTTTGTCAATTTTTTGTGAGGTCTGATTAATTTTTTCAATTATTTGATTATTTTGGCATTGGGAGAATAATTTGTCTCTGTTGATAATCATTGATTGGATGTGTTTTGGTAATTTTGAAATTAAAGATTTGGATTTTTTTATAGGAGTGTATAAGTGTATGGCAGTTTTTAGTATGTTAATAAATGATTGATATTGAGCATCTATTTCAGTTGAATAAGAAAAAACATTATTCCAATCGATATAGGAAAGATATGTATTAATATTGTCATAGTTAGCGTTTTTATAGTCTAATTTTGTTAGAGAGGTTTGCTGTTCTTGAGAAAAACATAATTGAAATTTAAAAGAGAGATGGTCAGATATGTGGTCATTTTGTGAGAAAGGTGGAAGACTTTGAATATTAGTAATGATATGGGGTGTACAAGTCAATAGTATATCTAAGACATTGTTTTCCCTTGTTGGGAAGGTGATCATTTGCGTGAGTTTTAATTGATTAGATAATTCTAGGAAGCATTTTTCTGTTTGATTTATATTAGTGCTTGATTTAGTGTCCCAATTAATTTTTGGTAAATTTAGATCGCCTATTATTGTAGTACTAAAATTCGCCGAACATAGAATGCTAAGTTGGTCATGAAGTTCTAAATTTTCATCAAAATTAGTTAATGAAGGAGGACGGTAAACTAAAATAAAGCGGTGCTTACTAATTGTTTTTGAATCAAAAATATCAAATGCGCAGAGATCAAAGTTTTTATTTTTTGGAATATCTATTTTGAGGAATGAGATATTTTTAGCGAGGAAAACGCAAACTCCCCGCCCTTTTTTGATTGGCGATCAGATCTTATTATATTGTAAGGAAGGTTTTGTATAAGTTGTGGATCGTTTATAGAGTGCCCCAGCATTTTTAAAAATGTTTTCTGTACGGTTTCTATATGTTCTATATCTTTCTTTAAATATGGATTGAATATAGGGGAAGCGAATTCTATGATTGGTCGGATATATATTTTGTAAAGATTTAGTAATATATGTGGATTGTTAGTTTTGAGTGATTTAATTATTGTGAACATTACTTTTTTAGCTTTGGAAACAATGATATTTATGTGTGAATCCCACTTTAAATCAGACTGAAAATGAACTCCTAGATCACGAATACTCTCTTCTTTTTGGATGGAGGAGATTAGTGAGTTATAAAGAGAGTATTGTGACTTCGGATTCTGACGCCCAATGTGGAGTACCTTACACTTTTCCGTGGATAGAAATAAGTCGTTTTGTGCTGAGTAAATTTCTAAATTGGAAATAAAATTTTGTAATGTGGAAGAAAAGGAAGGAGATGGTTTTGAGATATAATATGCCTTTAAATCGTCCGCAAAAAGCTTTATTTCTACTCCTTTAGTTTTACATTTCTCAGGAAGATCAGAAATATACAAGATAAAAAGAAGGGGGCCGAGGATAGATCCCTGCGGCACCCCACTAATTATACTCTTGGTATTTGAAAAAGATGTTTGTATTTTTACTTTAAATTTTCTGTTAGATAGGTAGCTGGCAATCCATTTATGTAGTGCCCCAGTAATCCCAAAATTTGTTAATTTATCTAATAATTTTTTATGTGAAATGCTGTCAAAAGCCTTACGATAATCAAAGTAGATGACATCTACTATTTCCTTATTTTCAATTGAATTTGTTAAATCATTAAATGTTTCTAATAACTGACTAGTTACTGATTTGGATGTGCGAAATCCGTGTTGAGAGTCAGGTAAGATATTGTTAGTTTCGATAAATTTTACTAGTTGGACATAAATTATTCTTTCCATTATTTTGCTAATTGGTGAAAGTAGGGAAATTGGTCTATAGTCATTAGGTGAGGAAGAGTTAAGTGTTTTTGGAATAGGGACAATAATTGCTTCCTTCCATTTTTCTGGAAGTTCTGAAGATATGAACGACTTTGTAAAGAGATAATAAAGAGGATATGCTAATGTAGCAGAACATTTCTTTAGAAAGTACTCTGGAATACTATCTGAGGATTCGTTTATTTTATTAGAGAGGTTGGAGAGTAATTCGAAGACATTAAGTTCTGAAATATCAATATTGTTAATTTTCTGTTGTGGATTTTTTAATGTTATGTCATAATGGGAGTTCTGTTTGGTTTGGGTTTTTTCGATAAATATAGCTATTTGTTCGGCTTTTTCATTATCTTTAAATATTGGATTATTTTCCTCATCGATTAAGGTAGGAATGTTAGTTTTCCTATTCTTTAAGAAATTAGCTACGAAATCGTATTTCGTTTCTAGTTTAGACATTTTAGAATTTTCCCTATTTCTATAGTACCTTTGGATTTCTTTGTCAATTTTTTGTGAGGTCTGATTAATTTTTTCAATTATTTGATTATTTTGGTATTGGGAGAATAATTTGTCTCTGTTGATAATCATTGATTGGATGTGTTTTGGTAATTTTGAAATTAAAGATTTGGATTTTTTTATAGGAGTGTATAAGTGTATGGCAGTTTTTAGTATGTTAATAAATGATTGATATTGAGCATCTATTTCAGTTGAATAAGAAAAAACATTATTCCAATCGATATAGGAAAGATATGTATTAATATTGTCATAGTTAGCGTTTTTATAGTCTAATTTTGTTAGAGAGGTTTGCTGTTCTTGAGAAAAACATAATTGAAATTTAAAAGAGAGATGGTCAGATATGTGGTCATTTTGTGAGAAAGGTGGAAGACTTTGAATATTAGTAATGATATGGGGTGTACAAGTCAATAGTATATCTAAGACATTGTTTTCCCTTGTTGGGAAGGTGATCATTTGCGTGAGTTTTAATTGATTAGATAATTCTAGGAAGCATTTTTCTGTTTGATTTATATTAGTGCTTGATTTAGTGTCCCAATTAATTTTTGGTAAATTTAGATCGCCTATTATTGTAGTACTAAAATTCGCCGAACATAGAATGCTAAGTTGGTCAAGAAGTTCTAAATTTTCATCAAAATTAGTTAATGAAGGAGGACGGTAAACTAAAATAAAGCGGTGCTTACTAATTGTTTTTGAATCAAAAATATCAAATGCGCAGAGATCAAAGTTTTTATTTTTTGGAATATCTATTTTGAGGAATGAGATATTTTTAGCGAGGAAAACGCAAACTCCCCCGCCCTTTTTTGATTGGCGATCAGATCTTATTATATTGTAAGGAAGGTTTTGTATAAGTTGTGGATCGTTTATAGAGTGCCCCAGCATTTTTAAAAATGTTTTCTGTACGGTTTCTATATGTTCTATATCTTTCTTTAAATATGGATTGAATATAGGGGAAGCGAATTCTATGATTGGTCGGATATATATTTTGTAAAGATTTAGTAATATATGTGGATTGTTAGTTTTGAGTGATTTAATTATTGTGAACATTACTTTTTTAGCTTTGGAAACAATGATATTTATGTGTGAATCCCACTTTAAATCAGACTGAAAATGAACTCCTAGATCACGAATACTCTCTTCTTTTTGGATGGAGGAGATTAGTGAGTTATAAAGAGAGTATTGTGACTTCGGATTCTGACGCCCAATGTGGAGTACCTTACACTTTTCCGTGGATAGAAATAAGTCGTTTTGTGCTGAGTAAATTTCTAAATTGGAAATAAAATTTTGTAATGTGGAAGAAAAGGAAGGAGATGGTTTTGAGATATAATATGCCTTTAAATCGTCCGCAAAAAGCTTTATTTCTACTCCTTTAGTTTTACATTTCTCAGGAAGATCAGAAATATACAAGATAAAAAGAAGGGGGCCGAGGATAGATCCCTGCGGCACCCCACTAATTATACTCTTGGTATTTGAAAAAGATGTTTGTATTTTTACTTTAAATTTTCTGTTAGATAGGTAGCTGGCAATCCATTTATGTAGTGCCCCAGTAATCCCAAAATTTGTTAATTTATCTAATAATTTTTTATGTGAAATGCTGTCAAAAGCCTTACGATAATCAAAGTAGATGACATCTACTATTTCCTTATTTTCAATTGAATTTGTTAAATCATTAAATGTTTCTAATAACTGACTAGTTACTGATTTGGATGTGCGAAATCCGTGTTGAGAGTCAGGTAAGATATTGTTAGTTTCGATAAATTTTACTAGTTGGACATAAATTATTCTTTCCATTATTTTGCTAATTGGTGAAAGTAGGGAAATTGGTCTATAGTCATTAGGTGAGGAAGAGTTAAGTGTTTTTGGAATAGGGACAATAATTGCTTCCTTCCATTTTTCTGGAAGTTCTGAAGATATGAACGACTTTGTAAAGAGATAATAAAGAGGATATGCTAATGTAGCAGAACATTTCTTTAGAAAGTACTCTGGAATACTATCTGAGGATTCGTTTATTTTATTAGAGAGGTTGGAGAGTAATTCGAAGACATTAAGTTCTGAAATATCAATATTGTTAATTTTCTGTTGTGGATTTTTTAATGTTATGTCATAATGGGAGTTCTGTTTGGTTTGGGTTTTTTCGATAAATATAGCTATTTGTTCGGCTTTTTCATTATCTTTAAATATTGGATTATTTTCCTCATCGATTAAGGTAGGAATGTTAGTTTTCCTATTCTTTAAGAAATTAGCTACGAAATCGTATTTCGTTTCTAGTTTAGACATTTTAGAATTTTCCCTATTTCTATAGTACCTTTGGATTTCTTTGTCAATTTTTTGTGAGGTCTGATTAATTTTTTCAATTATTTGATTATTTTGGTATTGGGAGAATAATTTGTCTCTGTTGATAATCATTGATTGGATGTGTTTTGGTAATTTTGAAATTAAAGATTTGGATTTTTTTATAGGAGTGTATAAGTGTATGGCAGTTTTTAGTATGTTAATAAATGATTGATATTGAGCATCTATTTCAGTTGAATAAGAAAAAACATTATTCCAATCGATATAGGAAAGATATGTATTAATATTGTCATAGTTAGCGTTTTTATAGTCTAATTTTGTTAGAGAGGTTTGCTGTTCTTGAGAAAAACATAATTGAAATTTAAAAGAGAGATGGTCAGATATGTGGTCATTTTGTGAGAAAGGTGGAAGACTTTGAATATTAGTAATGATATGGGGTGTACAAGTCAATAGTATATCTAAGACATTGTTTTCCCTTGTTGGGAAGGTGATCATTTGCGTGAGTTTTAATTGATTAGATAATTCTAGGAAGCATTTTTCTGTTTGATTTATATTAGTGCTTGATTTAGTGTCCCAATTAATTTTTGGTAAATTTAGATCGCCTATTATTGTAGTACTAAAATTCGCCGAACATAGAATGCTAAGTTGGTCATGAAGTTCTAAATTTTCATCAAAATTAGTTAATGAAGGAGGACGGTAAACTAAAATAAAGCGGTGCTTACTAATTGTTTTTGAATCAAAAATATCAAATGCGCAGAGATCAAAGTTTTTATTTTTTGGAATATCTATTTTGAGGAATGAGATATTTTTAGCGAGGAAAACGCAAACTCCCCGCCCTTTTTTGATTGGCGATCAGATCTTATTATATTGTAAGGAAGGTTTTGTATAAGTTGTGGATCGTTTATAGAGTGCCCCAGCCAACTTTCGGTAAATAATAAAATTTGATAGGTATTGGATTCTAAAAGGAATTTTAAACTATCTAGTTTGTTTACTAAACTCCTAACGTTAGAATAGTAAATGTTTAAAAAATGGGGTTTAAAAAAATATTTTGAAAACCAGCTTTTGTGAATACAATTTGAAATTACTTTCCCGAACCTCTTGTTGTAATATTGTTCATTTCCTTCATTTTCCATTTTTTGTTTCGCTCTTCTCGATCTTTTTCCAATTCTTCTTTTGTTAAGCTTGGTCGTATGAGCAGTCGTTTGTATTTGGCTTTGTTTCGTATGTCAGTACGTAATTGTTTCCACTTTCCCAAAGCGACGTGCTGAAAAACAGATGCTGGCAAAACAATTTTAAGTAAACGCCCACCGTTATTGGCTGGATTAGGTTTGCCAAGCCTATACACAGCACACGGCTGTGCCTGGACATCCAGCATGTCCAGAACGCCAACGGCAGTTGCCATATCCTCTGCTGCCCTCGCACTTGCAGTGGATAATGTTGATTCTTCAAGCCCAATAAAAACCAAAGATCTTTTACGTTCTTGAGTTGCAGCATCATTAATATTGTTGTTTGTAGCTAATAATAATTTTTCTTCAAGATTATCAAGTTTTTGGGAAAATGAGAGTCGAAGATCATTTAATGCTGTTGTTAATTGTTTAATGGTGTCATTAGTTGGTAGAGTTTTAATTTGTTGTTCAATGAGCAAAAGACGCGAATCGATATTTGAAGAAATATTTTTGTTGTCTGTTCTCTTTTCATTTTTGTCGACGCGGTCAACCATTATTTTAATAATTCCACACAAAATTCTAAAACTTAATTCCACACAAAATTCTTAAACTTGGGTAATTAATTCTTAAACTTGGGTAATTTTAATTCTTAAACCTGGGATGAATTATCTTTATTTAGTTTCCCTTTCCTTTAGTTTCCCTAACTCACCACAACCTCATTACCTTGTTTTACAAAATGCCACACAGCTTCCATACCGACAAATAATTCGTGCCATTAACTAGGCAAACACGCAACAAATTGAAGCATCTAATTCTTTTCTTTTTTTACAAATTCAGGTTTCTCAAAAATCAGACGTCTATTCTCTCTGTCTAGTTGCTTTTGAATTTGTATTGCGATCAGCAAATTCGGAACGATTTCTCTTAATTGATTCACACTTTAATACACAATTAGTTGTTGATAGTTTAATTATTAATTTACTTTCTACTAATTATGATACTCGGGAATTAATAGATGAAGTTGAAGGGTGGATTTGGAGAAATGATTTAATTATGACACTTAAGGTATTTTATTTATTGAAAATAAAATTGGATATAAAAATTAAAATTAGTCAAGGAATAATTTTAAAAAATTTAATTTCTTTAAATAAGTCCATTCTTATTTTGTTTATTTTTTGTTCTATAATGTTAACTAGGGTTGCACAAAACCGTTTAGCTAAACGGTAAACGGTATACGATAAACGGGTTTTTTGCTAAAATTAAACGAAACGATAAACGGGTCCCAGATAAACGGCATAAACGGTATACGGTCCTTCTAAACGCCGTTTAATTCGTTTAATTTTTTCTTAAAATTAGTGGCTTAAAACGTGAATTTTTGCCGTATGACACACTAAAATCAAAAAACTTTCGCCTGGGCGCAAAAAAGGAGGAAATCTAGCGTGTAGGCCTTCCACAATTATAAAAATTTTCGCCCGCGGGGCTGAAAAAGAAGAATTCTGGCTTCTTGACCTTCCAAATTTTCCAAAATATTCGCCGGCAGCGCTGATAATGGTAGAAATCTGGCTTCTGGCTTTTCAAAATTTTTGCCTGCGCCGCAAAAAATGGAAATTTGACTTAAGGACCTTAAAAATTATAAAATTTTCGCCTGCGGCGCTGAAAAGGAAGATCCTTATTATCCTTACAAATCCCCAATTTTCCTTCAGATCCCTCAATCGCTCGAAATCACATTATATCCACCTTAATCCTCTGATATCCCTTCAAATCCCCTCTATCCTTTTAAATCCCATTACATCACCATAATACTCGACACATTCCCTTTAATAACTCATAATCTACCGATATCCCACCTCAATTCTCTGATATATATCAAATCCTCCAAATATCCAAAACCACTGATATCACTCTTAATCACCAGGCATCTCTTCATCCTGTCCTTTACCCTCTAAATCCATCGATATGATGAATTTATAGTTGAATTATAATTTTTATAAAGCGGAATGATGATAATTAATGATTTTTCATTGATTTTTTTGAATTATGAATTGATTTTAAAAAATTTTAAAAATAAACGGTAAACGGTCGTTTAAACGGGTTTTTAAAAATAAACGAAACGGTATACGGGTCTCAGATAAACGGCATATGGTTTTTTCGAAATTAAACGGTTTTGTGCAACCCTAATGTTAACCCAAAAAACTCTAAATAAATTAGTAAAATAATATGTACATATTTAAATGTTAATTAGAGGGGTCAGCCCCAATTAGGAGAGAAGATGTTGATGGTAATACGTGCTGTGATTAGAATACCCAGAGGTAACGCAAGTGAGCGTGGTGAATGATATTGGTACACCACTTGGTCAGGCTTATAGCCGACCGAACACTAGGCAACTGAAATAAATTATAGTAGGATTATTTTCAAAATATTTAAATTAATTTTTAAGTATTGTTTAAACCCGCGTCATGATCATCCAGATATTGTACATTTATTATCTCATTGGAATCCATCATCTCCTCCACCAGAGCCTACTTTCTTTGATGAAGATTATCTGAATACTAGATTGAAATAAAATAAGTAAATTTTGATTGAGAAAAATAAATTACGTATACATTTTTTGGTAATTTTTATTTTTAATTTTAAAAATTTTGCCCTGACTGTACTGGAAATTTATTTAATTTTAAAAATTTTTACAGAATTTCCATAATCTTTCATTTTAATTTAATGATTATAATTAGGGTTATCGGTTCTTGAAATTTTTTAGGATATTCGGAGAAAACCCGCCCCAATTAGGAGAGAAGATAATTGGGGCGGGCCAGATTCTTTCTCTCTGGTTGGATATTCGGAACCAGAGAGCCGAAAAATCCTCGGTTTTTCGAATCGACAACACTAATTATACATAATTTTTAATTTCATTAATTTTTTAAAATTATTTTTTGATTTCCAATTTTTTAAGCCATTAAAATTTTTTCAATGTTTTATTTTGCCCTTATCTTCCTCAAATTTCTTCAAATTATTTACCTTAAATTCCTTCTCTTCTCCCAAATTTTCTTTATTTCCACATTAAAACTTTACTTTCCTTGTTTCGGATAAATTTAAAACTTTTTAATTTTGATAAGAAGGCACAATTAAATCTTCACTTTCAGTCAGCTTTTTCTCTTTGAATATCTGATTTTTCATCGAACCACTCAAAATTTTCTTTATAATTTCCAAAAAATCTTCTTGACTGGCAAAATCAAAATTAATTTCACCCTGTACTGGATTAAGAAAAATAAATCCAGCAATAGACCAAAAAAAAATTAACAAAGATTTTTAACAGTTTATTTCTCAACAATTTTGGTTTAACAAATAATTTTTCAACAACAATGTTTATTTTTAGCAAGGAAAAAATTATATCGAAAAAAAAGGGGATTAGGACAAAAAAGTAGAGGAAAAATCAAAAACTGAATATATTTTTTCGGAAAAAAGGGAGAGAAAAGGGCTGGGCCAGAAACGATCAAATTAGCATTTTATTTTCTTATTTTGTAAAGGGAAAAAAGAGGAGAAGGAAAAAAAAGGGGGGGGCCAAAACACATTTTCTCTTTTTTCACATCAAAGATGGGACAACCCAACTTTTTTTTCTTTCAAGACTTTATACATATTTTACTTCATATTTATACATATACTTTTATAGTACAAATATTTTATTTCTTGATAAATTTTACGTAAAGAAACATTACATGAAAATTTCTCATGAAACAGTAAATTTTTTATAGGTTGTGGGAATAATGTTTTATAAAATAATGATAAACAAAATGTTAACAAGAAAATTAATTAAAGAAATAATTTAACTAGATATTATATTTAATTAGTAAAATTTATATTGTGCCTGGAAATTTCAGATTTGCTTGTACTCGTACCTTATACTTCCACTAATTTTTTATTCGTACTTCGTATCAATTTATACTCGTATTTCGTACGAGGTACGAGACGAATTTTGTTACGAGCATCCAAGCACTGATAATAGGTATATTTCTATTATTATTATGTATATTTTTATAAATTTAATTCTAATAATAGTTAAGCTTAATTTTCATTCGAATTAAAAAACTCTATAATTTTTGGATGTTTCATATAAAAATCATACTATCAAAAATCAAAGCTAAAAAATTTCTATTTTTTACTGAATTTTTTTGAAATTTTTTTATTAAACCCCGATGACTCCCTAAATAATTATTCCCCCCAAATTAAATTTAACCCTATTCATTTTTATAAGTATATTTTAAAAATTTCTTATAATTTAGAAAACAAAAATGTCAACAACAACATACAATTTAACTTTACCAGCAACAACAGATATTAATTATGAATTATTAAATATTTTATTTAAATTAGATTTTTGGTTAATTGGGACATTTGGATATATTTTTAATTTTTTATTAATCTATTTAATAATATATAAAACACCCAAAGAAGTTAAAATACACAGTAGAATTCTTCTACAAAATTGTTTTTTGGATTTGATTTTATTAACTATACAATTATTTGGACAACCAGTAAATTAATACATAAAGCTGTCCAAGACCGAAAATTTACTCGAAACTTGAGAATTTTTTATCCTGAATGTTTAAAAGAGTTCCTAATTTTTTGTCCTGAGGCGGAAAATTTATTTATTAGATATTTTGTTTAAATTAAATTTTTTTTAAATAAATTCTCAAAACTATCGAGACAAGAATAAGACCTACTCTTACACAAATATTGGTAATTTGTTCATATCCACACCTCCTCCTCGATTCAGTCTCAAAATTAATCTTTCCTCTTTTATCAAATAATGAAAAGACACAGAATTTGCTTCCTTTCTCAATATTTATTAGCTTAAATGGTATAGGTAAATAACGACTCTTCTGAACTTTTGATTAATAAGGAAAAGAAGAAATAATTTTGGATTCAATTAAGGGGAGACAGGGGATTTCAACAAAGTACCAAATATTTTTATTCTTGGGCAGCTCTAAAATTAATACTACTTGTTTTTAAATTTACTATTTATTTTTAGTTTACTGTTACATTGGATCACATGTATTTTATTTTCCCAAATGGGATTTTTGTTTATTTTCTAAATAATAATCCTTTCTTTTTTGGTATTTGGACAAATATCTGGATTTTATTTTTTTGTTTAAATTCTCATGGGATTTGTGTACAATTCATTTATAGATATCTAGTATTAAATAGGTAATTCCAATTAATAGTATTAGATGTGATTAAAAGTGTATCTGGAAGATATCGAGGGATTAAACGGAATATTGGACCTACGATATCCCTCTAATAAATCGTGCGGACTCATTAACTTTTAAATCGAAAAACTTTTCTTTGATTTCAAAAACTGGTTGAAAAATAGAGTCCCACGCTGTAGTATAGCCCCACTTTGGAGGATAATTGAAAAATAGAGCCTATGGAGCTCTAACTAGACCTTAAAAAATAATATTTCCAGCAAAGAAAGGAAATTCTTCAAATTCCAACTCGATTTCATACCCTTAGGAAATGGAAGTACTAATTCTCCAGTCAAATCAATTATAATCAAACAAGAAATTTTAAAAATATGATAAAAAATATTCTTCATGTTTTCAAAAAAAAATAAATTATGACCAATGCTTCAAATTTCGATTTTGTTTCGATTATCTCATAACACAAATAACCTTCTCATACAAATTAAGTAACCAATAATCTAAAAAAATTCATGATTTTCTGGAGCTAAAGACAATAATTTAAGTTTTAGCGTCACAAACAAAATCATTTTGGGGCTGAAATTATTGCTTTTTAGTCAATTAACGGAGAAAAGAAAAATTATTTATAAAAATTATAAAAATTAAAATAGGTATATAAAAATTACCCTTCCAAAATTCTCAAAAAATTCTATAAAGAACTTTGCCTGTATAAACATTTTTAAAATCAAAATAAACATTCAAAATAATTGTCACGTTATTGTGAAATTTGCCAAAAAGAAAGGCGGTTTTTTACTTAAAGAGTTAAAAGCAAATTTGCAAGGAAAAATTTTTTCTTAATTGATTCATTAAATGTAAATGCACTTAGCTACATTTAAAATTATAAAATTATTTAAGAAATATACAAATAAAAGTAAATTGCCGCCGGAACAGGTGTGGAAAAGTGGAAGAGATCAAATGTATAGTGTGTAGGATTTAAGTTGGGGAGAAATTGGGAAATTACATTCATTTATTTTTGCCATGGAAAATCGTCTCTTTGTCGCCAAAAAAGAAGATTTTTGGCTTTTTGTCCTTCCAAAATTTTCAAAAAATAAATTTGGAAAAAGGAAAAAATTCTCCCGATATCCCTATTGATCATTTGATATCCTCGGAATCCTTCGACATCCCGCAGATTCACTAACATTCTTCGATATCACTCTTAATTCACCACAATCTTACGTAAAATATTTCCACCCGGTGCCCGGAGTCAACATGTAGTTGCTTTGAAAATGCCCGGAGTTTGAGCCAAGATTTGAAAAAGTCGTAACCGGTGCCGAAGATTCAGATGTCCTAAATTTCCGCTTGGATATAAGATCGATAGTCGTGATTTCCCAGGATACGTCAGCCCTAGTCCCTGGCTTTTTTAAATCCTGAGCGGATTCCTACGGAGACCTAACAACTCACCAAAAAACTGCAAATTATTTAAAAAATTTAAATTTTTCCCCGATTTTTGTTTTCGATTTCGGAGATTTTTTAGTTTAGAAACAGCTCTGCTCATGATATAAGTCAATTCTTATAATTCACCTAGCAGGATTTAAAACGCTTACGCGGTGTTGAAATATCTAAAAAGGAAAAAGAGATGGCAGTAGTCAAGCAAATACATATTTAACTACGAGGAGGTCGCAAGTTCGAATCCTGCCCGTACATATAATTAAAATTCTCTATATGCCAAACCAATTAAAATAATTAAAAAATATGTATTTACGTCCAAGTTTAAATAAATGTTATAATTTCTATTTTTATTTAAATAATAAATTAATATTTTTTAGTTAAAACAAAATGGAATATCTATTTATTTTAATTATAATTAGTATTCTAATTAACTTACCAAGTAAATATTTATTTCAAATAAGATTCGTATTTAATAAAAAAAAATATTTACATTAATAATTTACTAATAAATAAAATTAAAGTAGTAAACAGTGGTTGTGTTCAATGTACTGGACGAGGACAACAACAAACAAATTCTCCACCTCATGGTGCTGAACAATCACAACAAACAGATATTGGAGCATCCTCTTCAACTCAACGTCAGCTTGGTAATACCTATAGTATAATTATATAGGTAATTTTAAAATTTCTGAGAAAATTTTAAAATTTTGTCAAATTTTAAATTGAAATTTGGTCAACCTTTAAACATACGCGTTAATTACTTTGTAGATGTTGTACATATAGAATAATTTTTAAAAATTTCTACTGTTTAGAAAACCGAAAATTAAAAAAAATTTAGAGGAAATTGAATATGTGGACGGGCATAGATTGGTTAGAATACCTTTAACCGACTATATCAGAGGATCAAGGACAAGAAATTTTGGTATCTTGGTATACGATTCAAGAAATATATTTACTTATGGGCAAGTAAATGTAAGTTTTTAAATAAAATATTATTGTATACGATGTTCTTATGCTGTGGAAAAATTGTGGAGATGGAATTGAACCATCACGGAAAGGGCCCAAACCGAGAGCACAACCGACTGTGCCACCATCCAACCCGATGATGGGTTATTTATTTTCATTTATATTCTTTCTGCAAGTGCGGACACAACAAATATGGGTTGGGGTCATTAGGGCGCCGCCACTAGGGCGCGGGCCATTAGGGCGCCGCCATTAGGGCGCGACCACTAGGGCGCGGCCGTTAGGGCGCGAGCCATTAGGGCGCGGGCCGTTAGGGCGCGGGGGTCGTTTGGGCGCCACAATAAAAATTTAAAATTTGAAAATAAATACTGTTCCCGTTCTCGGAACAATTTAAAGCGTATCAAAACAACTTGGAACAACCTCCCCCGTTGACGGAACAATTTCCCCCGTTGACGGAACGACTTCCCCCGTGACGGATCAACATACCAAGTTGCCGGAACAACATCCCCCGTTGATGGAACGACTTCCCAAGTTCCTCGGAACAACTTAACCCGTATCAAAACAACTTGGAACAACCTCCCCCGTTGACGGAACAATTTCCCCCGTTGACGGAACGACTTCCCCCGTGACGGATCGACATACCAAGTTGCCGGAACAACATCCCCCGTTGATGGAACGACTTCCCAAGTTCTCGGAACAACCATCCACTAGTCTTGGAATAACTCACTCCGCAAGTTCTGAACCTCCGGAAGTAATGAAGTTCGGAACAACTTCTTTAGTGTTCGGAACAACTTCTCCAGTGTTCGGAACTCCATATCTGGAACTGTTTTTAAAAATTTTATACAGGCGCCCAAACGACCCCCGCGCCCTAACGGCCCGCGCCCTAATGGCTCGCGCCCTAACGGCCGCGCCCTAGTGGTCGCGCCCTAATGGCGGCGCCCTAGTGGCCCGCGCCCTAATGGCCGCGCCCTAATGTCCCAGTCCCAACAAATATATATTTATTTTAATGAATATCTGGAAATTACCGTGTTATAGATAGTCTAATCTCGTTAATACTATAAAAATATTTTATTAAACAAGTTTAATATTAGGTCAACTTTGCTACTTATAAGCGTATGCAAGATGAGGAACTAATTTTAATGGAAATAATATTATCAACAAACACGTTTTTGGCAAATAATGCTTTAGAAATTTTTAAACATTTTGCAAAAGAGAAGTCTACTAGAAATGGGGGCATTTATATAATAGAATTATTTGTATGCTTGGACAGTAAGTAGTACATATACATACATAAATATATAAATTTAAATTATTATTTTTAACTTTTTTGAAAATAAATTTAATATTTAAAAGTTAATATTTTTATTTAAAAACGAAATATTCTCAAAAATAAAGGCGAAAAAAAGCTACAGTCTGGTGCAAAAGTATATGGCCAAGGGTGTGTGAATTTTTATTTTTTTTCGCCTCGCTGTTAAAGAACTTATTTAAAAACTTTTTCTATCTCAATTATAGTATTTTTTTCGAGCTTTAAAATGATGTCAAATTTATAAAAAAATATTTCAATTTCATAGAGTTACGATTTTTTAAATAAATTTACTCCTATTTTTGTTGGTGCAAAAGTTTACGACCAAAACTTTAAATCTCATTTTTTCCAAAAAAATTACACATCTAATATTAAAATAATTTGTTTTTATTTTAACTTAGACATTCATAAATCAAAAATAATTTCGACTCCGGTAAAAAATGCCATTGTCGGAGCAAAAAAGGTGATCAAACTGATCGTACATTTCCAACTTTTCCACTACATTTCCAACTTTTACTGCATCTCCAACTTTTCGAAGAAATTTTTTGAGTTCTGTAAAAAATATATGTGATTCTCCTCCAGATTCTACATACAATACAAAAAAATCATACAAATCGGTCGAGATTCGACCGAGTTATGAATTTTTGAAAATCGAAAAAACACATTTTTTAACGAAAAATGGCAAAAATATGGTGTTTTTTCGATTTTCAAAAACTTTTGCACCAGACTGTATAATAATTTTTGATTTAAAGAAAAATCTTAAATTATTTTTTAAATTTTAGAAAAATCAAATAGGGTTGTCGGTTCGGAACTGAGCCAAAGTCACATCCCTACAGCGACACCCAACTCCAAAATTAGCTTAAATAACTGGGAGTGGAATTTTCAAAGAAAAAGTCTTTTCCATATTACTATTTTTTAGTTTCTTTTAGTAAAGAAATCAAATAAATAATTCTATTAAGCAATATAATTCCACAAAACGTTCAAGGAATGCTTCTGGAAGGTGGAAGTCAAACTTTGGAGAATTATTTTTTAAATATGCATGGTTAGATTTTAATAAACAGTAAAGAAAATTAATGTTTTTTAAAATACTAAATTAATTTAAATTAAAGATTAAAAATGATTTTATTTTAGAAATGTCATAAAATAAGGATTTTAGATCGAAGCCCATCAAATATGAAGAATCTTTTGTATCAAATGGCATTAGCAGTAGAACAATTCCATAATGGAAGTAAATTTTAATATAGATAGCAAAAATAAATATTCAAAAATTAAATAAAAAATTAAAATTTAGGTGCTTTACATCTAAATATCAATCCTAATAATTTTATTTGTGACAATGAGAATGGATCAAATGAGTGTATTGTAAAGTTAATACCTGGGGTAAACTCTACCTTATCTACAAGAAATACTAAAAATTTGAATTGGACTTATGGCTCAGAAATTTATAAAAGTCCAGAATATAGATCTAATCAAAATAATGACTATATGGTAATTTAAAAAATTAAATACCTAATTGGGTTTTGTGTTTCTAGAGAGAGTGTGTTCTAGAGAGACTAGAATTTGATTAGTGATATCCGTTCAACTGATATCCGTTCAAATGCCTGATATCCCCTCTATCCCTTCAAACCATTAATCCTTCAATATCCCTCTAAATTACTGATATCCCTTGAACCCACCCTTAATCCCTCATAAACTACTTATACCTAACCTCAGACCGACAGACCGTGAAACCGGCAAACCCTATTATTGATAATCTTATTGTTAACAGTTGATTACATTATTAATTCATTGATACGCACCTTATTTATGAAAAAATAATTTTTTTTTCATTAAAATAGATAAAAAAATTTTGGAACTGGAACCTGTTTGGAGCCGGTTCCAGAACCGGAACTGGAACTGCCAAAATTAAAAAGTCGGTTCCAGAACTGGAACTGGAACCGTCAAAATTAAAAAGTCGGTTCCGGAACTGGAACCGACGAAATTTAAAAAGCAGTTCCAGAACTGGAACCGGTTCCAGAGAAATTTTGGAACTTTCCCATCACTGGAGTTAAACGATCTAAAAAGGAAAAGGAGAAAACATTAGTCGATGCCCCGGTAGCTCAATGGTAGAGCTCCTGCATATAGTGAGCGAAAGCGCCTAGCAACGACTAGCAGATGGTCGCATGTTAATCCTGGCCGGTGGCTAAACTTTTGCAAACTCTTTCTATATTTGTTCCGTTGTAGTATAGACTTTTCGGCCCTATCTGTAATTAATGCCGCCATCCAATTTTTCCTTTCCTCCTCGAATGGTGGAGAAAAATGTTAATTTTTCGGCTGTAGTATATTATACCAGTTGTAAGTAATATATATATACCGATTGTTAACACTCAATTTTACGTTTTTAATTCTTTTTTTACAAATTCAGGTTTCTCAAAAATCAGACATTTATTCTCTCTGTTTAGTTGCTTTTGAATTTGTATTGCGATCAACAAATTCACGACGATTCCTTTTATTGGATTCGCACTTTAATAACAATTTAGTTGTTGATAGTTTAATTATTAACTTATTATCTGATGAACCTTCGACTAATTATGATCATAGACCATCATTAGCTGATCAAGATGAAGAGTGGATTTGGACTAATGATTTAATTGGAACACTCAAGGTATTTAATTTTTTAAGTAAAATTATACATATAATTAGTTAAAATTAATTTCTAGTTACCGAATATCCTTTAATAACTACCCTGGGTAATTATTGTTTCGACCTTCCGCTGAAGGGTGGGGCCATTCCTTCCATTTGAATGACAATTTTTTGGGGCATTGAAAAATAGAATGGCGGCCATTCTATTAGAATAAATACTGTAATTCATAATAATTTGGCCTCTTTTTAAAGTCATTTAAAAATAATATACTAGTAAAATTATTTTCAAAATATTTAAATTAATTTTTAAGTATTGTTTAAACTCTCGTTGTGAACGTCCGAATATTACCCATTTATTATGGCAATGGGGGCCATCATCTCCACAACAGAATATTCTCCCTCAAGATGAATATTTGAATAGAGATTGAAACAATATTTTCAGATGAGAGTTAAGACAAATTTTTAGTCAGACTGTAGGGGGCATTTATTTAATTTTGGAATTTGTGCAAGACTTTTAAATCATTCATTTTAGGTTTAAATTAGAGTAGCACGAGGTCGAGGCCTCGCCGAGGCCGAGGCCGAGGTCCTCGGACATTTTCAAACCTCGACCTCGATTTTGCTGACCTCGGGCCTCGGAACCTCGTCTCGGTCCTCGCCCAGAACCTCGGTCGAGGACCGAGGCTAAATATACACCCCTAAGAATTGCTTTTTTTGTAAAAAATCGAAGTAATATGGTGACTTACCATCCAAAATTCCCAAAATTTTCGCCTGCGTTTTTTTCGCCTTCCTTTTCCTGCGGCGCAGAAAAAGGAAGATGTTAGGCTTCAAGGCCTTCAAAAATTTCGCCTGCGGCGCTAAAATGGATCTCCCCCTCCTTTAACGCCTGCGGCGCTAAAAATGGAAGCTCTTTTTTAATGAAAAGGGAAGGGCCGTGTTTTCCCCCTAAATACCTTTAATCCCATTAATCCCCTATCTATCCCCACAAATCCATGATATCCTCCTTAATCTGCTAAATCCACTTACATTCAATTAATCCATTCATGTCCCCTTATACTCTTCTTTGATCCCCCCCCCCCATATCCGTCTAAACACAGTCTATTAAATAATCAAATAGTATCGAAGCAAAACCAAGGAGGATATCTCTACCTTTTTCAGCGCCGCAGACATAAATTTTTAGAATATTGGAAGTCAATTGCCAAATTTCTCCCTTTATAAAGCGCCGCGGGCAAAAATTTTGCGAATTTTAGAAGCCCAAGAAGCCAGATTCTTACAATTTTAAAAATAAAATGTGTAAATCAAAAAAGTTCATTTCTTAGGAGTGTAAGTTTTTAAAAGCTCAAAAAAGTCAAGACCAAGACTACACCCCAAAACCAAAACCAAAAAAGCCCAAGAGTCTTGGACGCTCTATGGGCAGCCTACTGGGTATGAATCAGATTTAAAATATTAATTTGATAGGTATTAAGCAAATATTTGAAAAATTTTACTAAATTTAACTAGATTTTGAAATGTTATAAAATTTTTTTTAAAACCTCGGTTTTCCTCGGACCTCGACCTCGGTCTCGGGTCAAAATTTGCCCCTCGACCTCGATCTCGGTTTTTCAGCCTCGGTGATCCTCGGCCTCGGATTTTTCGAAAAACCTCGACCTCGTGCTACTCTAGTTTAAATCATTCACCTACTATTATCATCATCATTCACCTACTATTAAAAATTAGAGATCGGCACAGGACAGGATCCCGACTGGATTTTTCAGGATCCTGTCCGAAATCCTGCCTTTTTTTCAGTTTTCAGTATTGTCAGGATTCCAGGATTTTCAGGATTAATCCTGCAGGATCCTGTCCTGTATGAACTTTTAAAACCCAATCCTGTTACAGGATCCGTCCTGAATAATTTTCACGGTTCAGGATTTTATTTTTTCGCCTGCGGCGCTGAAAAAAGACGATTTTTGTCTTCCTGGCCTTCCAAACTCCTCAAAATTTTTGCCTGCGGCGCAGAAAAGGAAGAAATCTGGCACAAAAATCCCAAAAGTTTTGCCTGCGGCGCTGTAAAGGGAAGTTGAATGGTATATCGTTGAATGAAGTTACTGGATTTTAGTGATATTCGGATATTTGAAAGGATCTAAGAATATAGCGAGGGATTTGGCCTTCCAAAGCGGCATTACTTGAACTAGGTTTTTCCCCTATTACTTAGTACTCGACTTACACTACTTGAAATAACAAACTTTTGACCCAACAACGGGGGATGTTGACTGAGTGATTGGGGAATTTGTTCCAACAGTGGGGAGGATGACGTTCCAATGAGGCCAAAAATTTTGATTTTCAGCGCCGCAGACGTAAATTTTGAGAAATTTTGAAATTTTTTAACGTAAATTTTGAGAAATTACGTAAATTTTGAGAAAGAGAGACGTAAATTTTGAGAAATTTTGAAATTTTTTGAAAATCCCGAAATCCTGGACAGGATCCTGGAAAAAAAAATGACAGGATTCTCAGTATTCCAGGATTTTCAGGATTAATCCTGCAGTATCCTGTCCTGTTTGAAATTTTAAAACCCAATCCTGTTACAGGATCCTGCAAATGCGATTTTGCCGATCACTATTAAAAATCATTCACCTACTATTTTATCTTGCTTTAATCTTCCTATATTTTCTTTAATTTTTAAAGATTCACCTAAAGTTCTCACTTTTATTAATCCTATTCTTATAATTTTTCTTTATTTCCACCTCAAAATTTTCTTTTTTTTCGGATAAATGCAAAACTTTCGGGTACACCCCGATGTACCGCGAGCCCAATGTACCGCCGAGCTATAACTTTGTCCAAAATTGTCGAATCCGTGGCGCCCTGGTATGGTTCGATGCGTCTCGACATTCCGAATCGAACCATACCAGGGCGCCACGGATTCGACAATTTTGGACAAAGTTATAGCTCGGCGGTACATTGGGCTCGCGGTACATTGGCCTGCTCCCAAACTTTCTCATTTTGACAAATTTTATACAATTGAACACGGACTGGATTTTTTCAAAAGTTTGAGAAAACTTAAGCTTTTTGCTGAAATTTTCTTATTTTGGATATAGTATAGTATACCGGTGGAAAGGTTTCGATATAAGACCCATACCATTATATTTGTCTTGGCGAGCTGAGTTGAAAGGTACAACTCTTTTTTTCCGGATTGTCGGCGTGACTCCAGACTTTTGGATTATCAAGCAAAGAACCTTGCCTCAATGCTTAAAGATCCAGTCCCTATGCCAAAATTTTCCTCGGACCCAAGGCTCTAAAACATACTGAAGGATTATTTATTTTGACATAAGGATTCATGAAAATCTGGATAAGAAGCTGGATAAGAAAAAAAAATTAACAACTGGATAAGAAAGAGAAGATTTTGAAGCACAATATCGGTCATTTTTGCGATTCGGACGTCTCTATCATAAAAATTTTTCTATCTGAAATGTGGAACCGAGGAGATACGGCGATTTTGCAAAAATTTTTGCTCTCGTCTGCGCCTCTGTCTTAAAGCTAAAGAGGGGTATTTCGAAAAATCCTGATTTATTTTGTTCTCCATTTAATTTTCTATTATTTGATTGTATTTTGAAGTTTTAATAAATTTATGATAAAAAATGTGCAGGCAAAGACTTTTGAGGCACCATGTATTAGAAGAAATAAGATATTTATGTACTTGTTTATACAACTTTTTGAGAGCCTACATTTTCTATATTTTTTTAATTTTAAAGATTCCCCTAAAGTTTTCAAATTGAACTGGGCCGGGTTTTTCGGATTTTAACAACATTTTTTAAAAGTTTTCTAAAGAATATAGGTATGTATTTCATCAAATTATCCAAACATTTTAATAAATTAATTTATTTTGATAACTAAAAGAAATATTTATTGCAATTTTTTAATTTTGGTGGTAGTACATATTATTTATTTAGCAAGAGCTGTCAAAAATTTCATTTTGGAACGGATTTTATGAGTCCCAATAATATTATCTGAGACTGGGAATTTTGTAACAAATTCTATTTTTCTTCGATTCAAAGTGGAAAGGAATAACTAAAGGGTATCTTGGGCGCCCCTAGCTTTATAAATAGTGTTATTGAATTATTAAATCATTATCCTTGATAAAAATAAAATAATTCTGTTATTGAAATAAACGCGTGGAATGAGTTAATATTTTAGTTACAAAAATTATTTTTTTACCATTTATTAAACTATTCCTCTTTTCCTTCCTTACGTCATTAAATTTTCATTACGAAAAATATGTGCTTTAAATAAACTTTGAGAAACTTCAAAAAATTCTTTAAAAAACAGATTATATATCGTTCACCTAAAATATATCGTTCACCTAAAAAGGTTTAATTACCCAAGTTTAAGCAAATTCAAAAATAACTTAAAACAGCTTACTTATTTGTGTCCACTAATTTTTTCAAAATGACTACTATTCTTGTTAATCCCAAATCTGCATCTAATTCTAATAAAACTCCAATTAAACGTCCATTAACTTCTTATTCGCCCGAACTTCCATCTAAAAGACAACAATTTTTGGATCAAATTGCTAATTTAAACTTAGACCCTATTCAGGAAGACCCCACAATATCAGATTCTGCCAAAACCATTATTTCACAACTCAATAATCTCTTAAAAACTGCTGGGTGTATAATATCTGATATGACCCAGCACCAGCAAATCTCCCAACATCATATTGACAATTCTATTGCTGAAAAAGAAAGGAAGCGGTCTGTTGTAATTTCGGGGCTCCCATCTTCTAAACAAGCATTACCCTCTGCAAGAGCAAATGAAGATCGACAAAATGTAAATTGTATTCTCGATAAGTTGGGTATCGAGATTTGTCCTCAATCTGTATATAGATTAGGCAAGGATCTCCCAACTAGGAAAGGTGTCCCACCTCTTCTAAAAGTCGTCTTTCCCTCTTCATATTTTCAGACAGCTACTCTGCGAAATTGGTCCAAACAACACAACAACATTAAACAATCACCAATATTCAAAAATCTGGGCATCAGAGAATCTATGACATTGGAAGAACGCACTAATCGCAAAAAATTGCAGGCTCAATGTACTCAAAAAAGGTCCGAAGATAAAGGTGACTGGATTATTTATGCGAATACAATTACATTGCGTGAAAATATTCCCAACCTTCGTAAAACACTTATATAGGATAATCCAGGGATTCAAAAATATTTAGGTGAACGATATTTATGCCATAGCCACATCCAAAAACCTTTAAATCTTAGAAATACTACAGGTCTTAATATACCCAATAAAAGCATTAACACTTACAATAAAGATAAACAAACATCTAGCCTCAAATCTGTTCTAATAAATAGCAGATCGCTTATTAACAAAATTAAGGAATTTAAAAATTTTATATTGCAAAATCAATACGACATAATTTGCGTTACTGAAACCTGGATGCAGGATAATATCATGCTCTCCAATGAATTAAATGCTAAGGGAAAATACTCAGTATTTACCTGTAATCGCTCCTCTAAAAAGAAAAAAAGGGAGGAGGGGTAGCTATATTAACATTAAATCCAATAAAAGCAGCCGAAGTTTACACCCAGACCCAATTTGGATACGAATTAATCATTATTGACATAATTAAAAAAGGTTCTCCAAACCTACGACTGATATTAATATACTTTCCACCAAATCTAACGAAAAATGCAAACGAACAATTAATTAAAACACTCAGAAAATTTTATACTCTTAACACTCTCATATGTGGCGATCTGAATAAACCCAAAATTAACTGGAATACTCTCTCCTCCTCGTTAACTATGGACGAAATATTTCTAGATTTTATTGCTAACTATCAATTTAAACAGCTAATAAAAGATCCGACACATATCTCGGGGTCAATTCTCGACCTAATTATCACAAACAAAATCAATTTAATAGATAATATTCAAGTCAAGGATGGGTTTTCAACTTCTGACCATTTCCGGGTAGATTTCAACATCAAATTTACAAAAGAACTGACACAAAATATCCTGTACCGTGCTTTCACTCAATCTAACATAAACAGAATAAAACCAATTGTAGCGTATAACTTATCATTAATGGAAGCATTCCCAACCACATCAAAATCAGTTAACGAAAAATTCGATAACTTTCTTCTACTTTTTCAAAATATAATTGAGCAAAATATTCCTTTTGCACCTAACAAAAACCAATCACGGCAACACTACCCATCCCATATACAAAAAGCAATTAAAGATAAATATACCCTTTTCAAACAAATGAAACAAAACCCCTCATTGAGAATTGAATACAATAAAATTTCCAATAAAATTAAATACTTAGTCAGAAACTACGAAAATAACTCTATTTCCAAGATCTCTAACAACAAAGATTTAAACATAAACATATAAAAACAAATATAAAATCTAGGCATCCTATTCCAGTACTAATTAATAACAACGAATACCTAATAGAAGATTCCAAAAAATGTCAAGCTTTTGCAACCCATTTTTCCGCACTATTTAACAATATACCAAAAAATCAAAATTTAACAAACACATTTCCTATAATAAGTCAAAATCATATAGAAGATATAGACTTCGACATAATAACCGTCGCAAATACCCTTAAAGCACTCCCTAACAAAAACTCCTCCACACAGGATGACATACCCTACAAAATACTAAAAAATTTCCATGACATAATTGCTCCCAGCCTATGTGAAACTTTTCGTATCTCTTTAGACACAGGGGAAATACCAGACAAATGGAAACACTCAACAATCATACCTATATTTAAGAATGGAAATAAATCAGATATTAAAAATTATAGACCCATATCACTCACCTCTACTACTTGCAGAATCTTTGAAAAAATAATTCACTCAGAAGTGATGAAATTCCTTATTGAAAATGATTTACTATCGAAAAATCAATTCGGTTTCCTACCCAAACGGTCTACAACAACCCAACTGATATTTACTTTAAATAAATGGTATGAGGGCCTTCTCCACAAAAAAAATATCGATGTAATATACATAGATTTACAAAAGGCTTTTGATCAGGTCCCCACACAATACCTTCTAAATAAACTATATTCTTACGGAATAAGAGGCAAAATACACACATGGATAGGGAACTTTCTTAAAAATCGTACTTTTTCTGTAAGAATCAATAAAGAAGAATCAACCACATTACCAATATTCTCCGGGGTTCCACAAGGCTCAATCTTGGCCCCCCTGTTGTTTACCATTTACATAAATGACCTCCCGTCAAAATTAGGGGATAATATATTTACTTCACTATACGCTGATGATATTAAAATAACCCATATCTATAAAACACAAGACAATCTCCTACAGGAAAAAATCGATATCCTCAATTCCTGGGCAAAAGATTGGGGCCTTAATATATCCCTAAATAAATCTTATGTATTCAATATAGGTAGTAAAAATTCAAAAAAGCCGTATAACATCCTAGACCATGAACTACAACACGTGGAAACAGTAAAAGACCTAGGCATTCTTATTGATCATAAACTTACCTTCAAAAAACATATAAAAAACATATGCAAACTTGGATATTTAAGATCCCACCAGGTACTACGTCACATTCATACGTCCAATCCCAAAACCTGGGGTAACATCTTTAAAACATATATTCTGCCTACTCTAGAATATGGATCCCCAATATGGAACCCAATCTCAAAGGAATTAACTAAGGATTTAGAAAGGGTACAAAAATTTTTTACTAAGATCGCTCTTTTAAAGTGTAAGAGGAAAAATCTCAACTATACCGAAAGACTAAAATTATTCCAACTCGAACCTCTACAAGTCAGAAGGTATTTTATAGATGTTATAACAATGTACAAAATCCTATTCAACCATACAAGTTTAATCCATAACGAGCTTTTCACACTAAACACACGCCCAAGCAGAAAGCATGATTATATCATCCAGGTTTCAGATAAAAACGCCAAAACAATAAATTCCTTCATAAACAGAACAGTAAATATTTGGAACCTAATTCCTAAAAATATCCTTACAGGCCACACGTTAAACAATTTCAAAAACAATTTAAGACCCACACTACCTTATATTCTTCAGAAACTAAAAATAATAACCTAAATCCAATACAATCGAAATCCTAAATATTAAAGAATCCCTGAGTACACATCATAATATTGAAAAAAAATTTTTTACATAACTGCCTTTTAACTTTAAATTCAAAAAATTCTCAAGCAGATTAGCATTTTTAACCTGAGTTATAACCCCTCTTATTTAATTTTTCTTTATGACAATCTCCCCACCCCCAAACCTGACATATTTAAAGATTTAAACAACTCATTTATTTTCTCATTTCCAAATAATTTATTTATTTTTGACGTCTCATAATTTATTTGTTTTTGACATTCCCAACATAATTTATTTGTTTTTGACATTCCCACATAATTTATTTGTTTTCTCACCCCCAATATATATTTTTCTTTTTAAGCAAATTCAAAAATAACTTAAAACAGCTTACTTATTTGTGTCCACTAATTTTTTCAAAATGACTACTATTCTTGTTAATCCCAATTTGTAACATTCTTTTTCATATAATCATCCATTTCAGTGGTATATTGTATACCCTTTGGTATGAATAAATTTGAAAAATCAAAAATTTCCATTTTCTAACAAATTTTTTTTTATTTTGGACAGCTCTGTTGGCAGTAATTAATAATAAAAAAATAAAGGCAGTAATATATTAATTATAAGGCAAAATTTTAAAAACAGTTATTTTTAAATTTAAGTATCGCAGCTCTGATGAAATTCCATTTTTTTGTCAATATCTGCCGAAACTTCATCAATTTGGGTATTTAATTGGCTTAAAGTTTTTCTATAATTTTCGAGTTCAACCTCCAATGCGTCGTTTCTTTGTAATAGAGCTGAAAAAATGATTTTTAAATTTTAAATAAAGATTTGAATTAAGCAAGTTAAGAAAAGGATGGATAACCGAGAAGAGATTCAGGTAATAGTTTGGAATTCGCCCCCCCCTCCTTTTTCCACTCTATTTTTACTAGTTTTTTTTCATTTTATGACAGTTTATATATCATTCGAAAGAGCACTTCGAGCTGAGTCGAATGACATTAAAATCAACGAAATCTGACTTTTTTTTTTTTTATTTATTTATTTATTTATTTATTTAACGAACAAACACAAGGTATGTAATACATACACTAACAGTGTTTAAAAAAAATACAAAAATTAAAACAATAATAAAACAAATGTCATAAATAATTAAAACAAGAAAAAAATTATTTTAAAGTAATAAACCTAATAAAAAAATTTAAGTGTCCAATATATGGGATTAATTTATATTTAAAATTTAAATATGAATTTTATTTTAAAATTTTAAAAATTTAGAATTTTAAAAATAAAAATTTTAAAATAATAAATAAGAAAAATTTTAAAATTTAATTTATGATTTAAATTTTAAATTATAAAAAAAAATTAATAAATTTAAAAAAAAAATTAATGGTCTATAATGTGTAAAATTGAATTTAAAATTTAAATTTGAAAATTATTTATTTAAAATTTTAAAGATTTAGAATTTTAAAAATAATAATTTTAAAATAATAAATAAGAAAAATTTTAAAAATTAATTTAAAGATTTAAATTTTAAAGGATATTAAAAAAAAATTTTTTTTTTAGAATCAATCTTAAACCACTAAGGCGACATACTAGGGAGATTTTTTTTCAAATGATTTTTAAAAGTTTTTATAGTCTTAATGCCAAGAAATTCTTTAGGGAGTTTATTCCATGGGTTTATTATTCTTATGAAAAAGTTATTCTTGCCTATATTTTTGTACCTTTTATTTTGTAACATAAATGGTTTTCTTTTGGATCTTGCAAAAATAAAATATTTATTGGGGTTTAATGAGGTTTGGCTATTCATTATATTATATGCCATATATAGGTCAGCTAAACCTCTTCTTCTACTTAATTCATCTATATTACATACAGTAAGTCTATCTTTGTATGTTTTTGGGACTAGTCCGCATCGCCTAAATATTTGCCTAGTATAATACTTTTGAACCCTTTCTAACCTAGTGCTATTTTGTGTATTAAGAGCTCCACTCCAAACCTGGGTAGCATATTCAAGATGAGGTCTAATGTAAGTTTTATAAATAAAAACTAAGTTTTTTAGATCTCTTATTTTAAAGATTTTTAGTATAAGATAGATTTGTCTATATGTTTTTTTAATAATTGAATCTATATGATAATTAAAAGAAAGTTTGTCATCAATATAAACTCCAAGATCTCTTGCAACATTGCATTTTGCTACATCATTATTATTGATATAGTAATCTTTTTTGGTATTGTTTTTACCAAGATATATAGCTAAGCATTTTTCATTTGAAATGGTTAGACCATTAGATAACGACCACTTTTCAAGTTCTTTTAGATCATGGACTAGTATATCTCTAGTATTATCATTATTATGTGCAACATATAATTTAATATCATCAGCATACATTTTAACATTTATACTTCCAGAAAATATTTTAGGCAGATCATTGATAAATATTATAAAAAGTAAAGGTCCGAGGACACTGCCTTGTGGTACTCCTGAGGAGATAGGAAAATTATCAGAAAAATCATTTTCAATCTTAACTCTGAAACTTCTGCCAGTTAGAAATTCTTTAATAAATTGGTAAATTTTCCCAGTTATTCCAATATTGGACAATTTTCGCAATAGTATTTCTATTGGAACGCTATCAAACGCTTTGGAGAAATCAATATAAATAACATCTATGGATTTGTTATCCTGTAGTTGGGTATAGAAATCATCCAGCATAGTTAATAGTTGTGTAGTTGTTGATCTTCCTTCGAGAAAGCCAAATTGTTCACTCGAGAGAATACCGTTAGCATATAAAAAGTGTTTAATCTTCATTGCTAGAATTCTTTCAAATACTCTACAAAGAGTACAGGTTATAGATATGGGTCTGTAATTATTTGTAATATATTTTTCACCGTTTTTATAAATAGGAATAATATAGGATGTCTTCCAAATATCAGGAATAGTACCGCTATCTAGGATAATTCTAAATATTTCAGTAATAACATGAGCGACTGTTTTGTGACATCTCTTGAGAAGTAAATAAGGAATGCCATCTGGGGAAGTGGAATTAATAGCAGGGAGTTTCATTAGTATTTTAGATATAGTTATAATATCGAATTCTGTATCACCTATGCATGAATCAGATTGATTTATTTCTGGAAGTATAAAATTATTTTTTTGAAATTGTTTAGCAAAATTGGTAGCAAATAAATTGCATTTTGCCTTATTGTCACTATGAATAGTTCCATCTGAATCAATAAGATATGGGATATTTCTATTATTCCCAAGTTTAGACTTAAAGAATTTATGTATGGCATTATTACCTTTTGAAATAACTTTTTCTTCTTTAACCAAATTAATGCGATTTAGTTCTTTTCTTAATAATTTTGAAATAATTTTATATTCCATTTTTGTGTCATTATTTTGACTATTTCTGATTTGCCGGTATAAAGTTAATTTTCTTCGAATGAGATCCTTAATCTTTTGAGGGTAATTCTCAGTAATTATTTTATTGATGGGTTTTAATGGAAAATGTTTGTTAAAGAGTTCAAAAATATTCTGGATTATAATATTATATTTGTCATTTGATGTGAAGACGATCGAAAGTAAAACATCCCAATCATTTGCTGCAATGTCTAAATTAAGCTTATCGAATGTCTTAGTTTTAAGATTTCTTAACAGAATTTTATTTTTTATTTCTTTTGGACATTGGGCATCTATGGAAAACAATATTTTATTGTGATCAGAAGTTGAAAAAGGCTCATCAACTTTAACTTGAGAAATAAGTTCAGATGGTCGAGAAAGAATCAAATCAATCATAGAGTTTTCTCTAGTATTATCTTTGACATGTTGAGTAAGATTATTTCGAGACATGAAGTCAAGAAAAATGTCGGATAAATTAAGATTCGAGTTATTATTAGATTTATGAAGGTCGATATTAAAATCACCACAGATTATGGTCCTTTGGGTAATATTTTCTTCCATAAACTTAAATATTTTCTTAGTATTTCTGATATTACAATCTGGAGGTCTATAAAGGCATAAAATCTGTATGAAATTTTGACTATTAAGTCTTAAATTTATAATTTCACACCCAAATTTGGTGGTAGAATAATTAATTTTTAGAGGGATATCATTATGGACTAAAATAAGACAACCCCCACCCTTTTTCTTTTGACGGTTAGCAAAGACTGATTCATATTTACCATTAAATTTCATTTCTGAGATTATAGCCATTTCATCCCTAATCCAAGTTTCCGTAATAATAACAAGATGGAAATTATTAGACTCCAAAAGATACTTAAATTCACCCATTTTATTCATTATTGACCTGGCATTAAACAAAACACATTTAAGTTTATTAGTATGTATAGGTTTTTGATAATTTTTTACTTTGTGTTTGTTCTGTTCTCCCTAGTTATTTTGTGCCCTTAGTGGTTTAGGATTAGAGATCTCTATAATTTGGAGATCCCTAACCACATATTTGAATAGGCCACAGGCCTTATTAGCATTGTATGCATGTTTACGCAACTTGTACAAATAATCTAACTCAAAAGGAGTTAAGTCTCTGCGACAAAATACATAAGAAGGAATGGATTGAATTTTACGTTTAGCATTATAAAATCTTTGGAGAAATAAATCACGTGAATTTTTGTCAACAAAAAATACCTTAGTTATTTTGGGGCGAGAATTGTTGGGTTGTTGACGGGTAAATAAAGGATGACGGTGAGGTGGAGAAGATGGGTCAAGTTTTTCTAATAAATTACACTCAGTAACTATCGATTTAATTCTTTCCTGTTCTTCAGCTTCACTAGCCAACTGGGGCAATTTTTCAATTACTGCAGACTTTGATTTTCGTTCAATCAGTTCCCTATCTAAAACATTTTGATTTGACAATTTAAGAAAGAAATCTGGTGAAGGTGTTGTTCCCACGCCAAACGGGGGTTGGCCCCATAAGGTTTGAGGATTGTTTTGGTTGGTATTGTCTTTGAGTTGTTGTTGCTTAAATACTTCAGCAACTGCTGTACGGACAGCTACCTCAATAGTAGGCAGCATAATTTTGGCTAAAATATTTGCTAATTCAACTAATTGATCCGTAGTTAATGGTAATGCCCCAAGCGGGGTACTGTCAGTCGAATTACTGTCGTCAAATTTTTGATTTTTTCTTTTATTAGGCATTGTCGAAATTAGAAAAATAATGTCAGTAAAAGAATTTTTTTAATCAATAAATTTATTTGTAGAGAAATAATTTATTTGTAGAGAAATAATTTTATTTGTAGAATTTTATTTGTAGCTGAGTTTTTTATTTGTAGCTGAGAAATTTTATTTGTAGCTGAGTTGAGAAATAATTTATTTGTAGAGAAATAATTTTATTTGTAGAATTTTATTTGTAGCTGAGTTTTTTATTTGTAGCTGAGAAATTTTATTTGTAGCTGAGTTGAAAGGTACAACTCTTTTTTTCCGGATTGTCGGCGTGACTCCAGACTTTTGGATTATCAAGCAAAGAACCTTGCCTCAATGCTTAAAGATCCAGTCCCTATGCCAAAATTTTCCTCGGACCCAAGGCTCTAAAACATACTGAAGGATTATTTATTTTGACATAAGGATTCATGAAAATCTGGATAAGAAGCTGGATAAGAAAAAAAAATTAACAACTGGATAAGAAAGAGAAGATTTTGAAGCACAATATCGGTCATTTTTGCGATTCGGACGTCTCTATCATAAAAATTTTTCTATCTGAAATGTGGAACCGAGGAGATACGGCGATTTTGCAAAAATTTTTGCTCTCGTCTGCGCCTCTGTCTTAAAGCTAAAGAGGGGTATTTCGAAAAATCCTGATTTATTTTGTTCTCCATTTAATTTTCTATTATTTGATTGTATTTTGAAGTTTTAATAAATTTATGATAAAAAATGTGCAGGCAAAGACTTTTGAGGCACCATGTATTAGAAGAAATAAGATATTTATGTACTTGTTTATACAACTTTTTGAGAGCCTACATTTTCTATATTTTTTTAATTTTAAAGATTCCCCTAAAGTTTTCAAATTGAACTGGGCCGGGTTTTTCGGATTTTAACAACATTTTTTAAAAGTTTTCTAAAGAATATAGGTATGTATTTCATCAAATTATCCAAACATTTTAATAAATTAATTTATTTTGATAACTAAAAGAAATATTTATTGCAATTTTTTAATTTTGGTGGTAGTACATATTATTTATTTAGCAAGAGCTGTCAAAAATTTCATTTTGGAACGGATTTTATGAGTCCCAATAATATTATCTGAGACTGGGAATTTTGTAACAAATTCTATTTTTCTTCGATTCAAAGTGGAAAGGAATAACTAAAGGGTATCTTGGGCGCCCCTAGCTTTATAAATAGTGTTATTGAATTATTAAATCATTATCCTTGATAAAAATAAAATAATTCTGTTATTGAAATAAACGCGTGGAATGAGTTAATATTTTAGTTACAAAAATTATTTTTTTACCATTTATTAAACTATTCCTCTTTTCCTTCCTTACGTCATTAAATTTTCATTACGAAAAATATGTGCTTTAAATAAACTTTGAGAAACTTCAAAAAATTCTTTAAAAAAACAGATTTACCCTGCATTTTTACTCCTCAAAACCCCTCAAAAATTTCCATTTTCTAACAAATTTTTTTTATTTTGGACAGCTCTGTTGGCAGTAATTAATAATAAAAAAATAAAGGCAGTAATATATTAATTATAAGGCAAAATTTTAAAAACAGTTATTTTTAAATTTAAGTATCGCAGCTCTGATGAAATTCCATTTTTTTGTCAATATCTGCCGAAACTTCATCAATTTGGGTATTTAATTGGCTTAAAGTTTTTCTATAATTTTCGAGTTCAACCTCCAATGCGTCGTTTCTTTGTAATAGAGCTGAAAAAATGATTTTTAAATTTTAAATAAAGATTTGAATTAAGCAAGTTAAGAAAAGGATGGATAACCGAGAAGAGATTCAGGTAATAGTTTGGAATTCGCCCCCCCCCCCTCCTTTTTCCACTCTATTTTTACTAGTTTTTTTTCATTTTATGACAGTTTATATATCATTCGAAAGAGCACTTCGAGCTGAGTCGAATGACATTAAAATCAACGAAATCTGACTTATGTGAACAAAGTTGTGACCGTTTATTTTATCCACTTGCATTGCCACAGAAAGTCAGGGAAAAGATGAAAAAAGGGGGGCGAATTCCAAACTATGTATTACCAAGATTCATTCAAAAATCTCAAATATCAAAATATTCCCTAGTTTTTCAATTTTTCGAGATATCGACCTAAATTTTGATCGATCCTCGAGCTAGTTTCTCTAATTAAAAGTCCAGACAGATAATCCCAATCTTATGGGATTTCAGGCACTTTTATTATCCCCCTAGACTGACAAAAAATTAAAAAGATTATTCAGTCTCTCCCGGTTATTTCCAAAAAATTGTTTCTTGCTTAAGTCTCTAAATAAAAATTAAATCCAATATTTTTTAAAGACTAACATTTCTTTTCTTCTTTAGATCTTTTAATTTTTGAAAGTAATTCTGTCGATCTTTTACGTAAATTTTCTGCCCTTTTATTCCTCTCTTCATTTCCATTTTCTTTTTCTTCTAATAATGTAACTATTTGGGAATATTTTTCCTTAAAAAATTAAATTATTTTTTAAATTTAATTAAAAATTAATTTAAAAATACTTTTAAATTATTATGTTTATCTTCAATTTCTTTAACTATTTTATTTGCATTATTTGCATTCTGAGAGGCCATTTTTGTTGTTGAAGTTATTTTTATATATTCTGCTTTTAAATGATCTAAAAGAAAAAAATAATTATTTAATAACAGAATAATCACAGAATTTATTTTTATTAAAAATAAAATTATTATTTCCAATACGCAAAATGGAAATAATAGTAAGATAAAAAATAAATAAAATAAGCCTATATAAGTTGTTTTTTCTTGAAACCATCCAAGTGGCCGCGTGGCGCAACGGATAACGCGTCGGTCTACGGAACCGAAGATTGCAGGTTCGAATCCTGCCGCGGTCGAACAAATTTTTCAACTTATTTTAATTATTTTTTAATTGTTTTTGGGCAAATTTGAAGTCAAAACAATATTTATGATTTAAAAAATTATTTTTTAGGATTATTTTTTAACTTTTAAAAAAAGCTAAGAAAAATTATTTTAAAAATTTACCTGTAACATTTTGTAATTTTTGAAGCCGTTCTAAAGCTTCCTTTGCACGTCCTTCTACTATATTAAAATCACCTTCAGTTTTGGACATTTTTGTTCTTTTAATTTTAAAATTTAAAAAAATATTTTTTTTTATTTTTAATTTCTACTTTGCATTTTCAATAGCTTCATTTATTTCATTAAGTGTAGACTCAGCACTTGATTGAGCTATTGTTGCATTTTCTAATGCTTCTTTAATTGTCATAGTTATATCTATTGAATTTTAAAAAATTATTTTTTTAAAAATTAAATCTTTAGAAATTTTTTTGAAAATATTTTTCAATTAAAAATAATTTATTTTAAATACTTTGTATAGTTCCCGCCCTCAAACTAGCACTTTCTGCACGTTTTTGAAGATTTAAAGCTGTAGTCTTATTTCCACGTGTTTCACTCAAAATTTTGTCAGTATCTTTGGCTTCTGATACTTTTTGGCGAATCTATTTAATTTAAAAAATTTAATGGATTAATATAATTTTTAGAAAATTTATTAATTTTAGAAAATATTTTAATTGCTAAGAAAAATCTAAAAATAAAATTCTGAATAAAAAAAATAATAAGATTTTTGTTTGTATCGGGCAAAGGTCCGGAACTGGTTCCAAAAAAGTCCGGAACTGGTTCCAAAGTTTTGCATCACTGGTTTTATACAGTCACCGTGATACCACCCCAAAAAATTATTAAAGACAAAAAATCCCTCAAACATAAAAAACAAACATTTTCGGACAATTCCCTAATTTGTTCTTCATTAAATGGAATTGTAGTATTTAAAATTAAATTAATTTTTTGACGAATATCCTCTGGGCGGTGCTTTTCTGCTTCTAAAAATTCTTTTGTTTCGTTAATTTGTTTTAATAAATCATTGCGTGTTGTGTTGATACGTTCAGCCTATTTAAATTAATTTATATTTTATTCTGATATTTTCAGAATTATTAATTTAAAATAAAAATTCTGAAATTATAGAGCAAAATTTTTACTTAAAATTAAATCAGAATTATAATTCAACTTAATTCTAATTTTAATAAATTCTGATTAAAAATAAAAAGGAATAAAACAGAATTTAATCAGAAAAGGAAATATGTAATTCTGATAAATTAAATACTTCTGATTAATAAATTGGATTAAATCAGAATATGTGGAATCAGAATAATCAAAGTAATAAATCAGAAAAATTGGATTAAATCAGAAATTTGTACTAATAAATCAGAAAATTATATACTACAAATGTACATATTTCAGCTAGATTAATCAGAAATAAATATTAGTACCTCTTGCTTTGCCTTATCCAAAGCCTTCTCAGTTAGTTGTCGCGCTTCTTGTGTTTTAGGAAGAATTTCTCGAATATTTTTTAATATCTATAATTTATTTATTTTTTTTTTAAATATTTGTTTTATTTTTCAACCTCTTCAGCATCTTTTCTTTTTGCTTGAACTTTTTCTTTTGCTTCGTTTGCAAATTCTTGTGCCTGAGCAGCTTTAGATACAGATCCCGGACAAGAACTACCACCTCCACATTGGGAACATTTTGGCCCAGGCCCGCCACAAATTGGATCACAAGGGGCTGTTTCGGCACCACAAACTTCCAAATTGAGCGAGGATAATGAAGAACCGATTGTTGTTATCTTTGGGAGGAAATTTTTAAAACAAAAATTAGTTTTGCTCAGCAGAAGGTGCTATTTAAAAGGATAAAAGAGAGGAGAGATTTTGGAAGAAATATTAAACTATACATAATTAGTGTACCGTATATCCTTTAATAACTACCCTGGGTAATTATTGCTTCGACCTTCAACTGGAGGAAGTAATTAAACGAGGGAGGGTAATTATACGAGGTTTGAAATTTAAACGTGATTTAGTGCATTTGCTTGGGGGTAACTAATGTTTCAATCTATCGCTGTATGGGGTAATTAATGGAAGTGGGGTAATTATTTGAGGGAGGGCAATTAATAAAGGTTATACGGTATTTTAAAAATAATTTCAAAAATCAGAGTTGAAAATTCGTTGAAAATGGCTTCTAATTTAAAAGTTTCGTCATTGATATCCCATAAAAACCTAACAACAATTTCCAAATTAATTAAATACCGTTTGGCTAATTTCGGATAATCTAGCTTTGTTTTCATCATATTGCCTATCAAAGTCCCGTTTATGCTCATTTAATAATTGCTCAGCTTTTAGTCTATCAGTTTCTGATTGACTAATAATTTCCAATTGTTGTCCAATACGTCTTTCTGCATCAGCTGAACTTCGACTGCTTTCTTCAAGTATTTCTGAAGCTCCCTAAAAATACTTATTTTTACCAACAATTAAATAATTGTTGAATAAACCTTTGTATCCCCCCTTCTAATAATTTCAGCTTTAGCAGTTAAATTATCTGCCAATTGAGTTATCTGTCTAGTACTTTCATTTAATACACGAATATCTTCTTCCATTAAATTAACTTCGGTGCTAACTTTAGTTACTCTTTGATTTTTCTCACTTAATAAATCCCTAGTAGAATCAATTTGTTTTTGTAAGGTTTGCATTTGTTGGCGGAGATTGTCCAAATCTTCCTTAAAAATTTAAATAATTAAAGGAATTTTCTTTTCAAAACCTTTGTTATGTTAACAACTTCTAGTTGGCGTTTTACTTCTTCTATTTGCTTCTCCATTTGGATAAAACTTTCATCATATTCGGAAGATATGCCTTAACATTTAAGAAAATAACAAAATTTTAGGTTTAAGAGTAAGTAAACATTATTTATTAAATGGGGAATATTTCTCGATTCGAATTTTTCAAATTAATGAAAAGGTAAGCCTTATTAAAGTTATTATTATCTAAGTATTATTATTATTATTATCTAATAATATTGTTATAATATTATCCTCAACTAAGCCCTACTCACCTGTATCTTCAATATTCAAAGCCCTCTCCACAAGTCTTTCCAAATCAACTCGTAATCCTTGTAAAATAGAATCCCAATTGTCAAAGCATTCACCACAGGCCTGGCAATGTGGCCATTGACCCGTATAACCCCTAGCACATTCATTACATTTTGGCCCACCACTCCCTGGCTTGCAAATACAAGTTCCATTTTGTCTATGGCATTGAAGTGTTGTAGAGCCGTAGGGATCACATTCACATCGCTGGCATTCACCATGAACAGGATCGCCTTAAAAATTTATTTTAACTAAAATCTACAAGATATTAAATACCCCAATACAAATCTTGACAATCAGAACAAGTCCTTCCACCACGTCCAGGCTTGCAATGGCATTGACCATCGATATCGTTACATTTCAGGAATGGTTCTTGTGTGTTAGGATCAACGATCACACCATTAGTGTCGCAATTGCATGCGGAACAACCTGAAATAAAATAGACAAAATAGAATCTACTTCGATTAAAAAATAAAATTCAAACCTCGTCCACTAGCCAAATCATAATGTAAAGGTGCACATTGATCACATTGGAGACCAACAACATTAGGGAAGCAAGGGCATTGTCCAGTAACACGGTCACATGACCCAGCACTTGAATTAGTCCCCAAATGATTGCAAACACAACGGACACAAGTACGGCTCCGAGCATCTCCAAAGAATCCCTCAAGACAGTGTTGGCATTGGTCACCTCCAGTATTATGAAGACATTTGAGACAGTCCCCAGTCATTGGATCACAACTATTTGGAACCTGGGCTCAAAATATAATAATTTTTGAGTTTCTAATTCCTCACATTAAAATCTATATTATCGTGGCAATGACATTTTTCACAGGATCCTGCAATTTCTCGAGGATTTCCCCAAAAGTTGACCTGACATTGGTCGCAATATTGGCCAATATAACCATGTTTGCAGTTACAAACAACGGATTGATTTTGTGGTGCAATATAGCAAGTATCGGCATGTTGATATCCAGAGCCGGGACCTCCTTTATAAAAAAAATAAAATGAGTGAATTTAGTGCCAGAATAATTACCAGGACATGGACAAGGCTTGCAAGGAATGCCAACACCCAATCTAGGATCTCCATAATATCCATCCACACAACGCTCACAATGTGCTCCATCAGTAAGGTTACGACAATCCATACAAGCACCGGTGCGTTGCTCACATATCGAAGCATGTCCATTACACTGACACGTACGGCATTCTGGGAAATTCCTGAGAATAAAGGCGATTAAATAATTCAGTTGAAAATGTTTTCGATACCAAAATCCAGGTTGGCATTGGTCACATTGGCGACCGGTAATGCCTCGCTCACGGCATACACACTGTCCAGATTGTTTGTCGCAAGCATTTGAAAGTGCACCGACCGAGTCACAATTACAAGGAGTACAGCCAGAAGGACCAAATCCATAAGTACCTGCAGCACAACGGTCACAACTGGAAGAATATTAAAAATACAATTTTCCCCATTTTTCAATCCTAACCGTCTCCCAACAACATTTGGTTTACATTCACATTGACCACCTTTAGCATTACAAATACCAGATGTAGATCCAGTTAAATCACAATCACAACTAACAGCTTCCCCAACAATTGGACCATTCATTGGGCAAACAAGGTCAAGACAGGGAAGTGGCATTTGAGTGGCTGGTGTGCCAGAAAGGGATAAAGCACGGCATTGAAACCTTTGAGATTTAAATTTTTAACAAAATATAGAATAATTTAACTACCGATCATAAATTTGTTTTCTATATTCATTCATTTCTGATCCTCTAAATAATTCTAAAGTATCAGTTTGAGGTGCAATTACAAGAGAGTCAATAAGAGCCTAGAAAGTAAATTGAATTTTTATAAGAATTTATTTTGTTAATAATTTCAATTAAAAAGTTCACTATTAGCATTAGAGAGCGAGATTTTCAAAAAAACCTTAACCCTTGATCCTTTCCCTTAATTTTATGTGAGGACCTTGACCAGATCAAAGACCTTGAGTAAAGGAAAAATCGAGGTCAAGGAAAAATCAAGAATCGCTGAAAAATGCCTTGATCTGGACCCTGGATTCAGGAAAAATCAAGGTCTGGATCCAAATCCAGCTCGCTCTCTAATTAGCATGAAACCGATCAGTCTGACGTAAAAAGGGAAACGTTATGGTGATTTTTGTGGGGAATTCTAAAAATTATTTTATTTTTAACCTAAAGTGAGTCTATTCCATTATAGTAACTCTAAAAAGAGGCCGGCCAGAATTAGGCCTAAATAACCATAATATCTAAATTAAATACTTGTGCCTGTCGATCAGGATATCCCGATCGTTTTTCGCCAAAATTAAGTCGAATTTCATAGCGAACACCAGCTTCTAGACAAACAGCAGGCATTATTTCTGTAAATTTACTTCTACTGGGAAGTCTAAAAAAATTGTCATTTAAATATTTTATTAAATTTATTCAAAACCGAGCAATTAGAAAATCATCTGATGGAATAATATTTGCACAAACTCCATCAGGACTGGGATCGCCTGGACGAACAATTGTTAGACTGACATCTTCCCATCCGATAGGATCTAACAAATTTATTTTTTTAAATTTATTTTTTTTTATTTCTAAGAACCATTAGGGTCAAGTAGTTCATAACGTATAACAAAATTATAATGCCCAGTCTTTTGCAATCCTTCCACAAAAAAGCTGAGATTTGTATTTTCATGAACTCTAACAAATCCTTCCCCAGTCCAAGTCCATGGACGATCTACTGAATATTCTCTCGGAACTTGCTCAGCATTTGATGGTAAAATGCTAAATTCAGCCTGTTTAAAGAAATAAAAATTAATGGTGTATTTAAAAATTTTGGATTGATTGATTTAATTTTTGTTTGTTCAGTGAAATATTTTTAAATTCCGATTTAATTTTCGTTAATTTTTATTTAATTCTGGGGTAAACTGCAATAAACCAACGTTTTTTATATTTGAACAATTTATGTGTCATTCGAAAGAGCTCGCCGAGCTGAGTCGAATGACACCAAAATTAGTTCGCGGGCTCAACTGTGGGTAGAGATAGAGGTCCCCAAAGATCAAAAAATCATAGGGGGGACCAAGCACTTTTTTGGGGTGAAAAGCAGTCCTACCTAATTCTGCTATGTAAAAAGTCATTAGTTTTAAAATTCTATATTTTATTATTTAGGGTATTCCAAAACTACTTCTAAATTTATTTAGTTCTGATAAAAAAATTATTTCTATTAAAAGTATCTTTTAAATCAAAACTATTTAATTTTTTAAAATATTTTTTTAATTACTTCAAAAGTATATTTATCAATGAATGGACAGAAATATCCACTTTCTGTTGTATTACAGCGTCTCCCACTATAATTTGGCCGGCAACGGCACATACCCTCAGCACTATCGCAGTGATTGTCATAGGCGCCACCAGGATCGCAATCACTAGAAAAATTATTATTAATTATATATCGTTGAATTTATAAAATATTTTTATATCAAAAATTAATATTTCTACAAGAATTATATATAGGAATAATTTTTAAAAAATTTTTCTACCAAGGCTTGCACCCATTAGGATCATCAACACTTAGTCCATAATGTTCTTGAAGACAATGATCACATTGTTCTCCCATTACAAGAGCTTTACATGTACATTTCCCCGTCACTTTGTCACAACCTTCATTCCCATAAGTCCCGATTAGATTACAAGAACAGGGCCGACATCCGTCAGGATCTTCCTTTCTCATTTCCCAAAATCCATTTTTACATCGATCACAACTTTAAAAATCATTTTAAAAGAAAATTGTTTAGTATTTTGGTTGGCTCATACTTTGGCCCATCAACATTGCTTTTGCAATAACATTTCCCTGCAATCAATCCACGTTCAGGGTCTTCTTCACCCTCACAAATTCCATCGAATTTAGAACCACTGCGATCGCATTGGCATGGTCTGCAGACATAGGGATCTCGAATGGATCTAAAAATATATTATACTTTTAATATTTATTTTTGGCTATATCTCCATACTATTATCCAAATTTCCTTAATAATTGCCTATATTAAATCACAACTCTTCCTTTTTTCAAAATTTCTACCTTTGAGGATCTCGATAGAAATTAGGTTTGCATTGCTCGCAATTTTTCCCCATTGTGTTATGTTGACAATCATCACAAACACCGCCAGAAGAAAATCCAGAAGCATTATAAACTGCCCAATCAAAATGGCAACTAAAGAAATTTTTTCTAAATTATTTAAAATTAAATGATTACCGAGTAGCATGATCATTACATTCACATCTTTTACATTCATTTGACTGATCTCCAATGCCTGGTCTCCATGGAGAATCGTTGTAAAAGTCTTCGCAGTCATCACAATTCATTCCTTTCGTGTTATGAGTACATTCACATTTTCCATGCACCATGTCTGGTAATCTTAAAAGTTAAAAGTTGGGAGTGTTTAAGTTAATAAAATATTTGATGGAAAATTAAAAATAATTTTTGAAATAAAAATTCTGAACAATTAATTTCTATTTTAGCCGAACAAATAGAGCAAAATACGGTACTCTTCCGTTATACGATCTCAAACTGAGTGCCAGACGACTTTGATCGGCATAACTTTTTGAAACTTGATCCAATACAGATGAATTTTATATCATTCGAAAGCCCTCGATAAGAGGAATCTTTTTTCCAACTTGATAGATCAGGTTTATTCACTTGTTAAACAGTTATATTTCGATAAATGTGAAATAGGTATGTATATCAAATAACATCGGTAATAACTTATCGGGTTATAATTTTTTAAGGAGTGATCAGACTTGATATAACCAATAGGGAAAAAATAACGCTTGTCGATTTATAACGAAAAAGTACCCAAAATACTTTTAGTTAATAAGAAATTAGGAATTTTTAATTACTTTGCAGTTAGTATAGTTTCATCTCCAACAGGCACACAACGTTGGGCATGTCCATAACAGGAGCAAGATCCTCTCACAACTATTTCATAAACAGCATACCTTTTAAAATTTAATTATTTTTATCAAAAAATTAAATAATTCACCAATATTTTTCATCAATTTCAGGTCTATAATCTAATAAATTATCTCCAAGAGAATGTAATCTCGTGAAATTAATTCTTAAATTTGTAATTTTAAGAAGTTCTGCAATATCAGGCGCATAGGGGTCTTCTGTCCGGATATGTGGAGAAACTACTTTGTAGACTAACTAAAATTTAATTTATAAAATGTTTAAAGAATTAATATTTTTAATTAAATTTTTAATTAAAATATAGTGGAATCCCACTAATAATGCGTCTCCTAAAGAAAGAGTTAAGAAGTTTAAGATATTACAAATCTCCCTATATTTTGATAAATTTTTTGAGATGTGATCAGGACGGAATTATATACCATATAACGAGATTGAACTGTATATACTTTTAATTAAAATAAATTTAATTTTTAAGTAGAAATTTTTAATATTTTAATTCAAAACAAATTAATATTCAATACCTCCCCTCCAGTGGAAGGAGCAACATCGCTGTATTTTTTGGTGCAGATCACATCTTTGTGATTACGGGGTGGGCCCTCTTTTACACTGAAATTTCAATTTATTTTTTGAATAAATTACGAATTTACTCAGGGAAAGAAGATGCACAATCATAAGCAAAATAACGATATGTGGACCTTTAAATTAAAAATAATTCTTCATTTATTTATTTCTACCAAGTTTTTCCAAAATCTTTGGATCGTTCAATAAACATAGCTGCCGGGCGAAATGAACGAAAAACCATAATTAAATGAGTAAAGTGAAATTCTGCCTCCAAATCCAAACGAATGGAAACATTCTTTTAAATTTTTAATTAAAATTATTTTTCACAAATTATTTTATTAACACCTGAACCCCATTCTCAGATTGCCACCAATTTTGGGTTCTGTCTCCATAATTTTCTTTAACTACATTCTCAATTCGGTGGCTCACATTTCCAGGTTCAACATAGGACCAAGGTTGCCTCGAATCACATTTAAAACATTTTTCAGGGTTTTCCAAATGAGAGACAATACAATAACGTCCAGGTCTATGAAGACCTAAAGAAATGTTTAATTTTTAAGGTTATTTTTGTTAATTTCAATATGATGAACTACATATCTAATTTTTGATATATCACGACGAATATTTAAATAAATTTAGTTGAAATTTTGGAATAAATCTGAAAAACTTTTATTGAACTAAAACCAATTTTTGGATGTCCGAATCATAGAGATTCTTAAAGATCTAAAGATTAATTAATTCTTAAAGGTTCATAAAGATCTTCCGAATCATAAATTATTTTTAATTTAATCTTCCAAAAATTTATAAAAATTAAAGTACCACAAGTAGATGTGGCAGAAAGTTGATGTTTTCGACCTATTAATAAATTTCCTGTTGCGGGGAAACAACTTCTGTCAGTACATAAATCTGCTAAAAATTTAAAAAAAAAGAAATTGTGCAAAAGAATATTTAAGCACCTTCCTCTTCAAATCCATTTAAGCTGTTAAGAAGAAATGAAGTTGAAATTAAATAAATAAGAAAATAACTTAATAAGTTAATTTTCATCTAAATAAAATTTAAAAAAAATTTTTAAATGTATTTTATTAAAGAAAAAGGTGGGGATAAATAAAATTAAATATAAGTATTTATTTAAAAAATACTAAAAATTGAGTTTAAAAAGATGAAAATAAAATAGTAAATTTAATTAAAAATAATTAAAATAAAATCAGAACTAATTTAAATTATTTTCAAATAAAAAATTACCCTCTCTCAAATAACCCTCTTTAATAATACTCCCTTTTTCTTACAGAAATGTTAAATATATTGAAAAAATTTCAGTTTATTAATGAATATCAAAAAATAAATCAGTTTCTCCTCGATTTATTGAGATACTTCCCCTCGATAAATAAACCTACAGCGAGAGGTTGAAACAATAATTACCCAGGGTAATTATTCGAACATTTAAGGTAATTAAAAAAATAACCTAATAAAATTCAGAATAAATTTGTAGTCTATAAAAGAAAAAAACAGAATTAGAACATTAAAATCAGAAATTAAAATTATTTTAAGAAAATCAGAACACTTAAGAAAAGAACAATTAATAAAATCAGAACAATTATATTTATTAATAATAAAATCAGAATTTTAATAAAAATAAAAATTTGTAATTGTTATTTTCAGAAGAAGTATTTTAATTCAATTTCTAAAATGTTTTTTAATTAAAATAATTAAATATAAAAAAGAAGAAAAAACATTAGTTTTTGTATATTCTTTGCAGGTGTTTTGAGAAATTTTAAATTAACTATTGTATTTATTAAGGCAAAATTCCAAAAAATATTTATACATTTTAAGGCCTGTAAAAATCGGAAAAATTAACTAGTCCGTAATGGGTAGACCATGCATAATAATAATTAGGTATTTTGGTATTTTCGAACATGTATCAGGTCTTTGTTTTATATTTTGTATAATTCGAGTCTAATAAGTATTTAACTAAATATTTATTTTGAAGTCTCTTTTATTAATTAACCCCTCAAGCGAGAGATTGGATTAATAATTACCCAAAGTAATTAGTAAATATATAAAAGTTCATATTTTCAAAAAAATATTTAATAATTAATTATTAGAGATAAACATTCACCTTTAAAATTTTAAAAAGATTAAGGAACTTAAGTAAAAAATAATAATTAATTTTTAAATTTTAGGTAGCAATTAGGAAATAAATTTAAATTGCTATAAAATTACAGAAGTTTAGCTCGGATTTAAAATTATGGCAATAACTTCTTATTTTATTTTTAAATTCTCGATTCCTATTTTAAGCTATTATTAAGGCGCGGATTTATATGCAAATGCATATTTTTTTTGCAAGCTTGGCATAACGTAATACGTTCAAAAAACGTGTTTTTAGCTTGGTCAGAAGAGTCTAGAGTGACTTTTATTTTGCATATTTTTGCATATTTTGGACTTTTTGTGGCTTTTTGCATATTTTACAATTTTTACGCATATTTTTTGCATATTTTTGCGTTTTTAGTCTAAAATTCCAAAAAAATCTAAAAAAATCAGTCCCAGATTTAAAAAAATCAGTGCCAACTCTCATTTTTAATTTATATTTCGACGAATTGAGTATTTTTACTCTATTGGACATTTTGAGATGAGAAATTTTGGTGGTGGGACATTTTGGGGCGAGACGTTTTGTGGGTTGGGCGAGATTTCCCTTTTGTCAATTACCGACATTTTTAAAAAATTTACGCCATTTTTGTTCAAAAAATGATTCAAAGTGACGAATAAATGGCAAAATGGTTTAAAAAATAGTTTATAATTAAAAAAATGACGAATAAATGGCTATTTTGTTGTTTTTCTTTTAATTTTATAAGTTTTATAACCTATTTTTCTCATTTTTAACTGCATATTTTTGTGCATATTTTGCATTTTTGGTGCATATTTTATGCGCATATTTCGCTGATTTTACTTGCATATAAATCCGCGCCTTAGCTATTATTAACAAATTCAGTTCAAAAAATATTTATTTTTTTTTTAATGTTTGAACAGTTATAAAATAAATATATAGACAGAAAAGCAGCAGAATTTTTAACGTTGATAGAAACGATTCATACTTTCTTCGCTTTCTCACAACAGACACTTGGTCATCTTAAGAAGGAAAAAAATATATTATAGATTGGCCTATGGCCTAACTTCGTTGCAGATGGTATAAATTGATTGCTGGGGAAGAATAGGGGAAAAAATGTGGTGGAATGTAAAGCAAAATTTATTATACTAAATATTAAAGCAATGTTTAAAAAATGGTTTAGAATAAGTTGAGTGAGAAAAAGAAAATAGGGAAAAGTTTTAATAAATAATTATAAAATTAGATTTATTAAATAATTGATTTGTAGTAATTATACTAGGGTGTAACATAAATATTTAATCCCCTTGTGCTAAACGGATTAAATAATTATTAAAATTCAACTAAATGTTTTCAGACTTCGAATAATATTTTTTAATAATTCTGAAAGAGTTGCCTATTTTATGGCAAAAAATCAGAATCCTAGGGTTAGGTTGGCAGGAGTTAGAGGTAAAATACTAAACATGGTATTTTGCAACAAGACAACTTCTTTTTGACTTTCCTCTGTTAAATTTGTGAGTAGAATGAAAATCTAAATAGACTTTGAGAATGTTCGTACCAAATTTCAAAAAGATATATTATAATTGAAAATCGAAAAAAATAAAAATTTTAATGTGGATTATACTTTTGAAATAGAATTTAAATGAACTTATTGGGTGGGTTAATTAATCTTTTAACAATTTTATATTTTTCTGTTTTACTTTAAGCTGTTCATTGGAAATAAAATGAAGCACCAAAAAAATAAAAGATTTATTGTTGAAAATATTAAACTATAAAAATGAAAAAAATATTCTTAAAATCCAAAAGAATTAGGAAAATATGAAAAAAGAAAAGGTGCCCCCCTTACAGAGCTGTTTTGAATAAAAAATCTTCGAAAATCGAAAAATTTAAAAATAACGAAATTGAAAAGGTAAAAGGGAAAAGAATTTGCAGGTTATTTTGGTAAGGTGGTATTAAACATAGTTTGGGTCAGATATCGAAACTTTTTTAAAGTTCCGTGTCCAGACAACTAATTTGTGAAAAATTTCGAAAATCGAAAAAACCCCTAGAACTCCCCCGTAATTCTTCTGTCTTATTGTTGAATTATTAAGTGGTTGTTTTAAACGTACTATTGTAATATCCCTAATTATTAAATATAAAATGAAATAAAAATAATAAAATTATATATAGACTTTGCAGAACAAACATGGGAGATGTTTTTTAATAATATTTAGCAAAGCTGTGCGAAAACATTTCATCGAGGTCATTAAATCTAAAATCTATTCACATTGGCTAAACTTTTGCTTATCTCTTTACTACATAATGATGAAAATAAATAAAGATTTTCTCTTATGACTTTCTTTTCTCTCCTAATGACCCTCGACCACAACATATACTACATAGTAACGGAAAACGACGCATCTTGCTCCCCCCCCCCCAACAGCCGTTCCCAAACCTTTCCTAGTCAATAATGAATTGGTCTTTTTCCCTTTAAAATAATGGAAAGACCAACATCTCATCCCATTACCCCAACTTTCTTTATGGCGCGGGGTTATTTTCGACGTAGATTTAAATAAAATTCCATTTAGGTTCTATTATAAGATTCCATTTTAATTCAAAAACCGAACGAATCAAAAAATCAAACAATATAAATATCATTTAAGCAAAAAAGGATAAATTCTTGTCACTGCTACCTGATGAAGCACTGGTAAAATTCATGTCCCTGAATCCAATTCGGACAAGCACTATGCCATCTGCAGGTGCTCGCCAAGCCGTGTCGAATGAAAACAAAGGAGACCAGATAGTTTCAATGATTCTGAACATAGTTACAAGCAAATTAATAGTTGGAAGGTTCAATCATGAAAGTCGGTAAAAAGAATACACTACTTACGTGAGCCCTTTTGAATGAGTTTTCATTTGTTTTGTTTGGACGTATAACCTTTTCATTGGACGTATAAAGACGCGATTAAACGCATAAACTAGACAAGAGCCATTGTTTGTCCAATCGCATTAAAGGACACATGCCGTAATTTTTCAACAACACTTTTTGGCAGCTACATAGTGAATCAAGTCTCAATTAAAATCAAATGTACGAAATTCTCAATTTTTCAATTTATAAATTTACCATTTAAAGTTAAAATATAAATAAATTTAAAAATTACAACAAACTTTATCAGCTGAGAAAAAAAACAAAGCAATAGAATGTTTACATAAAAGACATCCGTTATTTGTGTTATTTCAAAAATATTTGGAATACAATTAAGAATTCTTCCCGGAAATTAAAGTAGTGTTATCTTCGAGTAATAGAAAGTATACGAGGAAGGGCAAATTTAAAAATGATAATATTTATTGGAAAGGGATTTAATATTAACAAGTAAATAACAACACTAAATTAATTCAATTTATAATTTTCCAACCAGCATTTTCACTTTTCAACAAATCTAACTGAAGCAGGTGGAAATTTCAGTTTAGGAACAAATCCAATATCAGTCAGAACTTTGTCATAATCCTCAATTGTTATTTTACGTTTTCCTAAAAATAAATGTCAATAATTTTAAAAAATTATTTAAAAAGACAAAAATATTTAAAATAAATTTTAAAATATTTGGATAATACGGTAATACTTTGCCTGACAACCCCCTTTTTGTTCTTCCCATTTTTGTCTTTGTGGCAATTTATAATTAGAAAGAACTCTTCTAGATGGCTCGAATGGCACTAAACTCGATGAAATCTGACTTAAATAAATATCTAGTTTGTTCTGTCAGTTAAAATAGTTTATTTTGTCAGTCAGCCAAAGTATGAGCAATAATTTTTTTAACATACCAGTTTCAGCTAAAGAATTCGCTTTAAACAAATTACAGTTTGTTATATATACTTCATCTTTTGATAAAGTTTTATTATTTCGTTTCACCTTAAAATTTGGCAATTTTAATGCAAAATATTATTAAAGTTTTAACTAGTGTTTCGGCTCGGTTCGGTATTAACGAAAATTCAATCGGAAAATACCGAGAATACCCAAAATTATTAAAACTAGTCTCGATATATTTATAATTTTATCCCCCATATAAACTGCCAACCTCGCTCATTTTAGTTGTAGACGATAATGAATTTAAAAGAATAAATATTTTTGTCCTAAATTAAGAATAGGTAATTTATATATTTTAATGTAAATACTGAGAATACAGACACCCTCAATACTAGAGTTGGTATTGACCAAAAATTTTAAAAATTTTCGCCAAATTTTACTAAAATTTACCAAAAATGACCAAATATGAACCAAAATATGCAAAAAAGGAGAAATATTGATATAAAATATAAACATAAAGGCTAAATATGGAAAATATGGATTTTATGGACCAAAAAGACCATCCTAGAAACCCTAAAACAAGCCAAAAACATGTTTTTCGTACATTTCACAGTCATAGGAGTTCAGGAAAAAAATATGGATTTCCACCCTATTATAGTTGACCTACATTTATGTACATATTTTTAAATATTTTTTATTGAATGTGTCTGTTACTCTCTCATATATGTACCTTCACTTTTATTTAGGAATTTGCCCCGTTAAAGCACAAAAGTTGAGGCATGGAAAAAGAATTGGTATAAGTTCATAAAAGAACATCTTTTTTGCTCCACCCCTATATGCCCTATGAAATAAGATATGTCTTATGATAAAAACAGATACCAAATTTATTTTAAAATAATTAAAAACAAAATCTAATAATTATATTTATAATATTTCAAAATTATTTTAAAAAATTCTTTCATATTTTTTCATTATCTATTAACAATTCGGTTAAGCATTTTTGTTGTTTTTTAAAAAAAATATTTGTTTTAAAATGTTGACGATTTCTGTCTCTTATAGCAAAAAATATGTCTCGAAATCCACGTCTATGTATTTAAAAATTATTTTTAAAATAGAAACAAAAATATATTTACGTAAATATAAAACAAACAACAGGCATTATTAAACAATTTATATTCATTAATAAATTTGATAAATCTGGTAACCAAGCAAACTCGGCAAATTGGAAAAGATTACCAAAAATAATTCTAAAGAAAATAAATTTCAAATCGTTTTATCAATATCTTCGGATATCCGAAGATTAAAAAGAATCCTCCAACCCTCACACAGAGTTCTACTGTTTCGATTAGTGTTTGGCAAATGGAATTTTTCGGTTCCGGTACCGGGAGTACCGGAAATACCGACTAGGTATTTCGGGAGTACCGCGGGAGTACCGAACCGTGCCGAACACTAGTTTCGATTAATTCCCCCGGGGAATTAATATTTCAATTTATCCGTGGGATGACTTGGGTGAGGGGAATTAGTGTTCAAACTATCCCTGGAATGGGGAATTAATCGAGGGTGGGCGCAGCGAGGGCAGCAATTAAACGACTTTATTAAATTCGATCTCTAGTCCACAATAAACATCTAAACTTTTCTTCAAAATTTTTAAAAAAATTTTCTGACATTATAAAACGTAGCAAGACAGCCATTGTTGTACAAACGAAAAAAGAACCAAAAACAACAAACGTCATTTTTGCAGTTCTATATTCTGTTGGCTGTCTACTAATAAATTTTTGTTTCTAAGAAAATATGTATTTTAAATTTAAAATTTAAATAATTAAAAAAACATTTTTTGTAGAATCCGAAATTATTTTTATTGTATTTAAATTAAGCCAAAAAAGTATAAAAAAAGGTAAAATATAAACACAAAATCCATAAAGAAACCCTTTAAAATTTAATTTTTTTATATTCAAATTAATTAATTTAAAATTCTAACCTTCCTGTAAAATTAAATAAACATTTGAGAATTTAAGAAAACTTTCTTTAATTTTTATTTCATTTTCGTTTATTAAATTTTCGTTATTTTTAATATTTTCAAGTTCCCACCAACGAATTGAATTTGTTACTTAAAAATAAAATTATATCTACCTATATTTTTTTATTAAGAGAGAAGATACATATTATTAAAACAAAGGAAAAAAATCTCCAAACCATTTCGAGTGCCTAATTTTTGATTTTGAGTTTTCGAATACACTCTGTCCCAAAATTATGAGTTCACCCCTAAATTTCATCATAATATGGGTTTCAGACTACAAAATCAAAATATCTTTTAATATATGTTTCTTTAGCGTATTCTGAAGTATATTACAATTTCTCAGACAATTTGCAATTTCAAGGCGAAAATTACGCCAAAATTTTTTAAAATTTCTTTTTAGGGGAATATAAAAAAATTTTTACTAATTTTTAAAAATTTTTGGGTTATAAATTATCATAAAGACGGTTAATTTTTGGCAACAAATATGAAAATTTTCGGATTTAAAACCGGTCGACAAGAAACCTACTTAATACATTAAACATAGGTATTGGAATGGAAATTTTGAAGCTAATGGAAATAAGGCTAATGGAAATTTTGAAGCTTTTCATTTATATGAAAATTTTTAAGAAATCAAGAACAAGTAATAGTTAATAAAAAATTTTCCCAATTTCCCCAACTTTTTTAAAATTTCCAAACAAACCAATTGCAAAAAATATACATAAACAAATACATAATTTGCTTTGACAACCAATAAATTTTAATTTCCGTTTCCATTTATTATTTGGATGGCATATTGAATGGAAACGGTGTGCACAAATTAATACTAAAAGCCAAATTGAACTTTAAATAAAAAAATATTAACAACAATATTTTTAAAAAATAATTACGAATAATTTGATGCCATTAATAATGGATAAAATAATTTTACAGCTTTCGAATTAAATTCTTCTATAGCTTGGGCCTCGGCAGGAAATTTGGTATCGTCAATAAACTAAAAAATAGAACTAAAAATTTTTTAAATAATTAGATTGCCTGTTCAAAAGCTGGCAAAATAATTACAAAAAAGCTCAAAAATAATTGTACAATATTGCAAAGGGACATGGCACCAAAATAGAGAATCTGGAATTAAATTTTAAAAAAATTATGTGTGAAATACTTATAGATTTTCTATATAAAGTAGATTTCATAAAATAATTTCCGTTAACTTCACACCAGAAATGAATCGAAACAGTTAGAGGTGTCGGAAATCGGAAGAGACGGAAATAGGAACTGGCTCAAAAGTTGGAACTCGGAAATCGGGAGAAAAAACATCGGAAATCGGAAATCGAAATTCCGACCCACCTCTGCTTCACACCCCGGTGGTCTATTTTTCCATTCGATTTTCCCATCTACTGGTAGATGTTTCCAATTCTACCTATATTTTTTCTAGTTTTACAAGTATTGGAAGCGTTATTCTCTCTTAACATTTCAGGTAATTTAGAATCATCAATGCAAAGGGAATTAAAGCTTGAGGAGGACATTTTTGGAGAGGGCGACTATTTTAGAAAAATACTCAGATCCGGATAGGAGGTCGGCTAACCCCGCGAGGGTTGACTTTTGTTTGTCTCTCATAGAAAACAGACAAAATTTTAATAAACGTTCTAAATAAAAGAGTATGTATTTAATAAGGGGGTGAATTTAAGAATGAGCTTAAAAAATTTAAGAATGAGCTCCGACTAGATATTTTTTCAGATTTTTCCAACACCAACTATTTTATTTAAATTTATATTAATTAGTTATTTCCAACCATAGCTGTTTTTCGATAATAATCTTTATTGCTCCAAACCATAATAAAAACAACTAGACAACCTGAATTAAATAAAATTCCAAAAAGGCAGAGAATTGGCTGAATATAGAGGACAATAATGCAGCTTTAGAAAAAATTAATTATTTTTTTATTTATTTTTCAGATAAAAATACTTAATTTAGAATACATACCTAATAAATTCAGGTATTGACATCATTTGTCGAGTCTCAATTAATGCTGAATGAATTGCCCACATTTAATTAGCATGATAAATAATTAATTAATTGAATATTAAAAAAACATTTAAATAAAAAAATAATTATTTTTTATCCAAAATTTAAAAAAATTTCAATAAAATAAACAATTTTTTTTATCAAAATTCAAAAAAATCTATTAAAAATATTTATTGGCTATAATCTCCAAATTTAAAAGAAAAAGAAATTGGCTTCATTTTTCATTTGATTCTTAAAAAGGAAAATTTTAAATAAATTTTTTTATATAAATTTAATTAAAAATTAAATTTATAAAAATATTTTGATTAAATTTTAATTTATATTAAAATCTTTTAAATTTAATAAAGTGGAAATTCTCTATTGAATATATCAACTAATGGGAACAAATTTAGCCGACACCTGAGGATAAGGGGAATCTTCTGAATAAACTGACGTGGTTTGAATGAGTGTAACTAGTCTATTTTGGTTATGTTTTTCGGTTTAGTTCCGGACATCCGAAGATTTTCCAAGAGCCAACAACCCTTTTTAGAAAGGGCTGACTACATTTTAATTTATAAAATATAAATTCCATATATAAATTTATAAAATAAACTGAAATTTGAGATGATTATAGTAAATTTTTGTTTATAAATAAAAATGGAAGAAGAGATAGAAAATAGGTATAAAAGATTATTTTTTATTTACTTAGAAAATATTTAAAAAATAAAATTAATTAAAAAAAATTAAAAATAAAGAAACAAAAATTTAAACAAAAATTAATTAAATATATGAAACTAAAAATATTTTTTATCTCAAGGGATTTATAGCAGATAAATTTATCTTATAAATAAAATTTTTGAAAAAATAAAAATTGAAAGGGGAATTTTCGTTAAAATTACTTATTAATAAATACTTAAATTCAGACTTGCACACGGATACTGATTTTCATATCTGTATCCGGATATTTACGGCGGATACGGGCGGATACAGACGGATATCCGCAGGCATTTTGATATTATTTGTATCCATATCCGTGTCCGTGTGCAAGTCTGCTTAAATTAACCAATTAAATAAAATAAAAATATTTAAGAATTTCTTAAAAATTATATTTAATTGTTACAATTTAATAGTGAAATTATTTTATTTAACAAATAAATATTTTTTATTTAGCATATTTATTTAAATTTTTTTTTAAATTAGCAGAAAAGAAAGAGAAAATGTATATAAATTTTAATAATCTGATAATAAATTAAAAAATTAGGACCGAATTGAATGAGTTTTATATTGTTTTTTTCAATCTTTTTCATAGTCAAACGGCCATATTTAATAAAAAAACATCTAATAATTCCCCTAAATTAAGTTAAAATACCTATAATAGGGGACACGCCCAAGTAGGCGCGCGGCCAAGTAGGCGCAAAGCCATAACTAGCTGGAAAAGTTCTGGACCTTATCGATTTCGGTACCAATGTCTTTAGCTCGATGAGAGGAATCGTTTAATACTAAATTTTGAAGGATTCGAAAATCTTGAAGCAAGTTATGGCTTTGCGCCTACCTGGCCGCGCGCCTACTTGGGCCGTACCCCTATAATAGATTTACATAAATTTTTAAAATTTACTATATTAAAATTGTCAATTTTACTATAATTTGTTAAAATTTAATAATTTCCCATTAAAAATAAATTTATACTATAATTTATACGTAAATATATTTTTCAAAAAATATTTAAAAAAAATTCCCTCCCAAATTATCTCAAAATTTACTACATATAATAATTCTTTTGGGATAAATAATGAGGTTAGAGACATATAAACAGGTAAATGACGGGAAAAAGTTTTTAGGTTTCGAGAGAAAATAATAATAAATAAATAAATTTATTTATTTTTTCTAGTCAACCAATTCAATTAGTTATTATTTTTTGTTAGAATATATGTAAAGGTTATTTTAATTTATTTTTCTTTTTGTGTGGTCCTTACAGGAATATAACTAAAATTAAAAAAAAGAAATAATAAAAAAAATATTTAATTTAAAAATAGCTGACAAATAAATATAAAATTGAACATTTAAATTTAAAAAAATTAAAAAAGTTATTAATGTGGATAAATATTAGAGTTGCGCCCCGATTCCGCCCCGAAACAATTCGAAAACATCGTACGCCGACACACCCGCCTCCTAATATGTAGATATTACAATTGACTTGTTATTTATTTTTAAAATTTATGTTAAAAAATAAAAATAAAAGATAAATTTAAAATAAAAAATAAAAGGGTAATACATTTTACTAAAATCTGCATTTTTCTTTTCATTTTAAAAGACGTTCTCATAGGAATTTTTGAAATAATTAAATTTAAAGTGAGAATACATTTTTTAAAATATATGTACATATGTAGATAAATAAAGTACTAAATAAATAATTTTTTGAAAAAATAGATAATTTTAAAAAAATTGAAAGTATCGAAATCTTGGTTTTCTTGAAAAATATTTTGAGCCTATGGTTATTTCATTAAGTGTATATTTTGGGCAGTCCTATTAAATAATTATTTTCTAATATTTTTTGAGTTTATTTTATAATAACTCTAATTGTTTTCCGGTCGGGATCACGATCCTTTTTGGATGATATGGACATTTTAAGGAGAAAATTTCTTAATCTCTAAATGTTTCCTTCCAATTTCATTTTATAGTTTTTCCATATTATACGTCTTTACAAAAAATTAATTATTAAAAATAAATTGTTTTCTGGCAAAATTTAATATTTTTTAACAGATAAATTACTCGAATTTTTAAGAATTTCGATCAAGTTTTTCCTTGAAAACTCAAAAAACTCGGCAGAGTACTCGATTTGTAGATACAAAATTAATTTTAAAATTTATTCAATACATTTATTTTTAACAATAATTTGTTTATAATATTTATTTAATAATTCTAATTGTAAATCATTTAACATATCAATAAATTTATTTAATTTCTGCGAGTTTTTAACGTAAACAATTGATGGATCCATCCCCATTAAAAGACATTTATTGAAGCGACAACCCTGACAACGTTCACCTAAAAATTATTTTAAAATTAAAGTTAAATCTGAAATAAATTTGCTGGGAAATAAGATCCCCTTGTTTTGTCACCACTTACGTAGTGACCAATTACCACTAAACAACACCCCCAATTAGGGACCCTGCCCGATATTATAAAAAATAATTACTAATTTATTATATCAAGTTATTAAACAAACCTTTAGTAATTTCACAACAAAAATTCTTCCAACATTGTGGAACCTTTTGTTTTATAACCACTCGACGGAAAAACTGTTTACAAGCTTAAATTAAATGAAAATAAATTTTTATTAACTAAATCAATATTTTGACTGAACTAAAATTTAAATTAAATCTATAAAAAACGTATCAAGAGCGGGCATGCGAGCTCTAAATATAATAAAAGTACTTATGTCTTTAACGAGTAAAATATCGACTAGCCCTATAGAAAAGCTTAGCTGAGCTATAGCTATTTCTCCTTTAGCTAATCCAAAAGGTTATTTGGCGACTGGATGCGAACCAGCAACTTCAGTAGACCGGACTGATGTTTTAAGTAGAGATCTAGCTAGAGATCGGATCGGGACGAGATATCGAAAAAAATCTCGGTTATCGAGATTTCGATTCTCATCCAACCCTCCCAATCCGGTTTCTAGTGTTATCCATTACTTCGCGCCCCTCCTGTACAATTTTAAGGATTATAGGAAGCTAAGGAATAGCTTTAGGAATTAAATGACTATCTGCTTTACACTATTGACTAGGCATTTTAAATTTACTTTTAAAATTCTACCTTCACAACTTAAAACCCCATAATAATGAAATGTACATTTCTGTTCACAGACAGCACATTTAAATGGGGGACTAATCTTTTGTTTTGTCCAAATAAATTTTCCATCTTTTTTGTAACAAGTTATCTCATATTTAAAATTTTCAACAAGTCTTTTTTCTCCATTAATTCTTCCCTTATATTTCGAAAGGGGATCCATTTCTTTTTAAATTTTAAAAATCTTAAAAATATTTAAATTTTAATAACAAAAAGAAATAAAATAATAATAAACTTAAAGACAACAAATAAACTAGACATGTATTAGATAGAAAAGGAATGGGATGCACTTTAAAAGTGTGATACATAATATGTACTAATATGTACTATAATTTATTAAAGATAAAAATAAAAATTCAAAGAAAAATATATTTATAATAATATTAAGTAAAACATAAGAAATGTTGTAAATGAGGTTGGCGGATAGTTGGAAATCTTCGGATATCCGGATCCTAATACGACATTCGAACCGAAAATGTCCGGATATCCGGCTTCTTCGGATCCGGATATCCGGATCAGCCAACCTTAGTTGTAAATAAGAGTTGTTGCCGTCTTCAGTTAGAGCAATCCTCTAAATACGGCAACCATCAAATAGGGTTGCCACATATTTTTCTAGTCCAATTTTATAGAGAAGGACGTTTTAAGGTTTTTCGGGTTAAACTTTTCAAGTCTGCCCAATCTTTAAAATCGGGAGAGGGGGGGGGGGGTTCTGATTAAATTATTCATAATTGTAAGGACTTTTGTAAAGTTATTTAGAACGTAATAATATTAACAAAAATATAATTTTATTGTTAATATTTTTTAAATTAAAAATAACAAACTTTAAAGAAATAATTTTAAAAATTCGGTTTTATTAATTTTTTTTTCTCTTGAGTAATATTACTTATATAATTTAAAATTTATTACAAAATTGAGAAATAAAAATGAGGAGAGGAAAGAAGTAAATGAGAAGGGAAAAGCGAATTTATTAATGAAAGAGTATATGTAAATTATATACAGCTCTAATAGCTAAATTAAAAAGGGGACGTATTCGAAAATTTCGTACAATTTAATAGAAAATATTAAAAAAGTACAAATAAATACTTAAATTCAATGTTTAAAGGAATTTTTTAACGATTTTTAAAGAAGAAAAAAATTGTTTAATAAAAATGGATAAGATTTAGACGATAAAGGAAAATAATTATTTACAAAAATTAAATTTTTTTAAACTTGAGCCTAGAGTTGGGTAAGATCGGGATCCCGACGTAAAACCGGGACTATATGAGACAGCTTTAATTCTGATTAAATTATTTTTTTTTATTTTAAAAAAGTAAAGTTTTTGGAATAAAAAAATAGAAAAAATTTTTTATTTATTTATTTAAAAATATTTCAAAATTAAATCTGTACAAATTTATACTTGTAATAAATAAATAAAATAAAAAAATTGTAATATAAAAAATAAAAAAATTACTTTAATAAGCATTTAAATTTAAAAAGGGTAATTAAGATTAAATTAATATACAGTCAGACCTCAATAAAATTGGGTATTGTTTCTTACAGTTACTGGAATTAGTTTCAAGAACATGATCCTGAACTGCAGAACCGTCAAAAAATGGAACTTCTTAGGAACGGGAGCCGCCTAATTGTTAGATTATTGGAACCAGAAATCACTCCCTTTGGGCCAAAAAATCGTATACTATAGAGACTAACTGTCCGCAAAGGGAATTCGCCTTTTGACTTATGAATAGGGTTGATAGTTATTTATTTCATGGGTAGGGTTGCTAATTAATAGTTATTGAATATCGATAAGGCTTTCTATTGTTGAAGAGCGAAATGAGCTGCCAAACAGAGTTGCGTCGAAACAAAAAAATCTTCTTAATCGGAGACGAAAATCGAAATTTCGATGCAGCTCTGCTGCCAAACATGACAGATCATTTCAACTGCCATATGATTGTGTCTCGAATTTTAAATTAAAGTAAATACAAAAATAAATTAAAGTAAGTACAAATATATGTAAATAAAAAATAAATATGGGAATGCACTAATCCTTATCGGCTTTAAGTACATTTGTACTTTTTAATATCATAATCATTTATTATATTTTTTAATTTATTAAAAAATAAAGTATTTTGAAATAATAAATTTTTAAATATTTAAAAAAATTTTTAATTAAAAAACTGGAGGGGAAAGAAAGCAATATATGGCGGGGAAATAAAATCTATATAATTAAAAAATAAAAATATTTTTTAGTAAATAATTTCAAAGAAATCTCTTCTTACTCTTTTATAAATTACTCCCTATCGAATAATGGAGAAAATAAAAATAATCCTTAATATAAAAATTATTTTTATTGTGGACTATGCGAGTCGATTAGCCGCCGTTTCCCGTTTGAATCCCTTATGACCCCATACCTTCCCATCCCTAAGGTAAAGCGGTGCTTTGGCATTCCAAGCCGCTACCTTGTCAACGGTTGTATTCGGTTTGAAGGCTAATAAGGATGACTCGCTATTTTTTACACAAGTTTTCCCCAAAAATTCCTTTCAACACAAGATATTACATTTAAGAATTTATAAGAATTATTAAAAATAATCAGAAATAAGCAAAGCTTGTTAATTAATTTAATTAATATTTTCATTGCATTATGATATGAAGACCACAAAATTCTAAATTGTAATACCTTCATATCAATCACAAAAGTTAATAAAATATAATAATGATAAAATTTATTAAATGTGATAATACATATTTGAAAAATTTACTACAATTAATTCTGGTTAAATTGAAGCGAATATTTTTTTGAGTTGAAAGATAACTTTCATTTCTTCTTAATGAGTTTAACATAATCTAAAATCACTAATTTAATTTCTTCTAAATAACTAGCTCCATTTCTTTATGAAATTAATTATTACTGCTGTTGGTTTTTTGCTATAAAGAAATTAGCAGCCAATAATGATCCTTCTATTTAAAATATAATTAAAAATTATTAGCTTATTCTCTTTTCTCTACCTAATTGATGTTTTTCCATAAATTTTTTCAAAGAAAATTTAGCTCTGGTATTGTATTTTGGAACTTGAAGGCGACGGCCTTGGTGTTCAAAAAGAACTATTATATAACGGTGGTCACCAGTCCTTGGTTGAGGGGCAGGGGATCCTATAAATTATAAATAATATATCCCTAATTTAAATATTTTTAGGAAAGGATTGCAAATTAAATTAATAATTAAATTGTTAGATAAATAAATATTTTAGACTACATAACATTAAATGTTTTTTTTCTGTAAAAATTTACCATAAGGCTGTTGATGTTGCCCCCCATTAATTCCTTCTAAAATGTTGGAAGCTGGAATATTTGCAACCAACCAATGTAGCCATTCTGCTACACTTGGATTTTTTCTTGAAAGATTATCTGGATCTGAAAATAATTTTAAAAATGTTGAAATTTGGATTTGAAGTTTTTATGAAATATTAATTTTTATTTTTAAATTGATAACAATTGAAACACTAACCAATCATAACAATTGAAAATGTACTCTCAGGGTCAACATTTAAAGTTACACGAGGTGCATTCTTAAAATTTTATTTCATTAAAATTAGTAGTTTAGTTATGAAATTGTTAATTTTTGACTTAAATTTGGGGGGTTAGCGACCGGTTAGTTTTCACATGTAGCTGCTCAAATGGGGAATTTTAAGGGCATTTGAGCCACCTCAGGCAAAGTCTAACCGGTAACAAGCAACTTTAATTCAACTACTTCAAAAGCATAACACGGAATATTATAGATAACAGATATAAAATATATTCTCTAATATTTAATCAAATAATTTTTAATTTTTAAATAAAATCAGTACCTTAAGATGGTGAACAGGCAATTCATTTCCAGGCTCTACCTGAACTCCATTGAACATTACCTAATTAAATAAATTAATCAGAAATATGTATATTATTCTATTTTATTTAGATTATCCCTCGATTTAATTAACTCTTTTTTCAACTCTTAATTGAGGATTAACTACTAAATCTCTCTGCGGCGGTTAATTTTCAACTCTCTAGGGTCAAAATAACCTCAATATGCGAAAAAAATTAATTAACATTTAATTTTTGTTTTGGAGCTTCAGGCAATATTTGTGGAACTATTTCTGCTGCTGAAAAAGCTGATGCTATTGAAGCCATTTTATTTAATTAATTTTTAAAAATATTTATTTTAAATTTAAAAGAATTGATTAAACAAAAAAATAAATAAATTTATTTTAAAAAACAAACAAATGTTAAAGCAGTCAACGTTCCTCTATTAATATATTGGGGAAAGCTGATCCTCTGTTCGTTAATTTAAGAAAAACAAATATATCAGCTGTAAAATATAAAAAAATATTTCAAATTTTTTGTCGAAAGAAAAGTTTAGATTATTTCAATGAAATTTGAACTATTATTTAATTTAGACGTATTTATTTATTTAATTTATGTAATATTTTAAGTTTGTATATAATAATTTCCATAAATTAAAATAAATTAATTTTTAATTAAATAGTATATTATTTAAAATCTTTTCATATGGCATGCGGACCAGGGTTCTAGCCGACCCGATTACCGAAAATCGGGAATTGAATTTTTGTGTCGGCTAGATCACTGGTGCGGACATATCGGAACGGATATCTCGGGATATTACAATGTACAAAGAGTTACTCTACTGATTTCGGGACTCAGGCCACTGGGTCTGGGTCTTGGAAAACCTTTCTTGCCCTATTGAAGAAAATTTTTATGTTTAGACTAAATTTTTTAATAATTTATTACCCAAATTAAATTAAAAATTTGTATATATTTTTGTCTAGAAATATTTATATAGACAAAAGCAATGCATTATTGGGTAACAGCTGTTAATTTGTGTTCATTTATATAAAATAAATAATTTTAAATTAATTTTGGAACAAATGTTTTCTTTTTTTTTTCTTTTCTTTTTTTAATTAGATTTATTTAATAATTATTTATAAACGTGCGATTAAAACAGAGTAAAAAATAACTGACAAATATTTTTTTAATTAATTTTTGTTTTTAATTTCTGATCATTAAACTTAATTTTTTAGAGAAATTGCTTTAAAAATATATTTTAATTTAAAAAGAAGAACAATCCCAAACAGGGGTGGACGCAATTGAAAAAAAATTTCCACAGCCGCAAAAATTTCGGAAGTCAAAAAACACGCAAAAACATGCAACCGAAACTGCGTCCAGCCCTGATCACAAAGACTCAGAATCAGGGATGGGACGGTTTGAGAAAAAAGCCGGGAGGTGTTCTAAGTCAGCTCTGTTTAAAAATTGAATTTTGCCTAAACCTGAGATTTTGTAAAGCTTTGGAAAGCCTTTTCACAGAAAAAAAATTCGATGGAAAAAGGCGTTTCGGATAGAAAAAGTTCGGAATTTAGGGTAATCTGTCCTATCTCTGCTCAGGGGTTTATTTAGCTTACCTATTCTCATTCTCTTTTTCTAATCTTTTGTCCTAAAATGTTGTTGCTTTCTATTTACGTTAATAATTATTTTTGTAAAAAATTATTAATAAAGATTTAAATATTTTTCATACATGCCTATTAGTATTTTAATTTTTATCAAAATCTTTTTCTTTATAAAAAAATAAAAGGCTATTTTTGTTTACAAATATACCTATTTTACTTTATTTCGTGTTAATTTTTCTTTTTATCGTAAATACATGTTGCTTTATTTTCTTCTATTCAAATATTTAAATTAACATATTTACTTCAAGTACATTGAAAGTAAATTAGTTTTTTCCGGAATAAATAAAATGTGAAAATAAAAAGAAGAAGCATTTCTCTGACTAAACACAGATTTATTCTTTTAGTTTGTTGAAAAAAAGAGGAAATTTCTAGGGAATTAAACAAAAAAGATTTCAATAGACACGTAAACTATCCAAACTAAATCTCTAAATTTTCTTTAAATATTTTAACAAAAATATTTAAATATTAGAGATGCCCAAAACCGAAAATTTTCCACGACTCAAGACCAAACTCAAAATTATTTTTTGATCACAAAAATAAAGATTTCTGACCTGTTTTACCGCCGCAGGTGAAAATTTTAACTTCATCCTAGAGATGGGTCGGAATTCCGATTTCCGATTCCCAGCGTTTTTCCTTCCGATTTCCGAAAAAAATTTTTATTTCCGATTTCCGACTTTTGAGCCAGTTCCGATTTCCGAAACCTCTGTCTGTTCCGACCCACCTCTGCTTCATCCCAAGACCAAATAACCACCAAGAAAATTCTCGAGTCAAGACTCAAGATCGAGAGTATTGGACGTCTCTATTCTTTTTAAAAAAACAAGCAGAACAATTATTTATATTTTTCCTTCTTTTAATTCTTAGAAATGAAAATAAAAGAAAATGTTGGGGGAAATGATTGACATGAGATGTACCCTTTAAAGGACACAGACAAGAAGGAATTGCCAAGTAAAGAACATAGTAGTAGACATCTGCCATTCTTAAATGGGGTATTAGAATAAAAAACCGTAGACCATTCCCCCAAGTTTTTCTTGTCGCTTTAACATAAAATTTCTATGCTTCTCTTTTCTATAGGAAAATTGTCAATAACGTAAAGCCATATTAGTATATATTTATTAGCATTTTGTTGGGAGTGTTTGCGGACACGGATTAGAACTTTGGTGTATTTAACATCAGAATTTAAATATTTATTTATAAATTATTATTAGAATTTTGGACTTTTAAGTAACCTTTTTTTAAAAAAAAAGTAAAGCGGCAGAACCTATCCTAGAAAACAGCAAAAGATTGGGTGGGATCTTGAGAGCTCCCCACTCAAAAAGCTCTCCACTTTCCACTCTTCATTAACCTTTTTCATTTTTGCTTTTATGCTATCGCGGTGAGAAAACTTGCTGATCTTAAAAATTTGAAAAATAAATACAAATAAACAATAAATCAGAATTTAAATAATCTGAAAATAAAGACATTTATCTTTGTCCACAAATTAAGAATGTAAAACTTAAAAGCAGAATTTAGGTATATTTTAACAGAATTTCTAACTAATTAGCTTTCTATGCCCGAAATGCTTTTCCTCTTCTTCTTTTTATCCGCAATCTCTTTTTAAGCAATTTTGAATGACTTTAGAAAAGAGTGAAAGTAAAAGCGCTCGTAAAGGCTTTAACTCTCTTTTACTAAAGTAAAAGTGTTTTCATAATTTTTTACATATTTTGGCTTAATATAGTAAAAAAGAAAGCATTAAAGAGCATGGCAGAAAATTAAAATAGGCGCGTAAAAGTTTTTTTTTCTTGTTTTTACTTCCTTATCTCCTTAAATATTTTTGACATTTATAAATTAATAAGCTTGAATATTCTTTTAATTTTTTATATTCTTTTCTATTATTTTAAAATAATTAGGTATTTATCAGAGGTTGATTGGAATTCTGATTTCCGGAAAAATTTTAATTTCCGAGTTCCGACTCTTGAGCCAGTTCCGACTTCCGGCTCTTCCGATTTCCGACACATCTGATTGTTCCGACCCACCTCTGATATACTTTACTTTTATTTAATAGCAGAGGTCTATCGGAATTCTGACTCCTGGCATCTTCATCATTTCTGATCGACCTCTGTTTAATAGTCACTTTTAACAATTTGTTATTTAAAATTTATTAATATAAATTCCTCAGTTTCGTATTTCATAATTCAATAATATTTTTAAATCTTTTAACAAATATTAAGTTTAATTTAATATCAGATTTTCGTTTAAAAATTAAGGTATATTTTTAATAAGTATTTATTATTTTAAAAGTATTAATAAATATTAGCTAAATAATTACTTGAGTTATTGCTCTGAGGATGTAATTACGGGGGGATATGAGGGGGATAATTATGTAACAGAGCTTACTTTTCTTCAGCTTACTTTTGTCTTTTTTATTCAAGCAATTAAATAAAATTTTGTATTAAACTAATTAGTAATTAATATATTTTGAATAATTTATTTCTTCAATAACATTTAGATTTTTAAATTAATTTTCTATTTTTGAATGTTAAATTACTCTCTCATTTAAACTAATCCATTCTTAATTCTTTTTATTTTTTTCTCTTCAAAAATGGTTTCTCAAAATAAAAAAAGTTTTCCTTCAAAATAATTAATTCTTGAAAGTTAATTAAATTTTATTCAAAATTGCTTCTTAAAAATCTTCTTTACTTTTAAAAATCGTCATCACTTCCTTCCTTCCATCAATATATACAAAGATTTATTTCAATATTTCTCTAAAAAATGTTTGTGTTAATTTAATTTTGTATCAAAAACGTCATTTATTTTAGTCCTTTCCTATTAAAGACTTTTTCCCTTCTAGAACAATATTACTTTAATTATTATGCCCTAAAACTCGAGTATTTTCATGAGATTATTATTTCTTTTTTGCCATTAAAGGTTACATAAAATTTAATTTTAGTAATGAATTAAAAAGGCTTATTAAAATTAAATTTAAAAAAATTTAAAAAATAAGAGAAGCTTAGTATCTACAGGGTGACATAAAATTAAATGCGCACACTATTTTTGAAATAACTTTATTCAAATTGAAGATAATGAGATCAAATAAGACTTAAATTATAGAGAAATAAATTGGGAACAAAAACAATCAAGAATTTCGAAATGCCCACCCTTTGCTCGGATAAAGAGTTCAAAGTGCGTGGAAGCTTTTCCTAGTTTTTGACTTTTCTTTTCTATTTTTATTATTTTACAGTTTTAATTTTAATTAAAATTGTTTTTCTTTTTAATTCTATTTTTGTTTCTGTTAATTATTTATTTTAAAATTATTATTAGTTTTTTTTTTAAATTTTTTTAGTAATTAATTATCTGCCCTTTTGTTATTAAAAAATTTTTTTTACCGGAAATAAATCTATAAATAGATTAATATTTAAATATTTGACATAATACGTTAAAGATTAATTGAGAGAGAAAAAAACTTTTAAGAGAACCTAAAATTAAATATATTAGCTAGAAATTAAATAAATAAACATCACGAAATGCGCAAATTAATTAAATATTTTTGAAGTGACGAAAATAGAAATGAAAATTGTTTATCGAGGGGCTTTAAATGGAAATGAAAATGGACGAATAAAAAAAAACTTTTAATTTTTTTTTGAATTTTATAGAAGAAAGAATAGTAAATTTACTATATAGTAAATTGCTCTCCTATTTTTTTTTAAATTAAGCATAAATAAATAAAGAAAATTATTTTTTTATTATTCTTTTGTGAATAAAAAAAATATACCTATGTATTTATTTATTTAATATTTTTTAAAAATATTTTTCTGTTTTTCTGTTCATTTACTGCATTTATTGTGTTGCTTTTTGATTAAAATAACATTTCATTGAAAAAGCCCTTGTATAGAGGAAAAGGGCAATAAAAGTGCATTCAACTATCACACGTAGTATTTTTTAAAAATATGTAAATTGTTGATACACTTTTTTTATTTCTATTTTTTCTAAAAATATTAAAAATAAAATTTTACATTAAAAATATATTTTTTAAATGAAAAATAAAATACCCTTCCCCAAAGTAGGTGAATTTAATACTTTTTGTAATTTTCGAGTCCGTGAGTGAGGAAATCTTTTGCGTTTTATCTTTTTGATTTGCCCGAAATTAACTTGCTGAACTACTCCCTACGCTTATATGTATTGCTGGGTATTCCAGACCTTGGCTCCGAGATCCGGCTCGGAGCATACCGCCTAGCCCACAAAGTACATATATAACTTTAATAATTAATTTTCAAATAGTACAATTTTTGTCTATTTAATATATTTAGATTTTTGTGAATAATTTTGTAATTTTTCTTTCAAAAATATCAGCATTCTTTTAATTATTAAAAAGAATATTTAACTAATGGATGTCATTCCAAGTCCCCATCAACAACAATTATTAACTGAAGGTTAAAAATAAAATTAAAAAAACATTTTTTTAATTACAAAAAATATATTTTTTAGTATCAGCTGGCCCACCAGAAAAAATAACTAGTGATTATATTGAATTAATTTCTTTGATTATTCTCTTTATTATCGGTGCACCTTTGAATTTGGCTGCATGGACACAGGTGTGCTTATTTAATAAACTAGACAGGCTTTATGAATTCTGTTTTTGTTTATAAAATAAATCAGCTATATAAATTAAAATGAATTTTTTATTTAAAATAGATTATACTAATAATAATACAAAAATAAAAATAATAATATTTATTATTACTTAAATGAAAATTTTTGACATATTTTATCTTAAATTTGTTTTCTTTAATAAAATAACGTTGGAAATTAATCTATCATTGCTAGTTAAAGGAATTTAAAGATTCTAAAATTAAAATACAGATAATCTAATAAATATTTTATAGATCTCAGAAAAGCCAGTTTCATCAAGATTGGACATGCTTAAAAAACATTTAAATTATTCTGATCTTTTAGTTCTTTTTATTTATGTTCATTCTAGAGCTTGTTGGTTAGTTAAATAAATAAATTTTAATTATTTTTTAAAATAATTATTTTAAGGTTAGTAACATATGATTGGCGTGGTGGAGACCTTTTGTGTAGATTAATAAAATTTGCCCATACTTTTGCTTTTCAGGTATAAAAATATTTGGAAAGTTTTAGAATAATTATTTAAAAATATTTTTATTAAAAAAGCGGGTTTATCCATTAGTATTTTTAATTAAAATCCTAACTTTATTCTATATATATTGAGATAGATAAATCCAAATTTTTCTTGGTGTTTATTACCTATTTTGCCCTTCCAATTTAATAAAATTTTAAATTAATATTAAAATTAATTAAAACCCATATCTTCGAACAACCCTTATTTTAAGGTCAAGGCGGAGGATTTAGATCATAAACAAGATACATATAGTCCAAAAATGATTTTTGGATATAGGTCGGGAAATAGGCCTTAACTCTATTATACTCGGTAGTAATGGTAACAAATTTGCCTCAAAGATAGATAACATCCTTGCTAATAAAATAAAAAAGGAATTAGGCAAATCGGTAAGGTAATAAAAATTTATGAATTTCTAACTCAAGAAGATAAAAAAGGAAAAGTTTATTATTTTACATAGATCTCATCTAATGTAATTGTTTGTATTGCCCTCGATCGTTTACTTTCTGTTCTTAGTGTTTCACATCGAAATCCGGGACAGGTTTTTTCTTAATTTTTATTCCAAATTTATTTATCTAATTAGGCAACATGCCGAATGAGAATAATGCTTTTAATTGCTTGGATTGCTGCTGCTGTCATTTCAGCCCCTCAATTTGTTGTTTGGAAATTATATCAAGCATTTGACAATCCCCCGTGGAGTCAATGGTTTTTTTAAATTTTATTCGAAAAAATTATTTTTTAAAATAATTTTAAAGTATGCAAATATGGGAAATTGAACGGTCACAATTACAACGAAATAATAATTTCCACCTCGTCTCTAATGATTCGACAATAAAATTACTTGACAGCAAAGTTTGTAAATTAAATGAAGAAATAATTAATTTTTAAAACTTAAGCTATACCCAATTACTTAGAAGGGAGTTTTAGGAGATGAGAGTTTTTAGAGTGTAAGGAGAAGCGAGATCCAGCTGGCTTGCATTAAAAAGGCTGGGGCTAGGCGGGGGTTTAAGAAGTAAAGATCCGATAGCTCGCTCGGTAGAGAATAGATAGCTCGCATCAAGCTATCTAGAGCGCTTAGCAATAACTGTCAGTATGCTGAAGGATCGGAGCTGCTCCCGGCCAAACTTTTACTTAACTATTACTTTAGTATATGTTAATAATTATAAAAGAGAATATTTGGATAAATCTTTAAACTTATCAAAAAGTTAAGCGAACCTCAATTTAAATAATAGGGGTAGTTTTCTAAGCTAGTATTCTCCCTATTGAAGATCCGGGATGATTTTAGTAAAAAAGATTTTTCATTCAAACTAAATATTTTTTATTTAAATTATGTAGTTACTCGATGAGGAAAGTATTTACATGATTTTACATATGTTACTTATTTTTTGGATTCCAGCTTGTATTATTATGGTGAATATATTCTAATTTAAATTTTAAACTCAAAATTTAAAAAGTTGTGTTATTTACTTTTATCTTGTTGGGTATATATTAATTCTAAACCGAATTTTTTTGATTTGGTTAATTCTGCTGAAAAGGATGGAATTGGTGAACAACAAATACAAATGGTTAATTTATTAAATAATCAACAAGCTCAGCAAAATCAGAAGCATCAAACAACACAAAATGTTTAAATTTTTTAAAATATTTTTAGCAATTAAATTTAGTGTTATTTTTAATAGATTTAAAATTTTTCGGAATAGAATGAAAATTGTATAATTAATATTTTGGTTTAGTAATATAAAAATAATTATTAAATTATATGTAATTGTTGTAAGCTTAACAATAAGACAATTAAATAAATAGAAATAAAAGCGAGTAGGGCAAAACTTCCACCAGATAAAACTCCGACCGACAAAACTCCATCAGTCTTACCAAAACTCCGTCAAAGGAAAAAATGTCTGCCTTATTTGAATTTTAATGGTTTAATCAGATTAGAAAGGATTAAGAGGGATATCCGAGGATTTGAAGGGATTAGGGGAAATATCTAGGGATTTGGGCGTAATATCGAAAGATCAAGAGTGATATCGGTGTTTTTATTTTTGGATTGGAAAGCAGTAAATGCAAAAATAAAATAATTATTTAATTTTTCTAGGCATCAAATGGCGGTGGTGGTGGAATGTTAATTGCTTTACGTTCTAGCCGTGTTTCCTATCAACTTGCTCCAATAAATAACAGCACAACTACACAAGGCCATGAAACTCAAAATACAACATTATTTACTAATAATATTTCAAATATTGAATGTTTGTTAAATAATTATTTTTTTATTGATAAGAGTAACCCTTAAATTCGAATATTAAAAAATCCATTTTAAGAATTAAATTTAACTAATATTCGATTGTATTTAGAGAAATTGTCTAAAAATGTTTAAATTTTTCGGACGATATCTGACCTAATCCTTAAAGACTTTACAGGCTCTTCCAGCTTAATTCCAGTGTTCATAAGCTCGTACCAAAATTTATCTCGTTCTCGTACTTTGGTACGACGATTAGAGCAAAAAATAGGGGTGGTACGAGTATGAGGCAAAATTTAGAGGTGGTACGAGGCACGAGTCCAAAATTAGGGGAAGTACGAGTACGAGCAAAATTGAAATTTATGAACACTGCTTAATTCTTTTAATTTATTTAGTTTGTCTGTTCTAGGGAATTTTAAATATCTAAAACGAACCCCCACAATCCTTACTTCTCCTCATTCCTATCGACAACACTTCCCCAAATATTCATAATTTAAAAGAATTAAAATATAAATTTATTTAATTATTCAATTTTCCTCCTAAAATAATTTTATTTTTTTTAAATTTAAGCGCCTAAAACCAAAAAACCGATGATTGTATTAAACGATGAAATGCTTCTATCTTTATCCCCAAGTCAATCGCCCCAACCAGGAATTGATTCCTCAGAAGTAAAACAAAATAAACATTTAAATGGAATAGCAGAAATGGTAAAACAACGGGAAAATGAACAAAGAAATAGTTCCACTACATCAAATGAAGCAGCTGCTGCTTTACTTTTAGCCTCAAAAAGGCAAAGGCAATCATCCTCTTATAGTGCGAAATCACAAAGGTTTTGAAAAAATATTTAAATGATTTTAATAACGAAGAGTAGAACTAAAAATGTAGCTTTGAAAAGGACAGGGATATCTTTGAAAAATAACGTGAATTTGTAGTGTGGAAAAATTTTGGTACTTTTCCGTTATACGACTGCAACCTGAGTGCCAGCAGAATTTTAATCGGCTATAACTTTTTAATGATTGATCCAATATAAATAAATTTTATATCATTGGAAAGCCTCGATAATCATCTATTAAAAAGTTATAACCCTACATATAAATGTGTATAACTTTTCTTAATAGGTTATCAGATTTTATCTATCCTACTAGAAAAAAATATACAACTTATCGAGGGCTTTCGAATGATAGAAGATATATTTGAATTGGATCAAGCATTAAAAAGTTATAGCCGATCAAATTAGACTGGCACTCAGCCTGGAATGGAAAAGTACCAAAATTTTTGTGGGGGAAAAATAAGAAATAAGAATAATGACTTGAAGATTTTACTTTTTCCTAAATTACACAAAACAAATTATAAAAAATATTTTTTAAAGGAATAGAGCAATTCGTGTTAGTTTTCTTCTTGTAATGGGTTATTTTATTTGTTGGTTACCATACAATTGTTTATCACTTTTACAATTTATATACCCAGAATTATATTCAAAACATGCTAGTAAAGTATATAATTTAAATGGAATTATTGTGTAAGTTTTTTAAAAAATTATTTTTTATTAAAATATTAATAGAAATAAAAATATATTTAAATATTTAATTAAAAAATATATCAACAATTTCCTATTAAAATTTTATTTTTTGGTTCTCATATATAGGGTTGTCGGTTCCTGGAAATTCTTCGGATATCCGAACCCGAACCGAAGAACCGAACCGTTAAATCCTCGGTTTTTCGATTAGGTAAGGCTAGAACCAACAACCCTACTCATAAAATCTACCACAGTTTTTATAAAATATTTTAACACTAAACTATTTTTAATTTGATAGATCATTTTGTCTTGGTTGTCTTACTTTTTGTCAATTAACCTTAAACCTAAATTCTATCTGCATCAGGGCTGGGCGCAATTGCGGATTGCGAGTTGCTGATTGTGGAAATTTCGGGGTTTTTTGCAATTGCGAGTTGCGGGTTGCGGATTTTTAAGATTTTTACGCAATTTTCACGCAATTTTTCGAAATTTCCCTCACAATAAATGGAAAAAATCTGCCTTCTTGTCCTTCCCAAATTCTCAAACTTTTTGCCTGCGTCGCTGAAAACGGAAGTAATTCTTTTATCATGATGATTGGATAGGGGAGGGTTTCTAGTTATTTTAAATAAAATAATTTCAATAATTTACCTTAAAGATATAAAATTTTTTAGTTTCAATTCTGTTATCAACCCTTATTTATACGGTCTTTGTGGTGGATTATGTCGACAAGGACGGAGAAATTCTTAAGAAAATTCTTAGCCAGTTTATTAATTTTAATTATTTTTACTTGCCAAAATAAATAAATATTTAATTCGATCTCTTTATTTTTAAATAAATTTTTAAATATATTTTTTCTTTATGAAATTTTGAAGAATAAAATTATTCCTGTGTATCTTCCTAATACTCTATGAGGCACGAATCCACTGTTATTTTTTAATTATAGAGTTTCGATTCCTATTGTCGCCATAAATAGAGTTGGTCGAGGTGTCGTGTAAAAATACACGAATATATAATTTATTAATAATTTATTAAATTTTATATTGTTTATTTGTCATGGACAGAAATTTCCATGAATTTTCTTTCCCATACACTAACACTTTGACCCCATCTTCTCTCTTCTTTTTCCGGAAACTATTGTCTTTTTACCCCTCATTAATGCTATTTTTCATATCATTTCCCTATTCATTATTATTCATTTCTCTGCCTATTGTCCATTAAATCCCCTATATAAACAATAGGCAGATCTCCACTATCATCTTCAGTTTTAATTTTCCATTAAATTCTTTACCAATATATTTAATTGTATTTTTAAATTTAATTTTAAAGATAAATATTTTATTTAAATTCACTTTATTTAATAACTCTTGGGACCTAGCTTCCCCAAAAAATTTATTTGTCAAAGTAAGCTTTTAGTTGACAAAAGTGGTGCTCCGGGAGAGGCACCCCGACTAAACATTACTAATAACTCAAATTTTAGTGGCGGAATCAATTAAACCTGCTGTGCTTCAACAAATACTTGCCTCGGCTCAAGGCGTGCATTCCGACGACACTAACTGCAACTGTTTAATTTGTGTTGTGAAAAAATTTGTTTCTACTCCTGAAACAACTACTACAAATTCTGGCTCAAAAAATAAACATAATTGTTCTAATACTACTAATACAAGCTCGACTACTAATACAATCTCGACTTCGACTGCTGGCTCTTCCAATCCAACTCGTGGTAATAACCAGAAGCCAATTGCTGCTCCAAGTAAAGAAATCAAGACAACTGAAACAGATACTTCTGATGATGATGATTGGCCTCCACCTCACAAAAAGTTTGTTGTTGTAAAGAAAACTCTTTGCCCCATTAATAAATTTTGCTTACCTTGTAATTGGATTAGGTCAAACCCAATATCGGACACTGTTGTGAAAACAAAACAAGCCTTGGTTGAACCGCAAACTCCCAGAAGGCCTCGTTCACCCTCCATTCCAAGATTGGGAAGTGCAAGACATTCGCCTTCAATCGCTGCTCATAAAAGGCCATACTCTTCCCGGAACGACAACAATAACAAAAAGGTAAACTCCCGAATTGTAATCGCTGGGAGAACCAAGAGGGCTGAAATTCTTACTACTGCTATCTGGTCAAACCTAATCCTTCCAATAGCAGGATCATCAAACAACACGTGCCGAGGCAGTGATTCCCCAACGTGTTCACTCAAAAACTCCGGTCACGTGTCCAAAGGTGAATATAGTCTTTTTAAGAAGATTATTAAATTTTCCTCAAAAGAAGCCCGAAGTGAAAAATCAAATTTTGGAAGAACAGAAGAGCGAAGCAGAGAAAATAGCCGAAGCCAAAAAGAAGGGGGAGTCCGTACGTAAAGCAGCACAACTTGCTGAAGTGTATTCGCAAATTGGACAAACCTCCCGTGCTTGTGCAGCTCTGTTTGAACGTTTAGCCGCTCTAATTAAAGAATAAAAGAATAATTAATTTAATACTATTTAAATAAACTTACAATTGATTTAATATTTATATACACACGATTGCTTTTAATTTTCACACAAAGAATTGTATTTAAATATACACCTAAAAATTGTATTTAAAATTAAAATAATAAATGGCAAATCGCACTTTCGCGGGACCGCTTAAAATGAGATTAGGTCCACTCAGGAAAAGAACAATTGGATATATAAAGTCGATCAAAGAATTATCAGATAATGGTGTAAACCCCGAAAGTATAACGAGTCTGAGAGCCCAACAACTGAAATTAGCCAGATCTGTAGAAGTGTTGGAACAGATCAATACAGACTGGGCGAAGCTCATAGGTCTCGAGGCGCAGGATAGGAAAGAGGATATGTTGAAGGATTACAATACTCACGCTGAGGGGGAGGATGGTTTCATAGCCCTAATCGAAATAGCGAGGGATCTAAGTTGTGAAATTGAAGCTAAGCTGATTGAAGTCTCCTCGTCGTCTCATAATGATAATTCTTTCGTTAATACATCGTCTGCACATTCTACTTCTATTCGACTACCAGTTTGTAATCTTCCTCTCTTTAATGGAAAGGTTTCGGACTGGCCAAGCTTCTGGAGTCTTTTTGAAGTTTCAATAGATAAAAATCATAGTCTAGACGATTCTGAAAAACTAACGTATTTACTTGCCTCCCTCGCTCGTCCTCATCCCTATAGTGAAGTGAGCGGATTTGCAATAACAGCCTTAAATTATCCGTTAGTAGTGAACCACCTTAGGAAACGGTTTGGGGATGAGATCTCAGTTAAACGATCATTGTATGGGGAATTAAATAAGCTTTGTCCTCGGGCATTAAAAACTGAAGACGTTCGTCAAAATTGGATAAATGTACATCGAATTACCCAGCAATTGAAGGCATTAGGGGAAGAAATCGACAATGGCGCACTCTTACAACAGATTGAAAATAAATTCGGGGGATGGGCTAGTTGTGTCATACTTGAAGAACAAAATAAAAATCCCACTAATTGGACCATTAACCGACTCCTAGATTCAATTGACAAGCATCTAAAAATTAAAGAAGCGGTTTATGGCCAAAGTTCCTCATCGAATTATAGACGCCCTCCTCCTCGACAAAATCATAATGTTTTTACTAATAATATAGAAAGGGATAAAAACACTAATTGGCGGGAACCCAAACCAGAAATAAATAGATATTCCAATGAAACAAATAAAAAGAGAAGGCCATGCGTCTTTTGTGAGATCGATAATCACAGTTCCGTGCAATGTAAAAAATATACAAATTTTGAGTCTAGAATACAAAGGTTGAAAGATTTGAGAAAATGTACTAAATGTTTTGAGCGGAATCATATTGCCAAATATTGTAAAAATAATAAGATAAAATGCCAGAGTTGCACACAACCTCATTACTTTGCTGTCTGTCCCAAAAACACAATCAAACGAGAAACTATTCATAATATAAGAGGAAAAACAGATGAAAATATAAATACAGATCCAGGATTTTCCAAAGAAGACATGAATTGCCTGATAGACATAATGGAAGTAAATAGAACACAAAATAGTCTGGAATTAGAAAAGATTAACACTCTCTCTTTGAAAGACAAAAATACAAAAACACTGCTCATGACTAAAAATATAGAATATTTAAATAATCGAAAAGAATCAATTAGAGGTTTCACACTAATGGACCCAGGAGCCACTTGTACTTTAATTAGTGAACGATTTGCACAAAAACTAGGGATTTCGGATCTAAATGATAAACCTAAAACTGAACTCGAAGTTGATGGATACGGTGGTAAAAAATCTCGTTTCACATCATATAGAATAAAAATTGAGTTTAAATTGAAGAATGGAACTATTACTTCTGCCGAAGTGTATACTACACCCAATTTAGATCAAATGAAAATCTATTGTCCATGTGATCCAAGGGAATTTTGGCTACACGATGATAAAGAAATAGAAGTGAAGCAACGCACTCCTGACATACTCTTTGGGTTGTCTGACGTCTTAAAACTTTTAGAAAACATTGAAAATTTATCCAACCAAAGATTCTTGCTTCGCACAAAAGTAGGACCTATAATCTGCGGTAAAGCGAAAATAAAGGAAGCAGAAATACAAGACGAAACACAATACGTAATGTCGGCTGTTGGAGAAATTACTGAAAAAGTAGAGGAAAAAGATTTTTGGAATCTTGAGACTATTGGTATTCGAGATCCGGGATTGACCACTCCAGATGATGAAATAGCTTGGAAGCAATTCAGAGACTCAATTAACCAATTACCTGATGGACGCTATGAAGTAGGTTGGCCGTGGCGAATCGAATCTAAAAGGACACTACAATCTAATTTCGGGGTTTCATTAGGCCGACTCAGATCTCTTTGGAAAAAATACCGAGAAAACCCCGAAGTTTTGGAAACAATTGACAAAACAATTAAGGAACAGTTGGATTTAAATATGATTGAAATAGCACCAAAAGGCACAAACATAGTCCATTACCTTCCTCACCAACCTGTTTTCAAAAGTTCTTCATCTTTCACTAAATTAAGAGTCGTATTCGATGCAGGTTCCGGAAAAACACCATTAAATAATGAATTACTTAGAGGAGCGGTCCTACTTCCACAATTGCCAGGCATACTGATCAGAACACTTATGTTCAATAATCTTTTGATCGCTGATATTGCTAAAGCCTTCTTACAGATCCAATTGAGACCGGAAGATAGGGATGTTACTAGATTCCTCTGGGTAAAAGACATAAAACACCAACCGGAATACACAAATTTAATTAGCTACAGATTTACTCGTGTACTATTCGGAGTCATTTCTAGTCCATTTCTCCTTATAGCTACAATATTACATCATCTCGAGAAAATAAAAAGTCCTTTGTCTGAGGAAATTAAAACAAATTTGTATATGGACAATATAATTCTTGGTGCTAAAAATATTAACGAGATAAAAGAAAAATATAAAGAATTAATTCAGATATTTAATAGAGCAAAAATGAGAGTTAGAGAATTTTGTTGCAATTCAGTCGAAGGAAATAATATGTTTGAAGAAAATGACAAACACCCTAGTATAGAATCTAAATCCCTTAAATTCCTAGGAATAAAATGGGAAATAGAAAAAGATGAGTATTGCCAAAAACTTCCAAGTGGTAATTATCAAAATATGACTAAAAGAGAACTTCTATCACTGATTCACTCAATTTTCGATCCGTTGGGATTGATTGGTCCAACATTACTTCCAGCTAAGCTCCTTTATCAAAAAGTTTGTGCTCGTAACATAAATTGGAATGATAAATTAGAAGAAAATGAATTAAATGAAATAAATCAAATAATAGATGGTTGGGTAGAACAGGAATTCAGCAGGCCGAGAAAAATAGCCCACGGATGTGATAACAATGAAACTCTACAAATGCACTGTTTCGCTGATTCATCTATGAAAGCATACGCTGTAAATATATACCTTAGAATTACATGTCCACATAAAACAAATACAAGCCTAATTTTTGCTAAAAATAGAATTGTTCCTAAAGGCAAAGAAAAAACTTTGACCATCCCTAGATTGGAACTTCTCGCGATTCTTATAGGAACCAGAGCTATTTCATTTGTAACAAATGAGCTAAAACAGCCAATAGAAAAAACCATACTTTGGAGTGACTCTTTAATCGCTACTTCTTGGATAAAAACTATTAAACATAAAGAAACTTTTATAAATAACAGAGTAATGGAAATAAGACAAAATAAAGAGATCGAGTATAGATATGTCCCCACGAAGGATAATCCAGCGGATATTGGAAGTAAAGGTTCGTCGGGCCCTGAATTAGCTAAAAATAGTCTTTGGTGGAATGGACCGGTATGGTTAGGGAAAGATGAACAGAATTGGCCGAACGATCGATCATTCACAATAAAAACCGAACCTCAAACTCCAGTGCTATGCTACAAATTAGCAGACGTCAGAGAGAAAAATGACTTTATTCCAAGAGCTGAAAAATATAGCTCTTTTTGGAAACTCATATACACAACTATGTTCATACTTAGATTTCTTAATATAACTATTTGGTCAAAATTAAATAAAATAAAGAAACCATGGCTCTCTAAAATCAAAATTAAAGGCAACTTCGATGCGAATGATATTAAACTTACTAAAATATTATTAATCAAGCAAGCCCAAACGCGGGAAAATCTCCCCAAAGAACAAATAGAAACGCTAAATTTATTCTATGATGAAAATCACATTTTAAGGTGCAAAACTAGACTTCAGAACTTACCAAACGGCTATGATTTTGCAAACCCAATATATTTACCCAGAAATGATCCACTAACAAAACACATAATACTAAATGAGCACAAATCAAGACAACATTCAGGTCTACAATCAACATTAGCCAATTTAAAGTTGACATATTTTATACCTAGAGCAAGAAATCTTGTAAAAAATACTTTAAAAAGTTGTTTAGAAAAATGCCAGAGGCTTAAACCATATCAATTAGCTAAAATGCCACCACTACCTGAATTACGAATAACGCCATCTAGAGTTTTTCAAAATACAGGGTTAGATTTCATGGGACCAATAATAGTAAAAGACATTGACGAAGAACGCAGTAAAAGGTGGATCTTACTATTAACTTGTCTATCAACTCGCACCATCCATCTCGAAGTAGTTACTAGTATCAGCACACACGCATTTCTAAATGCTTTCAGAAAATTTGTAGCTAGAAGGACAAGACCAGACTATATATTGTCTGATAATGGTTCGAGTTTTAAATTGGCAGAAAAAACATTGAAAAGAATTAAACCGGATCAGATAATCGGTGAGGGACTACAAAAGTATTTTGCCAAAGAAAACATTAATTGGAAATTTATAACGCCACTCGCCCCGTGGGAGGGAGGGGTATATGAGAGGATTAACGGAATGATAAAATCTAACATAAGGAAATCAATAGGAAGAAAAATATTAGACAATGACGATTTTAACACACTTATTTGTGAAGTCGAAGCCATCATAAATTGTAGGCCATTAATCCAAATAGATGATGAACCAGAAACAATAATTTTACGACCGATTGATTTCACATACCCGTTCGCTCACCAAGGATTTCCACCAATATCAGTAGAAAAGGATCCAGATTATCTTCCAAACGTAGATTCTGCTGAAAAAATGGTTATTGAGTGGAAAAAACACAACACTATTATTAATAAATTTTGGGAATATTGGTCAATTAATTATTTAATAATGTTAAGAGAAAGAAGAGATGAACATCATAATCCCAAATTTTCGGCAAAAGGAACCCCGCAAGTAGGTGAAATAGTTCAAATTTATGACGAGAGACTACCAAAGGGCTGTTGGAAAATTGGAAAAGTAATAGAAAATGGCAAAAACAGATCAATAAAATTAAAATTGGGAAACGGCAAAATATTAAATCGACCACCTAACCATTTATACAGCCTGGAGATCCCAAGAAATGAAGAAAACGAGGTGATCAGAGAACAAAGTATCATACTAAAATCGAAACATAAAAAGCGAAAAGTTACGGATAATATACTCTTTTTTTGCATTCTTGCAATTATTTTACCTGGGAGTCTCCTACAATCGCCAATGATATGCCCCGGACAGAAAAATGAAATGTATTGGAGAATAAAGAAAAATCATCAACCTTGTGTGAATTTTACAGAAAATCCACCTCTCCCTACAACACATAGTTTCGACATCTATCAACCAAATATAGACCTTGTTCCAATACCAGCTGCACACTGTTCTATATTAAGCACAAATTACAAATACAAAAAGGATTTATTAAACATACCACACATTTTCTCGACAAACAGAAAAGAAGAAATAAGCATAGAGGAATGCAACAGAATATGGAAAAAATCAAAATGTAGATTAGGGGAATTAACTGGAAACAGAAATACAAGTCACACAAATAATAAAGCAAAAATAGAATATTCTTATTGGTCAATCGGATATCAAGAAACAGGCGAATCCAATTGTTTCCTAAGTAAAATAAGCATTTACGCTAAACCAGATTCATCATCAATATTTTCACCAGGAGTTGATATTTCACATTGCCGATATGAAAACGCAGCTTGTCTTTTAGAAGATGATTCTCTGATTATTTGGGAAGCAGAAAATAAAGAAAAAAACGAAAAAATGTGTAAATTTTCAAGAGTTAGAAAATGGAAAGGCACATGGATGGGTAGAATCTGGTTAGCAGATAATAAAGAGATAGGAATTTCATTTACAAACAACCCCACAAAAATAATAGATTGTAATAAAGAATTAATCATAAGCGAGCAAGGCTATGCAGTACCAGCACAGCAATACCAAATATTGAGCTTAAAAGAAAAAATAAGAAGAAAACGAGAAAATAAAAACACCAGAAGCGGATTAATTTTGAGTAACCAATTAGCCGCAGAACTAACAGCCACCGAAATACTCTCTACAGAGAAAGTTAAAAAAGTATTTAACCATTTGACTAGCATCCTTTGTGCCAAAGATATTAACGGAGAACACCAAAACAAATTAATAAGTGGAACCGACAGCAACATTGTAGCTACGTTAATCATGAATACACCATATGTCTTAGGTAAATGGATATCCAATGAAATATTAGAGACCAGAACATGCTTTCCAATACCTTATGAAAACATCACATTTCTACCAAATGAAAAATGCTATAAAGAGATTCCAATAAATGTCACTTTAAAAGAAAAAACAATAAAAGCATATCTTGAACCAAAAACATTAACTATAGTAGAAAAGGCAAGCGAAACACCATGTTCATATGAGAGATTTATAACTATATTTATCGGGAAAAAATTGTTGAGAATTGATCAAAAGACGGGAAAAAATAAAGAAATAAATGAAAAACAAATACATGAATTAACACTCGACCTACAAAAACCAATACACCTCCCTCAAATTGAAACACACGCATTCCACAATTTAATTATAAAGAACTATAGTGACCCTAGAATTGAAATTCTCCAAATGTTCCAAACATATGGAATAGACAAAAAATTTGAACAAGAAAAAATTGAAAATGCAATAAAAAATGGAGAATACGTACACACTGAAGAAACAGTCAAAAATCCACTTACAAGCATTCTTGAAAAAATTTGGGAGATTAATCTTGAAAAAATGTGGATTAGAATGGTAGCTCTGTATATAACATACATCTGGTTATTTGATAATATTCTCCCTTTTCTACTTAAATATATAAAAAATACTAGAATCGGAAGATTCTTGGCACAGGTATTAATAATGATAGGAAAAACACCCGAATCAGAAAAAACAGAAGAAATAATAATGAACACAATGAGGAAAATTAAGGATGAGAAGAAAGACGAAGAAGAAAGAAACGAGGAAATACGTCTTCGCGCGGCCGCCAGTGTCGTGTAAAAATACACGAATATATAATTTATTAATAATTTATTAAATTTTATATTGTTTATTTGTCATGGACAGAAATTTCCATGAATTTTCTTTCCCATACACTAACACTTTGACCCCATCTTCTCTCTTCTTTTTCCGGAAACTATTGTCTTTTTACCCCTCATTAATGCTATTTTTCATATCATTTCCCTATTCATTATTATTCATTTCTCTGCCTATTGTCCATTAAATCCCCTATATAAACAATAGGCAGATCTCCACTATCATCTTCAGTTTTAATTTTCCATTAAATTCTTTACCAATATATTTAATTGTATTTTTAAATTTAATTTTAAAGATAAATATTTTATTTAAATTCACTTTATTTAATAACTCTTGGGACCTAGCTTCCCCAAAAAATTTATTTGTCAAAGTAAGCTTTTAGTTGACACGAGGTAGAAGTTTTTGAAAAACCGGAACTAAGGAAAAACCGGGACTAAGACTGAAAAAACAAGATCAAGTTCGAGGGCAAATCTGGACCCGAGACCGAGGATACCGAGGCTTTTTAAAAAATTTTAGAACTTTTCAAAATCTATTTTAATTTAATAAATTTTATTAACTATTCGCTAATGTTCCTTCTTAGGCTGTACTTTAGCCGGTGGCCCACTCAGAAACGGGTCAAATTATATACCATTCGATTCGTCTCGGCGAGCTGAGTCGAATGGTACCACTCTTTTTTTGCGGAAATTTCTACGAGCCGAGATATAGTTCCTTGAAAACCGAAAAACCAAAGGGGGGACCAAGCACTTTTTTGGGGCGAAAAATTCGAATATGCAAATAATATCTCATTCGAAAGAGCTCGTCGAGCTGAGTCGAATGACACCAAAATCAACGAAATCCGACTTGATTTGACAAAGTTATGATCTTTTATTTTAGCTCCTTACCTATGGCATCTGTGGAGATTTCTGCTGATACGGAGGTCCCAAATACATCCAGAGCAAGGGAGATAGGAATAGGTTTATGTTACGAGCCCAGACCCAGCGCCCGTAGACTCCCCGCGAGGCGCGTGCCGCAAAACCCCGCGCGAAGCGCGGGGTTTTGCACAAGCGCCTCGCCGTCGCCCCATAGGTTTATGTTGCTAGTTTTTTGTGTTGTAACTTTGTCTAAACATGTTCAATCCCGGTGAGTTTGGTGTCTTTCGACTCAGCTCGTCGAGCTCTTTCGAATGAACTATAATATGGTTAAAAAATTTTTAATTCCAAAAATCACCCCTTTGGATTACCAGTTTTCAGGTATCTATATCTCGGGCCAATCAAGTCGGATTTCGTTGATTTTAGTGTTATTCGACTCAGCTCGACGAGCTCTTTCGAATGAGATATTATTTGCATATTCGAATTTTTCGCCCCAAAAAAGTGCTTGGTCCCCCCTTTGGTTTTTCGGTTTTCAAGGAACTATATCTCGGCTCGTAGAAATTTCCGCAAAAAAAGAGTGGTACCATTCGACTCAGCTCGCCGAGACGAATCGAATGGTATATAATTTGACCCGTTTCTGAGTGGGCCACCGGCTAAAGTATATCCCCTTCTTATTCAAAGCCAGTAGTTGGCCCAATATAAATCAAACAACTCAAATACTTGGTCAAATAATTTCATAAATGTGTTTAAAAAATTTCAAATACCGTATTTTTCCTAATAGTGACTCTTCTTATTAGACCGACCCCTTCTAATAAACCGACCCCCTAGAGGAGACAACTGTATAAAGGAGAGGCAAAATCGCGTCTCTTCTTTTCCAATGCTATTTTTTGACGCAAAACGTCGGACGCGTTTCATGTAATTATTAGGGCTCGGATTTGTATTGAAATATATTTTTTTTTCCAAAATATATTTTGTCGAGAGAAGCCCAAATATGCCATTAGTTTTTCGATGTTATGATTTTGAACGAAGTTACATTTCAATATATTTCAATATTTTGCCAATTTTTCAGTTATTTCAATATTTGGCACTTTTTTCGAATGGTATATAATTTGACCCGTTTCTGAGTGGGCCACCGGCTAAAGTACAGCCATTAATTTTCTTTACTTATCGTAAAATTTACAGGGCCATATAATTTCACAAGGAATATTTGTATTACACCCATGATGCAAAATATAAAGCAAATATCCTATACAATTTATATAGTAGATAAAGGAGAAAGGAAATTTGTTGGAACACAAGAATTTGGTGTTAAATGCAAAACTCAAAATTTCACTTTGTCTGAAAGAACTCCCAATTTCCATTTTGTTGTTACTTGGAGCGAACCTTTATTTTTCGGTAGAGATGATGTTTTGTATGAGGTTTGATGAGAGGGGCATTTTATTTTTAAGTTTTTAATATTAACAGAGCAAGTTCATTATTGATGATTCAGATTCTGATATTGTGTTGAATTTGCAAGAAGTACCGCGAGAGAAACTGGATTAAATTGGGATTTGAAGACTACGAAGGAATTATTTGTTGGAGAAAATGGGGGATAATTTTTTAAAATTTCTTTTTGTTTTTTTTTAATTTTTTAGGATTTATAGCCTTCACTAAATTATAAGGCAGATTCGAAATTTTATATTATTTCTTTGATGGCATCTTTTTCTGTTTCCATTTTTATAACAAGCTAAACTTTTCTTTTTCGTTGTTAATGCTATATATTTTAAATTATTTAGATAAATGCTTGATATTTGTTAAATTTTCAAAAAATTCCAATTTTTAAAATATTCCGTGAGTTGGTCGTTCCTTGATTTGTCTTTTCCTTGACTAGTCGTTCCTTGTTGTGCCGGATATGGCAATTTGTTACTCAAGACCCCTAGACTCAAACACAAACTATTTAAAGAAGAAAAAATTTATTTAAATTAAAATTAAATTAAAAAAGGGGGAAAAAACAAAACTGGGCTGGTAGGAACTGGCTGGTAGTTCCGAAAAGCTGGTAGTTAAACTGAGAGCTCAAAAGCTCAAAAGCTGGGGATAGTCAAAACTGTTAGTTCAGAAACTGGCTTTTCTCTTAAAAGCCAAATAGTTAAATAGAGAAGAAATTGGGCGGTACAAAAACAAAAATATGTGAAATGATGAGAAATAAATGAATGGGTGGAATCGATAAATAAAGTTGAAAATAAATAAAATTAATTAAATTTTGAGGCAAAATTGTGCCTGTTCGGCACATTCCCCTCCGCGAGAAAAAAGAGGAAAGAGGGAAGAAAAATAAGATCACAAAATAATCACAATGTATCTTATTGATCATCGGCTCTTCAAATTGTCTTCTTCCTCTGATTGATTGACATTGTTGAGTTCGATTCCATCACGCATTCCGAGGGAAACTGGTTGAACATGAGGTTCTTCGGATGCAGAAACAAGGTGTGGCCTTAGAGATACTCTGATCATTGCTATAAGGCCAAGGTCGCTTTTGACCATAATGGGCTGGTTGGAGCTAGAGGGCATTGGAACCCGAACAAACACTTGGCTTAACAGGACGGCGGCTGGTATTGTTGGAGGCTTCGGACCTAAAGGTAAACTGACTTTACTCTTTCTTTCTCGGGATTTTTTACTAATACATTCTAGTATGGCTTTCAAAAGAGCTCTCTGCTCATTGCTTTCATCTTCACGGATTTTCTTGTCTTCGGCTCTACGCCGTGCAGCTTGGTTATCTTTTAACTTTTCGTGGTTTATCTGGAATCTCTCTTTCGTATTTCCCCCCAAAGCATTATCCTTACCGGTTTCCAACCCAATAGTCTGTTGTTGTGGAGGTTGTTGCATTACTTGTTGTTCACTTTTCTGGTGGTCTACTTTGTTGGGCGCATGTGGAGGATTTAAAATAGAATTAAATTGTGGTTGCTGTTGTTCTGGTCTTTTATCACTTTCTACAATTTTCAGTCTTTTTGATGTAATACTTTCATTAGTTGATGCTAACATATCGCTGCCAGAATCCAACCATTCACTCAGATCAAAATCCTCAATTGTAACTGGGTTGCCCAACTTTTTACAATAAGCTTCTTGTTGCTTATACTTTGCTTCCTCTTTTGTAGATTGTTGTTTAGCTGTTACGAAAATTTCTGAAGTAAAACTTGTTGTTGGGTAAGGAAACACGGAGAACAACCGCGATGGGTTAGGAAACAAACAAGGAGTATGCCTCTTGATAAAATTGGGCTCTATAGCCACAACTGGGAATGGTTGAATGCTCCGAGCTACTAATCTCGGTAGGAGGCTTCGCTGAGCCAGTAGAAAACATGGAAAACCTTTCTTTAAAAATAAAATAAAAGGTACTTGAGCTGAAATAGCTTGAGGGGGATTATTAGGTCGACTAATGATAGGTCCGTCCTCTGGCAAAATTCTGCCGCCTAGCCAATTAAGTGTTTTTGTCTCTGCTTTAACTAAGGGGAACTGTTGGCATTCGTCTTTCTGGAAAAGTACTAAACTCTGCTCTGAATTGGGTAATAAAATATCGTCCTCTGGTGGACTATCACCAATTACTTTGTGTAAACAAATTTTTTGAAAAATTCTGGTGGGGTTTGGTGAAACTTTGTGGTTTGGGTCTCTGACCCCTTCCCCACTTCGCAAATAATTAAATAAAATGTTGTGAATAAAAAATGCTAATGTGTTTAAAAAATTGAGTCTGAAACTAATGATTAAGGTAATTATACTGATTATCAAAATAAAATAAATAGATTTGAAATTTCTGTTTAATAATGTCTTGTTTATGGATTTAAATGATTTAATGGGTATACCAGGTGGAATTTTCTTCCTCTTCGTGGTCTGCTCTTCTCGGCAGACTACTATTTGGTCCTTGTGGTTACAGCTAACGCTAATTATAAATGTCAGAGAAATTAAAATGAGGGCGATTCCATGTCCGGCTAGTTTTGCATAGGGCATTTCTATTGACTTCTCTAGTCTTTTCTTGGTTCCATGAGCTTTCTCGTCTAATATTTGTTTAGGAAATAGCTTTTCTGGTAATACTGTATGTGGAACTTTAGCTTTCTCTATTAAAGGAATATTGAAAGGGTCTTTCACCCCCTGGAATTTAGTAAATTTTCGGCCAGTTAAGTGCCGCCCGACCATTAAAAATGTTGATTTTAAGTCGGTGGTTGCTATGAATTTGGGAAATCGAAAGCACAGTATAAGTCCTATAAACTCTGGTAGGAGTACTGGTTCCTTTACAGGACAATTACTGAGAGATGGTTGACTCTCGGGTTGGATACCTAAGTCCACGCTTGGTTGCTCGATGTGTGCTCTAACCGCACTATGGATCAACTGCTCCTGGGCGGCTGGTTTATTAAGTTCGAATCTGGTAATTCTACTATCTTTCTCTGTCTGATGCTTCTGATAAGGCAAATCTACTGGTTCGGTAATTATATTCTCTTTCTCTATTTGAAACTTGTGATAAGGTAAATCTGGTGAAAGATCCAAACTTTCATAGCTAGGAAAATCTTTATTATCTTTGAGATGGGTAATCTGATAGTCAACTGCTGACGTGTTCTCTTTAACACAAAAATTTCCTTGTATTTGAGTCTCGTCTTTCTCATTAACTTTCTTATTTATTAGTGGATTCTCTGCTTGAGGGCAAATATCTGGCTCTATGCCCGCCTCTGGTTTGACTATTTCCTTGTTAATAGTAAATAATGTCATTATCTTGGGTCTAACTGGTAACGGCTCTGTAAATTTCACAACTTTTGGAACTGGAACACGTTCCTGAACTACAACCTTCTGAAGAGGTTTCTGAACAGGTGGGGTCTCTCTAACTTGCTGTACTTGGTGTCGTACTGACAAAGCTTTATCTGAACCGATAACTGGACTCTGATTCTGGACTAAAGTTATCTGTGTGATTTGCTTTTCTGGGTAATAATTGTCCTCAGCTAGGGCTAGAAAATCCTGATTATTTTCTAAAGTCCTCGTACATACTAGCACGTGATGATTACCTTGACATTGGGCACAAATCTTAAATGAAGGGCAGTCTCTAGCACAATGTCCTTCTCCCAGACAACGGAAACAACGTCTCTGTTCCTTTAATCTCTGGAAACGTGCCTGAGGTGTTGTATAACTAGAGCATTCACTTGGGAAATGGATTCCTTCGTTGCACAATGAACAATATCTTTTGCCTTGAGGGGGCAACTGTCTGCTTTGAACAGGTCGTGATTGGGCACAAAATGAATGGAATTGTTCGGTATGTCCTGTTCTAGGACGGTAATAATTCTGCTGATGGACGGGAGGGATGACTGGGCCTCCCTGAGGTCTCACTTTGAGTTGCAAGAATCGCCTAACCTCCTCACTGATCTCTACTTGGTTACATAATTCTTGTCTAAGTCTAGTACTGTCCCATCTAACTTGGGAATATCGTTCCTTCTCAATTAACTTGGCAACTATGGATTGGGGTAGCTTGGTTTTGATAACTGTCGAAACGAATGGGGACTGATCCATCGTTCCATATGCCTCTAACTGACGGCAAATTCTTTCCACCGAGTCAACGAATGCCCTTAAGGAATGGCTGGAATCGTTGGGTGGGGTAAGGTTCATAAGTTCAGCCTCTAAAGCCTCTGTGATGGCCCGGCTATTTCCGTAACGTGATTTGAGCAAGTCTAATGCTCGGTTGTAATTCTCGTTGGTAAGGACAAAACCTGCTACTAAATCCTTTGCTGGACCTCGTAAAAATGTAAGAAGGTAACTCATCTTTCTGATATTATCCATGGGACGTGAGTCTATATTCGCTGAGAAAAGCTGCCAAAAAGTGGTCCACTTTTTGGGATCTCCATAGAAGGGATCCATTTTAAGCTCTGGAAGTCTAGTTTCTATAAGATAGGTTGGGAACTGGTTCTCTTGTTTAATAATATGCGGGATCTGCCGCTCTGTCTTATTCGTGACTGACGATAACTGTTCGCCTACTTGTGATAAATTCTCTGACACTTCGGATACCCCTGCCTGACTGGACTGGCCTGAGGGTACCGATTGTTCTATAAGAAAATTGAGATTGCCCAAAACTCCTTTGGCTTTCTCTACTAATTCCACAAAATGATTATAGTCTGGATCTCCCGCTGCTCGGGGAGCGAATCTCTCATAAACTTGTTCCTCCTGGGCAAGATCATCTCCCTCAAGGCTATCGAGGAAATGAGCCCATTTACCTTGTAAAGAATCGACTCGATCTAGAGTACGATTTAACTGAAAACGCGCTGCGCGTATTTGATCTAAGTTCTGATTATTCTGATTAGTGGCTAGCAAATGATTAGCGGACACTAATTGCCCCTTTAATGAATTGAGGGCGGGTCCTAGCTGAGACCGGATGGCCCTTGAAGATGGCATAATGATTTAAGTAACTTGTATACCTAATTTCTGATATTAGATAATGACTGAACTGGTGGGGACTCTAACCGGCACACCAGTCAAATAAAAGGATTCGGTCAGTCTCAACCGATAAATCTGATTTCGGCTATCTGAGCCGTGATGAAAATCTTTAAATTAATTCGGCCTTTGCCGTGAAGAATAATTTAACTCTTCAGATTTCGGCCTGCGCCGTGAAGAAAAGGGGGGGAAAATTTATTTATAAAAAATTAAAAAATTATTTTATTTTTTCCAATAATTTGTGCACAAAGAATGTGCACAAAATTAAGAAAAACACCAGATGTGTTTATTCGGCTATCTGAGCCGTGAAGAAATTCTTTTGTAAAAACCCTCTTTAAGGTTTTTTCTTTCCTTTCTAACTTTTTAGAAAAAATTCGCTCTTTAGCGATGAAAGAATTTTATTTTTATAAAGATAAACAATTCTTTTGTTTTTTACACCAGAATGTGTAAAATATACAAAGGAAGGGGAATAAAATTATTATGTAATAATGTGCACAGAAAAATGTGCAAAATGTATATTTTGGTTTGGCCTGTACTTTGGCCGAAAAACAAAGGAAAACTTTTTCCTATTTATAAATAGAGAGGAAAAATTGGCCAGATGTGCAATGCTGATATGCACACAGTAAAAATGTGAAGAAAAGGGCAAAACTCTGATTGGTCGGCCAAAAGGACTGTTTGAGTCTGGGAGGGGTCACTTGAGTATGAGATGTCCAACGGGTGCTTGGGACCGACACTTGGACTGTAGACTGATTTGATTAAACGACGGGCACTCTGGGGCCGGCAATCGTTTATCCGACGGGCACTTGGGGCCGGCACTCGGAATTTTGCTAATTAGGTAACGATGGGCACTTTGGGGCCGGCAATCGTTAAAGGTCACTACTGAAATTGACTGATGGCACTATTGCCAAAAATACTTGTTGGAAAGTCAAAGGTTCGGCTCTGTGCCGGGAAGATTGTCAGTGGGTCGTTCCCACTCAACAAGAAAAACTTTTAAGGAACGGTGGGCACTATGGGGCCTGCTACGCGTTCTGGAAGCTAGGGATCCAAGGATCGGCACTAGCCGTGATGAAGACAACGGGTATTCACTGACCCGTACGGGGCTCCAATTTTTATGTGCCGGATATGGCAATTTGTTACTCAAGACCCCTAGACTCAAACACAAACTATTTAAAGAAGAAAAAATTTATTTAAATTAAAATTAAATTAAAAAAGGGGGAAAAAACAAAACTGGGCTGGTAGGAACTGGCTGGTAGTTCCGAAAAGCTGGTAGTTAAACTGAGAGCTCAAAAGCTCAAAAGCTGGGGATAGTCAAAACTGTTAGTTCAGAAACTGGCTTTTCTCTTAAAAGCCAAATAGTTAAATAGAGAAGAAATTGGGCGGTACAAAAACAAAAATATGTGAAATGATGAGAAATAAATGAATGGGTGGAATCGATAAATAAAGTTGAAAATAAATAAAATTAATTAAATTTTGAGGCAAAATTGTGCCTGTTCGGCACAGAGGATTTTTTATATTTTTTGATAGTTTTTAGAGTAAAATGCGGCGCTAAAAATTGAATCGCGGCAAAAAAGGTTTGAAAAATTTTTCTGCTGAAAGGACTACGTACACGCTAGTTATTTGGATTTTCATATGAATCAAGTGAAACCGACAACCTATTTTTGCTGAAAGTTAGGACACCAATCGGACATTTACTTCTTAATTCCAAGAATTTTTCATACACTAAAAACAGTATAGGGAAAAACAAATAAAAAAACTTTAAATTCTCTTTCATCCACCCTTACTAAAATTTTGTACTTTGTCTTAAAGTACAAAATAATCTTGCTAAAATTATTTATTTTTATACATAAAATTTTAGTAATTTAAAAATGATTGAATTTATATGTAAGAAATATTAAAAATAATTTTTTATTTTATAAAAGCTTTAAGTTTTTTTTAAATTTAAAATCAAATAAAACTTTAATATTTTTATAAAAATTTTTATTTTATTTACAGTTTATTTTGTTAATTTTTTATAAAATTTTAAACAAAATAAAAATTATTATTTAATTTGATTTTTAAATTTTATTATTAAATAATTTTATTTAACAATATATATTGAAATTTATATAAAATTTATATTTTATATATGAAATTAATTAAATTATTTTAAATAGTGGCCAATTTTTGATGGTTTTTTCTGATTCTGTTTAGATGGTTTTTCTAATTCATAATCGATAGATTAGTCTGAGCGTCTTATAAATAAAGCTCGATATGACAAACTTTTTTTGATAACTTTGTATATAATAATTTTTAGATTTAAACTAAAAATAACTTTATTCGAAGATATTTTTTGGGTGTCGATATTCTGGGGTGAAGTCACCAAAATATGTTAAATTTTAACAACATCTTGTTAGATCTTAATAATTATTTAATCAGCTTAACTAAAAGAAGGCTTAACTAAAAGAATTAACTAAAAGAATTTTTAAATTTTATATTTACTATTTATAATTTTTTATTATTTTAATTATTCAATATTTTAATTTAAATATTTATTTTTTATTTTAAAATTTGAGTACGAAATTTCGAAATACATTTCGAAATTTCGAACTTAAAAAATATTAAAATTCCTACAAATAAACAATATAGGGAAAGTTTGCTGTAAACAAAACAAATTTACTAGTTATTTTTAAATTAAAATTATCAAATAAGTTTATGATAAGTTTTTTAATAAGTTATTTTACTCCAAAAATATTTATTTGACTTTAAAAAAATTTTTTTAATTTTTCAAAATTTTTAATTGATTAATTACACTATCATTTACTCACATGCCATTCCTACGTTTGACAGCCCTTAAAAAATTAAAAATTATAGCTAATGCCTAGCTATTGCCTAGCTAAATTATAGCTATTGCCTATATGTAAAGGATTCATTTTCCTCCCGCTTCATGATTAATTTTCTTAGAAAAAATTTAAAAAATGTTTTTAAATAATAATTTTTTAAACAATAAAATTAACTCCAGAATTTCCTGTAAATAAAGAAGTGTTTGTTTTGTAGCAAATTTTGAACTCTTTCTGTCGGGCTAAAAAGAAAATTTTTATACATATAAGCATAGGATTCAAATTTTGAAAAAAGGGGGTTTAAGGGAGGAAAGCACTAAGGGGTTAAAATATTTTTTTGGTTAAAATATTTTCCAATGAAGTCTTTTTCCGACTTTACTTATTGGTTTTAATTAATATTTCTTTATTTACAGGAAATTCTGGAGTTGAAGATCCATGGGGAATTTTCAATTAAAAATTTTTAATTGAAAAAAATAGTGAAAACTAAATGAAAACTAAAAGAATAAACTGTCAAATACTTTGCCATAATTACATATCTTTCCTTTCTATCCTTCTGTTCAGTCCTCAATAGTATGTATTTTACATTTCCGTTTGCATCGCTTATCCTCACCTCTCTAAATCAATCCCTGATTTTTTTGTTTAAAAATATATTTCCGGAATTCTATGAGAGAGAAACAAGTTAAGTTTATGTTAAGGTGGGTTTAGCTAGTATAAACGGCGAAACTTTTTAGTAGTCGGGTGTCACTAAGGTAGCCAGGCTAGTATTCTTCTCAAGCCAAGTCTCGTTATTCTATTGTATTATACCTAAAATTCAGGGAGTGTTGAATCTTAAAAAAAAATAACGGCCGGCAGAAGGCCGGCCGGGTTTCGGGAGTTTGACATTCGGGGGGTAGTTTGGGACGGTGCATCCAGGAAAACTATAGAGAAGTCTAAATAATTGTCCCATGGTACCTAAATCGCTTAAGTACCGGGGCTATCTCAGGACTGGGGGGTTATAGCGAAAAACTTCTGCTGGGAGGATTTTAAGTTGGGCTATGTGGATATGATTGGGAAAAAACTCGAAGTCGAAATATGGACCTGGAGGGAGATGAGTGTGGGACACTTGAGAAGTAGGTTTCGTGAGGGCTCCTTCTAAATTAGCACGGTCAGTGCGTAAAGTTCGGTTGTATCGTTTTAGCTCATTCATAATTCGTATATAGGAAGTATCCTGCTGGAAATTATCATAAATTGGAGTGTCTTGGGCTCTTTCGGTTCCTGTCATGGAAGCCCTTAGGGACATCCACCCATTATGTGCAATTGTGAGATCATCCAGGATCTCAGATAAGTTTTGTTGGACAATATCGAGGGATTTTATTGTAGCTTGTACGCAATTTTGGAATTGTTTTTCGGAATTTATGGGGTTTTTTATGGGAATGGGGAATTGTTTATTTTGTTGCAAAATTAATTCAGCGTCAGTACATGATTGGGTTAATTGCCGCTGGAAGGCTTGGGACATTATAATTATATTTAATGTAAGAATTAAGCGATTAAATGTAGAAGTATTAATGAAAGAAATTAAATTTTAATAAAGCCAGAAATAAATTAATTTGATAGATTTAGAGCGAAAATGAAAAATGAAATAAGCGGGCAGTTTAATAAGGGAAAAAATTTTATTATTATTTATTTTTGCGGAGGGTTTATTACTCGGTGAGGGTTCTCACCGGCTGAGCTGTCAATTTTAAAGTCGAAATTGAATATAAATTAATTAAACAAATTTTTATTTTAACAAATTTATTTAACTTAAAGAAATTTTAACAATTCCAACAATTTTATTTAATTTTAACAGAGTTTAACAAATTTAACAAATTTTATTTATTTAACTTTTTAGGTGTGAAGAATGTTAAGTGGGAGCGAATTAAAGTGTGTTTTGTGTATATTTTGTTTTCGTAGAATGTGTATATGAATGGGTTCTGCCAGTTTTAAAGCCAAAAAAAGGGGTGGGAAATGGGCAACGGAAATCGTATTTTTAATAGAACAAAGGGGGAATACTAGTGGGGGAATTAAATTAACATTTTATTTTTTGAAGGGGACCAAAGAATATTTTGACATTCACATCTCGGTGATGTGACAGTGGATTTATTTTAATAAAAAATTTTTTTATTTATTAATAAATTTTTCTTTAGCGATAAATTGCCAAAAAGTTAAAAAAAAGCTTTTCCGTGATAAACAGTTTTAAAAACAGGATTAAAATTACAAAATAAATTCATTTTGCCATAATGATCTAGAAAACCGTATAATAAAACAATTGAAAATAACAAATATGTATAAATTTAACTATCTAAAGTAAGAGCGAGGTAAAAGTTTAATCCCGGGCAGGCTTCGATCCTGCGACCTCCTGGCAGTTATTGCTAGGCGCTTTCGCTCACCACGTACAGGTGCTCTACCAACTGAGCTACCGGGACGCTGCTTTCACCTTCTCTTTTATTAGATCTTAAACCCCCGCAGTCAGCGTTTTAAATGCTAGCCAGCTGGATCTTTTCTCTCTCTTTCTCTTCCTTACACTAAGTATTTGGTCCTTTTTAAATGATTTTGTAATTATTCCTTGTAAAAAGGATTTATTCGAATGCTTAGAACGAATGCTTAGAATGGAAACCCTAACCAACCTGATATTATGCTAGAATTTATTTATTATCATGGTATTCGGTTCCAGATTTACGGAACTGCTGACCCTACTTATGTATTTATAAATTTAGAAAAAAAAAGTTTATATTCAACTTCAAAATATGATATTTTATTTACTATTTATAAATTTTATTTTAATTTATTCTAAATGTTTTGTAATTTCTGGGGACAACATTGATGATTACGATTTTAACGAGTTTATGAACAATTTAGACCCTTTAGATGGTAAAATATTTAGTTAAATTAATCAAAAAAATATTTTTTAAAAGTTAACTTCCTTTATTAAGGGGCCAGGGAATTGACAACTAAATATAATTTTGGGTCCAATACTCCTCACCAAAATCAAGAAGAACAACCACACCACCACGCAACGTCTCTAAATACTCCAATTCAACCACAAAATTTACTTCCAAGCCCGACAAAATATTTTCATCAAGATAGAGATGAAGGAGGGTCATCTTCAATTATTCCAACAGAGAAAAACAAAGAAGTTCTAAACGAGGGTGTTTTGGTCACAAAAGATATGATTAAACAGAGGGAGATTGGTATGTTATAAGTAATATGCCGTAAATGTTAATAAATCAGTAATGGGCAAAGGATTATGCGCGATTTTTATTTTAAAATTATTTTTAATGTAAAAATTTGCTATTTTCTGTTTAAAAGATTTTTTGTCATTTTACATTTACGTGTATTTACGACACTCTCACTTTAATTAGTGACAATATAATGAAATCGGCGATTTAACTTAATATTAAGAAAAAAGTAAAAATAAAAAATTATCGGAATATACCGATGTTGAGAAATCAAATATGGAAAAATTGGCTGTATATGTTCAATTAGTTGATGTTAATAAGCTTGAAATGAAGAATATTGACAAAGCCTTCTCATTGAATTATCGGGAAGTAACAGGTAGTTGTTTTTTAATGTAACAAAATGGGTCATATAAGTTTTTCCATGAAAATTTTCTTTTGATGAGTTTGAACAATTTTTTACAATTAAAATAAATTTTTATCTATTTTATTCTTTAACAATGCTAAAAAACATAATAATTCCAAGTAACACAATTTTAAATTCTAATTAATAATTCCCAAATATGTATTTAAAGGTGACCACGTATATTTTATTAAAAAAAGAATATATAAAGGCTTCACATATAATAAGGATAAAAAAAGCAACGAATCCTACAAATGGAAATGCAGAACTTTCAATAAAACTACTTGTAAAGGAAGACTTCATTATGTTGGATACGATTACTTTACTGACAAACAAAAACCCAAAACAGCAAAAAGAAAACGTAGAGAAGGAAATTACTCAATCGAAGAAGCTGAACGCTATATATTTGAATATATCGGAGAACATTCATGTATTCCCAAGGGTATATACATTAGATATACCTATCTTGATAAAATTTATTAACTTCACATTAACTAAGTTCTTAACATCGAATTCACTTGAATTTATCGGGAAGGTCTCGCCTTCTCAGTCTCGGGTCTATTTTTGGAACTGAAAGATAATCGAAGCGAAAAATAATTCAAGCGCCGAATTTCAATTTTAAAGCCGTAGGCGAAAATTTTGAGAATTTTAGAAGTTTCAGCGTCAAGGCAAGATTTTCTAGGGACGAACCGAAGCCTTCGGTTAACCGAACCGATAAACCGAATCGAAAATCATCGGTTTAATGAAACGACAGCCCTAGTCTCGAGTTTTGTCTTGAGAAATTTAGTGTGGAGCTGTCTTAATTTTGATTTACCTCTTAGTTAATGGAACTGGAGCAAACCGCCCAGAAATTAATTTTCTTTACTTATCATAAAATTTACAGGGCCATATAATTTCACAAGGAATATTTGTATTACACCCATGATGCAAAATATAAAGCAAATATCCTATACAATTTATGTAGTAGATAAAGGAGAAAGGAAATTTGTTGGAACACAAGAATTTGGTGTTAAATGCAAAACTCAAAATTTCACTTTGTCTGAAAAAACGCCCAATCTCCATTTTGTTGTTACTTGGAGCGAACCTTTATTTTTCGGTAGAGATGATGTTTTGTATGAGGTTTGATGAGAGGGGCATTTTATTTTTAAGTTTTTAATATTAACAGAGCAAGTTCATTATTGGTGATTCAGATTCTGATATTGTGTTGAATTTGCAAGAAGTACCGCGAGAGAAACTGGATTAAATTGGGATTTGAAGACTACGAAGGAATTATTTGTTGGAGAAAATGGGGGATAATAGTAGTAAGGGACCGCGCCACTTCGTGGGGAGGGGTCCGGTCAAACCAAAGGGTGTAGGGGGGTTGCGGCTAATTTTCTTTGATTTTGCCGCCAATATCCTATGGGTGTAGGGGGGTTTAAGGGAGATTTCCTTTGATAATTAGGGTGACTAATTGATCAATTAACACCTATTGAACAAATCCCTTTGAATTTGCCGATGAATCGAAGTCGTGGGGAAGGGGTTAATTGACCAATTAGTACCTACTAATTAGTTTTCACTGAATCTAACCAATGAATCGTAGTCGTGGGGTAAGGGATATACCAATTAGTGAGTAATTAATCAACTTGGGTGTTAAGGTAACTTATTGACCAAATCACAGGGATTAGGGTGTAAGCGACCAATTAATAATACTAATTGGGTTTCTTTTGCTTACCGACAAATTGAAGTCGTGGGATGAGTGGTACTTGGACAATGGACAGTGATACTTGGACAATGGTCAAAATGGTCAACAACAATGATTTAACCCATACAGCTCTTTTTAGAGCTTTAAATTTAATAAGTGAAACGAGACAATGGCTTTTTAAATTTTTTTGTATAAACTTTTAAAATTTTTTAAACTTTTAATTTTATTTATTTTAATTGGTAATTAATTTAAAAGATTAAAGGAATTTCTCTAGTGTTGCCGCATACTGTGCGCGAAAAAATACAGTGTACTCGCTCCTTTATTTAGGAAGAGAAGGGTTAGAGACGTAGAGAAGCAGGGTGACTCAAATTCCTCTTTTATTTTATACATATTTACGTTAAATTCCTTTCTTTGATATAAACTAGGGACAACTGTCTAACATAACACTAGAGTCTAATGTTCAAATATGAGTAAAAATGTTTTAAGCAATTTTAAATAATAAATTAATGTTTTTAATGGTTCTCGAAGGCGGAGCTTGTACATATTATGGTGTTAGTTCTAATGTAGCAGCTAGATAATATTTCTCAATTTCATAAATCATTCGTTATAATTTCATCATACAAATTATTTTTAATTTTATAGATTACTTTAATTATTTAAAATGGCATTGAATATGACCGACAAAAAGTATCTCGCCTCCCAAATTTTACCCGAAGTTGAATTCAGTATTACCTCAATAGGAATTACTCTCTCCAGCTCCCGCCTTTCCACTCCCCGCTTTGTTCCCTACGACCAAGCTGGGAAATGTCGTGAATGCAAGAGCACAGAGGTGGAGCTCGATTTTGCAATCACTAAAGAGGGGTTACAACTTGGTGCACAAGATTCAATGGCAGCCGCTTTGTACCATTTGATAAAATTTACGACTTACCTGGTCATTGCTTTTTTAAAATTCGTAATAAAGGAAGAGTGTTTAATATAAATGGAAGTTTTTGTGACGTCAAGTGCTATGAGGAAAATAAGGATATGAAAACAAATATACACTCGCCATCGGCTCTTCCTCCTCCTCCACCATCTTTGGCTCTTCCTCCTCCTCCACCACCTTCAGCTCTTCCTGCTCCTTCACTTAATATTCAAGCTACTCTCTCAGCTTCTAAGCCTCAAGCTCCAATTACACTCCCTGCTCCTCTTCTTTCACCGCCATTAGCAACTCCACCAGTCTCTCCGCCATTAGAACCACAACCTCCCACACCTCCTACAGCTGAAGAGGGAATACTTAATGAATTCTTTGACAAATTATCGGCTGCTACAACAGGGATCCCAACTCAAGCGCAAAAATTGGAAGCTCTGAAGGAGCAAGCGGTTGAGATGGAAAAAGAAGAGATGGAAGCTATAGCATCGATTCAGTAAATCATTTAAAAAATATTTTCGATTTTATTTTCTCGATTAATTGTAATTTTTATTTTCTAAAATTATTTGTTATGGAATCTTCCATATTTTCGAATAAAGAACTGAATTTTAAATCGCCTTTCGGTATGATTGTTTCAGGTCCGAGCTCTAGTGGAAAGAGCACATTTTTATTAAAATTTATTGCCGAAGCCGCTTATTTAGTTCATCCCACACCCAAATCTATATTATACTGCTTTGGTGAAATGAGTAATATTGTACCTCTTCTTCAAAAATCCGGAGTAAGTGTATATGCAGGTGCTCCCCCAGAGGAGCTCATTAAAAAATTTTCAAAACCTTTGCTCCTTATCCTCGATGACTTGCTCACTTCTATAGATGAAAAATATTTGTCTGAGCTCTTTACGAAAAAGTCGCATCATCAAAATTTTTCAGTCGTATTTGTCACGCAAAATTTATTTGAGAAAAAAATAAAAGTTGCTCGCCAGAATGCTCAATACTTAGTGCTCATGCGCTCTCCAAATTCTGTTTTATCTGTCCGCAATATTGGGGTACAGCTCTTTCCTCGTCAATTAGATTATTTCCTTGACGCATATAAGCAAGCTACCAAAGAGCCCTATGGATATTTACTTATTGATATGCATGCCTCTTCAGATCCAAGTTTAAAACTTCGAACAAGCATATTTAAAGAAGACGAAGAAAAAATTATTTTCATTCCTAAAAACGGTTTTTAAAATGGTTAGCCAATTAATTAAAGAGAATATTGATTTTTTACAAAAGCTTGCTCGAACAAAGTCCCAACGAAAAATTAGGAGACTCTTGAGACTTGCAACTTCTCATCATCTTTTGTCTTTAGCTGAAATTTGTTTAAATATAGTCAAGGCAAGATTTAATCTTTCTACTCGTCAAAAGAAACGTCTCTTACCGTATGTAGATTTTGTTCGTCGTATGAGCCGTGCCAGGAGCGAGAGAGGAGCTAGAAAAGTTTTAAATCAAAAAGGGAGCGGGTTTGGAGTAGGAGCATTTGCTGCGCTCATTACTCCTATTCTTATTGAATTGGCGCGTTCATTCACTATAAAAAGCAAAAATTAATTCTAAAATTTAAAATTTATAATAATGGCAAATAAATTTGTTCTCGTTCCTCAGGATATTTACAGAGGACTTACAACTTATGATACTGGCGATCCAAATATAGATTTTGCTAGAAGAGAGGTTGAAGGAACTAAAAGGAAAAACAATAGGTCTTCAGTAAAAAATATTCTTTACAATCAGGAGCTGAGACGTTATCTAAGTATGAGGAATGAGCGAGAGAACCGCCCTGTTAAGGTTGAGCTCGTTGCCTCTCCTAAAGGAGCTATCATGAATCAAAATTTAGCCCATCCTTCAACAAATATCAATGAAAATGATGACGATCTGTGGATGAGCGATGATCTTTCATTCTCATCATATCCAACACAGCCTCCTAATAGAGCATATAATCTTGTTCCTCCTCCTTCTATTCCATCTTCCGAGCAAAATTTCGAGGCTCCTCAATTGCCTTCACCTCCTATTTATCCTACACAACCAAGTACTTCTAAACCTGAATATTTTATCAATTCTAAGAGGTTAAGAAATGTTTCAAAAAATATTAAAAAGAGTAAGAAACCAAAGAAGAAAGGAAAGGCCAGATATTCTTCCTATATTGAAAATGAGAGCAATACTAATGAAAATACCCCATTAAATCCTCCTACTAATGAAAATATTCCATTGACTCCTCCTCCTATTCCTCTCCAAACTAAAAAGAGAGAGCAAGATTCAAATAACAATGAAGGTGTTAAAAGAATAAAGAATACATATGAAAACAAAGAACTTATGGCTAGACAAATAGAAACAGCACAAAGTCAAAAGAGGAAAGAGCTATTACAGAGAAGAAAAGCTGCTCAAAATGTTAAAGTACCACTTGATCATGGAGTATTACAACAAATACGTCGTGATGAGATGGAAAATTTGCTGAATAGAGCCAACAAATCTCGACAACGTTATAGAATAATTAGAGACGGTAGATCTCCCTCACCTCCTATATCTCGACAGCTTTTTAAACGGAAAAGAGAGGGTTCTCCTGAAAGGGAGGAGAAACGAATGAGAAGAACTGTTTCAAAGAGCCAATCAGAAAGGGCGGGCCGTTTATGGGCAAAAAACCTAATTAAAGCTAGACGTAAAGAAGCGAATTCTTCGAGATTTAAACCCTCACTTTGGTAAATTTAAGAAAAATGACAGAATATATTAAGCTCTTAAAACAACTATATAATAATCCAGAATCCCCTGCAGCATTTTCAGGAATTGATAGTCTGTGGTATGAGGCTAGAAAAATTAATAAAGATATTCCGAGAAGTGCAGTACAAAATTTTCTGGAAGGACATCGCACCTATACTCTAATGCGTCCAAAGAGGGTGCATTTCCCTCGAAGTAAAACAATAGCAGCAGGATTTATGACAGATGTCCAAGTGGACTTGGCCGATTTTCAAGCTCTCTCCAGACATAATAAAGGCAATCGATATTTTCTCCTAGGAATTGATGTTCTTTCTAAGCGGCTCTTTGGAGTCCCTGTCAAAGCAAAGAAAGCTGAAGATATGCTCGAAGCATTCAAGCTCCTCCTGACTCAAATGCCCATGAAACCACACAGAATATTTTCAGATAAAGGCTTGGAGTTTCGCAATAAATTATTAAAAGAATATTTTGCAAAAGAAGAGATTCAAAAGATTGAACCAGTCCACTCAGCTGTTAAAGCTTCATTAGCAGAAAGAGCTATCCGAAATGTTAAACAGCGATTATATCGATATTTTTCTCAAAGCATAATACTCAATTGGATTGATGTTTTGCCAAAAATTATCGAAGGAATCAATAAGTCAAAGTGTAGAGTACATGGAATGCGACCTATCGATGTAAATTTCGAGAATGCTCAGGAGGTGTGGAAGAAAATTTATGGAGGGTTTAATTTTACAGAAGGCAAATCAAAGTTTAAGGAAGGAGAACATGTGAGGATGAGTGTTGGGAAAGGAGCATTTGAAAAGGGGTATATTCCAAATTGGGGTGATGAGATTTTGGAGGTTGACCAAGTGTTTAACCAAGCTAAACCAATTCGATACAAAGTTAGAGATGAGAAAAGTGAAAAATTCAAAGGCTCATTCTATGGAGAAGAGCTGGCTCGTGTGCGAAAAGATGCAGATACTGAGTACCGCATTGAAAAGGTTTATAGAAAGAGGAAAAGGGCCGATGGAACATATGAGTTGCTTGTAAAATATATAGGATATCCAGAACGAGAATGGATTTCAGAGTCACAATTAGTATAAAAGACATTCACTCGTTTTATTGTTTATCAATTTATAATTTTTCATTTATTTGTAAAAAATTTTTCTTCCAATAAAAAATAAAAATGTCAAATAGTTTCTTTGTATTTCTTGAAAGCAATACTACAGATTACCCAGATAATCAGCCAAATAAATTTCGAGTCCATCTCCCAAAACCTTTGTATTTTTCAGGTAATTGGGTTTGTGGAGTACATAGCATAAGTTACCCATTCTCTTGGCCATCAACAATTGGAACCCTTGATGAGCAATGGATGAAAATACATTTTATCGATGACAATTTGAAGAAAAATGTTCTTCAAATACCAGTTCCTGCAGCCTCTCATAATAGTGTGGAGGCTCTTAAAAATTACTTAGCTACAACACTTAGACATCAATCTGATGCTATAGGCTCTGTTGAAAAACCAGGAGCATTTATTCCTCCTCCTTCTCTGCTCTCATCTCCTCCGAGAGCTGAGAGGATTAAACGTTCTGAAGATGAACCGATATCTCCTCCGTTAAAAACTCCTTCACTATACGAGGAGGAAGAAGAAAATAAAGAAAAATCTCATTCCCCAGAACTAATAACACCACCCTTATATCTAGAGGATGAGAATAAAGATAAAACTCCGTCTCCAACAAGAGAAGAGATAAGAACCCCACCACTTTATTTGGAAGAAAAAGAGAAAGAAAGATCTCCAATCCCTTCTACAAAAGGGGATGCGGAGACTCTACCTCCAAAACCAAAGAAAGAAAGAAAAGAGGAGCAAGAGCCAAAGGCAAAAGAAAATGTTTCTCAAAAACCCACTTCTACCGATTTGAGTACCATAGAGCCTGACAAGAAGGAAGAGAAAGTTCACCATGAAGAACCTGTGACTCAAAAACCTCCGGTTCTAAGTAATATAGGAGTGAGTAAAGAGGAAAATAAGAAGGAGCAAGAAAAACCTTCGACTCAAAAGCCATCCTCTAACCTCTTGAGTACTAATGGAATAGCTAAAAAAGAAGAGAAAAAGGAGCAAGAGAAGCCACACTCTCAACCCCGTCCTTCAAGTGCTTTGAGTTCTATAGGGTTAGATAAGAAGGAAGAGAAAAAAGTGCAAGATAAATCGACAATTCAAAAGCCTCCTTCAAGTGTTTTGAGTTCTATAGGTTTAGACACGAAAGATAAAAAGGAGCAAGAAAACCCACCAAGTGTTTTGACTAGTGTAGGATTAGGTAGAAAGGAAGAAGAGAAGCAGAAAACTAAACCTCCAGCTCCGGCTCCTAGAGAGGTATTGAAGTCTCCTCCAAGGTACAAGGAAGATAATAAAACTCCGTCTCTAAAGCCTGAAAAAGAGCAAATTATTACTACACAAAAACCTTCAGACTCTAATATTCCTAGTAGTGTAGATTTATCAAGAAAGGATGAGAAGAAACCAAAAGAAAATAGTACACAAAAATCTTCGGTTTCAACTAATACAGGGTTGGAGAACAATAAAAAGCAAGAGAAAAAATCCCAAAAACGTCCTGCGAGTGTGTTGGATAGTATAGGATTAGGGAGCTCGAGAAAAGAAGAGAAAAAAGATGAACAGAAAGTACAAAAAACCCCATCTACCGTATTGTCTGCACTAGGACTGGCGAAAAAGAAAGACAATATGACACAGACAACTCCTCCATCTTCACCTACTGTATTAGGAGCTATGGGATTAAAGAGTTCTAGGAAGGAGCAATACAATCCTAGAGCCGACAAATTGTTTGAAGTACTATTTGGTAAAGATTACAAATTGAAAGAGACAACTCCTAATCTTACTCTTCTAAAAAATATAATAGATTCAATTGAATTACACTATCTCAAGGATTTTTCTCGCTTCAAAGCTGTTTTTAAAAACGAAAGCATATTATCGATTTCTTTCTCCCCTCAACTTGGGTATGTTTTAGGATTTTCTAATCCTAATAATGTTTATAAAGATGAGATTGCAAAGTACGGTTGTGATTTGAGAGGAGGGTTCTCAAGTTTTGCCATATATGCCAAAGGATTAACAGAGAACATGATTGTTGGAAATTCTCTCAGCTCTCTTCTTCGAGTCGTATCAATTTCAGGAGCTGTACCGGGCGAATACAATGAGAAGATATATGACTCACCCATCTATGCGCGAGTGCTCCCTAGAGAAATTAATGAAATCGAAGTTGAATTAAGAACAATGGACAATGGAAGATTAGTCCCCTTTGCTTTCGGAACAGTTCATATTGTATTAATTTTTAAAAAAGTGATAAATTTTTAAATTAGAATTTCGTTTCTATATAAATAGCTCATTTTTAAAATTTGTTCATTTTTAGTTTTAAATAAAATCTAAAAAATGGTTCATATTATTTTTGATACAAGTACGGTATCCTACGATAATTTCCTACCCAATGAGATGATTGGACACGGTATTTCAGACGAATATAATTATTTCAGAGGAGCTCCTCCCTTTCAAAGGGGTTACGGTCAAAAAGGAGCAGGAGTTGGTGATGTGATGCGAGGTCTCTGGCGGTTCATACTCCCTATTATTCAAAGAGTAGGGAGTACAGTATCTGCGGAGGCTCTTAATACAGGACAGAGAGTCTTAGAAAGAGTTAACAAGGGAGAGCCAATAAAAGAAGCATTAGTTAGTGAAGGAAGAAAAGGAATCGATAGTGTGTTAGAGAAAGGTGGTCTCCCTAAACAGTTTGGAACAGGAGTAAAAAAGAGTATAAAAAGGAAACGAGAATTAGATAAACTTCATCAAACATTTATTAAAAGAAAAAGATTACGAAAAGACGCTTTTGGTCTCTATTAAAAATTATTTAAAATAATTATGGCTTTCCACAAAATTGACGGAGAAAGTATCAATTCTATAACAAATGCTCTCGACTTTTTCCATGTTCCTCCTACAAATGTGAGCATCTCCTCCTCCAAAGTATTTGAAATTCTTCCTAGTAACCCTCTCACAGATACTCCCTACCACTTTAAAATTCATTCGAGCTCAAACTACATTGATTTATCAAAATGTTATTTACTCACAGAATTTCGCATTCGGAAAGAAAATGCCAGTGGTCAACTTGTAAATTTAACCTTAGACGAAAATGTGGCACCAATACAAATGATTGGTAAAACCTTTATTAATAATATGAGAGTTAGTGTAAATGGTAGAGAAATTTTCAACTCAAACTCCCTTTACGCATACAAAACTTATTTGTCTCATGAGCTCTCTTACTCAGCAGGAGCAAAGAGCTCTCACTTAAATTCTTCTGGCTATTATTATGAACCTGGAACAAATCAGCAATTAGGTAGCTCTTTTAATTCAAGGAAAAGTCTATTTACTAACAGCAGAACGGCCCAGTTTGTTTCAAAATTAGACGCAGATATTTTTAATCAACCGCTATATTTAATTAATCATTGTGAGGTTGACATTGAGATACTACCGAATGATAATAGATTTGTATTGATAGCTCCTCCTACCCCTCCAGCTCTCGCTCAAGCAACAAATTATCATTTTGAAGTAGTGAGCTGCAAGCTCTATGTTAAAAAAGTTGAGCTCATGGATGGACTAGCTTTAGACATTACAAGAAAACTTGATACTAAACCAGCTCGCTATGCTGTTAGAAAGACAATGATGAAACAGCTATTTATAAGCCATGGTCGATACGAATTTAATTCAAATATTTTTATGGATCAAATCCCTAGGAGGATAATTTTAGGTCTCGTTTCAAATTCGGATTATGTGGGAACAGTTGAGCGCAGCCCGTTTAATTTCCAACATTTCAACGTCAGAGAAATTAGCATTATTGCAAATGGACGGTGTTATCCTCAGGCTCCTTATGATCTAGATTATAGAAATTATAAATATGCAAGAGCCTTTAATGATATGAACGATGCTCTCGGTTTCGCAAATTCCTGTGAGAGTAACGGGGTTACTTATCAACAATTTGGCCAAAGTAGTTGTATTTATGTCTTTAATCTTACCAATAGTGGAGACGAACAGGGAGGCTCATTTGATTTAATAAGAAACGGAACGACTGCAGTAAATATTAAATTTAGCCAGCCAGTTCCAGAAGGAGGAGCAAAGTGATTAATTTTAGGGGTAAAACAGCGTAATTAATCAAGAGAAAAATCAATAGCAAAATTAAGAGTGGGAAGTTGTCGTTTTTAGAGGTAAAAGCGCAATATTAAGAAATAGAAGTTACAATTTTTATAAGAATACAGGATTTAGACAGAGGAGCTATCATTTTTAGGGGTAAAAGAGCATAATTAAACAATTAAAGTTTAAATTTTGAGAAAAAAATATTTTAAGTATATATATTAGAATTGTGTGTGTGTGTGTGTGTAGTAAAGGTGTGTGTATTACCAACCCAGACTAAGTTCACACAATGAAAGTTCCTCTTCGTCATTTTCTTCAGAACTTGAGCCACATCGAAATATAATAGGTTTGAGAGTAGACGGAGTTGATCGTTCACTTTGCTCCTCCTCAACAAGTTCAAGAAGTTCAAGAGGGTAGTAGCGATTCTCCATATGGCGTGGAAATCTTTCGATAATACAATGAAGGTATGGGTGTTGGAGTCGGATTCGGTGGCGTGCATAAAAATGAGCAGCCACAGAAATATTGAAAGGACGAGGGAGGCGCCCATAAGCTTGAGTAACATTTGCTCCATATTTTGAAAGTCCTCCAATTTTAAAAGTTTTTATATGCCCATTTCGGTCCTCATATGTGGTGCGTACTTTGCGCCCCAAAAGCTCTTTCAAAATTAAAATTCTATTTTTCGGGTGAAAGAGCTGCTCCCTCAGGGATTTGAGAGGGCAATTTAAAATGCGTGCGCACTCTTCAGAAAGGAGAACCATTTCGATTTCAATAATAAGCAAATGAATAAATTTGAATTTTTGGCGTCTTAAATACTCGGTTTTCAAGGTCATTGGTTGGTATAAAAGTGAGGATCTGAGTAATAGCTCCTCATTATTTTTATTTTGACAAAATCTTCATTCTGAGCTAAAATGAATAATAATAATATTAATAAAAATAATATTAATAGTAATGAAATTGCTCCTTTCGATCCTACAATTCCTCCTCCAGAAATTCCAGCAAAAATTGGAAAGAGAGAAGGTACTCCACTTGAAGTTATTCCAGCTAAAATTAAAAAGACTGAAACAGCATCTACTGAATTTAAAAAACCAAATCTTCCAAAACAGAGTCTTTGGAAGCTTTTTCGTGGAAAGTTCCTCCTAACTTTTTATTTGTGTAAAACTTGCCGTGATAACCTCTTTACATCACAGGAAAAGGTAACACAAAAAGATGAACGAGTTGTTGTGAAAATTGATTTGTGTTCAAACTGTGTGAAAAAGAATTGTATGGCAACTGATTTGCTCGCACCTTATAACAAAAAATAAACTTTTTCTAAACAATCATTCTTTTTAATTGTTTTTTTAAATATACAATCAACTTTAATTGTAATAATTTAATTTAAATAAAATTTAATTAAAATTTTTGAAGAATTTAATTTTACGGTTCTCAATCCTCCTATATTTTACTCAAAAGAATTTAATATTTAAAATTATATGGTCCCTAGCACTACTCAATGACTTTTTCCACGTTATTTCAAATAGAGCATTTTTCCCTACTTTACTCTCACTCATTTTATTTTACTTCCACCCCATCCCTCTCTTCTCGCTCATTTTCTTTATTTCTACATACTCTCTCATTTTCTCCTACTTTACTCTCACTCATTTAATTTTACTTCCATCCCATCCCTCTCTTCTCGCTCATTTTCTTTATTTCTACTTACTCTCTCATTTTCTTCTAATCTTTCCTTTGAAAAAATAATGGCGGCCACTATTGAGCAATCCTTTAGATAAATATTGAGTATGCGCTTGGTTCGGTACAATTTAAAATGAAAAATAACGCAAAGACATTATGCCATAATTATTTTTTAAATAAAAGACATTTTATTCAGAGTGATATGATTAAGAGCAATATAAGAGTGAACAAGAGAAAAAAAGAAGAGAGATTAAAAGAAACTTCAAAATGCTAATTAGGGTAAAAAAATACAAAATATCGATACTTTATTTTTAATAAACTTACAAAAGATTTCAAATAAGTCTCGGTAGCTCATTCGGAAGAGTCTGGGTTAGATTGAAGGTTGATGTTGAAAAGGTTGAAGGTACGAAACCCTTCCGGGACTATTTTTTATCTAAATTAAATCTCAGACTAAAGTGTATTGTTAGACCACAGCTCCTAAAGTAAGGTAGGGAAACTAGTTTAATATTTCTATACTATAATACAGGGGATTAGAGTCACATTAGGGTTCTGCGTCTCTAACCTTCTCTTTCTAAAATAAATGAAAAAGTACTGTACCTTTCGCGCACTTCATGCCGCAACATTAGAGAAATTCCTTTCATCTGTGTTAATTTAATAGTAATTAAAACAAATAAAAAATAAAACAAAATAAATTTTAAAAGTTTATACAAAAAAATTTAAAAAGCCATTGTCTCGTTTCACTTATTAAATTTAAAGCTCTAAAAAGAGCTGTATGGGTTAAATCATTGTTGTTGACCATTTTGACCATTGTCCAAGTATCACTGTCCATTGTCCAAGTACCACTCATCCCACGACTTCAATTTGTCGGTAAGCAAAAGAAACCCAATTAGTATTATTAATTGGTCGCTTACACCCTAATCCCTGTGATTTGGTCAATAAGTTACCTTAACACCCAAGTTGATTAATTACTCACTAATTGGTATATCCCTTACCCCACGACTACGATTCATTGGTTAGATTCAGTGAAAACTAATTAGTAGGTACTAATTGGTCAATTAACCCCTTCCCCACGACTTCGATTCATCGGCAAATTCAAAGGGATTTGTTCAATAGGTGTTAATTGATCAATTAGTCACCCTAATTATCAAAGGAAATCTCCCTTAAACCCCCCTACACCCATAGGATATTGGCGGCAAAATCAAAGAAAATTAGCCGCAACCCCCCTACACCCTTTGGTTTGACCGGACCCCTCCCCACGAAGTGGCGCGGTCCCTTACTACTGATAATTTTTTAAAATTTCTTTTTGTTTTTTTTTAATTTTTTAGGATTTATAGCCTTCACTAAATTATATGGCAGATTCGAAATTTTATATTATTTCTTTGATGGCATCTTTTTCTGTTTCCATTTTTATAACAAGCTAAACTTTTCTTTTTCGTTGTTAATGCTATATATTTTAAATTATTTAGATAAATGCTTGATATTTGTTAAATTTTCAAAAAATTCCAATTTTTAAAATATTCCGTGAGTTGGTCGTTCCTTGTCTTGTCCCTTCCTTGAGTTAGCCCGACACGCCTATATTACACCCATGATATATAAAGCAAATTTTAGTTTCTCTCGAATTCCCAAAATAATTATTTCCCTAAATAGTCAAACGCAAGCTGTCCAAACAATTGTTTTATAGTAAAATAACAAAAAAGTCAAATAGACATTTAATATAACGTTGATATTATGTTCGTGCTGCTGAAAAATTCATTGAATAAGTGATCGATAGAACCATCATAAAATGAGTCCAGACCGAAACTCAGCCGACTGCCACCATCCAACCCTAATATTGGATACAAATGCGAACATAGCAATTGAATTATTTATTTATTATTAGTTGAATTTTATTATAAATCTTTTTATTAACATATTATTATTTTATTAAATCTTATTATTAACACAATCTTTTAAAACTATATCTTATAATTTAGTTCTTAAAAATTTCACATTCCACATCAATTAAGGCAAAGTTTGGTTTTACTATCACATTTATCTTTGCAACTTGCACAAGGCTCACCAGCACGATAAACACATGCTGTATAAACATTTCCACTAAAAATAATTAATTGTTACTATAAAATTAAATATTTATTTATTACGGTGGCTTGTATTGGCAAACAACATAAGATTTATATTTGGGGCAACGTCCAATTCCACACCCAACTTGATTAGTGTTCCACCAGGCAAGTTGTGTCCAATGTCCAATACCCCTATTATTTTGAGGTGCATCAAATGCAACGCAGTCTTGGCCAGGATAAGGTCCCAAAGCTCCTCTGTATATTAACTCTGACCACCATCCTTTTACTACATACTCGATGGCAGCAGCTTTAATTTAGAGAAATAAGATTTATTTAAATAATTAAATACAATCATTGTCCATTCTTGCATAAGCATAGAAATTCTCTCCATAATTCCCATATGGGTTCGAATGACTATAAGTGCATTTATCAGCCCAAGCCTGTGCCTGCTTTTCAAGTTCTAAAGAAAATTCCATTTTTTTCATATCTTTTGCTTTTGGCAGAAACTCTCCAGTTTTATTTTTAACCCTTCCTGCAACTAGTTCAGCACGGAAATAATTGTGCCAATAAACTACTGCGTCACGTCCAGCTTGGTCAATTGCGTTAGTAACTAAACAGATTTTTATATTTTTAAATAAAATTAAATATTACATTCAATATTCATAATGGCAAACAATGCCAAGATAGCTAATAATGAAATAAACATTTTGTTTAACTACTTAAGCTCTAATATTTAATTTCTCAATTTTATTAGGATTTTGAGTTAAATATTAAAATTTCTGGCTTTTATAGCAAAATATTAATTTAATAATTGTGTGGTCCAGACATTTGGATATTGTTTATTTAACTGTGAATTCTAATAGATTAATTAAATTTTTCGAAAAATTAAAAAAAAGTACATTTCAACTACTTGAACGGGGCGGTGCGTACATTTATTATTAATTACATAAGTTAACGTTTTTCTATTATCTAGTTATTCACCTCAATTTTTGGTTTTTTGAAGATTAAGAAGAAGTTTGCTGAATCCATACCCAGTGTAGAGCCCAGGATAATAGAATATGAGGGAATACTAATTAATTATGTTGTTAGTCCGGCCGGACAATATTCACCGCTCACTCCTTGAGAGGGATTAAACGGGCGACGACTAATTCCTCCGATCGGGCAATAAGTATATTAATTCACTTTTATTATTAACTGACTAATAGGCTGACTGATTGACTGACTGAATGATCCCTTTCCTTCACTTATTCCTAGGATTATATTGGTTATGGATAGGCGGGGTCGCTGGGAAAGTTTTATTTAATATTTCACAATTCTATTTCCGCCTTACAATTATGAGGATTTTTTATATTTTTTGATAGTTTTTAGAGTAAAATGCGGCGCTAGAAATTGAATCGTGCCAAAAAAGGTTTGAAAAATTTTTCTGATGAAAGGACTGCGTACTCAACTAAAAGTTAGTTATTCGGATTTTCATATGAATCAAGTGAAACCGACAACCTATTTTTGCTGAAAGTTAGGACACCAACCGGACATTTACTTCTTAATTCCAAGAATTTTTCATACACTAAAAACAGTATATGTAGGGAAAAACAAATAAAAAAACTTTAAATTCCCTTTCATCCACCCTTACTAAAATTTTGTACTTTGTCTTAAAGTACAAAATAATCTTGCTAAAATTATTTATTTTTATACATAAAATTTTAGTAATTTAAAAATGATTGAATTTATATGTAAGAAATATTAAAAATAATTTTTTATTTTATAAAAGCTTTAAGTTTTTTTTAAATTTAAAATCAAATAAAACTTTAATATTTTTATAAAAATTTTTATTTTATTTACAGTTTATTTTGTTAATTTTTTATAAAATTTTAAACAAATAAAATAAAAATTATTATTTAATTTGATTTTTAAATTTTATTATTAAATAATTTTATTTAACAATATATATTGAAATTTATATAAAATTTATATTTTATATATGAAATTAATTAAATTATTTTAAATAGTGGCCAATTTTTGATGGTTTTTTCTGATTCTGTTTAGATGGTTTTTCTAATTCATAATCGATAGATTAGTCTGAGCGTCTTATAAATAAAGCTCGATATGACAAACTTTTTTTTGATAACTTTGTATATAATAATTTTTAGATTTAATTAAATCAACTAAAAATAACTTTATTCGAAATATTTTTCGGGTGTCGATATTCTGGGGTGAAGTCACCAAAATATGGTAAATTTTAACAACATCTTGTTAGATCTTAATAATTATTTAACCAGCTTAACTAAAAGAAGGCTTAACTAAAAGAATTAACTAAAAGAATTTTTAAATTTTATATTTACTATTTATAATTTTTTATTATTTTAATTATTCAATATTTTAATTTAAATATTTATTTTTTATTTTAAAATTTGAGTACGAAATTTCGAAATACATTTCGAAATTTCGAACTTAAAAAATATTAAAATTCCTACAAATAAACAATATAGGGAAAGTTTGCTGTAAACAAAACAAATTTACTAGTTATTTTTAAATTAAAATTATCAAATAAGTTTATGATAAGTTTTTTAATAAGTTATTTTACTCCAAAAATATTTATTTGACTTTAAAAAAAATTTTTTAATTTTTCAAAATTTTTAATTGATTAATTACACTATCATTTACTCACATGCCATTCCTACGTTTGACAGCCCTTAAAAAATTAAAAATTATAGCTAATGCCTAGCTATTGCCTAGCTAAATTATAGCTAATGCCTATATGTAAAGGATTCATTTTCCTCCAGTTTCATGATTAATTTTCTTAGAAAAAATTTAAAAAAATGTTTTTAAATAATAATTTTTTAAACAATAAAATTAACTCCAGAATTTCCTGTAAATAAAGAAGTGTTTGTTTTGTAGCAAATTTTGAACTCTTTCTGTCGGGCTAAAAAGAAAATTTTTATACATATAAGCATAGGATTCAAATTTTGAAAAAAGGGGGTTTAAGGGAGGAAAGCACTAAGGGGTTAAAATATTTTTTTGGTTAAAATATTTTCCAATGAAGTGTTTTTCCGACTTTATTTATTGGTTTTAACTAATATTTCTTTATTTACAGGAAATTCTGGAGTTGAAGATATCCTTCTGTTCAGTCTTCAATAGTATGTATTTTACATTTCCGTTCGCATCGCTTATCCTCACCTCTCTAAATCAATCCTTGATTTTTTTGTTTAAAAATATATTTCCGGAATTCTATGAGAGAGAAGCAAGTTAAGTTTATGTTAAGGTGAGGGTGGAGGTTTTTTTTTTCAATGCAGGTTTGTCTACAATTGAAAAGAAATTTTCCGCAGCTTTTAATGCTAAAATTCGATTATTGCTAAAAATAAAATTTAGTATACTCTGATACTATTTTTGGGACGCATATACATTGATGGGACGCTTATACTAATTTTGGGACGAATAAAAGTTCATGGGACGCATAAAGGCTCAAGGGACGCATGTGCTAAACAGAGCCAAATTTTTCTTTATATTCTTCTATCGCCAATCTCCATAAAATCAGCCCCATCGCTAATTTAAAACCTCCTCCACATCTAATTTTAAATAAAATGAGGTCTCACTTCTGTCTAAATCATTTAATAATTTCTCATTTTAATTGAGATTTTTCTTTTATATTAACCTAATCTAACTCAAATAGTAAATACACTCTGTTCCAAAAGTATATGCCCACCTATATTTTTAGCTTTATCCATGCGATATTGTTATAGATTTTTCTTAAATTTTTTATTATTAAATACCACGACATTTAGAAACAAAATACAAAAAAAATACAAAAATATATGTTTTTCTTTGTTGTAAAAAATCAAAATCTAAATATTGAGTGTTCCAAAAGTATATGCCCACCTTTGTTTTATAGATTTTTAATAATGGGAAAAATCCACAAAAATTTTTGTGAACATATCTATCAATATAGATAAGAAATACAAAAGAAAAGAAGTTCTGATGTACTCCCATCATCGAGATCTTGAAGCCCGAAAATCAATGGAAAACCGGGGGTAGACGTTTTAAAAAATGGTCTTATAATTTCTTAACGGACTTTAGTAAATACAATTAAGTTTTCTAACTATAAATTTGGCACAATAAATAAAAAAGAGTAAAGTTCAAAAGTGACATTTACATACTACTGCTATCCTTAATCTATTTATATATATATACCGTATTTCCTCTAATACAGCCCCACGGGGTAAAATGTTTTCCCCTGTATACTATATTTGTAAAATGTTTTCCCATGTGCACTTATAAATTAGGCTTTTTGTACTTCAACCTAACATTTTTTTGATCGAAGCTGTTTCATTTCATCTTTTATTAACTATTTAAGGTGAATGTTAAATATTAACAAATTCCGGAACAAGGTTCCAAAATTATTAAATATATTATTTTATTTGATAATCGTCAAATTTCCAGGTTGATTAAAATATTCTTTTAAACATTTCTTTTCCTATGGAGTTTTTGTTTAAATTGTATAGAAATCCCTACTTTTAGCGGCACATTGTGGTCAATGTTTTACCCGCAATCGTCAAGTTGCCTCACCAGAACATTCACAACCTCATGGACAAGAACATGTGACTGGGCATTATGATATTGAGCAGCACCAACAACCACAAGTACAAGAGCTAGAAGAAGAGGAAGGTAATATAACAAGTGGTATTTTTAAATTGGTTTAAATCAAATTATTTTTGATATTACAATACATATGTAAATATTGAATCTAAATAAAACAAAATTTTCGGCAGAATTTAGCTTCAATATTTCTTTTTTAGCGTAATTATTAGAGCTGTGAATTTTATGCATTAAAAAATGCAAAATATGCACGAAAATATGCAAGAACCCAAAATATCCACGCAAATATGGATGAAAAATACAATTTATACGTAGAATTTTTTATTTTTTTAGTCAAATTATTATATGCAAATAGAAACCCCTCTAGAGTTTTCAAAACATGCGGAAACAGTGTTTTTTGTGCATTATACGTCAAGACAAGTTTGCGAAAAAATATGCATTTGCATAAAAATCACATAAAAATCACAGCTCTAGTAATTATAAATATATTTTAAAATGCAGCAAATTATCAACATGAGACACAAGTTCTTTTGTCTCACTATTTCCCACCAATATGGCCATGGTTTAATCCGTCATTGCAAATCACTCTTGGAGTACAAACAGGATCACACCCAGGCGAAGCATCAACTAGTCAAATTACAACTGAACAATCTACACCTCCTAATCAAGAATCCCCAATTGATGAGGATCTCTATCCGCCTTCCATCCCTGGATCTCCTATCCATGGATCTCCGTCAGCATCCCCTCATTATTCTTCGTTTAAATCGCCTCTTCGTTCACCTCCAGGACATGGTGGAGTTATAATATAACATTTTAATTAATGATTAATTTAGTTGATGAAGGAGAAAATGAAGTAATCAAAATGCAATATATAGATTATTATCAAGCGAAAAGAAAGTCACATTTCAAAATTTTAATAAGCCGAAGTGATGGCTGTGCACTAGTAAATGATTTAAACGAATCTGTATGTTATTTTTGTTGCGATTAATCGAAGAAACAATTTTAAAAATAATTATTTGGAGACTAAAAATAAATTCTAATTTATTTAAATAATTTAAGATATATCAAGCTAGTTATTATGACCCTACATATATTCACTTTAACAACTCTGTGCTACTAAAAGAAATTTTATTACATAATAAGAAAAGAGATTATAATGTAAATGTAAAAAAGGCCTTGAAAGTATTAAAGTTTTTTCGGATAAAGCATCTACAGCCAACAATTGAAGGATATGCGCGTGGAGTAGGGGAATATGATCGTATAATGAGCCTTATTAGCCAGTTAGTTGTATATTTAAATTAGGATGTATATTTAAACTTGGATCGGGAAAATGTTAAGTTAAAGTACAAAAGTTAAATTTGTAAGTACATAGGGGGGGCTTTCAAAATCTAAGTACGCTACAAAAATACAATTAAAAAAATCTATTTTCGCTCAAATCGCTTATAATTCTCTCCTAAATGTCTTAAAAATTGAATTAAGGTTAAATTCAATTTTTAACCAAAAAGTCCATTTTAAGTACATACTTACAAATAAGTACATTTTCGATTTCCTAAGTACGAGGGTCGATTTTTAAGTACAGTAATTACAAAATATGTACGAATCTTAGCCCTGTAATAAGTAATAATTATGAGGGATTGGTTCTAGAAGATTGGTTCTACGGGGCATAAACGTTAACAATTTAATAACACATAATTGCAGCAAACAGGCAACAGAAAAGCTTACTCTGCTCATCGAGAATAGCACAGAAACCGTGGAAAATTATTTCGTACATAAAATGGGTAAACTTTTTATAAAAATTTTTATTAATTAAATTTCGTTAGAAAAATCGCCCTCTAAAGTTATGGCTCTGGTGCTTCAAATGGCTTTGGCAGTTGAACAATATCATAATTGTAAGTAACAGTTAATCAAATATTAAAATTAATAATTTTTTTCAAATATTAAAATTTATTAATAATTTTTTCTTTATCAAATACTCATTAAAAAGTTGGTGTTCACTTGTCTATTGACCATTCACATTTCTTCTGCGTTAAAATAAGTGACAATGAACCTTGTTATGTCAAGTTGTTACCCGCTACACATTCAATTCTACAAAATGTTCATAATGAAGGACAGATTTTCTATCTGACTGAATCACGTGGATTTGATACCTATAAAAGTTTAGAATATAAGAAACCGAATGATGAAGGAAAATATGAGGTTATCAATAAAACTAATAATGAATTAAATCTTTAGTGCTATTTGATTAACCTGCGCTCGGGTATAATCGAGCAATTTTAAGGATCAAAGGTGTAATCCTTGAGAAACTAATGAAAACTCCGCCTAGAGTGTTGGTGCATTTAAGCTGAAGGGAAAAGCGGCTTAGTTGATGTTCATTCCAACTTAGTTCTCTATTAATCTATGGCCAAGTGTTCGGTCGGCTTTAAGCCTGACCAAATGGTTAACTAATATCATTCACCCCGTCCGCTTGAGTTACTTCTGGGCATTCTATTTATTGCACCATCAACATCTCTCTTAATTAGGGCTGGCCCCTCTAATTAAAATTAACTCAATTGAGCTTTGACCAAAAAAATAAAGTCTCTCCAACCCTGACTAAACTAGATTATTTCGGAGAATAATTTACCCAGATATATTTTATTTTATCTCTTATTAAAGGTATCTCGTGCCTCAGACGTTTATTCATTATGTCTATTGGCTTTAGAATTTACTTTACGATCTGACGGTCAACATCTAAGAGTTAATGACTCTTTTAGAAATGTCAGCAGTGAACAACTTTTAGCTAAAGGACACACAGCTATTCTATATAAAATATTTAAAATTAATCCAATTTACGCTAATGATCAAGCAGAAACGGAAAATTGGAATCATTTGATATATACATTTAGTGTAATTTTTACCATTTTAAATTTTTTAAAAATAATATTAAATCTTAAATATATAAATAGTGTTGCCTTGTCGACACAAAAAATCGTCCAACAATTCATGATTTTGTTACTCAACTTGGTCATCAATCAACTTTATAAATTAGTTAACATTGTGTGACGCTAGAAATCAGATTAACATTTATTTTTAAATGATTTTTAAACAATTTTTTGGATTTTAGTGATATATTTTAAGGGATCTAAGGGAATAGCGAGGGATTTGGCCTTCCGAAACTTGGGTGTTCCCAATTGGCCTTCAGAGATTCTCAAAATTTTCAATTGCGGCGCAAAAAAAGTGATAGATGGACATGTCTCATATACACCATTCGACGATATACCTAATCCGACGATATTCCAATTAATTCCCCGAATTTCCCAGATTTTGCTCTTAATACACCAAAATCTCACTATAATCAGCTTAAATACCGCTTAATTCCTTGTATTTATCTCATTCCTCTGTCATCACTCGAAATCCCCATAATCTGCACAAATCCTCCGAAATAATATTATCCATTAATCTTTCACCCGTAGCCAAAATGGATCGTGGGCGATATCATAGAATTTCGGCGGTTTAGGAGGGATGTCGGTGGATTAACGAAAATAACTTGGATTTGGATGATGATGCCGTACATCCCAGTCTGGAACTGCCAAAATTAAAAAGGAACTCCAGAACTGGAACCGCCGAAATTTTGGAACTTCCGCATAACTGCTCGGTACTCGACGTACTTTACTTTAGTGATGGGACGGGTTGAGAAAAAAGTCGGGTCGGGTTTTCAAAATTTTCCTCGGATCGGGTTTTGGGCCGAAATAAGCCCGGGTCTCGGGTCGAGTTTCGGGTCGGGTCAGTTAAAAATTTGAGTATGAAGCCAAATTTTTCAGAGGTTGGGGGATATCAGAGATTTGGGGATTAAGAGCGATTAAAATTATATGGTGAAGATATCGAATCGCCGCAGGCTAAATTTTTGAAAATTTTGGAATATGAAGCCATAATTCTTCCTTCTTTTACCGCCGGAGTCGAAAATTTTGAGAATTTGGAATGCCAAGAGACAGAATTCTTTGTTTTATGGAATAAAATTCCATAGAAAATATGGGTTTCGGGTAGGTAGGGTTTACGAAAATTCCTCGGGTCGGGTTTTGGGTCGAAAGAAAGTCCGGGTTTCGGGTTACCCGTCCCATCCCTGCTCTACTTGTTAGAGAGAATGAGGGATAATTTTTTAAATTTTTTGCTTTTTTTAAATTTTTTAGGATTTATAGCCTTTATAAGGCAGATTCGAGATTTTATATTACTTTAATAGCAATCTTTTTCTGTTTCCTTTTTATAACAAGCTAAACTCTTCTTTTTCGTTGTTAATGTGATGTATTTTAGACTAGATAAATGCTTGATATTTGCTAAAAATTTTAATGATAATAATTACACTATGGTTGTTCATGCCCGGTTTTAAAACCAAAAATTTGATATTTTTTGCCAAAAATTGTTTTTAAAAATTTAAAAACCCAAAATTTTTTGAAAATGAGTGGTTCTTTTAAAAATTTCCCCAAATTAGAACCAGTATTTTGAAAAGAAAAGGATTTTTCTTTCAAGCTTCGACTACAATTCAATGTGATTTTTAGTTATATATTATTTAAATACTTAATATTATTTAAAATACCGTATTGTCTCTAATAGAAGCCCATCTCCAATAGAAGCCCATGCCCTAATAGAAGCCCACCCAATGAGGGGTATTGAAAAATAAAAGCCCATTCCCTAATAGAAGCCCATGCCCCAATAGAAGCCCATCTGTTTTTTGAAAGCCTATATTTCTATTATTTTTGTTATAGTCGCCTAAAAGTATTGATAACCAAATTTCAATGACTTAAATTAAATAAAGAGGGATTTGGATGGAATATAGGGAGATGTGGATGGATTAACTAGGATTATGTATGAAGAATATGGAGGTATTAAGGGGATTAAGAGGAATTTAGAAACTTAATAAGATATCTAAGGAATTGGAGTTAAGAGGATAATGGATGAATGAGAGTTGGATATCGTTGGCTATCAGGGAATTAAGAGTGACATAGAGGGATTTGGTAGAATCTCCAAGAAGATTTGAATTAATATTGATGGATTTGTGCTGATATCAAGTGATTGAAAGGGATTGAGATGGATATGGAGGCTGAATCCCAATTGAATAAAGCTTGGTTCTGATTCAAGCTTAATATTAAGAAGAAAATATGAAGAAAATTATGAAGAAATTATTATCAATTATGAAGAAAATGTGGGATTAATAAGAATTTAGGTGTTTAAGAAGGAGATTTAGTATTAAGGGGCTATCGGATTTAGGGGCCTATTAATTGATTAACTAACTTTTAGGATATTTAATTTTACTTAAATGTGTTTATTAGTATTCATGTGATTAATAACTTGTCTTATTAAGCATAATAAACGTTTGATATAGAGGGATATTAGTGAAAATGGAGACTTATTGGTGATCAAAGAAGATAGATAGGGATTAGCTCCTCAACACGAAGAGAAAAGCGGTATTCTAAGTGATGTTTCAATAGATTTTGATATTTAATTTTTGTTGAAATTTGTGAAATTTTTTCTGATATAATGAAATTTTGATGTTGAAAAATAAAAGCCCATGCCCTAATAGAAGCCCATGCCCTATTATAAGCCCACCCGATGAGGGGTATTGAAAAATATTAGCCCAGGGCTTGTATTAGAGATAATACGGTAATTTAATATTATTTAAAATGATTATATTTTAATAATATTTTCCAATGTTTTTAATATTTATTAAAAAATCTTTCTAATAATGATTAACAAAGGCTTGGTTTTATATAAATCAAAGGATACATTTGATTTCCAGCCGATGAATTCTGCTGCCATATTCAAGCTGTTTACTTCTTTTCCAAGAAGGGATAATATGGACAGAAGGCTGAAGACCCATACTTCTCCAACACATACTTGCTTCATCTCTAGTGGAAGCTGCCAAAACTCCCATCGTTGCCAGCGCAAAAATTCCCAGAACAGCTAACTAAGCTGGTCCGGGTTTTGAATGTAGTGGGAATTTTCCTTTTTCTGATGCATCTTTTAGCTCCAGAATTGTTCCAGTTGTTTGTTGTTGCCTTCTTTTTCTTTTTTCCAATTAAATCACCTTTGATAAAAGGATTTTATGTTCAAATACTTCAGCTTTTTACTTCGCGGTTGTATTTTTCGTTCACTTTTGTTGTTCTCACAGATTGATGAATTTTCGAACCGTACTCCACGAGAAAGTTGTTTAATTCGGAGGGTTATAAAAATATAGAAACATATTTTAGTAAATATGTTTGAGTAAATTTGAGTATTTCACTCAGAAAACATTTATAATTTAATATTTAATTCAACATTTATTTAAAAAAAATTTTTTATACTTTATGTAGAAATGACTCACCTTTACTTTCTTTTTACTATTTTTTCATGTTTTTATTTGTAAAGAAAAATTATTGTTTTCTATTACTCACGTTTATTTATTATTTGTTCAATTGTGCCTTAAATGGTACAACAAAATATTTTTTATTTTTATTTTACTTTTATAAATATTAAATTTTTTAGTGTTAAAATGTTGAAAACTTCATTAAATTATACTAAAATCAAACAAATTTCATTTTACCTAAATTTCATAAAGTTTTCATACCCTTATCTATTAGTTAACAATTTATTTTCAAAATCCGTATCAGTTCATTTCGGACATGAATTAGCAATAAGCATGTTTGTGGGATAATTTAAATATGATTTTGGCAATAATTTAAAAAGTATTAAGGGAAGGTTAACTGATTTATAATATGTAAAATAGAAATTTAAAAATAACGAATACCGCCTAGTATTAAGGGATTTTAGGTACTTTATTTGGATTTACAGTCATATCAATACCAAATACCAAAAAAGCCTTGTCAACATTCCTATGTATACATCAGGGTTGCCGCCCGAAACCCGAAACCCGAAACCCGGCATTTTTTTGTACCCGAAACCCGTACCCGAAGATTTTTTGTACCCGCGGCAACCCTGGTATACATACATATGTCAATAATCTAACGGAAATAACTCAAAAAATTGTGGAAATTCTATCCAATCCGAATATCTAGAAATACTTCCAAATTTTATTATAATATTTTACATATGAGAGTTTTGTCTGTAAATATATTTTTAGTATACATATATTGATTACAATAAAAGTAAAAATCTTTTGAGATTACTCCGAGAAAAGTTGATCTTTAAATAAATATTATCTTAAAAAACACTTTACAAACATACTCTTGAGTTAAATAAAAAATAATATTCAACAGTTTTTTAAATAATTTTTTTGTTATTAGTAAAAACTAAAATTCGATCTCTTACAACCTTATCAGCTATTTGTTTATAATTACAAATATTTATCAATGTAAACATTTTGTTATTTATTTAATTTAATTTATAAATTTTTTAAAGTCATCGGATTTTTTGATAATTAGACATGTTTTGGATTACTTACATATAGTACAAATTAGGGTTGCGCCCGAGTCTTCGGGGTTGAAAAAGTCGGGGTCGGGGTATTTCTAATGATTATTTGTACTACAAATAATCATTAAAATTATAATTCAAATATTAATCTTAATACATTAATATTCTAATTTTTAACTAAAATTTTTAACTCTAATAATTTATTTTTAAAAAATATTTAAAAAATATTCCACTTAAACCTTCATTCATTTAAAAGGCAAAATTTCAATTAAAATTAAAAAAGAAAAAAAAGTTTTGTTTAAAAATAATTTTTATTTAAAAAATAATATCCTCAAGTATTTACTTTTTATAGAGAAACAAGTTTTACCATTTAATAAATAAAATAATAATGTTCAATGAGTGGATTTATTTTTAGTGAAAGTTTTTATTTCTCTTTTCTAGGGCCAAATCCGATTAATACAATTATTTTTTATTTAATAAAAATATTTAATTTAAATGTTTTGTTATAATTTTATTTAGTATTATATTCTTTTTTAAATCTATGTATATGTAGAATAACTGTAATGTTGAAAGATTTGTTGATTTTTAATTAAACTTTTAAATTTGAATTTTTAGGTTACCCTGTTAACTAAGAACCAGAGACCGCAATTTTGTACCGTACCGCACTATAGATACCGAATGCCCGTAAAATGCCGTTGGTAGTACCGTCCGGGCTTTATTAATAACTTTCATAATAAGGTTGCCAAGATGGACCGAAAGATCGAGTCGGACTTCACCAAAAGGTCCATAAACTTCACCAAAATTTCTATTCTCTGGTATTCTATCCAGGGTTGCGTCGTAATTACGAATTACGGCATTTTTTGAGTTACGAATTACGATTACGAAAAAAATTTTTTGATTACGACGCAACTCTGATTTTATCAAATATAAATTTTAATAAAATATAGATTAATTTTATCAGCCTCTAAAAATTAAATACGTACTTTAATTTTTCAGAATTTACAAAAAAATGTTATTAAAATATTTTTTAAATATTTATAAAAATTTTATAAAATTTATTTTAATTATATTTTTATTAATTAATTTATCTGCTCAAAAAGTAAATTTTATTAATTTTTTAAAAATTTAATTTTTTAAATAATTTTAGGTAATATCTGATAAACTTGGACATATAACTTGTTATAAAAATAATGGTTTTGATTTGGGAATTGAAGAAGTTTTTGAGTAAAAATATACCTAAATAATTTATTTTTTAAAAGGTAAGATGCTCTCCTTCATTCCCTTCCAGCCCCACTTATTGTCTAAAAGCTAATGTTTATGATGGCCGAGTTGTCCGTGATTGTGCCACTTCAGCTCAGTGTCCTCAGGTGAATTATTAGAAATAAATAGTAAACTATGGTTTATTTTAGTAAATAATTATGTCTCCCTAATATAGACAATAGGTTGCACAAAACCGTTTAGCTAAACGGTATACGGTAAACGGGTTTTTTGGTAAAATTAAACGGAATGGTATACGGGTTTCAGATAAACGGCATAAACGGTATACGGTTTTTCCGAAATTAAACGGTTTTGTGCAACCCTAATAGACAATTTAAATGTAAACAAATTACTAAAGTAACAACTATTTATTTAGGGAAATGCATGTTCTCCAATAAATTATGAAGAAGACGGTACCACTGGTAAATTATTTAAATTGTTATTTGGGTTATAAGAAGTAAAGCCGCGAGCATTTGCGCTACCACAATCGCCGCTACTTTTGCGCTTCCAGTTATTCTAAAAAAATATAAGAATAACCAAAGTTGAATCCCACTATAATGAGAAATATAGTGTAAGATCTTCTGAGACCCAAAGAGATACACAATTGTGTATAACTGTGGTTATTCTCGTATACTTTTAACGATTTCGACTGGTCAAAAAGTTAACCGTTGCAAGTCTGATACCGTTATTTGTATCTGTAATTTATACATATACCTTATGTGAATACATGGGTATTACTGGAAACTAAATAATTTAAATATTTAGGGAATTTTGTTAATTTCTTTCAGATTTTGTTTGTTGTTGTCAAGATGACTTATGTAATTCAGCTATGAATAATATAAAAAACAATCATCTTCTATTATCTTGTATTTTAACGATCATAATTTCTATGATAACTTGCCAAATTATTTTTTAAATTAAAAAAATGTTTAATAACATTTATAAAATCTAAACATTCTTGACTTTTTAATTTATTGACTCTGATTTGTTCAAAGATTATTATCTGTCTAACTTAACTCAACATCGAATTCACGACCCAAAAACCATTAGAATGCACGAAAATATCGAATTCCCGAAGTTTTCTGGGTCGGAATTTTATTTTTTTCTGTCGGGTAGATCCCTGATAAATATGTAAATAGTTTTTTTTGAATGATAATTTTAAGAATCCCTCTTTTTTAATATTTTATTAATTAATTTACTTTTTTCGACAAATGAATGAGATCAATTATTAATTAATTTAAACCAAATTATGTCAAATTTTAAATTTTCTTAATTGAATTTGTATTTGTTGAAGATATAGAAAAATATTTATGTGTTAAAGCAACATCTGCATTAATTCTTTGCTGTGGATTGCAAACAAGAAGACGCTTAAAATGATTTATTTTTCTCAGAAATATTTTCTTAAAAAACAACCTTTAATAAATCCCTAGCTAAATCATTAGGAATAGGCATAGCTTTTTCCCAACAATTTGTTGCTCTATGATATGGTGGATAGGGCTTATATTCAGGTAAATGTGTCATCGTTGGCCATTCTAACTGGAAAATATTTTTTGTAAAAAAATATTAAAGATTAAATTGTAAAATAATTTTTAGTTTTATCAGTAGGGAAATGATAAAAATTTTGTAAATTTATGATGGGAAATTTTTATGTAGTGGTATCGCTATAGTATAAAAGCCAGTGAAAGCGTCAGTCTAGTGGACCATACTAGCGGGGCTAGTCACTGGTCTCCGTCGTCTGTTCAAGCCCGTTCCACCTTCGCCTATACATTGTATATTTCTACGCCGGATAAATTGTTGTTCTTGTGCACGTCAGAGGTGGATCGGAACAGCCAGAGGTGTCGGAAATCGGAACTGTCGGAAATCGGAAATGGCTCAAAAGTCGGAACTCGGAAATCGGAAATCAAATTTTTTTTTCGGAAATCGGAAATCGGAAGGAAAAAAACGCCGGAAATCGGAAGGCGGAAATCGGAAATAAAATTTTTATTTTCATAACTGAAATAATATTTAAAATTGTAAGGTGGCAAATTTTGGCCTTCTTGAGTGTAATTTGAGGGAGTCTTGAGTGTAATTTGAGGGGCCTGCTTGAAATACAGAGCTAAAGTTTTTAAGAGCCGCACAATGATCGAAGACTAGAAATCACACAATATAACTCAAAGTCCACCTTAATCCATCCTAATCCTCCGATATACCATTCATCTTTCATTTATAGCGCCGCAGGCAAAATTTTAGGGATTTTTGGGAGCCTTAAGCTAAAAATCTTTCATTTCTGCGCCGCAGGCGAAAATTTTAAAAATTTTGGAAAAAGTATTAGTCAGAAATATTCCCTGAGAATTGTCGGAAATCGGAAATTTTTCCAAAATTTCGGAAATCGGAAATCGGAAATCGGAAGGAAAAAAACGTCGGAAATCGGAAATCGGAAGTCGGAAATCGGAATTCCGATCCACCTCTGGTGCACGTCAACATCAGACAAACCTCGGACACCTCCGGTCTTAACAGAAATTACTATTTATAAGGAATTAGGTAATATTGAACCTCACAGACCCAATTTTTTCCTCCCCAAGTTTTTTCCTATCTACAGGATGGTCAAAATTTTTTCTTTCTTCCATCACGAATGCCTTAAGTTGTTCCATTCTTTAATTGAGAAACACTTAAATGATCCTTTTTGATTGATTGCAAGCGAAATATATAAAGTGGGGTGGGTTTTTTTTTAATTTTTGATTAGGTAATCTGGAGGGCTCGATTACCTACTATGTAGTAATAAAAATAACTAAAGAGAACTATTTTGCTCATTTTTTACGGAGACATCTTCACAATCGACGGAAATAAAAATAATTTATTTTTAAATTAAAATTACTTCATTAGGTGTACCCAATAATTTAAATATTCTCTTCAATTGATCATCAACATCAGCACCAGGGAAAAGTGGTTTACCACAATTGGCAATTTCTTTATTTTTTTAAAAACATTAAATTTATTTAATTTTGAAAAAAACCAGCAAAAATACATCCAGCAGACCAAATGTCTATGGAAGTATTGTAAAGTTTTGCTCCAAAAAGAACATCTGGAGGTCTATACCTTTAAATTCCTCCATAAAATATTTTAATTAAAATTCAAAAAAATTACCAAAGTGTTACAACTTCAGCACTATAGCAGCGAACCTTCAAAAGAATTTTTAAAAAATTAAAAAAATGTTTAGTATATAACATTTTATATTTCTTAATTCAAATTTTTTCTATTTAAAAAAATTTACAGGAATTCCAAAAGGCCTTGCTAATCCAAAATCTGCCAATTTTAATTGGGGAGGGGAGTCTTTAATATTGTTGCTAATTAACAAATTCTGTATAAAAATAAATTAATTTTATGGCTGTAGTTTAAAAGAATTTTTATTTGGATTTAATTAATTAAACAGATAAAAGATCGAGTTAAGCATTTGATCTTCACAAAACAACAAAAAGTAACTTACCGTAAATGCTCGAATAATTACCCTGGGTAATCTTTCGCTGGAGGGGGTAATTTGGGTATACATATCTCGGTACTTATGATTGTACGACACTTGCGGACCGACTTTTGCGGACCGACCTTTGCGGACGGACATTTGCGGATTGCGGATAGACATTTGAGGGTCGGACATTTGCGGACGACATTTGCGGATTGCGGACCGACTTTTGCGGATCGGACACTTGCGGACCGTTTTTGGGGAAAAAATAAAAAATTTAATTTAATTTTCAAAAACGAAAAAAATATTTAAGTTTATTCTAATATCTTTTCGATAGGCAACTTTTTTTATCAAAATGGTCAACGTAAACCTATGGAGATTAGGCGAGGCGCTTGTGTAAAACCCCGCGCTTCGCGCAGGGTTTTGCGGCACGCGCCTCGCGGGGAGTCAACGGTCGCTGGGTTCTGGGCTCGTAACTTAATCCTATTCTTATCATCGATGACATGGTCATGCCCGGTTTCCCCCGCAGCCGTAAAAACTCCACGGATGCAATAGGTAAGGAGCTAAAATAAACGATCATAACTTTGTCTAACTTGTTAGATCGAGAAGATATTAAAATAAACTTAAATATCTTTTTCGTTTTTGAAAATTAAATTAAATTTTTTTAATTTAAAACGGTCCGCAAATGTCCGATCCGCAAAACTCGGTCCGCAATCCGCAAATGTCCGTCCGCAAAAGTCGGTCCGTAAATGTCTATCCGCAATCCGCAAATGTCCGTCCGCAAAGGTCGGTCCGCAAAAGTCAGTCCGCAAGTGTCGCACTACGGTACTTATCGGTTATCTCCCCACACATTTTTTCTTTTTATTTCCCACTCTCCTTCTTCCCATAAGTTACAAAAATGCCACATTTCTCCCATATTTTTCTCTCTTCTTCCTCCCAAAAGTTTGAAATATAAAAATTATTTATTTATATCAAGATTTCCCTTCAATTTAATAATTTAGTATGTATTTGGGAATTTATTTTAATTCGGTCTTAATTAAATAGCGTATATACTCTATTAATTACCCACCCTCACATAATTACCCCGACTCTTTCCAGCGAGAGGTTGAATAATAATTACCCAGGGTAATTAATAGAGTATATACGGTAACCTTAAATGGCTTTTGTCCAGTTTATGCGTCCAATGAAAGTTTATGCGTCCAATCAAAAGAAAATTGGATTTTTCTTTATATTTTGAAGTCGGAGTTACGTTCTTTAACATTTCTTCATGTTCGGGACCTACGCCCACTGGGTCTGGGACCATTCCTTTCCTTATCCCTCGAAATTTCGGAAAGTTATAATTGTTTTTCCGAAATTTTTAAAAATTGGCTACAACTTTCAAAAATTTCGAGGGATAGGGCAAGGAATGGTCCCAGACCCAGTGGGCATAGGTCCCGAACATGAATAAATGATAAAGAACCCAACTCCAACATCAGAATATAAAGAAAAATCCAATTTTCTTTTGATTGGACGCATAAACTGGACAAGAGCCCTTTAAATTTAAGTTTTTCAATTTAATTTTGCAAATTCTATAAATTACTTGTGGCTTTAAATCTCTGTGCAAAACATTATGGGCATGGCAATAGCTTAATCCAGCCAAAAGTTGTTGCATTAATGAACGAATAATCTTTTAAATTATTTTTTAAAAACTTTTATTTAAAATTAACCTTTTCGTCAATATGCCCATTTAATGTATCAAAAAATTTTCTCAAATCTAGATCACTAAAATTATAAAAAAGAATTTTAATAAAAATAATTATTTAATTTTAGCTAAGAAAAAGCCCGATACTCTCTTTAAAAAAAACATATCAGTTAAAAAATATATTTGGCAAAAATGTGTTAAAAATATTCCTAGGCACTAAGGTTGGCGGATCCGAATCCGAAAAAGGCCGTATATCCGAAAATTTTCAGTTTGGATATTGGATCCGTATATCCGAATCCAACTATCCGGCAACCTTACTGGGCAATTACTATTTTTAAGTTTTATTATGGCACTGTTACTGTATTCTTTAATTGCTTATCTTATATATTTAATCCCTAAGTTTGGATATACTCACTAAAATGTTTCTTATTTTTAAAAATAATTTTAAAAATTGCCAACCAAAATTCAAAAACTAAATTCAATGTTTTGTCTGTATGTATAACATCATTTAATCTAACAACATTTCCATGTCTAAGTTCACGTAAAAGACAAATTTCACGTAATGCAGATGAAGGAACACCCTTAATTTTATTTTCTGTTTTTAATTTATTTTTTAAATAATTTCCTTTTTTTGCTTTCAGGACTGAGAAACAAGCCTGATCCATTCCTAGCCCTAGTTTCTTATTATTTTTACCTTAAATCATTTACAAATTTTGGAAAATAAAAAGGGAGACTAAACAACAACATTATCAAAAAATTACTGTATTTTTAAAATAACCTCTATGGGGCTCTATTACAATTCAAGTGGATAGTTTAATGGTATAATTAGAGTACGGATTTTATTGAAATAAGATTTTTTGTAAACACACATTGTCAAAAGAAGCCCAAATATGTAATTAGTTTTGTGATACATATTATGATTTTTGACAAAGCTACATTTCAGTTTATTTCAATATTTTGGCAATTTCCCAGTTATTTCAATATTTTATGGCCATATCTTGCTATTTTATTTCAATAAAAATCCGGGCTCTAGCGATAATTATTTACTATATTTTTATTAAATTAATTACCAACAATAATTTTCAAAATAATTTTTTAAACAAAAAACCTCATCTTCATCATCCAATTTAACAATTTTTAAAGCAACAATTTGCCCATTTTCTTTACTTTTTGCTTTAAAAACCTTTAAATTAACAAAAAAACTTTCGTTCCAAAATTCGAAAAGAAAACCGTTCCATAAGTTCCTTCTCCAATTTTACCCAACATTTCATAATTATTTGACATTTCTTCACTAAATGTTTCCATTATTTTTAAATTAATTTACTTAAAAATAAATTTAATTTTAAATTATTTTTAAAAATTTTTAAGTAAACATTTTTGTTAAAATTCAACAAAAATGAAAAAATATTAAAAAAATATTTTTTATTATTTTTTAAAAAATAGCAGTTTTTATTTTTTTATCGATTCAGCTTTTGGAAGAAATGTTGTCATTTTTATTTATTTTTTTACTAGAGTAAGAAATTCTCCTACTACTATAATTTTAGGCATAAAGAGAGACAAGAGAAACACACAACATTATTTATTTTTATATTGGTACTGGAATAATGTATAGTACCTATTTACAAAAGGTGTATTATGTACTGTATTAGGTAATTTACAAACAAGGTGTATTAGGTACTTAGTCTATGTTAAAACGAGGTATTTAACCAAAAGAATTTCTGGTTATTTAATAACGGTTTTTTGATAAAGAATGTAACAGGGTTAGGCAAAATGTAACAATTATGCCTTGAGGAGATAAGTTCGAAATGTTTTTACGTTGGTTTGAGCACTTTAGGACACGGTTTTTAATGGATATTTTTGCAGTTCCAGGACTTCTGTGCATCTTGTTGCATACCGTTTAACCTGTATTAATTACCCTCCCTCAAATAATTACCCAACTTCAATTACCAGCGATAGGTTTAAACAATAATTACCCCCCATCAAATGCCCTACAACATATTAAATTGCAAATCTCGGATAATTCCCTTCCCTCTATTAATCACTCCTTTTAACTACATATATGTTTTTAGAAATTACTCAATAAGTTTAATTGTTTTTAAATTTAAATTTACAAATTCATTTAAACATTTTTTTTAATATTTCAAAATTTTTAATTGATCAATTACCCAGTGATTTACTCACATGCCAATCAAACATTTGACTTCTTTTAAAAAAGAAAAAATTAAAGCCATTCCATCTCCCTTCATTCTTCCCTAATTAATTCTTTTTAATTTTCTCTAAGTAAATTTAAAAAATTCAATTTTTAAATAAAAATTAAAGTTTTAAATTAATATAATAAAAAATAAAGCAAATCTATTTTTTCCTGAATGTTAAGGTGAAATCTGAATACTAGATATATTTACTATATCAACCAGAAAAGCTTTTCATAATTTTAGATAAAAGAAAGTTTTGGTTAAATTAGAGATTGCTTTCCATTAAAACATGCCGTATTTATAAATACTTTAGAGTAAAATCTTCTTCCCGGGCCCGGTCAGGATCTGGCCTGACTTTCTTGATTAATCCTGTCCAGAAATAGTTAGGAAATATCAAAAACCCCGGATTAGAGCGTCAGGTCCCAAACCTGTAAAAAAATCTTGCGAAGACTTGAAACTCAAAGAAAAATTTATTTTTCTGATAAAAAGCTAGTTTTTCATGAATAAACATCTACGACTTATTTTAACAAAATGCATAATAAAAAATATAAAAATAAAATAATTTGGAATGAAAATAAAAATTAAATTTTTTATTTTCAGATTACCTATTTTAAATATTTTCAACAAAAAGCTTAAAAAACTAGCTTAAAAAAACTAAATTAAACAAAAATGAAAATAGCTATTTTATTAGCATTTCTTCTTTTCTCAATTTTTATTTGTTGTGATTCTACTACAAAACGTCCAAATACAAAGGACTACGTACAATTAGAAAAAGAAAAATCTCCAAAAAAATCGGATACCCAAACAGAAGCTACTGCGTATGGTATAGCAAGTCAATCTCCAAAAAAAGATAAAGCGGAGCGAGAAAAGCAATTAAAAAAAATAGTAAAACAAGGAAATGAAAAAGGGAAATCAAGCTCTAAGAAATAATCTTTTTAATTATCTATGTTGACTCGAAAGATTGCTTGAAAAGTTTGATTATTTATTAATATTTGGTTAAAATTTTAGATTTAAAGAATTGAAACCGAAAATAGGCGTTTTTGGCCTATAAACCACCATAAATTTTATATGATGCGTATCTGAACACTCACTTTTGGGCTCTGTTTTTACCTATTTTTAAAATTTTAGTCTCCGAAATTCATTTAAAAGTAATTATAAAGAAAAAATGAAATTAGTTTTTGGAATAACTATAAAATAATTTCATTTCATAGATTTTTAAAAAATTTTAAGGAAAATAAAAAAATACCATTCAATAAAGTTTAAACAAACAAATAATCTACCTAATTTTAAATAATATTATGAGTCAAATAAATAATTTCTACAAAAAAATTTTTTTATTTAACAGGAGGAAATCCGTAACTGACTTTTTTTGATAGATGAACATTTTCACCAAATTGTGTGACATATACATATTAAAAACATATGTAAATGTTATAGAGATTCTTTTCGAATTTGTATTTTCTTTATTTTTTAAATTTTCATGTTTCATTCAAAAATATTTAATTCCAATTTATTTAAGCATATTTCTTTAGTTTTGTCATTCGTAAATTTTATTTTAAATGTTAGATAAATTTAAATTATTATTTGATTTATTTGTTAAACAAGATTCTCACACAAATTGTCACAAATCATTTGAAATTCTCAACCAAACTTATTTTATGGAGGAAGAGCTTTAATAAAGAGGCCGAATCCATCACAGAAATTAGCTGAAGATGCTTGGGATTGATCTAGGAAATTCTTTATACTAATATTGTTATCCCCTCAACATCCCACCATGACTGGCAGTTTTCATTTTTGCTATGCTAGCGCAGCCGGCATTTAATAATAAAAATATTTTTGTAGCATTTTTGCTTAAATGGTAATTTATAAAATTATTTAGTTATTTTAGAGGATTTTTTAAATAAAATAAATTTTAATATTTTCCTACAACAATTTTAATTGTTAACTAATTTAATATAAATACATATTTTTTAATTAGGCAAGGAAAGCTTCTAAGTGATTGATATCTGTTACAACCCAAGGGTTGCCTAAAAGTTGACGTGCATTATAATAACAGTTTATCGGTGTAGAATGAACAATGAAGGCGAAGGTAAAAGAGCTGGAACAGACGGAGATCACTGAATAGCTAATACCATTACACAACAATACAGATCTTTAATAATGGATCGAACTGACTTAATAAAATTATTAATAATAAATAATATTTAATAAATAATATAATAATACTTAATAACTTAATAAAATGTTTTTATCTTTATATTTATTAATTTAAATAATTTATTTTAAATTATTTATTTTATTTATTTAAATTATTAGTCAATATCCCCTGTCTATGAAACGCATGTGATGTTTATTATTTTATATCAGATGACCTAAAATAACGTGATTGCTTTCCTTTTTGGATTTATTTTAAATTAAATAAAAACAAAAATTTAAATAATTAAAAAAATATTTAAATAAATTACAGTCAGATCTTGATTTTAAATATCCCCAAGTTTAAATACCACCTTGCTTTCATATGCGTTTTTTAATTTGATTGGTCACTGGGAGAGAGCTACTTAAGTGATAGCAATTTTAGAAACCATTACTTTTTTCTCTAATTATGATTTATCACTAATTTTTAATGATTACCTATTTATTTTTTGCGAAAACACTCGTTATTCAATACACTACCGGGATTACCGTTTACATACTATAAGCAAAATTTATTAATAAAAAACAATAAGGGTGTAAAACAGAGATAGGTTCTTTCCGCCTCCACCTTCCATTGAATTCCGATTTTTCGCCCTTCCGGTTTTTATCTGCTCTCTAATAACGGCCGTTTGTGTTATGCTATGGATTACTCTGGGAAATTCCATTACTTAGCGCAATGTTTGAGCAACATTATTCTTCACGTGATTTCAGGATGATCCTGGTCTCTTTTGATAAGAAAATAAGAGGAAGATAGAAGAATTTGTTGGCATATAAAGGATAAGTCCATTTTTTGATATTGATCTTTCGCTTCTATTATAAACAATGGACTTAATAGTTTTTAGAAATTACTTAACAAATTTAATTATTTTGAAATTTAAATTTACAAATTTATTTAAAAACATTTATTTTTTTTTAATTTTTAATTTTTAATTGATTAATTAATTACTCAATCATTAACTCACATGCCAATTATACATTTGTATAGCCGTCTTAAAATAGATAGAATGTATTCCCCTAGCTTCATATCACTTTAAATTTCTCTCTAATAAAAAATAAATTAAAAAAATTTATTTTTAAATAAAAATTAAATTTATAAATTATAAAATAAAAAATAAAGCAAATCTATTTTTTTTTGAATGTTGAGGGGAACTTTAATTGTATATATATATTTATGTTAACCAGGATAGCTTTTCATAATTTTGGATAAAAAAGAATTGCCATTTAAGATCTTCGGTAAAATAATTTTTCCGAGTCCGGAAATCTGAATTTTGATTTTTTAGCCCAGATCTTGCCTGATATTTTCAGATTAATCCTCACAAAAAACACTATGTAGGGATTCCCGTTTACATAAAGCAAAATTTGTTAATAAAAACAACAGAATTCTGTTTTTGAGCAGTCATCCGCTTATTTACACTCTCATCCAACTATTTACACCCTATCCATAGAAATTTTCGCCCGCGGCGGTGAGGACAATTTGTTAGTTCATATCAATGATTTGGCTGAACTATACAGTTTGTGAAAGCTGCTTCTATATCGAATTTTAAAATTGGGGGCAAGTTTAAAATTTTAATCATGCCCGATTTAAGAGTTAAGAATGATACCCATGAGCTGGGAAGATTAAGTAAGATATTAGTGGATTTGGGGATCGAGACTAAAAGAATTGCTAGTCTTTTTTAAATAATTCCAAATTTTTAACATAATTAACATATAGAATTTAATCGGACAAAAGACAAAATCAAATATTTGATCAAATAATTTGAAAATTATTAGATATTTGAAAAAATTTGATTACTCCCAAAAGTCATTAAACAAATATTTGATCAAACAATTTGAGAATTATTTGATATTTGAGAATATTTGATTTGGAAAGTCAAATATTTGATCAACTGTCAAATTTTTTTTAAAAATTCTGAAATACCATATACATTTCTAATTCCTCTGATATCTTTCATAATCCCCTTGTATCTGAACATTTAAACATTTTTTAAATTTGTTAAAAATTTTTTTGTTTTTTTCGCCTTCTATTATACATAAACACTGAACCTACATACACACATACATACATATGTTTTTAGAAATTATTCAACATATTTAATTATTTTAAAATTCTAATTTACAAAATAATTTTTAATTTTATTTTTTAATTTTTAATTGATTAATTTTTATGTTTTAATTTTTAATTTTTAATTGATTAATTTTTATGTTTTAATTTTTAATTTTTAATTGATTAATTGCCCAATCATTTACTCATATGCCAATCATACGTTTGAAAATAAAATTTGAAAATAAAAAAAATTCTTTAAAAATATCTTTATAAAATTCCCCTAGCTTCATTCGGTTAATTTACCTCTAAGTAAAAATCAATTAAAAAAATTTATTTTTAAATAAAAATCAAATTTGTAAATTAATATAATAAAATAAAGCAAATCTATTTTTTTTGAATGTTTAGGTGGAATTTGAATACTAGATATATTTATATTAACCAGAAAAGCTTTTAATAATTTTGTATAAAATAGGAGTTGCCATTTAAGATTGCGTTTATTAGAACAATATATAATATTTCCACCATATAATTTGTTTATCTCCTCCGCTTTCGCCTTCCATAGAATTCCGCTTTTTTGAGCTGAATTCTGCATTTTTGGCATCATCCGCTTATTTACTTTCTTCCAACTATTTACACCCTATCAATAGAAAATTTCGACTGCAGCATTGAGGACAATCTTTTAGTTCAAATCAATGATTTTTCTCAACTATACAGATTGTGAAAGCTTCTTCTTTACCTTCCAAAATTCTCAATATTTTAGAAAAATTCTCAATATTTAAATAATTCCATGATTACCAGATAAAATTGAACTCTGTGTAAAGAATTTTGCTTTTAGGCAAAAAAGAATGGGAACCACTCAAAAAGCGACAATCTTCTTTAATCTTATTTTTTCTAATTTTTTCTTTATTACTTTGCTAAATTCTCGATAAAATTTTTAAATAAACCTCTCAATGCTTTGTTAATTGATAGTTGAAAATTATATTTAGAGGTTGAGTTGTAATTAAAGGTTAAATTCTTCAAAATATAGATATCCCGAATTTTTCTTTTATTTTAAGATGAAAATTTATTTTCATATTTTATTTTTTATTCTTCTTTTGCTTTATTCTATTTATGCTAGTCGACGTAACGATGATCGTAATGCTAATTCCGCTAGTACATGGAGAGTTTTACTTGGTCAGGCATCTCGTGAAGACACTCAAAATTTTGCTTTAGGTAATTTTTTAAATTAAAATTAACTAATTTAAAATCTTTTAGGGAATTATTCACCCACTAATCGACGACCTAACCGCCATCGTAACAATCAACATGAAGTAGTTGGTGATTATCCTACAACTGCTGAATTTGGTGATACGATGGGTACTAATTTAAAATTTTAAAAAGTCTTAAAGTTTTAATTATTATTTCATTCATTCAATTCTCCAAAATTTTGACATTTATAGGCCAAAATGTACTTGATAATTTTAATTCATTGGCTATTAATGATAATGAAAACAATTCTCTTGCAACCAATAATCCGAGAGGTAGACATTTTTAATCTTAAATTCTTTAATAAAAATAAATTCTAGAAATATTAACTATAACTAGGCACTATTACATAGTTATCCATTTAAATAATTTATTATATTGGATCTAATTATTTTTTAAACCGGTTCTTAAACGTCTTTAAAAATTTATCATTTATGCCTCTTTTCCAACCCGTATTTTTAAGTACATAACACCGATTTTAAAAATTTTTTCTTAATTTTTAAATCTCCAAATTTTTGTTAACTAGGTAATTAGTATTACGCTTTAGAAATGAATTTTTTTACTTTTGATATGGTAAGGTAGTATATTATTTTGAGGCTTTATTCTGCGTATAACTCCAATTTTCAGTCTGGGAAATGGCTTTATTCCAAGAAATATGTTATATATTTTCCTTATTTGTCATAATTTAGGCCGTAGAACTCGTCGAAGAAACAATCAAAATAACAATGAACGTTTAGCACATGCAAACAATCCGACTCACCCTGGTATAAATATATTTTAAATATGTTAATAGGTATAACTCTTAATACATTTTAAAAATATTTATTTAATTAATTTTAATTAAAGTAAAAAAATAAAGTTTAAAAGATTTCCCCATGCCAAATAATTTAAGGTAATTAAATTTAATAAATAGCTAGCTTTAACGATAAATATAAAAATATATTACTATACTTTTTTGAAAAATCTTATCTCACTTGTCAGGTATTGATGATGCTGTTACGTATGATGTTCCAACACTACCACGTGGTATTTTCTAGAAATTTATTACTTATTTTTAAAAAGAATTTGTAAATCTTCAATTTATTTGTTTAAATTTTATTCTAAAATATTTTATAAAAAATCCAATATAAATCCAATTTATTTAAAAAAGGCATCCCTCCGTCGGGGTCCAACCCTATTGCAGATTATCATATAAGGAATCAAAATATTAACATTGAAAGTTTAGCCTATACAAATGATCCAGCTCATGAAGAACCTCGTATGTAAATTTTAATATATGACTTGTTGCATTTTAAAATCTTTACATAATTTATTTTATCTAAATTAAGAAAATAAACTTCACAAATCTTTCCCATGCCAAATTATTTAAAATTATTAAATTTAATAAATAGCTAACTTTAACGATAAATATAAAAGTATATTACTATACTTTTTCGAAAAATTTTATCTCAAATATCAGATATTGATGATGGTGTTATCTATGATGTTCCATCACCCCCAAGAGGTATTTTCTAGAAATTTATTACTTATTTTTAAAAAGAATTTGTAAATCTTCAATTTAATTTTCAATTTTAATTTTACAAATATTTTTATAAAAAATCCAATTTATTTGTTTAAATTTTTAATTCATTTTTTTTTGTTTTGAAGAAGGCATAGTTCAACTACCGGGTACTAATAATTATGCATATGCTCGCACTCAGCAACCACCTAGAAGTATTTAAATTTTTCTATAAAATTAATTAGACATACTAAATAATAGAGTACGTCGAGTACCGAGTAAGTGGGAAAAACCGAGCTCGAGTAATACGAGTTTGAAAAACCCGAATTCGAGCTCGAGCTCAACTTTTTAGGCCGAGTTCGAGTAATCGAGTAGTTTTTATATAACAGTATTCTAAAATAATCTTACCAAAAACAATACTTTTACTCATTATCAGTGCTGGGTATTTGGCATTTGTTGACAGTAATGCGTTAGATCATCATCCAAATCCCAGTTATTTTCGTTAATACGTCTATATCGGTAATTGTGAAGAGTACAGACCCCATTTTTTCCTCCCCAATTTTCCCCCTATATTTTTACAAAATGGTCAGACTTTTTCCTTTCTCCCATCCAATTTGCCGTTCTAATTTTTGCCTACAATCAAACAAAAAGGATTAGAAAGGCATATTAAAAAGGCAAATTGGATGGAAGAAAGGAAAAAGTCTGACCATTTTGTAAAAATATAGGGGGAAAATTGGGGAGGAAAAAATGGGGTCTGTACCAGGGCTGGGCGAAATAAAAAAATAAAAAGCGAAATGCGGAATGCGAAACTTTTCGCGCCAAAAAATGTGAAAAATGCGAAAGATGCGAAACGCGAAAATGCGAAATTTGTTAAAAATTCTAATCCTTCCAAATATTTTTCAAAATTTTCGCCTGCAGTCCTGTAAATAAAGAAATCTGTGATTAGAACTTAACGGAAATGCTGAGGGATTTGGTCGAGATATAAAGGGATCAAAAGGGATTCCCTTTTCCATCGAACTTTTCACATCTTAATCTCCAGATATCCCTCCTAATCTCAAATCCTTTCCTGCGCCGCAGGAAAGGATTCCTGCGCAGGAAAGGATTCCTGCGAAATGCGGAATGCGAAACTTTTCGCGCTCAAAAATGTGAAAAATGCGAAACGCGAAAATGCGAAATCGCCCAGCCCTGGTCTGTACTCTTCACAATTACCTCTATATCCCTCTTAATCCGCAGAAATTCCATGATATGCACACGATCCATGTTAACTCCGGGCTCCGGGTTGAAAATCAATGGATAATATTATTTCGGGGATTCGTTTAGATTAAGAGGATATCGAGTGATAAGAGGAATGAGATGGATATCAAGGGATTAAGCGGGATTTGGGCAGATTATAGTGATATTTGTGTGTATTAGGAGCAAAATCTGAGAAATTCGGAAGATTAATTGGGATATTGTCGAATTAGTTATATTGTCGAAAGGTGATCATGAGATCCATCTCTCTATTCCTCTTTTTTCGCGCCGCTGGCTTAAATTTTGAGAATTACTGAAGGTCCACCTAACTCCATTCAAATAAACTCTATTCAAAACTACCTAACTCCATTCAAAACTAAAATTCACATAACTCCATTCAAATCCTTTGATATAGGTAGAGTTCAGCGGTATCGGGATTTAGAGAAAAACCTGGGATCGGGATTTAGGAATGGTGATCCCGATCCCGGATCCCGACACGGGACCGGGATTGAAGAATCGGGATCGGGATTTACTAAAATTTTTTTAAAAATTTTTAAATTTTTATTTTCTTAACATACAACTCAGTCTAAAATTGCCATTGCGGTGCTGAAATATTGAGTTTAAGTTTACTTTCCGGTTCAGGGGATTAAGGGGGCATAAGGTAATGAGGGGAATAAATGGGATTGGGCTTCTTCCATTTTAAGCGCCGCAGGCAAAAATTTTGAAAAATTTGGATTTTGAAAAAATTTCCTCCCTTGTAAGCGCCGCAGGCGCAATATTTTTTAATTTTGGAAGACCAAGGGCACTCAAGTCTAAACGTTGAAGTCTTCATGATTAAGTGCGTTACGTTCAAATTTGGACGATTAAGAACTGAGATTGAGGGATTAAGTGATATATTCATGTAGTAATATTTCTTAAGCCCTAGAATTCTCTTCAAATCTAACTTAATCCCTGTAAATCCGTCGATATCCTTCTATACTCCAAATCCACCGATACTCCCCTCAACCTCTATTGATCCCACGATATCACACCAAATCACTCAATATTTCGTTAGAGTTGTAAAGACATCTTTGTTCATTTTTGCGGCGCCGCAGGCGAAAATTTTGAGAATTTTGGATGTCCATATGCCAAATTTCTTCCATTTTCTGCGCCGCGGGCGAAAATTTTTCTTTCTTTCATGCCTCCCCTCTTCTTTTAACTTTATTTCACAGACTTCTAGTCAATTTATAAAGTCGGGATTTGCATCGGGATCTGATGCACATCCCGATCCCGATCCTGGATCCCGGCTCGGGATTGAGATTGGCCGGGATCGGGATATATATTTCGGGATCGGGATAAGAAAAATCGGGATCGGGATTCGAAAAACCCGGGATAATCCCGCCCGATCCCGACCGGGATCCCGATCCCGCTGAACTCTAGATATAGGTATGCATGTTCTCCTTTTCAGCGCTGCAGGCGAAAATTTCGAGAATTTTGAAAGGTCAAGGAGCAAAATTCTTCTTTTTCAGCGCCGCAGGCGAAAATTTTGAAAAATTTGGAAAGCCAAGGAGTAAAATTTCTCTTTTTTTTTGAGAAATTTGGAAGATCCTTAAGCCAAAAATCTTCCTTGATGCGCCGCAGATAGGGGCATAAAAATACTCGGTTTTAACCGAGTCCGTCGAGTAGGAAGTTTCCGAGCTCGAGTAATACGAGTATTATGATCCCGAGTTCCGAGTCGAGTAATTACGCAAAAAACCCGAGCGGTCGAGTCGAGTAACTCGAACTCGCTCGACTCGGACGTACTCTACTAAATAATTAAATTTTAATTTTTCTTTTTAACAGACTCGTTTTGGGACTGATTAATATTGTTGTTTTCATCAACAATTTAGATAGATTATTAAACTAAAAGAAATTCTGTATCAGAAAGAAAAAGTGTGATATTCACAATTTTTATTAGTTTACAACTTTCATTAACTTTCTTCTATATAGCTTACTTTTTTTCTTCCTTTTTCTTATAAATTCTAACAAAATTTTTGTCCAGATTACTGGAATATATTTTTTTGTAGATTTTTAGTTAAATATTAGTAAAAATTAGCTACCATTTTGCAGAAATTTAAATTTTGTAAATTTATTTATAAAAATAACTGGTCTTTAATTGAAAGAAAATTTACATAATTTCGAAAAATTATTTAAAATAAATAGCCGAATTTAATCTCTCTACTTCCAGAAAAATAGTAGATAAAGAAGCTAGAAGTTCTTTCTCTTAAAATTTTATTTTGAGTATTTTGCTGAATATTTTAGCGACTACATATTTATCGACCCCTTTAACGGATCAACAAATTCAAAGAGATATACTAGCTAAAAAGTATAAATAATTTAATTTTAAAGTAAAACTGAATTTTATTTATTTATTTATTTTGGTACAAAATATTTGGATAAAAACTATCAAAAGAAAATCATGACTCAATATAGCCAAATATAAAAAGAAAATGCTTGCTTATACAAAAAAAGTAATAAAAATAAATTTCTTTTTTTATTCTAATAAAAAAATCTCCTCAAATAAAAATGCAAATAATCAAAAGAATTATTTATTTTTTAAATATTTTCCTTTTAATGATTTTTAAATCAAATGGTAATAATTTAATATTTTTAATATTATTGGATAGGGTTGGCGGCTCCAGGTAAATCCGAATATCCGTACCCGATAACCTAACTGAAATTTTCGTATGTCCAGAATATTTCAGGGATGAAGGGAGTCTTTGGATAATTTTCGATGCTGCAACACCATTAATAATAATAACATTTTTGGGTATCTTAATAGGCCAAAAAGCCAGAGTTCTTTGTTTCTAGGAACCAAATCAAAATTTTCGGATATTCAAAACCGATAACCGAACTGAAAATTTCCGTGTATTCATACTTTTTCGGTCCCGGATATCCAAAACCACCAACCCTACTATCGTATTCAAAAGATATAGATTCTAATATTTGAACAAAATAATTATGTAGATGCATTGTTGTGTTATTCTTGTGAAGGCATTACTTGCAGTTATAATCCAAATCCAATTAATTGTGAATATACTGTCCGTTCTTGTATGAGAGTATATAATATTATGAATGGAATGAGTAAATATTTAAATTAAAAAAAATATTTTTTAGAATAATAAATTTAGCTATAAAGGCTGGGTGTCTTTTACCATTTTTTGAAAGTTGTGATATGTTACAACAAATTGGAGGGGATCAAATAAGGTTGAAAAATATTTTTGAAAAAATATTTAATTTATTTTTAAAGATGTACAAGTTGTGGATTTGATCATTGTAATACTATAACAGCCCCATATTTTCCGGGGCCCGGAGGGAATGATGGAAGAATTCCTTGGAGTGTTGAAGGACCAAATCCTTATTATCCAGGCACTGGTCGCTTTCCTCAAAGGTTTTGTAATTATTTAGAGGAGTAAAAAATATTTTGAATGAAAGATTTTAAAAACCAAAAACCCTTACATTCTACATATATCCCAGGGATTGTCTCTTCCATGTGATCTTCAATCATAAAGATCCACTAATTTTCTCAACAAATAATTTTTGATTAACCCCAATAATATATTTGATTTTACAATCTAAATAATTAATTTATTTATTAGACCGCCATATTATGGAACTGGAGGGCCTGGTTATCCCCTCTGGTGGAATAGCGCTGAGAATATTAATATAAATTTTTGTTTAAAAATGATGATACTTTTTTATTTAATATTTTATTTTTTACTATAAAATTCTAAAAAATCATGAATAAATTTAAGATCATTTAATTTAATACAAAAAACAAATTTTGCTTATATTATAACAAGAAACAATAATTAAAATAATACATATTTATTTAAAATTTAAATTAATTATTTAAATTTTTTAATTGATTTTGTGTATTTTCTAAAATATTAATTTTTTTGCTATATAAAATTCTAAATTTGTTTTTATCCTCATTTTCTTTTTTACATTTAAAAAATGTTTTTAAATATTTTAATTCTTTTCGAAGTGCTTCATTGTAGTCAGAACTTAAATTTAAATAAATGTTTTTAAAAGATTTAGATAAAAATTTAAATGAATTATTTTAAGGAGGAGGAGCTATTTCTGATAAGTTAACAAACATTTCTTAATATAGTTTTCTTTTGCCTAAGCATGGATTGAATCAAGAAATTAAATAATTTATTTAAATATATTTATCCACCTATTAACGTAAACAATAGGAGCAATTGAAGCATTTGCAATATTAAAATATAAATTCGATAGAAAGCTGATATAAAAAAGTTTTAAAGGTGTAGAATTAGTTAAATAAATTATCATTATCGAAGCAGTATATGAAAGAAAATAACCTCCAACTTCAATAAAAACAATTAGAAAAAGTGAACGGAACAATTTTTGCATATTTTGAGGAGTTAAATCTAATAAAAAGAAATTTTAACCCAATACAGTTGAACTTCATTATAATGTCAACCTAGGCATAAAAAATCTGACATATAAGTGGGGATGACAAACCTTGTTGGGATCCGGAATAAGTACAAATACAAGTATAATACTATCCAAAGTAGAAAGTTACAATGTGTGAGAGGGTTAGATTGAAGGAATCAGACAAAGAAGATCAGAAAGTACTGAGCTACTTATTATGATTCAATTAGACTGACACTCAAACAAGCTACTATTGTAGAGAAAGGATCGAGACTAGATCCCGATCGAAAATGTTGGTTATCGAAATAAAGATTTTTTAGATATATCAATCTCTCCCAGTTCGCCCACTCCCATACTGTGCCCATGCTATACTATAATAAGTAGAATCACTATAGAATGACACTATAGTGAGGTTCTTTTAAAATTTTCCAATTAATTTTGTATATTTAGTAATTTTACCAATTTTTATTTTAGCCCAAATAGCAACAATTAGATAATTAATAATAACTAAACAAATAATAAATCCTGTAAGTATATTTATTTCATTACTTAATCCAACTATAACAGCTGCAACATCACCAAGTGTAATACTAACATTTATAGTAGTTGTATTTGATAAATTTAATAAAGTGGTGAGTGAATTAAAATTAGAAAAGATGGAAGTAAATATAAGAAATAAAATGTGAATTCCAATATATTTTTTGTAGTTAACATTATTATAGCTTAAAAATTAAAATTTTTCCGGATTTTTTAAAATAATTTTTAGAGTTGAGTTTTTTCCCCATCTTTTGTCCTGTTTCTCTGACCATTCTGAGCTTTTTGCTTGATATATAATTTATTATGTATGTATCATTCGTGTTCCCTAAATTTATTTAAGACACCCCTCCAATGATTAAGAGTTAAGCAAAAGTCTAACAACAGGGCAGGATTGAACCTGCGACAACTTATTCTAGGCTTTTTCGCTCACCCTATACAGGAGCTTAACCACTGACAAATGAGCTATCGGAGCATCGACTAATGCTTTTTCTTTTTCCTTTTTAGATCGTTTAACCCCCTCCTAAGCGTTTTAAATACTCTAGGTGAATCATCCTTACAAGTTCCACAATCATCAAATTTTTGAGTATAACTTACAAAATTGGCAAAAATACAGCCATAATTCTGTCCAAACTAATTGATATAAGTAAAAAGAAAGATAAAGATGAAAAAATTAATGGAATATAAAGCCATTTTAATATATCCAAAATATTTAAAAAATATATTCCATTTAATGAAAATAAAAGAGAAATGAAATTTCCAAATTGGTGGAAACATTCACAAAAAGATTTGATAAAAAGAAAAATGCTTGTTTTACTTTTTATTGTTGAATATTTTTCTCTTTAAATTTAAATATGTAGGTAACCTTTTTAATTTAAATATTTACCTATATTTTAAAGTAATATAGCAAATACTTAAATTTAAAGGAATTCCGATAAATGAGACAATTGAATACAAAATTGTTTGAATTAAAATTTCAAAACAAAAATTGGAACAACTCGAAGAGAAAGCTAAACAAGCTATCTAAATAAATATTTAATTATTAATTTAATCAGAAAAAAACTTACAGATTTAATTGTTTTATTCATTTATTCTAAAAAGCGAAAAAACACAAAAAATATCACAAAATTTAACAGAAATTGAATATCAAAATCTATTTAAACATAACTTAAAATGCCGTTTTCCTCTTCGTGGTGAGAGATGGTCTGCTTACTTTATATTTCTCATATCCACGTTAATATCAAATAATGCCTCCATATCAGCCTTAATCCCTCAATCACTTGATATCAACACAAATTAACCTGATATCAACACAATATTCTAAAAAAATTTCGAACAAATAGGGCACATTTTCAATGAGATATGCAGAAAAAGCATGTTTGTTACGCCGTGTAACAAACATTATGATATTTAGCTAAATTTAAGTCCATTTTAAAAGGTACGTATTATTCTAATAATAGTTTTTCCCAAGTATCCGCACATTTAACTAGTTCGGTATTACTCTAGTTATGTATCATGTATAAATATTACGAAAAAAATTTTATTAAAGGAATTAAAAACTTAATATGTAAATATTTATTTAACTGTTAACATTTTTAATAAATACGTACTATATCGTAAAATATTTTAATATTCACCCTTAATATTCTTAACGTTGCTATGTAATTAACTATTTACAAATTTAATTTCTGTTGAATAAACTTTTATTAAAAGTATTCCATATTTCATCTAATCAAATGCTACAATTTTTAATGCGAAAATTTTTTGGTAAAATATCAGATTTTTTCGACTACTTCAAGTTAAAAGTATTCGAAGAAAAATACGGAGATTAAGCGGATAATATATAGGATTAAATATAAGATAAATATAAAGTTAAATATAGGATTAAATGTAATTTAGAGAGTAATCGGTGATAAAAGTGATTTGGTGGTCAAGATATTTAGAGGTATATCGATAAAAATGTTGGATGGCTCTCTCCTAAAGTTTTTTAATCCCTCTCAATCATGGATATCGCGTTAACTCATCCTCATCACTTTTCTTCTCTTCAAAGGGATTTAAAATTGCATGAAATAGAAATAAATGGGATATGGATAAAAAGCCCAAAGGCACAAACTCCGAACATGCTCAATACCGGGTTCTACCTTACAATAATCCAAACGGTTATACGACACTTGGGGACGGACTTTTGCGGACCGACATTTGAGGATGGACATTTGGGGATTGCGGACCGACATTTGAGGACCGACAATTGGGGATCGAATTTGAGGATTGAGGACAGACATTTGGGGACCGACTTTTGAGGACCGACATTTGAGGATTGCCATTTGAGTATAAGAATATCATTATCTTAAAACAGAAATTATCACAAATTATGTACTAAGGTGAAGTTGTTTCACAAGCGGGGGAAGTTGATTTGTCGGCGGGGGATGTTGTTCCTACAACGGGGGATGTATTCCAGCAACGGTGGATGTTGTTCCTTCAACGGAGGATGTTGTTCCTTCAACGGTGGATGTTGTTCAAACGACGAGGAATATTGTTCCAACGACGGGGGAGGTTATTTCAACACGCATATTACCTTCCCCCATTGACGAAGCGGAACAACAACCCCCGGCGGAACAACAACCCCCGTTGAAGGAACAACATCCCCCTTTGAAGGAAAAAGATCCTCCGTTGAAGGAACAACATCCTCCGTTGAAGGAACAACATCCACCGTTGCTGGAATACATCCCCCGTTGTAGGAACAACATCCCCCCCCGACCAATCAACTTCCCCGCTTGTGAAACAACTTCACCTTAGTACATAATTTGTGATAATTTCTGTTTTAAGATAATGATATTCTTATACTCAAATGGCAATCCTCAAATGTCGGTCCTCAAAAGTCGGTCCCCAAATGTCTGTCCTCAATCCTCAAATTCGATCCCCAATTGTCGGTCCTCAAATGTCGGTCCGCAATCCCCAAATGTCCATCCTCAAATGTCGGTCCGCAAAAGTCCGTCCCCAAGTGTCGCACCACGATCCAAACAAGCCAATCTACACAATCCCATTTAACATGACGTTTATTTCGAATATAGTTTTGTCCTTCAACTGCATTATTTAAAATATTGTTGTTATTTTGTAAAATGAAAGCAATGAATCATATAAGTTAGCAAAAATTTACTAGTTAATTTAACCGTTTATTTTAGTTTCTCTTCAAAGTTTATCATTATCCCTATATTTATTAAATATTTAAATTTAAAAATAAAAATATTAGGAAAGTTAGTTGTTAATCATTAATCATTTTAATAATTTATAGAATTAATGTGTCGACGGAAACAGATAATTTCCAGTTAATACTTGCAAGGAAATACTTACACTAATTTCTCTGAAAATTTTTTTATTTAAAGTAGGATTTGTAGTCTTAAATTTTTTTGTTTCTGGATTTTTAAATAACGGACTAAACTAATCATTTGATTAGATTCCAGAGATAAACTCAAAAAATAATTATAAAAAAGGGCAAGCTAACAGATACATGTTACAAACATTTAGACAAATGATTTAACACCCCTACCCACGAATAATTTTTAAATATTTCATACTTTTAAATTAGCTTCGAGTTAAATTTCCTAACTTTTTAAACCCATCTGGAGGTTCGGATGGCAATTTTTGCTTTGCTCTTATTTATTTCTAAATTTAGAATTTATAGTATATTATTATTTAAACATAGATTATTATGTATTACATATTAACTATAATATTTCTGATTATACAAGTAATTTTACTTAAAATTATTAAAATAATTTTAATATATAATTTAAAGAAATATTTAAAGAATATAATTTAAAGAATTATATTGAAACCAATTAGTTAATGAGTATTTTTTACTATTGTGTAGTGTTGTAAGTTATACCAAATTGTTCGGTTAACCGAAACCGAACCGAAATTTCCCGGTTACCCGAACTGAACCAAACCGAAAATTTTTTCCTGGTCTAAGGAGTTATTAAGTATTAGCGGTGGAGTATAAGTAAACTTGTTGGATATAAGAGGTTTGATATCAGGTGATAAAAGTTGGTTCTGAATTGATCAAAGGTGGCTTAAGTATATCAATGGAATAAGAAGAGATATATGTTTTGTGGAAAAAAGGAAGGATTAAGGGATATTAGAGAATTTGAAGGATTAAGTGAGAGAAAGAGTCCAGATTAATCCATCGATATCCTACATAATTTACCTGATATGCCATTTCTTTAAATTATTCTTAATCCTAACATTCTTAATCCCACCAGATAAGTGCTATCTTTTTTCCAAATGCATTGATCAAGTTTGATTGCCAATTAAAAGATTAAATCTCTAAGATTGCAAGAATTCGTTATTTTTCACAATTATCGACTTGTAACTTCTTAATGAGTGATAATACTTGATCCATCCTGTTGGGAAAAATTTAGCTCTTTTCAAGGCTTTCGAATGATCTAGGATCACCCGAATTGGATCAAAAATAAGAATTCTATGTATAGCCGATCAAATTCGAAAAAAAGGGAAACTAGAAGATATAACACATGAGGACCTGATAATGCTACTTATACTTGTATTATATTAAAGATTTATGATGGATTTGGTATAACCTGCAATTTTGAAAGAAGAGGCACATGTAAAACTGATAAAGTTTGTCATATTAAAGTAACAGGAACAAATGAGGGTGTGATTAGCAGAGGTAATCTAATCATTTAATTTCAAATTTAAAAGCTCAATGTGCCGATAAATTTTTAAATTTCATATTGGGTTCGACACAACCGTTTATTAACCGCTACCAACGGTTTTCTGTTAATGCAGATTTAAAAAATTGGATTTTCGGTTTTAAGTTTTGACAAATACGAGTTTCAAAATATATCAAAATTTATTCAGTAATTTATTCAATAAATTATTAATAAATTGAATAAATTAATTATTCAATAATTTATTCAATAAAATTTATTCAGTTTCAAAATTTATTCAAAAATATATCAAAAATCATGTGACAAATTTCGTATCATGAACGAGATATCTTTTTTGCGTCCCTATGCATGACAAATGCACGAATCGTTTAGATGGTTCTTATAATTTTTCGCATTTAGTTTTTTGGAGTTAGAAAACTCATTTTTAACCTTTTTAGGCTAAAATGTCGGCCATTGAAATTTAGCAATTTAATGCCTTTGTTATTTTACGAATTTTTTAAAATAAAGCCAAGACATGAAATTACATTCGAATATTTTCTGTGATGCATATTTATGAAAAAAATAAACTATGTATCTTCTAGAATGTTAGGAAAAATCACAGATTCGGGTTCGAATCCTTATCCACAGATGATAAAATATTGAATATGTATTTGTTAATAAAGTTTGCTTATGAAATTAAATGTTTCATTTATTTCGTAAAGTTTTTTTTTATTAATTTTGCTACATTTCATTGTGCATGGAAAAAAACTGTCGTGTTTCCAGGAGATCCAATCATAAAATTCAAATATTTAAGTTGCTAAAGGTTGCGGTAGTTGTAACAATGATAAAAATTGCGTTGAATGTTCAACTGATAAATGCAATACTTTCGAACTAATTAGATGGAATTTTCTCTACTGTATGATAAACGGAAATTCAAATTTTTGTTACAAGGGATTGAGTTGCATCTATAAGAAAATAGATGACAAACGTTGGTTCTCTGGATGTGGAAAATGTAAAGCAGGTGATGAACAGTGTTATCAATGTGAAACTAATAATTGCAATACCCGCGAAGAATATGAAAAAGTTCTTTTTTGCTTTAATAGTGAAGAAAAGGAAGTTGGTCCAAGATACTGTAATAAAAAAAGCTGCTTTATTTCTGTTGATTTTGTGAAAGGTATTCTTTTGTAGTTGATTTAAGCAAAATTCAAGTTTATGAGCTAAGCTAAAAGATTTAACTATAACATCAAAATTTAATAACTACCGTATTTTCTCGATTAATTCCCCACTCTCAATTAATTCCCCACCCTCAAATAATTCCCCACCCTCAAATAATTCCCTCCTCGAATAATTCCCCTTATTAATAATAATTTATTAAAATAATAAATTGATGCTTATTAAAATAATTTATACACATTAAATCTCGTTCTCATCAGATTTTATCAAGGGTCTGATGAGATTTATCAAGGCCCTTTTAAAATCAAGGGACTCTAAAAACCTAAAATATGAACCTATTTCTCACTTTTTCGGACCTAAAATGTCACTCTACTTATATGTTTCCATGCTGAAGGATATAAAATATATGTCCCTTAGTATCGTATCATACAATGAATCCTTATGTGGCACTATAATCCTAATACTCCCATATTGGGGTAGATAAAGGTTCAACTACAACACCCATGGTTGATATAGTTCCATGCTGAGGGATATTTATATCTATGCTTGACAGAATGCCAAAGCTTCATGCAGTTTTTAAATTCAGGAATGGGTTGAAACAATAATTCCCCACCCTCGAATAATTCCCCTTTCTCGAATAATTCCCCATGCCACGGAAGGGTTGAAAAAATAATTCCCCAGGGGAATTAATCGAGAAAATACGGTAAACTTAAATATAGCTGGAGGAGATGTAGAAACTGCTTTGAAAAAATATAAACAACAAGGCTGTGGTTCCTGTCCTTCTACAACTATTCCATGCCATACATGCATCACAAAAGAATGTAACACTGAAAAGTATTTTAAAGAAGGGCATTATTGTTGGAATACAACTGGTACAATTGTGGCATGTGGTCTAAAGTACAAAAAATTTTGCTACTATGCTGTTATTAACGATAAAACAGGTATTAAATATATACACATATAAGCTTAGGTACAACAAGAGGTGGATTGCCTAAACTTATGTAAAACCCTAATAAAAAAGTAAAGAAATGATTGGCTGGCCATAAATTCAGGAATTTATGTTTCCGTATCCTGCCATCGGTTAAACTGAACTATTTTAAATCCTTAAATAAAATATTATTTAGTTGATCAAGGGTGTGGAGATAAAACTTCATGGACTGAAATGAATGTTCGAGCCGCCAAATGTCAAAATAAACACCTTTGCAATACTAAAGAATTATTTGAAAGTAGTCTTTTTTGTTTAGTATTGAATGAAGTAAAAATAACTAATGAACAATCAAAAAAGAACATTAAACAGTGTCATGAAGAATGCTATGTTCGTCGCGGCGATGTTTTATGTTCGTTATTAGTAGATACCTATGTCAATTTCTCTTGGTCTTGAACCTTTACTCATGAGTTTTTTCTACCATTTTTTCTCGTACTCGTACCTGCCCATTTTTTTGCTCATACTCGTACTGGTCTTCGTACACAGGTACGAGTTATGGTACTAGCTTCCAAAGTACGAGCCTCAAGTCTTTGTCTCGGTTTGCATCTTAATCTTGAGTAGAGTTGTCGATTTCACCAAATTCATCTGTTAACCAAAACAGTACCATAAGCTGTAGCGAAACTTTAGTGTGTTTCGTTTATGTTATTTAATGTTATGGATTTGGACTGGAATTTGAAACCAAATCTAGTGTTATTATTTTTCATTTTAGATCAAGGATGTGGGTACTGCAAAAACAAGTACTGTACAAACTGCAAAACAAATTACTGTAATGAGGAAAACTTATCATACAAAAATTGTTTTACAAATACGAAAAATTTATGTTTTGCAAAATTTAATGAAGCTTGTTTCGAAGAGAGAATGCAAAATAATGGAGGTTAAAAATTTTAAACAAATTTTAATAAGACAATGTGTTATATTAAAATAATTCTACAAAGCAACTTAAAATAGGCAGAGAGTGCAACCAGGTTTCAGTGCTGTTAGAGAAACCTATTTGTCAAAAATCGGACCTATTTTGGCGCCTTTTTCAGATTTTTTGGACCTATTTTAGCTCATACTATCCCTAAGATGGAGCATATTTCACGATTTTCTGGACCTAAAATGTCGGACTCTAGTTATTACTCTCCTCAGTTTTTCTCTATATGACATTTATTTTTGCGTTTCTGGATAAATGCCATGTTGAATTAATACGTCTTTTTCATTTGAATCCGGTTTTATCCGTAACGTTTTTCTGTAAAATCTATGACAAGAAATTTTTTTTCTTTGCTTTCTTAATGCTAAAATTTCATTTTCAAGTCAAAAAGGGATGTGGAAATTGTCCGTCTAAAACATGCACTACTTGTTATAAACACAAGTGTAATGATGGAAAAGATTTGCCTTACTATTGTCTAGATTACGATGGAAAAAGTGTAATTGAATGTAAAAAATCGGATTGTTATATAGATAAATGTATGTTGATTTTGAGTTTAGGAAGGGCATCTTGATTTTTGAGATTTCTATCATACTATAACTTTTAATTAAATATTTTTTTCTTGTTTCGGAGTTTGCAGGATACCCCTTTATAAAATGCCGTTAGTGGAAAAGATCGGGTACGTTCGTGTTTTCAAAAATTTCTTGGGTTTCGATCCGAAACGTCCATACTTCTCTTAACTCCTAATCCATACTCCTCTTTAATTTAGGTATATCCCGAAATGGGGATTCAGATGGGATGTTCTCATGTACAATCACACTCTACCTTTAGTTATGTCAATTCTGGATAATTTTATCAAAACTTTAAGATTTTAAAACTGGTTGCGGATCTTGTGATGAAAACAGAATTAATGTATCTTGTGTTGATTGTAGAGATTTTAAATGCAATTCTAGAATTAAACTGGAAGAGACTGTATTTTGTTATGAAAGAGAAGAAAATGGAAAGGAGAAAGAAGGGAGAAGGCCTTGTTTCGAGAAACTTTGTTACATTTCCGTAGATCTTTTTAAAGGTGACGACAAAAATTTGTCTTAAATATCCTTTCACTCCTTATACAAATGAAAAAATATAATATCTTAAATCTGGAAACATCATACAAAACTCAATACGTATTTTTCAATAATTCCTTGGGCTTATTAATTTTCATAGTCTCCGAGGGACGAGGATTCCATTCTTTAACTATTCTGTGGAAGAAAATTCGCTGGATTTAAATTATTTTGAAGGAAGTAGTCATGTCAGTTATTTTCACTCAAATAGAATGAAGAGCACAGCCAGATTTTATAAAGTATTGGTGTATCGTATAGAAGCGTTCGATCTTCGTCTTATTTTCACTTATGACGTTTTATAATGTTTCCGGGCTTAGATTTGGGGTGCAGTCTCAATTTTTAATGTTTCAATTAGTGTATATTTTGTGTATCCCAAATGGAGCTAAATTTTAGGTGAAGCTAAAGAAGTATTAAAAAGATATACTCGACAAGGCTGTGGCAATTGCCTTTCAAATACATCCATTCCTTGCCAAACATGCAACAGTACATTGTGTAACTCTGAAAAACTGTTTAATGAAAGTGTTTATTGTTGGGTAAAGGAAAACATGACAGAATCAAATTCTTTTAAATATTGTAAAGAATGGGAATGTTTTACAAGTCGAAAAATGAACGGAAAATGTTTGATAATTGTTCAGATTTTTATAAAAATTAATTTATAGTAGAACAAGGATGTGGAAAATGTAAAGAAAATGATTGTAGAAATTGTAAACAAAAATTTTGTAATACTAAAGAGATTGGGATGAAACACTGTTGGACTACTAATAGTTCGACCTGTTCAACCGGATATTATGAGAATTGTTTTACTGAGAGAATAGAGACAAATGAATGTAAAACAAATATTAATAGAGTTGATATTTTATAAAATTTTGGTTTTTAAGTAAATAAGGGTTGTGGAAATTGTACCTCCCCAACATGCAAAACATGTACTGAACATCGTTGCAATGATGGTAACAAGTTCCCCTATTATTGCTTAAATTCTGGTGGAACCAGCTTGTTGGAATGTCCATCTCCTAACTGTTATATTGATAAAAGTACAGCCTGGGCATAGTTTGAATAATGATAAATTAATTTTAGAGTTTAATGCTGGCTGTGGGACATGTGAACAAAATAAAATTAAAAAATCTTGTGTTGATTGTAGTGAATTCAAATGTAATTCTAAAAATAAACTGGAAGAGACTGTATTTTGTTATGAAAGAGAAGAAAATGGACAGGAGAAGGAAGGCAGCCGGGTCTGTCCCAAGAAAAAGTGTTTCATCTCAGCTGACACTACTAAAGGTTGTCATCAATGATTGACAAGTATCCCAATACATTTAAGGAGAATCTGATGGAGATTTGAAGAAATATACTCGACAAGGCTGTGGCAAATGCCCTTCTCCAGCTATTCCATGCCAATCGTGCAATTCTTCACTTTGTAACACTGAAACATTGTTTAAGAGCAGTCATTATTGTTGGGCTGAAGATAATAAAACCATTCCATGCAAAATTTCAGAATACGGAAATGCATGTTACTATGCTGTCATCAATGATAGTAAAGGTATAGAAATCGGATTTATTATTGTAAAAAATAGTTAGCTGGGGTTGTCGGTTTGTCGGACCGAACAGAAAAATTCTATTTATTTTTTCGATTCCAGAGACACCCCTATTCGTATTTTTATCAATGTACAAGTGGTATTTGGTATCACCCAAGATGAGCCACAAAACTCCTATACTAAACTGAAATACTAAATTTGGAATAATTTTAGTTGAACAAGGCTGTGGTAATAAAACTTCATGGACTGAATCAAATGTACTGGCAGCCAAGTGCCAAAATAAATACCTTTGCAATGATAAAATATCGTTTAATGAAAGTCTATTTTGTTTAAATAAAGAAACAGATGAGTTGGTTATATCCAAAAGGTCTTTAAAACAATGTGATACAGAATGCTTCTTTCATCGACTTTCGGATGGGAGAAGTGGGGATCTGGGATTCAAGAATAAAATTAATTTTTAGTGGAACAGGGATGTGGGAAATGCACAGATCAGGATTGCAGGAATTGCAAACAAAATTTCTGTAACCATAGAACAATTGGAGTAAAACATTGTTGGGCAACTAATGGTTCGATATGTTCAACTGGATATTATGAAAATTGTTTTACTGAGAGAACTGAGACAAATAAATGTAAAATAACTTAATAATATTTGTATTTTTTGTTTTAAAGTAAAAAAGGGGTGTGGGAACTGTACTTCTTCAGCATGCAAAACATGTACTGGTCATCGATGCAATGAAGGAAATAATTTTCCCTATTATTGTTTTGATTCTGATGGACAGAGTTTGTTGGAATGTCCAAATCCTGATTGTTATATTGATAAAGGTTTTTGAAATATTCCTAGATTATAAAAATCATATATTATGAGGGATAATTTAAATCGAAGGTGGGGATGGGGGGGGGCTGCAGCTCCAACCAATTGCAAAAATTGTGAGAAAACTAATCTAAAAAATGATTAGATCTATCAAGTTTACTCTCAGATCCTTTCAGGTGCTTATTTCGAAATTAGGCTCCAAGATTCTTCCACACAAAATATCCTACTATATTTTAAGATTTTAATGCCGGTTGTGGAACTTGTGATGAAAACAAAATTAACATATCTTGCGTTGATTGTAGAGATTACAAATGCAATTCTAGAAACAAAACAGAACAAACTATATTTTGCTATGAAAGGGAAGAATCTGGGGAGGAAAAAAAGGGGCGTAGGCAATGTGATAAAAAGATGTGTTATATTTCGGTGGATCTTTTAAAAGGTCAATTGTTCCCTCTAAGTAAAATATTATCTAAAGAATTAGGAAGATCTGAGGAAATTGCTTTCAAAGAATTTACTAAACAAGGATGTGGAAATTGCCCTCATAATTCTATTACGTGCAGAACTTGCCACAGCAAAGATTGTAACTCTCAACAGTTTTTTAAGGAGCGACATTTTTGCTGGACTTCGGAAAACTCGACTGAACAATGCAGTGTTTCAGAACACAAAAGGATTTGTTATTATGCTGTCATCAATGATAATATAGGTATAAAAAAGAAAGAAATATCTACAGTCTATTACTGGTTCTCGCGACAGAGTTTATTTAAATTCGGAAGAAGTTTCTTTACTATAATCCGTTTGCCATGCATAGTCCCCTAATATTTGCATGAAAATTATATTGTTGTGTTTTTCAAGACATTATAAGCATTTCCAGGCTTAATAACTTAAAGGAAAGATAGCATTTGTATGTTATTGTGCCATTTCAGTCCCCTAGCATGGACATAAATTTATAAGAAATTAACCGCGAATACGCTATTGTTTCACACCAATACAGCAATATTGCATATTGCAGGTTCCTTCTTCTATTGATTATCAATACAACCTCAAACATTTGAGAGGATGTATCTACGTAATAATTCGATTGACTAGGCTTTTCTAGATAATGTTTAGTTAAATATACCTAGTTAAATATATTTTAGTTGAACAGGGGTGTGGTAATAAAACATGGAATGAAACTAATGTACGGGCAGCAAAGTGCCAAAATGTACCCCTGTGCAATACTAAAAAATTGTTTGTGGAAAGTTTATTTTGTTTAAATAAAGGAAAGGATGATTTGAAAGAAACAAAAAGTTCCGTTATTCAATGTGATAATGAATGTTTTACTAGACGATATTTGGATGGAAAATGTTTGATTTTTGTTTAATAGAAGAAAGAATTTGTTCATATTTCATTAAAGACAGTTATGAAATTTAAAAAAATTTTTAGTGGAACAAAGCTGTGGGAATTGTACAAACAATGATTGCAAAAGTTGCAAAATAAATTTTTGTAATACTAAAGATATTGTGGCAAAGCATTGTTGGACTAATAATGGTTCGACCTGTTCAGCTGGATATTATGAAAATTGTTTTACTGAGAGAACGGAGACAAATAAATGTAACAAATTAGCGACATAATAATCTAAATATCATTTGATATTTTAAGTAAATAAGGGGTGTGGGAATTGTAATTTTCCAACGTGCAAAACATGTACTGGACATCGTTGCAATGATGGGAAGAAATTTCCCTATTATTGTTTTGATTCTGATGGAAAGAAACTATTGGAATGCCCAAATCCTGACTGTTATATTGAAAGAGGTATTTAACAGGGTTGAGAGAATAAAGAAAAATTTTAGATTTAAATGCTGGCTGTGGGACATGTGAACGAAATAAAATTAAAAAATCTTGTGTTGATTGTAGTGACTTCAAATGCAATTCTAGAAATAAATTGAAAGAAAATATATTTTGCTATGAAAGAGAATATAATGGTAAAGAGATAGAAGGCTCTAGACCATGTGTTGAGAAAACATGCTTTATCTCTAAAGATCTTGTAAAAGGTAAAATTTTTTGCCTCCAGATTTAATATACATACCGTAAATGCTAAAATAATGTGCCTCTCTCAAATAATTACCCCTTCCCTATTAATTACCCCCTCCAGCGAGAGATCTAAAAAATAATTACCCCTCCTAAAAATATCATAATTAGCCTTTTTAAAAAAGCTCAGATAATTACCTCCTCTCTTTTAATTACCTCCTTCAGCGAGAGGTTGAAACAATAATTACCCTGGTTAATTGTTTTAGCAAATACGGCATGTAGTAAGTTTGATTTATCTCTCATAAAAATTGAGGTAAAACATCAATCTTCATTTTCATTTCAGTTCAAAACAAACCAAATTAAACGAATTATAAATAGCTATATTATATAAGGTTTGGCGAGAATTGTAAAATAATAAATATTATAAATTTACTTTAAGTTTTAGATAGTGATTGATAAGGTAATTGTATATTTTCATTAACAAATAAGTGTTAAAGATTATAGGGAATGTTTTAGATATGATCAAAAGGAAGCTACATTTAAATTATTGTTTTATGGAAACTGTATCAAAATTATAAGCCAGATTAATTTTTCTATCCCTTTTTATTCCAAAATGAGAACATTTTTGAAATATTATAACATTTAAGGAGAAAACAAAGAAATTTCGTTGAAAAAATACACAAAACAAGGCTGTGGGAAATGTAATTCAACTAGTATTCCATGTCGAATGTGTACAACAAGCCTTTGCAATACACAAGAATTTTTCAAAAAAGTTAATTATTGCTGGGGCAAAGAAAATTTTGTTGAGCAATGTGATATAAGTAAATATGGTTTGAAGTGCTATTATGCTTCAGACTTAGATAATAAAGGTATTGAAAAGTTTGGCACATACATATGTCGTTTGAAAGGATATCTGCAGATTTTTGAAAAATGATTCGATAATACATACCGGATTGTTTCTAATAGAAGCCCTTCTCCAATAGAAGCCCATGCCCTATTAGAAGCCCACTCAATGAGGGGTATTGAAAAATAGACGCCCAGGGCTTGTATTAGAGACAATCCGGTATGTATTATTTGATTCGCCTAAGAAGTGTTGTCGGTTTCAAACTGAATTGAACCGAAAAACCGAAGATTTTCGGTTTGGTTTTCAGTTCGTTTTCGGTTAGCCGATGAATTTGGTGAAACCGACAACCCTACGTATACGCATTAAACTTGCGTCCACGATTAGATAAGTACTTAATTTTTGTAATACCAGTTAATAACTTGATGCTCTCAGCTCCTATAATTCTTATTAGAGACAAATTTGGTGAATAAATTGAGATCTATCTCGTCTCGGTCCGATCTCTAATTCTAACGTTTTTCCAAACGACGCTAAAGAGTTATTCGAGTAAAATCTTTGATTTATAGTCGAACAAGGATGTGGGGATTTACAAATGGAAATCAGTGACAGACTCTATGCTAAATGTAGCAAGCCTCTTTGCAATACAAAAGATTTATTTGACAAAACTTTGTTTTGTTTTAATAAAGGAAAAGAAGAGTTTGAAGCAAAAAAGGGTATTAAACAATGTAACCAGAAATGTTTTGTTCACAGACATTTTGATGGAAAATGTTTGTTTTTAATTTTTAGAATAATATCCACTAATTTAAACACTCATACAATTTGATATTAACAGGGGACTCAGGTTCGATGCCTGAAGTGTGATTTTTTCGCTATATAATCAAATCGTAAGGCAATAAGGCCTAGTTCTTGTTCACTTTGAAGGCTACACAGTTTTTGTCCAACAAAGTATACATATCTTGTAGAAGATTAAGAGTAATCTAAGGGGATTTGATCACCCTAATCCCTCAATATTTAACGATATTACCTCCTTGATATCCGCCTAAATCTTTGCTAATCTCTTGCTTAAGCATGGAAATAAACTAGTAAAAATTTGAGTAGATCAAATTGTATAGACATTCAAATATGGCCCGACTAGCTTCATTGAACTTAGCATACTTAAGTAAATTTCTAATAATCATTCTGTGCTAAGCTCCTCCTAAAGGCAACTAATACTGAAAAATAATTTTTCAGTAGAACAAGGATGTGGAAAATGCCCAAAAAATATTGCCAAGACTGATTGTTATAATTGTACCGAAAAATATTGTAACGAAGAAAAACATATTGATATGCATTGCTGGTTAAACGATAAGGAAATATGTAAAACTCCATTTACTGGCAATTGTTTTACGGAGAGAACAGAAGATAATAAAAGTCTTTAATTAATTATTTTACTTTAATAAATAAGATTATTTAAAGTAAAAAAGGGTTGTGGCCATTGTGCATCTTCAACATGCAACAAATGCTACACACATCGCTGCAATAATGAAAAAGATTATGATTATTTTTGCAGGAGGAAGATTGGTTTTGATAATATTTGCAAGAATTCGAGCTGTTATATTGCTAATTTAGAGGAAATGGATAAAGGTATTCATTCTGATGGAAAAAAACGAATTAAAATACTTTTGCATTATTTTCAAAGTGGTTTTATTCCACACTCCTTAATATAACACTATACCTCGGGAACAAAATTAAGGCAGCGCTAGATCATTTAATGATTCTATTGTAGAATAAATCAGTAATGTCTAGGTGTAGAAAAAATCGTTTCGAATTTTGATAATTTTCTTCGGATAGATTTTCAGATAACGTGAGATGAGTCCTCGGGAGCTATATTATTAGCCGCAAACATTCCAGGAAGCATTAGGCTTTCCAAACTAGCTAGAACTGAAACCTTGGGCTATTTTCTTAAACGGGACAAGATAAAAGAATTATGAGAATACATTTATAGAAGATTTTTTAATAAAAAATTGAAGGAAACTATAATTGGAATTGTGGAAAGTGCCCAGATATCAAAAACCATCCATTTAAGTGTGCACAATGCAACGATAGTCCATTTTGCAATACTGTAGATTTTTACAAAAATGCTTTATTTTGTTGGATTAAAACTGTACCAATGACAATACGAATTAGTGATTTGAGAAATTGTGAAAGTCAATGTTTTGTTGCGAGAGATGAAGATGGGAAAGGTTTGAATCTAAATAGTAAAAAAGGAATCCGACAGTGGGGTTGACCCCGAACCACGATACAACATTCAACCACAACTCCGATCTTTACAAAAAATTCACAAATATCAAAATCCCTATAACTGAAATTTTGTCCTAAACTCGTTTCGCTACGTTTCTAGTATCTATAAATGATAACTTTATATATATCATAAATTTTCAGTAACTCAAGGCTGTGGGATTTGTCCATCAAATTCTAAAAGTACAGACTGTGTAAACTGCAAAGAAAGGCATTGTAATGAGGAACAACTTGTTCCCAAACAGTGTTGGATAAATGATAAAGAAATATGCAAAACTGAATACGATACTCCTTGCTTTACTGAGAGAACTTTGACTAATCAAAGTTTTAAAATCTTTTCAAAGATTTTTCAAAAAAAATTTTTTTTTCAAGTTAACAAAGGCTGTGGGAAATGTTCAAGCTCTTCAACATGTAAACAATGCAAAGATAATCGCTGTAATTCTGAGAAGGAATTTCCTTATTTTTGTAAAAGCGTTGATGGAGACAAGGAATGCCCTGAACCTGATTGTTTCATTTCAAAAGGTAGTTGGAAGTTTAGTGATTACTTAGATCAGGCATGTGCGTAGGAATGTAGATTCAGAAGCTGTACTATCAAAAAATAATACACTTATCAAACTAAATAACTAGAAATTAGGCGTTTTTCCGGCCCTGAATTCCTCAATTTCTCGAAAATTCCTCGAATTTCTCGAAAATCCGATTACCAAAATCTTAGAATATCGAGAATTTTCGTAGATTTTTCTGTTATATTTGTCCAAGAAAAGCTGCAAAACTAAGATGAGTTTGCAAAATAAATATGTAACTGAATAAAAATCCGTGTTGTAGAGACAATATGAATGTACTAGAACGGTTATAGCCAATAAATTAACAAACTAGAACTTTAAAAGCTCAATTTTTTGTTGTCAGATAACAACCAAAATTCCTTCGTATATGACTGTGGAAAATGCCCTCAATCTTACTCTGACCTTTCCTTCAACGATATTCAATGTGCAGAATGCAGAAACAGTCCGTTTTGCAATACACCAAAATTCTTTGAAGAACAATTGTTTTGTTGGGAGAATTCAAATACTGACAAAATGAAAATGGTAAAAGGAGCGAGAGTTTGCAAGAGTAAATGCTTTGTATCTCGTGATTCAATTAATGGGCAATGTAAGAATAAAAATATCTTTAATAAATTGACACGACGAGAGTATTAAGGAGAGCCTTAACGGAGATGGAATGTTGCCATTCAAAGGCAGATTCTGCGAGCCCTCCCATCTCCTATCCACGAAAAAGTCTTCTGACCTAAAAGTCGACCAGTTAATAACCAATAAACTATTCCAGAAATACTGATTTGGATTGGAGAATGTGATCTCTTGGAAACTTCTATTTTTTGAATAGTTCTTTTCTCTTTTCGTTATCCTGTTTAGTAAACAAACCCTTAAATTCTTTTAAGTAAATTTTGGCTGTGGTGAATGTAATGACCCTAAACTTGACTGTAAAACTTGCTCAGAAAAGTATTGCAACGAGGAACGACTTGTTCCCAAACATTGCTGGATAAATGATAAAGAGATTTGTAAAACAGATTTTGATATTCCCTGTCATATGGAAAGAATTTCGACAAACGAAAGTAAAAATCTTCTTAATTTAAAAATAATCTGAGACATTAAAGCAAGGAAAGGCTGTGGAGACTGTGAAACTAAAGCTTGCAGGAAATGCTTAAGTCATCTTTGTAATGATTGGAAGGATAACCCTTACTATTGTTATAGCAATCAAGGAGCAAATGGCGTCAGTGAATGTAACGATCCTGACTGTTATATTTCAAAGTCGAAGAATAAAATAGGTAATGAATGTATTTTTTCATTGCACGCCAAACGCGAAACGGCAATTTTTGAAATTCTTAAAACACGCCAAATGTTAGAACGCCAAACTCGGTCAAAAATGACCCCAAATGTATGAATGAATTAAAATCCCAAAATTACTGAGATAAATTAAGATGTTTTTGCTGGTAGAAAAAATCCAATCTCCCGCGCGGGCTCGGACTCAGCCCCCCAAAATTCTCCAAAAACACTTTATTCTTTACTATTGATGAAAATTTTTTCAGATAATAAAACCGAATATTATCAAAATTGTGGAAAATGTCCGAAAACACGTTTATCGTTAAACGGTAAATCCGATGAACTTCTTGGTGAAAGATTGAAAGAAAATTACATTGATGACTTCAAATGTGCAGACTGCAACAATGGAACATTATGCAACTCTGAAAAGTTTATTGAAGAAAAATTGTTTTGTTTGGAGAGATCACTTAACGACTCAATGTTTGTCAAGGGGGCGAGAGTTTGCGAAGAGCAATGTTTTGTATCAAGAGATAATTTAACAGGATATGGTAGTTGTTTAACATTGTTGCTGATTTTAAATATTATCCGCTCCCCTCCTGATATGGCCGTCGGAGACCTTTCTTCTGTTACGAATCGCAAGTCATCCTTCTGAGTTTTAGATGGTCTCAATTGACAATTCCGATATCCTGATATAAAATAATCCCGTTTATCCGAAAATTTCGGATATGATCCCTCTCTCTCTGAAACAAAAACTAATTCCAATTCCCTGAATCGAAGTGGAGTATCCCTTGATACGCCAAGGAAAAGTGGGTTATTCATAAATTCAAGGCTCCTTGTTATGTAGTTAATAGTATATTAAATCCTTTGTTTCACAGTAACACAAGGATGTGGATCTTGTCTAACAAACGACACCACAGAATGTCACGAATGTAAAGAAGATTACTGCAACGAGGAAAGAAAAGTATACAAACATTGCTTGGCCGATAATGGTGAAATATGTAAAACACCTTTTGATGCTCCTTGCTATTTATGGAGAAATCCAACAAACGGGGGTTTTGAATAAAAATTTTAAAGAAATAATCCTTTTTTTAACTTAAGTCAAAAAAGGATGTGGAGCATGCCCGTTTTTTACTTGTAAAGAATGTAATACTCATCGTTGCAATAATGAAACAGAACTTCCATTCTATTGCTTTGGATTTATGGCTAGTTATAAAGAATGTAATGAATCGAATTGTTATATTGCCAAAATTGAAGAGAAAGTTAGAGGTATTTTTATTTTAAAATTTACGGCTGATATTCTATGTTAGAATAAAAAATAAATTAGAGTTAAATCATTAATTGAATCAAATCCTACGAGTCCAAAAAATATTATTTTATTTATGCTGCCATATCAGTGATGACTCAAATCGAGTTTCATTCTCCATTAAAGGATGAAAATATAAAATAGAAATTTCTACAAAAATAAATTTAAGACAAGAAAATTCAACAATATCATTATGATTGTGGAAAGTGCCCCACTGATATCCTCGATTTGTCACCATACATCAAAATTAAAGATAAATCTTTCCTAAATAAATTTAAACATATTGATATGTCCAAAATGCAATGTGCAGAATGTAGCAACAGTCCGGCCTGTAATGCTGATACATATTTTGAGAAAAAATTGTTTTGTTGGGAGAGGGATGTTAAAAAGTGGACACCAACCAAAGGGAGGAGGGTTTGTGGAGAATCGTGTTTTATTGGAGTTGATCAGAGTAAAATGGGTAATTTAATATAAAAAATATTTTAATTATCAAAACTCAATATAAGTTGAAAATTTGTGCCCGATATGAGGGTTTACATTAATAATCATTAAATAATAATTAAATAATCGCTTATACATGCTTGCAAAATAAATCGCGCACGTCTTGAACAGAAAAAGGGAAAGGGTAAAGCGCGGCGGTTAACCGATCTAAAAAGGATAAAAGAGAAAGCATTTGTAGATGCCCAGGTAGGTCAGTGGTAAAGCACCTTGTTATGTCCGAGCAAGGCCGAGCGATTACTGTCAGCGTTGTCGCTTGTTCGAATTCTGCCCGGTGGCTAAACTTTTGCTAAACTCTTAATATAAAGGGTTATCTTATCTCATAAAGAGTTTTAGCCGTATTATACAATTTTTACCTTTTAATTTAAAGGCTTTGTGCAAGGCTGTGGGAATTGTCCATCTAACCTGAAGAAATGTTTGAATTGTAATACCCCGTACTGCAACGTTATAAATAAACTTTCAACTATAAAGTGTCACTACTTAATCTCAAAAACTAAGCCTTTTGTGAAAAAAGAGAAGATATGTCACCCTCTACATTTCAGTTGTTATATTGCAAAGGATATATTTGGGAGAGGTAATGTTTGAATTTCGTTTCTTTCTTGATATCTTTAAGCAGATTTCAAACACAATTTATGCTTTAGAGAAATGCCGGTCGTTTTAGTGTTAGTCAAATGAGAAATAATTACTATAAAATATTAAATAATCAAAAAAAATTTTTGCTTTTTTATTTTCAAAATTTAAGTTGAGCAAAATTGTGGGGTGTGCCCTTCAAAATACAAAAATTGTTTAGCTTGTAAAGACAAGGATTTGTGTAATGAAGAATCGACTATTCAACCTACAAAAAATTTATAACATATAAAAAATTTATTGTAGATGATAGTGTAATTCAAATAGCTAATTATTGTGCTCAATTTTGATAAATTTATAAAAATAAAAAGAATATTTTATAAGTAAAGTTTGAAAGTGGTTATAAATTTGCAACGAAAATTTTTTGGTAAAATATCAGATTTTTTCGACTACTTCAAGTTAAAAGTATTCGAAGAAAAATACGGAGATTAAGCGGATAATATATAGGATTAAATGAGATTTAGAGAAAAATCGTGATAAAAGTGATTTGGTGGTCAAGATATTTAGAGGTATATCGATAAAAAATCAGAATTCAAAAATTAACTTTCATTGAAATTGAAGAAAATTGTAGCAAAACCAAAAGGGGCGGAAAACTATCGATTTTTACCGATTTTGTAAAAAATTCGCCGTTATTCGTGTCTATTATCAATTTTGATTGATAAGGGTACATTCTCAATGTTATCTAGCAAATAATATGTATGTAGGTCTTGCCTCCTTAAATTTGTAAAATTATTTTCATATTTATTACGTTTCTGGCATTTACTTTTAAAATCATTTAATTATTTTTTTAAAAAGTCTAGTGAATAATAAAGCTTCAGATTATAAAATTTTAAATGACCATTACTTATGATGATCTAAATGATCTGATTAAAAATGGAAAAATAGACACGGTAGTTGTGGGTATGTTTTTAAAGAGTTTTTAAGTTCTTGTTGAGGATTTATTTGTAGGGTCTAATTGGATTCCGATTTGACCGTATATCCTAATAATTTTCAAATACTTCATATGATTATTTTATACCGATTAAACTATACAGATATAGTTACATTAACAATGTAGTAACATAACGTCTTATCGAAGAAAGGCGCCCTATAAAGATTCAACTGTAATAAACTTCGTTCAGCATGCGTTTAGGATTGGAGTATCGTGATATTTTCAAATAACACTTTTATCTTTATCTCGATTTAAGTATAAAATTTTACTAGTGTCGAATCTCGATAAGATGTCACTTCCAGACAGAATAATATCGAGATTTGATTGTAATAAATTTGATTAATTTTTTCGCTCAGCATGCGTCGACATGCAAGGCCGACTGATGGGCAAGAGACTAACTGGACGTCATTTTTTAGGATTGGCTCAAAAGAAGATTAGCATTAGCACGTTTGTATATGCGGTAACCATAGAAGGTAAACAATATTAAGTATTATTAAAATTAAACGTTAGCTCTACCAATAACTTTAAAATTACATAAATAAAGTGTTAATACTTTACCCATAATCTTTATCTTGCTTTCAGGCATCGCTGGCGGAGGTTATGAGATCTCAAGTGTAGACACAGGTTATAGTGACTGTCAACTCTGTGCAGATTTGAATTCTCTTCATTTACTCCCATGGTCAGAAGGCGCTGTATTGGCAATTTCCAATCCTCATGTAGGCAAATAAATTTGTGCCTAAAATTAGCTAGGATTTTAAACCACAGTAAATTTAAAAGGATGGAATTTAAAAGGATGGTATTCATAGCTTCTATTAACTCTAAATTTAAAGAATTTCGTTACATCTGAGCCGTTGTTCTGTTCTCCTCGGGTAATACTCATGCAGCAAATTGAGCGCCTTGCTAATCTAAAGCTTAAAGGCCTCTTTGCTTCTGAACTAGAATTTAATCTTTTCAATGAAACATATGAGAGTGCCAGCCAAAAGCATTGGAAAAATTTAAATAATCATCAATATATGAATCATCATCAATATAGTACGCATCATCAATATATGAATATTAGTGCAAGTAGTGCGATCGAACCATTTATGCGTTCTGTGCGTAATAAATTAGAAGAAGCCGGTAGGATCACACAAAATACTAGAATACTTTGAATTAGGTATTTTGATGGAAGCGACACATCCCGAATCTTTACCTAGTCAGCATGAACTTAATTTTGTACCAGCAGATCCTCTAACAATGGCTGATCGTCATATTATTGCAAAACATGGAATTCGCGATATGGCAGAAGTCTGGAATGATTGCATCTTTTATGGCTAAATTTAGTTCAACTGCCTTTGGTAATGCTTGCCATATTCATAGTGAGAACTCATGAAATGCTAATTTTATTTGCTAAATATCAATTCCTAGTGTCACTTCAAGATGTTGAAACAGGAAAAAATGCATTTTATGATCAAAATGATGAATATGGAATGTCAACATTAGCCCGTAATTGGATTGCTGGATTATTGAAATACGTGCCTGAAGCGGCTTATTTCTTTGCTCCTTACATCAACTCCTACAAAAGACTTCAACCGCACACGTAATAATTTTTATGTCAGTCATTATTTTTAAAATTATAGTTTTGCGCCAACAAAATGTTGTTGGGCAATTGACAATCGAACAAGCGCATTTCGACTTTGTAATTCAAAATCAGCTGGAATTAATGTTGAGCTGCGTATCGGTGGCGCCGATTTGAATCCTTATTTAGCTTTTTCTGCAATCATAGCCGCAGGAATTAGCGGTATAGAAGAAAGTGAGTGTTAGGCGTTTGCTTGGAAATTAATTTCAGTTACTTTAAATTTTAGAGCTTGAACTTCCGTCTCCTGCATCCGGCAATCTTTACAATGATAAGGAATTACCTGAATTTCCTAATTCCTTACAAAAAGCTACACATCTTCTAAGAGAATCAAAAATGCTGAATAAAACATTTGGTAATTCAAAAATTATCAGATTACAATTTAATTTAAATTAAGGGGAGAAGGTGATTCTACATTATGTAAACGCCGCTAATGTTGAAATTAATGAATTTTCAAAACAAGTTACAGACTGGGAGCTTAATCAAGGATTTAATAGATATTAATATTTTAATGCTTATGTAGATCAATAAAAGTCCATCTGCTTACTCTCACACCAAAATGTTTATTGTTTCATATCCTCAAATAATTCCTTGATTTTAAAGGAATGACCTTATTCATTTAAATTTTTGGGAATAGAAGGCCCTACTCACTCAGAGTTATGGTACACGACGAAAGGACCATAGGAGGTCCTTAAACACAGAACTGGGTACCATAGGGAAATAGAGTAAAGTTAAGGAAGTTCTTTTACCGAATAACACTCCGGAAGGGAATTGAAAAATAGAATGCAATGGCATCTATTGTAGGAAATTAGCTATATTATTTTAAATTGTAATATTTATTATTTTCACAATAAATCTAAATATGCAACTTCAATTAAATCATCATTTGATATATCCAAATATTTTGATAAATTAATTAAAATTTCTTTTCCTTCGTCTTCAGTTTGATTATCACGAAGACAAACCTATAAAATATATTTTTTTTAATTTTTAACAAAAATTTCAATTAACTTCAATTTCAATAAAATCCCCCAAATTTTCAACTTCATCAATATGCACACGAGTCTGATTCTGATAAATATAAAGAGTCCTCTTTTTTCCCACACAACCCTTAACACCATAAGCACAAGAAAGGACTTCCTTTAAAAAACGTTAAATCTTCTTAAAAATTTTGATAATTTTCACCTTAATTCCCTCACTTTTATTCCCTAAATTGACTTGAATAAAATCAGATAATTTTGGTCCATTTTCATCATTTCTTTCATAAAAAATTAATTCAGGCTCTTTTTTCTTAAAATTTAAAACTTTTAACATTTTTAAAAGGGTGCCGTGTGATTTCGACAGAAGTGATTTGGGCAGTAACCGTTGTTTGAGTCTTGAACTTAAAAATTTCCAAAAATAATGTGGGTGATTGTCCCGGAGACGTTATTCATTTTTAAAAAATTCAGGTAAAATACATAACGATAAGATTATGCATAATCATTCTTCTAGTGTTACTATAATTGTTTTTGCGTGAAAGAAAATTTTTTAAAAAACGTTTACTACCTAAATCACCACTGCCAATATCACTTACTGCCAAAATCATTCACTGGCGAAATCCCGTTTAAAAGGTACTTCATTAATTCACGCCCACCCTTCCTATTTGAGTCTCAGATTAATTTTTCTTTTATCATTTATTTTCTTAAGCATTTTAAGGTAAAGAATTGTTTTTGCAACGGAAAAAACCAGCCTGACGGCAAAAATCAACACTTTGGAAGAAGAAACTTCACCATTCCAAGTCAGAAAAGAATAAAAGGGAAACAGACTCAAACAGGGGGGCAGGATATTAACAAAGTACCTTTCTAAATAATCCAAAAAAATACTTTTTGTTCATCCCCAAAAAATTCCCGTAGTTTAAAACGTCCTTTCTCTGTATTAAAAAAAGTATCATGTTGATGAATGATTTCAGCCTGACCACATGATTGAGTCAGCAAATTGTGATAGTTTTCAACTTTTTGTTTAGAGGGTATTCTTGCTTTTATTTCAATATTTTTAGGCATTTTTTTGGTTCTTTTTCAAATTGTTTTCGTTGGCTTTGTGTTGTTAAACTTTCGTGTAAAATTTCCAAAAATTGTTGTAGAATTTTCTCGAATATTTTTTATTAATTTTTGTTTTATTTCCTCTTGTTTTTGTAGTTTTGACTCCCGTTTTGACATTTTTGAGGGGTTTTGACATTATGAAATTTGACGTTTTAAAAATCATCGATTAAATTTTTAAAAATTTCCTCAAAAGTTTGGGCTTTGGTTTTTTAATTTTTTTGTCCTGAAATGAGTAAATAGTTTTTCAAAACGTCACTTTCAATTTTTTAGGGACACGCCCAAAACGGCGCTCGGCCATAACGATGCAAAGCTATAACTCGCTGGAAATTTTCTGGCCCTTATCAATTTTGGTACTAATCTCTTTAGCTCGATAAGAGGAATCGTTTAATACTAAATTTGGTAAGATTCGGAAATCTTGAAGCAAGTTATGGCTCTGCGCCGTTATGGCCGCGCGCCTACTTGGGCTGTAGTCTTTTCAATTTTTTATTTTTTAATTAGCCTACAATTAATTAATTTTTAAATGTTTAAAGATTAAAAATACTAAAAATAAATATTTTTATAAATTAATATCAAAATTGTTGCAATTAAACTTTGACATCCTATAAATTAAAATTAAATACACAATTTTTAAAAAATGGCAGAGACTGGTACAGAAAATTTTTTAAAATCTTTTTTTTGCTCTTTTTTAAATTTTATTTTTAAAAATCAGCTGTTCCATCCGTCACGAGAACGGATATTAAAGTAGAAGGGAATCAGTCAAAGAAAGTTGGTGGAAAAATTAAAAAGCAACAAGAAAATATTATTTCTTCTTCTGAAGATTTTTTATCTGCTGATTTGAAATTAATTGTCCCAAATTTAAGCCAATCTGATAATAGCAATTTTAATTGTTTGGTTTGTGTTTTGATTTTTTAATTAATTTTTTTTATCAAATGATTTTAAATTGGGAAAATTTTTTTGTTTGTATAGAAACGTCAGTAGGTATATTTATGTCATTTTAGATTTTTTTATTTAATTGTCGACTATTTTAATAACCTTATTAAATCAAGATACGTTCAAACCCTTGGGGTTATGTGACAGGGACGTCTCGGGTTGAGAAAAAAGTCGGGTCGGGTTTTCAAAATTTTCTCGGTTCGGGTTTCAGGTCGAAAAAAGTTCGGTTTTCGGGTAACCCGAGATACCCTTTATGTAAATGTCCTTTGTGATTTCTTTAATTTTGATTATTTTTATCATAGCAGTGTAGGAAGCATTAGTTGTATTTTTATTGTTCTGCTTGAATTGACCACACACAGAGCTAAAAATTTTGGAAAAATTTTAAAATAAAATTAAAGAGAAAAATTTTAGAGAGAGACATACCTGTCACATAACCCCAAGGGTTTGAACGTATCCTTTTGTTGTACAATCGGAGATTTTTGATGAAAAATAATTCAAAAGTTTTTCTCTTTAATTTTATTTTAAAATTTTTCCAAAATTTTTAGCTCTGTCAATGTAAAATGGAATTACATCCTACACTTATTGAAGATGAAAATTTACTATCTGACACTCAATCTAGAGAAAGTCGAATTGGAAGAGTTTTATTAGAAAATAGTTTGGATTCGGTTTTTTATTAATTTTCTTTTTAATTTTTAAATAATTTATTTTCCGATTTCAACAAATATTTGTGACGAGCTGGAGTCTCCTTGTATACTTTCTGATTCGATTGTGAATTGTAATTTATTGGATGTAATTTCAAAATCAAATAGTCCGTTGGATGTGCCTATGTGTAAAGTTTGTTTGTTTTTTTAAATTTTCTATCCGACAAATAATAAATTTTTGAATGGCCTATTTTATTTTCCCCATTTTGTAATTAACTTTCAAATGTATATTTTCATTTTCTGCATCGATTTGTGACTACTTCGCTTTTCTCGTTATATTTTTATTCAAAGGCTAGCCAGTTAGCTGAAGCCCCCCCCCCGGGAAAAATCGGGAGAAATTTAATTAAAAGAAAATTTTTGTTGCACAATCGGAGATTTTTAAACTTTTTGAATTTATTAAGAAATGTGCATCGTCGGTAACCTCAGAACTTCAAAAACAACTAGAAGGACTTGAACAGGAGTGTATTCAATATAAACAAACACTCGACAAATTAACTAATAAAAAAGCAAATTCTCCTTTCGATCAAAATGCTGCTACTAGAAAATTGGAAGCTTTAAAGGTTTTTAAATAATTTTTAGTTCGTGATAAAAATATTAGGAATTAAAGGTTAATTTCTGATTCTACTTATATTTTTGGTTTTGTCCAAATTTTTAACAACGGATTATTTCCCTTATACGTAGAATGCTTAATGCTTGATCGTTAGCTTTTTTGTTTCCCTTTCATTACAATATAGGGTTATTTTGGAAAAATAGAGATTTTTATTTTTTACAGACAGAAGAACGCGATTTGCTTGATCAATTAAATTTTTTGGAAGAAGAGGAACGTGTTCTAAGTACTGAACTTAATTCAAAAATTGAAGAAAGAAGGAAAATTAATGAACGCGACGAAGAGTTATATAGACAACTTAGGATTAATCACAGGTTTAATTTTGGTTAAGTTGGGTAGATTTAAGAATTCTTCCCTCATTCCATGGACTTTTGTTTTATTCAAAAAGCATTGGTTCGACAAATTGAGGAGAAATTATAAATTTGGAGGTTTTCACTTGTTACGATTTTAAATTTATAGTAATGAGTTTATCACTCCAGATACAATTTTTTACACATCCGAAGATGTCTGAGAACATCCCATTTTAGCACCGAAATCCGTTCCCTGGTTAAGCCTTGAACCGGATCCCTGAACCCTTCGATTTAATATTCTATTAATAATTTAAAAATGTTTAAAAATATTTTTCTTATTCGATTTTCAGAACATTAGTTGAGCAAACAGATGAACAAAGAGCTTTGAAATTACAAATTAAAAATTCTGAAGAGCAACTTAAACGTCTTTGTCAAACAAATATTTTGGATTTATGCTTCCACATTTGGGTGGATGGAGAATTTGGGTATATTTTTTTTTGATTACCTATATTATTTTTCACAAGAAATTTTTCTTTGTGCCGAAGGATGAGTGGAATTCGATTTCTTCATTTTTTCGTTGAAGTGATCGAAGGGATTTCTTTTCATTTTTTTTCGAAAAATGAGAGGAATTGGGTTCCTTCATGAATTCTTTTTTAAAAATTGCATTCATTTTTGTTCTTTTTAAAATTATTTTTTTAATTTTAGAACAATCTCCGGTTTTCGTTTGGGTCGTCTTCGACAAGAACAGGTTGAATGGAATGAAATAAATGCTGCACTAGGTCAAATGGCTTTTCTACTAAAAGTATTTTTTTCTTTTATATTCTTTTAATCCCTTTATTTAAAAGGTAATTGCTGAACGTTTGGGAATTGAATTTGTTGGTTATGAACTTGTCCCTTTTGGCAGTTGTTCTTTTATTCGTTCACTTCGAAAAGAAAATTCTGATAAAATTGAAGAACTTCCTCTTTATGGTTTTTTAGAAATATTTTTAAAAAATTAATTTTTAATTTAGGCAGTGGAGGTTGGCGTCCATTTGGTCAACCAGCACTTGATAAAGCCCTGATAGCTTTTATGGATTGCTTTATTCAGGTTTACAATAATTTTTGTTTTAAATAAAATTCCATTTTAGGTTGAGAAACGTTTAAAGCAACATTTTCCTGGTACTCAACTATTGCCTTACCGAATGCTAAAAGACAAGATAATTGACAGAGATTCTCAATATTTAATAAAGATGCAGCTAAATTCACCGGTAAGTTTTTTTGAATTGATTAGCATAAGAGTTGTTTTTTATGTTAGATAATCTTAAAAAGAGAAATTCTTTTAAGATAATTTTTAATATTTAAAAATATATTTATTGTTACTCTAAAGAATGTTAAATAATTATTTAAAATTTTTTAAGGAACGTTGGACAAAATCAATGAAATGTCTTTTGCTTAACATGAAACGTGTTATAGGTATTCTAACAACTTTGCCTATTGTCACCCAACAACAAAATAGTCCACAACTTAGTAGTGGAACTTTAACACCAACAATTAACACGTTGAAAATATGAGGTTAGAACTGATAAGAAGGGTGTACATATTATAACAGATCGAATAAATCAAATATTTGGTCAAATATCCTTCAAAGGTTTGATCAAAAAATTTTTTCTCAATTATTTTATTTGACAAAATTGACTTTAGTTTTTATTGTTTCTCTTGTGTTTGTAGTTTATTTTTAACGTTTTCCTTTCCTTTTACGTGTATTTTATGTTTTCCCATGTATTCTTATCACAGCGAGTTTATAAAATTACTTTTTGATTAAATTTTTTATTCTAAACGGTTTTCAAATAAACCGCTGATTTTATTTTTTTTTTTCGTTTATTGATTTAAATTTTAATGTTTTCAGTTATTTTAAATTAATCTTCAAGAAATTCTTTTTTAATTCAATGCCGTCTTCAAACGATGCTGAGGAGCCTGGGGAGACAACAGCTATAATTTCTACTCATCAATTCCAGCCTCCACAAATTTTACATCTTATTTCTAATACTGAAAATGCTTCATTCCATCCAAGACGACGTCGAATTACTAGAAGATCTGCCTCTAGAATGGATTCCCGTGAAAGATTTTTGGCTATGAAAGGGCGCAGTTCATATTCTAAGGCTGGAAGTCAGCAAGCAAGCATGTCGAGTGCAGGTTCTTTTTTTTATTACATAGAATCAGTTTGTTTGTAAAAATATTAAGTCCACAACCGGATATTAAGTTTATTTTAGTTTGAATTAGTGTTCGGCATATGGATTTTTTCGGCACCGGTATCGGGTGTACCGAAAAGTCTCGATACCAAATGAGCCGAAAATTCCAAAATTTATTCGATACGGAGTGCCGGAAATCCGATTCGGTATTTTCGGAGTATAACCGTGCCAAACACTAGCTTAAATATTTTCTAAAAAAACTAAAAATAATTAGAAAATCTTTTAAGGTCTGGCGGTTTCTTTATTTCTTTTGGCTGCAATTTGTGGTGCACATTTACTTCGGACAACAACAACAGACCTCACAGATGTATTTAAAAAATCTTCTTTCTCTTCTGATATTCAAATACAATTCATCAAATCTCTTTATTCAAATATTCATCATCATCAAACATTCACTTCTCAACAACTCTATAATTTTGATATTCAAACAAAAATTTCGCAAAATATAAATGAGAGGTTTCAAAGATTTGTAGAGCGTTTGGAAGAATATGTTCCTTCTACGATTACTTCAGCTTCACTAAATGACTGGATGCTTTTCGGACATCAAAGGCAAGAATTACAGGTTAATGTTCTTCTGGCTGAAAGACGTCGTAGAACGGGTAAATTAATATTTGTTAGCTCTCTGATCTTCCCATTTTTATGGAAAAATCGTTTTTATAATGGGTATCTAAATGAATGATTCAAAGAAATTAGTAGCCCGGTAATTGATTTCAGGGGACTAAAAACTTCTATTTTCAGCGCCGCAGGCGAAAATTTTGGGCGTTTCATTTTTCCCATTTCAGGGGGTGGCATTGACAGCTACATTAACCGTTTTTTTTTGTTTCTTTATATTCTCTATATCCAGATTATATTAATTTATCCAATTATAAAAATATTTTAACAATTAAAGTCCAACGCCAACGCAGTCCAACACCAATTCCTCAATCAATTTCTCCATCTCGATTTATTAATCGACAACGTAATACTTCTTCAGCTCCACCAGATTCTCTTAGAAGTTGGGCTCATTTGTCTACTTCCCCAACATCGATACAACCATCTACTTCTGATTTTGGGACAAATTCTAATCAAACTGATGAACCAACACTTATGGATTATGATGCTATTGATTCTTATTGGAGATGGGACATTGACCAAGAAAAGGGAGGATTATCGCCCTATCAAAGATTAAATGATTTTGGTCAGCAATTAGATGAAGATTATTATTATTTAAATAATGAAAGAAATTTTCAAGAGGCAGATATTCTTTTTGAGCGTGATATTCAATTGCTTACAGAGAAGGGTTTATTGCCAGACCAGACTGTAATATTTTCTGGATAAATTTTAAAAAATAAAAAATATTTTTAGAATTTTTTTCAAGACAATTTAAATGACAATGAGGTTAATCTTTTGGCTAATTTCTCTAGAACTCTCAGTTTTGATGGAATTGTTGAAAATCAGAATGAAAATACAAAATGGAATGATTTATTACAATTACCTACAAGTTCTCTTTTTGTGTCGTCTGGACAAGGCAAATATCTTGATTATTTAATTTAATTATAATTAGGTTTGCCGGCCTGGTCCGGTCCGAATGAACGAGTCGGGCATCGAATTTTGGCCCGAAAAAGACTCACAATCAGTCGGGCCGGCCCGAAAAAATGAGGCCTGATAAGTGACCCGAACGTCGGCCCGACTCGAAAATGGCAACCCTAATTATAATGTTATTTTTAGATAGAAAAACATCAATTATTTCTCAATCTTCTTCATATAATCCTCAGGTAGATAGCCCTATTTAATTTCTTATTTTAAAACTTTTTTCTAAAGATTGACGAATCAGAATTGCCCAATATTCCGATTTATTCTCCTTTTCAAACAGAAAATAATCAAAATTTAAATCAAAAGGATTCTGTTCCAAATCAAAGAGAAGTAGGCTGTTCATCCAGAGAATCTATTTCAGCATTATCTGATATTAGACAACCTATTTTATTTAATGATGTTTCATTGGCCCGTTGTTCTTCCTCATCGACTTCAATTGGGGAAAATAGCGATAATGAAGAGATGGTAATGGAACGGCAACAAATGCTTGAAGGTGATAATTTTTTAATTAATTTTACTTAAAAAATTCATTAAAAAATTCTCGTCTTAAAAAGCGATGAAATATTTTTTCTTTCTTTTTTTGTCTTCAAACCTCTCCTATTTAATTTTTACTCTTTAAATCAAAAAATAAAATATTAATCAAAAGAAAATAAATATAAATTAATTTTAATGGGTGTTGAAAGGCCATATTTTGTTGCAAAAAATATTTTTATGTAAATAAATTTAAAAATAATATTTATTCTAAATATCATCCTTGGTTCCTCTTTATGTATTTACGTAATTGGGGGCGATTTGCAACAAAAAAATTTTTTGAACAAAAAAAGTTGCGCACAAATGCGAGAATGGAGACTTTTATATACACAAACTTATCAAAAAGCATTAAAATTCTCATTTATTTAATTATAACGAGCAAAATTTGATTGTCAGGGCGATTATTTAAGTAAGCATTTATTTTGAGAGAGAGTGAAGATTTATTTAAAAAGAAAATTTTTTTTATTAATTTATTAAGTGTTCGCAACATATTTTATGAAACATTTTAATTAGTTTTTGTTTACGTAATTATTTAATTAAAATTAATTGGCTGATAAAATTTTTTGAAAATTTTATTTATCGAGAAATTTTGGAGATTAATTATGTACGGCAAAATTTTTACTGTTTATTGTATTGTCTCGAAATCCTTTCATTTCTTTGATTTATTTTAGAGACATACCAAATTTTTAATTGCGAACATTTTTTTAAATTTCTGATTGGTAAAAATAAATTTCTGATTGAAACAATTTTAACCTGAGTCTAGTTATGAATTCTGCTATATTTTAAGTATTTTTTTAAATCTCTCAACATTTCTCTAGATTTTAGATTTTATTTATCTTTAGGTTCTTTTGCTTATCTGCTTTAGATAGTTTGATTTTATAAAAATTCTAACAATTAATCTCACTTTCCTGCCAAAACTTCGAATTTTTTATATAATATTTCTTTCACTTTTTACTTATCTTTTTCTGGGCGATTTTTAAAATTTTCTTGTATCATCTTCTGTTAATTTGAGCCTAAATTTAGATGTTTTTTACCATTTTAAAGCCAATTTATCTTTTGATTTTTCATTTTAATTAATAGTTTAATTTTGCCAATTTTTATTTTTTTTTCTTTTTAACTTAATTTCCATCGTCACAAACTTTTCCTTTTTATTAAAATTTTACTTATTTTTTCTAATTTTTGGAAAATATATAAATACAACTTTTATTCAAGATTCGTCTCACTCTGTTTTCTCAAATTATTTACATAAAATATTTTTGTTGTCCATTTTAATAAGTATCATTTTTGCTATCTATTTTGTGTTTCTTTTTTTCTCTTTTTTCATTTTTTTATTCGCAACTTCACTAATAAGTGCATTTCCTGTCCTCATGTTTTTTACTATATTTTCATTATATCTTTAATGGAAAACCAAAAATTGCAATTTTATCATTTAATTGTTTTTTGGAAGAAAATTTTTTGATGAAAATTGAGCACTTTTGTCAAACAAATCTTTTAATACATATTAAATAAATAAAATAATAAAATTTTGTTTATTTTCTTTAAATCATTTAATCAAACGATTATTTTCTTAAATTTTTATTTTTTGGAAAGTTTTTGAATTATTTAATGAATGTTTTTGAGTGTTTTGGAAGGAATAGATTTGTTTGTGATTGTAAAGCATACAGCTATTTAATTCCTAAGGCTGTGCAGTAGGCGGCGTGGTGTAATGGCTAACAAACACATCAGTCCGGTCTACTGAAGATGCTCCCAGCCGCCGAATAACCTTTTGCATCAGCTAAAGGAGAGAAATAGCTATAGCCCAGCTGCTTTACTTGATTAAGTTACTGGGAGCGGTTATACATAATTATAACCAGGGATATAGGACGCATTTTAATAAGTTGAAGCCGGCAGGAAGGATAACAAAATAAAAAACGGAAAGCGGATTTTATATTTTTTCTGAAAGCGGATTCTATTCATTTTTATTTTCTATAGACTCCTTTATTGAAAATTTTTGCCATCTTTTCGACTATTTTATTAAACGATCACTCATAGATTAAATTTTAACGATTTTTTGCCGTGACTTTAGTCAAGCTTCTCCCTAAAATTGGCAAAAAAAATTCTTTCTTTACATCCTTACATTAATTTTCTTCCCATTTTATGTCAACATTCTTCTTTTTTTGTCTTCATTTTAATTTTCTTATGATTTTAATGCCATTCAAAAAATTTTTCTAAATTTGTTTAGATATTGCCTTATTTATAGCACTTCTATTTACTCTCAAATTAGACATAAATAATTTTTTAGACAAATTTTTATTTAAATTTTTAATTAAATAATTTTTTATTTTATGATTATTATTCCCTCTTCAATTTTCTCTTCAATTTCTATTATTATTTTAACATTTTTAATATTGCACTTTATCATTAGATTGCACTTTATGTTTATATTTATTTAAAGATGTTTGTAATAAAATATTACATTAAAAATCCAACTTTCTTTTATTGGCTTCTATTCTCTTCCATTTTTTGTTTTAGTTTTAAAGTGATTCATATATTATTTTGTTTCTGGAAAACTTTTTAATTTAAATGTCATGTATCTTATTTAAAGCTTAAGTTTCATTTTTTCATGAAAACTGAAAAAGGAGAATCTCCTTCAGTTTTTTATCTCAACGGAATTTATTTTCTCTCTATTGGGGATGGGGGGGGGGGGGGAGAACTTTTGAAAGTTGTCGGTCTCAAGGGGTCTTGGTCTCTGTTCGAGAAGTTGAGCTTGAATAAAGAAAGTCTAAACCCCCGTTTATCCCACTTTAAGACAATACATTTCTCAAATTTGCATTCATCTTTAATTTACGAAATATGTATTAAAATTTATTTATTTTCTTTCTATTGGGAAGTTTTTTAAAATCTTAAAATTTTAACTTTTAAATATATTTATTTTTAAGAACAATCTTTGCAACATTCTATTACTAATCAACAACAATCTATTCCATTAGCTGATCATTTTTCTGAAAAAGTATTAACCGAAAAGAATCAAAAAACTGAAAAAGACGAGGAAGCAAAGGACGAAGCTGAAACAGAAATGCTTTTATCAGCACTTTTTCCTCAATTATTTTCACCTCTCCCAATTAATGATCCAAGGTCGTCCTCACAACAAAATTCTCCATTATTTTCTGATGGAAATTTAGTGAACAATAGTGAAGTTGAAGGTGATTATTTTTTATTTTGTGATTATTTGGTAATATCTGACGGAAGCAGAATATCCTCGCAAAACCAGGGCATAAGGAGGAAGGGAGGGGGAGGGGGTTGTGGCTTGCCATATTTTTAAGCATTTTTAAAATTCAATTTAAAAAAATATTTTGTAGCAATTCTTCATGAGTTGGCTGCAGCAGAGGTTATTTTAATGAACAGTACCCAAACGTTGGCCCAAAACAATTTTTTATCAAATCAACTACAAACTTCAATTGAACAAATTGCTAACACCCAACAACAACCTTCATCTTTATCACCTTTAGCTTTACCCATTTCACCTTCAATTGGGCCTCTTTCACCCATTTTTGAACATTTTAATCAAACTTTAAATATGAATGGTTTGATACATAATTTAAAAGCCTATCTATAAACATTTTTAGGTTCTCCTCCTTCTCTTCCATTTGACGCTAATGGGAATTCTTTTAATCTTTTTGGGGCTCCACTAAATCTGTATTGCAACACTACTGTTCAAAATAGTTGTTCCCCTACTACGAGGTGTTTATATTTTTCATAAATTATTTCTCAATATTTTATGTACTTTTTGGTATAGTACAAAAAATAGTACATTATTTTAAAATAATTATGATTGTTATTAGTGTTCAAACTTTTCACTTTGTAGGGCCTGGTATCCGGGTTTTTTTCTTCCAACCCGACACGGACCGGGCTTCCGTGCTAAAAACCCGAAAACTCTGAAAAACCGGACTATCAAAATACCCGGTTTCCGGGCTACCGGGCCCGGAAAATCCGGTCCCGGTCAGGTTCGAACTCTAATTGTTATTAAAAAATATTCATTAAAAATCTGTATATTTTATAAATCTCGTTAATTATTTTCAAGTTCATCCTCTGTCGGGTTACCTGTAACTGATTCTAACATTGTTTCATTCAATTCTCCAACAGAAGTAGTTGGTTCTTCAGAATTATCTAACAGTGATTCTTTTGCCTTCCGTTACGAACAAAAATTAATTCCAAAAATTTCTGATAATTTTCAAAAAATAAAAAACCCGCCAATTAAAAGTTTGGAAGGACAAGTCCCAATGAAAGCTAAAGGAAAAAGAGGGCGAAGATCGAAAGATGATTGTGAGTTTTTAAAATTATTTGTGATTAGATTTTATTCGGAATTAATAAACATTAATTTACGATTAAATCCGATGAGAGAAACTAACAAAGATACCGAATTTTGACATAAAATTTTTCCGAATAAATTCTGCGGATATTAACGTAAAACCTTATATATACTGTAAATACTCTGATAGAAACCATGGGCTTATATTTTTAATGGGTCTCTTCAGATTGGCTTGAATTAGAGGTGGGCTTCTACAGTAGGCTGGGCTTATATTTTTCGATGGCCCCCCTTGGATGGGTTTATATTAAGGTGGGCTTCTCTACAAGAGGTGGGCTTCTATTAGAGTACTTACGGTAGTTTACAGCCTTTCCATTTTTCAATCACTCTTTAAAGTGTATTAGTGAGAGGCCCTGCTATTTTTTTCGATAAATAAACTTAAGTTTTATTTGTTAGCACCCCATTTTCTTTAAAACATTAAATTTTAACTTTTATTTAGCCCTTGTAAATCAATACGATCTTCCTTATTCTGCTGAACATCTTACAGCAATGTCTTATCGTGATTATTCTTCCTTAATGCAGGATGTTCGTTTAACTAGTCAACAAAAAGCTTTAATTAAAAAAATTAGAAGAAGAGGTATTTAAAATAAATATCCTTCTAGAAATTATTTTATTTTCAAAAAAAGGTCGAAATAAATTGGCAGCGAGAAAGTGTCGAGACCGTCGTTTAAAGAATGAAGCTAGATTTGATGGGGAAGTGGTTTTTGATGAATATATCGAAGATGAAGAAGATTGGGATGAGGATATTGATGTTGTTGATGTTGATGATTTAAGTATTGTTAATAAATGGAGAAATGTTAGCAAATCAAAATTTAGTAATGAAGGAAATGATTTTGAAAAACAATTTGGAGAAAATAAGGTGAATATAAAATTAAAATGAATTTTTTCAGTTAATTTAAGTAAAAATAACTTTTTGGGGAAAGTAAAATTCAATACCATATAACCTGTATTAATTGCCCTCCCTCAAATAATTACCTCACTTCCATTAATTACCCCATCCAGCGATAGATTGAAACAACAATTACCTCTTAAACAACTGCCCCAGAACACGTTCAAATTACTACGTCCAATTACCCTCCCTCGATTAATTACTCCCTCCAGCGGAAGGTCGAAACAATAATTAGCCAGGGTAGTTATTAAAAGATATACGGTAAATGTTTTTAATCACTAATGTGTTAAGGGGTTTTCGAATATCCGAAAAAATGGTTATTCCAAAAAATACCACTAAAATATGAAAAATATTTAAATATTTTTATTTTTTCAAGTTTAAACAAGAAAGTATTTCTCGTTTTCCGTCTACCTCAGCATATGCAGACAATATTAATTCCAACCACCAACAGCAACAATTTCTTCCTTTAACTCAAAATATTTTAAATGAAAATACTTCTCCTTCAAGGCAACGTTCACGTAAACAACAACATCCCTCTACACAACAATTTGCTATTCGGGTTGAAATTTGAAAAAAATTCGGGTGATGGTGATTAAATATATATACATACTATGTATTATTTTTTTATTTTTGACTTTTCTTTTTGTGAATTTAATATTTCGTTTTTTTTATTTAATTTTCATTTGTCATAAAATTGGAATATTATTTAGTAGTTAAATTGTACAAAAATTTGGTGGAGGGGGTCTTATTCTTGATATATAGGGAAAATCTTACTGAGGAGGGCCATTTATTATAAGTGGGTGCAGCTCGAGTAGGCGCGCGGCCATAACGGCGCAAAGCCATAACTTGCTTCAAGATTTCCGAATCTTAACAAATTTAGTATTAAACAATTCCTCTCACTGAGCTAAAGAAATAGGCATCAAAATTAATAAGTGTCAGAAATTTTCCAGCTGGTTATGGCTTTTCGCCGTTATGGCCGCGCGCCTACTTGAACGAGTCCCATTATAAATTATTTAAGAAAGTTTACTTTTTTTTTTTTAAATAAATTTTTAATTAACGAAAATTAATTTATCATTTATTTCACAAATTGAAAATTAATATTATCAATAGTATTATTTACCCGGTAAAAAGATACAAGATACCCTCCTATTATCTCCCCTTATTTTCTTTTTTTCCTTTCTTTTTTCATGGTAAAAAGAAGCTGACCATTGTTACTCAGCATGCCAGGTTTCCTCAGCAGCGGCAAATAATTCAATCAAGTCAGATGAAATTAATTTTTGTCACTGGACTAACTGTAGTTCGACAGGCTCTTTCTAGTGGAAAAAGAAAGAAAATCATTTTACCCCAAAAAAAAGAAAGGAGAAAAAGAAAATGTGGGCAGGATGTGTTGTGGGCAGGGTGTGTAAAAGAACAGTTAAGTATCTTTTTTAATTCATTCCCATTAATTATCTTTAGTTTTCCCCCATTAATTTTTTAATTCCATTATATTTCTTATGTAAATCCAATCTTCGAATTTAATTTCTATCTTTATTACAATTATTTCCAGTATTACATACATTGCATAGTGCTGTCTTCTTACCACATTTCTCACCCGGGCAAGAGCCTTCAGCATTTCCACAATCTCGGCTATCTTTTATAATAAAAATTTTTTTAATATTGCATACATATTTTTCTAAAATTTATAGTCAAACTTCGAATTTTTACACACTACCCCAAAATTAAATATATATTTCGATTTTAGATATAATTCTATTTTAATCGAATGGGCATTGTTGGGAAGAGCTGTCTAAGCCCGATTTAAAATAATTATTTAAAATTGAGGTTTTAAATTTAAAAATAAAATAATTAAATACTTACGAATAACGCCATCACATCGAAGTGTTAGACAAGTACTAACTGTACAAACGATAGGTGAAAATGTTTTTATATCACCACTCATGCAAGAATAAGCATCTAAATTTAATATTTATTTACATTAATTAAATATTTTATTCTTAAATTTTACTTGTTTTTTGGACAAAGTTAACAATAAATAATCCAAAAGCAATGAACAAAATAATTTGGAATTTTATGGAAGCCATTTTAAATTTTTTTAAATAATTTTAAAATATATCTTAAAATGATTATTTTAAAATTACTTTACTAGTGTGTAGCTTTATTATAAGGAAATTTATTTTCTTGAAGATAAAATTGCCTAAAATAATTAAAGAAAAAAACCTTTTAGCTCTCTAAAAAATTTAGAATTTTGTTTTCTTTCTCAGAAAAATCAAAATTTTTTATTTTTTAAACTCTAAATGAAATTTTAATTTAAGACGCATTCTTAAGGGTAAAAATTATTCTTTATACATATATTATAGACATAAAATTGTTTACACTTTTTTTTATTTAAACATAAAGCTTATTTAATGCCTTAATATAAAAAATATTTTTTTTATTATTTTTTGCTTTATAATATTTACAAATTTGTTTTTATAATAAAAATATATTTTATTTTAAAATTTTTCTAAATATTGTGAGTAAAATATGTATGTTTTGCTCTATAACTCCTCTAGAATGTTTACCTCAAAATTATTTTTTTCAGAAAACCACATTAAAAAAGTTAATTTTAAATTTTTAGAAGGAGGTAAAGGTAAATCTTTTTATAAAATTATTTAAAATTAAATGGAAGAATTATAATTTTGGGGGGTTTTAAAATTAATTAAATACTGCCTAATTCTAAAGAAATTTTATTTTAAATAAATCTGTTTAAACAATTTCTATTTTAGAAGTTGGCATCAAATGATTTTAAATAAATTTCCAACGCTTTTTAAATTTTCTTTAATGATTATTACTTTAAATAAATGAAATTAGAGACTTAAAAATATATAAAATTTAAATAAATGGTAATTAAATATACAGTATTTTCCTCTAAAATATCTGATTTTTTAGATAAGATAAAGTATATAAAAATATTTTTATTTTGTTATTATTTTACAACTACCGTAAATCCTCTAAAATAGACCCCGGGGCTTATTTTTTTCGATCGACCTCTAGAGGGGGCTACGTCATTTCTACGGCATTCCTACAAATGTAAATATCTCTGATATCAGACAAAATTCCCGGATATCCGTTCAAACGATCTTAATCCAATAAACTCGCTATTAATCCTCGAAATCATTGTTAATCACCTAAATCTCTTAATATACAGAAATGCGCATAATCCCCCCCCCCCCCCCGATATCCTTCCTAATCTCCCTTAATCTTCACTATCCATATATATGCCATTAAACATACAAATCCTCCGATATCGCTATTCATCACCTCAAATCCCTCAAGATCATGTACGTTGATCCCTTTATATATCTGTTAATCTTACAAATACCCTCTTAATCACTTCTAATCTTTCTATATCCCTCCATCGCACTCAACTGAGAGGACACAACAATTAATCAACAATTAAAAATTTTATGGGGAAGGGGGTTTATTTTAGGAGGGGGCTTATTTTAGAGGGGGGGGGGCTTATTTTAGAGGAGGGGGCTTATTTTGGAGGGGGGGGGCCTATTTTATAGGATTTACGGTAGATTGTAAATACCAAATATACCGTAAATACGCAATATAAATCCTGGGCTTATATTTTTCAACAGGTCTCCTCGGATGGGATTATAATAGAGGTGTGCTTATATTAGAGTAATTATGGTATATTTAATATTCGAAATTTAATTTCTTCCATATATGTATTTAAATTAAAATTTTTAGTAGAAATTAATTTCCCCTCTCAAAACAATTAATGTCTTCTACATACATACCTATATCGCAAAAATTAAATATGTTCCATCATCCTGATCTAGTGACAGATTTTCTGAAATTTATCTTAATCGTTACGACAAAAGGATTACTAACATCTCCCATTTATTTATTTAAATTTTATTTATTCTTAGAATAAATTCATTCAAGACTCAAATTTCATTTAATTAAAATTTAAATAAAAGATAACGTAAAATATTCGGTTGGGGTCAGTTGAGTACCGCCGGTTGAGTACCGGCCCAGTTGAGTACCAGCCAGTGAGTACCTGCCGGTTGAGTACCGACCCAGTTGAGTACCAGCCAGTTGAGTACCTGCCAGTTGAGTACCGGCCCAGTTGAGTACCAGCCAGTTGAGTACCGCCGGTTGAGTACCCCCAATAAAAGGGCCGGTTGAGTACCAATATACTTTTACACTAAAAACACAACAAAACATCTCAAAACTTAACAAAATGAATTTTTAAAATATTTTTTATCAACATTTTTTATCAATAATATTAAAAAATAGAGACTAAGCATTCATATGGTAATTTGAAGAAATACCGGTCAAAAATTAAATAATGGGTTGTGGAATTCTGGATCAGTATTGTATCTCTGAATTATTGGGATAATTGGATCTTTGATCTAAAATAAACCTGTGTAAAACTTAATTCACTAATTTTCTTCCTCATGTTCCTGACCAAATGAAACAAGCAGAGGTGGATTGACGAGTTTGAGAAGATCAATTTTATAGCTCCTCCAATTTCAAAATCTATAGACAAAAAATTCGGCCAGAAATTCTTTATATTCATGAATAAACGTTCATATGTTGTTGAAGACACCTCTAAAATCTTTTGTCACCATCGGAATTCAATTTTTGAAAAACATAAAGAAATCCGTTATGGTGTAATTTTTGTCTGGTTTAGTTTTAATTTCTATATTCATTTGGCTAAAAAATAGAAAATATGATAAATAATTATTAAAAATTTGAAAAAATATGAAAATACTAATTTAAAATTAAAAAAAATTAAACTTAAAATTTAAAAAGTATATTGGTACTCAACCGGCGGTACTCAACTGGCTGGTACTCAACTGGGCCGGTACTCAACCGGCAGGTACTCAACTGGCGGTACTCAACTGGCGGTACTCAACTGGAGGTACTCAACCGGCGGTACTCAACTGGCGGTACTCAACTGGAGGTACTCAACCGGCGGTACTTAACTGGCCCGTTCCGTAATTTGTTTAAACACGGTACACCTCAATTGAGTCCGCACGATTGAGTCCCCACGATTGAGTCCGCACGATTGAGTCCGCACGATTGAGTCCCGGCACGATTGAGTCCGCACGATTGAGTCCCCCTTGTATATACCTCAATTGAGTCCCCGTGGATTTAACTTAAAAATTTAAAAAAAAAATTCTAAATCCCGCATGCGTGATTATTTCAAAAATGTTGCGGGATATTTTGTAAAATTCCACAATTAAAAATTTTATCAAGATTATCAAAAATCTTTATTCAATCTAATAAACACTAATCACTAATTCTAAAACAAAATTCTCAAATAAATAAATATTCATGGATCCATATTATAGTTATGAGAAACACCTCTTAAAAAATCAATAATTGGGTGAATAGGATAAGCAACTGGAAATTGATAATTGTGATCAAAATTTGGATTTGCGGCCTGATACGTTTGGACTAACGCATGAATTCTTCTATCGGCATCTCGATACTTTCTTCGTTTAGGTGGAGGTTCCATTCCCTGTTGACACATGGCATAATCCGCGTCAATCAACTTCTGTTCTTTTCGTAATGTATCGATGAATCTCCATATATTTGGATGCGAACAACTGAATGCCCGTTGGAGTTTTTTATGTGCAGCTTCTGTAAAATAAGTAAACATTTTTTAATGCTAGATGACCTTAACCTGCGTAATTATTAGTTCTATCCCCCCTTTCAAGTACCCTTCTATGCACGCTCCAGATTGCTGGATCAAACCTCGGTTGGTTTCGCATACCATCCATACGCAAACGGCCAGTATAATTTGTAATAAACCTGCAACGTTAAATAAAAAGTAAAATACATGACAAACCAGTCAAGAACAGGTTGTAATTCGGCTGGGAGATAGGTCTCTAAAGCAATGATTCCCAAAGATATATCACAAATAGGCAGGAAAGCTATTGAAGTAATTAATTTGGCATCAGCGGCAAACAAAGGATCATTTTTATAACGTTGAAAAATAGGAGTACAAATGAAAATGGGAATAAAAAACAACCTGCATTAAATTAGCATCGCAAATTGCTTTTTTAAGATTCCTAACCAGGTGGAACAGACAACCGGCCAGATCTGAACGAGGAAAAACCTCCTGAATAGCTCCAATAATTGCTGCTTCGTAGTCTGTTGAGAAAACACGTGGGTTGAGATGCGGCCAAATTTCTTTGACGAGTCGAAAAAAGCGAGCATATGTCGATTTTGTTTTATTCGTCAGCAACCCATAGAGCACAGGGAACACCCATTTCCGTTTTCTAAATTAAAAACAGAACGAACCAGTAAAATGAAAGAAACCCCTCCTCCCTCCCCATCCCCACCAGGGGTGCAGCGAATTGAATTTTGAAAAGCGAGAACGAGAAAACGAGAAGCGAGAATGAAAATTAAAAAGCGAGAGCGAGAGGCGAGACTACCAAAAAAGGCGAGAAAAAGCGGGAAGCGAGAGGCGAGAAGCGAGAATTTTAAAAAAATTGTAAAAATTTTATTTGCCTAAATTAAATAGTATATTTTTATAAATCATACTTATAATCGTATATTTTTAAATTATTATGAAGAAAAATTTATTAACTCTATTAACTTCTAGTGTTTTTAAGCCATCCTTATCCCAAGCACCTAAAAATACTTATTTAAATTTTAGAAAATTAAAATGTACTTTTGGTCTGAGCGAAAATTTTGAGAAATTTGGAAGGCCAAGGACAGAATTTCTTCCTTTTTCAGCGCCGCAGGCGAAAATTTTGGGAAATTTGGAAGATCCTTAAGCCAAAAATCTTCCATTTTGCGCCGCAGATAGGGGCATAAAAATGTCGTTGTTGGTGCTCTTGGCGGAAAATCTTTTTTATAATCACATTCTTTACAGAATGCAATTCGTCCAGAGAGTGTGAAATAATTCCAAATCTTTGACATCTCATTTATTTATTCCTTGAAAATAAAAATTAGAAAAATAAAGGGATAAAAAATTCTCGCTTAATTCTCGTTTTTTTGAGAAAAAGCGAGAGCGAGAAGCGAGAGGCGAGACTGCCCAAAAAGGCGAGAAAAAGCGAGAGGCGAGAAGCGAGACGAGCTGCACCCCTGATCCCCACCCTTTCCTAATTCCGACTGTTTTTTCCACAGCAACCTAACATCAACCAACCTTGCAAGCACACAAAAAATTTGATAGAATAAAGGAGGAGTAACGCTGAAGCTCCCATCAACAAAAACATGTTCTTTGTTTATTTTATGAAAAACAAATAAATAACCATCATGAACAAATTTAGGCTTTCCACGTTCAGTTAAAATATCCGCCATCCTGTTTGAAATAATAAATTATTATAATAGTACAATTTTGTTCTTTAATTACTATCTTTTTTCTTAAATCAAATCCACGGGGACTCAGTTGAGGTATATAAAAGGGGGACTCAATCGTGCGGACTCAATCGTGGGGACTCAATCGTGTCGGGACTCAATCGTGGGGACTCAATCGTGCGGACTCAATCGTGGGGACTCAATCGTGCGGACTCAGTTGAACTGCTCCGGTTTAAACAGATTTAATAACTCTCATCTCGATTCTAACATACAAGAATTTTCCATTTTTCTCTAAATTGCTTTTAGTATTAAAAAACGTTTACATAATATCGTCAACGCTTAATTTTTATATATTGTATGTTTTAATAAATTTTAAATAAAAATCTGTACAAATAAAAAAATAAATTTTATCATTGATTTTTAATTTTTAAAATAAAAAATATTTTTAAATAAAATATTAATATAATAAAATTGGAGAGAGGGAGTTATAGCAGGGATGTGCGTGCCAGTTTTGCCTTTCGTCTTTTCCTTTTAAAATCAGTTAAAAACACCCCTGGACTATAGTATTTGTGACAAACAAAAATAGGAAAGATAACTGGAAAAATAATAATTATCGTGTAGAGCGGGGTCGATTTACTGTTGCCAACTTAAGGACCCTGATGGAAAAGTATAAGGCTTTTTTTAAATAACTCGATCCTAAATACTTGATGAAATTTAATTTAAAAATTCTGGGGATTAGAGAAAAAAGATTTTCAGCTAAGGCATTGGAGCTAATTTTTAGTTCATTTACATAGGTACCAGGGTTGCCGCGGGTACAAAAAATTTTCGGGTACGGGTTTCGGGTATCGGGTTGGAGCGTTTTCATTTCGGGTCACGGGTTTCGGGTTGGAAAAAATATCGGGTACGGGTTTCGGGTTTCGGGTTGGAAAATTTTCAATTCGGGTATCGGGTTTCGGGTACAAAAAAAGGCCGGGTTTCGGGTTTCGGGTATCGGGTTTCGGGCGGCAACCCTGATAGGTACTTAATACCTAATTAAACTTTCAAAATAAAAGTTGCAACGATAAAAAGTTGAAGTTTAATTACACATACATACCGTATTTCCTCTATTAGAATGCCATAGCATTCTATTTTCAATCACCTTCCAGAGTGGCATTCTATTAGGAGGTGGGATTCAATTAGAGGGTGGCATTCTAATAAAGGAAATACGTATATAAATTGAACTAATATGATCAAGAAAGTTAAAGCAATTAAATAATATTTAAAGAAAGAATTGTGTTATATTTAGCAGGGCTGGGGGAAATCTAAAAATAAAAAGCGAAATACGAAATGCGAAACTTTTCTCGCTGAAAAATGAAATATGCGAAAGATGCGAAATTAGCCCTGTCCTTTATAGGTGTGTTAAAAACAAAATTTTGGTTTGACTGTTTAGAAGGTTTTTAATTAAAAATTTTTTTAAAATTACTATCAAAAAATTTCAATAATTACTCTGGGCATTGCTAATATACTACTAATATAAGAAAATTTAAAATATAAAAAATTTAGATTTAAAAAATATAATTTAAATAAAATTTAATTTCCATTTTCTTTTCCAAGTAAAAATTCATTTTCTTCTTTTTTCTTATCATTTGCTATATTCTTTCCTTTTTTCGGTTTCCAAATTTTTGTTAAAATGTTAAATGGTTTTTTTATTTTTGGAAATTTAATTCCAATGTTTAGTGAATGACTACGTTTTAATTTTAAATTATTTTTTGTTAATCCTTCAATATCTGTTTGGCTACGGGTAATTGACAAATTATTTCCATCAGAAGATTCTTCTTCAGTAATTTCATTATTTCGATCATGTGAAATAACATAACCAGTTTTTGAAAATTTAGCTAAAAATTAAATTATTTTAATTGTTTTTTAAATTTTAAATTATTCAATTAAAATATTCAATTTTTTATTAATAAGAAATTGATGGGATTGAGAAGGGAAATTGATGGCATAATTGTTTACGCGAATGATGGCATAATTGTTTACGCGAATGATCCACTAAATTAATAACCTATCATGAGTAACAGTGTTAACAGTGCTATTTAAATCAACCATTATAAAACTCACAATCATTTTCCGAAGGGATCTTACCATCAGAAAATAAAGAAAATATGATTCCAGCACCCCTTTCAGCCTAACTTTTTACCTTTTTCTAACTCATTTCCTTCATTAGCAATTAATTCCCAATTTTTGTTACCCTTTGTAAACAGAATAATTTTCATTTTTTTATCATCAATATAAAAATATTTTGACAAAATTTTTTTATTTAAATTAATTTGTTCGTTTTCTCCTTCATATTTTTCAATTTCTTTAATAACATCTTTGTCAAATTTGTAAAGAATAAATTTTTCTTTATCTTTACTATATTTTTCTTGAACAAACGGCTTATTATTTTCCAATTTGATATGGTAATCATCAGGCTTAAATTAAAATAATTAATTTGAGGAAAGTAAACCCGATTAGAATAGAAAATATATAATTCTCGCTCAGCTTCAGTTTTAACAGAAATTTACTGAATATTAGACTAATATCCAGGGGGTTTTAAATATCTTCTTATTCCTCGATATTTTTGAATATATTTTATTTTGTTAATTAAAATAAAATTATTTTCAATTTTCATTTTAAATGTGGGAAACGAAAACGAAACAAATTAAAATGAAAAGCTCTCAGTCCTCTTCAACTTGACTTTCAACTATCCCAACTAACAAATCAACTAATTAAACACTTCTCCGATATCCTTCCACTGCTTAAATCCTAAGGCCTTATTTGATCATTCTACATACTCCCTTCTTTTTATTCTTGCCTAGATGAATCAAAAATTTTTAAAATAATTCTCGAATTTTTAAAAAATATTTAAACAAAAATTAAATAATTTTTTACATTTTCAATTTTCAAATAAAATTTTTCAGTTTTAACTTTTTTAGTTGCCAAACATTGATCTCCTTCACTTTTTGTTAAATAAAGAAAATCTTCAAACATTAATTCATTCCCTATCAATTTAATATTTTTTACCAAATAAAATAATTCACAATTAAATAAAATTTGATTAGGAATTTGTTGTTCATTATCGAGAAAAAATAAACAATTTGAATAAATAACATCAACATAGAGAGCTTTTATTTTGGAATTTTGAAGAAATTGAATGAAAAAAAGGAAGAAAATAAATTTTAAATTAAAAATGGACATTTCTATAATTTTATAAAAATTAAAAAAAAATTTAATTTTAAAGAGGATAGAGAAAAAATGTTTCAAAATTTTGGACTTTTTAAATTAAGAGAATAAATAACGATGCCTGTAAGGTTAATAAACTTTTATTCCTGAACATACATATCTATCAACAACACTCTGTTAACTAATTATACGCATCCCCCTCTAAAATTTTTTATTTATCAATCAAAAAATCCACAAAAATTTATCTGAACATATCTATCAATATCAATAGAAAATACAGAAGAAACAAAGTCACAAGATGATTCTTTCATCGAGATATCAAAAACCGAAAATCAACCGAAAGGGTAAATGTCTTTAAAAAATATTTTCGACCCCTTATATGCTATTTTAAATTTTCATTTTAAACTTTTCTGAAAGCCCATTAAATTTGCTATAAGAAACCTCTAATATTATTAAACTAATTTTTATTTTTTTAAAGAGAGAAAAATAAATTAAATTTAAAAATAATTTTATATTATAAATAAATAAAAATATTTAAATTATAAAGAGGAAAGAGAGAATAAATGTAAAATAAAAAAATATATATTTATATAAAATAATATTTTGACTAAAACACAAAATAAAAATAAATTTTAAAAGTCATATGAGAATGTAAAGCGGGAAAAATAAAAGGCCCTTTTAAAAAAATAATTTTCTTTAAAAATTTATTTACATTAATAAAAAGTGCATTTAATTTTGAAAGCCTGTGAATAGACAAATTCGGCAATATAAAATAATAATATATTTATTTCAAAGGGATCCTTTGATTGTGAAATTCTATAAAGAAATTTTATTTAAATTTTACAGAAATTTTTAATTAAATAAATATTTATTTTAAAAAATATACCAACTTTATGTTTGAGTAGGGTTGCCGGCCCGGTTCGGTTCGGTTTGATAGATCGAACCGGGCATGAATTTTGGCCCGAAAAAGACTGTAAAAATCAAAAATAAACATTACAAAGAATTCAAATATGTATGTGTACAGTAACTGTGGGCAGTAGTAGAGCTCCTAGAACTATGTATAAAGATTTTATGGTAGCAAGCTGAACAGAATACAAATAGAAGCGGTAAAAACACAACGTTGGCATTGGTTCTGAAAAGCAGAACTGGTACTTATATCCATAGAGTAAGTTTGTTACATATTCGAAGTCTGATCATTTTTAATACTAGGTATGAGGAAGAGAAAAAAAGGGGGGGGGGCACAACATAAATTTTACCGATTTTTTAAAATTGTACATATTCAAAAATTATAAGTATTGTGCTTGGTTTTTTGGATTGAAGACATAAAATTAGAGTTGGGGGCCGGTCCGGCCAGATCAAGTCGGACATCGAATTTTGCCCCGAAAAGATTCACACGGCCGGCCAGACGTCGGCCCAACTCGAAAACATTTTTAAAAACATAAAATAAAAACACGTAAATGTCTAGACAACATATATTAAAATAAAATTTTAAACAACTTTATTTAATTTTGAAAGAATTATAAATAAATATATTGGCAGGCCCAAAAATAATTTTAAAATGAATAAATGTCTTTGATTGAGAAATTTGCCGAAGTGGACTTCTCAATCTCAAGGGTTAAGGTTTTAAAAATATACAACAAAATTAAGTATAACTATGAGATTAACGGTGACAAAATAGAAGAAGTTAATAACATAAGAGACTTAGGTATATACATAGATAACAAACTTAAATTTGACCAACATGTAGCAAAAATCACTAAATCCTCATTTATAAGGCTAAATAATATTCTAAGAATATTACCTAAAACATTACCAATAGATACTTATGTAAAGGCATTTAAAACATACGTAAGGCCAATTATGGAGTATTCCACTGAAAGTTTTAGCCCAAAACTAGAATATCTTAACAAGCAATTAGAAAGACCACAACGAAGCTTTACAAGGAAAATTTTAAGATATAAATTCAAATACCAAAAAATAGGATATACCGAAAGACTAAAAAGATGTAAACTCCCTCCAACTAAAATCCGTCGCATAAGAACAGATCTTATGACAACCTTCAAAATAATAAATGGTTTCTATAAAATAAAACCAGAACAAATGTTCTCTAAACCAAATAGAAATAATCTGCGATTGCATAGATATCAAATATTTAAAAAACAAACTAAGAATAACCATTTCTTTTCACATAGAGTCATAGATAGGTGGAATAAACTTCCAAAAAATGAAATTGAAAAGATTAGTACTATTCCTCAATTTAAAAAATTTTTAGACAATATATTAATCACAGAAGATCCTAATTTATGAGTAATGGATTAATGGAGTGTAATAAAAACAAAATCCTTGCCTAAATGTTCACTTTCTTTTTTAACATACTTATCTTTAAAAAAAAAAAAATTAATTTTGGTACAAATATTTTTTTACTTAAATTATACCTATATATATTTTTTTCGATATTCGCCTTTATTTATTTAATTTACATATTTTTTTCTGTGGAGTCCATTTATATATATTTTTTTTTCTAAATTTAACATTTTTTAACTGTAAAATTGTATTTGATTTTTCTTGTAAGTTACCTCTCCATAAGTGATCCTTTTGGATCCAGGAGTTTTATTTTATTGTTTCACATTTATTTATTTGTGTTCGATAAAGAAAAAAAAAAAACGTTGATTAAGTTGGTGGTTATAATAATTAAATAGGTCAATATTTATTTAAAATATTGTTTTTATTTGGGGCATAATTTGCACTAGTTGGAAGATAAATTAAAAAAAACACCTAAATAAACATTTTTACAGTGCAGACCACACAATTAAATTTTTGACTATAAAAGCATGAATAAAATCAGAAAATATAAAAATTAATAGTTAAACAAAATGTTTATTTCATTATTAGCTATCTTGGCATTTTCTGCCATTATGAATAATGAATGTAATATTTAATTTTATTTAAAAATATAAAAATCTGTTTAGTTACTAATGCAATTGACCAAGCTGGACGTGACGCAGTAGTTTATTGGCACAATTATTTCCGTGCTGAACTAGTTGCAGGAAGGGTTAAAAATAAAACTGGAGAGTTTCTACCAAAAGCAAAAGATATGAAAAAAATGGAATTTTCTTTAGAACTTGAAAAGCAGGCACAGGCTTGGGCTGATAAATGCACTTATAGTCATTCGAACCCATATGGGAATTATGGAGAGAATTTCTATGCTTATGCAAGAATGGACAATGATTGTATTTAATTATCTAAATCAGGCATGGTCATGGACACGGATAATATCCGGATACCCGCGGATATCCGCGGATACGGACGGATATGGATGGATACGGATATGATGCTCCAAATCCCAACGATCCCGAACCCGAAGGCTCGGGGAGCCCTACTCACGGCGAAAATTTTTAGAATTTTGGAAAGCCAATAAGCCAGTTTCTCCCATTTTCAGCAAAATCCGTATCCATGACCATGTCTGATCTAAATAAACCTTATTTCTCTAAATTAAAGCTGCTGCCATCGAGTATGTAGTAAAAGGATGGTGGTCAGAGTTAATATACAGAGGAGCTTTGGGACCTTATCCTGGCCAAGACTGCGTTGCATTTGATGCACCTCAAAATAATAGAGGTATTGGACATTGGACACAACTTGCCTGGTGGAACACTAATCTAGTTGGGTGTGGAATTGGACGTTGCCCCAAATATAAATCTTATGTTGTTTGCCAATACAAGCCACCGTAATAAATAAATATTTAATTTTTTATAATTATTTTTAGTGGAAATGTTTATACAGCATGTGTTTATCGTGCTGGTGAGCCTTGTGCAAGTTGCAAAGATAAATGTGATAGTAAAACCAAACTTTGCCTTAATTGATGTAAAATGTGAAATTTTTAAGGACTAAATTATAACGATATAGTTGTAAAAGATTGTGTTAATAATTGTTAATAAAAATGTACAGTTAAAATTGACTAACATTATTAATTACTAATAGTTAAATAATTCTTTTCTGTCTCGTTTTTGTTATTTAAACAAAATCATTTGTTGGTTCAGCTTTTGTTAAGTTAAATAGATGCTTATGTTGAAATATCGAGAGAAGCACCTAATTATCCATGTACAATTGTTTGATGTTGAGAAAACTAATAATATTAATTATTATTTTTTAAGTGTAGATTAGATCAAAATAACCTTTGAATGCTCTTTTTTAAAAAATTGTGGATTAGCCAGAACTTTCGAGTCTTCTCACAATAGTTTGATGACATGGCCAAAAATATGTGTGACTAATCACTTAATTCAAATTACTAAAACTGGTCATTGGTCCTCTAACAAATGGTACCACAAAAATTCAAATTAGCATTCAAGGATTATTTTGATAATTCAAATTTAGCTTCTAATATTATTTAGATGAGAGATTCTTTTCCTTAAAAAGACTCCTAGTTATTTATTTCTACAACTTTATTTAAAAAAATTATTCAAAATTTTTAAAATTAAAAAATATTAATCGATAAATCCACATTTAAAGCAAGGCATTAAATTTCGAGAGTTAAAAATAGCGATAGCTATTTTTAATTATTCGATTTAATTATTCGATTTAATTATTCGATTTAATTATTCGATTTAATTATTCGATTTAATTATTCGATTTATTTTCTTCATTCATTATAAAAATTAAATAATTTTATTTAAAAAATATTTTACTGCAATAAATTAATCTCCCCAAAACCCTTCAAGTTTTGTCAAAAAGTTATTTGTGAATTCTTTAAAAGATTCTCTTATTGACGTATTGTTATCGCCCGCAAAAACAAAAATAAAGCTTTAAATATTTATAAAAATTAAAGCTCGAATTTGTTTGAAAAATAAATATTATATAAAAAAATTTGTAAAATAATATTATATAAATATCATCTAAACATTAAAATATTTAAATGTTAATTAATTTATTTTTATCTTCACTATTTATTATTGCAACATTTCCTGATTATACAGAAAATGTTAACTTGTTGACTAGAACTTATGACGGTATCTTGCTAAAAATATAACTGATTATATATTTTTATAAAAAATATTCCAGAGATTATTAGCCTCAAAGATACCCTTTTCTATACATGTAATGCAAACGAAAAAAATATCCTTACAGCCTTGGAAGGCAAATATAAAATGTTATATTCGGCTGATTCAAATGAGACTGAATTAGTTGAAGTATTAATAAACACACGGATAAATATTATGTCAATCCATTATTTGCTATTATCAATTGCTTCCAAACAAGAGAACAGAAAAAATTTATTTAAAGGGTTTGTAATTAATTTAATTTATTAAAAATTTAAAATAAAATTTAAAATAAAAATAAATTTAAAGATGTATTGTGTCTGATATTGATTCAGAACAAGATGTTGCTTTATGTAAATTTATAGTTTTAAGACAAAAAATTTATGATTCATTTAATAATCAACAAGATAGCTATTCTTCTGAGGATTGTTATGATAAAAATAAAAGAATAAAAATTAATTCCGAAAATTTGGAAATAACAAAATTTTCAAATTTTTTAGTTTTTTATTTTTATTTGATTAAAATTGATGGGAGATCTCGGAAATATTTGAGGTAAAAATAATTAAAATTCAAAGAAAATATAAAATATTTTATTTTTAATTTTAATTGTAATGTATAGGAATATAATTTTTGATTTTTATTTCGAATTGAAGAAAACAACAGTTTGTTAAGGAATTATAGGAAATATGTTAGAGTTTTAGAAATTTTTAAGTTTTTATGCAGATATTATTAAATAAGTAGAGTCTGCACTTGCAGAAATTATATTAATTAATAAAAACATCCACCCATCAAGGTTGGATGGGGGCACGATCGGTTGTGATCGGTCTCGGCTCATCCATAATGGTTCTATTCCATACCCATACAATTAATTTTTCCACCTTGCAATTTTTCCACCCAACTAAAATTCATTAATTTTTAGTAATTTAAATCAAAAAAGTACAAAAACACAACAAGTATTTGCAACAAACGATTATTCTAAAATTAAATATAAAATTATTTTAACGAGGTTAGAAAATTTGTTTGGACGAATTGGAGTTTTAACTTTGTTTGAATCTATGCCTAAATTATTTCCGAAAGGTTTTTTAATTGTTTAAATAAAAATTAAATTATGAGGGAATTAAAAATAAATAAATAATTGTTATAAACTTAATCCGTTATTTGTTATAAATTCGTTGTTATAGACCTAAATATCAACGATAATTATGGGTAACGTAACCGGAGATTTTTAGTAAATTATAATAAATTCTATATCCCGTATATCCTCTAATAGAATGCCTCTTTGGCAGGGGATTACCAATAGGATGCCAGTACATTCAATTAGAAGTTATACGGTATTTTAATTTTTGATAATTATTTAAGTTGAATATTCCACAAATCAAAAAGAAGAAGAAGAAACAATTCTTTATTTATTTATAAATTATTTTAAAACGGGAAGCATTATTAAAAAATGGCAAATTAAATGTTTATTATTATTTATCGCTTATAAAAACTGGTTTAAAAAGAATTCGAAAGGTTAAAATATTTAAATTAAAAATTAAAGTTTTTAATTTTTTCTAGTATCAAAATGGTATAAACATTTAGAAGAAACAATAGAAATATTTGATGAAAGTTATTTTAAAGGAGAATTTTTTATTCAAAAACATTTTCTTGAAAATAAACTTTTAGATATAGTAGAAATAAACACCCAAGAATTAGCAGTAAATTTATTTTAAATATTATTTAGAATTTAATAAAAAATATAAATAATTACAAAAATAACACTGACTATAGGGTTGAGGGTTATTATACCAAGAAAAGTATTTTAGGTTCGTATACCAGGTCAGGATCCGACAACCCATCTCACATACACCAACATGCAATTTTATTCATGTACAGTTGTATAGTATAGCAGGATATTATAACTGGTTATCTGGCCGAGATGAAATCTCGAATAAAAATTTCGATTATCAAGATATCTCCTAGATGACCTTTCAGTCCGACCTCTAATTATCTCGTTAAAATCTCGCTTGGATCTTAAAAGTTAATTAAAGTCTTTAATTATTAATAAAAAATATATTATTTATTTATTATTTTTATGCAATTTTTATCACCACTGAGGAATATGCTAAAAATGAAATGAATAATAAACAAATATATTATCAAGCAGCAAAAGAATGTGCAGAAAAAATGCAGACTTATACAGAAAAAGATGAAAAAGAAAATTTTGAAACAAAAATTAAATTTTGGAATTTATGTATTCATTTAAATTTGTATGACTCTTTTAAAGAAGAAAATATAAAAGGGCAAAAGGAAATGCTTGCAGAATTTTTAATTAATTATTTGAATAAAGATGTGGAGAAAATAAATGAATGGAATGAAAAATTGGGGAGAATTCATGGTTATTTTTCTAAATTAAAATTAATTTTAAATTTCGAAAATTAATTTATTTTAAATCAGGGTTCGGATCGAGAAAATGTTAAGTGTAAGTACAAAAAGTTCAATTTGTAAGTACATAGGGGGAGGATTTTCAAAATATAAGTACGTTACAAAAAGATTTTGCAAAAACTTTTTTGTGTCGCCCAAGGCACCACAAAGCCTCCCATTTTTTTCGCCGCAGGCGAAAATTTTCAGAATTATAAGGTTAAATTTAATTTTTTAACCAAAAAGCTATTTGTAAGTACATACTTACAAATAAGTACAATTTTAACTTTAGAAGTACAAGAGTCGATTTGTAAGTACTGTACTTCCAAAATAAGTACGAATCCGAACCCTGTTTTAAATTAAAAATACTTTTTAGAGGGAATACAAAAAATAAATAAGTGTCAGGGATCGCACTGACCGGATTCACGATTCCAGAAAATCAGGAATTTGGGTTTTTGTCTGCGCGATCCCTGATAGGTATAATAGTAAAGTGTAAGAAACCATCTCAAAAAAAGCAAAAGAATGGAGGGGATATGATCTTTAGAACTCTCCGATATAATTATGTTAAACAATCAACTATCCCACCACCGACTGATCTGTTTTTGCTTTATTTTCTAGGCTGGGATAAAATTTGCGGGAACTTTTAGATTAAACCTCTGTTTAAAATTAAATTAGTCAAAAAATTTTTTTTATTAAAATAAAAATTTAGAAATTGAAAAAAAGATGCAAGAATTAATAAATAATTCTTTAAAACAAATTTTAAATAAAGCCAAAAATCCATTAAAATATAAAGAAAAATCTACTAAAAATAAAAAAAATATTAAAGAAGAATTGGGGAAAATTAAAGAAGAAATTAAAGAAGAAACAAAAGAAGAAAATAAAGAATTAAATAATTATTTAAAATTAAATAATCAAAAAAATATTTTGCCAAAAAATGAGAATAAAAATAAAATAGAAATTAAAGAAAAGGCAAAAACAGAAGAAAATAAAAATAGAAGTAAACAGAGATTGAATAAAATATTTAAAGAAGATTTAAAGGAGGAAATTAAAGAAATGAGTGAAGATAATAAAAAAGGAAAGAAAAAATTAAAACTAAATACTAGTAAAAATAATGAAAATATTATTAGAGATGATGAACAAATAAAAAGGAATAGTACAATTATTCCTCTAAATAATAATTATTTAGTTAATCAAAAAAATTATTCAGATGTCCAAATATTTTCTAAAAAGAAGAAATGTATGTACATATATTTTTGGATCCACCCCAGTCCTTTTGCATTATCCGACAGTTGCAACTAGATTATCTCCGTCCTATGTCTCTTAATCCCACTTGATCCCAACAAATCCGGACTGTACTTTAGTATAGGTCCACAGAGATCGGAACTCAAAATATATACCATTCGATTCGTCTCGCCGAGCTGAGTTCAAATATGTAAGAATTTTCTGCCGGAGACGAAGCACAACCGATTTCCATCTATATTCTTTCTGTAACAATTGTAATAGTAAAATGGATAAATATTTTGGCATTGTAATGAACAATAAATGCCTAACTGAATACCATGGGTAAAGGCCTAATAAAGGCCTAACTACTAAATTCCGGAACTTGTAAATTTATTTTTATCCAGGCCCCTTCTAGCTATATATTTATTAAATTATTTTTTTTATTATTTAGATCAATTTATCATCAAAATTGGATTTACTTTAAGTAAAAATATAATAATTTTTTTAAATTAAATTAAACAATCTTTCCTTAAATTTCGGAAATATTTTAATTTTAAATTAAATATTACTTTTATTTTTTTAAAATAGATTATGTAAAAGACGTAAAAGTTTTAAAAGATTATGATAATAAATTCAACGAGCATCAAATTATTTCTATCGAGGAATTGCTTCAAACACTTCCTGATGTCAATATGAAAACAAAATGTTTATTTTTAAATTATTTTTTATTTGAAAATTTACACTAGGTTTTCTAACTTATCGTAAATACTCTAATAGAAGCCCTGGGCTTATATATTTCAATGGGTCTCTTTCAATTAGAGGTGGGCTTCTACAAGAGGTGGGCTTCTATTAGAGTATTTACGGTAATGCCTTTATATTAGCTGTGAAAGTTTGTGAGTATTATTTTGAAGTAAGGGGGAAATAAAAATTATCTTTTTAGCATTCCCTAACATTTTTTAAAACTAAAATTTATTATTTTAGTCGGAGATGGAGGTTATCTGTCCCGCATAAACGACCCTCGCAAAATATTTGTCGAAGAAGACAATATCCAAAAGTTTTTTTGTCCAATTGAAGATTTTATTAATATTATTCGTAAAAAAGTTAAAGGCCATGATAATATTTGGAAATTAAGTGAGGATAATGAAAATGAGGACCAAGTATTTGAACCTTTATGGAATTCCAATTATACTAAACTTTACATTGGATACAAACATGAAAAATATCAGCGCAAATTTAATAGTAATAATTTTTTAAATAATTATTAAATAATTAAAAGATACCTTAATTTAGAGGGGAACATTTTGTTAATTTCGATGGTCGGGGAATGTCAAACGATAACTACTAATAGGATTGGCAGATCCGAATTCCAGCTCCGAAAAAGTATCCAATTATAAATTTTAAATACAAACATGAGATTGCAAAATTTAAGTAAAATAATAAACATACTTTCGGATTTTACAAATCTGGAATTGGATATTTTTAAAATCAAAATAAGTGTATCTATTGTTGGATGGTAAGGGTTGTCAGATCATAGCAGAATAATAGGTACACTCTGCTTTAGATTTAATAACCAATTCCAGCTATGAACGGAAGTGCGGAATTTCACTTACTCATATCATTAATTTTTAAGTTATTTATTCAAAAGAGAACAATTCCGTTGATATTTATGGCAATCAAAAAGAAGGTTATAATTATATACATAGAATTACAAGAAAAGGAATTGATGAATATATAAATCCTTCAACAATTAAAAATGATAACGAAAAAATTATTTTATTTGACAAAGACCCTTTTGGGTCAATAAATTATTCAGATTTATTAAATTTAATTAAAAACGAATTTTTTGACAAGAAAAGAATTAAAGTTTTGGATGAACGTATTTTCTTTTTTAAATTAATTTATTTATTGTCATCTGACAAAAAATTTGTAAAAGATTTAAAGAATTGGCCAAAAGAAATTGTAAATATAGAGAAGAATATGGAAAAAAGAAATTTAGAAAATTGGTTGAGTTTTGAAAAAATTATTGAGAATATAGAGAACTAAGGGGTCCACCCCAGAAGATCAAAACCCAGAAGATCAAGACCCAGAAGGTCAAGACCCAGGAGATCAAATGACCCAAAAGGTCAAAACCCAGGAGATCAAATGACCCAAAAGGTCAAATCCAAAATATCAACACTAAATTTTTCAAAAACTAAAATTTTCAAAATGAATAAAAAATATGTGTAGTAGACCATCCACATCGCCATCATCATAAACTTCAAGAAAAATTTGCGCTAATTGTCGAAACCAGTTTCGTACTTCAACTAAATTAAAAACTTATTCTTAACTTTCAATTAAATCTCAAATAAACCTGTATCAGCAACCTGTACCGCCAGAATAAAATTCTCATTGAGATCCGTTTTTGTTCGTTGCAGTTGTTCAGGAATATTAATTTCTGAAATTAAATGAGGAACTGAGACTTGTTGTCCATTAGCAAAACGTTTTCTTCCAACTGCCTTCTCCAAATTTTTTAATTTAGGAAGATTAACCTTAAATTATTTGTCAGTTTTAAAAATAGTATAGAAAATAATAAACCTTGGCCCTCATAAATCAATTTATCACCACCTTTCGCTGATTTTACAAATGAAGCCATTTTAATAATTTTTTTGCTTAAAAATTTTTTATATTATCTAGGAAATCTAAAACTAATGAAAAAAATTGAAGAAAATTTACTAGAACAATAAAGATTCTAGAACAAACGGAATAAAAATATAACAACAAATCAGTACTTTAATTTTTAGTGTTGATATTTTGGATTTGACCTTTTGGGTCATTTGATCTCCTGGGTTTTGACCTTTTGGGTCATTTGATCTCCAGGGTCTTGACCTTCTGGGTCTTGATCTTCTGGGTTTTGATCTTCTGGGTTGATCCCGAACTAAGCAGTTTATTAACCAAAAAAAATTTTTTTTGATTTTCATGAAATAATTATTTATGTTAAAAATAGATTTGTGCGTATTAGGGATGACACGGGTTACCCGAAACCGGGCTGTAAAAACTTGATTATCGAGAATTTAGCATGTTGATCCTCTCTGGCCTCTTATGTCTCCAGATCGGCGGTATCATTCTTACCCCTAAATCGGAGATATTGGGATACTATTAAATCGAATATATTATAAATCGGAGAAACTTATTCTCAAGTAGGCTGAATTCAAAACTTTAACTGCTAGGACGATACTCGAAAGCCGGAAATTTTTTCGACCTGAAAAATTTTCAAAACACACCCGAATTTTTTTCACAAACCGTGCCATCACTGATGCGCACACATCCTGAGTTTCTGTTTTGCATGTTTTCGATTGTAGTTTCTGGTCACCACCGGGTTTTACCCAAAGTTTTCATTAAGAATATCCCATCTGTACTTTGTCCCATTCAAACGCATTCAAAAAATCAGGCGCTGAAAACTCTGTCGTCTTCGGTGTCGAAGGCGTCAATAAAGGCGCCTTCCTTTTCTGATTCGATTCTGTTTAGCCGATAGTGCACAACCAAGTTAAAACGAAATTTTTGATTTTATTTAAATTTGACACCTTTGTATTGAAATTAAACCCTGCTTCAAATCATTAAGGAGACGAACAGAATTGTTTTTATAAAAGTTAGAAAGAATAAAGAAATGTTTTTAAAACTTTAAAAAATTGTTTAGATAAAAAGGCTATAAATCATATTTACTTTATTTGAGGCAGGACTTAGCATCACAACATTTAAATGTTTTCGTTTCCGTTTGACTTGTTTTTAGTATTTCTTTCTTTAAATTCATTTAAAAATTTTTATTTAAATTTTTCCTTAAAAATAGGTTTATTTAACATGTATTATGTTCTTCCATTAAAAAAATATTTATTTTAAAAATTCGTTACCATAGAAACAATTTTTATTTAAGTATAAATTTCTTTTTAAATTTTGATTGATTTTGTTTAAAAAATATAAATGGAACAATGGGATACTTGGCTAGCTAATGATATTTTTGTTTGTAATAAAATTAAAAATGAAAATAACACAACAAATATTGTCAGAAAATATTAGCAACTTAAATAATAATACACAGGAAATAAATAAATCCGATGAAACAATAACGACGCCTTTATGGTCGCCAAAAATTGTATTTTATTTTTAGTTATAATTAATTTAATTAAAAGTTTAAATAAAAGCTTCTTTCGATACTTTTGAATAGGGGTGGGGCGGTTCCGGTCAGATCGAGCGGGCATCGAATTTTGGCCCGAAAAGAGTCGCCCGGGCTGGTCCGATAAAAATGACTAGAACGTAGGCCCGGTCCGAAAACCCCAACACTACTTTTAAATATGGTAAAATTATCAAACACTCCCGACTCTTTGAGGTTTGGGATGCCGGGGGTCGGTGTATGTATGTCGGTGAGGGATTGTCGGGGTCATGGTTACGATTGACGGGGGGCTACCCTAATTTTAAATATAATAGAATATTTAAAATTATTTCTAAAATAAAATTTCATTTATTACAAAATTCACTAAAATTATTTTTTGTTTTACTAATAATTTTTAACAATTTTTTGCAGATAGAAAACCCCAAAAAACTTAATTGTACATCAAAAAGTGATTTGAATTCATTTATTCAATTAATTGAAAGGAAGAAACCTTTAAATGAAATTTTAAAAATTGAAAACCTTCCGGGTAATTAAAAAAAATTTTTTTTAATTTATGTTTAAAAGATGAATTAAAAAATGAGGCAATTCTTTGGGATGAAAAATTTCCAGATTTGACAATATTCGGAAAAGGAATAAAGAAAAGTTTGGAACAACAAGAAAGAGATAATTTAAGAAAAATAATTTCAAAAAGAATTATTGAAGACCATTTAATGCCTGAGGTTTTTTTAAATTAAAAATTAAAAAAAATATTATTTATTTAGGTCTATGCTTCTCTTAATACAAGGAATTCAGTTAATAATAATTCGAAATCTGGCCATTCCTTTCTCCCACCAATATTGAATTCTCAAAAGAAAGAATTGAATAAAATGATTAACAAAAGATGAAAATTTTTAAGTTTTAAACACATTCTAATCTCTCCTAATAATGGAACTTCTTTTTAATCTTCCATAGTTTATAAGTAATGCAATCATTATAAATCGATTTAATTAAATCTAAAAATTATTATATTCAGTCAGTATTGATATGTATAACTAGGGCTCGGATTTATATTTAAATAAATTACTGAAGCGGCCCTGCCCGCGAACTGACCACTGTCTCTCTATTTTTTTATTACATCTATCACCGGTCATTTCTGTCTTTCTTTTATTAGAACTCAATAGTCAGACATCGGTCAGTCAAGGCTTGTTCATGACCAAGGTCGTTTTTGTGCCCTATTTAAATATAAATCCGAGCCCTATGTATAACTAACACAAATTTATCAAAAAAAGTTAGTTATATTCGAATTATTAAGAGAAAAACATGAATCAGAAAAACCATCTAAAATTGGACACTATCTTAAATATCAGGATTCGAATATAGACTATCTAATAATTCTGTTAATTTCATATACTATAAAATCCAAATTCTATATCAATTTCAATATTTATTGTTAAATAAAATCATTTAAAAATAAAAGTTAAAAATCAAATTAAATAATAATTTTTATTATATTTGTATAAATTTATGAAAAAATTAACAAAAGAGATTGGGAATAAAATAAAAAATATTATAGAATTATTAAAATTTTATTTGATTTTAAATCAAAAAAATAGATTAAAGCATTTATCGAATAAAAAATTATTTTTAATATTTCCTACGTAAATACAATCATTTTTAAATTATGAAAATTTTAAATATAAAAATTGAAAATTTTAGCAAGATAAGATGACTCTTATAAGAAAAAGCACAAAATTTTAGTAAAGGTTGATATAAGAAAATGAATAATTTTTTAAATTTGGGTTTACCTATCCGGTTTTTAGTATATGAAAAATCCTTGGAATTAAGAATACCTTTATAAAAAAATTGAAATTTAAAATTCCAATGCTATAAAAATCTAAATAAATAATAGAAAGAATGTCCTTGTTTACTAATAAATGTATACACTGTTCAAATAGTTAAATGTACTTTTTTTAATTTTCGAAAAATTTAATTAACTTATTTAAATTCACAGTTGAATAAACAATATTAAAATGTCTGGACCACACAATTATTAAAGTAATATTTTGCTATAAAAGCCAGAAATTTTAATATTTAACTCAAAATATTGAATAAATTAATTAAATATTAGAACCTAAGTAATTAAAAAATGTTTATTTCATTATTAGCTATCTTGTCATTGTTTGCCATTATGAATAATGAATGTAATATTTAATTTTATTTAAAAATATAAAAATCTGTTTAGTTACTAATGCAATTGACCAAGCTGGACGTGACGCAGTAGTTTATTGGCACAATTATTTCCGTGCTGAACTAGTTGCAGGAAGGGTTAAAAATAAAACTGGAGAGTTTCTACCAAAAGCAAAACATATGAAAAAAATGGAATTTTCTCTTGAACTTGAAAAGCAGGCACAGGCTTGGGCTGATAAATGCACTTATAGTCATTCGAACCCATATGGGAATTATGGAGAGAATTTCTATGCTTATGCAAGAATGGACAATGATTGTATTTAATTATTTAAATAAACCTTATTTCTCTAAATTAAAGCTGCTGCCATCGAGTATGTAGTAAAAGGATGGTGGTCAGAGTTAATATACAGAGGAGCTTTGGGACCTTATCCTGGCCAAGACTGCGTTGCATTTGATGCACCTCAAAATAATAGAGGTATTGGACATTGGACACAACTTGCCTGGTGGAACACTAATCTAGTTGGGTGTGGAATTGGACGTTGCCCCAAATATAAATCTTATGTTGTTTGCCAATACAAGCCACCGTAATAAATAAATATTTAATTTTATAGTAACAATTAATTATTTTTAGTGGAAATGTTTATACAGCATGTGTTTATCGTGCTGGTGAGCCTTGTGCAAGTTGCAAAGATAAATGTGATAGTAAAACCAAACTTTGCCTTGATTGATGTAAAATGTGAAATTTTTAAGGACTAAATCATATCGATATACATAGTTGTAAAAGATTATAATGAGTTAATAATTGTTAATAAAAAATTTATAATAAAATTTAACCGTGTCCGGAAATTTGGGGAGTGGACATTTGGGGAGTAGACGTTTGGGGAGTGGATAAATGGGGAGTGGGCGGGGCGGTGGACATTTGGGGAGTGAATTATAATTAAAAAATAATTTAAAAATAAAATTTTTGGACAAATTAAAATAATTTTATACGTACACTAAGGTATTTTTGTGTAGTTTTACAGATTTTATGGATATTTGATGTCTGTAACATCTTTCTGAACCTGCAGCTAATGGGAACTTCTAAGTCTGCATTTCATATAAATTTCAGGTAGTAAAGTTCTGTGATGTCAGATGAAACGGTAATAGTTCGGTAATAGTTCACAAATCTCTCGTTAACTCCCTCATATTATACTCTTAATCAAAAGATATCCCCTTTATTTTTAATATCTCCCATAATCCTCTTGATTTTATTCATTGATATTCGATATCCCCCTTAATCCCTCCAATTTCTTAATACGTCGAAAACATATCACACTATATCCTCGTAAATCCTCTCTAATCTCTCGAATCTCTTGGAATCTATAATTATTCTAAACTCAAAGAATTGTTAAACTATTCGTAAAACCATAAGATCCGAAACCACCTAGCTGAGATCACATTAGCTGCAAGTTCAGAAAGATGTTACAGACATCAAATATCCCTAAAATCTGTAAAACTACACAAAAATACCTTAGCGAACTTATAAATTATTTTTATTTGCCCAGAAATTTTATTTTTAAATTATTTTTAAATTATAATTCTCTCCCCAAATGTCCACTGCCCAATTGTCCGCTCACTTCCCATTTATCCACTCCCCAAATGTCTACTCCCCAAATTTCCGGGAGCCAATTTAACTAATAATAAATAAATAATTAATCCCTAAATTTTTTTAAATCTATGATGTAAACTTTCCCTAGGTAATCTGTTTTTATTTTGCACTGTTAGTTAAAGTAGTTTTCTTGTTCCAAATTACGGGCTTTACGGGATTAATCCCGAGTGATTCTGTTCCGTAAAAATATTGAAAAAAATCCCGTTACGGGATTGTCTCTTGCCCACCCCTGACCCCCGCTCACTGAACAATTTTCCTTGTCATTGGAGTAAACTTTCCCATAATTGAAACGGTCATACGACACTTGCAAATATGACATTTGCAGACCCGACATTTGCAGACGATTTTTGCAGATCGACATTTGCAGATACCGACACTTGCAGATATGACACTTGCAGATCAGACATTTGCAGATATCAATTTTTGAAAAAAATTTTAAATTTAAAAAATCAAAGGATATAGTATAGTATACCAGTGGAAAGGTTTTGATATAAGACCCATACCAATTCGTCTCGACGAGCTGAGTCGAAAGGCACCACTCTTTTTTGCGGAGATTCTCTTTTCTCCGGAGGTTCAAAATATTCAACGGTCGCGCCTCGCGGGGAGTCAACAACGGTCTAGTCATGAATTATCCTAAATTTTCGCCTGCGGCGCAAAAATTGAAGAGTATGGCTTTATGACCATCTAAAATTAGAAAAGTTTTTTGCCTGATGCTCTAACAATTGAATTTTTTCTCCTACTCTTGTTCGATACTTAGAAAATTTTCGCCTCCGGCGCTGGGAAGGGATTTTACATACCTATATTAAGAGGGATAGACGAAAATTTTGAAAATTTTGGAAGACCAGTCACAGTTTTACTTTTTCAATGTCGTAAACGAAAATTTCGAAAAGTTTAAAATGCCAATTGGCAATATTTTTCCTTTTCTCCTAATTATAGTATCCGAATCGAACTTTTTAGATATCCGGATCCGATATCCGAACCGAGAATTTCGGGTATGCGATCCGGATCCGATCCAAAAATTTCCAGATATCCGGCCTTATTTCGGATCCGGATATTCGGATCAACTGTTAGAAAGTATCCAATATCCAAATATAAATTGGCAAACAACAATATACGAAGTTTATTTTTATCTATTATTAGTTAAATTTTATTATAAATTTTTTATTAACAATTATTAACTCATTATAATCTTTTACAACTATGTATATCGATATGATTTAGTCCTTAAAAATTTCACATTTTACATCAATCAAGGCAAAGTTTGGTTTTACTATCACATTTATCTTTGCAACTTGCACAAGGCTCACCAGCACGATAAACACATGCTGTATAAACATTTCCACTAAAAATAATTATAAAAAATTAAATATTTATTTATTACGGTGGCTTGTATTGGCAAACAACATAAGATTTATATTTGGGGCAACGTCCAATTCCACACCCAACTAGATTAGTGTCCCACCAAGCAAGTTGTGTCCAATGTCCAATACCTCTATTATTTTGAGGTGCATCAAAAGCAACGCAGTCTTGGCCAGGATAAGGTCCCAAAGCTCCTCTGTATATTAACTCTGACCACCATCCTTTTACTACATACTCGATGGCAGCAGCTTTAATTTAGAGAAATAAGGTTTATTTAAATAATTAAATACAATCATTGTCCATTCTTGCATAAGCATAGAAATTCTCTCCATAATTCCCATATGGGTTCGAATGACTATAAGTGCATTTATCAGCCCAAGCCTGTGCCTGCTTTTCAAGTTCAAGAGAAAATTCCATTTTTTTCATATGTTTTGCTTTTGGTAGAAACTCTCCAGTTTTATTTTTAACCCTTCCTGCAACTAGTTCAGCACGGAAATAATTGTGCCAATAAACTACTGCGTCACGTCCAGCTTGGTCAATTGCATTAGTAACTAAACAGATTTTTATATTTTTAAATAAAATTAAATATTACATTCATTATTCATAATGGCAAACAATGACAAGATAGCTAATAATGAAATAAACATTTTTTAATTACTTAGGTTCTAATATTTAATTAATTTATTCAATATTTTGAGTTAAATATTAAAATTTCTGGCTTTTATAGCAAAATATTACTTTAATAATTGTGTGGTCCAGACATTTTAATATTGTTTATTCAACTGTGAATTTAAATAAGTTAACTAATAATAGATGAATAATTCAATTGGTATGTTTGCACTTGTATCCAATATTAGGGTCTGGGCTCATTTATTACATAAAATGTAATTCCATCACATATGTGATGGAATTACCTTCACATCTCATTATCTAGGTGAAAATTCAATGTATTTTCAGCACTCACTTTTGCACAAGTGAACAAACGAGTAGACATTTCTAGGGAATTGATTCGTCTCCATCGGAAAAAACTTTTTTTAAAGAACCTTATAACTTTTGATGAATCTTGGATCTTTTTCGATGATTAACATAGGGGAAATCAATGGTTGTCACCAAAAGAAATAGGAGTTCCCGTGCCTCGAATATCTCTACATGGAAAATGCATACACTTTGTGTTTTTTTTGGGCAAAGCGAGGTCCGGTGCATTGGGAGCTCCTTCCTTTTAATACCAGCATAAACTCCACGCATTATTTTAACCAATACATAATGTTGCCCAAGCAGTGCGTGCGAATAGGCGGTGGGAAAGACCTGAATATTTTCAGTAAGACAATGCCCGTCCGCACGTGTCAGCGGTAACTCTCGATAACATTATATAGGTGCTTGGGTGGCGTTTAATTTCACACCCGCCGTATAGTTTCACACCCGCCTTTGAAAAATTTTTTGAGGGGTCAAAATTTCAAGTCCGCGGGCGAGGTCCAAAATGCGGTGGCGCGATATTTTGCCTCTAAAATGGGAACCATGATTTTCGAAAAGAGAATTCGAAGGTTGTGCCATCGTTGGCAATCCTTTATCGATCCTCATGAAGAATATTTTATTGTTTAATGATATTTTTGATTGTTATTTTGGAATAAATAATCTTAACAAAAAAAGCGACACTAATTATGACCCGACCTAATAGTTAGGCAAATAATTATTTTGAGAATTCGAGAGAAGCATCTCATTATCTAGGTGAAATTTGGTGAATAAGAACCCAACAATTATTTGCTTATATGTCGTAGACAAGAAATTCTCTTTAGACTAAACTTAAGGGGTTTTTTGATTCATGTTACAATTTTTAATGTTCATGCTTTCAAAAGCAAAACTTTTTTATAAACTAAAAACACTCTTAAAGAATGCCTACATAAAATATAATTTTTTATTAATGTATTATAATAATTCTTGATAATTGTTTATTTTTCTTTTTTATTTTCATTTATTTTTATATGATTATCTATTGCATCCCAATCAATCCAATCAGTAAAAGAGTCATTTGAGTTTGGTTGAAAATTTTCTAAATATTTATATTATAATTATTGAGTAAATTCTTTACCATTATGGCTGGATTGGTTCAGACCATCTTCATTGTTATTTATCACACTCTCTTTAGTGTAAATACTCTTTATGTTATAATTTGTATCAAAATGACTATCTCCGTGATTTAATTGTTTATTATTATTTTGTTGAGTCTGTTGAGTTAATTGTAAATTTTGATGAGAATTAATAAATTGTAAATTTTCGTTATAATTAATTTCATTATTCTCAAAATTATTTCGATTTTCATTTCCAAAATAATTTCCAACAGCACTATTATTGCTTGACTGCCCAACATCATTTATTGAATTGTTTAATTGGTCATTGATTTGTTGTAATTTTATTTGACATTCCGGATCTTTTTTGAAATTATACAGGGTGCGGCAAATTGGGCGCACTTTTTCTTTGGGCCATAACTTTCTTCAATCTTATAAGAAATTGATAATTCTTTTTTTATTTTAACCCCAATTTTAATACCAATCGACACATCTAATTCAGATGCATCGAAATATCTTATAATTCCATTTTTGAAAATTTTACTCAAAAAATTTATATTTGCCAAAATAATTTTAATTTATCATTCAGAGCTCCATATCTCGGTTCATTTTCGTCGAAGCTGCTTGATTTTTACGTCATTCAAACCGGATTACAGAGCTGATTCGAATGATATAAAGATTTCCTATATCAGAATCTTATTCCTGAATCTAGGCCAATTTTTACTAAAAAAATCTTGCTCAAACTTTGAGAAAAGATTTAGTAAACTAAATTATAAAATTATAAGGATATTTTAGTATCAAAAAATTTCTCAAAGTCTTGGGATTAAAATAAAAAAAAATTATCAATTTTAAATAAGATTAAAGAAAGTTATGACCCAAAGAAAAAGTGCGCCCCCGCACCCTGTATTAAATTATTAAAAGGGTTTATAATTGAGGAAATTCCTAGAAAAATTTGTCAAGGCAATCTAAACAAAAATACTTTTCTTTAAATAAAATCAGAAAAACATTCCTTATCCTAAAACAACTAAAAGATAACCATTTTCAAAAATATCCCAATCAATTTGGTCTAACTCTATTTCATCAAATAAATTATTTTCTAAATTTTTAATAATATTATCATTATTAATTTTAGAATTATCTTTTTTCTCAGTTATTTTTGAATTATTATTTTCTTCATCAATTATTATAGTTTCATTACAGACTTGTTTGCCCTTTCCTTTTCGTGCACTACCGGAATTATTTCGTTTTCGGGGCTAAAATTTTCATTAAATTAAAAGTAAAGAAAATTTGATTTTAACTTGATAAAATTGTTTTAACAAATTTAAAAAATAAAATGAAAATATAAAAAATTACATTTTTTGTGTCTTTATTCTTTTGAGTTTTTAAAGCTAAAAATAATCATAATTATTTAATTATCTTGAAAGAATTCTTATTTACATAGAATATAAATTTCAAAATTTGAGAACACAAATTTCAACATTGTATTTACTACATATTCATTAATTAATCCAGGAAAAAGTTTCGATGAGGGGAAGAGACGAATCATTTTCGGTGCCGAATTTTTGATGAGTTTAGGAGGACAGGCCAAAAAGATTCACTTTTTTGCTAAATCCTCGCCCCAAATTTTTTTCCTATCCTCTATTTCAGGAGAAGGGGGGGGGGTGGAGGAGTGGGAATATTATTTTTTGTTTACACAAATAATCTCTAAAAATTATTATTTTTTAACTTTTCTACATACATTCGTTATTCTTTGAATATCCACTTCCATAATATTCCATTTGTTTATTTAAATTATTTACCCATTGTTGTATTCCTTCAACTGTGGTCATCGGGTTTTTATTATCATTTAAAGAATTATTATTAAAATTAACTATCTGTTCCTTGATTAATTGTGTTTCTTTGTTATTTTGAGGGGGAGGAGTATCTCTAAAATTAAAATTTTTTTAAAAAAATCTATTAAGTTCTTACAATTTTTTAATTTTTTTTTATCTGTTTAAGTTAACCTAATCAAGGGTTCTAATATTAGAATTTAAGTTAAATTATAAAAAATATTTTATATAATAATCAACACAATTTTACCTCGAAAAACAGTTCAAACTCCCCATAAAATCAAACCTTTCAAAGGTTTTACCACCAAGACCCAAAACCAAATTGCTACTACCATTTTGTCTATTCAAATCGTTATTTAAATTTATATTCTGATTAATTATTTTTCGATTTTTATTTGGTTGATCAAAACAAATATACATTGGCCCCTTCCCTTTATTTGTATTATTTACTAATTTATTATCATTTATTTTATTTTTATTTAAATAATTATTCTTTTCCTTTTCAAAATTAATTTTTATAATTTTTCTTTCTCCAATTATTATACAATCATCGTCATCAGATTCCGATTCCTTTTGATTTAACAATTGTTTATTTTTATTATTTTTAGTCAAAATCATTTTAGAATTTTCTGATTAGAATTTAAGGTTTCATTTGTTTGTTTGTTTGATTGAGAAATTTTATTTTTAAAATTATTTGTTTGATTTTGATTAACAACAGAAGCGTCATCATATTCAAACAATTCAGCTAAATATTAAATTTAAATTTAGAAATTAATTAACAGCTGAGTGAATTTTTCTATAAAATTTTAGATTGGGAAATAAATAAGTAGGGTAGGGGACTCGAGCAGGAACACCTATTTCGAAACAAAAAAATCTTCAAAAATTGAAAATAATTTTCAAAATCTTCGAAAACGAAAGAAAAGAAACCTCGAAAATAGAGACAAAAATTCAAATTTTTTCAGAAATTCGTAAATTTAAAGGAAAGACCCCAAAATCGGAAATCGAAATTTCGTAACAGCTCTGCCGGCTAGGCATGAACATGGTTGGCCAGGTTATAATAAACAAGAGTCTAACCATAGAATTTGAAAAGTCTAAGAATTTCTATCATCACCCTCAAGATTTTTTTGCCTAATATGTAATAATCAACAATTCAATTTTTTATATCACTTACCAATTGGTGATATTTTTACTTTTTTGTTAGCATTTTCCTTTCTTTTTGGGGCAGCGTTGAGTCTATCAAATAAAACAAATAATAAACAATAAAGAGACAAAATATTTAAATAATTCATTTTAATTTTAATTTAATTTTAAAAATTATTTTTGATTAAAAAGAATTAATTTTATTAATTAAATTATATGTATAATATATTTAAAATATTTGTTAATTTAAACTTTTATTTATAATATAATAATATTTCTAAATATTTTCATTTTTTCCCACAAAAATATTAAAAAATATTAATTTCCCACTTTCCTTTCTCATGAACTTAGACAAAAAAATTTTAAATTTCTAAATTTCGGTGTAATTTTTTTATTTTTTATCTTGAGAATTTTGTTTATATGTACTTGTAGAAGAAACCGTTTAGCTAAACGGTATACGATAAACGGGTTTTTTGCTAAAATTAAACGAAACGGTAAACGGGTCCCAGATAAACGGCATAAACGGTATACGGTCCTTCTAAACGGCGTTTAATTCATTTAATTTTTTCTTAGATTAAACAAACAATAATTAAGAAAAATTACTTGTATTTTTAAAAAATTATAAGTTTCTCGAACAAAACCCGTATTTTCACAAAAAATATCCATAAGTGGCTACAAAAACATAAAAACATGTTACAATCTATTTTTGATTGCAAAACGCCAGAATAAGTTTCAATAGTTTACAATAAATTCACTTTTAAACATATCAATTCTAACATTAAATTCAACAAATATTTATTGCTTCGATTTGAATGATAAATATATAATTTAAAATATTTGCGTGATATATTTTAATTATTCTTAATTGGAATTATTCTAAGTATATTTGGTTATCTACTCTTTATTTCCACTTACTTTTATGCCCAGATCTCACTCATCCGTTACGAGACCCCTATTGTACTCATTGAACTTCGTTCAGCCTCTGGATACCATTCTCATGAGCCTCAACCCTCTGCCGGAATTACTAAATGTCTTAATTAACTGAGAGTTACAAATAAAAACTCTTATCATTTCCCTATGTATTTTTAATGGGAATTATTCTATATTTGGATAAATCGCTCCTCGAGTTCACATTTCCGCTCTTTTATGACAGACTTCACTTTTAAGTTTCCAGCCCTCTTTGATCTCCCTGAACTTGTTTTAGCTCCTGGATACCATTTTTTAAGTCCAAGGTGTGCGATATAGTGAAGCCTGACCGGCGCAAAAGTCGAGGCAGCACTGCGCAAGTGTCACGTAGCCCTATAATCAATACAAAAAATATATCTCTTGCACTTTTTAAATTTCGTAATGATGACATGTAGACAGTCTATCATTTATTTATTAATTAAAAAATAAAATAAACAAGCGGATGTCACTAAATAACACTGATAATTTAAAAACATATTTATATAAATATTATTTTGAAATTATTTTTTTGTTTTTAAAAATAAATGTAATACATACATATGTAAATATTAAAAATATTTATTCTTCAATCTAATTCTTTAAAATTATTTATTTATTTAATTCTTTATAGTTTAATTTTAATGAAATTATTTTTTCTATTTTTTATTTTAATTTCTATTAAATTCATTTTTTTAATTGATGCAACTTCATCAAAGGGAAAAAAGCAAAAATTTGGTTAATATCTTTTCTTAATTAAGCTAGAATATTTATTAAAATAAAAATAAATTTTAGAAAAAGATGAAGTTCCGTCTTCAAATAATTCTCAAAATTATGAAAATTTTAACAATCAAATAATAGAAAATCCTAATAAGGAAAAAGAAAAACAAAAAGAAACAAATAAATTTTTAAATCTACATCCAATTTATACTAAAAATTTGAAAAAAATTGGGGAACAATCAAATAATAAAAATGAGGATTCTTTTGAAAATATTAATTCAACTCCTCAGATCATTGGTCGTGAAGAGGTAAAATTGTTGAAAAAAAATGGAAATATTCTACAAAAAACAGTCTTAACACTCTTTAATTTTATTTATTTTTTATAAAATTTATACATCAGACTTTTCTTTTCAAACGACTTTGTTTAAAATGAGTGATTGATACCATGTAAAGTTATTAACTCCGCCCAAACAATAGTCAACCAAATTTAAAAAAAAGTAGTTTTAGAGTTATATTTCGAGGTGTTTTCGGTGTCGTAACCTAAATTTGTGTTTGGGCTGTATTATATTTTATTTTAAATTTAAAATTCCAGGCAATATTTTTAAATAAATTGAAGCATCAAAATTTTGATTCATTTCAAAGAAAAGTGCATGCTATAGCTTTAAATAATAAAACTAGTGTAAGAAACATTAAGGTTCTATTATTCTTTGTTATTATTTAACTTTTTATTATTTATTAGAATATTATTTTGGAATTGACAAAGGTTTAATTTTTAATTAATAATAAATTAAATAAATATATATGTACTATTAACTTATTTTCTTTTGTTCTGTTTAATAAAGCAAAATTCTATTTTGCTTTATTACCATTTTCTGTTTCATCAAATTGCTTTGTACAAACACAATGTCATAATTTTATAATAGACTAATTTAAATCACCCAGTGGCCAAGAAACAAAAAACATCTAAAATTTTTTTATTGTGTGTAGCAGGGAGATCTAACTTTATCTGCTAATTCAGCATTATTTAGGGTGTGAAAATGAAGCAGCAAAAATATAAAGAAATTTCAACTCCTCCTTTAACTGACTATATAGTAGATAATAGTCAATCTAATGTAGGGACCAGTACAAACAATAAATTAAAATCGTTTAATTACACAATTGAAGATAAAACGACAACAATGAATAAAAGTACGAACAATATTAATTTTAATTATTTTTTTATTTAAATCTAAAATATTACACCAATATATTTTAAATATTTTATGTAAATTACTGACTAATGCGGAACAAAACGGTTGAATTTTGAAAAAATCGTATACCGTTTATCTGAGAAAAAAATTAATTGATTAATATATATACTTTTAATATACATTAATTACATATACATTTAACCGTATATGTACAGTTTCGTTTATTTTTGAGACCACGTTTAAACGTCCGTTTACCGTTTATTTTTTAAATTTTTTAAAAATAGTTCCTAACTCAAAAAAATTTCTGCGGGCGAAAATTTTTGTTTTCCTTTATTTATTTTTAAATTTATTTTTTTAATTGATGCAACTCCAACAAAGGGGAAAAAGTAGAAAATTGGTTAAAATCTTTAATTTTTTATTATGATAAACAATAATTATTAAAATAAAAATAAAATTTAGAAAAATATGAAATTTCGTTTGGAAATAATTCTCAAAATTATGAAGATACAAACAGTCAAATTATAGACTTTAAACAAAAGTTGATGCATTCTAATAAAGGATATGTCAACTTGACTCCAGCTTTAGCTGATATACATAATAGTCAACATACTGAAAACGTTGGAACTAGTACAGGTAATTAATTAGAATCGGTTAATTACTCAATTAGAGATCAAACGACAACAATGAATAAAAGTATAGATACTTTTAACCAGACCTGCTCACGGATACGGATAATATCCGGATACCCGCAGATATCCGCGGATACGGATGGATATGGATAGTGTTTTTTAAAAAATTGGACGGATACGGATGGATACGGATACGATGCTTCAAATCCGCGGATATCCATCTCAAAATTCCAGCCTGCGGTGCAATGAAAGTGAATTTTTTTCTCTTTCGGCCTTTCAAAATTTTTAAAATTTTCGCCTGTGGCGCTAAAAAAGAAAGAAATCTGGCTTCTAAATCATTGATATTCTCAAATTTTCGCCTGCGGCGCTACAATGAAGAACTCGTTTCTTGCCTTCCAGCTTAAAATTTCCATCTACGACGCTCCAATGTGCTTACCCACTTAAGGTACGAAGTACAAGTTCAGGCCAAATTCAGTGGTGAGTACGAGCAAAATTAGCTCGTTCTCTTCTAGCTGAGCAAACGAAGCTTTTCAGAGGGGTATGAGGAATTCCCCCACCCACTCCCGAATTGGGAAAAGAAAAATTTTCCGAGGGGATTGGCAAAAAAGTGGATTTTTTGGCCTACGCCCTTCTAGAATTCTCAAAATTTTCGCCTTCGGCGCTAAAATTAAAATATCAGTTAACCGAAATTTTCATTTCGGCTTTTTTCGGCTTTTCAATTTAACTTTTCAAAAATTCTCAAAAATTTTCAAAATTTTTTTGTCGGTATAATTTCTGATAAGCAGCGTTGGGTCGGAATTCCTATCTCTGCCTTCCGATTTTCGAACCATAAGCAAATAAAATTAAATAAATTAATTTTATTGTAAAAAATTAATAAATTAAAAAAAAATAAATTAAAAAAAATAAAAAAAAAATAAATTAAAAAAAAATAAAAAAAAAAATAAACAAATAAATTAACCAACTATTCATAAGCAAAGTTACTTTTGCTGCATCCAATTATTACCTCATTGTCTAACCATTACTCGAATTTAAATAAATTTGACCATTTTGAAAATTCTAGCCAGGATATTGACCCTACGGATATATCCGGATACGGATAGCAAAATCCGTATCCATGAGCAGGTCTGCTTTTAACTAATTTCTGATTTAATGCAAAGCACATAGTAGCTATTTAGTTCCTAAGGCATTACATTAGGCAGCGTGGTGTAATGGATAATACATCAGTCCGGTATACTGAATATCTTCTACTACTGAATCTACTGAATATAACCGCCGAATAACCTTTTGCACTAGCTGAAGGAGAGAAAAAGCTTTAGCCCAGTTTTGCTTTAACTTTAAAATATAAGTGTTTTAAATTACTGCTATAGACATTTGATTAAATAGTCTTAAATGATTTGATTGCCTATCAAATACAGAACTTTGAAATAATTTAAAATTGATATTAAAATTAAATTTAATTTACATAAAATTTTTGTTAATTTTAATAAAAAAATTAATTATGAATAATAATTTTGCTTTATAATTTAGATAACTACAAAGTGGAAGCGAAACATCTTAATATCTCTGACGAAGATGTAAGTTTAGAATTTACTAGTTTAATTTCCTCATTTCTATCAATCGAAAATGACATTAAATTTCTTAATTAAAAAATATTTCGTTTTATTTATTCATTAGCTCCGTCTGAAAATTTATATTTTAAATCAAGCAGTTTTTAGAAGAATAAAAATAATATTTGGATAACCACGAAAATTCTTTTGATATTTCTATTTAGTTTTGAAATATTCAATTAAATAAAAATAAAATTTAGATAATTAAATTGATGGAATTGGAAAATAAAAATTATGATGAATATAAAAAACAAATATATGGGCTTTCTTTAATATATAGAATTAAAGTTCAAGTTATTAAGGTTTTGAATAGAAAATTCCTCTTTTTAATTTAAAATTTATTTTTAATTAGTATATCATTAACGAACGATTTAAGGTTTGAATATTTATATTAATAGAAAAATTATATTTTACAATAGAAATTAAGGATTCTAATAGTATTCATCAAATTAGAAATTTTAGGAGATAATCAAAAAAATTTTGCTTTATACCTTTCTTAAGTAAAAATGTTTCTTTATAATTTATTTTTATGAATTTAGCAATTAAATAAATTATTTAATCAAACAACAAATAAATTATTTATACAACAAACTCCCTTCTATAAATCCCCAACTTTTCCCCGCCATAATATTGAACAAAGTCCTCATGGAATCATCAAAGGAAATTATCAAATTACCAATCCGATGCTTTTATTTGATAATCAAGTTTCGACTCCAGCTTTAGCTAATATAGTACATAATAGTCAACATACTGAAAACGTTGGGACTAGTACAAGTAATCAATTAAAACCGGTTAATTACTCAATTAGAGATCAAACGACAACAATGAATAAAAGTATAGATACTTTTAACTAATTTCTGATTTAATGCAAAGCATATAGCTTGTAAAAATAGCATATACTTAGCTTTCAAATTCTAAAATAGAAGCACATGTGAAGCACACCTATAACCCCGCACATGTGCTTAAATTAGAGAATTTACGGTATTCGGTTCCTAAGGCTATGAAGTAGGCGGCGTGGTTTAATGGATATCACATCAATACGGTCTACTGAAGATGCTGGTTTGCACCCAACCGCCGATTAACGTTTTGTACGAGCTGAAGGAGAGAAATACCTATAACCCCGCTCTGCTTTACTTTAACTTTAAAATACAAATGTTTTAAATTATTGATATAGAGAGTTACATTTACCGAATAATTTTAAATTGTTAATTAAATTAAATTTAATATAATAAAAGTTTTTTGTTAGAAAATTAAATATGAATAATAATTTTGCTTTATATTTTAGATAATTACTATATTGAAGATGTACAACATCTTAATATCTCTGACGAAGATGTAAGTTTAAAATTTACTAGTTTAATTTCCTCATTTCTATCAATCGAAAATGACTTTAAAATTTTAATTAAAAATTATTTTATTTATTTATTAGCTTTGTCTGAATATCTATACCTATTTTAATTTTTGAATAATTTTGATAATTAAATTTAAATCAGTTTAGAAACATAAAAAATATTTGAATAATCTTGAAAATTATTTTTATATTTTTAGTGCTTCTATTTGATTTTAAAATATTCAATTAAATAAAAATAAAATTTAGATAATTAAATTGATGGAATTGGAGAATAAAAATTATGATGAATATCAAAAACAAATATATGGGCTTTCTTTAATATATAGAATTAAAGTTCAAGTTATTAAGGTTTTGAATAGAAAACTCCTCTTTTTAATTTAAAATTTATTTTTAATTAGTATATCATTAACGAACGATTTAAGGTTTGAATATTTATATTAATAGAAAAATATTTTACAATAGAAATTAAGGATTCTAATATTATTCATCAAATTAGAAATTTTAGGAGATAATCAAAAAAATTTTGCTTTATACCCACCTTAAGTAAAAATGTTTCTTTATAATTTATTTTTATGAATTTAGCAATTAAATAAATTATTTAATCAAACAAAAATTTTACAACAAACTCCCTTCTATAAACCTTCAAATTTTCCCCACCATAATGATGAACAAAGTTTTCATGCTAACATTGAAGGAAATTATCAAATTAACAATCCGATTCCTTTATTTGATAATCAAAATTTATATGGAAATAATTTTGATAATCAACAATTAAATTTAAATCAGTTTATTGGGGGAAATAATCAAAATACTGAAACAAATTATTTAAATAAGCCAATTGATTCTGCAAACAATGACCTTATGAAAGTAGTGGAAAGCAGTAAGGTAAGTTTACAGTTCCGATATTCGGATTTTCCTACTTATAGACTGACTCGTGCCTGGGAAAACATGGATTTTTTAGAAACGGAAAGCCCATATTTGAACTGAACCTGATTTCTGTTAAAACTCGATAAATAAAACAAGATTATTTAAGGCTTCAAATGAGAAACAAAAGCAAAAATTATCTATGGGAGAAGATTTCTCTAATTTTTATCAAAATTTTGGTAATTTTATTGAAAATTTCTAAGACAAAAATGAAGTTTTTAGATATTTCAACAGACAATTTGGACCAATCTGACCTTGTCAATAATCAATTTAATTTCCAAAATAATGCCCATGAAAACACATTAGCCTTATTTGAAAATCAAAATACCAAAAAAACTTCTAAAGGAAAAGAACCAATGAAATATCTTTAAAAGTATATTAGCATAAAAGTGCGGATTTATAGTCAAGTAAAAGCAGTGAAATAGGCGCCTAAAATAGGCACCAAAAAGCCAAAAAGGCTTAAAAATAGGCAGTTAAAAAAGAATTAAGATAAAAGCAAGAAAATAGCCATTTATTCGTACTACTTTTCAAAACTATCAAGGAAAGACATTGTCTCAAGAAAAAAGTGAATAAAAGCAAATATAGTACCAAAAATTTCAAAATAGACAAAAAGTCTCAAAAAGTTCAAGAAAGGCAGAAACAGGCAAAATAACAGCTATGCTAAACTCTTCGGATCAGTCTAAAACCACATTTTTTGAACTTATTAATTATTCCAAGCTTTCAGAAAAAAGGCATTTGCCTATAAATCCGCACAATTAAATTAGTATTCATGGGATTATTTAATTGTTGTCGAATATTTTACTAAAATATGTATATTTGATAAATTTATAATTATAATATTACAAATTTTCAGCGATATACCGTATTTTCTCGATTAATTCCCCTGGGGAATTATTTTTTCAACCCTTCCGCAGCATGGGGAATTATTCGAGGGTGGGGAATTATTTGAGGGTGGGGAATTATTATTTCAACTCAGCTCTGGCATGGGGAATTAATCGAGGGTGGGGAATTAATTGAGGGTGGGGAATTAATCGAGAAAATACGGTAGCTATTACTAATAATTTTTTATTTATGTTGAAAAATATTCTAAAAATTTCTAAAAAATAAGCCCAAACAAAAAAGTGATTAAAGTTTAAATATTCTTTTAACCCCCCATCCTTAGTAATATTTTTTATTAAATACCTATTTATGCTTTACCTTTAAATAAAAAACTTAGTAATTCATTTAAAAATGTAGTTTCGTTGTTTTGAAATATTTTTAACAATAAAAACATAAAAAATTAAATGATGATTTTTTAACTAAATTTCGGGATTAAATATAAATAAATACAAAATATATATTACTAATATTTTTAAAAAATATATTTACCTATTGTTATTAACATTGAAAATATTTTGTATATAAATGAAGAGTAAGATCATTTTAAATAAAAAAAACAAATAAATTTAAAAATAATTTTAAAAAATATTTTCCAAATTTAAGATGAATCCATTAAAGATTTTTATTATCATTTTGATTATTTCTTCGACTTTTCTTTTGAAAATTGATGAAATTAATGCTGATTCTTTGAGTGGAAATTTTAAAGGTAATTTTTTATATTATAATAGGGAAGCTTTAATTTTGATGGATAAAAGGAGGAAATTAAAACTAGAGGTAAAAAAATGTAGAAAAGTTGGAATCAAGACACTAAATCTCAATGGATCCTAATAATAATTATTATTATGGTGTGTTAAGAAATTATATGAAGCTCATATTTTTCTTGTTTCTCTGGGTTCCTGAAGGTTTATCGAGTAATGGAAAAAATAAAATTTAAAATAAATTATTTGAAAATCATTTAAAATTTTACATTAAATTTAAAAAGTATCCAATTTTCTAAATAAATTAATCTTAAAATTTGGGTGCCGGAAAATTGGGCTCTGGAAAATTGGGCTCCAAGATTTTTCGGAAATTTGGGCTCCAACTTTTCGGAAAATTGGGCTCCAGCGGTAATTTGGGCTCTGCGTGAAAAAATCGGAATATTGGGCTCTAAAATTTTGGGCTCCGGAGGAATTTTGGGCTCTGAGGAAAAAAGTCAAATTATGCAAACCTACGGAGCGAAGCCGAGTTCTGGGTTCGGAACCTACGGCCAGTTGGTCTGGGTGAGTACTTGGCCCTATTCCTTTAAAGTATACTCAAATTGGTTCAAATTGGTCGACCGATTCAGTGGAATTTGATAAAGAAATCCTATTCCTTCCAAGAACAGTTGGGCGTACACGCAAAATCTCCCGATTTCGAAGACTCATCTCTAATTTTTGCATAATTTGACTTTTTTCCTCAGAGCCCAAAATTCCTCCGGAGCCCAAAATTTTAGAGCCCAATATTCCGATTTTTTCACGCAGAGCCCAAATTACCGCTGGAGCCCAATTTTCCGAAAAGTTGGAGCCCAAATTTCCGAAGAATCTTGGAGCCCAATTTTCCAGAGCCCAATTTTCCGGACACCTAAAATTTAATAGGTCCATGTCTTAGCGATGATAATTGCAGAAATGTTTGTAAAGGCGAAGGTAAAAGGTCGGGGCACTGTAATACAACCTTCTTTGGAAAATGCTGGTGTGAAAATTAAATTAATAAATAAAAAGAAATTTTATATGATAAATTAAAGAATATTTTAATTATTAAATTGTGAAAATAAAGCATTTTTAAAAACATACTTAAAAGAGTAATTTTAATTTATATCATCCAAACAGTGATGTCAAATTTCCAAAATTTCTCTGGAACTAGTTCCAGTTCCAGAACCAGGTTTTTAATTTTTGTAGTTCCAGTTCCGGAATTCCATTTTTGAAATTCCTTAGTTCCAGTTCTGGAACTAGTTCCAAGCTAGTTCTAGTTCCAAATTTTTAAATTTTTTTTTGAAAATGAAAAGAAACTCATCAAGTACTCTTCAATTGATCCTTCAGCTTAGATATGCCTTTAAGCTGGAGATAAGTCAAAAATGTCTTAGATTATTATCTCCCTTGTATATATCCCATTGAGTCTGTTATGACCCCGCTTACGAAGAGATCAGAACAAAACGTTTATCGCACAAAGAAATACAGAGCAGGTGAAGGTAGGTAGAAGAACTAAAACTGGGAGCGCGAACTAACTATTGGCTGGGCTTTTAAAAACACCTCCCCCCTTGAAAAAAAGGTTCGGCTTCACTTAAAGCCGAAGCTTTACAATAACTCAACACTTTGCCAGCCAAACAAACAAACAACAAAATACATACAAAATTTTGGGGGAATAAGGACAATGGGAACAACAATAAATACAACATTACAAAAAAATACAACAACAATATTATCATAAATATATTTTGATACATCCACATTTCCATCTGTTTATCCTCGTCTTCAGCTTCTTTCATCTTTGACTTGTTCCCCTTGTACTTGACACTACTCTTGGTCTCACTAATTTCACTGGATAATTTATAGCCTCTTCAGCATACTTTTTTACATCGCGTGTTTCTTTAAATGAGTTTTCTGATGTATAAACTAAAATTCAAAATTTAAATAATTTTAACTCATTTCCCATACAAGCAAGTCACACCTCGTATATCGCACCCTATAAAAATTTCTCTACAAATTGATTATTTGCTTAAAGTAATAATTGGATATGCTGGACACGGAATTAATAACACAATCCTTCGGATGCCAAGAATTCTGGATTTTAATATCGGGTTATTAATCCCACAATCTAAACAAATAATCAAATTATAAAAAATTTTTATTGGCGACATATAGTGTAACGATATAGAAGGTGTGTCTGGACAGTGAGAGGTGGGTGGTGTGGAACCTAAATATAAGTACCGAGGGTATCGATATACGGATTTACCTTGTCAAGAAATTAACATTCTTATAAAATAACATAAAAACAACTAGTAAATTTTGAGGGTTTAAAGGAAGCAATTTTGCAAAATACTAATACCAAATTAAAATATTTGTTTCGTTCCCCACCAAAAAAATAATATTTTAATATTTTCAACATTAATTAAATATACATATCCTTTTCCGATTAAATACCAAAATTAAAGAAATGGACAAACAACGGAAATAATAAAAAAAACAAGACTTACAACGTCCATTATCACTAATAACCAAATTATTTTTGAGATTAATAAAATCCTTTAAAAAAAAGAGTTTCTATTAATTTTAAAACTATAAACTACCACATATCTATTGCAATACACCTTGCTTAATTCATCAATCCTCTTCACAAAATAATTAATTTTTTCATCTTTTTGCTCATTTTCAGCTTTTAAATTTTCAATATTCTCTTTTAAATTTTTTATCTCATCCTCTTGTTCCATATTTAAATTTTTAATTTTATTTTCATTATCAGAATTTGTTTTTTGAATTTTCTAAAATTATTTGATTTTTAAAATTAAATCTCGAAAATAATAGTTTGGTTTAAATCCCCCAATTTTTGTTTTCCAAAGCATTTTTAGCTTTTTCGCTTGATTTAATTTAATTTTCAATTTAATTTTAATTAAATTTAATTAAATTGAAATTTAATTAATAACAATCCAATTTCAATTTAATTAATTTGAAATTTTCAAAAAATTTCAATTCGGCAATTGAGGCTTTCTTCATGACTTTTAAGTAAAAATAAATTAGGTAATCACGTTTTCAAGTGCATCCTCCAAAGACCTAATTTTGTCATCTTTTTGTTTTAAAAGTATGTCGTTGTCTTTAACAAGTTGTTTACTGTTTTCTGCCATCTGATGTTCAAAATCTTGTATTAAATTTTTAATTTCATTTTCATGCTTAATCCTTTCCTGAAAATAATTGAAATTTAGTGAAAACTTTTTGTTATCTTCTTTTTCAACAAGTTATTTGGTATGAGCAACGTTTATCCCCCCCCCCTTCCTGAATCCCTGACCATCTTGAGTTTTTTGAGCTTGATACTTGATTTACTTGATGAACTTTTTTACCTATGTTGGATCCTTGGATTTGTTATTTTGAAATTGATTTATTATTTTTAAATAAATATTCTTTTTCTAATTTTTAATTTGATTGACATTTATTCAAATATTTTCCATCCTTTCCAACTCTCCCCAACCCAAATATTAAACTGTCTTTTTATTTAAAATGACCTTTTCTTTATGTTTAAAAATAACCTTTCCTTTCCTCTCATAAATATTCTTTGTATTTAAAAATAATCTTTTTCTTTCCTTTATTAATTTAAACTTTTCCCATTGGCTCATATTCAAATAATAAATAACTTTGTTTAAACTTTGTTGTAATGCCTTCCCCTTCTTTACCTATCTAAAATATACTTTTCATACAAATCGCCGCCCTTACTTTCTTGACTATATAAACTCCAATCTGATACATTTACTTAACGTATTGAACGTACCACAACTTAAACTTAACTTACTTGTTGAAAATAAACTTGAATTAAAACTTGTCTATTAATTGTTTGAGTAAAATAATCTAAATATAAATTAGGAACCTCAACGAAAAGTTTGAGAGAATTTAAATTAATTAGTTAGCTTGGAACCGGGATATAATACTGGTGCCACGACCCGTCGCGATAAACGGAGATCTAAAAACTAAAAGTAAATTAAAAAGGATATTTCTGTGTGAAATATCTTAGCTGTGTGCTTTAAAGAAACTAAATTCTAGGATTTCTGTGTGAAATCCTGCTGTGTGCATTTATTGGGTTTTCTGTGTGAAAACTCGCTGTGTGCTTTTTGAGATCTCTGTGTGAGACTCGCTGTGTGCATTGAATTTCTGTGTGAAATTCTGATTTATCTCGTCTCTTCGGATAGACGGCTGTGTGCATTTAAAATAAGCTGTGTGCTAATAATCTGCTGTGTGCAAGAAATTTTAGATTTAGATTAAAATACTAATAATAATGTCTGGTTCAGACTTTGCCCCTCATCTTTTTTCACCTGAGGAGAAGAAAACTTTTGAAACTTTACTTACTCAATTACGCTCCTTCGAAAAAACGGTGGCGAAAAGCTTTCGTCAAGTGGAAGGAAGACTCGATCTAATTGAAGAAAATATGAAGAAAAATAAAGACAGTCTGACAGGAACAAAAAGTTCTGTCACTAAATTAAGAAATAATTTAAATGAATTTAAATTAAAGTTTGAAGAAAAAATGGGAAAATTGCCACAAAATAAAGAATTGGAAGATTTTAATGAATTAGAAGACGAATCCATTAATGAGTCGGATAGCTCAATTAATGAGACTGATGAAACTATACGAGGCAATGAATTGGAAAATGAGGAGGATAATCAAGAAATTTCTGTTATGGACCCATTCTTAGGTAATGGAGCATTTGTTGGTAATTTTGACGGAAATCCCACCGTATCTTTTACAAAATGGGTGGAGAAATTTAAGGATATACTTTCGTTGATGACTGAGCCTACCGAAATGCAAAAATTGGCCCGTTTGCGTTTTTGTCTGTCCGGTCAAGCGAGAGTAGCATTCGACAATATAAATCCCGCACCTACGACGTTAGCGGAGGCTATTGCTTACTTGAGAGGAAAATACGAGAATGGGAACACTAAAGTAATTGCACGGCAATTACTATCAAATTGTAGACATGCGCCCGGAGAAACTGTCTTTGAGTTTGCGAACCGACTTTCTGAAACAGTTCGCACAGCCCTCTCAGGAGAGAATGAAGATACGATTAAAAGGCGCTTATTGGATGAATTTCTGGATAGACTTGTTCCTGAGCTTCAATTTGAAGTAAAAGCTCAGAGGCCGGAAGATTATGCTAAAGCTTACGAAATAGCGCAGCATTATGAATTACTTCTCTCAGCGAGAAAGGTGACTAATAACAATAATATTTCGGTAGCGAATCTGGCTGATAAAGTCGAAGCTTTGTCACTACAGAATAAAACTGATAGAAAAGAGACTAAAAAGTGTTATTATTGTGGAAAACCAGGTCATTTTGCTAAAGATTGTTATTCGCGCAAATCCGAATATAATTCGAGAAATTTCCAGCCTCAAAACTTTGGGAGAAGTGAGAATCGATATGCAAATAATAGCCAATCCCGTAGACCTGATTACCGAAATTATCAAGAAAATAGGCAAAATAGAAGAGAAAATTATCAAAGAAATGATCGCGGGTACAATAGGAATAGAAATTATGAAAATTATAGTAGCTCAAGAAGTAGGGAGAGAGAAAATAGGACTAGAAATAATAATTACAACCATCGATCGCCAAATCACAGAGTCCGTTTTGAGAGAAACCGAAGTCCTAGAATAGGGACTGTTAGTCCATACATGCTCGTAATTCTAGCAATATTTTGCTTCTTCGGATCAGCTTTAAGTTCTCCTATGATTTGTTTAAAGGACGCACCCATTTCAATATGGAGATTACCAAACGATCCGATATGCCCTAGATTTAATATTGGAGAAGCGCCAATTCCTATGGATCTTTCAATCTATAGAGCGAATACATTGCAATACAAAACTCCTGCTTATGTCTGTAAATGTGTAAAAACTATTGTGTCTAAAAGCAGAGGCTTCTTTGGAGGCTATATACAGGAATATGACTCCTTAAATTTAAACGTACCGATTTCGGAATGTAGAAGAATGCGAGACTTAAATCAATCAAGAGCCGGAGAGCTTAAACATAAAAATGGAACTTTAAGAGGAACTGAAAATAATTCCGATATGGATTGGAAAGTTTGGCCTTTAGGTATCCCTTGGGATACAAAAGAGACAGAAAACTGTTACATCTACGAAACTGTGGTTTTTACCCATCATGGAATGGAGGGAATTAATACTCCTGTAGGGTCATGCCCGGGATGTTTATATCATTCTGGGACCTGTAAATGTGAACAAGGTAGCCTGATATGGAGTCCAGAAAAGACGCATAAATGTTCATATATATTTATTGATCGATGGCCAGGAGAAATCGCTTCCGGAGTATGGTTATCCGAGTCAAAAGAATTTGCTCTTTCTTTTGAAAATGCAACTAAAATAATCGATTGTGACAAAAATGAATTAATTTTAACAGACCAAGGCTTTGCAATCCCAGCAAAAGAATTTAATGAATTAGTAAAAATAAAAGATTTTTTTGAATCCAAAACCCCTTCTAAAGTAAAAAGGGAGGTAAATGAAGCAAATACAGGTCTTGTCTATAGCTGGCAGTTAGCCTCACAAATAACAGCTTTGAGTGCTTCTTTTACAAAAACTGTAAAAAGAATATTTGCAGATTCTGTTAGGCAGGTCTGTAATGATTTACAAGAATTAGCAGACCAAGTTATGACTTTAGCCGCCGCAAATCCAACTTTATTGGCGAGACATTTCTTAAAAATAGAGCATATTACAGCCCGATTAGTAACCGAAAGAGTCCTTGAAATAAGACCGTGTTATTTAATTGATGAAAAACAATTACATTTTAACTGGAAAAACGGCTTGTGTTTTGATCGCTTACCCGTTTCATTTATGTTACACGGAGACCTTAAACATGGGTTTATTGATACAAATACAAAAATAATTTATCCACATTCCAAAGAAGTTGAGTGTGAGTCTGTAAGATATATGTATTTAACAGAAGAAGATAGAACTTATCAATTCGACCAAATGACGGGTGACCAAAAAGAAATTTCCGAAGAAGGAATCCGCTCGATAGCGAGACATGGAAAATTAGATATTCCCGAAATGAGTATAGCTATATTTAGGAATAAAATTTTAGCAAATTTAACTGAATTATATTCACCAGAGCACTTTTCTGAGACCCTAGAAACGGCCGCAATTACTCATGAAATTGCGAGATTGTCAAACCCTAATTCAATCTGGACGAACTCAAATATAAAAAAGGAAATGATAGCAGGAAATATAGTTTCAAATGGGTTGTTTTCGTTTTTGCGAGGAGGTATCTTGACGGCAAACCAATTATGGATTTTTGTTTGTTGTTGTTTTGTTACATTCCAGTTTTTAATACAATTTGTCTTGCCCTCAATTTTAGCAGGCCCAATTAATTATTTAAATATTGGAGAAGCAATATATAATAGAATAAAGAGCTATAGAAGAAGAAATAAAATAATGAAACGTTCAAGAGAAATTGAAAACAAACTCGAATCAAATGAAAATGAGTTGGTTAAGAATAATATACCACTTTCTAAGCGATGGCCCTCACTGAATAAAATCGGAAGAGGAGATAAAAATAGAAATAAACAAAATAAAATTGAAATCTGTGTTGTAAAAAATACCCAGTGTGACAAAAATTCCAGAATAATGGCTAAAATCAACGGAATAAAAACTTTATGTTTATTAGACACTGGAGCCCATGTATCAATTATTAGTAATGAAAATGCAAAGAAAATAGGCTTAAAAGACATTTTCGCCGCAAATTTTCCAGCAGTATACGGAATAGGCAATAAACTAGTACCGACCTTAGGTCAGGCTACTGTCGAATTGGAAGTAGCTGATTGCAAAATTAAAACAAATTTTGTAATTATCAAAGATACTGTAACACAGAATCAATCATATAGCGCCATTATTGGTAGAGAAACATTAAATTGTTTACCTCTTATGTTGAATTTTGGAAACTGGGAGCTAACAAAAATTCCGTTGGAAAATAAATCAATTTATTATGGAGAATTGGACCAAATAACAAAATCAATAGCTAATATAAAGATTAATAGATCTGAAAAAGAAAATCGATTTGCCTTTTCTGCGCAAATTAGAGGAATAATTTCCAAAATTAAATTAACAGACCCTCAGGATAAACAAAGATTTACAGAATTTATTTTAAAAAATGATGAGAATTTTGCGAAAGACGATTTTGATTTAGGAAAGTGTAAAATAACTGCCCCAACTATTTTAACAACTACTGAAATACCGATCCAATCGAGAGCTTTTAGAACGCCTGAAAAATATAGATCTGAACTTAAGGCCCAAATTCAAAAGATGTTGGAGACTGGAATTATTGAGGAGAGTAATACACCATGGGTTAGTAATTTAGTTCTGGTCCAGAAAAGTGACGGAAAATTACGCCCTTGTGTGGATTTTAGGCCATTAAATAAAGTTACTATAGCAGACCCGTACCCATTACCAAGAATGGATGAAGTAATAAATAAGGTTGCTGGAAAACGCTGGTATAGTAGACTTGATCTGGCATCCGGATTCTGGCAGATACCATTAGATCGAGAAAGCTCCTATAAATGTGGAATGATCACAGAATGGGGTCTATATGAAATGAAACGTCTACCGTTTGGCCTGAAAAATGCACCAAGTATATTTCAGAGGGTAATGGATAAAATTTTGAATGGTATTGATAATGTTACAGCTTATATAGATGATATTCTAGTCCATACGAACGATTTTGAAGCCCACATGAAAACATTGGAGATTGTATTAGATAGAATGAAGAAAAATGGATTTAAACTTAAAGGCGAAAAATGTGAATTTTTACAAAGCAAATGTACATATTTGGGGCTAGAATTAAATAAAAATGGATATCAGCCGGCTCATAGTAATTGTGAAGTAATTAAGCAGTTCCCAGAACCAAGAGATATAAAGGAAGTAAAAAGATTTCTCGGGATGACTTCCTTTTTCCGCAAATTCATACCGAATTTTGCAACCTTGGCAAACCCTTTAAATAAACTTACAAGAGGCAGAAATCCTACATTTATTTGGACTGAAATTGAGGCTAAAGCGTTTAATGAATTAAAAGATAAACTTAAAGAGTCGCCTTGTTTACAACCTCCAGAAAAGTAGTTTGGTGGCCTAATATAAATAGAGAAATTGAAGAATTTATCAAGCTTTGCCAAGTTTGTCAAAAATACATGAACGATGAACCAAAACTGAGTTTAAATTATAAATGGCCCGAGGCGAAAGTAGCATTTGAAAGAATACATATTGATTTAGCCGGTCCATTTTTAGGGAAAAATTTCTTAGTAATAATTGATGCTTATTCTAGATTCCCCTTTGTATATCTAATTAAAAATACCAACTCCACCTCAGTTATAAAGAAATTGAGAGCCGTTTTCGGAATGTTTGGACCACCAAATACTATAGTGAGCGATAATGGGAGGCAATTCATCTCATTTGAGATAGAAAACTATTTTGAATCACAAGGCATCAAACACCTAAAATCACCTCCATATCACCCGCCCAGCAATGGATTAGTGGAGAGATTCATTCAGACATTTAAAAATGGTGTTCAAAAATTAATAGATTGCTCATTGCCCCTAGAAAGTGCAATAGAGACAATTTTGATTGAATACAGAGCCTCTCCAAACCAAACATTAAATGGGGAGAGTCCAGCTAAATTGTTTTTAAAAAGAGAAATACGAACCCCATTGGACTTAATAAAAATAAATACACACAAAAATAATCCTTCTTTAAATGAAGAGACAGAAAAAATACAAAATCATTCTCCAAAACAGAAAAAATTTGAATTTAATACATTAATATGGATAAGAAATTATGGAGACAAACATAAATGGGAGGAGGGAACAGTTAAAGAGCAATGCGGAGAGAACCTATATAAAGTTGAAGTAGAGGGTTCAGAACGTATTGCACATACAGACCAAATGAGACTACGCAGGAACGGTCTCCGAAATAAACCAACCTTTTTAGGTTGAGAAAAATTTCCATTAAATCTCACTATGTATATATACCCCCCCCCCCCATTTATTAATTTTAATTGATTCCATTTATCCCCTTTTTTTGTATAATCAATTTGTTCACTGATTTCATATACTTATTTTATAGCTTTTTTTAAACAAAACCAATTTGTTTTTATTAAAAAAAATCTTTTCATCATTTAAAATGACTACAATGGAAATCGACCAAGTTCTGGGAAACAACACTACTATTGGAGAGGGAGGAGCTGGTGGTGAATCTGGTGGTGGACTAAAAACAACAACTAATTCCACTAACAACAAGAAGAAAAACAACAACCTTTTGGAAGTGATTCAAAAAGAGAATGAGGAAATTAAAGAAATTTTTAAAAATACTCACGATTATATTCGTGAAGCCATTGTTAATCAGTCTAAAGAAGTTGTAGCCGAAATCCTACAACAAATTAACCCTCGCTTGGAGGAGATTGAAAATAAACTTGAAGAGATAAAAAGTGAGCTTAGAAATATTGCCACCTCAAATGAAGGTGAGGGTGAATCTGAAGCTGGCGGCAATATTGAAGAGGAGCAAGTTGAACAACAACAGCAAAACATTCAACCGCCGCTGCAACAAAATCAAAACCGCCAAGAGGCGAGAGAGGTTGTTAATGGGCGTGGTAGAGCTCGCGGTAATTCGCGTGCTCGAGATGCTCGTATGTTTTACCTCTTACGACAATTGGATCGTGAGAGAGGATTCAATGACCGTTATAGCCCATTCCGTGGGAATGGAGGTGGAAATCGTCGCCAACAACGTAACTTCTACCGCGGTTACTAATTTGAAGGAGGGAGGAGTGTTGGATCCTTGGATTTGTTATTTTGAAATTGATTTATTATTTTTAAATAAATATTCTTTTTCTAATTTTTAATTTGATTGACATTTATTCAAATATTTTCCATCCTTTCCAACTCTCCCCAACCCAAATATTAAACTGTCTTTTTATTTAAAATGACCTTTTCTTTATGTTTAAAAATAACCTTTCCTTTCCTCTCATAAATATTCTTTGTATTTAAAAATAATCTTTTTCTTTCCTTTATTAATTTAAACTTTTCCCATTGGCTCATATTCAAATAATAAATAACTTTGTTTAAACTTTGTTGTAATGCCTTACCCTTCTTTACCTATCTAAAATATACTTTTCATACAAATCGCCGCCCTTACTTTCTTGACTATATAAACTCCAATCTGATACATTTACTTAACGTATTGAACGTACCACAACTTAAACTTAACTTACTTGTTGAAAATAAACTTGAATTAAAACTTGTCTATTAATTGTTTGAGTAAAATAATCTAAATATAAATTAGGAACCTCAACGAAAAGTTTGAGAGAATTTAAATTAATTAGTTAGCTTGGAACCGGGATATAATAACCTACTTTGTCTATATGGCAGTTATTAATTGGTAAATTTACCTTCTTAATTTTTCCTTCCAAAAAATAAATACTTTCATCTCTTTCCTTCAATTCAGTTTTATTTTCATTCAATAATTTTTGGAAATGTTGATGTAAATTTTTAATTTCCTTTTCATGTTCAGATTTCATAGTAATGTTTTGCAACATTAAATTTTTATTTTCCAAAATTAAATCTTTTTTTTCCAACTTCGACTGAAATATAAATTTATTTTTGACTACAGCGTCTAGAATATCAGGTGGCATTTGCCCACATTAAGGGGGTTATTTAGGGTGACTGTACGACAATTGCGGATATAAAATTTTAAGAATTTTTAAGATTTTTTAAAGTTCTATGTGTCGTATCATTCTAGAAATGATTCGAGGACAAGTTAGAAGTCGGAAACTGACAGCCTGGACCAAAAAACAGGATTTCATTTAAATAATTTAAAGAAATTTTAAAATGGTTTTAATTCGTAGTTACATATCCGCAGTTGCGTAACACCTTTAGGGACATTTTGCCCACTTTTGTGGTGGTATTTAGTGTGATTTGTCCACTTTTAAGTGCATTTACCTCCTTTTTAACTTTTTATGAGAAAGGAATAAATCTGGCATTTTCCAAATTTTCAAAATTTTTTTTGTGGTGCAGAGAAGGTGATTTGATTTGGAAAGGCAACATTACAAAAAAATAAATTTTAACCTCTATTTTCTCTGAATGATCTATTAAATTTTTAATTATATTTTGTGTTGAACTTGATGAACTACCATAATTGGATAAATCTTCATTACACGATGGCTTCAAATTATTATTTTTTTTAAATGTAAAATATTTATATCTTTCTGGTTCTTTTTCAACTTTATATTTAATATTATCACAACTTCTTTTCATATATTGTTTAGTTGTGTTCATATTCATTTTTAAAAATAATTTTTTTAAATTGGGGTTTGGATTTGAAAAATTGGGATATTTTAGAAAGTTTTTTTTGGGAAAAATATTTTTGGAAGAGTTTGGGGCAAAGAAAATTTAGATTTTGTAGACAGGTTAGAAGGTAAATGAATGAAAAATATTGAACTTTAGTATATTTATATATACTTATTTAATGATTTTTGCCAAAAAGACCTTTTCGCTATTAATATATGTATGTTAAATAGTGAGGGGAAGAATTATTTGTTAAGGGAATTTTTTTATTTTTAATCTTTATTTTTAATTCCGATATATAAATATGGAATATTTATTCTCTAAAAACATTTTTTATTCTAAATTTATTTAAATTATTCCCTCAAAAAATAAATTAATTCTTTTTTCTTCTCTTTTTTCTTCCCTTTTTTCTTCCCAACAACAAATCATTCTCTGGGCAAAAAATCATTTAATACATGTACATCAGGGATCCTGCCGACAAAAAATCAAAATTACCGATTTCGGGAAATCGGGATTCCCGAGAAATATAATTTTCCCGATTTCGGGAAACGGGAATTCCCGACAAAAATTAATTTCCCGAAATCGGGAATCGGGAATTCCCGACAAAAATAAATTTCCCGAAATCGGGAATCGGGAATTCCCGACCCGAAAATCGTCGGGAATTCCCGATTTTCGGGAATTTTCGGGAAATTTTTGTAATCAGTCAGAAATCAAAATGTAGCATAAAATTTATTTAATGAATAAAATCATGAAAAATAAATAAGTTAACAAATAATATTAATAATCAAAATCAACAATGGGTAGATTTGCTGATAGAAACAAAAGCTTTCTAACATTTTCCACTTTCAATCGATTCCTAAGTTCTGTACAAATCAAGCCAGCCTTACTAAATACTCGTTCACTTTCAACTGAACCACAAGGAGCAAGACTCAAGACCAAAAAGACTCAAGACCCAAGAGCTTTTCGAGCTAGATTGACAAGTAAGGATTTCCCGAAAATTCCCGATTTTTTCTAAAAAATGTCGGGAAACGGTAACGGGAATTCCCGACAAAAATAAATTTCCCGAAATCGGGAATTCCCGACCCAAAAAACGTCGGGAATTCCCGATTTCGGGAAATCGGGAATCGGGTCGGCAGGATCCCTGATGTACATATATAAATATATCAATTTTAATTCAGTTCCATCAATTAACTTTGGTAATAGTGTAGTTTCCCAGCCCCATTTTTTCCTCCCAATTTTCTACCTTATGTTTGTACGGAATGGTCAAATTTTCCCCTTTCTTTCATCAAATTTGCCTTTCCATATTTTGCCTAAAAACAATCAAAAAGATTAATTTGTGATATTTAAAAAAGTATTAGAGTAATGAGAAGAATCATTTGGTTCCCAATTAATAAAAATGGAAGAACTAAAGAATTTCAAACCTATTGATTTATATGAAAAATTACGTTTGAGTGATAATGATTTCGATGCATGGCTTGAGAAGCTTGGACTACTTCATGGAAAGAGAACTTGTTACAAATGTGGGGGCTGGCAACAACACTGGAACCTATAAAAGTTATCTCCCGGAATTTCTTTGGCGAAAACGATTTGGCAATATTGAAAATGTTTTTTATAATTTTTGGCATCATGTCTCACTTTTTTATCCTTGTGAAAGAAATGAATAAAAATTTAATCTTTTTGATTGTTTTTAGGCAAAATATGGAAAGGCAAATTTGATGAAAGAAAGGGGAAAATTTGACCATTCCGTACAAACATAAGGTAGAAAATTGGGAGGAAAAAATGGGGCTGGGAAACTACACTATTACCTTAACTTTTTATCATAATTTCTTCATAAAATTAAAATTTTAGTTTGAAAAATATTACTTGTGTAGTTTACCCCCTTAAGCCACGCCCCTTTTTTCAAAAATATTAAACAAAAATCTCGTCTAATTCTCAATTTATTTTTTGATAGATAGTTTTAGACTTATTTCTTAAATTTTTATAAATTGAATAAAATAAATTTTTAATTTTAAGCTTTGTTTAAATAAAATTCTTTTTATTATTGAATTATAAAATCCAAACAAAAAATGAATGACGGAGGCAAATCAAAAGCTTGTGCTTCTTGTCGTCTATCACAAAATATAATTAAAAGTTTAAAACAACGTTTAGAAAAAGTTGAGGTAACAAAATAATTTTTTGTTGAAAATTACTAAAGCGGATCTGGATTAGAGACCGGCAAAATCGCATTTGCGGGATCCCGAGTCGGGATTTTTTTTTCTTAACCGATACCGGGACGGGATCCCGAGGGAGAAATCCCGAAAAATCCCGGATCTCGAATGATCCCGAAAATCAAAAAAAGCCGGTATTTCGGGATCCCGCAAAATCCCGTGCGGGATCCCGTCCCGCACCGGTCTCTGATCTGGATACTTTGACTTTACCGTCCAGCTGGGTCATTTTTTAAATATTTTTAGGAAATCCAAAAACTTTTTTTGGAACAACAAGGAAACGAAATTAAAAATTTAAAACAAAATATTTTACAATTAAAATCTGAACACAATATTTGTTTAAAACATAAAGATGACAAAATTAGTTCTTTGGAGAATGCACTTAAAAACGTAATTAATTTATATTTTTTATTTAAAATTCACGAAGAAGCCCCAATTGCCGAAATGAAACTTTTTGAAAATACTATTATCGTATCTGTTTTAATTGAATTATTTTTTGAGATTTTATCTAGAAAATCAAATAATTTTAGAAAATTCAAAAAATAAATTCTGATAATGAAAATAAAATTAAAAATTTAAATGTGCAATTAAAAACAAGAAATGATCAAAAAGAGGAGAAAATTAATTTTTTGGATGAAAAAATTAAGAAGGTACACGATATTTTTCAATAAAAAATTAAAAAATATGTAGATAAAATAAAAATAGACTAGGCAATTTAGTTAGATAAATTGACTTGTAAGAATTTTGTTCAATCCCCACTTTTTGCTTCTCTGACCATTATGAGCTTTTTTTGTTTATACCATTCGAGAGAGCTTTTCGAGCTATTCTGTACAAAATTAGAAAGCTGGATTCTCGATGTAAAGCTAAAGCCGGATGGGTATCTAATTTTCTATAAAAAGAACAGATGCCGCAAAAAGAAACATAAAAATAGGGAAGGGAGGGGGGTTCTAGGGAAGGTAGATAGATGTGTGTTTATTTAGTTTATAATTTTAATTAATTTAATAAATATTTTTTTTCAAAGTGTTTTATCAAAATTAAAAATAAATGGAGTGAAATTGATAGTAAATGTTGTCTCAATAATTGTATAAATACTAAAAACCCCCTTAATAAATGTATTGAGGGTAATGGATTTGGAAATTTAATTAATGATGAAAATATTAAATACGAGTTAAAGAATGGTGAAGGTATATATTGCAGAGATGGGCCGGGTTGATAAAAATGTTGGGTCGGAGGTTCGGGTTTCTGTTCGGATTTTCAAAATTTTCTTCGGATCGGATTTTGGGGGTAATAGTTTGGCTGACAATCCCACCTTTTTTATCGTTTCTCTGACCATTTTGAGTTTTTTGATGTATAATTTATTGTTTATCTTTCGAAAGAGCCCTTCAAGCTGGGTCGAATAATACCAAAATCGGTTAGATTTGATGATTTTTAACAAAATTATGAAGCTAAATACTCATTGGAAAAGCATTTTGTTCCGCTTCCATGGATTAAAACAACTGGTCATAACTTCGCTCTTGAAGAGCTCTCATTTGACAGAAATGTAATTTGCCATAAAATGTGAAAAAATTGAAAGAAATAGAAAGGAAAGGGTGGATGGTCAGCCAAACTAATTACCGTTTCGGGTGAGGAAAAAGGCCGGATTTCGGGTAACCCGGCCCATTCCTGATATATATAGTTGAGAAAATTTTAAATTTTTTATAATATTATTTTTAGGCTGTAATAGAATATTTTTAGTAAATGCAGAAAATTCATTCAACAAACCACGAATTAATTTTAATTATTTTTTATATTATTTTGAAGTTAAGTGTAAATTTGAAGGAAAATTAGAAAATAAAGATGGAAGGCGATTGGTTATTGGTCTTAAAAATTTAATTACAAATAGAGATATTTTTTATTGGGTAAATGAATTTACAATTTATATTGAGGATAGTGAACCAGTTGAACTTAAAACATGCTTCAATGATAACGATATTTTTGGTTGTGGATTAGTTTATCCTCCATTTAATAAGTTAAATGAATTTCCTTATATTTTCTTTACACAAAATGGAAAACAAATTGGTAATAAACTTATATGGTTTGGGTACTCTTTTAGCCGCGCCCTTTCTTCCTTTTCCATCATTATCTTTTACTCTTATTTCTGTCACCTAATTACTAGAGAGCGGATTTTTATGCAAATGCATATTTTTTTTGCAAACTTGTCATGATGTATAATGCACAAAAAACACATTTTCAGCTTGTTTTGAAAACTAGAGGGAGTTTCTATTTGCATATAATGCATATTTCGGGTTTTGTTGCATAATGCATATTTTAATGCATATTTTGGGTTGTAGGTCTTCATGGTAAATAGGTCTTTAGGGTGTAGGTCTTCAGGGGCGGACTCAAATAAATGATGGGCATGATGAAGTAAAGAATAACTGCGACTCAGACTAGGAGGGGGCATCCCAATAGTACCAATATTTTTATAAATAACGTTTTTAAGGTAAAGCTATATTATTAAAAGACAAGTTTGACTCATATGAACCTAATGTTGAGTTGGAATGTTGTTCTGTTGAAACTAATTTTGGAAATGATTTGAAGACTAAACCATTTAAATATGACATTTTTGAACCTTTGGTTATTAAAGAATTTTATTGAAAAATAATTTGTTTTATTTTGACTAATTTTTAAATTTGTAAATAAATTATTTTCTCTATACTCAACAAAATAAAAACTTTTAATTTATTAAATTTTTGTTTAGTTATTAAATTTTTGTTAGCGGAATACGCTGGCGGAAAACGGACTCGAACAGACAAAACTCGGACGAGCACAGACAGTGTCCGTCCGAAGACCCGGTTTTCTGTTTTGAGTTTTAGTTAAATACCGGTTTTATTTTGGGGGATTTTTATAAATTTTTTTTTTTTGGCGAAAAATCTCAAAAATTTCGGTTTTAAACCCGGTAGTGTCCAACCCTAATATATACCTAGTTAAATAAATAATTCTATTTTAAACAAAGGCTTTTCCCATCATAATAAAGTTTTGTTTTAATAAAAAAACTTTCGAAAGAATTTGCCAATATTGTCGGGAATCGATTTTGCACTAATACACATAAAAGCACTTTTACCGATAATATTCTAAATAATTTCTCAATAATTTTTAATAAATTAAAAATTAAAATTAAAAAAAAATTGTTTATCATGTCTAAAAGTTTTTCCAGTTATTTTTAAAATTATTTTTCTTAATTTTTAAATTTAGTTGCTATTTAATGTTTTATTTTTATTATTCTTCTCTTCTATTCCCTCCATTATTTTATTGTTTTGATCATAATAATGATAAAGAAAATGATGATAATGACTTTAACATAGATGATTTTTTAAATTTGGATAATGACTTGAATGAATTTGAAAGTAATTAATTATTTTGTACTGCTGAAACTTTCTATAAGATTTACCCCTTGGGATTTATAAATTTTGCATTTTTTCACATTTTTTGAAGATTAAAATTAAAATTTTCTCAAATTTTCCCTTCCAATTATTATTTTCCTTTCTTTTAATATTTCTTTAACTTCAGAAAATTTTGAGTTTATTGTTAGAATTTCTGGAACCTGGGCAAAACTTCGAGAATATAAATGGCTTGTTTCTGTAGAAGCAAAAGAACGTTTTGAATGTTTTATGATTAATAAAGATAATATAAAATATGAAGGAAAATTTTTCGAGGAATTTCCAAATAAAGACATGTTATTTAATTTTAATATTAATGAAAGTAAAGAAGATATTGAAAATAATATTTGGTATTTAGAGTGCTCTTTAAGTAAATCTTTATTAATCGAACATTTGTTACCTAGCCTTGAAGCTCAGGTAAGGGTATTAAAATAAATAGATATAAAATTATACTAGGTATATTTTATATGAAATTTACACCAATAAAATACAAAAAATCCCCATAATCTTCAAAAGACCACAAAAATCCGCAAAAAATAACCTCATTGCCCTATGATAAAACCACTAAATGAGGAAAAATCCGCACATATAGAGCCTTGATTTACTTTAATAATAGTATGTATGTAAAAGTTACATATTAGTATAGCAATTAGGATATTAAAAAATATTATTTAAACAATTATGTCATTAACATCATTGAAATTTTTCAAAAAAATTCTTTAAGAGTATATGGCGTCCACTAATTGATCGAGAAATTAAAACCCAAAGTGAAATCACTGTTTCTTTTTTAAATAATCCAGAAACTGATATTAATTTGCTTGAAGAAAAGCTGAAGGAAAATCAACAAAAATTCCAACATTTAAGTAATAAAGAGTATAAAATTCGTTCAATTCAATACTCAATAACATATGAAAAATTAATAGAAAATATTCTTGTTCAAAGTTGGAGTGAATATAAATATGGAATTATTTATTTGAAAGTAAATAATATTAAATTAATATTTGATAATTTGATAAACAAAGAAATTGAGGAACTTTCGTACAATAATATGATTAATATTTATAAAGAAATTGTGGAAATTGTAATTGAATTGCAACAGTTGAATGTTCTAAATGGTAAGTTTATTACATTAAATATCTAATAATAGTAGTTATATTTAGAGTAGGTCGAGGTCGAGGTTATTTGAAAAAACCGAGGCCGAGGATCGCCGAGGCTGGAAAAGCCGAGATCGAGGTCGAGGTTCGAGGATAACCGAGGTTTTCAAAAAATTTTATAAAACTTCAAAATTTGATTAAATTTACTAAATTTTATCAAAAATTCACTAAATCGTTATCAAATTTATAATTTTAATCTTATCAGATTCAGTAGGTAGCCAATAAGGTTTGCGGATCCGAATATCCGGGTCCGAAAAAAGGCCAGATATCCGAAATTTTCGTTTAGGATCAGGGTTGGGTGCAATTGTAAAAAAATCAGCAGCCGCACTCCACAATCCAGCGCCGCAGGCGAAAATTTTTTGAATTTTGTAAGGCAAAGAAGCCAGATAACTTCCTTTTTTACCGCCGGAGGCGTAAATTTTGGAAAATTTTAAAGCCAAGAAGCTATATTTTTTTCATTTAAAGTGTGTGAAATTTCAAAAAATTGCGTGAAAATTGCGTAAAAATCGTAAACACGCAAAAAAAACACGCAAAAACACCTTTGGAAAACTCGCGCTTGGAAAATTTCTTTTTGAAAACCCGATTTTCAGGAATCGGGACAGCTGTTCCATGATATATACCTAGAGCTGAAACTGAGCCGGCCGTATTTTTTTTTGAATTAATCCGGCTTAGAAATAACCTTCTTAAATTCTACTTTCAGCGACGCAGGCGAAAATTTTGAGAATTTTGGAAGGCCAGGAAGCCAAATTTCTTCCATTTCAGCGCCGCAGGCGAAAATTTTGAGATTTTGGGAAGGTCAAGGAGCCAGATTTCTTCCTTTTTTAACAAAAAAATCAATTCTTAGGGTTGTAAATTTACCCTCGGTCCTCGGCCTCGGCCTCGGCGAGGCCTCGACCTCGACCTACTCTAGTTATATTATCAGAATTCTTGTAATTTTCGGGCAAGATTTCTAGGTTAGGAATCCCCAATTCCCTAAAACCAGTTGTATTTATTTTTAAATATTTAAATTAATTAAGAACAACAACCTGCTACACAACAAAAAGAAATAAAAATGTTTACACAAAATGAGTTAATTAATGTTTTATCAACAATATTTAATTCCCAACAATTAGATAATACTCCAAATAATCAACTAAACGAAGCAAATTTACCATCCTCGCAACTCGGAAGTAGTTCTGATGAGCAATTAAATTATACAAATCAAGGTAGGAAATTATAGTTTTCTAAATTGGGTGTCTAATTACCCCGTTAAGTGGGCAATAAAAATTATATTTATTCGAGGAATACCTAATTTTGTGTTTATTCTTAGTGAGAGCCACTCCTAGAATTGTTTTCTGGGAGGAAGCGCGTTGGACGGGGAATTTTAAAAAAATCTCTCAAATTCCCCGACTTTCGGGGAATCAACCTCTACAATTAACTTCTCCAATTAACCTCTACAATTAATATGTAGATTGTAGAGGTAACCTCTACTAAATATTAATTTAATAGTAAAATTTATTTTTAAGAAGAAATATTACAACAAAATTATTTATCTAATAATGTGGTTATAAATTTAAACAATTCTGATTTTTCTATTAATTCCTCTAATAATTTTTTGAAAGATTTTACTCCTATGGATTATAAGAATATAAAATTAGAAGAAGCATTTAAAAATAAAATGAGACCAGCAACTTTGAATGATAATGAAAATTCAATTCTTATACCAATTTCTAACATTATAATACAATCAAAAAATGTATTATCAGCAAAAAATAATAAAGAAAATTTGGATTATGGTAAGAAAAAATAAAAGGTGTTTTATGTTTACCGTATTTGCTAAAATAATTACCTATGGCAATTATTGTTTCAACCTCTCGCTGGAGGGAGTAATTAATAGGGAAGGAGTAATTATTAAGCGTTTTAGAAAGACAATTATAACTATTTTTAAAGGGGGTAATTATTTTTTCGACCTCTCGCTAAAGGGGGTTATTAACAGGGAGGGGGTAACTATTTGAAAGAGAGACATTATTTCATATACGGTAGTTATATAATAAATATCTAAAACACTTTCCCAACCTACATTAAATCCCTCTAAAAATTTAAATTTTATTTTAATTTCTCAATAATTTTAGTTAAATATTAAATTAATTATATTTAGGTGGAGCTTCAAACAAACTAAGAATTAAAAGTTTCACAACAAAAAAACAAAGATCTAAAAGAAAATATAAAAAAATAAATCAAGAATGTCTAGGAGAATGTGTATTAAATACAATTCCGTTAATAATTCCTGAAAATAATTTGGAAAATTTAAATTTGAAAAATAAGATTGATGAAAAGAAAGGAGATTATTCCTATAAAAAAATTATATTTAAAACAAATGGACAAACTTTAAATGATAATGGCAAAATAAAAATTAAGAAACAAAAAGACAAAAAGCTAAAAAGAAAGAAATTGAAAATAAAAAAATTAAATAAAATTTAATTAGAAGACTAATTTTTTGAGGGATGGTTGATTACATGAGATGAGGGATTATGAAGAAAAAAAGAAAAAGATTATTTAATACCTTAATTGTTAGAATAAAATTATTTGACTTTCAAAATTTAAATTTTCTAGCGCATAAATTTTTTATTAAAAATTATTAGGTAAATATTTTTTAATTTCCCAACAAGCCTTAAACAATGATTGAGGGTCCTACCCACCAGAGCTGAGTCGGAACAGTCAGAGGTGTCGGAGATCGGAAGAGCCGGAAATCGGAATTGGCTCAAAAGTCGGAAATCGGGAATCAAAATTTTTTTTCGGAAATCGGAAGGAAAAAACGTCGGAAATCGGAATTCAGGCACACCTCTGCAACCCAACTTCAAATTGTTCGTTAAAATATGGAAATATAAAAATCAAATAAATATTTTTTAAATTAAATTATTTTTGTTTTGAAAAAGCGGATGTTTAAATCGGAAATACAAAAGAAAAATAAAAACAATTTAAAAATAATATTTGCACTTTACTCTTTTTGTCGGCTAATTATTTGTCTGATGATGGGGAGGAAAGCACGAGGTTGCACTTTCCGTCATGTTTTCATTCGAAATCACAAGAAAATTTAAATCATAAGGGCTTTATAAGAGATAAATAAAGGCTTTATAAAAAATTATTTAAATGCCGAGACATAAATAGATTCTCTTCTTTGTTTTAGACAAGACATTTCCTTTGTTATCTTTTTTAGACAAGACAACAAAGGACTAGACAATTCTAGACAAGTCTTGTTTTAGACTAGACAAGCTTATGAATATTTTTTATATAAGTTAAAAAAAGATCCTCGATAATTAGATTAAGTAATTTAATTAATTAAATTTAGATTACCGTATTTGCTAAAATAATTACCCAGGGTAATATTGTTTCAACCTTTCGCTGAAGGTGGTAATTAATAGGGATAGGGTAATTATTTGAGAGAGGTACATTATTTCAGCATCTACGGTAAGTACTATTCCTTTATTTCATATAGGGTCTAAAATTAAGGGAGAAACCTGTTTATTTTTCCGAGCAACCTGTTTATTCGGAATTATTTTTTAATTAACTCTCATTATAATGACGGTTTGACGTTACATAAGTGGTAAAAAACTTTTTTTTCTTTAGAAAATTGGAAATTAAGAATGCAAAAACTCCTTTCCATCAAAATTTTCATTTTTCTCTTCAATATTATTTTAAATTTTGGAATTCTGGATTCAATGGATTTGAAGAAGCTGAACATTGCTTCTCCTTCAAATGAGGGTAGTAGGAAAGTAAAATATTTTTAATTATTCTAAGTTCCTTGTTTTAACAATCTAACAATAGCGAAAATTTAATGACATAAAAAATAAATTCCCACTTTTGGAAACCAGAAAATTAAGAAATACCCCAAGAAAAATTTTCAAGTCAATATAAGATGATTCCTTTTTCTTAAACATTCTTTAATATTTTTAAATTAAGAATAAAATCAACTTTCCCCATCAGAATCTCCCACTATCTCGTTCAAAGAGTTTATATCCCTCAACAAAAACTCCAAAATTATATGTGAAAGTTAATTGGAAAAACTTTGACAAATTCAAACATTTTTATGTATTTACTTCTAATAAAAATATTTTTGAACGATTTGAAGTAACTCTAAAAATATTTTCAAGTGAAAAATCGGAAAGTCTATTGGTTAATGGAGTAAATGAACATTATAATGTTTTTAAGGTTTTTATTTTAAAATAACATATTTATTCTAATATAACGACTGTCTCTAATATAACGACACCTAGAAGAGGGTTAAAAAATAAAACGACATGTCGCTATATTAGAATAAATACGGCAATAAAAATACAAAAATGATTTTTTATGATAATATTTTAAAAATCCCTTGAGGGATTTTTTATATGAAATGAAAATTTTAATTTAATTATACATATAATTTTAACATTTATTCATTTTTAAGTTTGAGCCAAATAAATATTGGTTAACTAATCGCATAAAAATTGAAGTTAAACCGCTAATGCGAAAGATTCCTGAAAACCCATTGAAGATAATAAAGTTATCTGAAATTGGAGAAGAAAGCTCTGTGTCTGGCAGTGAGGTTGCTTGTTATAATTTAATAGGATACTTGGCCCGAAAAAGACTCGTACGGCCCGACTCGATAAAAACAAACCAGAAAAAATGCCGCGTCCGTCGGCCATACTCGAAATTGGCAACCCTACTCTAAAACTTTATTTGCATAAGAATTAATAAAATATATATATATTTAAAATATCTTAGACAAAAAATTAAAAAGAACTTTTATTTAAGAGAATTAGTAGTTCAGAACTTCCAACATTATTGGGAGAATTTGAGTATGATTATGGTATAAGAGTGTTGTTCAATTACGATGAATCTTTTAAAAATCCAAGATTTGTAATTACGGACAATTTGCCTTTGGAAGGGTTATTTCCAATTGTTAATTTAAAATTTTATATTGAAATACCCAACAATTATAAATTTGTTAAATTGTCTTGTCAAAAAGCTAAACAATATAAAGATTGGTTTAAAGCGGATCTAAACGATGATGAGAAAATTTTGGGAGAAAAGGATGGGGTTAAAGAAACTTTGCTTAAATACAAGGGACATGTCTGTCCTGAAGATAATTATGAATTTCTTTTTATTAAAACGACAGATAAATTTACAATGGTATTTTTAAATAAAAATTTGATAATAAATAAAATAAACTTACCTAGGTTTCATAAATATGTATAAGTTGAAAAGTTTACTGAGCTGGTAGAATAATAAAATATTTGTTAAACCGCAAAATAATAAAAAATAATCTTTAATATTATTTGTTTCTCGAATTAAAACGGTAAAAGATCGAATGTTGAGGGGATCAGTTAATTCTATGGTTTTCAGGTTTTAGAGAGGGACTAGTCATTTTAGGCATGGTCCGTTTTCTAGGTACTTTTAGGCACTTTTTCGAAGCTCGAATTTGACCGTAATTCGTAAATAGTAATTTTGAGAAACAATCCACGATCTTTTAAATTATATTAAAGGTGCCGTGTGATTTGGGCAGTGGTGAATTGGGCAGTGAGTTATTTGGGCAGTGAGTGATTTGGGCAGTAAAGATTTTTTAAAAAATAATTTTACACGCAAAAACAATTTGAGTAACACTAGAAAAATAATTTTGAGTGATTTGGGCAGTAACTTATATTTTCTAATTATTAACACACAAAGATTTGAGGTACCGAAGCCCAAGGTACAATGTTTAAAATTTTCCCTAAATGATAAGTAGTTTTAGGTACGAATAATCGAGAAATAGGTCCCTATTTTAGGTTTCTTACGTCTTAAGGTAGGGTCAAAAAATCTAAAAAAGGCCAAAACATGTTTCTTTTGAAAAATATGCTGGATTTACTTTAAGTTAAAATAAAATTTTTTTGTTTTTTAAGTCACTGCCCAAATCACTCAAAATTATTTTCAAATTGTTTTTGCGTGTAAAATTATTCTTTAAAAAACGTTTACTGCCCAAATCACTCACTGCCCATTTAACTCACTGCCCAATTCACCACTGCCCAAATCACCAGACACGATATTAAATACAAGAAAAACGAAAAAATTTAAAAATAAAATTTAAGTTTGAATCTATAAATGTTTTGTGTAATGAAATATTGAATAAAGAAAATCATGTTTACAAAGTTGTTGGTTCTGAAAATGATAAAAAGGAATTAATTTTTAATTGTTTTGATGTTGAAGGTTATATTTTAATAATTTTAAAGATTTATTACTCGGGGAGAAACTTTGACCTAAAAAATAGCTTTTACTCTACTTTAAGGCATGCGTCACATGAACTTTTATGTCAAATCGGAGTATATGAATCCCAAATCTCCTATAAGCATATAAATCCAACAATCAACTGGGAATTAGATATATTTTTTAATTAAATATATTTAGTAAAATAATTATTTTTCAACGAGTACCTCAAATTAATTGTTTAACTGATAATTTCATATTTAAATGAAAAAGAGAAAAAGAAATTTTTTTAATTTATAAACAATTTTAAATATTTTTAAATGTGTAAATATGTACGTAAATATGTTTTCTGTTTTTTTTAAATTCAATATGAATAAAAATTTTTTTGAAAATACTGCATTGAATAAAATAATGCAAATACTTTTAAAATAAGAAAATAACTTTCTCAAAATTTTTCAATCAACTAAAAAATTCTCTTCTAGTTTTAAAAAATCATTCATCATTCTTCTTCCTTTAATTATATAAGGCAGTGATAATAAAATAAATATTTCTATTTTAAATAATTTATTATAATTTATAGTCAGGGTTGGAGGTTTTCCGTTTTACCCGCGGGTTTTCTATTATTTTTCCATAATTCTCTATATAAAGGAAAAGTATCTAATTAAGTTTTTTATCTCGAAGAAATTTATTTTGTCTTTTTCGGTTATAAACACCTACATAAACTTTTCCCGTTCTCGAAATGAAAAAATACTTTTTAGAATTTTTAAAATTATAGAAAGTTTATTATACGTTTAAATTAACTTTGCCCAATGATTCTGCCAGCAATTTCAATCCATGATTGTCATGTTGTTCGTCAGGTTCATTTGTATTTGTAAGATCAACAACTAACTTAAATATTTAATTTAGTCTAAAGATTTAAATTAAAAATATTTTTAATTACATTAATTCCTTCTGGATTGTAATAAAACACCGTTTTTGAATTACCAGCTGTAAAATTTATATAGAGTAATATTGGATTAATTAGTTAGTTAACTCTTTAATTGTTTAAATTAATACTTACCAACAGGTTTAGAAAGATGTACCAAATTCTTCGCACACTAAATGTTGAAATTTAATTAATATTAATTAATAAAATATCACAATTTTTGCACGAAAAAAAACCAAACAATCTAAACAATTTACTATTTAGTTAAACATGCCCCTAAATTATTAGCTCAAATATGGCGAAATTTTTCGAGAATTGGTGTAGAATTTAAGTTATAAATTAAAACAATTAATTTAACTTAAGAATATCAAAAACCAAAAAATTGTTTAAAATTGGAAGTTGGCTGTAATCTTTATTTTAAAACAGATCTATGTTTATTGATTAAATATTTAATAAATCTAATTAAATTTAATTAGTTTAAATTACTTCAATATCATTATCATGGCAACTTTCTTTCTGTGCCCCTCTTGATTGGTGTTCATTGTTAGATTCACTTTCACCTTCACTTTCATAATCTTAATTTAATTTAAAAAATATTATTTTATTTTTATTTTAATTAAAAGTCTGTTTTGTGCCCCTAAACTTTCTCTACATCCTTAAAAACTTTTAAGACAAAAAATATAAATAACTACAATTGACGTGCGCTTTTGATCTTTCTGATCGCCGTAATTGTTTAGCTTTTTTATGTCCTTTATTTCTTGTTAACATGCAAAAAATTAAATTCCAACACAAAACAAATAATAACAAAGTAAAATAAAATTTAGAAACACGCATTTCTTTTTAATTGTTTTCCTTAAAGTTATAAAGTATTTGGAAAGGAATTTTTAATTTTTATGAGGTAATTTAAACCTTAATTTACCCGACCGGGATCACGATACTGCTAAACCCTAGTTTATATGTTCCTTTGAATTACGTATATGCTCAGATAATTACCCGAGATAATTGTTTCAACTCTTTGCTATAGGGGATAATTAGTGTAATTATCTGAGAGAGGGTAATTATCCGAGCATATACATTAAATAAATTTTTATAATTTTATTAAGATTTCATTATACATATGTGTATAACTAAAGGATTTAGTAGTGAATATCTGGCAAGAAAAATAAATTATTAAATACCCAAAATCGATAATTTCCATTGGCAATCGAATTAAGACATGCTTTCCACTGATTTTTTCTCTTCTATGTAGTATTTCCTCTATTTGAATGGCCCCTCTAATAGAGAGTCCTCTGTTGACGCACAAAGAAACAACTTGTATTGTATTTCCCTTTTCTTCAATTCTCTAGCTGTCTCTCTTCCTTTTTGCACTCTTTTCTTCCAATTGCGAGTGATCGATGTTGAAATCCCAAATCTCCGTTTTTTCTTTCAGATTTTAATTTTTCTAACATTTTCATAGATAATTTAAGTCTCAATCTTGCAGAAACTGTTGAAATTTTTCTTTTTTATGGAGAAAATTTATTTCAGGAACTTTTAAATGCAAATAAAATCAACAATAGAGAGATTTGTTAGCCAAAGAAGCAAATTAGAACATAAACAAAAAACTTTCAAAAATTATTATTATTTATTTATTTTTAATTATTTAACATCAAAGGGAAATTTTAATTTCATTTTGTCAATTTACTTGTTTGCACTTTTTATTTATTAAATATTGTGAAATATTGCCCTTTTAAAAATAAAAGGGCAGATTTTTAAAAAGGGCAATACACAGCTTTACATTACCCAAATCTTCCGACAAAATAAAAATATATTCACATGTTATTCTTTCAAAATAAGAAATATGTAAGTCTGTCAAAAATCTTGAGGTTTTTTATTATTAAATAATTATAAATTTCAATATTTGTTTTTATCAGAAATTCATTTTCAACTCTTTTTATTTTCAAATTTATAGTGTGTGATTGAGTGATAAATCTTGAAAATTGGCTTCAGGCTTGTCTCTTGAATGACATACAAATTTTTAACTTTTACATTTACCATATTTCCTCTAATTCTCAGCCTTCCTCTAGGGGGTCGGTTTATTAGAAGGGGACGAGCTAATAGAGAGAGTCGCACTATTAGAATAAATACGGTAATTGTAACTAGAACTTTTTAAAAATTAAAATTTAATTGTTTAATTTTTTTATTTTTATTACAAAATAACTACAGTAAACATTAGACAGTCTAAATATTCTCAAAAATATACACGCCCCTTTTTATTTCACAACTTTCTTTTAAAATGGTCGGGAAAATTTTAATAATTTAATATTTTCTCTTTTATTTAAATTTTTTTAAATTTTTATTTTTTTTAATATTATTTAATTTTAAATTAACAAAAATGAGAGGTTTTTAATTTTGTTTTACTTTTATTTTAAAACTAAAATAAAAAGGGTGCCGGAATTTTGGTCACCGGAATTTTGGCCACCAAGCTTTTTCGGAACTTTGGTCACCAATTTTTTTTGGAATTTTGGTCACCAGCGGAATTTTGGTCACCAAGTCAAAAAAAGGAATATTGGACACTAAAATTTTGGTCACCAAGAGGAATTTTGGTCACCAAACGGAAAAAAGAATCTAATCTAAAACTGATATCAAAGTGATAAAAATATTGTTTTTCAACTCCCAGTTGATCAATTTCTATGTTTATCACTCTGCAAGTTAATCAATCATCCGTTAGAGTGATCGAGAGTGATCAACCGGGCGAGTGATCAGCCAGCAAAGTGATCAACATTGAAATTGATCATCTGGGGGATGAAAAACAATATTTTTATCACTTTGATATCAGTTTTAGATAAGATTCTTTTTTCCGTTTGGTGACCAAAATTCCGGTGACCAAAATTCCGTACACTAAATAAAAATAAAAGTCCATTGAATATACATACATACATACATACATACATACATACGTACAAGACAGCTTTACAAACATTTATCTAATTGTTATTTTTTATAGAAATGAGAATTTACTTTCCCCAATTTCACCTTCCATTTATTATTTTCCTTTTAATATTTATTTCTTTTGCTTCAGCAAATTTCGATTTCATTGTTAGAATTTCGGGAACCTGGGCAAAACTTCGAGAATATAAATGGCTTGTTTCTTTAGAAGCAAAAGAACGTTTTGAATGTTCTATGATTAATAAAGATAATATAAAATCTGAAGGAAAATTTTTCGAAGAATTTCCAAATAAAGACATGTTATTTAATTTTAAAATTACTGGAAGTAAAGAAGGTGGTTGGTATTTAGAGTGTGAATTAAATAAACCTCCGTTTATCGAACAATTGTTACCTAACCTTGAAAAACAGGTACGAGCATTAAAAATAATGCGTGATTAGTAAGGATCGGATTTTTAGGGCGTAGACCCCTTAAAATAAGTACCTAAATAGTGTAAAGCATATAGCTATTTAATTCCTAAGGCTGTGCAGTAGGCGGCTTGCTGTAATGGCTAACACATCAGTCCGGTCTACTGAAGATGCTGGTTCGCTTCCAGCTGTCGAATAACTTTTGCACTAGCTAAACGAGAGAAATAGCTATAGCCCAGCTGCTTTACTATAGGCTGTATAAAAGCCAAAATAGGAAAATCAGATCTCTAAATATAAATGTACAATGAACAGTACTCGATCTGTATCGATATAGTAAAATCGTTGTGTTTTTATTATTGTCAGATAATATTTTTATCCTTTTAACATTTTCCCATAAAATTTTTCTCTAGTAGAAATCCAATAGGATTGAATCCATTTTATAGGCTTTAGTGTTCGTAACATTTAACATCTTCTCAAAGTTTCTGTGAGGTTGGCACAACCGTGGCCGTTAAGGAACCAGTTTATTAAGTGGCTATTAAATTAAATCAGAAACACATTTCATATATTTTTTAACTTTAAGAAAATAAAGCGGCCTTTATATGAACTTGGAACCAATGTTATAACGACTGTTTCTTTTTTAAATAATCCGGAAGCTGATATTAATCGCAATGATGAAAAATTAAAGAAAGCTCTACAAGCAGTTCAACATTTAATTGGTAAAGAATACAACATTCGTTCAATTCAATATTCAATGAATCATGAGGAAATTTTAAAAATGTTTCTTGTTCAAAGTTGGAGAGAATATAAATATGGAATTATTTATGTTAAATTGTATGACATTAAATTAATATTTAATGATTTGATAAAACTGGCACAAAATGATGAGGTTAGAAAGCAACTTCTAGATATTATTTATGATATGTATAAAAAAATTGTAAAAATTGAAATGGAACTACAAAATGAGAATGATGGTGGAACTGGTAATTATTTATAAATATATAGATAATTGTTTCCTAAATAATAATATTTGTTTGCTAATATATGTATGTCTTATTAATTTTATTTAGGGTAGCTACACGATCCTCGACATACCCGGCCCGAGGGGTCGAGTTACACCCATAATTTTATGCTTATAAATAAGACCTCTTTGTAACCTTTGATTATACTGAGAATTTAAACATGTATCTTACCAGAATTACCTCGTAAAACAAAACCACAAAGTTAGTTTTATAAAAATATAAGTATGTATAAAAAAGTGAAAAAAATTTCTTTGAATATCTAAATATATTAAGAACAACAATCTGCTACACTACAAATGAAAATGTTTACACAAAATGAATTAATTAATGTTCTATCAACAGATTTTAATTCACAGAAATCAAATAATACTCCAAATATTCAACTAAACGAAACAATTTCGTCATCCTTTCACCCTGGGAGTAGTTCTATTAAACAACCAATACATGCAAATCAACGTAATTTTTAATTATGATTTTAAGGTTTTATAGAAAAATGTTTAATCAGAAGAGTAGTAAACTTGGTAATTTTGGAAATATTCTGAGTATTCCTAACATTAAAATATTTTTAAAGAATTACCAAATATTTTAACTAATTAGAAGAGCTTCTGGCTCTTAAATAAAAAAAAACTTCTAGCCAATCTCAAATAAATTTTAATTAAGTTCCAAATATTCAACATGAGAATACAACTCATCGATCACATTCAATTCCTCTACATAATCCAAATATAAATTTACAACATACAAGACATCTACGACCAACTCAGGCACATATTATGCAACAAAATTTAGCTAGAGGTATATTTGACATTAGGGTTGTCAAAATGGAAAGATTTAGTCGGGCGTAAGATATTTGGCCCGAAAGTAACTCGTACCGGCTCGGAAAAATTCGGCCCGACTCGAAATCGGCAACCCTATTTGACATGTATAAATTTGAGAATTGTTTAGTAGTGTCTAGATAGATCGAACCAATTTAAAACACTTTTTTCGAACTTCCCCCTTTAAGACATTTCATACAAAATATGCATTTAAAATGTTTTGCTTATCCGTAAAAATAATGATTTAAATACTTGTACAATTTTAGGGTCGACCTTAAATCATCCAAGATTAACTGTACCTACTATCACTGGAGGTGATTATATCCAACAACAAAAGTTAAACTACAATTTTCGCCCAAGTTCATCACAAATAAACCAGAATCCATTACATAATCAATTCTTAAATCATAGATTGCCATCGCCGGGTCTTGGGAAATGTAAAAATCTTTTAATATTTATTTTAGCTTATCCATTTTTTAACTCACTTTAGCTAGTATGATATCATTCAATCAAATACCTGCTAATAGAACTCAGTCTGAAAATCGACCAATTAGTCTACCGCAACCTTTACAAAGACCAATTCAGCATCAAGGGCAAACTATTCAACAGCAAACTACGCAACAGCATCCATTACCAAATATTGGATTAAGCAATACAAATATATTTAAGGTTATTATCTTTTTTCTAACTAATAATATTTAAAACATTTTTAGGCACATGCATTACCTAATAGCCCGTTGTTTCAACAATTGCCGCAACGTACTGGTAGTACTAGTCATTTTAATGCAGCTGGTGGAGTTGGACAACTACATAATATAAGAGGGTAAATAATTAATAGAGTTCAAATTCTCCAAATTCCGGGCGCTTGTAGCTTGCCCCCTCGAATTAAGGGTTAAAATCAGAAAACCCTTACTAAAAAGCTAGTTTTGTCAGAAATTTCAGGTATACGGCTACCGATCCCTGTCCTCTATAAATAACCTAAAGTCTAATAAAAAGACATACTTCAGATCTTCTAGTAGTACTCCAAAACAACATCAGATGCCCCCTCCTGGATTTGAGCAGATAGCAAAGAAAATTGAAACAGAACGGCTAGAACTTCTACAGAAACAACATCAACAACAATTACTTCGCCAGTATCAAAATAAAGAACAAGCAAATAATGCGTTACCAATATTTAATAAAAATCCAAATGTTTATTCTGGCCAAACATTACATGAAATACAACAACTCCAGCAACAGCAATCTAAACAGTTTGGCACTCAACACAGTATACTAATTCCTGGACAATTTCAAACATCAGGACAAGGAATATTGCAACAACAAGCTCTAAACTCAGAACAATACTTACAACATTCTAACCGTCAACAACAAAAAGACAAGCAAAGTCCATTCCAACAACAGACCCAATCACAACAAAATTCGGGAACTAGTTCACAAAAAAATTACTTTGATTTGTTAGCCAAACAAAATTCGGGTGTTGAGAATCCGAATACAAATACCCAACAAACGGATGGTAATTCACATAAAGGTGGGTCTTTAAAGTTAGTGCTTTGATTAGGATTATTATTAATAATTTAATTTACAAAAATAACAGAATATCAAAAATATTAAGTCAAAAATATTAAGAGATTGGCACAAGACTCGAATAATATAACATTTGTTTTACTTGCGGCTCGCCGAATTCCGCTGGATTTATAAGAGCGTAAATATCCATATTTTTTGTTGATTTATGTGAAGATTACTAGAGATCGGCATATGACGGGATCTCGTCCTAAAATCACTTCTTTCATAGAGAAGTGATTCGCTCGAAACCAGAAACCAGTCCCGCTCGAAAATCAGTATTATTACCAATCTCTATCAATCACATATTTGTTAGAAGTCTTTCACCATTAAAAACAATAATTTATTCTTAAATGAAGTAAGAGCGAGGTAAAAGTTTAATCCCGGGCAGGCTTCGATCCTGCGACCTCCTGGCAGTTATTGCTAGGCGCTTTCGCTCACCACGTACAGGTGCTCTACCATCTGAGCTACCGGGACTCTGCTTTCACCTTCTCTTTTATTAGATCTTAAACCCCCGCAGTCAGCGTTTTAAATGCTAGCCAGCTGGATCTTTTCTCTCTCTTTCTCTTCCTTACAATGAGCATCCATCACCTTAATTTATTTTTAAACAAAAATGTATTTTTAAATTATAATTTTAAGAAAACAATCAACAAGATAAGATTCGAGTAGATTTAACTTTTGAAACGGAAGAAGGAGATAATCAAAACAAAGAAAAATCGAAAAAAGATAATGAAAAACAACAAGATTTAGTTAATATTGAACAAAATAAACAAATAATTGAAAATATAAATAATCAGTTAAAAAATAATGAGGATATTAATAAAATTGAGAATTCTAATAAACAAAAGGAAATTGTCTCCGATGAGAGAGGTTTTTCTAAATTTGTTTAGAAAGAATAATTAGAAATTTAAAATCACTTTAAATTAATATCTCATGGATCTTTTTATTAAAAACCTCTCTTATTAAAAAATTATTTTTTTAAATTATATTTCCTTAAAGTGCCAAATTCTGAAAATTTTGTTGGTGATATTCCTTCTTCTAACAAACAAAAACAGCCTTTAGAAGGTACTTCTGGTACTTTTGTAAATGATGAACTAAATGATGAAGAAATGGATGCTTTGCAAAATTTATTGGCTTTGTCTTCTTCACATCCATCTGAAAACATTCATAGCGATGGGTAAAATTTAAGTAATTATTTAATTTTTAAAAATATATTTAATGAATTTATGTAGGTTTAAAAATAACAAATTTAAAAATAAACATTCCTGTTTAGTAGATGATATTTCCTTGTAGGCTTATTCATAAATCTTTTGATATTAATGATTTGGTGATTGCATACTAAGGGGCTTTAGAGAAAAAAAATTTCAAAAAATTTTTGTTAGAAAGAAAAATTTTTTCAGTTAACATTTTTTCTTATTGCCGAAGGTGAAAATCTTTGAATTTTGTTGAAAACCGTGAAGCCAATAATCCACCATTTTTCCATCTTCTTTTAAGTTCCAGTTCAATCCAGCAGCCAAATATAACCAAAATTTATCGTTATTTCACTTTCAAATTTTATCTTTCTATGAATGTTTATAAATACATCTGTGGAAAATTTCTTTTTTAAAATAATTTTTTAAAGTTCAACGACTCAAAATAAAGAAGAAGAATTAAGAAAAATAAAAGGAAAATCAAAATTAATAGAAGAGAATGAACAAAATCCAAAAGAAATTGATGAAATGGAAAAAATGGAAAATTATCTATTGGAACCTCCTACAAATTTTAGTGGGCAAACAGAAATTTTAGAGAAACTTGATCAAATGGTTTGTACATCATAGGCTACGAGTACTAAATTTCGGATACCGATTCCGGATAACCAAAATCTAGGATACCATTTACCTAACTATCAAAGGTTACCAACCTTGGGTATTTATCACAGAAAAATTCATTTTTTTAAAATCATTTTTATCATTATTATGTAATTCTAACTAGATAATCAAATCACCCAAAGGACGAACATCTTCATTAGTAAAATTAAAAAAAGAAAATAAAGTTTTGGTTGGTCTAACAAACCAGAGAAAATTTCAAAACTTTAGGAAATAATTTACCTTTCTATTCCTTTAAACCTCGGCTCTTCGAATATCAGAATAATTTGTTAGAAACTTTAATTGATAATTATTTAAATACCCATAATTTTCCAGAACATATTAAAATTAAATGAAAATTCGAAAGATGGAGAATCATCAAAAAAGAGTCCAAACAATTTAGAAACTGATAAAAATAATGATAAAGGTTTTTGTAATATTTTTAGTTTAATTTAGATTTTTAAAAATATTTAAGAGCCAATTGAAGACAATTCTTTATCATCTTCATTTAATAATGATTTTAATAAATTAATTAACTTAGATGATCAAAGGAATAATGAAACACAACAAAATTTTAATAAATTGCCAAGTTTTAGAGATTGGCAAAATCCGGGTATATTATGTTATTCGAAATTAATTTATTTTTAATAATAAATTTATTTTAGTATATATTTCCGAATTTAATTTTTTTAAAATTATCAATATCGGAAAAATTAACAAATTATAAATATTAATTTCTGACATAATCTAAATTATTTCTTATTGTAAGATTTTAATTTTTTTGGTTTAATCTTACTCAAATGTTAATTTATACTAAAGTATTAAAATATTTTTATCATGAGGCCGGGTTGAGAAAGTCGGATTGGATCGCCAAAAAATTTCGGATCGGATCGGGTTTGAGTCGAGACGTGTAATGTAATTTGATTCTAGGGAAATAGAATCAAAAAATCCTGATTTCTATAGGAGATAATTCTGAGCTATCTCTGATCGATTTTTAAAATCCCAATATTAATACAAAAATAATTTTCATAAATAAAACTAATATATTTGAATAATTTATGAAATTCTTTAGATCCATCTATTTTTGATGTTGGACATTCTTCAACAGAAATTGGTATCCCGAGAGGGAATGATATTCAACCAGGCAAATCTATTACTATAATTCTAAAGATTAAAATTAATATTTTATAGGTAATTTAAGCATTTCCCACGATTCAAATACAATACAAAATCAACAACAAACTGATAATATTGCCGAAGAAATTAGTCAAAACATCCCCAAAATAAAAACTAAAAAAATTAGGCGTTTGCACTTTGACAAGCTAATTTCTATGGTTTTTATTTTAAAAATTAAAATAATTATTTGTTGATTAATTTCACAAAAATGTCAAATTTCCTTACTAATACCAGTGGTTATTTTCAAAAATAATTTTGTAATTTATTCTACATTTCCCTATGTTAATCTCACAAATAGCTTTGATTACTTTTGTTATTCCGGAATTAAAATAGAGAATTAAAGAATCAAGTCCGTTGCCTGTCTTCTTTAGTTAGTCGCTATTATTGCGCAAAAAAATGGGGCGGCATCACTACTATCAGAGTATGTAAAAACTCAACACTCCCCTTTAAACTTAAATAACGTAAATAAAATTGGATGAAAAAATTTTTAAAAATTTTTTAGTCAAAAAAAGAATCCGAAGAATGCTCCCAAAAACGTGGACCTTCGACAAGACTTCGTTCACGAAAATGTGCAATGAAGGGAGATTCAAAAAGAAAATCTTCAAGCCTTTCGAATAATGAAGTTGAAGAATCAAATAAAAATACGAATTTAAATGAAAAAATTGACAAAGACGAGCAAAATAAAGAAATTGAAATTAAAAATTCTGATAATTTAAATTCAAATAAGGTTTTATTATTTATTTAAAATTAATTTCTTTTTTATTAAAATTAAAGGAAATTGGGGAATTCAAAGCTCAATCATCTGGAGGAACCCGTAGAAAGTTTATAAAATTATCTAAAATTGACTTTTCAAAAAAGTTTGATAAAAATGACAATCAAAAACAAGATCAGGTGATTATTGTTACACACAAAAATTTTTGTTATTGGGGAATACCGTATTTATTTTATATAAGAACAGTACATATCACACTGCAGTGTGATATGTACTCTAAAAAATTCTAACATTTAAACTCCGTCCCCCATCCCCGACCAAATTTTGCTTCCCGCCGCCGCCCCGAAACAATTCTAAAACCCCGTATTCCGACACATCCGCCCCCGAGCGTACGGGGCCCAACCCTATTTATTAGTCCAATCGAAATATATGAGTCTGCTCAAATTTATGATCCATAAACACTGAATGGATTCAAATAGTTCGATTAATAAACTTTAACATAGTAGTGATGTTCGGGTATCCCGAGTCCCGACACCCGACTCGGGAAATTTCCCGAGTTTTTGGCTTCCCGATCCCGACCCCGACTCCCGTTGTCAATTCCCGACCCGACTCCCGTTTCCCGATTCCCGGGTTTTTTCTTCTCCCGAACATCACTATAACATAGCCATATTTTGTAGACAAGCGAAGCTTCACTTGATAGTCCAAAATTTCCTTCACTCTCGGCACCTCCATTATTACAACATCCCAAAAAGCCAAGATCACCTAGAGGGAGTCAAAATAAAAGTGATGAGGCTAATTCAAAATGAAAGTAAACAAGTATAAATTACATTTAGTTGGGTAATTGGTACATTTTATTTACTCTAATAATGCTCTTTAAGATATTTGATAAATAGATGAGATGGGAGTTTTGTTTGAGAGCGTGGGTTATTATTAGTGTAAATACGTAGTATGTATAATTATTTATTTGATGAAAAAAATTTAAAAATATTTAAAAATAATTATTATTCATTCTAAATTTAAAATTACAAATTATACTATTATATACTTTTAGTTATCTTTGAATAATCACTTTTACAAAATAATCACCAATATCTTTATAATTAAATTTTGTAGATTTAACTATGTAATTATATTTTATTATAATTTATTTAAAATGAAGAAAATTAAGATTTTTAATTATTTTCGTTTCTTATGTGTTTTTTTTAAATTCTTTACAAAATTCATTAAATCTAAATTATTCAATTTTTAAAATTTATTTATTAAATTTTTTCTAATTTTGTGATTTTCTTTATTTATTAGTTAAAATAAAGTTCTTTTATCTGTCTGAAGTGTTTTATATTAAAAAATGAAACATTTATTTAAAGAAGTGTAGAGAAATTGGTCTAATTCCTCTAATGTTAAACCAAAAAATCCTTTTCAATCAAAATTTATTTATTTCACAAATATAAAATATATGAAGGCAAAGGTAGGAAGATTTGAATCCAGCGATTAGGAAAAATGGCTAATGTGAAGCAAAGTAAGAATGTTTAAAAAGAATGATTGTAGAAAAACATATAAAGTAGGAAGAGGAAAAAGCATATATAAAGAATATGTGGGCACAAAACGAATACAGGCCAAAGTTTAGAAAAAGCAGGGAAAAATTCTTTAGATTTAGTAGAAGGAATGTGGTTGTGGAAAATAAATAAAAATTATGAAAAAATATAAAA